>CM067844.1:462268482-463518482 GCA_034509565.1 Triticum monococcum | reverse complement strand
GGGCTAAGTTGGGACACCCCTGCAGGGATTTGAACTTTCGAAAGCCGTGCCCGCGGTTATGGGCAGATGGGAATTCGTTAATGTCCGGTTGTAGAAAACCTGAAGTTGACCTTAATTAAAATGCATCAACCGCGTGTGTAACCATGATGGTCTCTTTCCGGCGGAGTTCGGGAAGTGAACACGGTGTTGGAGTTATGCTTGACGTAGTTTACTATAGGATCACTTCTTGATCATACTTTTATCGACTGTGCTTTGCCTTCTCTTCTCGCTCACATTTGCGTATGTTAGACACCATATATGCTAGTCGCTTGCTGCAGCTCCACCTCATACCTTTACCTTACCCATAAGCTTAAATAGTCTTGATCGCCAGGGTGCGAGATTACTAAGTCCCCGTGGCTCACAGATACTTCCTAAACCAGCTTGCAGGTGTCGATGAGTCCGTGCAGATGACGCAACCCAGCTCAGGAGGAGCTCGATGAAGATCTTGTCCTTTGTGTTGCTTCATTCAAGTTGATCAGTAGTGGAGCCCAGTTGGGGTCGATCGGGGACTTTGTCGCATTTGGGGTTCTTCTTTTATTTTGTTTCCGTAGTCGGACCTTGATTGTACTTGGATGATGTATTGCTTTATTCATGTAATTGTGTGAAGTGGCGATTGTAAGCCAACTATGTATCTCTTTCCCTTATGTATTACATGGGTTGTGTGAAGATTACCTCACTTGCGACATTGCTTTCAATGCGGTTATGCCTCTAAGTCGTGCTTCGACACGTGGGAGATATAGCCGCATCGAGGGCGTTACAAGTTGGTAATCAGAGCCTTCCCCGACCTTAGGAGCCCCACTGCTTGATCGTAATTAGCGGCCGAGTTGTGTCTAGAAAACTTTTTTGAGTCATTAAGGAATTATATATCGGAGAGTTTAGGAATTCCTTTTACTTCCCAGTCCCTTCATCGCTCTGGTAAGGCATCCTGACGTAGAGTTTTGACTCTTCTCTTCTCAAATTTGACTAAAAAAATTTAGGATCACGCGGGTATCTTGGAATCGTTCCGATGGTTTTGTGACGAGAACATTGTCTTGGTGCCTCCTGTTAGGGGTTTTGTGGAAGTGTCCCGGGGAGTTGAGCTCCGAGGTGTTGTCTTCACAATTTTATCGTTGCAGTTCTGGAATACCTGAGTTTAGTACGCCGACATCGAAAATCTCTTTTATGCAGTTCGTTGGTGAGATAACCTCGACGCCACCCAGTACCGGGGCGGGAGCTCGGGAGTATTGCCATAACTTGTATAACGGATGCTTTTCGAAGGTTGAGGTAGACGATTTCTGAAGGTTTCTTGGTTATGTGTTGAAGGATGGATACAGCTGGATGTAGGATTTGCTAGTTTTGGTTGAGATATTATGCTTCCCCTGTATCCCCAACACCTGATTGCATAACTGGGAAAGTTTTGGGAGTTTATAAGTGGGAATTCAAGTAGCTCTTAGGATATCTTTCCGACAGATGTATGATATGAAATTGGGGTTCGACGTCTAGTGGTCCGCCTATTCACGGTCGGTTTTACAGTTGTCTCGTTGTGTCTTAATGAGTCCTTGGCTATGCCGACTCGGGGACGCTTCGTATGTCATGTGCACTGCCTTGTACATGATGGTGCTTTACGATCGAGCCCGTGTAGGCCCCACCACGAAAACTTCGGATGAAATTTCTATCATATGTTTGTTCTGGCATATTCTGCAAGCCAACCCTTTGTTTTCGTTTTGAGTTGTGGTATTCGAGTTGCTTCAATGTCAAGTGCTGATTCCATACCTTTTCCAAGTGGTGTTCTCATACTTCTATGTGAATACTAATCCTTCTTGATCATCAAGATTGTCTTATCAATCCTTTTCACCGGTGTGTTTCTATTCAAGTGGATCCGATGATTTCAACATCCGCAAGATTCAATCCCAGTTCTTCTCAACGGTGTTTGTTTCATCCGTATCCAAGTTGCCTTTGTTTTTCCCGCCCTCCCACCCTTTTCTTTGAGGACCAAGATTTTTTTTCCTTAATCAAATATCCATTTTATATGTGTGAAGTCTCTTCTTTATTTTCTTTCAATATTCTTATCCGGTGATTCTCATGAAGATTCTAACGGAGCTTCTAGTTCATCATTTTTCATTCTTTTCTTCTCCAGTGGATCCAATTCAAGCTTTGTTGGTCATATCCTTTTCCTCATTTCAATGCCTTCTCATACCGGTGCACCTCATAATAATTCACTTCTCGCTATTCATTTGTTCCGGCGTGCTCAAGTTTTCTCAAAAGGCTCGTCTTGTCATTCAAGATCCTTTCAAGCTCTTTCGAGATTGTTATCTCATTCATGTCATTTAATTCAACCAGTGCAACCTCTCTTTTAAATCATTTAAACGGTGTTTCTTTTGAGTGGGCCCTAACCCACAGGTCTTTTTCCAGGATCTTACCTGACTCTTCTTATTTTCTCAGAGGTATTCTCAAATTCTTTTCGAAGTTTGACGTAAGAATGAATTGTCATCAGTCAAATGCCTTTCTCCAAGATCTTTCAAATTCTTTTCATCGTTGGCTCAACCTTTCCGTTCTTCATTCCGCAGTGCCTCAAAAATTCATGGTGGTGTTTCTCTTCATCACTCTCAACATTTGAAGACCGAAGAAGAATTTTTCCTCCATATCTTATCCGTTCTCTCAGAGATTCGTGGCTCTAGCTTGATACCATCCTCTCATAATTGTTTTCGATTGTGAGAATTTTTTTCATCCATCCGGAGCAATTCAAGAGTCTTTTCAATTTGTTTCTCCGAAGGCCACCACCTCAGAAGTGTTCATTCTCAGCTTTCAGCTCTCTTTCTCTAAATCTTACCGGTGCATCGTTCAAATATCCTCTAATCAGTTCATGATCTCTTCGTTCTCTTGTATCTAAACTCTCTCATGTATCTTCGTTCATTTGCTAATTCTTCCCGGTGTTTCTTTATGTTATCTTCGTTCATTTTCAATTCTTACGGTGGTTCGTTCAAGAGTTCTCGTCATTCGTTATCATATCAATTTATTCGTTCTTTCAAATCCGAACGGTGGTTTCGTGAAGACATTCTCAAGTTTATGTTATATCTCTCTTAATCTTTTCTACGAGAATAAGTTGTGTGCAATCCGTTTGCTCGTCATCAATTAAATTGGTGAAGGATAAGCATAATGTAATTCTTATTCTTGTGTCATTCTTATGTTAATCCGTTCTTCTGGAGTTTGTTCATGATGGTTAAATTCTCGGTTCGAGATGCTCTATCTTTTCTTCCCGGAGTTCCAAGCTCTCGCAATTATATCATCGCAGAGTTCCATATAAACCATTACAAGGATTCACCTTGTGTTTTCAACTTCTCTTTCCTTCCGTTTGATCACTCTTTTGTTTAACGGAGTTCTTCGTGGAGTTCTACATGATGGTTCATCAAGGATTTAATTTATTTCTTGAAGTGTTCATCAAGATTCTTTTCATAGGAGCTCGACATTTCTTCATCTTGCAATCCGGAGTGCAATTATTTCTACCATATTATTGGAGGTGGTATTATGTCATTCTTGATAATTTGGGTTCATGTTTCATGATTCACATGTTGTTAGGAATGAGATATTTTAAATCCATCAATCTCGTCATTGGAATTATCTTGGGTTATATTTCACCAAAGCCTTCCCTAAGGATTGTTGCTATTTATGGTGCTTATAAATGATCCAAGTTCTTCATTTATCCTCCAGATGAAATAAGTTTCTCGTCTCCTAGTTCTTACCAATCAAATTCTTTTTCCCGTGAGTGGCAGGTTTTCATCTCTTAATTTGAGATCTACTCCACAAGACCATATCAAGCTTATCCTTTCGTTGTTGGTTTTCCAACAACTCCGCTCGACCCGTTTCCTAAGGATGCCTTCTCAAGCTCTTTTGTGGCATAAGATGGCATTTTCTTCTCCATTCTTTTCCAATTATCTATATTTTATTCTTTTGTTCCGGAGGCATTGTGATGTTGCTCTTTTCAACCATCATCTCGTTTGTCAAAGATCATGTTCTTTTCGTGCTTATCCTTAACCGGATTGTGTGCCATTCTGCTCAAGTTCTTTTCGCCTTATCAAGCCTTGCATCTCTTTCAACCGGAGTGCTGTCTGAGATATTTCTTACTCGTTCCATTCATTTAATAGTTCCAGAGGCAGTGTTTTGTAATGTCATCAAGTATCTTCTCATCTTATCAAGTTCTTATTCAATTTCCTTTCTTTTCAATCGGAGTGCTGCCCAAAGTTGCTCTTCCTTGTTTCTCTTTTGTAACGGAGACTATTAACTTCATTCATCTCCATTGTATTCTTTTCTCAAATTGGCTTAACCTTTTCAAGGTTCTTTGGTTTCACTCATTTGTCAAAGAAGCAACTTAGTTTTACCTCTTCTCTTTCTCTTCCGTTTTTCCCTCCGGTGCCATTCTAGATCTCGGGACGAGATCCTCTCGTAGTGGTGGAGTGTTGTAACGCCCCGAGACCGTTGCGCCATGTGTCCTCCAGTTATTCGCTGCTGTTGCCATGTCTTTTGCTTGCGTGTTGCATTTCATCATGTCATCATGTGCATTGCATTATCATGTTTTCAAAACTTGCATCCGTCCCAGTCTCCTCATTCCTTCCGTTGTCCGTACTGAGCCCAGACACACTTGCACACGCCTGCGACATGTCCGAAATATTATTTTATAAGTGGCCGGAAAATGTTCTCGGAATGGCATGAGAGTTGGCGTGTGGTCTTATTATAGTGTAGATAAACCGCCTGTCAAGTTTCATTACATTCGGAGTTCGTTTGACGCCCCAACGTTTAACTATAGCGGCAGTATAGCCGGTCTAACGTTGGACGTTTTCGGTCTCCGGAAACAGATGCCGGGCCCTCTCTCTCTTCTTCCCCTCGCAGTCTCGCCACAGCCCACCTAGTCCATCCTCCTTCCCCTCTTCGCTTCCGGAGTTGTCCGATGTGACCGCACGGTCCGAAACCCTCTCTGCACAGTGCATCGAACCCCTCATGTGTGCGTCCGAAATTGTCCCGGACCCGACCCGGGCAGTCGTCACCGTTGGATCCGGATCATCCCCAAACGTCTACAAAACGTCATCGTTTTCTTATTTGGACTCCCTAGCTATTTTATTCGCGACCATCCGATTTTGATCGGAGGCTCCAAATACCCCTAACCAAAAATCTTCGTTGCTTTATAAATAGACGGAACCCTAGCCTTGTCCCATCCATCCACCCATTCCGCACGCCGCCGCTTGCGGACGTTGTCGCCAGTGCCGTCCAACACCAGGAATGGCCACCCCATGCCCAGATCCGGTCTCCACCGCTGCGGATCCGCCTCCCCAATCGTCCCGCACCCTGGACCTCGCCGGAGCCGCGCTAGGCCGCCTCCGTCGTCCTACTCCAAGGCAAAGCGCGGCCCACTCGATCCTTTGCATCGTTGACCTGCTTCACCTCCCCTTGGGCTAGATCCGCGCCAAGGCCCAGCTCGCCATGATTCGTCTCCACACGCAGCCCAGCACCACGCCAAGCCCGCAGCCCCGCCGACCTGCTTCACCACCTTGGGCCAAAGCCCATGGGGGAGCAGCCCCTATGCTCTATTGGGCCAGCCAGTTTCGGCCCGACTGTGTTTTTTTTTCTGTCCATGTGTTTTGCCTATTATTCCAGAGACGACAATTTTATAGAGAGGTCCCTAAACTTCATGCATATAATAACTTAATAACCGTGCATCGGATCTAAATAAATTATATATGAAACTTGCTCAGAATTTTGTCTAGTTTAATAATATATCATTTTCATCCATGTTTAAAATGTTTAAAATGTTGTTTGATGAAATTTGCTCCTATGCCATGCTAAAATGCTTTAATTCATAACTAATTAACCATAGCTCCGAACTTAATAAACTTTATATGTAAATGGGGTAGAAAAATGCCTAGTTTAACATGTTGCACTTGTTTTCCATGTTTAATAACTCTATAATTATGTTTAGGGCAGAACAGTACCAAACCTAATATATGCATATGAGGAGTTACCGGAATTTGTTGTTCGTTGTTTCCGGCCTCATTTAACCTTGACTAGATAGGTAGTTTTCATTTGCTTCACCCTCTTGCCATGTTTAACAAAATTTAATATTGTTGGGTACATAAACAAGATCGACCTAAATAAGTTACGTGGTGTTTCGTCAATATGCAATGGAGTTGCATATTGAGCTCCACTTAAGTTGTAGTGTTGTTTGTGCATTTTGCCATGTCATGCGTATTTAAACCGGACATGCATCATACTTGTTTGTGCACCGTGCCATGTTCATGTGTTGGTTGTTTACTATGTTGTCTGCTTCTTTTCCGGCGATTGCTTCTTCGGGTTGGTTCCGGTAACGTCGTGTTGTGAGGATTCGTTCGACTATGTCCGTTTGTCTTCTTCATGGACTCGTTCTTCTTCCTTGCGGGATTTCAGGCAAGATGATCATACCCTCGAAATCACTTCTATCTTTGCTTGCTTAGTTGCTCGCTCTTTTGCTATGCCTATGCTGCGATACCTACCACTTGCTTATCATGCCTCCCATATTGTTGAACCAAGCCTCTAACCCACCTTGTCCAAGCAAACCGTTGATTGGCTATGTTACCACTTTGCTCAGCCCCTCTTATAGCGTTGTTAGTTGCAGGTGAAGATTGAAGTTTGTTCCTTGTTGGAACATGGAGATGTTGTTCCGTCTTGGAACATGTTTACTTGTTGGGATATCACAATATATCTTATTTAATTAAGGCATCTATATACTTGGTAAAGGGTGGAAGGCTCGGCCTTATGCCTGGTGTTTTGTTCCACTCTTGCCGCCCTAGTTTCCGTCATATCGGTGTTATGTTCCCGGATTTTGCGTTCCTTACATGGTTGGGTAATAATGGGAACCCCTTGACAGTTCTACTTGAATAAAACTCCTCCAGCAATGCCCAACCTTGGTTTTACCATTTGCACTAACAACCTAGCACCTTCCTTGGGTTCTGCATACTCAAGGGTCATCTTTATTCTAACCCCCCGGGCTAGTGCTCCTCTGAGTGTTGGTCCGAACTGAGCTGTCTGCGGGGCCACCTCGGGGAAACTTGAGGGTTGGTTTTACTCGTAGCTAGTCTCATCTGAGTGTGCCCTGAGAAAGAGATATGTGCAGCTCCTATCGGGATTTGTCGGCACATTCGGGCGGTATTGCTGGATTTGTTTTAACTTGTCGAAGTGTCTTGTAGAACCGGGATACCGAGTCTGATCGGTACGTCTCGGGAGGAGGTCTATTCCTTCGTTGACCGTGAGAGCTTGTCATGGGCTAAGTTGGGACACCCCTGCAGGGATTTGAACTTTCGAAAGCCGTGCCCGCGGTTATGGGCAGATGGGAATTTGTTAATGTCCGGTTGTAGAAAACCTGAAGTTGACCTTAATTAAAATGCATCAACCGCATGTGTAACCGTGATGGTCTCTTTCCGGCGGAGTCCGGGAAGTGAACACGGTGTTGGAGTTATGCTTGACGTAGGTTACTATAGGATCACTTCTTGATCATACTTTTATCGACCGTGCTTTGCCTTCTCTTCTCGCTCTCATTTGCGTATGTTAGCCACCATATATGCTAGTCGCTTGCTGCAGCTCCACCTCATACCTTACCTTACCCATAAGCTTAAATAGTCTTGATCGCGAGGGTGCGAGATTGCTGAGTCCCCGTGGCTCACAGATACTTCCTAAACCAGCTTGCAGGTGTCGATGAGTCCGTGCGGATGACGCAACCCAGCTCAGGAGGAGCTCGATGAAGATCTTGTCCTTTGTGTTGCTTCGTTCTAGTTGATCAGTAGTGGAGCCCAGTTGGGGTCGATCGGGACTTTGTCGCATTTGGGGTTCTTCTTTTATTTTGGTTCCATAGTCGGACCTTGATTGTACTTGGATGATGTATTGCTTTATTCATGTAATTGTGTGAAGTGGCGATTGTAAGCCAACTATGTATCTCTTTCCCTTAGGTATTACATGGGTTGTGTGAAGATTGCCTCACTTGCGACATTGCTTTCAATGCGGTTATGCCTCTAAGTCGTGCTTCGACACGTGGGAGATATAGCCGCATCGAGGGCGTTACAATAGGCATGTCAGCACCGACAGGCTGCAGCCCGCCGCACAACATGATCGATGGCGTGCCGCGAGCTACAGCACACCATCTCCTTCTTAAACGCCACTTGCCTGGCTTTCTCAGCCGGCGGCAGCGACTTCCATAGAAAAAATATTGTACTGGCCCCAAAACCAATCCAAAGTAGGTGGGTCCGGCGCAACCTCTTCAGGCGGCGCGTAGGGTTCCTCGTTGCTGCTATTTGAGTGAGCGTCCTCGGGGGGCGGCGACTCCTTCTCGGCGCGTGGGCAGACCGGCGGCTCCATGGCAGAGTTTGTGTGTGTGTGAGAGAGAGGGCGAGCGAGGGGAGGATGTAGATGAGAATGCAGGCGGGATGACGCGAGCAAGGGAGTATTTATTGGCGGTCGAAATCTAGATCAAGGGGGACAGTACAGACGCCGGTCACTGGAATTTATGAGTATTGTAGTTTGAATTATACACGATTCCCGCAGCAAAATCCGTGTGTGAACATAACAGCTAACGGTTTCCAATAGAGAACCGTGTCTGATTAATGATCCCCGCCACTCACCTACCAAACCTTGAGCCGCGAGATAGAGTGCCAATTGTGTGGGGCGGTTGTCTTGTCAGATCTTTACATTTTCCTTTTTGAACACCAGATTTTTACAACGTCTGATGATTTTTTAACTCGCACACAAGTAGACAAAAATATGATTTTTCAAACCGTTATGGTTAGGCGTTGCATGTAGATGTAGTTCAAATTTTAATTACGGTCATTAAATGGTTAGAAAATCACTTAAATGTCTTTAAAAGGTCAAATGACCCCTGAAATTTTCCAAATTTTCACATGATAGTTGTATTAGTGCATGTTAAACGTAGAAAAAAATTTGAAGGCCATAAGAGGAAGCTATCTCTCGTTCGTTATCAAACATGCATAGTTCCCTCTGAGAACCACAAACCTTCTAGTGAGTTGCTCCGGTTAGTGAGGGGTGTGTGTCCAAACTTGCGTCAAACATGCCAATTTTTTTACCACATCATCTTGGTGGCATGACATTAAATCGAGCAAGGTTTCATGTTTTTTCAAACCATTTTGGTTAGGCATTGCATGTAGAAGTAGTTCAAATTTTAATTACGGTCATTAAATGGCTAGAAAATCACTTAAATGTCTTTAAAAGGTCAAATGACCCCTAGAATTTTCCAAAATTTCACATTACAGTTGTAGTAGTGCACGTTAGACATAGAAAAAATTGAAGGCCATAAGAGGAAGCTATCTCCCGTTCGTCATCAAACATGCATTGTTCCCTCTCGGAACCACGAGCCTTCTAGTGAGTTGCTCCGGTTTGTGAGGGGTGTGTGTCCAAACTTTCGTCAAACATGCCAATTTTTTTACCATATCATCTTGGTGGCATGATATTACATCAACCAAGGTTTCATGTGTTTCTGATTTTTTTTGGAATTAAAATGCCATGTCACTCCATGCTTAATTGTGTCATAGCCGTTAGACCAATATGTTTGAAAATTCCTTCCAATTTACTGCACATGGAATTAAATCGCACACAAGTACACAAAATATGAGTTTTTAAACTGTTATGGTTAGCTGTTGCATGTACATGTAGTTCTAATTTCAATTACGGTCATTAAATGGCTAGAAAATCATTTAAATGTCTTAAAAGGTCAAATGACCCCTGAAATTTTCCAAAATTTGACATGACGGTTGTATTAGTACTACAAAATTTCTCGTTCATTTAAAACACCATCTATTGCCACTTTACTCCAAATTCGTCTTTCACAGCTAATAAAAAATATCTACAACATCACACACAGTTGTTTTCTAAGAACCGTTTGCAATGAAACACTTCGTGAAGGCCTGTACGATGCCCCCCCCCCCCCCCCCCGAGCATCGCCGCCTACGCCGAGAGCACGGCCGCCTACTCCGAGAGTGCCGCCGCATCCACATTGAGCGCGACTGCTTCCACCGAGAGGGCCTCTGCGGCAGCCGACAGGGCAGCTGCTGCTGCTGCTGCGACGGCGGCTACAAACACCGAGAGCATTTCAGCTGCCGTTCGTGCCGCCGATGTCACCCTTGCCCGGGTCGAGGCCATCCATGCCAAGATTGAGGATGCACACACCAAGATATTCCAGGCCACCTCGGACTCCAGCATGCAACCCATGTCTGAAAAGGCAGCAGTGGCCATGGAGCATCTGCTTCCCCATGAGTTCGCCAAGAAGGAGCTGGAGATGCAGGAGGCGGCAGTGATCAAGCAGCGCCGGGAGGAGGAGTTGCGCGTGGCCGAGGTCGAGGAAGAGAAGAGTCTGTCCATCGAGGAATCGACGGTGGAGTGCCAACGCGAGCTCTGGCGTAGCCACTACTACGAGTACTACAAGCACCGAGGACGAGGACGAGGACGTGGAAGAGGACCCGGTCGACTTTAGCAGGGGGGACGCGGAGTCCACCAACGGCGGCATGTCGCTAGAACAAGTCATCGACGTCTCATCTCACACTGACGATACATAGGCTGGCGCGGTGGCGGATTTGTTAAAATTATGCATACTTAGGCTTTTTTAATGCTGGTCTTTTGTTGGAGCAATGTTTAGGTCAACTGGCTCTATTTAATTACTAAAATTGCTCAATTCAGTAAGTGTGGTCTGTCTGCTGTACGCTCTTTTTTGTGCCCAAATTAGCAAGCGATGTTAAATTATGCAATGACGTACACGGGGAAATTTCCACCAAAATTTGAATTATCAAACTCATCCCATGCGCATAAAGCAGAATAATCATTTGCGATGCACACAATCATTCAAACTGAATGGTCAGGCGGCACCACACGCAAAGTTTCCCTCCACATTTCCAAAATTTTGTCCTACCGCCAAAATATCTACCCCTACCCCCCTTCCCCCTTCCCCACCCCTTTTCTCCCCAACCTCAAGTCACATTTCCCTTGTTTTCTCCTTCCTTCCTTCCTTCCTTAGCTATAGCCACTTCCTCGCTCTCGCCGTCTCGCATCCTACCGCTGGGGTCGCCATGGCCTTCTTCAAAGACCACTCCAACGGTTCCTCCTCCAGCGACGACTCCTTCACCACATGGGTATGCTTCTCTTCTCTCTCTCGGGGAATGACTTGGAATGAAGGATTTTTACCCGGTGGTCGATTTGAGTCATTTCTTCCTCTTGTAGCTCCCTAGGACCATCAGTGGCAACGAATGGAGCGGGGTGGCTGAAGATCTATCTGCTTGTTGTCACCATCAATCACCATGCGTGAAGCTAGTGGCGTTTGAATCTATGGACAGTGGGAGGAAGTTTCTGGCATGTGCAGAGAAGGTTAGACCCTCTTTCGTTGTTACGAATCATTTGTTAGATGTGATTCAGACACTGTCACGGTCCCAACCCATTCATACCACACCTTCAACCAAACGCATCCTAAGACAGTGTCACCATTTGTATCTACTATCTTAAATTGTTTCCATCTCATCAGCGATGCCATTAGAAAATTATTTGGCACCGCTTCAGCAGTTTGTGCAACCAACTTTGGTCCACACATCCGAGCAGCCAAGCAGTAAAATACTAAATCTTTATGGCACGAAGGAACTGGGCATCGGAGAAACTATGTGCTCCAGAGTCCGGGTCCCTGAATTTTTTTCCGCTACATCGGCTCGCCAGTGTAGGGCACCGGTGCGAGATGGAGCAACAGTTGTCTTTACCCCAGTTTTGGCATACATAGTGGATGGCATTAGTGCTATTAGTTCTATGTTACTAAATTTGTGCATGTACACACCTGTTAGTATCAATTTGCTGTCATCCAAACAATGTCGCTATGCTGTTGCAGTTATATTTACCTTCCTCATAAAATGTTCAATTTGTCATTTATTGTACATGAGTAAGAAATTGTAGCGTCGTTGTAGTTAACTATAGCTTCTGATGTTCCAGAATTTGGTTGTTGTCTCGGTAGCAATTAATTCATTTGCACATTGATCTTTTTGAGAAGATATGTCATAATTAACATGTTTCTTCAGTTTTTCAAAATAAGCATTGGTGATTTTCTATGTTGCTATAAACCCATTTCCCCTACAATTGTTACTGATCTAGTTTTAAATATTATAGGATGAACGGGAGCGTTCTTACTTGGAGTGGGTTGATCAAGAGTGGCCAAAGTCTTTGAAGATGTGCCTAGTGAAACTCTGGAGCATGTATGAGGAAGAGAATAGACGTAAGCTTAGAGAAACTATTGTTAGCACTGAAGAATATTTGAAGATGCGGGATAAAAAGTTGAAGGTGGAGAATGAGCTTAGATTTTTTAAATCAGACTTTGCTAAGATGGTGTTAGCGAAGGAGGAGGCACTTTCCCAGTTGACCCGTGCAAAACAGGTTCTTACTGAACTGAAAGCAGAGGTGGATAAGATGAGCCTAGATGATCTCGATTAGGGAAATGAATATATTGTTCTTATGAAGTTGAACTAGCTGTATGTTGTACTGTGATGTTTTCATGTAGCTACCGTATTGTGATGTTATAATATATTTATGTGCCTGATATGAAATTGGCAAACAGCTGTTTGATATGAAATGTGAATTTGCGTAATACTGGAATTATTAATTGTAAACTAATAAACCTACAAAATGTGTCATGGATCTTTGCAAATGATTCTAGCAGTAAAAGCGCTTGCGATGGATAGCCCAATGCCACACGGTTTTCTTCATCAAATCGTGTGTGATATAGTTGATAAAAGCAAACCTTTAACCAAGGCAGACTATGTGTGATAGTTACACCTTTCACGCATGAGCCTACACATAAAATTGTGTGGGATGTACGTATGAACGGAAATGTTTTCCCTGGGTTGACTGTGTGGAATGTACATAAGAATGGAAACATATTCCTTGGATTGACTATGTGTGATATACATACGAACGGATATGTTTTTCTGGGATTCACCATGTGGGATGTACATACCTACGGAAATGTTTTTCTCGGATTACCATGTGGGATGTACATACCTATGGAAATGATTGGGTTTCGATGCCTCGCTCGATTGACACGGCCCCAGCCTGTGTCCCAGGAGGGCCTATCCCCGACGATTTCTGGGTCATGTGGGAAGGACCCCCCTATCACCCACACTTACTTGGCGATGGTTCCAAATACCATCGCAGAAAGGGGTTAAAACCGTTTGTATAGCACCAACGCGTACTAGTGATGGTGGGATAGACAAGGTTGCTTCGTGGACCTTCGTGGGTGGAGCCCTCCGTGGACACACGCAACTGTTACCCTTCGTGGGTTGAAGTCTCCATCAACGTGGATGTACGATAGCACCACCTATCGGAACCATGCCAAAAATCTCCGTGTCTACATTGCATTTGCTCCCTCCAAACTCCTCCCCTTTACCTTCATATGCAATGATTTACATTCTGCTGCTATACTCTTAGAATTGCATGTTTAGGTTGATTGCTTGACTTGTGATAAGTTGCTGAAATCTTCCAAGAGTTAAAATTGGGAAAAGGCTAGACTTTTATTTGGTCAAGTAGTCTAATCACCCCCCTCGAGACATACTTTTGATCCTACAATCATCCAACAAATCGCCAATCCAATGCCTATGATTTTATTACATATTGATCTTGCTAAGTTACTACTGCTGCTGTTACTATTGTCACTGCTACAAAACTATTACTATCACCATTACCGTATTGTTACCGCTACCACTACTATCAAAGCTATCATATTATTGCGCTGCTGATCACTTTGTTATAGATAATTAACCTCCGGGTGTGGTTGAATTGACAACTCAACTACTAATACTTGCAGATATTCTTTGGCTCCCCTTGTGACGCCCCCGATTTGACCGTACACTAATCATACACGCAAATGTGTACGGTCAAGATCAAGGACTCACGGGAAGATATCATGACACAACTCTAGACACAAATTAAAATAATACAAGCTTTATATTACAAGCCAGGGGCCTCGAGGGCTCGAATACATAAGCTTGATTACACAAGAGTCGCCGGAAGCAACAATATCTGAGTACAGACATATGTTAAAAAAGTTTGCCTTAAGAAGGCTGGCATAAAATTAGTAACGATCAAAAAAGCAAGGCCTCCTACCTGGGACCTCCTAACTACTCCTCAAAATCGAACTCCGCGTAGAACCATCCTCAGGATCCTCTGGCTCCTGGACTCCATCATATGATCGCAGTACCGGGAAAAGGGGAAAAAGAAGTAGGAAAGCAACCATGAGTACTCATCCAAAGTACTCGCAAGCAAGCATCTACACTACATATGCATTGGTATCAATGAAATGGGTAGTATCTGTGGACTGAACTGCAGAATGCCAGAATAAGAGGGGGATAGCTAGTCCTATCAAAGACAATGCTTCTGGCAGCCTCCATCTTGCAGCATGTCGAAGAGAGCAGATGGTAAGTTCACCAAGTATCACCGTATAGCATAATCCTACCCGCTGATCCTCTCCTCGTCGCCCTATGAGAGAGCGATCACCGGGTTGTATCTGGCACTTGAAAGGGTGTGTTTTATTAAGTATCCGGTTCTAGTTGTCATAAGGTCAAGGTACAACTCCGCACCGTCCTTTTACCGAGGGACACGGCTATTCGAATAGATAAACTTCCCTGCAAGGGTGCACCACATTTCCCAACATGCTCGATCCCCTTTGGTCGGACACACTTTCCTGAGTCATGTCCGGCCTCGGAAGATCAACACGTCGCAGCCCTACCTAGGCACAATAGAGAGGTCAGCATGCCGGTCTAAATCCTATGGCACAGGGGTCTGGGCCCATCGCCCATTGCACACCTGCACATTGCGAGGGCGGCTAGAAGTAGACCTAGCCTCCCTAATACAAGAGCAGGGGTTCCAATCCAATCCGGCGTGCGCTGCTCAGTCGCTGACGTCAAGAAGGCTTCGACTGATACCACGACGTCGAGTTCCCATAACTGTTTCCGCGTAGTTGGTTAGTGCTTATAGGCCGATGGCCAGACTCAGATCAAATACCAAGATCTCGTTAAGCGTGTTATTTTGAAGTAACCGCGGACGCTGACCAGGGCCAGGCCCACCTCTCTCCTAGGTGGTCTCAACCTGCCCTGTCGCTCTGCCACAAAGTATCAGTCAGGGGCCGTCGGGAACCCAGGCCCACCACTACCTGGATGGAACCACCTGTCCCTTCAGCCCCCACATCGGAATCACTTGCGGGTACTCTACGAGCCGACCCGACTATAGTCACCACAGGTATCACATATTATGTATATAAGTATATACCCGTGATCACCTCCCAAGTGATCACGGCCCGATAGTATGCATGGCAGACAGACAAGAATGTAGGGCCACTAATGATAAACTAGCATCCTATACTAAGCATTTAGGATTGCAGGTAAGGTATCAACAACTATAGCAATAATGGCAGGCTATGCAATAGAATAGGATTAACCGAAAGCAGTAACATGCTACACTACTCTAAATGCAAGCAGTAGAGAGAAGAATAGGCGATATCTGGTGATCAAGGGGGGGGGCTTTCCTGGTTGCTCCGGGAAGAAGGAGGGGTCGTCAACACCGTAGTCGTACTGGGTAGCAGCGGCGTCGGTCTCGGTGTCTAGCGAGACAAGAGGGGGAAGAAACAAGAAATATAATTCAAACATATGCATGACGATGCATGACATGACAATGAGCGTTGTTAGGTGTGCCCTAACGCGGTAGTAGATGATACCGGCGAAGGGGGGAAACATTCGGGAAAGAATCACCGGTGTTTCGCGTTTTCGGACAGATGAACCGGAGGAGGAAAGTTTCTTGTTCGCTATGCTAGGAACGTGTGGCGGACGTACGAGCTGCGTATTCAGATTTGTCTCCTCGTCCTGAGCAACTTTCATGTATAAAGTATTTTCATCCAAGTTACGAATTATTTTATATTAACTTTTAAAGATTTAATCCATTTTCTCAAATTATTTGTATTTCAAAATTAATAGAAAAAATGCTATGGGTACCTAGCCCTGTGTACACATAATGTACACAAAGGCTGACATTTGGGCCAGTGGACCCAGTTGACCAGTCAAACTTTGACTGGTCAACAGGAGGGTGGGGCCTGCTTGTCATTGCCTGATTAAACTAGTGAGGAAGTTAATGAGTTAACTAAGCAATATTAATTAAGTTAATTAATTAATTAATTATATTTAGTTATTTTGAAATTATTTTTTTGTTATAATAGGGGGTGGGCCCCACTAGTCATACTCACAAGGGGGGCTAGCACTTAATCTAATCTGGGGGGTTATACCCACTAATCCAATAGGGGGCCGGCCGGGCTTGTGCGGGCACGTGGCGACGACGGCCAGGCAGCGGCCGATGCGGCCACGGCGGTGGCCCGAGCTGCGGCGAACGGGGTCGTGGGACAGAGCGAAGCCGGCGGGGTTGGGCGCGGCGACAGCGGCAGGGCTGCACGAGCGGCGGCGGCACGGGCGGAGCAGAGCTGCAGCGCCGAGCTAAGCAGAGCAGCAGGGGGAACGGGGCGCGAGCGGCGACGACGCAGCCACGTGCGGGTAGGCACGCGTGCATGGGAGAGCGTGTGCGGGCAGGGCCAGTGGTAGCTGGGGCGACCCTGGTGAGCGGGGCACACGAAGGCAAGGCACGCGCGGCTTTGCGAGCAGCGGGAAGAGCAGCAGGAGGCAGCGGACGGGGGCTCGGCCAGAGCCAATGACGGGCGTGTGGGAGGGTGCGGCGGCCAGCGGCGGGAGCGGACAAAGGGCAAGGGGCTCGCGCTGGCGTGTGCGGGAGCAGGGCTCCAAGAGCGACCACTGGAGGATACGACGGCGGCGGAGCTTGGTTCAAATGAAAAACCGCCAAACGCAACGCTAACGGCTACCTAACATGCTAAATCGGACCTACAGCTCACCCGGAGCATGTTGGAGCGCTCAGTCGGAGCAGAGGAGCTCGGGTGCTAGCGACGAATAGGCCATGGCGGACTGCAGCGCCGGTGTCGAGCAAGGGAGGTGGCTACGTGCAAGTTTGAGCTATGGAGGAGAGGGGAAAGTACGTGGGGCTCACAGCGATGATCGCAGAAGACTTGGGGAGGCCGGGGTGGCGCGGAGCGGTGGGGTCTGCCGTGGATCGACGACGGCCGAGGCGATGCGGAACAAGGCCATGGCGGTGCTGCGGGGCTCTACGGCTTGGTCTCGAGGGCGCAAGCGATGAACTCGTCCATGGTGGACCTCCTGGACCCGTTGGTGTGGCGGGCGATGGCCGGTGACCCATGGAGGCGCTCGGCAAGGTGAGCAGAGAGGAAACGACGCGTGTGTGGGGAACAAGATGGTGGGCTAGGGTTTCGAGGTGCGGTGCGACGCCTTGTAGGTCGATGGGGGCCACGCCGGATGGCCGGCACGTGGCCATCGCGGCCACGGGCGGCTACCCAACGTCCACCTCCCTCTGTTAACAGAGGAGGAAGGAGAGGGGGACGTTGGGTTGGGCCTCCCATGTAGCTAGCAGGCCTAGTGCGTAGTAGTAGGCTTAGTGCACAGTAGTAGTTGTTTCATTTTCCAATTTTCTTTTTCTTTTTTGTTTCTGTTTTATTTTTATTTACAAAAGCAAATGACTTTTAGTTAAGTATGAGACTTGTCCTAAACTAGCATGGCCATTTTAGGAACTGCCAAAAAAGGTTTGATGAGCATTTGAATTGTGCATAAATGAAAATGGATTAATGAGGCTGTTTTGGTCACTCTTTTAATTGTTTTAGGGCAATTAAACATTTTATATAATGTTGGATGCTATTTGCTAATTAGTTAGTGAACATTTGTAACCCTTTGAACATTTTTAAATCATAGTTTTATGAAATTATAATTTGACTTGTTATTTGAATTTGTATTTGAACTAAGTTTAAAACACGTGAGGTTTAGCAAAATTTTAATCATGATGACCTGCCATCATTAACAAAGGTTTACTGTAGCTTAATTACCCGGGCGTCACAAATCTCCTCCACTACAAGAAATCTCGTCCCGAGATTTAAGTGGTAGAGTAAGGGGGAAAGAATTAGTTACGAAATTCTAACGATTCTTCTAGATCTTGGTTTCTCTTATTGAAGAGGTCGATCCATTACGTTGATGTCTTCATTTCTCTACTTCGATCATCATGATGAAGTCGGCATCCTTTCTTCGGGGTCTTCATCGTACTTACGAATAGCTAAGGGCAGCTCGACAATGATAGAATGGTAAGAGTGATGCGATAGAATGCTAAGAGGGTATTCAATTGGGGTTAACCCATGAATGAACATATGAGTATCTCTCGAGTTGGAATGCAGAAAATGCATCGAGAGAAATAATAACAGGCACGAGAATTTTCAAGCGAGTAGGCAAACGTTCGATGCCTGAGATAGAGTGTGAGAGGGGTTCAGAGCAATGGAATATGTATGGCAACTAAAACTAGAATAGATCATCTCAAGGAAGGTGGCTCGTGAATTACTTACGAATCCAAACGCGTTGAATATCTTTGGCAACAGGGGTATACATAAAAGTCAGGTTTCAATCATGTGGAACTATGGGTTATGGGCCTACCATGTGGGTTAAAAGCAGGAAGGCGCTAACATTTGCACGGTCAATATAGTAAGGTATGTCAGAGGATAGCCTGTCAGTTATGTTGGCAACAACGTTGGTACCAGAAGAGAACCATTTTCCCGCTCGTAGAATGAGGCGGGCCAATAGGCAAGGTTCTAATCCATCGGTGGCTACTGGAATGTCATCAACAATAGTAGCACGGTCTTACTAACACGGTTGTACACCAAGGTGTTTGCATAAGAAGAAGAATATTACTGCTTGGATCATATAGTTCACAAGAAAGGTTAAGAACAATGGAAAGGAAAAGGTGATCATCAGATTAAACAGAACAATGGAAAGGGAAATGTGTTTAAACACATATTCCAGGGGTATATCTTTCCCAAGGACAAGTAGAGCATGATATCCATGACAGGATATAACATAGAAAACCCTTCAGGAAATGGGGAAGAAATTTCATGACATTACCCATACAACGGTGTTTGGATAATTGATAAAGAGAATTTAGCATTGTGCTCCATGACAGTATATAACGTAGAGCATGATATCCATGATCGGGGTAGCACAGACATGCTTCGAGATAGTATTGACATGGTCTTCAAGCAAAAGTCAAACTTGGATACACAAAGGATTCATCAGGAACAACTTATAGAATAAGTCTTACAATTTCCTCATGGAAGAATGGTTAGCCTTACTAAAAAGGAAACTATAACAACAGGTCCTCCGGCCCGGTGCGGTAGGCATGACATCACCTTACTGGGCTATACAAAGTCCAATGTTATGGCATTTGGAAACTTTCCCAACCATCATATCTGACCGAGATTCAGTTCTGATTGGTGTCAGGATACCTCAGACTCATGATGCCTAAGAAGGAAGGGGTGCAACACAATTTGACGAGATGGAGTTGCAAGATTCTCGGGAAATGAACTAAGGAAGCGAGTTCCGAAACAAGAGTTCATCATTAAGCCAAGGAGAGGATGAGGAGGTGGCTGATGGACTCAGCGACAATTCATCAAGGTTTCTAAAAAGATGGATTTCCACAATCATGTGAACAAGGAGATAATATTGGACATACCGAAGTAGATAACAAAGTATGTTCGAGGAGACCATCCACGAGTAAACATTGATCGAAACGTGCACCTGGAATGATGGACTAAATACCACGGTCGATGTTAGAATGGTGATTCAATAACCAATAGACTAAGAATCAAGGTATCAACCAATAACCTCAAGCAATAGGGTTGCTAGAAGTTTTGAAATTACACATCACAGTACATTTGTCGGTATTCCAGTTAGAAATACACGGGGACCAAGAAAAGAATGGTGATGGTGATAAGTATCACTTATATAAAGAATTCAAGAGGTGGTGAGATTCCCATGACATCCTTGACATAAAAGATGGTAATACTCCAAGGTAGAACATAACACAAGCTAGATAGAAAGGAACTCAAGGTAGTACACAAAACATGAGCAAGTTTGTATTGGAGGGAGGGCATTAACGTTGCCGATATAACACAATCCATCGAGGGGCAAGGATGGTATTTCTCATCAAGAATTCGATAGATATTTTGGAAGAGCTTAGAATGTTGAAGATCACGACACATTTGTCGAGAGATTCCGTGAGGCTGCCTTCAAATAACGACGACATCAAGCAAAAGGAATGGTGAAGCAAAAGACCACTGGAACCACGGATACGACACAAACTCGGAATCAAGTATTGTTGTTCGAGGCAATAATATATGACAAGGAAGATCGACGTAAGCTTAGCTCATCGTCGAAAATTGTGCTCCAGAAAGAAGGACCAGGTAGCACAGTTAAAATTAGCACAATAATGATATAGCCGATCAGGCTAGGAATGACTTGAAGGATTATTAAACTCGTAAGCAACGAAAAATTATTTAGAGTTATTGAATCGGAGTGTGGACTTGATTCACTATTCGGTGTTCTTGGTTGACGACAACCTAGAACTCTGAACAATTGGATCCAGTGAGAAATAATAGTTGGTGAAAAACCCATAAGTATTTATGCTGATCCATGATATTCTCGAGATGCCAGGGTGTAATACTCGACGGTAGATCAAAGTAAAGGTTGGACTGGTGTATTGATCCACAGAAGACAAGTGCTCAAACTTGCCCGAGAAATGGGATCAAAGAAGAACATATGGTCGGAACCATCATTGCAAAGGATCCATTCACCGATACCAAAGGATATTATATCAAGGAAATAGTTATTATTACAAGAAGCTTCTAGGATAGGATCTACATCGCGTCCATGGGCATGAACACAAAGGTTCAAGGTCGACTCCCACTTCCTTAATGCATAACCTTCCATTCACCTCTCGTATTTAGAAAATGACATTACTTGTTGAAAGTTTTACCTGGTGCAATACCAGATAAGTATGACACGTGAAATCTTTCGGGTTCACACAGATTAGGGAAGGCACTGGTTCAACCCATCGGGGCATCTTGCGAACATATACCACAAACTTCAGAGTAAATAATAGAAGCTCGAAAGTACAGTATGGTTATCAAAGTAGAGGATACAAATTACCAAATGCATTATATACCCATGGAAAGGCTCACAAGGTTATTGAATAGGAAGGACACTATCAGATAAAAATCCAACAAGGGGGTCTTGTGGTCTACAACGGAGCTCATGCGAGTATTGGTACTCTATCAGAGGAAGAAGGAATGAAAGGGCATCGGATTATAGAAACAACTGACTGATTCAAAGCTCAAATGCAAAAGAATTATCATTTCCAAATCAAGGTATCAGAAGCCAATGGTCTGATTAAGAATGAATAAGTTGAATAGGCTTAGGGGTACAATTGATGACAATTTGATTCGTCGATAACCAACTCATGTTCAAACTGACATGTCAGCCGGAAAGATAATTTTAAAAGGATCAACCGATGGTTGCGTGCATTCACACTCATGTTGAATCAATAGGATCAAAATGACGGTGCCAAAGGAGACTAATGAATGTTGCTAGACCTATGGGAAGCATCCATAATGCAAGCAGACAAGCATATGCAGAGCAATAGTTTTAAAGAGGATTCTTGAAAGATCAGATAGTATTTCAAAGTATCATATGAAACATATGAACAACTGGGGATGGATGAATACTCGATAAGTGCGGGTAATTATTTGTAGGGGTACTCATGTGGTAAAGAACTACAAGGCAGTAGGCACAAGGTATTCTCGTATCAATAGAGAGAATTTTGGGGTATCTTGTAATAAAAAGATCAACTGAGAATAAAAGTAAGAACGACAAATGTATGTATTTATCCATAGGGACATTTCGATGGTAGGGAATTGAAAAAGCAACGGGCACAAGTCTTAGAAGAACATCACAGAGTATCCTCGGAATCTTCTAGTGCACCAAGTAATCATTTGGAGTGAGGGGCTCTCTGGGAGGAAGTAATTATGAGAACCTAGAGTTAGAGTTAGCAAAATCATTTAACCCGAACAGAAGAGAGATCAGATTCCGAGAGTAACGATCAAGGAATAAAAGATCCTAATACCACCCAATGGCGACATGGGCCCGTAAGCCGCACAACCATGTTAGTAAAAGTTTTGCACTAACTAGACTCAATATCGGCCAAGGAGTTTGGAAGGTGGATTCCTACAGGCAGTCGGCTCTGATACCAACTTGTGACGCCCCCGATTTGACTGTACACTAATCAAACACGCAAATGTGTACGATCAAGATCAAGGACTCACAGGAAGATATCACAACACAACTCTAGACACAAATTAAAATAATACAAGCTTTATATTACAAGTCAGGGGCCTCGAGGGCTCGAATACATACACTCAATTACACAAGAGTCAGCGGAAGCAACAGTACCTGAGTACAGACATATGTTAAACAAGTTTGCCTTAAGAAGGCTAGCACAAAAGTAGCAACGATCGAAAAGGCAAGGCCTCCTGCCTGGGACCTCCTAACTACTCCTCAAAGTCGAACTCCGCGTAGAACCATCCTCGAGATCCTCTGGCTCATGTACTCCATCATATGATTGCAGTACCAGGAAAAGGGGAAAAAGAAGTAGGAAAGCAACCGTGAGTACTCACCCAAAGTACTCGCAAGCAAGGATCTACACTACATATGCATTGATATCAATGACATGGGTAATATCTATGGGTTTAACTGCAGAATGCCATAATAAGAGGGGGATAGCTAGTCCTATCGAAGACTACGCTTCTGGCAGCCTCCATCTTGCAGCATGTAGAAGAGAGCAGATGGTAAGTTCACCAAGTATCATCGTATAGCATAATCCTACCCGGCGATCCTCTCCTCGTCGCCATGTGAGAGAGCGATCACCGGGTTGTATCTCGCACTTGAAAGGGTGTGTTTTATTAAGTATCCAGTTCTAGTTGTCATAAGGTCAAGGTACAACTACGGGTCGTCCTTTTACTGAGGGACACGGCTATTCGAATAGATAAACTTCCCTGCAGGAGTGCACCACATTTCCCAACATGCTCGATCCCCTTTGGTCGGACACACTTTCCTGAGTCATGCCCGGCCTCGGAAGACCAACACGTCGCAGCCCTACCTAGGCACAACAGAGAGGTCAGCATGCCGGTCTAAATTCTATGGCGCAGGGGTCTGGGCCCATCGCCCATTGCACACCTGCATGTTGCGAGGGCGGCCGGAAGCAGACCTAGCCTCCCTAATACAAGAGCAGGTGTTCTAGTCGAATCCGGCGCGCGCCGCTTACTCGCTGATGTCAAGAAGGCTTCAGCTGATACCATGACGTCGAGTGCCCATAACTGTTCCCACATAGTTGGTTAGTGCGTATGGGCCGGTGGCCAGACTCAGATCAAATACCAAGATCTTGTTCAGCATGTTATTTTGAGGTAACCGCGGACGCTGACCAGGGCTAGGCCCACCTCTCTCCTAAGTGGTCTCAACATGCCCTATCGCTCCGCCACAAAGTATCAGTCGGGGGCCGTCAGGAACCCAGGCCAACCACTACCTGGACGGAACCACTTGTCCCTTCAGCCCCCACATCGGAATCACTTGCGGGTACTCTACGAGCCGATCCGACTATAGTCACCACATGTATCACATATTATGTATATATAAGTATATACCCGTGATCACCTCCCAAGTGATCACGGCCCGATAGTATAGCATGGCAGACGGACAAGAATGTAGAGCCACTGATGATAAACTAGCATCCTATACTAAGCATTTAGGATTGCAGGTAAGGTATCAACAACTGTAGCAACAATGACAGGCTATGCAATAGAATAGGATTAATCGAAAGCAGTAACATGCTACACTACTCTAATGCAAGCAGTAGAGAGAAGAATAGGCGATATCTAGTGATCAGGGGTGCTTGCCTGGTTGCTCTGGCAAGAAGGAGGGGTCGTCAACACCGTAGTCGTACTGGGTAGCAGCAGCGTCGGTCTCGATGTCTAGCGAGAGAAGAGGGGGAAGAAACAATAAATATAATGCAAACATATGCATGACAATGCATGACATGACAATGAGCATTGTTAGGTGTGCCCTGACGCGGTAGTAGATGATACCGGCGAAGGGGGGAAACATCCGGGAAAGTATCCCCGGTGTTTCGCGTTTTCGGACAGATGAACTAGAGGGGGAAAGTTGTGTGTTCTCTATGCTAGGGACGTCTGGCGGATGAACGGGTTGCGTATTCGGATTCGTCTCGTCGTCCTGAGCAACTTTCATGTATAAAGTATTTTCATGTGAATTACGAATTATTTTATATTAATTTTTAAAGATTTAGTCCATTTTCCCAAATTATTTGTATTTCAAAATTAATAGAAAAAATGCTATGGGTACCCAGCCCTGTGTACACATAATGTTCACAAAGGCTGACATGTGGGCCAGTGGACCCAGTTGACCAGTCAAACTTTGACTGGTCAACAGGAGGGTGGGGCCTGCTTGTCATTGACTGATTAAACTAGTGAGGTAATTAATTAGTTAGCTAAGCAATATTAATTAAGTTAATTAATTATTAAATTAACTAATTAATTATTAATTATATTTAGTTATTTTGAAATTCTTTTTTTGTTCTAACCGGGGACGGGCCCCACTAGTCATACTCACAAGGGGGGTTAGCACTTAATCTAATCTGGGGGTTATCCCCACTAATCCAATAGGGGACCGGCTGGGCTTGTGCGGGCACGCGGCGCCGGCGGCCAGGCAGTGTCCGACGCGGCCACGACGGTGGCTCGAACTGTGGCGAACGGGGTCGCGGGACGGAGCGGAGCCGGCGGGGTTGGGCGCGGCGACGGCGGTAGGGCTACACGTGCGGCGGCGACACGGGCGGAGCAAAGCTGCGGCGCCGAGCTGAGCAGATCAGCAGGGGGAACGGGCACTACTAGGAAAAGGCCTACTAATGGCGCACCTAATTTAGCCATTAATGGCGCATTAGTGGTGCGCCATTAGTGCCACGCCATTAGTATATTTTACTAATGGCGCACCACTGGTGCGCCATTAGTATCTGGTATACTAATGGCGCACCTCAGATGCGCCATTAGTATATACAACAGTGCGCCATTAGTATGCCTCCCAGGGGACCATGTATACCCAGGTGCTTTGGCATACTAATGGCGCACAACAACAAGATGCGTCATTAGTAACTTCGGCATACTAATGGCGCACTGTTTAATGATGCACCATTAGTATCCTTTGGCATACTAATGGCGCACTGTGATGTGATGCGCCATTAGTATGAATATTAGGTTTTTTTTTGTTTTTTGCACAGGTTACAAAATGTATAATTGAACAAAATATAGACAGCACACATCAACAACAGATTCATCGAATACAATAAAAGATTAGTCTCTGAATACAATTCATCATATTAGTCTTCGAATACAATTCATCATATTAGTCTCCGAATTGAAAAGAACGAACAAAGATAGAACATTATATTACAAGTCTCGAGACCGCGAGTAGTGAGTTTGTCTTCACATTACAAGTCGATATCGATCATCTAAACTACCAGCACATAGAAGAGAGCTGCGGTCATCACGATGAGCATCATCACGATGAAACTCGTCTTCATCCGGTTCCTCCAACGCTCCCTCCCCTCTCCCGCTAGATAGCGGGCGTATCTAGAAAATGCCTTTGCTGTAGGAGCTAGCACTTACGAGTTTGGAAACATTAGTCAAACCCCAATCAGATTAAGTTGATCAAAGAAACAGTAGAAGAGAGCCAACACTGCATAAATGGAGCCAATAACCCAAAAGACAGAAGTAGAGCCAGCAAAGTATAGATCAAAGCCAAACCCAAAGATCAACTCAAACTAGAACTAACTCCATGATTAGGGGATCCCTTAATTAAGCTTGGGTTAGTTTTCAGATGAAATCCAACAAACCCACTACTAATCAACTAGCCCAAAGGTAGGGTTTGAGGTAGGGATTGTCCTCAGGCAGCCTAGTAGTGCTTGGACTATTGCATCATTGGATCAAGTAGTGCAACATCTTTAAGTAACGATGAGAGCCTCAGGACACCATCATTGAAGGAAATATGCCCTAGAGGCAATAATAAAGTTATTATTTATTTCCTTATATCATGATAAATGTTTATTATTCATGCTAGAATTGTATTAACCGGAAACATAATACATGTGTGAATACATAGACAAACAGAGTGTCACTAGTATGCCTCTACTTGACTAGCTCGTTAATCAAAGATGGTTATGTTTCCTAACCATGGACAAAGAGTTGTTATTTGATTAACGAGGTAACATCATTAGTTGAATGATCTGATTGACATGACCCGTTCCATTAGCTTAGCACCCGATCGTTTAGTATGTTGTTGTTGCTATTCTTCATGACTTATACATGTTCCTATGACTATGAGATTATGCAACTCCCGTTTACCGGAGGAACACTTTGGGTGCTACCAAACGTCACAACATAACTAGATGATTATAAAGGAGTACTACAGGTGTCTCCAAAGGTAGATGTTGGGTTGGCGTATTCCGAGAATAGGATTTGTCACTCCGATTGTCGGAGAGGTATCTCTGGGCCCTCTCGGTAATGCTCATCACATAAGCCTTGCAAGCACTGCAACTAATATGTTAGTTGTGAGATGATGTATTACGGAATGAGTAAAGAGACTTGCCGGTAACGAGATTGAACTAGGTATTGGATACCGACGATCGAATCTCGGGCAAGTAACATACCGATGACAAAGGGAACAACGTATGTTGTTATGCGGTCTGACCGATAAAGATCTTCGTAGAATATGTAGGAGCCAATATGGGCATCCAGGTCCCGCTATTGGTTATTGACCAGAGACGTGTCTCGGTCATGTCTACATTGTTCTCGAACCGTAGGGTCCGCACGCTTAACGTTACGATGATAGCTATTATGAGTTTATGCATTTTGATGTACCAAAGGTTGTTTGGAGTCCCGGATGTGATCACGGACATGACGAGAGGTCTCGAAATGGTCGAGACATAAAGATTGATATATTGGAAGCCTATGTTTGGACATCGGAAGTGTTCCGGGTAAAATCGGGATTTTACCGGATTACCGGGAGGGTTACCGGAACCCCCGGGAGCCAAATGGGCCTACGTGGGCTTTAGTGGAAAGGTGAGAGGGCAGCCCACAAGGGCTGTGTGCCTCCCCCCTCCCCCTAGTCCTATTAGGACTAGGAGAAGGGGCCGGCCACCCTCTCTCTCTCTCTCTCCCCCTTTGGGGAATCCTATTAGGAATAGGATTGGGGGGAGGAGTCCTACTCCCGGTAGGAGTAGGACTCCTCCTGCGCCTCCTAGCTTGGCCGGCCAGCCCTCCCCCTCTCATCCTTTATATACGGGGGCAGGGGACACCCCATGACACACAAGTTGATCCTTGAGATCGTTCCTTAGCCGTGTGCGGTGCCCCCTGCCACCAAATTCCACCTCGATCATACCGTTGTAGTGCTTAGGCGAAGCCCTGCGTCGGTAATACATCAAGATCGTCACCACGCCGTCGTGCTGACGGAACTCTTCCTCGACGCTTTGCTGGATCGGAGCCCGAGGATCGTCATCGAGCTGAACGTGTGCTAAGAACTCGGAGGTGCCAGAGTAACGGTGCTTGGATCGGTCGGATCGGGAAGACGTACGACTACTTCCTCTATGTTGTGTGATCGCTTCCGCAGTCGGTCTGCGTTGGTACATAGACAACACTCTCCCCTCTCGTTGCTATGCATCACCATGATCTTGCGTGTGCATAGGAATTTTTTTGAAATTACTACGTTCCCCAACAGTGGCATCAGAGCCTAGGTTTTATGGTTTGATGTTATTTGCATGAGTAGAACACAAGTGAGTTGTGGGTGATACAAGTCATACTGCCTACCAGCATGTCATACTTTGGTTCGGCGGTATTGTTGGACGAGACGACTCGGACCAACCTTACGCGTACGCTTATGCGAGACCGGTTCCCTCGACGTGCTTTGCACATAGATGGCTTGCGGGCGACTATCTCTCCAACTTTAGTTGAACCGAGTGTGACTACGCCCGGTCCTTGCGAAGGTTAAAACGGAGTCTATTTGACAAACTATCGTTGTGGTTTTGATGCGTAGGTGAGATTGGTTCTTGCTTAAGCCCGTAGCAGCCACGTAAAACTTGCAACAACAAAGTAGAGGACGTCTAACTTGTTTTTGCAGGGCATGTTGTGATGTGATATGGTCAAGACATGATGCTAAATTTTATTGTATGAGATGATCATGTTTTGTAACCAAGTTATCGGCAACTGGCAGGAGCCGTATGGTTGTCGCTTTATTGTATGCAATGCAATCGCGATGTAATGCTTTACTTTATTGCTAAGCGGTATTGATAGTCGTGGAAGCATAAGATTGGCGAGACGACAACGATGCTACGATGGAGATCAAGGTGTCGCGCCGGTGACGATGGTGATCATGACGGTGCTTCGGAGATGGAGATCACAAACACAAGATGATGATGGCCATATCATATCACTTATATTGATTACATGTGATGTTTATCTTTTATGCATCTTATCTTGCTTTGATTGACGGTAGCATTATAAGGTGATCTCTCACTAAATTATCAAGAAGTGTTCTCCCTGAGTATGCACCGTTGCAAAAGTTCTTCGTGCTGAGACACCACGTGATGATCGGGTGTGATAGGCTCTATGTTTAAATACAACGGGTGCAAAACAGTTGCACACGCGGAATACTCAGGTTATACTTGACGAGCCAAGCATATACAGATATGGCCTCGGAACATGGAGACCGAAAGGTCGAGCGTGAATCATATAGTAGATATGATCAACATAATGATGTTCACCATTGAAAACTACTCCATCTCACGTGATGATCGGTTATGGTTTAGTTGATTTGGATCACGTGATCACTTAGAGGATTAGAGGGATATCTATCTAAGTGGGAGTTCTTAAGTAATATGATTAATAGAACTTAAATTTATCATGAACTTAGTCCTGGTAGTATTTTGCAAATTATGTTGTAGATCAATAGCTCGCGTTGTTGCTTCCCTGTGTTTATTTTGATATGTTCCTAGAGAAAATTGTGTTGAAAGATGTTAGTAGCAATGATGCGGATTGGATCCGTGATCTGAGGTTTATCCTCATTGCTGCATAGAAGAATTATGTCCTTGATGCACCGCTAGGTGACAGACCTATTGCAGGAGCAGATGCACACGTTATGAACGTTTGGCTAGCTCAATGTGATGACTACTTGATAGTTTAGTGCACCATGCTTAACGGCTTAGAATCGGGACTTCAAAGACGTTTTGAACATCATGGACCATATGAGATGTTCCAGGAGTTGAAGTTAATATTTCAAGCAAATACCCGAGTTGAGAGACATGAAGTCTCCAACAAGTTCTATAGCTAAAAGATGGAGGAGAATCGCTCAACTAGTGAGCATGTGCCCAGATTGTCTGAGTACTACAATCGCTTGAATCAAGTGGGAGTTAATCTTCCATATAAGATAGTGATTGACAGAATTCTCTAGTCACCATCACCAAGTTAGTAGAACTTCGTGATGAACTATAGTATGCAAGGGATGACGAAAACGAATCCCGAGCTTTTCATGATGATGAAATCGATGAAGGTAGAAATCAAGAAAGAGCATCAAGTGTTGATGGTTGACAAGACCACTAGTTTGAAGAAAAGGGCAAAAGGGAAGAAGGGGAACTTCAAGAAGAACGGCAAGCAAGTTGCTGCTCAAGTGAAGAAGCCCCAGTCTGGTCCTAAGCCTGAGACTAAGTGCTTGTACTACAAAGGGACTGGTCACTGTAAGCGGAACTGCCCCAAGTATTTGGCGGATAAGAAGGATGGCAAAGTGAACAAAAGTATATTTGATATACATGTTATTGATGTGTGCTTTACTAGTGTTTATAGCAAACCCTCAGTATTTGATATTGGTTCAGTTGCTAAGAGTAGTAACTCGAAACAGGAGTTGCAGAATAAACAGAGACTAGTTAAGGGTGAAGTGACGATGTGTGTTGGAAGTAGTTCCAAGATTGATATGATCATCATCGCACACTCCCCTATACTTTCGGGATTAGTGTTGAACTTAAATAAGTGTTATTTGGTTTTTGCGTTGAGCATGAATATGATTTGATCATGTTTATTGCAATACGGTTATTCATTAAAGTCAGAGAATAATTGTTGTTCTGTTTACATGAATAAAACCTTCGATGGTCATGCACCCAATGAAACAAGTTCGTTGGATCTCGATCGTAGTGATACACATATTCATAATATTGAAACCAAAAGATGCAAAGTTAATAATGATAGTGCAACTTATTTGTGGCACTGCCGTTTAGGTCATATTGGTGTAAAGTGCATGAAGAAACTCCATGCTGATGGGATTTTGGAATCACTTGATTATGAATCACTTGATGCTTGCGAACCATGCCTTATGGGCAAGATGACTAAAACGCCGTTCTCCAGAACAATGAAGCAAGCAACAGATTTGTTGGAAATCATACATACTGATGTATATGGTCCGATGAATATTAAGGCTTACAGCAGGTATCATTATTTTCTGATCTTCACAGATGATTTGAGCAGATATGAGTATATCTACTTGATGAAACATAAGTCTGAAACATTTGAAAGGTTCATATAATTTCAGAGTGAAGTGGAAAATCATCGTAACAAGAAAATAAAGTTTCTATGATCTGATCGTGGAAAAGAGTATTTGAGTTACGAGTTTGGTCTTCAGTTAGAACAAAGTGAAATAGTTTCACTACTCACGCCACCTGGAACACCACATCATAATGGTGTGTCCGAACGTCATAACCGTACTTTATTGGATATAGTTCAATCTATGATGTTTCTTACCGATTTACCACTATCGTTTTTGGGGTCATGCATTAGAGACAGCTGCATTCACGTTAAAAAGGGGCACCATCTATATCCGTCGAGACGTCGCCTTATGAACTATGGTTTGGCAAGAAACCAAAGTTGTCGTTTCTTGAAGTTTGGGGTTGCGATGTTTATGAGAAAAAGTTTCATCCTGATAAGCTCAAACCCAAATCGGAGAAATATGTCTTCATAGGATACCCAAAGGAGACTGTTGGGTACACCTTCTATCACAGATCCTAAGGCAAGAAATTCGTTGCTTATAATGGATCCTTTCTAGAGAAGGAGTTTCTCTTGAAAGAACTGAGTGGGAGGAAAGTTGAAAACTTGATAAGGTAATTGTACCTTCTGCCTTATTGGAAAGTAGTTCATCACAGAAATCTGTTCTTGTGACTACAACACCAATTAGTGAGGAAGCTAATGATGATGATCATGTAACTTCAGATCAAGTTACTACCGAATCTCGTAGGTAAACCAGAGTGAGATCCGCACCAGAGTGGTACGGTAATCCTGTTCTGGAGGTCATGTTACTTGACCATGACGAACCTACGAACTATGAGGAAGCGATGATGAGCCCAGATTCCGCAAAGTGGCTTGAAGCCATGAAATCTGAGATGGGATCCATGTATGAGAACAAAGTATGGACTTTGGTTGACTTGCCCGATGATCGGCAAGCAATTGAGAATAAATGGATCTTCAAGAAAAAGACTGACGCTGATGGTAATATTACTGTCTATAAAGCTCGACTTGTTGCAAAAGGTTTTCGACAAGTTCAAGGGGTTGACTACGATGAGACATTCTCACTCGTAGCGATGCTTAAGTCTGTCAGAATCATGTTAGCAATTGCCGCATTTTATGATTATGAAATTTGGCAGATGGATGTCAAAAACTGCATTCCTGAATGGATTTCTGGAAGAAGAGTTGTATATGATGCAACCGGAAGGTTTTGTCGATCCAAAGGGAGCTAACAAAGTGTGCAAGCTCCAGTGATCCATTTATGGACTGGTGCAAGCCTCTCGGAGTTGGAATAAATGCTTTGATAGTTTGATCAAAGCATTTGGTTTTATACAGACTTGCGGTGAAGCCTGTATTTACAAGAAAGTGAGTGGGAGCACTATAGCATTTCTGATAAGTATATGTGAATGACATATTGTTGATCAGAAATAATGTAGAATTATTCTATAAAGCATAAAGGAGTGTTTGAAAGGAGTTTTTCAAAGAATGACTTCGGTGAAGCTGCTTACATATTGAGCTTCAAGATCTAGAGAGATAGATCAAGATGCTTGATAAGTTTTTTCATTAAGTACATACCTTGACAAGATTTTGAAGTAGTTCAAAATGGAGCAGTCAAAGAAAGAGTTCTTGCCTGTATTACAAGGTGTGAAGTTGAGTAAGACTCAAAGCCCGACCACGGCAGAAGATAGAAAGAGAATGAAAGTCATTCCCTATGCCTTGGCCATAGGTTCTATAAAGTATGTCATGCTGTATACCAGATCTATTGTATACCCTGCACTGATTTGGCAAGGGAGTACAATAGTGATCTAGGAGTAGATCACTGGACAGCGGTCAGAATTATCGTTAGTGAAATAAGGATATGTTTCTCGATTATGGACGTGATAAAAAGGTTCGTCGTAAAGGGTTACGCCGATGCAAGTTTTGACACTAATCTAGATGACTCTAAGTCTCGGTCTAGATACATATTGAAAGTGGGAGCAATTAACTAGAGTAGCTCCATATAGAGCATTGTTGACATAGAAATTTGCAAAATACATGTGGATCTGAATGTGATAGACCCGTTGACTAAAATTATCTCACAAGCAAAACATGATCACACCTTAGTACTCTTTGGGTGTTAATCACATAGATATGTGAACTAGATTACTGACTCTAGTAAACCCTTTGAGTGTTGGTCACATGACGATGTGAACTATGGGTGTTAATCACATGGTGATGTGAACTATTGCTGTTAAATCACATGGCGATGTGAACTAGATTATTGACTCTAGTGCAAGTGGGAGACTGAAGGAAATATGCCCTAGAGGCAATAATAAAGTTATTATTTATTTCCTTATATCATGATAAATGTTTATTATTCATGCTAGAATTGTATTAACCGGAAACATAATACATGTGTGAATACATAGACAAACAGAGTGTCACTAGTATGCCTCTACTTGACTAGCTCGTTAATCAAAGATGGTTATGTTTCCTAACCATGAACAAAGAGTTGTTATTTGATTAACTAGGTCACATCATTAGTTGAATGATTTGATTGACATGACCCGTTCCATTAGCTTAGCACCCGATCGTTTAGTATGTTGTTGTTGCTATTCTTCATGACTTATACATGTTCCTATGACTATGAGATTATGCAACTCCCGTTTACCAGAGGAACACTTTGGGTGCTACCAAATGTCACAACATAACTGGGTGATTATAAAGGAGTACTAAAGGTGTCTCCAAAGGTAGATGTTGGGTTGACGTATTTCGAGAATAGGATTTGTCACTCCGATTGTCGGAGAGGTATCTCTGGGCCCTCTCGGTAATGCTCATCACATAAGCCTTGCAAGCACTGCAACTAATATGTTAGTTGTGAGATGATGTATTACGGAACGAGTAAAGAGACTTGCCGGTAACGAGATTGAACTAGGTATTGGATACCGACGATCGAATCTCGGGCAAGTAACATACCGATGACAAAGGGAACAACGTATGTTGTTATGCGGTCTGACCGATAAAGATCTTCGTAGAATATGTAGGAGCCAATATGGGCATCCAGGTCCCGCTATTGGTTATTGACCAGAGACGTGTCTCGGTCATGTCTACATTGTTCTCGAACCATAGGGTCCGCACGCTTAACGTTACGATGACAGTTATTATGAGTTTATGCATTTTGATGTACCGAAGGTTGTTCGGAGTCCCGGATGTGATCACGGACATGACGAGGAGTCTCGAAATGGTCGAGACATAAAGATTGATATATTGTAAGCCTATGTTTGGACATCGGAAGTGTTCCGGGTAAAATCAGGATTTTACCGGATTACCGGGAGGGTTACCGGAACCCCCCGGGAGCCAAATGGGCCTACGTGGGCTTTAGTGGAAAGGTGAGAGGGCAGCCCACAAGGGCTGGGCACCTCCCCCCTCCCCCTAGTCCTATTAGGACTAGGAGAAGGGGCTGGCCACCCTCTCTCTCTCTCCCCCCTTTGGGGAATCCTATTAGGATTAGGATTGGGGGGAGGAGTCCTACTCCCGGTAGGAGTAGGACTCCTCGTGCGCCTCCTAGCTTGGCCGGCCAGCCCTCCCCCTCTCATCCTTTATATACGGGGGCAGGGGACACCCCATGACACACAAGTTGATCCTTGAGATCGTTCCTTAGCCGTGTGCGGTGCCCCCTGCCACCAAATTCCACCTCGATCATACCGTTGTAGTGCTTAGGCGAAGCCCTGCGTCGGTAATACATCAAGATCGTCACCACGCCGTCGTGCTGACGGAACTCTTCCTCGACGCTTTGCTGGATCGGAGCCCGAGGATCGTCATCGAGCTGAACGTGTGCTAAGAACTCGGAGGTGCCGGAGTAACGGTGCTTGGATCGGTCGAATCGGGAAGACGTACGACTACTTCGTCTATGTTGTGTGATCGCTTCCGCAGTCGGTCTGCGTTGGTACATAGACAACACTCTCCCCTCTCGTTGCTATGCATCACCATGATCTTGGGTGTGCGTAGGAAATTTTTTGAAATTACTACGTTCCCCAACAATCATTGGCATGGCAAGATTAAGGAGCACCTGTTCTTATCAGTGAGAGTAGGAGAGAAAGAAAGAAAGTGAAGAGACCAGTGCAACATCTGTTCAAATCAGATTTAAGAGAGAGGGACTTGGCAAGGAAAGATATAGTCCATAACCTGCAAGAAGAAATAGGCCATTGAAAGCACATTTACTAAACATCTGCTATAAGCAGAACACATTGTGGGGACCCCGACTCATAGGTCGTGATCACCGAATGTAAGTGTACAGTGATCCCAGAGATCAATGCTCAATGAACACACAGAAGCTGAATAACAAGAGTCTTACATCCATACATACCGTATTACACAAGTAGGACCATTATGGTCAAGTCTTACATAGATAAAGCCCTAAGGGCTGAACATCAAATGAAACACAAGCAGCGGAAATCTTTGTCGATAAGTAGAACCCATGCCATCTGCCTTAACCCTACAGGCATTCTGACTGGGAAACGTCCTAGTTCGCATGTTCGTCTTCAAAGAATCCTTCTTCAAACTCCCGCTCTTCCATGCCTGGCCAATTAAATAACCAGTGGCAAGCCAATGAGTACTTTGAATGTACTCGCAAGCAACCCATGTTTTGGTTCAAGGTACAACAATGCATGATATAGGTAAATTTTTGCGGAAAGCTAGTTTTTTTAAGTGCAATGACATGTTCAACAACTCGTAAGACATGCATCAGGAGAATTCAAGTAACCATAAGGACAGGTTACAGATATCAACATAAATAGAGTGGGCACCAACCCAACTTAATCATGTCAAGTCCTCTGACTTGACCCAAGTAGTGGTATCATCATAAAAGGAGTGGGCACCAACCCAACTCAATCATGTCAAGTCCTTTGACTTGACCCGAGTAGTTCTTCCCACTTACACACACCGGTTAAAAACGAGTGGATGTAGCCCAAGAGCGGTTACCCAACTGTCCTTGACCGTGGACACGGCTATTCGAATAGGTTTTACACTCTGCAGAGGTTGCACACTTTACCCACAAGATCCGGGGAACTTCCGTGTCATCCACGATCCGCGGTACCTCAAGTACCCGGGGCAAGCACCCGATCACTATCTTTCCCTAGACGACACTAACAAGGAGTCCACTCGATTGGTAGTAACCCCCGTGCCCAACATTTCACAACTTAAAATTGTGGAGCCTCGCTCCTATATTCATCACATACCACTGGCACGGGGTACCAACGGTGTGTCCGGTGCCCCATAAAAATGTTCTTGGCCGCCCTACCTGGCACGACCCCGTCCCGAGAGAGAGCACCAACTCTCCCCCATCACTAGTAATGCGGGCTCCAAGCTAGTATCGGCCTAAGTAATCAATAATGCCCTTTCCCATATAAGGGTAGAGTGGTTGCGCATGTAAGGTTGGAATAACGGTCGCAACTTAAACCAATCCGTTTTCGAAGACAACACACACTTGCCTCGGTAAACCACTTCGTCATCAAGTGGTTACCCATTTCGTTGTCTCCCTCGGGCATAAGTGGCACCCGACGGGGTTTTCGAAAAGTCCTTTGGAAACACTTTGCCTCATCACCATGCATATTCCCGCCCATTTTGCATAGCAACTACATAGCATCCTATCTACTCCCACCGGCACAACCCTCATAAGAAGGTAGGGTCATGCTCATTGCAAGTATCAACGAGGAAGTAACGAAGGCAATCCACCAAAGTGGTTACCCTCTCATCATGATTTCCGAAGCAACACTAATAAAGTGCTATATGACATGCATAACAAGGGGCTTCATAGACATGGTCAAAGGGCTGCTTGCCTGTTTCAACAAAGTCTTCGAGGTCTTCAAATATTTCTGGTCCAACTCCGAGCATTTCATCTACTTCGTCAACTATCGTCGAAAGCAACCACAATAAGCAACACAACAAGGTAGAAAATAAAAGTGTTCCAAAAATATTGATTTGACTTTTCTAGGATACCTTTGGTCACATGAGGAATGACCAATGTGATTTCATTGGAAGTGGATCAATGGATATTTCTAAACATTTTGATATGATGGAATCAAGGGGTTTATGGAATTGCAAGAAGTGGACAGAAACACATTTTTGAAAAATGAGAAAAGGTACCCATTTAACAAAGGATGATTTTAGGAGCATCTAGGAGTTGGTTTCACTGGATTTGGAGTTCAAATGATTTTCCTATGAATTTACAAAGTTGATAAATGTGAAGAAATGGCTCAATAATTTATGTGGTACAGAAAGTATTAATAAAAATGTTCACAAACTAAGTAATGAACTTAGAAACATCTAGGAATTCGAATCATGGCATTTGGATCAAAAATGGGCTCTCTGTGATTTTCTAAAGTTCATCACAGAAATAGGAAAAATAGGATTTGATAAATATTTGTGAAGGAAATGCTTCTGGAAAAATGTGCAAGTTGCATCATGAGATAGATCATGATTTTATGAGCTACTAGAAATTTGAATCATCAAATTTGGACTTAGAATAAATAATCTATGGATTTTTGAAGTTGACTGAAAAAGGAAAAAGGAAAAAGGTCTTAACCTTATCCTGCGCTCAGGGCGTCGGATAGATCATGGGCCGGCCAAGCTGCGCGGGTGGCAGGGTGACGTCAAAGGCGGCTTCGCGGGGGTGCGCCTTCGCGCAGGGGAGGCGGATCCGGGCAGAAGCCGTTTCCACTTAAACGCCCAGGCCCGCCCGCTGGGTCGCTGACGCACGGGCCCCAACGGCAGGTCGTCTTCCACCTCCCGCGCGTGCTCTGGCCGTGGGAGGGAGCGGCTCCTGACGGCAATAGCCGGGGCTACAGCGCGTCTCCGACGGCGCTCTGCCCACAGGCGTGCTCCGGAGGTGATGCCGCGTCCATCCAGGGGTGGCATGACCTCCGAGGAGTTCAGGGTCGAGCACGGCGTTGGCCATGGCGGAGGAGGTCGGCGGCGGCGGTTACGACGCTACGGCCACCGGGAGGAGACGGAGAAGCACGGGAGGGGCTCGCGGTGATGGTTGTGATGCTCTAGTGTGGTCCAGAGGGAAGGAGGGGGAGAGGTGGGCGCGAATTTAGGCGGAGTCCGGCGGCTCGGCTCCGGCCATGGACGAGGTTGGAGAGCACGGGAGGAAGAATGGCGCAGTCCGGGGGGTCCAGGGGAGGGAGAGAGGGCGAACGGAGGCCGGAGAGGGCTCAGGGGTGGCCTTTTATTGGAGGGGGCGAGGTGCACCGCGGGACCGTGCGCCGGTGAGGCCATAGCCATCGCTAGAGACCACGGGAGGGCTTGGCTTCGTGTCGGGGGTCTTCCTGGGCGTGGTGTACGGCCAGGCGAAGGGAGAGAAGGAGAGGGGAGCGTCAGGGCAGCGCGCGTGTGAGCATGCCCATTGGAGCTCTCGGGCGGCCATGGTGCGCATGCGAGCAGGGGCAGGGAGAGAGAGGAAGGAGGGGGCCGACAGCGTGCCGTGTACTGGACGTCAAGGCGACCTCGGGGGACACGAGGGGGAGGCGCTAGGTGGTCCGGTGGCTCGGGCAGGGAGCGGCTACAATGCTAGGGCGCACTGTAGCGCGCTCTAGAGCACGCCTTTGGCATGCCATGGCATAAAAAAGGTGAAGCGGGCGTGGCCACTTGTGTCCAGTAGTGCTATGGAGTATTAAACAAAGGGGAGGGGGCCTTGGATGCCCTGGACAGCCAGTAGGAGAGGAGAGAGGTTGAGGGAGAGAGGGAAATGGGCTGTCCAGAGAGAAAGAATGGGGTTTTTCCCCTCCAATAATTGAGCTATGGGTTTGCCATTGCTACTGGAGGTGCAAGGGGACTAGAATGGGCTGTGGTAAAAAGTGGAGCTCACCAAGAATAGTGGAAGGGGTCAAAACAGTGGTTTTTGCAAAATGTCAAAAGGTGTTTGATAATGGTTTGGGCAAGCAAAAGAACTCCAATTGCCATGATACTTAACAAGATGGAAAGACACTTAGAAATAGGGTGTGCCACCAAATTTGAGCTCATTTGGGAAAAGTGGCCAATGCAACTTTTGTAAACCCTAGAAATCAACAGAAAGGGGTTTGTGTAGATTTAGTTGAGAAAACTACTTCCCCTTGATGCACCACTTGGTGTAGTGGCCTCATTTGGTCATGTGAACATGCTCACAAAATTTGGGGTCAAGGAGAGAAAGTTGGTAGCACAAAGTTGTTCAAATTTGATTCTGGTCAGAGAGGGTTTTGGGGCACTTTGGTCAAGATAACCTTCTCTCCAAATAGTGCCATTTGGTAGAGATGAATAATTAGACCATTTGAGCATGTGAACCAAGTTTGAGAGCATTTGGACATGTTTGACAATGCAAAGTTGTTCAAACTTGTAAAAGGACAGAAGTGGTTTTGAGAGGGTTTCATGGGGTTATATTATTCTCCATGACATGATACTTGGCAAGATCATCAAAAATGTCATATGTGACATTTTAAAATTTTCTTGGATTTTTATGAAAATATTTCCTGTAGAAATATTTCAAATCCTTGAAACAAGCAGAAATGGTTTTTGAGGTATTTGACCAATATTTTGAACATGACCATGTGTTGAAACTCTTATATATGGACAATATATGTCCATTGAGTTTCCCTAAATTTTCTTAAATATTTTGGAAACATTAAAATAATTTTTCCCTATTAAAGACCATTTCTGGCCTTAAGAAAATCTTTTAAATAAAATAAGAAAATAACTCTTAAAATTATACTTTTGTGGTTTATGGGAGTCCTATATCTAATAGGTTTCAAATATACTTTTTGAAATATTTTTCATACCCCAAATCAGGTACTTGTAGTGCAAACCTTAATCCAGGGGATTTTGGAAAACTAATTTTAGAAAATACTTTTTGGCCAAATTATTTTTGTAAGGAAATATTATATTACTCTATACACATGGTATGATCATTGGGCAAACGTTTTGTATCAAGGAGAAGGAGTATAAGAGTTGGAGGATTTATTTGATTTTTAGAGCACTTGCAAACAACAGAGAAAATCCAAACAAGGCAAGGTCCAAGACACTCAAAAGTTTTTTGTAAAACCTCATTTTATCATGATTAAATAGCTTAAGTGTTGTGGCATAAAAATCAGGGCGTGACAGACCTACCCCCCTTACAAGAATCTCGTCCCCAAGATTCCCAGACTAGGCGTGGAAGGGATTATGGAAACTTGGATTTGGGGTAGTCTTCACATCCTCATACTGCTTCTGCTTCCGTTTGGTGCTCCATTGGAACTTGAAGTACTCGATGGCATGGCTTTGTGTTTGTCGTCCTGCTTGATCCAGATTGCAATTGGGGTCTCTTGCGTAGGTCATATTGGGTTGGGGGTCAATGGTTCGGTGTTTGATGTCCTGGCAGAGACCGGGCTAGTTAGGAAGTAGGAAACACTTCCGGAGTTGTGTCGTGTGGAAAAACATTGTGCACAGTGGGTAACTCAGGTGGTAATTCTAGCTGGTAGCCATCGATTCTTCGTCTTGCGGTGATCTTGAAGGGGCTGATAAATCTTGGTGCGGGTTTTCCCCTAACGTGGAAACGCTTGGTTCCCTTAAGAGGAGTCACTCGTAGGTATACATGGTATCCGACTTGGAAGTCTACTTGTCGGCGACGAGTGTCAGCATAGCCCTTCTGTCTGGACTTAGCGGCCTTCAGTTGTTCTCTGACTAGCTGAACTTGCTCTTCTGCTTCACGGAGGATCTCAGGCCCAAATATTAGTCCTTCTCCGGTTTCTGACCAATTGAGGGGTGTGCGGCACTTGCGCCCGTACAACACCTCAAATGGTGCCATCTAAAGGCTTGACTGATAACTGTTGTTGTAGGAGAACTCGGCGAAAGGGAGGCAATCTTCCCACTTAGCTCCATATGCTAAGACACAGGCTCGGAGCATGTCTTCGAGTATCTGATTCACTCGCTCTGTCTGGCCTCCAGTCTGCGGGTGGAAAGCAGTGCTGAAGGACAACTTGGTCCCCTGGCCTCTTGGAACTTCTTCCAGAACCTTGAGGTGAACTGGGTTCCTCGGTCTGACACAATCTCCTTGGGAACACCATGAAGGCTTACGATTCTGTTGATGTATAGAGTTGCTAGCTGGTTGCCATCATAAGTGGTCTTCATAGGAATGAAATGGGCTACCTTAGTCAAGTGATCGACTATGACCCAGATGGAGTCATATCCCTTGTTTGACCTAGGTAGTCCAGTGATGAAATCCATTCCGAATTTATCCCATTACCACTCGGGAACCTTGAGTGGTTGGAGCAATCCAGCAGGTCACTGATATTTAGCTTTGACCCTTTGACATGGAAATGCTTGGTCCCATTGAGTGAAGTGGCTTGCAGATACACCCGGTCTTCAACGCGAACGTTTACTTTTTTGGCGATGGTGGTTGGTACAGTTCTTCCTCCTTGGCATGGCGGACTTCAAATGTTTTCTTCACTAGCCCAATGATTCTTCTTCCGTCTTCGGGTAGACAAGTATGTTATCAAGGGAGGATGACAACTACTTGTCCGAGTACTCCGTGAAGACTTGCCCACGGGGTACATAGGGTATAGGTTGCGGGTATCAGTGGTGGTCATGGTTGGGTATTGGCCAAGGTTTCCTTGTCCTAGAGCCAAAGCCCATGATTGTAATTCCCACCATATCGTGGCTTGGTGGGGCTTAAGGGTTTCAAGGATTCTAGTGTGCGAGCGGACATTTGTCACCATATCCTTAAGCACGGTTCCTGAGATGCCAACTGTTCTATCCAGTCCTTTAAACACATAACCTTATAGCACCGAAAGCATCAACTCTTGTGCTATATTAGGATGACAATGCGCTCGTTCACTATGTCCACTAGTTCCGTAATGAACCAAGTGATAAGCAAGGTTACGGAGGCTTAACTGGTTCTCTTGCAATTCTATGGGTTAAGCACATGGTTAAGGACTCAAGCTGGGGTATCTCGTGAAGTCTCGAAGGGTCAAGGGATGGGTTCACAGTCTTGAGGGGTAAACATAATTCTACGGGGTTACACTTGGTCGAGGAGGCTGTAGTAAAAGTCTTCAGTGCTAGTTGGTCGCCGAAGTAGAATCCTTGGTGCATCTTGTCTTGCTGATCTTCAGTTGACGAAATAGATGCGAGGGAAAAGTAGCATAGAGGAGGGGAATGCCTAAAGGGGGTTCTATAGTGCAAGTGCAACCAAACGGGTGGCAAAAGGGCCGAACAAAGGAAAACAAGGAAGGTGGTATAGTCGCGTACTTGTTGCCTAGGGCAAGAGTGCGACTTATATCAAAACACAATCCAATGAAAACAGGCAACACACAGTCATGGTTCTATTTGAACCATCGTATGGACTCGACTGCGCATAGGGGGTACACGACTCATCCTACCTTAGGGGTTCTCAGACTAAGTAGTCGTGCTTTACTTCGTGCCTCGTGCAGTCTTCTGGGTTTTCCTCAGGTGTTGCTATGCCTCTTGTAGTTGTTTGATGAAACAAGCCGGGTTGAGCCTGAAGATTCTTCAACAACTTCTCGCCTGTTGAAGTGATGGGGTGAAGGTGGCCCCTCATAGCAGGCATTAACTCGGTCTTCTATTGTCTTCTTAATCATGACGACCCCTTTTTGTCTTCTAAGGTGTCGATGGTACCAAGTAGGTAATCCCTTATGCAATGGTATAACAAGGCATAATAGAGGTCCAGCACATCGTTTTCCTGCTCACTATAGTGAGGCGGGCCAGATGGCGAGGTTCTCATCCACCGGTGGTTGCCGATACAACAACAGTAAGGACATGATTGCTCTATTAGCGATGTCTATCATGGTCTTGCATATCTTACACCCTGATCATCATAGGACAAGGTTTCATCATCCTGGGGCAAATTCAACAGTGTCACCATCTCTTGGGTCTTCAGGTCCTCATTCTTCAAAGGCGTATCTTCTGTTGGCACTGTCTTGTCATGGTGTCGCCAATCTTGGGTTCAGAAGAGGTGGGTGAGTGTTTGGCAAGGTGTACTCCTTCTAGGCTATCCACGAGGATTACAAGGGATCCCGTGGTCAGGGGCTTGAGGGTGCTAGCGACCGTTTGCAACAGTTTTGAAGGGAAGAGATCGATAAGGAAAGTATACCTTAGTTTTCGAAAAACTGAGAAGGGAAGAGAAGTATAGATAGTTTTGAAAACTAGTAGTAGTTTTGGAAATAGTTTTACCCTAACTAACGACCATGCTATCTAAGGCTTCCTACAGTCAGGATGGCTCTGATACTAGCTCTGTGGGGACCCCGACTCATAGGTCGTGATCACCGAATGTAAGTGTACAGTGATCCCAGAGATCAATGCTCACTAAACACACAGAAGCTGAATAACAAGAGTCTTACATCCATACATACCGTATTACACAAGTAGGACCATTATGGTCAAGTCTTACATAGATAAATCCCTAAGGGCTGAACATCAAATCAAACACAAGCAGCGGAAATCTTCGTCGATAAGTAGAACCCATGCCATCTGCCTTAACCCTACAGGCATTCTGACTGGGAAACGCCCTAGTTCGCATGTTCATCTTCAAATAATTCTTCTTCGAACTCCTGCTCTTCCATGCCTGGCCAATTAAATAACCAGTGGCAAGCCAATGAGTACTTTGAATGTACTCGCGAGCAACCCATGTTTTGGTTCAAGGTACAACAATGCATGATATAGGTAAATTTTTGCGGAAAGCTAGTTTTTTTAAGTGCAATGACATGTTCAACAACTCGTAAGACATGCATCAGGAGAATTCAAGTAACCATAAGGACAGGTTACAGATATCAACATAAATAGAGTGGGCACCAACCCAACTTAATCATGTCAAGTCCTCTGACTTGACCCAAGTAGTGGTATCATCATAAAAGGAGTGGGCACCAACCCAACTCAATCATGTCAAGTCCTTTGACTTGACCCAAGTAGTTCTTCCCACTTACACACACCGGTTAAAAACGAGTGGATGTAGCCCAAGAGCGGTTACCCAACTGTCCTTGACCGTGGACACGGCTATTCGAATAGTTTTTACACTCTGCAGAGGTTGCACACTTTACCCACAAGATCCGGGGAACTTCCGTGTCATCCATGATCCGCGGTACCTCAAGTACCCGGGGTAAGCACCCGATCACTATCTTTCCCTAGACGACACTAACAAGGAGTCCACTCGATTGGTAGTAACCCCCGTGCCCAACATTTCACAACTTAAAATTGTGGAGCCTCGCTCCTATATTCATCACATACCACTGGCACGGGGTACCAACGGTGTGTCCGGTGCCCCATAAAAATGTTCTTGGCCGCCCTACCTGGCACGACCCCGTCCCGAGAGAGAGCACCAACTCTCCCCCGTCACTAGTAATGCGGGCTCCAAGCTAGTATCGGCCTAAGTAATCAATAATGCCCTTTCCCATATAAGGGTAGAGTGGTTGCGCATGTAAGGTTGGAATAACGGTCGCAACTTAAACCAATCCATTTTCGAAGACAACACACACTTGCCTCGGTACACCACTTCGTCATCAAGTGGTTACCCATTTCGTTGTCTCCCTCGGGCAAGTGGCACCCGACGGGGTTTTCGAAAAGTCCTTTGAAAACACTTTGCCTCATCACCATGCATATTCCCGCCCATTTTGCGTAGCAACTACATAGCATCCTATCTACTCCCACCGGCACAACCCTCATAAGAAGGTAGGGTCATGCTCATTGCAAGTATCAACGAGGAAGTAACGAAGGCAGTCCACCAAAGTGGTTACCCTCTCATCATGATTTCTGAAGCAACTCTAATAAAGTGCTATATGACATGCATAACAAGGGGCTTCATAGACATGGTCAAAGGGCTGCTTGCCTGTTTCAACAAAGTCTTCGAGGTCTTCAAATATTTCTGGTCCAACTCCGGGCATTTCGTCTACTTCGTCAACTATCGTCGAAAGCAACCACAATAAGCAACACAACAAGGTAGAAAATAAAAGTGTTCCAAAAATATTGATTTGACTTTTCTAGGATACCTTTGGTCACATGAGGAATGACCAATGTGATTTCATTGGAAGTGGATCAATGGATATTTCTAAACATTTTGATATGATGGAATCAAGGGGTTTATGGAATTGAAAGAAGTGGACAGAAACACATTTTTGAAAAATGAGAAAAGGTACCCATTTAACAAAGGATGATTTTAGGAGCATCTAGGAGTTGGTTTCACTGGATTTGGAGTTCAAATGATTTTCCTATGAACTTACAAAGTTGATATATGTGAAGAAATGGCTCAATAATTTATGTGGTACAGAAAGTATTAATAAAAATGTTCATAAACTAAGTTATGAACTTAGAAACATCTAGGAATTGGAATCATGGCATTTGGATCAAAAATGGGCTCTCAGTGATTTTCTAAATTTCATCATAGAAATAGGAAAAATAGGATTAGATAAATATTTGTGAAGGAAATGCTTCTGGAAAAATGTGCAAGTTGCATCATGAGATAGATCATGATTTTATGAGCTACTAGAAATTTGAATCATCAAATTTGGACTTAGAATAAATAATCTATGGATTTTTTAAGTTGACTGAAAAAGGAAAAAGGAAAAAGGTCTTAACCTTATCCTGCGCTCAGGGTGGCCGATAGATCGTGGGCCGGCCCAGCTGCGCGGGTGGCAGGGTGACGTCGAAGGCGGCTTCGCGGGGGTGCGCCTTCGCGCAGGGGAGGCGGATCCAGGCCGAAGCCATTTCCACTTAAACACCCGGGCCCGCCCGCTGGGTCGCTGACGCGCAGGCCCCCAACGGAAGGTCGTCTTCCACCTCCCGCGCGTGCTCTGGCCGTGGGAGGGAGCGGCTCCCGACGGCGATAGCCGGGGCTACAGCGCGTCTCCGGCGGCGCTCTGCCCACTGGCATGCTCCGGAGGTGATGTCGCGCCCATCCATGGGTGGCACGACCGCCGAGGAGTTCCGGGTCGAGCACGGCATTGGCCGCGGTGGAGGAGGTCGGCGGCGGCGGTTACGACGCTACGGCCACCGGGAGGAGAGGGAGAAGCACGGGAGGGGCTCGCGGTGATGGTTGTGATGCTCTAGTGCGGTCCAGAGGGGAGGAGGAGGAGAGGTCGGCGCGAATTTAGGCGGAGTCCGGCGGCTCGGCTCCGGCCATGGACGAGGTTGGAGAGCACGGGAGGAAGAATGGCGCAGTCTGGGGGGTCCAGGGGAGGGAGAGAGGGCGAACGGAGGCCGGAGAGGGCTCGGGGGTGGCCTTTTATAGGAGGGGGCGAGGTGCACAGCGGGACCGTGCGCCGGCGAGGCCATAGCCATCGCTAGAGACCACGGGAGGGCTTGGCTTCGTGTCGGGGATCTTCCTGGGCGTGGTCTACGGCCAGGGGAAGGGAGAGAAGGAGAGGGGGAGCGTCAGGGCAGCGCGCGTGTGAGCATGCCCATTGGAGCTCTCGGGCGGCCATGGTGCGCGTGCGAGCAGGGGCAGGGGAGAGAGAGGAAGGAGGGGGCCGACAGCGTGACGTGTACTGGACGGCGAGGCGACCTCGGGGGACACGAGGGGGGAGGCCCTAGGTGGTCCGGTGGCTCGGGCAGGGAGCGGCTACAGTGCTAGGGCGCACTGTAGCACGCTCTGGAGCACGCCTTTGGCATGCCATGGCATAAAAAAAGGTGAAGCGGGCGTGGCCACTTGTGTCCAGTAGTGCTATGGAGTAGTAAACAAAGGGGAGGGGGCCTTGGATGCCCTGGACAGCCAGTAGGAGAGGAGAGAGGTTGAGGGAGAGAGGGAAATGGGCTGTCCAGAGAGAGAGAATGGGGTTTTTCCCCTCCAATAATTGAGCTATGGGTTTTCCATTGCTACTGGAGGTGCAAGGGGACTAGAATGGGCTGTGGTAAAAAGTGGAGCTCACCAAGAATAGTGGAAGGGGTCAAAATAGTGGTTTTTGCAAAATGTCAAAAGGTGTTTGATAATGGTTTGGGCAAGCAAAATAACTCCAATTGCCATGATACTTAACAGGATGGAAAGACACTTAGAAATAGGGTGTGCCACCAAATTTGAGCTCATTTGGGAAAAGTGGCCAATGCAACTTTTGTAAACCCTAGAAATCAACAGAAAGGGGTTTGTGTAGATTTAGTTGAGAAAACTACTTCCCCTTGATGCACCACTTGGTGTAGTGGCCTCATTTGGTCATGTGAACATGCTCACAAAATTTGGGGTCAAGGAGAGAAAGGTTGTAGCACAAAGTTGTTCAAATTTGATTCTGGTCAGAGAGGGTTTTGGGGCACTTTGGTCAATATAACCTTCTCTCCAACTTGTGCCATTTGGTAGAGATGAATAATTAGACCATTTGAGCATGTGCACCAAGTTTGATAGCATTTGGACATGTTTGACGATGCAAAGTTGTTCAAACATGAAAAAGGACAGAAGTGGTTTTGAGAGGGTTTCATGGGGTTATATTATTCTCCATGACATGATACTTGGCAAGATCATCAAAAATGTCATATGTGACATGTTAGAATTTTCTTGGATTTTTATGAAAATATTTCCTGTAGAAATATTTCAAATCCTTGAAATGAGCAGAAATGGTTTTTGAGGGATTTGACCAATATTTTGAACATGACCATGTGTTGAAAGTTTTATATATGGACAATATATGTCCATTGAGTTTCCCTAAATTTTCTCAAATATTTTTGAAACATTAAAATAATTTTTCCCTATTAAAGACCATTTCTGGCCTTAAGAAAAGCTTTTAAATAAAATAAGAAAATAACTCTTAAAATTATAATTTTGTGGTTTATGGGAGTCCTATATCTAATAGGTTTCAAATATACTTTTTGAAATATTTTTCATACCCCAAATCAGGTACTTGTAGTGCAAACCTTAATCCAGGGGTTTTTGGAAAACTAATTTTAGAAAATACTTTTTGGCCAAATTATTTTTGTAAGGAAATATTATATTACTCTATACACATGGTATGATCATTGGGAAAAAGTTTTGGATCAAGGAGAAGGAGTATAAGAGTTGGAGGATTTATTTGATTTTTAGAGCACTTGCAAACAACAGACAAAATCCAAACAAGGCAAGGTCCAAAACACTCAAAAGTTTTTTGTAAAACCTCATTTTATCATGATTAAATAGCTTAAGTGTTGTGGCATAAAAATCAGGGCGTGACACACATACACCCACTTACACATGGGTACTATTCTGTATATAGGTACACAAGCACAACACATGCACCTGGTATAGATAGGAGTATAAGCATGCATCTAAATTATCTGAAACATATGAAATAGCTAATGCAAAGAAAGAATTATCACTACATGCAACCGTCAGGACTATGTCCTGTACAATATACAACTAAACCACCAGTAGATGATGTACTAAACCATACAAGAAATACCAATACATGGTATTTAGATAAAGACTAGTATATATCAAACACAGATACCAGCTTGAAAGAGAAACTATAATTTTATACCACTACAGGAGCAAATCATGAGGTACATAGAGTAATTGCAGTAAAGAGATGAATCAGTATATGTTGATCAATAAGAGAGTTATGGCTATATACAAATAAATCAAGCTGCATGTGTGTGTGCTTGAGCTAGCTTAGTACGTACAGTCCATGGTTGGGCTCCAAAACTACTAGAGCATGCTAGCGTCAACAGAATCAATCACAAGGTTATTTTGTTGTTGTTGCTAGCAGTGCTAGCTGTATGTATTGATCCATCCATCCATGACCTAACTAATGTTGTTGTATCTCTAGACTAAGTGCAGCAACACAAGAAGAACTAAAACTACAGAGCACATGTGTACGTAACTACTATACTCATCCATGGCAAATTGTACCAAACCATCCATACATAGCCAGATTGCAATGGAGTGGATTTAACACAAGACATGAAAAATTGATGAGCCAAATGATTTTTAGTACTACTAACTTGAAAGGAAGCTCACTGTTTCCATCTTCTATCTATCCATGATTTTATTTTTCTGAAGCAAGCATCAAAAAGCACAATGACAATCGAATTTCACACAAAAACTGAACCAATACTTGCTGTTATGTAGTGTCCATGACAATTGCAATTCATGTCCACTCCAGATCAGATTTGCAAAGGCTAGAAAGAGAGGTTGTAGCTCACCATGTATGGGGGTAGGAGGTGGATGCAGGGGAGGGGTGGAGGGTGTCCTGCAGAAGAAGCTTCGCCATTAGAGCAACCTCCACAAAATAGAGGAAGGGGAGATGAATAAATCATGGTGAGGAAAAGGGCCTTCCACATGATTAGATCGGGAAGAGAAACAACAACAAAAATACCAAAAAATCCCTTCCATGGCGTGCTCCTCTCTCTCTGCTAGGGTTTGGGGCGCTGGGAGGCTCCATGGTGCCGCTGCGTGGTGGCGGACAAGGGAATCCATCTCCATGGCGGCGTCCCGCCCTACGGAGGTGCGCCCCTCCTGCCGTCGTCGTCAGCACGCCCATGGTGACCTGCAGAGAAGGAAGAGAAGATGAGGTGAGGTGAGGAGGAGATGGTGGGCGAAGAAGGAGGGGAGGGGCTTACCAGTGCTGGATCCGGTCACCTATGGCCTCGCCGTGGCCTGCCATGGCGGATCCCGGCGAACAAAAGGGGATGCAAAACCCTAGCCAGTGGGGGAGCCGCGGATCTGCATGGAGGTAAGCCAGATGCGGACCAAGGGGATCTCGCCGGCGTGCTGCGTGCGGCCGGAGCTCGCCGGAACCGGGCGGCGTGGGTGGCGACGGCGGCGAGGGAGAGAGGGGTTCGGGGGGAAGAGAGGAGGCGACGAGGGTTTGGGTGGGTTCAAGCGAGAGAGAGATAGTGTGTGTGTGTGTGTGTGTGTGTTGGTGCGTTGGGTCGGATGGATGGATGGATGTGGGATTGTGGGATTTCTGGGCACTAATGGCGCACCAACTCTAAATGCGCCATTAGTAATCCAGGTTACTAATGGCGCACCTTCTGGTGGTGCGTCATTAGTAGTTTTGCAAAAAAAACATACTAATGGCGCACTGTTCCACAGTGCGCCATTACTAGTTTAAACTAGTAATGGCGCACGGTGGAACAGTGCGCCATTAGTAGTTTTGCAAAAAAGGAATAAAAAATATAATAAAAAAACAACATTAGTGGCGCACTTTCCGACAGGTGCGCCATTACTAGTTACAACTAGTAATGGCGCACTGTGTCTGGATGCGCCATTAGTATGTTTGGACAGGCGCACTAGTTCAAAAAAATTGATACTAATGGCGCACCCTGGGCCAGGTGCGCCATTAGTAGTTTCAACTCTAATGGCGTATCAGAAGGTGGTGCGCCATTAGTATATACTAATGGCGCACCGCTTGTCTAGTGCGCCATTAGTGTCAATCCCATCTATAGCCCATTTTCTAGTAGTGGGGGCGCGAGTGGCGATGGCGCGGCCACGCGCGGGCAGGCGCGCGTGCGTGGGAGAGCGCGTGCGGGCAGGGCCAGTGGTAGCTGGGGGCGGCCCTGGTGAGCGGGGCACACGGAGGTGAGGCGCGCACAGCTGTGCGAGCAGCAGGAAGAGCAGCAGCAGGCAAGGGACGGGGCCTCGGCCAGAGCCAACGACGGGCGCGTGGGAGGGTGCGGCGGCTAGAGGTGGGAGCGGACAGAGGGCAAGGGGCTCGCGCTGGCTCGCGCGGGAGCAAGGCTCTAGGCGCGACCACGGGAGGATACGCCGGCGACGGAGCTTGGTTCAACTGAAAAACCGCCAAACGCAACGAGAACGACTACCTAACAAGCTAAATCGGACCTACAGCTCACCCGGAGCATGCTGGAGCGCTCGGTCGGAGCAGAGGAGCTCGGGCGCTAGCGACGAATAGGCCATGGCGGACTGCAGTGCCGGAGTCGAGCAAGGGAGGTTGCTATGGTGTGAGTTCGAGCTATGGAGGACAGGGAAAGTACGCAGGGCTCATAGAGATGCTCGCAGAAGACTTGGGGAGGCCGGGGTGGCATGGAGCGGTGGGGTCCGCCGTGGATCGACGGTGGCCGAGGCGGTGCGGAACAAGGCGATGGCGGTGCTGCGAGGCTCTCTAGCTTGGTCTCGAGGGAGCAAGCGACGAACTCGTCCACGGTGGACCTCCTGGACCCATCGGTGTGGCGGACGATGGCCGGTGGCTGCGGGCACGTTGACGATGCGGCCATGGAGGCGCTCGGCAAGGTGAGCAGAGAGGAAACGGCGCGTGTGTGGGGAACGAGAAGGCGGGCTAGGGTTTCGAGGTGCCGTGCAACGCCTTGTAGGTCAATGGGGGGCGCGGCAGATGGCCGACACGTGGCCATTGTGTCCACGGGCGGCTGCCCAGCGTCCACCTCCCCTCTGTGAATAGAGGAAGGAGAGGGGGAAGTTGGGTTGGGCCTCCCGTGTAGCTAGCAGGCCTAGTGCACAGTAGTATGCTTAGTGCACAGTAGTAGTTGTTTCATTTTCCAATTTTCTTTTCCTTTTTTGTTTTTGTTTTATTTTTATTTAAAAAAGAAAATGACTTTTAATTAAGTATGAGACTTGTCCTAAATTAGCATGGCCATTTTAGGAACTGCCAAAAAAAGGTTTGATGAGCATTTGAATTGTGCATAAATGAAAATGGATTAATGAGGCTGTTTTGGTCACTCTTTTAATTGATTTAGAGCAATTAAACATTTTATATAATGTTGGATGCTATTTGATAATTAGTTAGTGAATATTTATAACCCTTTAAACATTTTTAAATCACTATTTTATGAAATTATAATTTGACTTGTTATTTGAATTTGTATTTGAACTAAGTTTGAAACACGTGAGGTTTAGCAAAATTTTAATCATGATGACCTGCCATCATTAACAAAGGTTTACTGTAGCTTAATTACCCGGGTGTTACACCCCTTGTGTTGAATCTATAAATTTGGGTTGAATACTCTACCCCCGGAAACTGTTGCGATCCTCTATACTCTATCCCCCGAATACTCTACCTTTTTCTGGCGCCGTTGCCAGGGAGCATAGCTATATTTGTTGAGTCACTTGGGATTATTATCAAATTATCACTATGAAGAATCTGAAGGATGCTAAGACTAAGATTTTTCCCTCTAAGACGAGGGGAGGTAAGGAACTTTCGTCTAGCTCCGCACTTGATTCACCTTCTGTTATAAATAGACTTGCAGCAGCACCACATGTTATTAATCCTGATATATCGCATGTTATTAATGATGCTACTTCTGCTATGAATGATATTAATGATGATGCTAGTACCTTGCTTGATGATAATGTGCCACTAGGTGAACTTCTTGATGAACAACTTGCTAGAACTAAAGCTTTTGAGAATGTTGAAACTGATGAAATTGTTGAAATTGATGAAGAGCTTGAAACTAAAAATCTTGAAACACCTATTAGAACTAGCCCCCCTAGATATGAATGAGGAGGCAACTAGAGGCATTCTTGCTTGTAAGGATAGAGATGATCTAGAAAAATTATTATGCAAGTATAAAGAAAAGACTTTGAATGCTAAAATGAAATGTGATCCTTAGTTTGCTACATCACCTATTTTTGTTGATGATAAGGATTATGAATTCTCTGTCGACCCAGAGTTGATTACTTTGGTTGAATTTGATCCTTTCCATGGTTATGAATCTAAAACTGTTGTGGCACATCTTACTAAGTTGAATGACATAGCCACCCTTTTGCTCATGATGAGAAAATTCGCTACTATTATATTCTCAAATTATTTCCATTCTCATTAAAGGGTGATGCTAAAGCTTGTTACAATACTCATGCTCCTAGTTGTGTGCGTAGTCCACAAGACATGATTTATTACTTCTCTGGAAAATATTTCCCTGCTCATAAGAAACAAGCTGCCTTAAATGAATTATTTAACTTTGTGCAAATAGAAGAAGAGAGTCTCCCACAAGCTTGGGGGAGGCTTCTCCAATTGCTGAATGCTTTGCCTGATCATCCTCTTAAGGAAAATGAAATACACGATATCTTCTGTAATGAACTAACCGATGCTTCTAGGGATTTCCTAGATAGTTGTGCTGGTTGTGTTTTTAGGGAACGAACTATTGGGCAAGCCGAAGAATTATTGAATAACATATTGAAAAATTATGATGATTGGACTCTTCCTGAACCACCGCTTAAACCCACTCCGAAGAAGAGGGTTATCTTATATCTCAATCCTAAAGATATGCAAGAGGCAAAGAAATCTATGAGAGAAAAAGGTATTAAAGCCGAGGATGTCAAAAATTTACCTCCTATTGAAGAAATACATGGGCTTGATACACCACCGCCACCTAAGGTGGTAGCGGTAAATTCTCTAATGAAATTCAATGATAATGATAATCCTCAAAATATGCACCCTAGCCAATGCCTTTATGAGTTTGAGAATTACATTAGAAAGCAAGATCATTTCAATGCAAATGTTATGAAACAATTGAAATAAAATTCTAATATGATTGCTCACTTGAGTGACTTGTTATTTAGAATCTCAAATGATGTCAGAGGTGTGGGGGAAGCATGCTTCTATGGTTCAAACTCAGTTAGAACAAGTTGCTAAATCTCAAAGAGAGTTGTTAGATGAGATGAATAATAATATCAATGATCATGCTATTAGAGTAATGACTAGAGGAGGTAAGATGACTCAGGAAGTACTTTATCCTGAGGGACACCCAAAAAGAATTGAACAAGACTCTCAAAGAATTAACACTGATGCACATAGTCCTTCTAAAAAGAAAAGAAGAAGAAAAATGATAGGACTTTGCATGCCTCTAGTGAACCTGGAGTAGAAAAACCTCCTTATAATGATAATGATGTTTCTATCTCAGATGCTGAAACTCAATCGGGTAATGAACACTCACCTCACTACTTCAGGATGGTCCAAATGCGACACTATGATCAGAGACCCTTCGACGAAACTGTGTGCGATGCCATAATCGCAAACGGTGGTGTAAAAAACCTTCAAAAAGGTGCAAAACGTTTGCGATGACAGATGCATCAAACACGGTTCATAATTTAGTTGTGTGTGCGATGTAGGGCACACGGTTCAGCTCAATTAACTGTTTGGGATGAGGCGGCACAAAAGAAACGGGCAGCCAGATGAAGGCGTGTGCGATATACTGCATATGGTTCACTCGGATGAACTGTGTGTGATTAGGAAACACAATGGAAACGGTTCAACTGAACAAGATGTGTGTGATACGCGGCAAACATGTCCGTAATCTGAAATATGTGCGAAGACCAATAATAACACAGAGGATTGCTGCTAATAAGCTGTGTGAATTGCTCTGTCTACAGTAGAATAACATGTATATATATAACTGAAATAAACATCCAATTACATAAGTGACTATACAGATCATTCGCACACACCTTAATAAACAATCGCATGCATTCTAAAGTAGGAGAAACGATCGTCTAGTTATATACTTCTTGTGACGCTCCTGCCACTGCTATGTGGCTCGATCCCTCGTGTGGGTCAGGAAGAAGACAGTTCCTCATGTCAACGATCCGCCTGTACATCTCGTAGCTTGTGCACGCGTCCATGGCTGCGTACTTGACATGTTGTTCATCCCGTCTCTTATGCCACACATTGGGCCAGGCGTTCTTGTCCTTATTGCTCTCTTGCTTCATCTTCGCATAGTAGGGGCCGATGATGGCCGAGGCGAGGTCAACCAGGGAGTTCAGTTCGCTTTTGTCGTTGCCCCAGACCTTGTAGTGGGTGCTGGATGTTGACAAGATTCGGGCATTTCAAGTCCGAAACCTTGAGCGCTTTTAGATTGTTGGTGGTGTCCACTGTAGCGAAACTGTAGTCGGAGCTCTTGATAATCCTGGAGAAACACTCGCAAGGCCTTGTGGCAAGGTGCAAGTGGTAGACAAGGACGTCATGTCGCTCACACAACTGGGCGACGGCAACCTTCTGATTGTGCCCGACACGACCCATGGTGTACTCGAGGTCGAAGCCGACCACTCGGTACTTGTTCTCGGCAAGGAACTGCTCCATAGTTTGGATGGAGCTCTCCACCGAGACCGGATCGTTTGTGTACACCACTGAGAGGGCCTTCCCCCTCGCGTGGGTGTCCACTACGTGATGCATGGTGAACTGCCCCTCGTTCTCGTCGTCGGCCGCTAGGAGGGCCATTGGAGCCACGGGGAGCGCCATTGGAACTGCTGGATGTCCTCTCTGTTTGTGTCCTCGTGGGTGTGCTTATTGTGTCGTGTGAGAGGAGAGATGAAGGTAAATGGCCACGGGAATAAAAGGGGGCCAGGAGGCGTGGATTCTCGTTGTGTCTGCATGGCAGTTTTTGCAGCGGGTAACTACATCGTCGTGCCACATCGGTGCAACCGCTTGCACACGAACGTGCGTGATCATGCGCCGAGCACCCAGAGGGACGCCGAGCACCCAGAGCGCGCACGGCAGTACGCGAGCAGAGCGTGTCGTGGCCGCCTGAACCGCAAGCAACCACACGCATAGAGAAGTTGAACATGCAGGAAATGGTCGCCTACAAGCCGGGCGACAGTTGCGTCGCTGCGTAGAGAGCGGCCGTGTGGTACCACCTCCGTCTAGTCTATAGTCTTCTTTAAATTCCGTGCCATAATTTACCCTCAAATTTAACCAACAAAATGTTAATGCATGTTTTAAAAATTATATAATTGGAAACTATGTTCAAATACAAATCCAACTATATAATCTTTGGCGACATGCATTCGTATTTTATTAGTTAAATCATACTTATAAACCAGGACGGTGGTATAGTAGGTAATTAAATCACAAACATTTTTTTTATTAACCGTATGTGTACGTGGCCTTTTGTCCTCCTCTCGCACGTCTTGTCACCCCGCAGCCGCCGATGGCTTACAATGCAAGCTTGCGCAGCGCGCGGGGGCGTTCTTTTTGCCAAACGGTGGCGCCAATGAATCGTCGGTGAGCCCATTCCCGCGCAACCTTGCAGGTTCCTGCGTAAGCTTCCCGCCTGACTCGGTGAAATCCCCCAAAATCCCAATGCTTACGGGCCTGCTATAAAAACCCTCACGGTCGGCGAGTCCTGCGTCGCATTTTCCCCTCCATCCCTGTAGCTTATCTCGTCTGCTTCTCCCACAATCGCCAATGGCACCGGTCCGTCATCGTTGCTCAGCCACTCCACTGTCATTAGAGGACAGCTCCAGCTAGGAGGCTACACCGCGGCGGCGTCGCAGTCCCCCACGTAGTGTAGTGCGTGTGGCATCCCTGTTGGGTGTGCACGGAACACCCACCACACGCTCTGTCGCCGGTGCCCGTTGGCAGCTGTTGCCGTCCGCCGTTGCCGCCACACCACCGTCAAAAGCCAGGGCTATCACCCGCTCTGCCACCACGGCCCAAAGGCGGGAGCGAGATGGCCATCGTGGCCGCCACCCCACTGCCGGCCACTGTGGCCATCACCCGCTCCGCCACCGTGGCCCGAAGGCAGGAGGTGGTGGTCGTGGCCGCCACCACGTCGCTGACCGCCAGGGTCATCACCTGCTCCGCCACTGCCGCCAGAAGGCGGGAGGCAGAGGTGGATGCCCGCACGTGCGATAGCGAACTTGCGCGCTACACCGAGTTCCTGCGGGAGGAGGTTGAGCGCCTTGTCGAGCATGCAAAGAGCCTTAGCACCGCAGTGGACTCAACACACGCCGCCTCAGAGGCGAGGAATTAGGAGATCTACGAGGAGAACCACCGCTTCGAGAGGGGTCGTCTAGAGCGGCAGAGGGCGTTCGAGATGAGCGTCGCTGAAGCTGCATTAGCGGCAGGCACCGCATTGCGGTTGCCCAGCTCGTCGGTAGGCTCCTCCTCCTCCGCTTCTTACTGAGCGCGCAAGGCAAAGGAAAGGCAGCCAGAAGTAGTACAAAGCCCCTCCGCGGTAGTAGTAGTATTTAGGGGCTATTTTGTTCAGTTCATCTGACTATAGATGTGGTGGAACTCTACAACGTACTTAAAATTAGCTAGTATATATACTTGAACTAGCTATTTTCAGTACGTGTTGGCAACAATTGGGGAAAAGTTTGGTCGGTTCAGCTATCGAGTTGAACTGTTTGTATAAATTAAGAACGACTGCTTAATCTATGAATGAAATATATGCTTAATTACTAAATTTTAGTTGGAAAAATTAGATACTGCTAGTGATTTTTAGCTTCATATTTTGACAAATCGCAGTGTTACAAGGATTGACAAATCTTACCAAATTGTTTGTACGGGGTTGCACACGGGCCATCCAAAACAACCGTTTGCATTGAAGGGATGCACAAATCCTACGCTGCTCTCAATTTTCATACGGGTGTTCTATCTAAAACGTTTGCAATCAAGAGATGCAGAAATCCTGCTCAGCACATTTTCTCTTGGCTTCCTGGGGAAGCTGTCGGTTTGCATATGGGTGTTCTAACTAAAACATTTGCGATGAGGGTTTTATATTTAAAAAGCGAATTAAACTGCAGCTTGGGAGCCATTAATGGAGAGGATGCGAGAAAGGCGGGCGGCCATGGAAGTCAAAGGGCTCGCTTACCAGTGAGCCTACGCAGCGTACAACTTGCACACCTCTCGGTCAGCCCGCGCACCGGACGACGCTCGCATGCCTCCCGTTCAGTCAAGTTCAAGCAGCTGTCCGCATGGCACCTCCTACAAACATTAAAACCAAGACACATGGCGTCACGTGAATGGTTAATAGAATTTTGGATTTACTAGAATTTAAAAACCAGGCATCTCAATGTTTTGCCAGCAATCAATGGTGCCCTGGTGTTTGAAATCCATTCCCATTTCTTGCATGCGACCTAAGCATGCACCCAAGGACACATATTTGATTTTTCAACCAATTTATATGCACAGGAGCATGTGCATATAGTTCAAATTTGAATTATGCACATAAATGCATTGAAAACTCAGCTAATGCATAAAAATGTCCAAACGAACCCCAAAAATTCACACAACACTCATGTTGTTCTATGTTGACATGAGAAAGAATCTTGAAAGCAATAAGAGGCAATGGATATTGTTTCATCCCCAAAGATGAGAGGTTCCCTACCGAAAATCATCATGCTTGTTGTGAGAAGCTCCGGTTTGTGAGGAGCATATACCCAAACCTGCCCCAAATGGGACAAAATTTGTACCACGGCATGTTGATACCGCTCCATGATAGCATGTCAAGCTTCATGAATTCCAGATGAGTTTTGGATTTACTAGAATTTAAAAACCAGGCATCTCAATGTTTTGCCGGCAATCAACGGTGCCCTAGTGTTTGAAATTCATTCCCATTTCTTGCATGGGACCAAAGCATGCACCCAAGGACACATATTTGATTTTTCAACCAATTTATATGCACTGGAGCATGTGCATGTAGTTCAAATTTGAATTATGCACCTAAATGCATTGAAACATCAATAATGCATAAAAATGTCCAAATGAACCCTGAAAAATCACAAAAATTCACACAACACTCCTGTTGTTCTATGTTGACACGAGAAAAAAAATTGAAAGCAATAAGAGGCAATGGATATCGTTTCGTCCCCAAAGGTGGGATGTTCCCTACCGAAAACCGCCATGCTTGTTGTGAGAAGCATATACCCAAACCTGCCTCAAATGGGACAAAATTTGTACCACGACATGTTGATGCTGCTCCATGATAGCATGCCAAGTTTCACAAATTTCATATGAGTTTTGGATTTACTAGAATTTAAAAACCAGGCATCTCAATGTTTTGCCCGCAATCAACGGCGCCCTAGTGTTTGAAATTCATTATCATTTCTTGCATGGGACCTAAGCATGCACCCAATGACACATATTTGATTTTTCAACCAGTTTATATGCATTGGAGTATGTGCATGTAGTTCAAATTTGAATTATGCACATAAATGCATTGAAAACTCAGTTAAAGCATAAAAATGTCCAAACGAACCCCAAAAAATCACAAAAATTCACACAACACTCCTATTGTTCTATGTTGACACGAGAATTTTTTTTGAAAACAATAAGAGGCAATGTATATCGTTTCGTCCCCAAAGGTGGAACATTCCCTACCGAAAACCATCATGCTTGTTGTGAGAAGCTCCGGCTTGTGAGAAGCATATACCCAAATGATGTAGGGTGGAACCCTAGATGGCCGATCTTTCACGAAAGGAGCGGATCCCAAAGAGAAACACGAAGAACACAAGGGGGATTCACGAGGAGAGAAACACTCAAACCAACAAGATTCGATTACACATGCGCTAGATCCTCGAAACACAAAGAGATACACGATGATCCACGGTCAACAAAGGACGATACAAGTAACCGGTTCTTCTCCTAGAAGGAGGTCTTGATGGGGCCGCCCAAGAGGGGGGTCTTGAATCCGCTTGGAAGGATCTTCTCCGGTGGAGGCGCGATCTCCGAGGAGAAGGTAACCAAGTGGATGAGCAAAGCTCTCACACAAACATGAGCTAATCCTTTGCTAACCCTAGCTAGGATGAATGGGGGGTCTATTTATAGACTAAGTGCAAAAGGGGGCGAAGTGAAGGGGTACATGGGCCTCGGGCCCGAATCTGGAGGCAGCCAGGTACCGGACGTCCGCTGGGTACCGGTCGTCCGGTGTCTCAGGAGCTGCCGGTCGTCCGGTGGCTTCCGATCGTCCGCTGGTTCTGCTTTGTGATGGGGGCGCCGGACGTCCGGGGGCTCTGGACTTCCGCTGATGTTGCCTCGGGTGCTGGTGCGCCGGTCGTCCGGTCCGGACCGGACGTCCGCTCGTTCGCTTCGGGTGCAGGGGCACCAGTCGTCCGGTCTGGGACGGACGTCCGCTGGCTGGAGCTTGGCTGACGCTTCAGGCGCCGGATGTCCGGTCCCGGCCGGTCGTCCGGTGGCCGGGAAATTTCCTGCAGCTCTTCGTCTTCTCCGTCTTCTCGTCCTTCTTCCTCTTCTTCTTGTCCTTGCTCCTTAGATTCTCCATTGTACCTGAGTATGCATAATGTATCCATATGAGGTAGTAGCCATGCTTCATGGGGATGACCTTGGGATGCTCCGCATCATCTCCCCTCCCTTGGGGAAGATCCGTCCTTGGATCAAAATCTTCATCACCATGGAAAGGAGAGAGATCTTTGACGTTGAAGATGTCGCTCACATTGTACTTGTCGCGTGGAAGGTCGATCTTGTAAGCGTTGTCGTTGTAGCATGCAAGCACCTTGAAGGGTCCATCCGCTCGTGGACGAAGCTTGGATTTGCGTTCTTGTGGGAAGCGGTCCATGCGAAGGTGGAGCCACACTTGATCACCAAAGTTGAAGACCATAGGTTGCTTGTTCAAGTTGAGCTTGGTCGCAAGGCGTTGAACTTGGCGCTTGATGGTGTTTCTTGTATCTTCATGCATCTTCTTTAGATGTGTCACATGTGCACTTGCGTCCAAATTGATGCGCTCTTGGAGTGGTAGAGGAAGAATATCCAATGGTGACAAAGGGTTGAATCCGTAGACGACCTCGAAAGGGGACTTGCCGGTTGTTGAGTGTCTTGCTCGGTTGTATGCGAACTCGGCGATGGGTAGACACTCCTCCCACTCCTTGATGTTCTTCTTGATGAGTACTCAAAGTAGAGCGGAGAGTGTGTGGTTTGTCACCTCCGTTTGGCCGTCGGTTTGAGGATGGTATGCCATGGAGAAGAGTAGCTTGATTCCGAGCTTGGTGCAAAGAGTCTTCCAAAAGTAGCTAAGGAACTTGACGTCGTGGTCCAAGACGCTAGTCTTTGGTACTCCATGAAGGCACAAGATTTCCCTACAAAACAAATTTGCAATATGTGAAGCATCGTCTATCTTGCTGCAAGGAATGAAATGAGCCATTTTGGAGAAACGGTCCACGACAACAAAAACATAATCCTTTCTATTTCGAGTTCTAGGCAAACCAAGCACAAAGTCCATGCTAATATCTTCCCATGGTTGATATGGAATTGGAATAGTGGCATATAGAGGCCATGCGATTGGGCTTTAGACTTAGCTTTGCGACATGTAGAACAACGGTTGGTGAAGCGATTGGCGTCGCGATGCATCTTGGGCCAAAAGTAGTGCTTTGAGAGCGTAGCAAATGTTTTGTCACGTCCAAAGTGTCCCATGAGTCCGCCTCCATGAGATTCCTGCAAAAGCAACAAATGAAAAGAGGACTCAGGGATGCAAAGTTTGTTAGCTCTCATAAGATATCCATCTTTGATGTAGTATCGATCCCAAGAAGTATGCATCAAACACTTGGCATAAGGTATGGCGAATGTAGGATCATGTTCATACAAGTCTTTGATATGCTCAAAACCAATGACATTCAACTCAAGGTTAGTGACAAGCATGCATATACGGGAAAGCGCATACGCCACAACATTTTCTTTACCCTTAATGTACTTGATGACATAAGGAAAAGACTCAATAAATTCACTCCATTTAGCATGATGCTTGTTCAACTTAGTTTGACCCTTAAGGTATTTAAGTGTTTCATGGTCGGTGTGGATGATGAACTCATGTGGGCGAAGGTAATGTTCCCATTCATGCAAAACTCGCACTAAAGCATAAAGTTCTTTGTCATAGATGGGGTAATTGAGTTGCGCTCCGGAAAGTTTCTCACTAAAGTAAGCTATGGGGCACTTCTCTTGCGTTAACACGCCTCCTATGCCTTACCGCTAGCATCGCAATGAATCTCAAAAGGCTTGCCGAAGTTGGGTAAAGCAAGCACGGGAGCATGAGTAAGTAAATTCTTAAGCTCATTGAAAGCAATATCTTGAGATGGTCCCCAAACAAAAGGCGCGTTCTTCTTGCTCAAAGCATGCAAAGGTGAAGCAATGGTGCTAAAATCCTTCACAAATCGGCGGTAGAAACCGGCTAAACCAAGAAAACTACGCACTTGTTGCAAATTTGTTGGTTGTGGCCAAGTTTTAATAGCATTGATCTTAGATTCGTCAACATGAACACCCTTAGAAGAGACCACAAAACCCAAGAAAACGAGCTTATCAACACCAAATAGGCATTTCTCCATATTAGCATAGAGGCGCTCTTTCCTAAGAGTTTGCAAAACGGTGCGGACATGGGTGACATGTTCTTGGATAGATTTGCTAAACACGAGAATGTCATCGAAGTAAACTACAACAAATATACCAATGTAAGGGCGAAAGACATGATTCATAAGGCGCATAAAAGTGCCCGGTGCTTCCGAGAGACCCATAGGCATGACTAACCACTCATACAAACCAAACTTGGTTTTGAAGGCGGTTTTCCATTCATCACCCTCTTGTATGCGGATTTGATAGTAACCACTCTTAAGATCAATTTTGGAAAATATAGTGGCACCGCTAAGTTCATCAAGCATATCATCAAGGCATGGAATGGGGTACCTATATCTAACGGTGATAGCATTGATAGGTCTACAATCGGAGCACATTCGAAAGCTGCCGTCACTTTTTGGCACAAGAATGACTGGTACGGCACAAGGACTCAAACTTTCACGCACATGACCATGGTCTATGAGGAGCTTTACTTGCCTTTGTATTTATTTGCTTTCTTCGGGGTTGACGCGGTATGGGGCATTGTTGGGAAGCGGTGCTCCGGGGATGAGATCAATTCGATGCTCAATGCCTCGTAGTGGAGGTAGACCCGGAAGGAGCTCATCGGGGAAAACATCTTGGAATTCCTGCAATAGAGAAGATAACACCAAAGGTAGATCGTGAGAGTTGTTAGTTGTTGTGGCCTCGTCCTTGCACAATAGGACATAGTGTAGGACACTTGATGGGTTCTCACACACTTCTCTCATCTCACGTTTGGTGGCAAAGAGAACTAGGTTTTTCTTGTCGCTCATCGTGGAGTCACTCAATTTGGGCTTGTGGCGCTCACTCTCTTTTTGGTGGATCGCTCTCTCACTATTTTCTCCATGATGGGTGGCTTGCTTGTCGGCGATCACTTGGCTTGGAGACATAGGACGTAGCACGAACTCTTTCCCTTTAATCTTGAAGCTATAGTGATTTGTACGCCCATTGTGAATGACACCTCGGTCAAATTGCCATGGCCGTCCAAGGAGGAGGTGGAAAACGGTCATCGGAAGGACATCACATTCCAATGTGTCTTCATAGGCGCTGATCTTGAAAGAGACTTGTACTCTATGCTCGACGTGTATGGTGCCTGTGTCGCTTAGCCATTGAACCTTGTAGGGGTGAGGGTGCTTCATCTTGACCAATTGGAGCTTGGAGCATAGTTCTTCACTTGCTAAATTCTGGCAACTCCCTCCATCGATGATGACCTTGACGGATCGTCCATTGATGCCGGCCTTGGTGTGGAATATGGTGCATCTTTGGTCTTCTTCTTGTTGATGTTGGAGAGTCAAAACTTTTGAGACAACAAGTGCGGGACTTGAGTCTTCATCACAAAAGACTTGTTCTTCTTCATTGTTCACTTGGCGGTGCATGGCCACTTACTCAAGGGCTTCCATTTCTCCTTCGCTCATGGAATCATAAGTGCCATCGTCGTTGAAGATCATTGTGCGTTTGTTGGTGCACTCGAAGGACTTGTGGCCTCGGCCGCCGCATGTGAAACATTTGATAGAACTTGTTTTGATGGTCTCATCGGTTGGAGTAGATGATGATGGAGCTTTCTTGAAGTTGCTTGTAGTAGGAGGACGACTTGAGCTTGTCGAAGCTTTCTTGTAACTTGACTTGTCGCCGTTGCTTGTAGAAGGCTTGGTTGAGGTCGAAGGTGTTGGAGTCGTCGAAGCTAGATTGTTGGAGAGGCCATAGGACTTGGATGAGAACTTGGCATACTTGAAGTCGTCTTGTACTTGCCGTTCCGCTTTGGTAGCTTGATGCACTAGTTCGATGAGGTTCGAGTAAGGTTGGAAGTCGGCGATCTTCTTGATAGGATGATGGAGTCCATTCAAGAACCTTGCCATAGTTTGCTCATCATCTTCTTTGACATTGGCTCGCATCATGGCAATCTCCATTTCCTTATAGTACTCTTCAACGCTCTTTGTTCCTTGCTTGAGTTGTTGGAGTTTCTTGAAGAGTTCGCGGTTGTAGTAGGTAGGAATGAAACGTGCTCTCATAACATCCTTCATTTGTACCCAAGTAGTGATGGGTGGATCACCTCTTGCCTCGTGGCGCTCAATGACTTGTTCCCACCAAATGAGGACATAGTCTTGGAACTCAAGGGATGCCATCGCGATCTTCTTCTCTTCTTCATAATTGTGCAAACGGAAGATCTTATCAACTTTCAATGCCCATGAAAGGTATCTTCAGGATCGTTGCTTCCGTTGAACTTGGGCATGGTGAACTTGAGCTTGCCGTAGTGTTGCTCTTCATTGTGTTGGGGTCGGGGATGATGACACCCATGTTGTAGATGATTGTCCAAGTCGTGGTACTCTTGACGCGGAGGGTTGTCAACCTCGTGTTGCTCTTGCCGTGGAGGATTCCCATTGTTTTCATGCTCTTGATGAACTTGATGGTCTCAGTGAGCTTGTGGAGGAACGCGTCGATCTTGACGAGGCGCTTGTCTATCTTGATGAGGAGCTTGTTGACGCACACGTCTTTGGTAAATTCTTTCTTGAGTTTCATCGCGAAGTGCTTCTCGATGTAGTCGAGCTTGTCGGCCTCGGTCGCCTACGGCACGACTTGATTCATGAAAGGCCCCTTGCGCTTCAAGTGCTTGAGCTTCACGTAGTTGTTGTTGGTGGTGTTCCGCCTCTACATCTTATGCATCTTGATGTTGTCGCGCTCGCTCCTCTTGTTCATGTTGACGTTGGCGATGCCGTTCTTGAGCTAGCGCAAAGGCTTCGTCGGCTTGACGTCGTCGATGTTCTTGCGAGTTGGTGTCTCGGAGTGGATTGAGGTTTGCTTTACGCTCGTTGCGCGCGGCTCGTCAAAGAGTGTTTGATGTCGGTACTTGAACCGGAGATGGTGTCGTTGGAGTGTCGGCTTGAACGGCACCTTCTTGAAGTGGAAGAAGAGCGGTTGAGCAACAAAGCGCAAATCTCGTCCATCCTTGCGTCATTCTCTTGCTTGTGATCATTGAGCTTGTTGTCAAAGTAGTCCCTTGTACGTTGCTCGGAAAGTCGCAAGTCGGCGGCAAGGTTGTTGATGCGTTCACTCATAGCTTGTTGTTCTTGATACAAAGCATGTTGTGCACCAAAGAGGTGCCTCTTGGTGACGAAGGAGGTCATGTCGTCATCTTGCTCCATGAAGAGTGGGTTGGTAGAAGTACTTGGCCTATCCATCAGTCCAAGACAAGTGTGAGTGGAAGAAAGGGAAGAACCAATATCAAATGTACCTTGACCGATGTTGACAATGGATCAAAGATGACTCCAATGTGTAACAAGGAAATAGCACAATTGATACCAATTCTTGTCGGTTCTCACACCTACACAAGTAAAAGCTTTTGGTGGATCTTGTTGGGGAACGTAGTAATTTCAAAAAATTTCCTATGCACACGTAAGATCATGGTGATGCATAGCAACGAGGGGGAGAGTCTGATCTACGTACCCTTGTAGATCGCAACGGAAGCGTTGACACAACGTAGAGGAAGTAGTCGTACGTCTTCTTCCCGATCCGACCGATCCAAGCACCATTACTCCGGTACCTCCGAGTTCTTAGCACACGTACAGCTCGATAACGATCCTCGGGCTCCGATCCAGCAAAGCGTCGAGGAAGAGTTCCGTCATCACGACGGCGTGGTGACGATCTTGATGTACTACCGACGCAGGGCTTCGCCTAAGCACTGCAACAATATGATCGAGGTGGAATTTGGTGGCAGGGGGCACCGCACACGGCTAAGGAACGATCACCAAGGATCAACTTGTGTGTCTATGAGGTGCCCCCTGCCCCTGTATATAAAGGATGGAGGAGGAGGGGGCGGCCAAGGCTAGGCGCGCCAGGTGTGGAGTCCTACTAGGACTCCAAGTCCTAGTAGGAGTCCACCAAGAGGGGAGGAAGGGAGAAGGAACTGGAGGAGTAGGAAAGGTGGCCGGCCCCCTTTTCCCTAGTCCAATTCGGACTAGAGGGGAGGGGGGGCGCAGCAGCCTTTTTCCTCTTCCCACTAAAGCCCATCAAGGCCCATTACTTCTCCCGTAACTACCCGGTACTCCGAAAAATACCCGAATCACTCGGAACCTTTCCGATGTCCGAATATAGTCGTCCAATATATCGATCTTTACGTCTCGACCATTTCGAGACTCCTCGTCATGTCCCCGATCTCATCCGGGACTCCGAACTCCTTCGGTACATCAACACTCATAAACTCATAATATAACTGTCATCGAAACCTTAAGCGTGCGGACCCTACGGTTCGAGAACAATGTAGACATGACCGAGACACGTCTCCGGTCAATAACCAATAGCGGGATCTGGATTCCCATATTGGCTCCTACATATTCTACGAAGATCTTTATCGGTTAGACCGCATAACAACATACGTTGTTCCCTTTGTCATCGGTATGTTACTTGCCCGAGATTCGATCGTCGGTATCCAATACCTAGTTCAATCTCGTTACCGGCAAGTCTCTTTACTTGTTCCGTAATACATCATCCCGCAACTAACTCATTAGTTGCAATGCTTGCAAGGCTTAAGTGATGTGCATTACCGAGAGGGCCCAGAGATACCTCTCCGACAATCGGAGTGACAAATCCTAATCTCGAAATACGCCAACCCAACATCTACCTTTGGAGACACCTGTAGTAGTCCTTTATAATCACCCAGTTACGTTGTGACGTTTGGTAGTACCCAAAGTGTTCCTCCGGCAAACGGGAGTTGCATAATCTCATAGTCATAGGAACATGTATAAGTTATGAAGAAAGCAATAGCAACATACTAAACGATCGGGTGCTAAGCTAATGGAACGGGTCATGTCAATCAGATCATTCAACTAATGATGTGATCCCGTTAATCAAATAACAACTCTTTGTCCATGGTTAGGAAACATAACCATCTTTGATTAACAAGCTAGTCAAGTAGAGGCATACTAGTGACACTCTGTTTGTCTATGTATTCACACATGTATTATGTTTCCGGTTAATACAATTCTAGCATGAATAATAAACATTTATCATGATATAAGGAAATAAATAATAACTTTATTATTGCCTCTAGGGCATATTTCCTTCAGTCTCCCACTTGCACTAGAGTCATTAATCTAGATCACATCACCATGTGATTAACATCGATAGTTTACATCATCATGTGATTAACACCCATAGTTCACATCGCCATGTGACCAACACCCAAAGGGTTACTAGATTCAGTAATCTATTTCACATCGCTATGTGATTAACACCCAAAGAGTACTAAGGTGTGATCATGTTTTGCTTGTGAGAGAATCTTAGTCAACGGGTCTGCCACATTCAGATCCACATGTATTTTGCAAATTTCTATGTCAACAATGCTCAGCATGGAGCTACTCTAGCTAATTGCTCCCACTTTCAATATGTATCTAGACCGAGACTTAGAGTCATCTAGATTAGTGTCAAAACTTGCATCAGCGTAACCCTTTACGACGAACCTTTTTATCACGTCCATAATCGAGAAACATGTCCTTATTTCACTAAGGATAATTCTGACCGCTGTCCAGTGATCTACTCCTAGATCACTATTGTACTCCCTTGCCAAATCAGTGCAGGGTATACAATAGATCTGGTATATAGCATGACATACTTTATAGAACCTATGGCCAAGGCATAGGGAATGACTTTCATTCTCTTTCTATCTTCTGCCGTGGTCGGGCTTTGAGTCTTACTCAACTTCACACCTTGTAATATAGTCAAGAACTCTTTCTTTGACTGCTCCATTTTGAACTACTTCAAAATCTTGTCAAGGTATGTACTCATTGAAAAAACTTATCAAGCGTCTTGATCTATCTCTATAGATCTTGAAGCTCAATATGTAAGCAGCTTCACCGAAGTCTTTCTTTGAAAAACTCCTTTCAAACACTCCTTTATGCTTTACAGAATAATTCTACATTATTTCCGATCAACAATATGTCATTCACATATACTTATCAGAAATGTTGTAGTGCTCCCACTCACTTTCTTGTAAATACAGGCTTCACCGCAAGTCTGTATAAAACTATATGCTTTGATCAACTCATCAAAGCGTATATTCCAACTCCGAGATGCTTGTACCAGTCCATAGATGGATTGCTGGAGCTTGCATATTTTGTTAACACCATTAGGATCGACAAAACCTTCTAGTTGCATCGTATACAACTCTTCTTTAATAAATCCATTAAGGAATGCAGTTTTGTTTATCCATTTGCTAGATTTCATAAAATGTGGCAATTGCTAACATGATTCGAACAGACTTAAGCATAGATACGAGTGAGAAACTCTCATTGTAGTCAACACCTTGAACTTGTCGAAAACCTTTTGCGACAATTCTTGCTTTGTAGATAGTAACACTACTATCAGCGTCCGTCTTCCTCTTGAAGATCCATTTATTCTCAATTGCTTGCCGATCATCGGGCAAGTCAACCAAAGTCCAAACTTTGTTCTCATACATGCATCATATCTCAGATTTCATGGCCTCAAACCATTTCGCGGAATCTGGGCTCATCATCGCTTCCTCATAGTTCGTAGGTTCGTCATGGTCAAGTAACATGACCTCCAGAACAGGATTACCGTACCACTCTGGTGCGGATTTCACTCTGGTTTACCTACGAGATTCGGTAGTAACTTGATCCGAAGTTTCATGATCATTATCATTAGCTTCCTCACTAATTGGTGTAGGAGTCACAAGAACAGATTTTTGTGATGAACTACTTTCCAATAAAGGAGAAGGTACAATTACCTTATCAAGTTCTACTTTCCTCCCACTTACTTCTTTCGAGAGAAACTCCTTCTCTAGAAAGTATCCATTATAAGCAACGAATGTCTTGCCTTAGGATCTGTGATAGAAGGTGTACCCAACAGTCTCCTTTTGGGTATCCTATGAAGACATATTTCTCCGATTTGGTTTTGAGCTTATCAGGATGAAACTTTTTCACATAAGCATCACAACCCCAAACTTTAAGAAACGACTACTTTGGTTTCTTGCTAAACCACAGTTCAGATTGTGTCGTCTCAACGGACTTAGATGGTGCCCCTTTTTAACGTGAATGCAGCTGTCTCTAATGCATAACCCCAAAACGATAGTGGTAGATCGGTAAGAGACATCATAGATCGCACTATATCTAATAAAGTACGGTTATGACGTTCGGACACACCATTACACTATGGTGTTCCATGTGGCGTGAGTAGTGAAACTATTTCACATTGTTTTTAACTGAAGGCCAAACTCGTAACTCAAATACTCTTCTCTACGATCAGATCATAGAAACTTTATTTTCTTGTTACGATGATATTTCACTTCACTCTGAAATTCTTTGAACTTTTCAAATGTTTCAGACTTATGTTTCATCAAGTAGATATACTCATATCTGCTCAAATCATCTGTGAAGATCAGAAAATAATGATACCTGTCGCGAGCCTCAATATTCATCGGACCACATACATCAGTATGTATGATTTCCAACAAATCTGTTGCTCGCTCCATTGTTCTAAAGAACAGAGTCTTAGTCATCTTGCCCATGAGGCATGGTTCGCAAGAATCAACTGATTCATAATCAAGTGATTCCAAAAGCCCATCAGCATGGAGTTTCTTCATGCGCTTTACACCAATATGACCTAAACGGCAGTGCTACAAATAAGTTGCACTATCATTATTAACTTTGCCTCTTTTGGTTTCAATATTATGATTATGTGTATCACTACGATCGAGATCCAACGAACTATTTTCATTGGGTGTGTAACCATATAAGGTTTTATTCATGTAAACAGAACAACAATTTACTCTCTTACTTAAATGAATAACCGTATTACAATAAACATGATCAAATCATATTCATGCTCAACGCAAACACCAAATAACACTTATTTAGGTTCAACACTAATCCCGAAATTATAGGGAGTGTGCGATGATGATCATATCAATCTTGGAACCACTTCCAACACACATCGTCACTTCACCCTTAACTAGTCTCTGTTTATTCTGCAACTCCCGTTTCGAGTTACTAATCTTAGCAACTGAACTAGTATCAAATACTGAGGGTTTGCTATAAACACTAGTAAAGTACACATCAATAACATGTATATCAAATATACTTATGTTCACTTTGCCATCCTTCTTATCCGCCAATCACTTGGGGTAGTTCCGCTTTCAGTGACCAGTCCCTTTGCAGTAGAAGCACTCAGTCTCAGGCTTAGGTCCAGACTTGGGCTTCTTTACTTGAGCAGCAACTTGCTTGCTGTTCTTTTTGAAGTTCCCCTTCTTCCCTCTGCCCTTTTCTTGAAACTAGTGGTCTTGTCTACCATCAACACTTGATGTTTTTCTTGATTTCTACCTTCATCGATTTCATCATCATGAAAAGCTCGGGAGTCGTTTTTGTCATCCCTTGCATACTATAGTTCATCACGAAGTTCTACTAACTTGGTCATGGTGACTAGAGAATTCTGTCAATCACTATCTTATCTGGAAGATTAACTCCCACTTGATTCAAGCGATTGTAGTACCCAGACAATCTGAGCACATGCTCACTAGTTGAGCGATTCACCTCCATATTTTAGCTATAGAACTTGTTGGAGACTTCATATCTCTCAACTCGAGTATTTGCTTGAAATATTAACTTCAACTCCTGGAACATCTCATATGGTCCATGACGTTCAAAATGTCTTTGAAGTCCCGATTCTAAGCCATTAAGCATGGTGCACTTAACTATCAAGTAGTCATCATATTGAGCTAGCCAAACGTTCATAACGTCTGCATCTGCTCCTGCAATAGGTCTGTCACCTAGCGGTGCATCAAGGACATAATTCTTCTGTGCAGCAATGAGGATAAACCTCAGATCACGGATCCAATCCGCATCATTGCTACTAACACCTTTCAACACAATTTTCTCTAGGAACATATCAAAATAAACACAGGGAAGTAACAACGCGAGCTATTGATCTACAACATAATTTGCAAAATACTACCAGGACTAAGTTCATGATAAATTTAAGTTCAATTTAATCATATTACTTAAGAACTCCCACTTAGATAGACATCCCTCTAATCCTCTAAGTGATCACGTGATCCAAATCAACTAAACCATAACCGATCATCACGTGAGATGGAGTAGTTTTCAATGGTGAACATCGTTATGTTGATCATATCTACTATATGATTCACGCTCGACCTTTCGGTCTCCGTGTTCCGAGGCCATATCTGCATATTCTAGGCTCGTCAAGTTTAACCTGAGTATTCTGCGTGTGCAAAATTGGCTTGCACCCGTTGTAGATGGACGTAGAGCTTATCACACCCGATCATCACGTGGTGTCTGGGCACGACGAACTTTGGCAATGGTGAATACTCAGGGAGAACACTTCTTGATAATTTAGTGAGAGATCATCTTATAATGCTACCGTCAATCAAAGCAAGATAAGATGCATAAAAAGATAAACATCACATGCAATCAATATAAGTGATATGATATGGCCATCATCATCTTGTGCTTGTGATCTCCATCTTCGAAGCACCGTCATGATCACCATCGTCACCGGCGCGACACCTTGATCTCCATCGTAGCATCGTTGTCGTCTTGCCAATCTTATGCTTCCACGACTATCACTACCGCTTAGTAATAAAGTAAAGCATTACATCACGATTGCATTGCATACAATAAAGCGACAACCATATGGCTCCTGCCAGTTGCCGATAACTTGGTTACAAAACATGATCATCTCATACAATAAAATTTAGCATCATGCCTTGACCATATCACATCACAACATGCCCTGCAAAAACAAGTTAAACGTCCTCTACTTTGTTGTTGCAAGTTTTACGTGGCTGCTACGGGCTTAAGTAAGAACCAATCTTACCTACGCATCAAAACCACAACGATAGTTTGTCAAATAGACTCCGTTTTAACCTTCGCAAGGACCGGGCGTAGCCACACTCGGTTCAACTAAAGTTGGAGAAATAGTCACCCGCAAGTCACCTATGTGCAAAGCACGTCGGGGAAACCGGTCTCGCGTAAGCGTACGCGTAATGTCGGTCCGGGCCGCTTCATCCAACAATACAGCCGAACCAAAGTATGACATGCTGGTAGGCAGTATGACTTATATCGCCCACAACTCACTTGTGTTCTACTCGTGCATATAACATCAAACCATAAAACCTAGGCTCTGATGCCACTGTTGGGGAATGTAGTAATTTCAAAAAATTTCCTACGCACACGTAAGATCATGGTGATGCATAGCAACGAGGGGGAGAGTCTGATCTACGTACCCTTGTAGATCGCAACGGAAGCGTTGACACAACGTAGAGGAAGTAGTCGTATGTCTTCTTCCCGATCCGACCGATCCAAGCACCGTTACTCCGGCACCTCCGAGTTCTTAGCACATGTACAGCTCGATGACGATCCTCGGGCTCCGATCCAGCAAAGCGTCGAGGAAGAGTTCCGTCATCACGACGGCGTGGTGACGATCTTGATGTACTACCGACGCAGGGCTTCGCCTAAGCACTTCAACAATATGATCGAGGTGGAATTTGGTGGCAGGGGGCACCGCACACGGCTAAGGAACGATCACCAAGGATCAACTTGTGTGTCTATGGGGTGCCCCCTGCCCTTGTATATAAAGGACGGAGGAGGAGGAGGGCGGCCAAGGCTAGGCGCGCCAGGTGTGGAGTCCTACTAGGACTCCAAGTCCTAGTAGGAGTCCACCAAGAGGGGAGGAAGGGAGAAGGAAGTGGAGGAGTAGGAAAGGTGGCCGGCCCCCTTTTCCCTAGTCCAATTCGGACTAGAGGGGAGGGGGGGGCGCAGCAGCCTTTTTCCTCTTCTCACTAAAGCCCATCAAGGCCCATTACTTCTCCCGTAATGTCACAGCCCTTGATTTGCTTGTAGCTATTTACCTGAGTGAGCAACATGCATCATGTCTAAATTTTTGAAAGTTGAATTGGGGAAAGCTGAAAGCCCCAGAAATCAATTAAAAAAATGAGCAACATTAAAATCTTTCAAAGAAGTCCAAGAAAATGTTCCTCTTAGTCTCTGAAAATATTGGCAAGAGGTAAAACTTAAAACAATATTTTTGGAATCTCAGAGATATTTATTTTGGGCCTTTGATTTAATCCAATAAATATTTGAATTGGATCTATATTTATTATATAATAAATATATGTTCAATAATTCTGATAAATTGTTGAGGGGCTTTGGAATAATCCATTTAGTCCCTGCAAAAATTATCAGAAGTAAAAAAAATAGTTTGGTTCAAAAACCAAATTAAAACCCATTTGCATAAATAGAAAAAAACAGTATATAAAAACATAAGAGAGAGAGAGAGTAGGCCACTGGGCCACCTACCTAACCCACCTGGCGGCCCACCTACCAGGCCCAGCCCACCAGAGCCGCCACCGTCTCCCACCTCGCGCCAGAAGGACGCGAGGCGTGTGGCCACCGCGCACCGGCACGCGCCCGGCCACCTCCTCCCTCCCTGCCTGGCTGGCTCCTCCTCGACGCGTCCGGACGACGCCACGCTACCCCCCTGGACCCCCTTGACGCTCTCGCACTCTCCCTCGCCCTCATCCCCTCCCCTGTTTCGATCTCTCACACAAACCCGAGCGTTGCCGTCGCCGCCGATCGCCGTAGCCGTGGCCACCGACCACCGCACCCCCTGCCAACATGCCCATAGGCTCCGCCGCAACGCCCTCTTCCTCATCGCCAAGACACGTGACGCCGGGAGCCCCATGCCGTCGTCCTCGCCTTCGTCTTCTTCCGCGGGATCCGATGACAAGCGTCGACGATTCGACACCGTCCGAGCTGCCCCGAGCACGCTGGCCATCCCTACGGCACCGCAGTGAGCCCCTGAGCATTTTCCCCCTCTCCCTGCGGTCAACCCTTTCCTCTAGCCGCCTCCTCCACCGGAGCCGAGACGCTCCGCCGCACGAGCTCGACGCCAGTGTCCTTCCGGTGACCTTTTGGTCCCGTGCATATGTCCGTTGGCCTCGTGTGCACGCGAGGAACACGTAGGTGCTAACCGCTAGTCTCTCCGCGCGCTGCGTCATCGGTTTCGTCGATGTCCGAGCTCCGGCGGCCGCCCAGCTCGCTACCGTCGCTGCCACTGACCACCCCAGCTCGCCCCGCATGCTCCACTAGGTGCGCCTCACCACAACGCGTCCATAGAGCCCAGCCTCGCTTGCTCCCGTCGCCGGAAACGGCCGGGAGGGCAACTCCGGTGCCCTCTGCTAGCGCCGGCGTTTAACCCCGGCGACTGCTGACGTGGCGTCGAGATTATGGCCTAATCACGCTTAGCTTAATCACCTCAGCCGCTGACAATAGGGACCCACCGACTAAATAACCTCGGGTTAAGTTTAGATTAGACTTAATCTAAACACAGTGGCCCCACGCGTCGGCGTTGACCACGCTGACGTGGCAATTGACTGGCCCCACCTGTCTGTGAGACAAACCAGCACTGGGTCACTGACCAGTGGGTCCCACTGGTCAGGTTTGACCTGGACCCTGCCCCGTTGACCTGCTGACGTCATGACAATGTCATGCTGACGCAGTAATCCTTTTCTAGGATTTAAATAAATCTTAAATGATTTATTTATTTCAGAAAATATCCAAAACTTTGAAAAATCATAGAAATTCAACCGTAACTCCAAATAAGATAAATTATATATGTAAAATTATCAGAAAAATTCAAGGAATCCATCTGTACCATTTTCATGCATGTTTGAACAATGTTTGTCCTCTGTTTTGGACAAAACAAATAAAGGGCATTTAAATAATCATATATGGGGTTGGAATTTGAATCTTGCACTCAAACCAACCTCATTTAAATCATAGCTAGTTGCATTAGCTCAAACCACGGCATATTGACATGTCATGATCATGCATCATACTGTGCATTGCATTGATTGTATTTCTTTCTCTGTTGCCGGTATTTGTCCCCTCTCGATAGACGTTGTACCGACGATGTGATCGTTGACACTGATGAAGACCCAATGATATCTTCAGAAGTGCCAGGCAAGCAAAACCCCCTTGTTCATTCCGATACAATCCCCCTCTCTCGCTCCTGCTCTCTTTTACTGCATTAGGACAACAACGATTCATCTGTTACTTGTTGCGGTAGTTGAACCCCTTATCCTCTGCATGACCTGTCATTGCCACAGTAAATAGATGAAACCCACTAGCATGAGTAGGAGTTGTTTGAGCCCTGATGTGCCTACTCATTCATGCTTGTTTGTCGTGCCTGCTACTGCTTAGAGTTGAGTCAGGTCTGATTCATCAGGGATGGATCGGAGGTGTGTAAAACATGTCCTACTGTTGAGAGCTAAGTGTGTGAACACGATTTGGTAAAGGTAGCGGTGAGAGGCCATGTAGGAGTACATGGTGGGTTGTCTCATTGCAGCCGTCCTCAGGAACTGAGTTCTGTGTCTGTGATCCATGAACAGTTACTACCACGCATTGGGCCCGAAACCAATGGCCCCTCTCGGCTTCTTAATCACCCTAGTACTCTGTCCAGGAGTTGCAACTAGTTTCTGGTGTTTGTAGGATATGTGTTGGCGGCCGTGCATAGCGCTGACCCTAGGGGTGGGCTATGTTGCGGTAGATACACTGTGGCACGGTGTACTGGGCGCCCGTTTGGTGTCTCGGGAACCCTGCACACATCGTTTGGGGCTGTGAGCGAAACTCCGGCCGGATCTCCTCGCAGATGGAACCCGAATAGGCGATAAACCTGGACTAGAGACTTAGGTGTTTAGGTAGGCCGTGGCCGACACCCTCGCCCGGTTTCCGCTTGAAGGTTGCCGAGGTACATGACGTGTACAGGGCTATAAGTGGTGAGAGCGTGTGTGAAGAAGTACACCCCTGCAGGGTTATCATTATCTATTCGAATAGCCGGATTCCTCGGATATGGAAACTTGGACCCCTTGCATAGTTCATAGACAAGTGAAAGTGGATACTCTAAAACTCGCAAGATAAGTGTGAGTGCTATGGATGGCCTTCTCGTAGGGAGACGAGAGCGGATCCATAGTGGTGTATTGATTGGTGAATGTGTGGACTCGTGTGCGCCACCTCAAAAGAGTTGCTTGCAATCGTAGTTCAGAATAACCACCGAGTCAAAGCTGGCTTGCTGCAGTTAAACTCCACCACCCCCTTTTGTTGATACCGATGCATATGTAGCTAGTTCTGATGTAAGTCTTGCTGAGTACCTTTGTACTCACGTTTTCTTAATTTATGTTTTGCAGAGAGACTTCAGTCTCGCTAGTAGTTCCGCGTGGACTTCGACATTTAGCTTGATACCTCAGCTACGATCTTGTGCCCTCGACAGGATTTGGTAGATAGTCAGGCTTCTTAGCCTTTTTCATTTATAGATGTCTGTACTCAGACATGTTAAGCTTCCGCATGTGTTTGATTTGTATGCTATGATTGTTGGGTCATGAGACCCATGCTTGTAATATCTGGCTCTTCGGAGCCTAATGAATTAATACTTGAGTTGTAGAGTTATGTTGTGATGCCATTTGTATTCACACATATCGAGCATATTGTGTGTATGATTGAAATTCTTGGTATGTGTGGGATCCGACTATCTAGTTGTTTATCCTTGGCAGCCTATCATATGGGGAAATGTAGTCTAGTGCTTCTGAGCGATAGTAGTCCGCTACAGCCCGGATCACCGGAGTCCTGCTAGCCCAGCACTACTGTTCAGGACACTTGACTGGCCGGCATGTGATTCACTTCGTTCCTATGTCTGTCCCTTCGGGGAAATGCCACGCGGTGACATCCGGAGTCCTGCCTAGCCTGCTACAGCCCGGGTTACCGGAGTCCTGTTAGCCCAGTGCTACAGCCCGGATTCACACGCTGTTGACCGACATGCTCGAGGTTGATTCATGTATGCCTGTCCCCATGGGGTAGTGCCGCTTTGGGTTCACGACTAGCCATGTCGGCCCGGGTTCTTTGTCAAATGGATGCTAGCGACACTATCATATACGTGAGCCAAAAGGCGCAAACGGTCCCGGCCAGGTAAGGTGGCACCCGTGGAAATACCGTGCGTGAGGCCACAAAGTGATATGATGTGTTACACGCTAGATCGGTGTGACCTAGGATCGGGGTCCTGACACGTAACTACCCGGTACTCCGAAAAATACCTGAATCACTCGGAACCTTTCCGATGTCCGAATATAGTCGTCCAATATATCGATCTTTACGTCTCGACCATTTCGAGACTCCTCGTCATGTCCCCGATCTCATCCGGGACTCCGAACTCCTTCGGTACATCAAAACTCATAAACTCATAATATAACTGTCATCGAAACCTTAAGCATGCGGACCCTACGGTTCGAGAACAATGTAGACATGACCGAGACACGTCTCCGGTCAATAACCAATAGCAGGACCTGGATGCCCATATTGGCTCCTACATATTCTACGAAGATCTTTATCGGTTAGACCGCATAACAACATACGTTGTTCCCTTTGTCATCGGTATGTTACTTGCCCGAGATTCGATCGTCGGTATCCAATACCTAGTTCAATCTCGTTACCGGCAAGTCTCTTTACTTGTTCCATAATACATCATCCCGCAACTAACTCATTAGTTGCAATGCTTGCAAAGCTTAAGTGATGTGCATTACCGAGAGGGCCCAGAGATACCTCTCCGACAATTGGAGTGACAAATCCTAATCTCGAAATACGCCAACCCAACATCTACCTTTGGAGACACCTGTAGTACTCCTTTATAATCACCCAGTTACGTTGTGACGTTTGGTAGTACCCAAAGTGTTCCTCCGGCAAACGGGAGTTGCATAATCTCATAGTCATAGGAACATGTATAAGTTATGAAGAAAGCAATAGCAACATACTAAACGATCGGGTGCTAAGCTAATGGAACGGGTCATGTCAATCAGATCATTCAACTAATGATGTGATCCCGTTAATCAAATAACAACTCTTTGTCCATGGTTAGGAAACATAACCATCTTTGATTAATGAGCTAGTCAAGTAGAGGCATACTAGTGACACTCTGTTTGTCTATGTATTCACACATGTATTATGTTTCCGGTTAATACAATTCTAGCATGAATAATAAACATTTATCATGATATAAGGAAATAAATAATAACTTTATTATTGCCTCTAGGGCATATTTCCTTCAGATCTTGGTTAGGAGGGTGGCACAATTTTTAATGTGAATGTAAGCAAGATTCAATAATGTTGGAAAAGATTCGCAAGATGCAATGTAACAAGTAGACCAAGCATATACGGTACACGGAAACACACACGCAAAAAGATAAGTGGGGGTTGAGCAACCAAGGGTGAGCCAAAATGTGCAATCCACAAAAATGCTCTTGTTGCACAACACTAGAGAGACGCTAGCACGATTGCACGATAGGCGGATACAAGAACTTGTGCACAACCTACTTAGCAAAAATGCAACGGCTTCTACCCAAATATGTTTTATGCAAGGTGTTGGTATGATATGATCCAAGATGATCGAGTATGACAATCTGAATGTTGTATGATGCTGTGGTTCTTGCTTAAAAGCTCTTTGCTTATCTTTCCTCGTTGCTTAAAAGCTTGGTTGGCTCTTTGATGTTTGAGCCCTTTTCTTATGCGATGCTTGATGAACCAAGATAGCAAGTGAGTATGCGATGACAACTTTGTGACACAAGAGACGATAACAATATAATCAACAATGATGCATGTATGTATGCTATGGGGAAGTATGATCACTAAAGTGCACAAGTCTCGTTGCCGGCAATACTCAATGGCTAGTCTCGATGGGTAAGCAACGCAAAGGAGTCAGGCGATGATGGTTAACAATGTGATGGCAAGAATGATATGTCCAATACCAAGATGAGGTTACCGGTCTTGCTTCCGGTATGTTGTCAAAATGGTGGCACGAATACCAAGTCGTAGTCGAGGTGGTCGTTGTTGATGACCGGTGTTGATGACGCGTCCGTGACGAAAAATGAGCGGCGGTGATGTCGATGTCGAACCGTACCTAGATAGCTGAAACACAAAAGGATACGGTACCGCAACTCAAATTCTCAAAACCCAAGGCGACCAAAATCGTCGGAGTAGGTGACGGTTAGGTGGTGGTGTGGGTTGGGATAATGTCAAAGAGTGCGGGAAGTCGGTGGTGGTGTAGCGGAAGAAATGGTGGAAGTAGTGGTCGTCCGGTAGTGGACGGATGTCCGGTCGCCGGTCATCCGGTAAAGGGTCGGATGTCCGGTGCTTCCTGTGTCGCCGGATGTCGGGTGATGAGCCGGTCGTCCGGTGGTCGGGCTCAACGCGAGTTTGTAGATCCGGGAGGTGATTTTGGGGGGAATATGGGGGATTTGGGAGGGATTTCGAGGTGGAGATGGTAGGGGAAAGCTAGATCTACTTGCAACGCAACAAATTCACGGATCAAAACCAACAAAACATCATCAAAACTCACAAAACACAAGAAAATTTTTGGGGCTATTTTATGGGGATTTTTGGATTAGGACGAGAAACAAAAAAATCAAGCTAAAAAACAAAGAGGGGGCTCCGAAATCGTGATCAACCTTGCTCTGATACCAAGATGATGTAGGGTGGAACCCTAGATGGCCGATCTTTCACGAAAGGAGCGGATCCCAAAGAGAAACACGAAGAACACAAGGGGGATTCACGAGGAGAGAAACACTCAAACCAACAAGATTCGATTACACATGCGCTAGATCCTCGAAACACAAAGAGATACACGATGATCCACGGTCAACAAAGGACGATACAAGTAACCGGTTCTTCTCCTAGAAGGAGGTCTTGATGGGGCCGCCCAAGAGGGGGGTCTTGAATCCGCTTGGAAGGATCTTCTCCGGTGGAGGCGCGATCTCCGAGGAGAAGGTAACCAAGTGGATGAGCAAAGCTCTCACACAAACATGAGCTAATCCTTTGCTAACCCTAGCTAGGATGAATGGGGGGTCTATTTATAGACTAAGTGCAAAAGGGGGCGAAGTGAAGGGGTACATGGGCCTCGGCCCGAATCTGGAGGCAGCCAGGTACCGGACATCCGCTGGGTACCGGTCGTCCGGTGTCTCAGGAGCTGCCGGACATCCGGTAGCTTCCGGTCGTCCGCTGGTTCTGCTCTGTGATGGGGGCGTCGGACGTCCGGGGGCTCTGGATTTCCGCTGATGTTGCCTCGGGTGCTGGTGCGCCCGTCGTCCGGTCCGGACCGGACGTCCGCTCGTTTGCTTCGGGTGCAGGGGCACCAGTCGTCCGGTCTGGGCCGAACGTCCGCTGGCTGGAGCTTGGCTGACGCTTCAGGCGCCGGACATCCGGGCTCGCCCGGTCGTCCGGTGGCTGGGAAATTTCCTGCAGCTCTTCTTCTTCTCCGTCTTCTCGTCCTTCTTCCTCTTCTTCTTGTCCTTGCTCCTTAGATTCTCCATTGTACCTGAGTATGCATAATGTATCCATATGAGGTAGTAGCCATGCTTCATGTGCATCAGAGTGGAATTGTGAGAGGAGAGATGTCACCTCGGTTTCAAGGGCTCTTGCACGTGATCGAGTCATGGGCCTGGTAGACACTTGGTGAGACGATGGTAGGTCCATGGGGATGACCTTGGGATGCTCCGCATCACCAAACCTACCCCAAATGGGACAAAGTTTGTACCACGGCATGTTGATGCCGCTCCATGATAGCATGCCATGTTTCATGAATTTCATATGAGTTTTTGATTCACTAGAATTTAAAAACCAGGCATCTCAATGTTTTGCCGGCAATCAAATTCATTCCCGTTTCTTGCATGGGAACTAAGCATGGACCCAAGGACACAGATTTGATTTTCAACCAATTTATATGCACTGGAGCATGTCCATGTAGTTCAAATTTGAATTATGCACATAAATGCATTGAAAACTCAGTTAATGCATAAAAATGTCCAAACGAACCCCGAAAAATCACAAAAATTCATACAACACTCCTGTTGTTCTATGTTGACATGAGAAAAAAATTTGAAAGCAATAAGAGGCAGTGGATGTCGTTTCGTCCCCAAAGGTGGGATGTTCCCTACCAAAAACCATCATGCTTGTTGTGAGAAGCTCCGGTTTGTGAGAAGCATATACCCAAACCTGCCCCAAATGGGACAAAATTTGTACCACGGCATGTTGATGCCGGTCCGTGATAGCATGCAAAGTTTCATGAATTTCAGACGAGTTTTGGATTTACTAGAATTTAAAAACCAGGCATCTCAATGTTTTGCCGGCAATCAATGGTGCCCCGGTGTTTGAAATTAATTCCCATTTCTTGCATGGAACCTAAGCATGCACCCAAGGACACAGATTTGATTTTCAACAAATTTGTATGCACTAGAGCATGTGCATGTAGTTCAAATTTGAATTATGCACATAAAATGCCTTGAAAACTCAGTTAATGCATAAAAATGTCCAAACGAACCCCGAAAAATCACAAAAATTCATACAACACTCCTGTTGTTCTATGTTGACATGAGAAAAAAAATTGAAAGCAATAAGAGGCAATAGATATCGTTTCATCCCCAAAGGTGGGATGTTCCCTACCGAAAACCATCATGGTTGTTGTGAGAAGCTCCGGTTTGTGAGAAGCATATACCCAAACTTGCCCCAAATGGGACAAATTTTTTACCACGGCATGTTGATGCCGCACGATGATAGCATGCCAAGTTTCATGAATTTCAGACGAGTTTTGGATTTACTAGAATTTAAAAACCAGCCATCTAAATGTTTTGCCGGCAATCAACGGTGCCCTGGTGTTTTAAATTCATTACCATTTCTTGCATGGGACCTAAGCATGCACCCAAGGACACATATTTGATTTTTCAACCAATTTGTATGCACTGGAGCATGTGTATGTAGTTCAATTTGAATTGTTCACCTAAAATGGCTAGAAAACCAATTTAATGTATACAATGTTCAAACGAACCCTGAATAATTCCAATTCTTTTACGACACACATATAGTTGCATGTTCACTCCAGATAAAAGGTCTAGCAATTCAAACACCGTCCATTACCGCTATGACCCCATTATGTAATTCAAAACAAGATGAAAAATCAAGTAGATCGCACATAGTTTATTATCAGCAACCATGTGAGATGTAGTACAAAATATCTTGGAGCACCATCGGTGTGTAGTACGCCTATGGCTTACGCGAGAAGGTGCGTCGGCTATAGTCCATAGCCGGCGTCTCAAGCACACTACCTCGCTCCCCAAATATCACTTCACTGTTCAATCGTCACCGGTGAAAGATGGGAAAGTGGACCTGCGTCGTGAGGGCAACTTCGGTGGCCCACTCCGGCGAGAGCGCGGCCGCAGCCGCCATGCACGTGCTAACAAGGTGCATGAGCGCGGCCGCAATTTGTGACCGGGCAGCAAAGGAAGCCCAAACGGCCGCTGTTGCTTCTTAGGTGGCGGCAGCAACACTGCCTTGGGGATAGCAACTGGCGAGAGCGGCACGGCAGCTATCCGTTCTGCAGCGGCGGCCTTAGACTTGATGGAGGCCGCCCACGACCATGTCGAGGCCGCCCACGCCCAGCTCCTGGCGGTCGCCGCACAAATCAAACGAAGCTTCTCCAACAATGGTCGACAACCCATGGCCGAAGAGTTGGCAATCGCTGAGAGCGTTCGAGCAGCCGTCTGTTCCTCCGTCGCATACCTTGCGACGATGGAGCCCGTGCGAGCCCAGATCGCGTCCGCCCACGCCCAGCTCATGACAGCCTTTTCCAAAGAGATGGCGGACGCGGATGGCGAGATGCTTGCCGAGTATGGTGCGATGGATGCCATGGAGCCCCTTCACCAGGAGACCGTCGGGCGTGAGCTGCACATGGAGGCGGCGGCGGAGATCGACGAGCACCAGTCGTAGTAGTACTCTTTGTTTTGTTTAATTAAGAGCGTCGGTCTTTAATATGTTAGGGTAATGTTTAGGTCAGCAAGCTCTGTTTAATTGCTGAAGTTGCTCAATTAAGAAGTGTGGGTGTGCTGTAGTCTCCTTTGTGTACCCAAATTATGCAATGACGTGGATGACCACTGTAACCATGGAAGTTCGAACCAAAACTTTTGATGTTCAAACTCATCACACACGGGTTAAGCTATCTGAATCGTTTGCGATGTCCACATATCGTACACAGCTCTGAATAGGGGACCGTGTCTGATGACACTTTGCACGCTAGTTTTTTGGCTGAAGTGATTCCAAATTTTCGGCTTCCGCAGAAATATCTACCTCCCTGCCCCCTCCCCCTTACCAAAAGCCACATTTCCCCTCTTTCCGCCTTCCTTTCCAAGTTGAAACCTTCACTCCTTGCTTGCAGTGTCACCGCCTCCTCGCCGGGGACCCTCCTTCACGCTGCTCGACCTCCTCTATCCAGACAGGTAATCCACATCCGACCCCCATCCTCCTCCTTCCACATCCACATGCCCCGACTGCCGGCGTGAGCGCGACACCTTCCACCCAAATCACCGAACCCTCCACCAAAAAAGCGCTGGCCTAAGCCATGGTGCATGCAGCATAGCCAGGACCTCAAGGAGCATTTGGCAGCGGAGAAGCAAATCGCGGCTGCATGCGCGGATGAGATCGCGATGCCTGCCATTCGTGCCAACCCCCAGATCTTGAAGGAGCACCTTGCCAATTGCTAGCTATTTCAGTTAAGCATGCTCGATTTATCCGTTGCGTGTGCTGCTCCTGCCTTTCCCTCACAAATTCTAGTGAATTGTGCTATCTAATTTCACCATGCAATATGTTGCTCTAGTGTATATGTTCTATATGTCGTGCAGTGTGGTGCTCACTTATTAACTATTTTGTTAATTAGTTGTCGTCTTCAATTAACTGTTTGGTTCAATTCTGCAAATGTGATGTTCAATTCTTCAGCCTGCAATTTTGTATTGTCTTCCATGTGAGAAATAAATCGAATTTATATTTACAAAATTGTGGGTGCATTCTGTTATTGTATACCATGTGAGGAATAAATTGAATTTGGCTCTAGTAAATACATGAGAAACAAATACAATTGCTACAATTGGTTGTAGTTAACTATTTGGTTAACTCTCTGATCTTCTATTATGAGTATATTATATTGTGCAATGTGGTGCTCAGTTAATGTTTGGTTCATTTCTTGTGATGTTTAGTTAACTGCTTGGTTCAATTCTTCAATGTGATGTCCAATTGTCGTGTGTAGAATTTTGTATTGTTGTGCATGTGAGGAATAAATTGAATTTGGCTACACTTAATACATGAGAAACATACACAAGTGCTGTATTTCCTAGTTCTTAATCATGCTTGGTTTGGGTAAATGGGTTTTCTGTGTGGCTTCAATTAATCTGATGAATCTGTAGTGTGCTTATTTTTAATTAACATATTTTACTGATAGCATGTGAACCCTTACTTAACCTGATGACTAACTACCTTATATGTGTTACAGGGAAACAATGGGAAGCACTGAGGTTTACAATTGAGGTTAGCACGTGCATGGTCCGTTGTCTAATAGCACATTATTGTGCAATTGTAGTAACCATTCTAATATTTTGGTTTTTAACAATTTGGTCTTGCAGATGTAGGTCCTGCTGTGAGAGGTTTTGACCCACTGTTCGACCATTTTTGCATATGGGGAAATGAGTTGTCCATAAATATCAATCAAATCAAGAAACTCAGAAAGATTGTTAGGATAAAGAAATTAGCGACCAAAAACAACAATATCTTTCTCTGCACAATGAAGAAGACATCAGTTCACTACAAGATGGTACTAACTATTATACCTTGCCTTTTTTATTCCTTTGCCCCATTTTCAATATAGAGAAGATATTTATGCGCATCCTTGTTTTCAGGCCTTTCCAAAGTAGTTCACTGATGATTACCTCTAAAACCACCTCCATGGTCAGGAGGCAAGGAAGGTTTTCATACAACACTCATGGTTCAATATTGAAGTTTTCCTGAAGAGGACGAAGGACGGACGATCAATCATCCACAAGCACTGGCCGAAAGTTGCAAAGACCTTCAACATGAATGAAGGCTCAATATTCACCTTCCGCTTCAGCAGTTTTCCAGATGAGATGCATCTGTCTATATACCGCCTATGATGCTAATTTCTAATGGTTCTACATGTTGCATGTAGAACTTGCTGCTGGTGCAGTTGTGTAATGGGGTAGCTGAGTGCTGAAGCTATATCATGTATTTCAATTATGAAATTCTGCTTCCTTAATATGGAAATGAAATATATTGTGTGCTTAATATGAAATGTCAATTAGATTAATAAATGGATTATGAATAATCGTATAATTAGCCCGCTAATGGCGAATTAGCCTACTAATTGTGTTTTGCTATTGCAAACGGTTGTTGAAAAAAATACCATGGGCGATGACCTCAGGCAACGCACACAGTTTCTAGGAATAAACCGTGTTGGATCAATGAACAATCACACATGACTTTCTCTTGAAAACTCTTTGCCTTAGGCCACCTTGCGCAAACGTTTACCACATAAAAATTGTGTGTGATGGACAACCTTTGCCACACAGTTTCTTCTACGGACCGTGTGTGATACATTCAATAACGCAAATGATTTAACAGGAAAAATTGTGTGTGATGTACCTATGAATGGAAACGTTTTCCTTAGAGTGACTATGTGGGATGTGCATATGAACAGAAACATTTAGCGGGGACTGACTGTGTGGGATGTACTTGCGACCAGAAACAATTTTGCTGTATAATTGTATTTTTAGCTCTACTGTACGTGTTTCCGTATTTGAGTGCTCGCCGGTCACACACGACCTCATTTTGCCGAACGTGTGTGCCAGGAGGGCATATCCCCGACAGTTTCTGGGTCGTGTGGGAAGGACCCCCTATCGCCCACACTCACTTGGCGACGGTTCCAAATGCCGTTGCGGAAAGGGGTTTTAAACCGTTTGTTTAGGACCGACACGCACCAGTGCCTTCTGATAATGAAAAACATAATGATGATGTTCATGAAAATAGTCAAACAAATAATAAAGAACCAGACAATGATGTTGAGATAGAGCCCGCAATTGATCTTGATAATCCACAACCCAAGATTAAATATATGATAAAAGAGACTTTGTTGCTAGAAAACACGGTAAGGAAAGAGAACCATGGGTTGAAAAACCGATGCCCTTTCCACCTAAGTCAACTAAAAAGAAAGATGATGAATAATTTGAACGCTTTGCTGAAATGCTGAGGCCAGTCTTTTTGGGTACTCGCTTGACTGATATCTTAAAAATGCCTCCTTATGCAAAGTACATGAAAGACATCATCACCAATAAGAGAAAAATACTGGAAGATGAAATCTCCACCATGCTTGCTAATTGTACTTTTAAAGATGGAATACCTAAAAAACTTTGAGATCCGTGAATGCCAACTATACCTTGCTCCATCAAAAGAAATTATGTGAAAACTGCTTTATGTGATTTGGGAGCTGGTGTTAGTGTTATGCATTTCTATTTATTTAAAAGACTTGATTTGAATAAACTCACACCTACTGAAATATTTTTGCAAATGGCTGACAAATCAACTGCCATACCTATCGGTATTTGTGAGGATGTGCCCGTTGTTGTTGCTAATGTAACTATTTTGACTGACTTTGTTATACTTAGGATTCCCGAGGACGAAAACATGTTGATTATCCTTGGTAGACCCTTCTTGAATACTGCAGGGGCTGTTCTTGATTGCAATAAAAGCAAGGTCACTTTTCATATCAATGGTAATGAGCACACGATGCACTTCCCGAAGAAACAATTCCAAGTGGATGGTATTAATGTTATTGAAAAATCTCCGACAATCACTATTGGAAGTTTTCAACTACCTCTACATACTTTTAAAAAGAAATATGAAATGCTTATTGTTGGGGACATTCGTATCCCCATTGAGGTAACTTAGTGATTTTCGAAAGTTCTTCGGTTTCATGCTAATCGAAAGTGGTTGTTAATAATACTTGATCAACCTTATTAATGGATCACTTTGAGAGGTATGAAGTTAATGAATTTAGTGAGCACTACATTCTGTCCCTACCTTTTGTCTTCTGTTTTTATTAGTTAAATAAAAAAATGCCATATTTTGCCTGTTTTCTGAATTTCCCGTGCAATAAAAAATGACCCAAAAATAAAAGTTCTCAGAATGCTCTGAAAATTTAATACGGGTTTTCCTGAATATTTAAGAATTTTTTGTGCAAATAACATCAGAGGGAGGTGCACCAGGTGGGCACAACACACCTGGGCGCGCCAGGACCCCCAGGTGCGCCCTGGTGGGTTGTGGTCCTCACGTGGCCGCCCTCACTTATCTCTTCATCCCACATCACCACCTACCTCTAGAAAAAATCACCATTGCTCTCTCTCTCTCTCATGTTCTTGCTCTCAAACCCGTGTATTTTGATCTCTTTGCTCGAAGCTTCGTTTCCAAAACTGTTTTGGGGGATTGTTGCTTGGTATGTGACTCCTCCGTTGATCCAATTAGTTTTTGCTTTAGTGGTTTATATTTTGAATAATTAGCTACTCTTGGTGCTACCGTAGATGAGCTTGCATGTTGAATTCTTAGTGTTCTAATTAGTTCGAATGCTTGCTATGGACTCTATGCATCCCTATGAGTAGTTGCTTTCAATCTTGTGAAGTTTTGTTGAGAAAATTTTGTGGACTCAAAATTTCAGAATTTTGTTCATAGGAAAAAGATAAGTATCTTTAGGAAGTTTGCTTCCAAGAAGAACTCCAAGGGAGTTATTCGGGATTCATCTGACAGTGATCTCCATACCCGGAGGATGGCGGAGGTACGGCCGTGCGAATGGCCGCATAACCCGTTCATGGAAGGGGCCAGAATCCTTCAAGAGTTTGCACAATATGTTGCTAATGTCGGCCTCACCAACTTCATCGCAGCTGAATGTGAACAATATCATCTCCTCACAAATTCCTTTGTGCAAAGTTTTCATTTCCTTTCTAGGAATAATCCCCCTGAGGTGCAGTTCAATTTATATCTTGAAACCCATTAGATACCACTTACTGAATTTTGTGATATTTGCGTGATCCCTTCTGACGGGGATTTAGTTGAGCCTAGGCCCACAGAGTTTGATGGTTTTTACCGCATTCTGACTGTGGGGGATGAGAGAGGGGTGTAAGGTGTCACCGCCACTAGCTTGCACTTTCCTGTTGTGCATTTTTTGCTCTATTTATCGCGAAGTGTTTACTTGCTGGAGAAAAGGGTAGGTGCACTCAGTGCTACAGACTTTGATGTTTTACATCGTGCACTTTACAGCGACAACACTTATAGCTTGTGAGCTATGGTGGCACATCGCCTCCACATTAACAGATCCAAGGGTAAAATACATGGTGGTATTTACGCTACTCGCTTGGTGACTCACTTTAAAATTCAGATACGTCAGCATGATTATCCTTTGCCCAAGGTTTATTTAGATCGCGCGGCTTTGGCACACCACCGGTTTATTGATAGTGAGAACACCACTATGGATGTTCCATATAAGTTAGTTTTCAGTGTGGACACTCGTGATGTTATTCCGTTGCTTGCACCTGCTTTGTTTGATCCTATTGCCACGGGCGGATACTGGATTTTGCCTGAGGATATTATCACCTACCGGAACAACCTGGCTGCGATAGAGGAGCAGCCTCAGGAGTGGGACCCTTAGGTGCCCGCTCCCCAGCACTCCAACATCAGACCCCATGGTTTCTTCGAGTGGTGATTACCAAGTTAGGCCAAAAGCCTAAGCTTGGGGCAGTATGTATTTCCACCAACATTACATTCATGTTCACACATCTCATTTCAGTTGTTGGTGTCCACACTCTTTCATTGTATTATCCATGCTAAATTTAATTTCTCACTTTCTTCTTGTGTGTTTGAAAAAGTTTGAGAAAATACAAAAATATTTCCTACTTAGTTTGATTTTTCTTTCTAGTGTAGTTAGCTATAGTATCTAAACAGAAAACCCCAAAAGATTTCCTCGTTCTTAATTTTCTTGTTGAGAGCTTTCCCCTGTAAATACTTTTTCTCGTTTTTGCTTTTCCATTTTATTTGCTTGCTTAAGAAAAACCGAAAATTCCAAAAATATTTTAGTGTGTTTCTCTGAATTTGTTGTTCTTTATATTGAGTCATACCAAGGAGAACACCACAATGAAAATGTTGAGTGGCTCTCATATGCATTATTGTTGATCTAACAAAAGAGCCCATATTACCTTGTCCTCTCCTTTTGAATAAAATGTTTGCAGATTCCAGCTTAGTCCACGGCACTCTTGTACTATTATTATTTTCATATCATTCGGTCGTGCAAGTGAAAGGCAATAATGCCGATATTTGATGAACTGGCAGTGGCAGAGCGAAATGGGTATGAACCCCGACTTGTTCTGTTTTTGTAAATATGTTTAACCTAGTATCCATGATTCAGCCTATTATGATCAAACATGTTTGCAATGACAATTAGAGATTATAGTTTCTCATTCCATGCATAAGTAGCTAGGAGTGGATAATGATTTATCTTGGATGTCAACATCGCGTTAAAATGATTGTGATGCAGTATGATGATATGGTATCCTCCTCTGAATGTTCGAGTGGCTTGACTTGGCACATGTTCATGCATGTAGTTGAATCAAAACCAACATAGCCTCTATGATATTTATGTTCATGGTGTTCATATCCTACTCATGCTAGTATCCAATGTTACTTATGCATAATGCATGTTCATGACCGTTGTTGCTCTCTAGCTGCCCGCTTCCCAACCTAATTGCTAGCCTTCGCATGTACTAAGTGGAAATACTTCTTGTGCATCAAAATCCTGAAACCCAAGTTATTCCAGATGAGTCCACCATACCTACCTATATGCGGTATTACCCTGCCGTCCTAAGTAAATTTGCATGTGCCACCTCTAAAAACGTCAAATAAATATCCTTTTTGTGTGCCTAGATTGTTCATAGAGCGACATGAGGTAGTCAGTATCTTCCATGCTAAGCGGGTTAATCTCATGACGAGTGTTTATTCACTTGTCCTTGCACGGGAGGGCGGTAATAGGGATTCCCAGTCCCAAACTACAAAAAGAAAAGAGCTTACAAATAATCAAACAAAAACTCCTACAAAGTCATAACCTTTACTTTCATCGCTTGGGAACTGCCACTAATGTGTTTAGCATGGAAGATACCGATAACTGATGGTCGCAAAGTAAATATGAAGGGTGGATCTCTCCAAATTTCATTTACCTTTGTTTTAAAAACTTGAGCTCTGGCACCGCTGCAAATCACTACTTCCCTCTGCGAAGGGACTATCTATTTACTTTTATGTTGTGTCATCACCTTCTCAAATAAGCGCCAGAACCTGAGAGCATTGTTGTCATGCTCATGCATTGTGTGTAGCTAATGTTGGGTGTATCATGATTGGATCTTTTCTACCATGAATTGCAATCTTTAGTCACTGCTTGAGGTGCTCTGCATTTATGTTTTGCGGTCTTAGAAAGGGCTAGCGAGATACCAATATTGTCATATTATATCATGGTTGTTTTGACAACGTGTTGTTGTTTGAGATATCTTATTATTGCTCGCTAGCTGGTTATGTCATTGATATGAGGAAATATAATTTCTAAGAGTTATTGTTGACATGGTTAGTCATGGTCTTGGCTGAAAACCTGGGTGCTGTTTAAGCTTATTTGCAAACAAGATCAAAAGAGTTCGTAAAAGTTTTTTCTTTTTCACTTTCAATTTATCAACTGAATTGCTTGAGGACAAGCAAAGGTTTAAGCTTGGGGGAGTTGAAACGTTTCCATCGTGTCTACTTTTCCTAATGCTTTTCCTCTTGTTTTGGACTCTAATTTGCATGATTTGAATGAAACTAACCTGGACTGACGTTGTTTTCAGCAGAACTACCATGGTGTTGTTTTTGTGTAGAAATAAAAGTTCTTAGAGTGGAACGAAACTTTGTGAGGACTTTTTATTCAATAAGAGATAATTTCTGGAGCCAAGAACCACCGAAGGGGGGCACCTGGGTGGGCACAACCCACTAGTGTCCAATGTTACTTCTGCATAATGCATGGTTATGATCGTCGTTTCTCTCTAGTTGGCTGCTTATCAATCTAAATTGCTAGCCTTCGCCTGTACTAAGTGGGGATTCTGCTTGTACATCAAAAACCTTGAACCCAAAGTTATTCCAGATGAGTCCACCATATCTACCTATATGCGGTATTACCTTGCCGTCCTAAGTAAATTTGCAGGTGCCACCTCTAAAAAACTTCTAAAAATTATCCATTCTGTGTGCCTCGATCGTTCATGGAACGACATGAGGTGGTCGGTATCTTCCATGCTAAGAGGGTTATTCTCAGGTCGAGTGTTTATTCACTCACCATCGCACGAGAAAAGGGCGGTAATAAGGATGCCCAATCCCAAACTGCAAAATACAAAAAGAGTTAATTGCTCGAATAATCAAACAAAAACTCCCAATGGAGTCAAAACCTTTACTTTTATTGCTTGGGAACCGACACTAGCCTGTTTAGCATGGGAGATATTGATAACTGATGGTCATGAAGTAAATGAGAAAGGTGCATGTCTCAACATATCATTTATCTCTGTTTTAAAAATTGAGCTCTGGCACCTCTACAAATCACTGCTTCCCTCTGCGTAGGGATTTCCTATTTACTTTTAGGTTGTGTCCTCACCTTCTAAAATAAGCGCCAGAAACTAAGTAGAGCATAGTTGTCATGATTTATGCATTGTGTGTAGCTAATGTTGGGTGCACCATGAATTACAATGTTTAGTCGTTGCTTGAACTTTGGAGGTGCTCTGCATTTATGTTTTGTGGTCTCAGAAAAGGCTAGCGAGATACCACTATTGTCATACTATATCATGGTTGTTTTGACAACGTGTTGCCGTTTGAGATATCTTATTATTGCTCGCTAGCTGATTATGTCATTGATATGACTGATTATAATCTTTAAGAGTTATTGTCGACATGGTTAGTTATAATGTTGGCCAAAAACCTGGGTGCTATTTAAGCTTATTTATGCAAACAAGAGCAAAAGAGTTCGTAAAAGTTTTTCTTTTTCACTTTTAGTTTATCAACTGAATTGCTTGAGGACAAGCAAAGGTTTAAGCTTGGGGGAGTTGATATGTCTTCAACGTATGTACTTTTCCTAATGCTTTTCCTCTTGTTTTGGACTCTAATTTGCGTGATTTGAATGAAATTAACCCCGAACTGACGATGTTTTCAGCAGAACTACCATGGTGTTGTTTTTGTGCAGAAATAAAAGTTCTCAGAATGGAACGAAACTTTGCGAGGATTTTCTATATCAATAAAAAGAATTTCTGGAGCCAAGACCTGCATGAGAGGGGCACCTGGGTGGGCACAACCCACCAGGGCGTGCCCCCTCTCCTGGCGCGCCCAGGTGGGTTGTCCCCACCTGGTGGCCCCGCTGACTCTGAAACCAACTCTATAAAATCCTATTTTTGGAGAAAAAAAATCAGGGAAAAAGAATTATCATGATCCATGAGACGGAGCCACCGCCAAGCCCTGTTCTTCCTCGGGAGGGCAGATCTGGAGTCCGTTTGGGGCTCCGGAGAGGGGGATCTTCGTTCTTCGTCATCACTAACCCTTCTCCATCGCCAATTCCATGATTCTCCCCACCGGGAGTGAGTAATTCCTTCGTAGGCTCGCTGGTCCGTGAGGAGTTGGATGAGATTCATCATGTAATCGAGTTAGTTTTGTTAGGGCTTGATCCCTAGCACCCATGATGTTCTTATATTGATGTTGCTATGACTTTGCCATGCTTAATGCTTGACACTTTGGGCCCGGGTGCCATGATTTTAGATCTGAACCGTTTATGTTATCATCATTATATCCATGTTCTAGATCCGATCTTGCAAGTTATAGTCACCTACTACGTGTTATGATTCGGCAACCTTGGAGTGACAACAACCAGGCCCACTCCTGGTGATGACCGTAGTTTGAGGAGTTCATGTATTCATTATGTGTTAGTGCTTTGTTCCGGTTCTCTATTAAAAGGAGGCCTTAATATCCCTTAGTTTCCAATATGGACCCCGCTGCCACGGGAGGGTGCAACAAAAGATGGCATGCAAGTTCTTTTAATAAAGCGCGTATGAGTATTTACGGAATACATGCCTACATTACATCGATGAACTGGAGCTAGTGCCGTGTTGCCCTAGGTTATAACTGTCACATGATGAATATCATCCAACAAGTCAGTGATCCTGGTGTGGTTGAATTGACAACTCAGTTGCTAATACCTTCAAATATTCTTTGGCTCCCCTTGTGTCGAATCTATAAATTTGGGTTGAATACTCTACCCTCGAAAACTGTTGCGATCCCCTATACTTGTGGGTTATCAAGACCTTTTTATGGTACCGTTGCTGGGAAGCATAGCTATATTTGTTGAGTCACTTGGGATTATTATCAATTTATCACTATGAAGAATCTGAAGGATCCTAAGACTAAGATATTTCCCTCAAGGACGAGGGGAGGTAAGGAACCGCCATCCAGTTCTGCTTTAGATTCACCTTCTGTTATGAGTGTAGCGATCTGACCTCAAACGGTCAAATCTCTGTGCACAAGTGTCATCCCTGGATCGGTAATGCTGACACACACAGTACTTGAAGGATTTATAACAGAGTGCAATCACACACTTATTACATCGAATGTCTCAAAAGAGAACTTATTACAATAAATATGGCTTAAGGCCAGCTAAATACGATAACAACGTAAGGCTTGGAAGATAAAGTGAGTCCATCAACTCGAACGGCATAACTGAGTGCATGACAATGACCTAGCACACCTTACTCTTCGTCTGAAAAGTCTGCAACATGGTATGTTGCAGCCCGAAACGGGTCAGCACATGGAATATGCTGGCAAGATAACACAGTAGAGCAAATGAACAAGTAAAGGCTATCACTACATGCATATATGGCTGGTGGAGGCACTATGGTTATAATGTTTTTATGAAAAGCCAATTTTTCCCTACAACAAAGGAATATATTTTATTTAACTATCATGTTAGTTGGTGAACATTGAGAATGGTACCCCCATCTCAATCCCAATTGAAAAGTAATTAACAACCCAACAAATTAATTTAGAGTGATGAGATCAACATGATAATCCAAGAACCAGATACTCAAGATGTCCATAACCGGGGACACAGCTAACCATGATTAGTTTGTACACTCTGCAGAGGTTTGCTCACTTTTCCCCACAATACTCGATCTCCTCCGTTGGATTTCTCGCACTACAAGATGTTTGAGAAACGGATGACCAAGACACAGTCTTTCAGAAACATTAACTCTTTACTCTGGGTAGACAGTACCAACCTACATCCCCTACATCTGCTAGTCTACCACTGAAAGAGGTCATGTAACATACTCAACTATGCTAGAGCCCATAATAGCTTGTGGCTGCACACGGAAGTTTCTAGCATGAATATCTTATGATCCCTTTGAGCCTAGGTGGCGAACCAAAGGACAACACTGGTACATCCCTAGATGCTCGCAACCAATCCACCCAAATGTGTATTTAAGTAGCCACCTTAAGTTAACCATTAATTAACAATCTCACATTTGTCATGGATTCACTCAAACCCAATCCACGTCTACGAGCATAGCATAGCAACATAAGCATAATGTAGAAGTAACTCCCAAGGGTTTGATATTAATAGAGCAATAGGTCCTACATCATCATCTACTTCCCAATACCCACATGTTAATCAAATCCTAATCATGCAGTGTTTGTGGATTGTAACTAATGCATAAGAACTGGGTAATAAAGCAGTATGATCAATGTGTTACTTGCCTTGCTGATGATCCGCAAACCCTAGAGACTCGTAGTAGCACGCTTCGCACTCTGGGAATTCTATCGCAAACAAATAGTAGCATACATAAGCACTCAAGCATAGATGCAAGGGTAAAACTCAAATAAGAAGATCCAATCTGAAAGTTCAACTGAAGAGGTTCGATTTGCAAAAAGAATCAATCGAATCGGAGCTACGGAACTGAAACTACGATCAACAGAACTTGGAATTCAAATCTGCTTGAAATCAAATTTTAAATTCTCAAAACCATGTTCAAGTGGATTAACTGGAAAGAGGGCTTCGAGACGAAGATTTTGGCGTTGGTTTCACTGGATTTGGACAAACGGTTGGAAATTGCGAGGGTTTGAAGATCAGGGGCTAATCTGCGATAAAAATAACCGCGGATAGGTCCCTGGCGGAAAATAAAACAAAAAATATATCGGACGAACATCCGCTAACAGAGGCAAACGAACGAAATCGTTCGTTAGAATGGGCTAACGAACGAACGTTCACTTAATAAGCTAAACCGAGAAAACCGAACCGATCTAATAAAAAACCGATCTAGGGTTTAAAATAAAACCAAATGGTTTTTTTATCTAAACCAATAATAAAAAAACCGATCTAGGGTTTAAAATAAAACCGAATGGTTATTTTATCTAAACCAAAAAGAAGAAAACCGAGGCAGCGAGGTCAATGGCGGCGGCTCGGATTCCGGCGGACGGCGAGGCGAGGCAGGGCGACGGCGCGGCGAGGCAAGGCAGCGGCGGCTATGGCGGTGGGGCGCGGCTGCGGCGGCGAGCGGCGCAAGCGGCAAGGTGCAGGACGGCGAAGCGGAATGAGGGGAGAGGCGGTGGTGGCACATATATAGGGGTTCGGGAGGGGCGATGCGGCTTGCGGGAGGGGGCACCGACGTCGGGGCGGAGTCGGACTCCGGTGGAGTCCGGCGCGAGCATGGCTCGGCGACGCGGAGGCGGTTGGTGGCGCGACGGGCCGGCTGGGCCTTCGGCCCAGTTCGGTACAGGGACTTTTTTTAAAAGTAAATTCCGCCGAAAAGGAAAAATCCTAAAAAAATATTAAAAAATCTAAAATGCCAAAAACAATTTTCGCCGTCTAAATAAAATATTTAGGACAATGTGAACATTTTTCTGGCATAAAATGCAATTTTGAAAAATGCATATTTTTCTAATTCAAATAAAATAGCAAATAAAAATCCAAATAAAATATTATTTTATTTTAGTATTTTTCCTCCAATATTTCTTGTCGGCGTTCTGGGAACGGGGGTCCCCAGACTTGCCTGCCTGCGGCCTGCGGCGTGGCTCAAAGGGGGGCCCAACGCGGTCCATCTTCACCAACACAAACCCAAGACCCTCGCGAGGGGACAAGCCTCGCGGGGCGGACGACGTGGAGCTTCCTCAGGAACGGCCTCATCAGGCTGGCTCATGAGGAGGCGGAGAGATCAAGGCGGGGTACCTCACGAGGTGCCCGTGACGCAAGCCATGACGACCAAGGGCGCCAGGTGGGTGCCAGCCCGCGCAGTACCGAGGCATCAGGCAAAGGTTGCCATTTCGGTGCAACAAGACCAAGACCAGAAGGACTGCAAGACGGAGGTCATCGTGAAGCCCAAGACGGCGTCACCACCAGAGCTTTGCGCAGGCAAAGACTACTTTTGTCAGGGTAGCTAGTACTAGCTGTCCCCCTTCAAATTAGCCCGCCATTGTTGGCTCCCTTCCCGCTCGATATTTGGGAAGAGGACCAGAGCCTCTATAAATAAGACCAGCCACCCACAGAGCAGGGGAGTGGTTTTAGCAGAGGGAGTTTTGGTTCTAGAGAGGAGGTCCTTTGGAGAGAGGTTAGATCAGAGAGAGAGAGAGAGAGAGAGGTGACTGAACTCCTCCCAACAGTTCATCACCCCAGCCAAGGACAGACCCTCGCGAGGCTGTTCTTCCTTGTATTGTTCGTCATCATCAGCCCAAGAGGCAATCCACCACACCACACACTGGAGTAGGGTATTACACCACAACGGTGGCCCGAACCAGTATAAACCTCGTGTCTCTTGTGTTGTTCTTTCCATGGTTTAGATCTTAGCGAGGCGGAGGGGTGCAGGTAGGTAGGAGGCGAAATCTCCGAGGGAACCCAGTGTTCGAACCTCAAGGGTCTGCCGGAACCCGAAATCCGACATTTGGCGCGCCGGGTAGGGGTGCGCCGGGATTCGTCTTCCACCACCCCGTTCTCCTTCGACCATCACGCCCATGTCTGACGCTCATTGGGCCCGCGCCGAGCGCCGGGCCGCTCTCGCTTCCCGCGTCGCCCAGACAGCCCCTGTCCGCAGGCGTCCTCGCCGTTCCCCGTCACCTGCCGTCAACGCCGCCATCGGCCCGGCGGGGGATGAGCAGCAAGCATCGTCTCAGCATCCGTCCGTGCGGCAAGACGGTCGCACCTCAACTCCCTCGCTCACCCCAGCTGGTTCTTCGTCCCGCGCGCTCCACGCACCCATGGAGGCTCGGGCTGCACTCATCACGGCAAACAAGCTCTTGCGCTACCGTCCCGTCCACGACGTCTACGAAGAATGGCTCGACCGCGTCATCGAGCTCGTCTGCGCCGGAGGGGGCTCTCCTGCGCCATCAGTTCCGCTGCACCGCACCCTGCCCCGCGCGAGCGATGAAGCTCCGGCGGTGCCCCGGCCGCCTCCTCCTCAGGAAGGCGCCATGGCTCCAAGGCGCATGGCCCCTGGGCAGAACCTGCTCCGTCAGGTACCAGCGCGGCAAGAGCAGAGCTGTCAAGAAGTCTCTCGCCCGCAAGAAGCTGCCCGGGCGCTCCCTGCTCCAGCACGTCGCGACCGTGCTCCCGCTCCCGCACGTCAAGACCCCGCGCTGCTCCCAGCTGCAGCGCGTGGGGACATGCAAGACCAAGCTCTCCGTCACCCAAGGCCTCCCGTGGCTACAGCAGGCTGCCGCGCCTTCACCGCCGAGCTACGCAGCATCGCGTGGCCCGGCAAGTTCAAGCCAAACCTGCCTCCTTGCTACGACGGCACGGCTGACCCTGCGGAGTTCCTCCAGCTCTACGAGCTGGGCATCGAAGCTGCCAACGGAGATGAGAAGGTCATGGCGAACTGGTTCCCCATAGCGCTCAAGGACGGGGCCCGCACCTGGCTCCTGAACCTGGCTCCAGGCACAGTCTCCTCCTGGGACGAGATGCGCACCCGCTTCATCGCCAACTTCCAAGGCACTCGCGACCGGCCACCCGCCGTGAGCGACATGCGCCGCATCAAGCAACAGCCCGGGGAGACCCTGCAGAAGTACATCCAGCGCTTCAACAACGCACGCCTCAAGATTCCCAAGGTGACTGAGGATGCCATCATCTCAGCCTTCTCCGACGGCGTGGGCGACGTCAAGATGAAGGAGGAGCTGGCGATGCATGAAGACCTGTGCACTTCCTTGGAGCTGTTCAACCTGGCAACCAAGTGTGCCAGGGCCGAGGAAGGGCGTCTCTCCCTCCTTGAGCTGCCTACCGCAGACCCAGAAGAGAAGAAGCCCAAGGCCAAGGATGTGAAGCGCAAGGGGGCTGTCGTGCTCACGGCAGAACCAGACACCAAGCGGGGCAGAGATCAGCCCGAACCTTCCAAGGGCAGCCGGTACTATGTGTACCACGACCTCCACACCCACAACACCAACGAATGCCAAGAGCTCCGAGCCGTGCGAGAAGGAAGGATCGGCCGTCACCCTGACCGCGGTGACCAGGGCTACGGTCGAGGAGGAGGAAGGAACACAGGACGCTGGGAAGACCATGGCCCGCGCCAAGGGTGGCGCGAACAACCTTGCGAGGATCGCTGGCAAGACCCGCCTAGCGAGGGAGACTGGAGGGATCAGCCTCGCGAGGATCGCCCACAAGGCAACATAGGCCTCCCACCGCTACCGCCGCAGCCAAGGAGAAACGAGGACCGTCACATGGACAAGGGGGCTGGGGGCTTCCAGGAGCCGCGCGCGATGGCCTGCATCCTGGGCGGGGCACAAGCCCCAGCCTCTCAGCGCATCTTCAAGCAGTTCGCCCGCGAAGTGAACGCAGTCCTCCCCAGGCTCGAAGCCACGCGCCCTCTCAGGTGGTCGGCATGTGCCATCACGTTCAGCTCAGTAGATCAGCTCAAGTGTGCAGCTACAGCCGGAGTCCTCCCGATGCTTTGTTCCCCAATCGTCAACAACGGGGTGGTCACCAAGACCCTCATCGATGGCGGGGCAGGGCTCAACGTCCTGTCCGTGGAAACATTCAACAATCTCCAAGTGCCCTACAGCCAGCTTCAGCCAACCAAGCCTTTCTCCGGTATCACCGACGGCTCCACGGTCCCGATTGGCAGGTCTGCCTCCCTGTCACCTTCGGGGCACGCGACAACTACCGCACTGAGCTCATCGACTTCGACGTCACTCACAATCGCCTGCCGTACAACACAATCCTTGGGTACCCAGCGCTGGCCAAGTTCATGGTCGTAACTCACCACGGCTACAACGTCCTCAAGATGCCAGGAAGCGACGGAGTCATCACGGTGCCCTATGAAGAGAAGGACGCGGTGTGTTCCCTGGAACGAGCCTTTTAGGCCGCATCACTGGAAGACCCGGATCATGGAAGCAGGAGGCCTCCCGAGACCGCACTTAAGAAGAAGAAGACATCGTCCGGCCCGACCACTCAGGAGGCAGGCCCCTCTGGGCCCGTGCCTGCCCAGGGGGAACCTCCTTAGGCAGGGCTCGAGGGCTCTCCCCTAGAGGGCCACCGACCTAGCTAGGGTCACGAGGGAGGCGCTTGGGCACCACATGGAGGCGTGTTTCGAAGCACGTTTCCCTCAAGAAGGAGCAAGGCAAGGAGATCCGGACCCTCAGGAGTTCGTCAGCAAGGCCATTCAGGAGCTACAGGAGTCAAGAGTGCTGAAAGGCGGCCGCCGCCTACCCGCAGTGGCTCCCCATCCAGGCGAGGATGGTGGGCTGCGCGTCTGCATCGACATACCAGGGCTCAACCGAGTCGCCTCTCTGGAGCACCTCTGGCCCTCGTGAGTGGGGCGCTGCGGAGGCCCGCCCACAGCTACGTTCGCATGCCTTACGGCTTGCCGAACGCGACTGCCATGTACCAGCGCCTCATGAGGGGCATCACAGAGGCACAAGAGGCCAGGCATTCCGCAGCCCTGGCGGGGATGGAGATGGTCCGCGAGGAGCCGCCAACGCCTCCGGAGCTTCCCGAGGCCCCTGGGCCTGGGGGCTCATGAGGATCGGCTCCCGCTGCCCACCAAGTCTGCTACACCAACGCTCCTTCGTCCTCAACATCATCAGGTGACATCTTTCGAGTTTCATTCCCAGCTGGGAGCGCCCCCCCAGGGCTGCATTATTCCCAGGCCGCGTGGGTCCGTCCCCGCGGCGTGTATCCCTTTTTATTTCATGTTGTTAGCTTACCTTGTTGGGGGCGCCCCTCGGGCTGCACGATCCCCAAGCCGCTCGGGCCAGGCCCAGCGGCATGTATCCCATTTGCGTTTATTTCTGGTTATGCGTTAAAGGGGGGTACCTGAGCATGCCGACCACTTGCACGTTAAAGGGGGGGTACCTGAGCATCGCGACTCAGGGCTCTTACTGGCTCTCCAGCCCTCACCCTCTAGCCTTGTCCATGGCATCGCGACCTGGCATACCAGCGATGGCTGAGATCAGCTCGAGGGCCGGGACCCGAGGACGTAGAGTGCCAACATCTAACCAACTTTGCAAGGACACATCACAAGATAAGGCCCAGTGCCAGGCGCAACCCGCCTAGAGGTAGGGCCCCGTGAGTCCCGCGCTGGCTCACGGGTGCCCAGATACACCTCTCCAGGCCCTACCGTGCCAGCCACGTGTCAGGGCGGGGCTGTACGTGCCCCGGGGGCTCCTCCCGAAGGGGGGCCCCCTCCCACGTACCAGTGGAAGCACCATGCTCTGCGCTGGCTGACGACACTGCCGAGGAGCAGCTATGCCCGTACACATATGGAAGCACTATGCTCCGCGCTGGTGATAAACAACTGAGGGTGGCCCCCGGGCCGCATCAACCTCAGGGAGCCCAGAGATCAATGTCTAGCCTCATTGTAACGCCTCCCCTCGGGAGTGCCGCGCGAGGGGGCTGGGCACGGGGGCTGCGCCTGGGTCACACCCAGACGCACGCCGCCTAGCCAGGTCCCCCCGGGCTTGGTTTGTCGCGCGTCTCTCCCCGAGCGGAGCCATGGTATGAAGGCCGTTTGAGCTTCAAGGGGGACTCCTGAGCATCGCGACTCAGGAGCCTAACTGGTCACGTAGCCCCTCACTCCGTGGCCCCGTCCTGGTTTCCGGTCGGGACCAACGCTGGGTGAGGCATGCGCGCGGCCGGGCTCTGCAGACGTAGGACGGTAGATCCACCTGCATCACACCTCCCTACTTGTTGTTCGTGCGCCAAGGGGAACTCCTGCGCATCGCGACTCAGGAGCCTAACTTGTCACGTAGCCCCTCACTCCTTGGCCCCATCCTGGTTTCCGGTCGGGACCAACGCTGGGTGAGGCATGCGCGGGGCTGGGCTCTGCTGGCGTAGAACATCAAGTAGGAAGGAAAAGCGCAAATTTCAAGGAATTCAAAAGCAAATATTACAGTCCACACTGTTATCTCAATGCCAAACGCAAGTTTAAACGCCTCCCCGAGGCATGATACATGTGCAGGAATTAAAGGCAGGACAGGAGCCACGACGGAGTCACTTGTCGGCGGTGGAGCAGCGCGGAGTGGGTTCGCCTCATGGAGCAGTGGGGTCGGCAGCGCCTTGCTTCGGCTTGGTGCTGAAGGCCCGGAACTTCCCCAGCAGAGCCTCCGCGCGACCCTTCACGGCCTCGGCAGCGGCAGTTGTCGGATTTCGGGTTCCGGCAGACCCTTAAGGTTCGAACACAGGGTTGCGCGCGGAAATCTCACCTTCAACCTCTCCGTCTCAATGGGATCTAAACCACTAAAAGAGCTGCACGAAAGACACAAGATTTATACTGGTTCGGGCCACCGATGTGGTGTAATACCCTAGTCCAGTGTGTGGTGGATGGATTGCCTCCTGGGGCTGGTGAGGATGAACAATACAAGGAAGAACAGCCTCGCGAGGGTCTATTCTTGGCTGAGGTGATGAACTGTTGTGAAGAGTTCGATCACCCTCTCTCTCTCTATGCCTTTTCTCTCTCCCGTCGTCCGGACCGAACGACCAGGAATCGAACCCCTTGCTACGTGGGCGGCTGGTCCTATTTATAGAGGCCCTGGTCCTCTCCCCAAATATTGAGCGGGAAGGGATCCAACAATGGCGGGCTAATTTGAAGGGGGACAGCGAGTACATCTATCCTGACAAAAGCAGTCTTCGCCTGCCAAAGGCCCTGGTGATGACGCCGCGCTGGGCTCCATGGTGACCTCCGTCTCGTAGTCCTCCTGGCCTTGGTCTCGTTGCACCGAAGTGGCAACCTTTGCCTGATGCCTCGGTACTCCGCTGATACGCTTGCTCCCTTTGCACCAAAGAGGAAAGGGGGACGCTGCACGCGCTGGCACCCGCCTGGTGCCTCGTGTCGTCATGGCTTGCGTCATAGGCACCTCGTGAGGTACCCCGCCTTGAACTCTCCGCCTCCTCGCGAGCCAGCCTGACGAGGCTGTGCCTGAGGATGCACCGTGTCGTCCGCCTCGCGAGGCTTGGCCCCTCGCGAGGGTCTTGAGCCTCGTATTGATGAAGATGGGCCGCGCTGGGCCCCCACTTGAGACACGCCGCAGGCCGCAGGCAGGCAAGTCTAGGGACCCCCGTTCCCAGAACGCCGACAGTAGCCCCCGGGCCCAAGGTGCGCATGGACTTGGCCGTGCCGAGAGGTGAAAGGGCAATGGCGAAGCACCGTGGGCCCTAACAGCCTGCGGCCTTGGACGCCGCATGGCGGTTGATTGGACGTGGCGCCTTAGCAACCACGTGGGTTGACAGGGGAGAGGCATCTTCCCAGACTTCGCCTTGCTTTCTCCGGTTGCTGCTCAGATCCCCTTTCTTGCGCCTCCCCTTTCTTCCTCCAAACTTCTAGATCTACTCTAGTTGCGCGACCTAGGAAGCTATGGCGCCTCGCAAGCCTCCGGCCGAAGCTTGGTATTCCCCTGCTCTGGACCCGCCGACTGTGTCCAAGGCCACCTTTACCCGGCTGTGCCGGATGGCGGCGGCGCAGGGCGTCGTCGGGACGGAGGTGTTCAAGGTCGGCTCCGCCTCACCTGAAGGTCGAGGGAGCACCTATTACCCTTTCTTTGTGGGCGCCATCGCAGCGAGCTTGGTGCCCCCCTTCTCCGAGTTCTTCTTCTCTCTCCTCCGCCACTACAACTTGCTGGCTTTGCATCTTCACCCCAACTCTGTCCTTCTCCTGGCGATCTTCGCCTAGTACTGCGAGGCCCATGTGGGGGTGCAGCCCTCGGTGGCCTTGCTGCGCCACTACTTCTACCTCCGGATTTCTGGCAGCTGTCCTTCTGCGTGCGCAAGCTTCGTCGCGCATGGCAGCACCATTACCATCTCGAATCCTGGGAAGAGGGTTGATGGCTTCCGGAGCAAGTGGGTCTTGGTTGACGCTGGGCTCGTCCACCCTCGGCTGATCCTGCCCAAGGAGCAGGCCGTGAGCACCAGTGACTGGTGCCGGGAGGAGCTCGCGGATCCCCGCGCGAAGCCGGTGTTGGAGAGATGGATGCGGACTTGAGGCCAGCCAACATGGCGACGGCGAAGTTGACTGGCGCGTCACCGTTGAGGGAGTTCTTGGAGTAGCAGCTGGCTCCACTCCGGCAGTACTCTTCTCCGATGTGGAGGCCTCATCCGAGCCCCGTGCCTGCGGAAGAAGAGGATGTGGACGCAGTTCTTCAATCTCTGGTCGGGAGCACGGCGGCTAGGTTGGAGGGCGCTCCCGAGCCCTTGTTTCTTCACAGCGACTGGGAGCGGGTGGTGAAGTCCATGCCCGTTTTCAACGGGGTCGGGCTCGTGCCCGTGGCGCCTTCTGAAGGACTGGTGGACGTGCCCTCCAGCGACTCCAGCGAGGAGGAGGGCGAAGAGGAGCGGGAAGAGGGGCGCGACTCCGGGGCGACTGACGGAGAGTCGAGGGCTCCCTTCCCTCGGCGCTCGCCCCGCACTCTCCGCCTATCGCCGAGCGATGATGATGATGATGATGACGACGATGTGCTGGGTAGCGGGAGCTCGCCTCCGATCCCGAAGAAGGACAGGACCGGGCTGGTCCCCCGCGGGCCTGCCCCTACCCCGGGTCAGTCCGCTGCCGCGCCTTCCGCTCCCAAGGTCGACCCTTCCAGCCGGCTGTTTGGCTTGAAGTTGGGCCGAAAGCTGCCCGAGCTCACCGGCGATGACCCGTAAGCGCTTGATCCTTGTTCTCTTGTTTCTCATTCTGCGGACAAGGCCTGATGATTGCTTCTCTTGAGTGGGCGGGCGCCTTCGGCGAACAAACTGAAACGAGCTCCTGAGGCTCCATCCGCGGCAGCGCCCCCGCCTGTGAAAGGGGGCGATCGCAGTGCGCGGGCTTCTCCTGGTCGGTCGCCCTCAGGGGGTCTAGCCATTCTGGCGGGGGCGAGCTCAGCCCCCACGGCCCAGGTGACTCCTGAGGTGTCCTCGCCTGGCGCCACTGCCACGGCTGGGGAGACGCAGCGAAGGCTGGCTCGGGATTCGGCAGCCTTGCCGCCGCCACCTTCTCCTCCCATTTTGTTGGCCACTGCTCCCTCAGCTCCTCCTATCGTCCTGGAGCATGCCGAGGCTCCTCTGTCTTCTTCCTCCGTCTTGGAGCATGCTGCTGCTGAACTGGACCGGCTGCGCCAGGACCTTCTCAGCACCGACCCTCGCCTGGTGGCCGGGCGTCTGGAACTGGCTTCGAGGTGGATTTGCTCTGATGCTTCGATCCGGGCGGCGCTGGTTCAGGCTTCGACGGCCTACGATGAGGAGAAGCGGGCCGTCCTTGAGGCGAAGATTGCTCGTGACGCGGCCCTGGGGGAACCGGTCAAGGCCCGCGACCGCTGCAAGGCGCTGGAGGACGAGCTGCAAGGCCTGCGGGGCCAACTTGCAGAGGAGGCTCGCCTTCTCCAAGAGCAGGAGAGGGGGGCGAAGGCGCGTGAGGCGGCGCTCGTGGACTTGGAGGCCAAGCTCAAGAAGCGCCGCGAACGTCTAGGCGTGTGGAAGCCGGAGCTGGAGGCGACGAAGGCCGAGCTGGACGCCAAGGCTCAGGTCCTCGCCGAAGACCGCGTGGCCTTCGCGGACATGGAGAAGGACGCTCGCGCTTCGCTGAAGATGCTTTACGAGAGCGACTTGGACAGCCCGCTTGTTGGTGACAAGGATGGCCCCGCCAAGCTGCTTCCCTTCCTGGTCAAGGCTCTAGAGGACGTCGTCCTCAGCATCGGCCCCGCGGCCAAGGCCGAGGCGCACGTCCTGTCTTCTGCCGCCCTGACACGGGTCTTCGCCCACGTCTACCTCCGCGATCCCAACACCGACCTCAACGCCCTACTGGAGCCAGTGAGCGGCGAGGGTGCTGCTGCCGCTGTCGAAGCCGTGAAGGGGCGCGCGGAGGCGCTGCTGGAGAAGTTCCGGGCCTTCAGCACCAGGCCGAAGCAAGGCGCTCAAACAATAAGTAGGGAAGCCTGATGTAGGCGTGTTTTCCGTTCTACGTCTGCAGAGCCCGACCCCGCGCGTACCTCACCCAGCATAGCCTTTCGGAACTAAGGAGTGAGGGGCTACGGAGCCAGTTAGGCTCCTGAGTCGCGATGCTCAGGAGTCCCCCTTGACGCGCGAACAGCGGGTGATGAGGCGAGGTGTAAGCGTGGCTACCGTTCTACGTCTGCAGAGCCCGGCCCCGCGCGTACCTCACACAGCATAGCCTTTCGGAACTAAGGAGTGAGGGGCTACGGGACTAGTTAGGCCCCTGGGTCGCGAGGCCCAGGGGTCCCCCTTGACGCGCAAACGGCCTTCGTACCTTGGCTCCGCTCGGGGAGAGACGCGCGGCGAACCAGGCCCGAGGGGCCTGGCTGGGCGGCGTACGTCTGGGCGTGACCCAGCCATAGCCCCCATGCCCAGCCCCCTCGCGCGGCGCTCCCGAGAGGAGGCGTTGCGATGAGGCCAACCATTGAGCTCTGGGCTCCCTGAGGTTAACACGGCCCGGAGGCCACCCTCAGTTGTTTATCACCAGCGCGGAGCATAGCGCTTCCGTATGTGTACGGGCATAGCCGCTCCTCGGCAGTGTCGTCAGCCAGCGCGGAGCATGGTGCTTCCACTGGTACGTGGGAGGGGGCTCCCCTCCGGGAGGAGCCCCCGAGGCGTATACAGCCCCGCCCTGACACGTGACCGGCACGGTAGAGCTAGGTGAGGTGTATCTGGGCACCTGTGAGCCAGCGCGGGACTCACGAGGCCCTACCTCTGGGCGGGTTGCGCCCGGCACTGGGCCATATCTTGAGATGTGTCCCTGCAAAATTTGGTTAGATGCTGGTACTCTACGTCCTCTGGTCCCGGCCCTCGAGCTTGTCTCAGCCGTCGCTGGTATGCCAGGTCGCGATGCCATGGACAAGGCCAGAGGGTGAGGGCTGGAGAGCCAGTAAGAGCCCTGAGTCGCGATGCTCAGGCACCCCCCCTTTAACGTGCAAGTAGCCGACATGGGAAGAGGAGATGCTGCGGACAGGCTCCATGCAGCTAAGCGTGATAGGCAATGCATAGTTGGAAATAAACACTAGGGGGATACACACCGCTGGGTCTGGCCCGAACGGCTTGGGGATGATGTAGCCCGAGGGGCGCCCCCAACAAGGCAAACTAACGACGGAAAGGTAAATGCAGATACATGCCGCGGGGATGGACCCACACGGCCTGGGAGTGATGTAACCCTGGGAGGGTGCTCCCAGCTGAGAACGGAACTTGAAAGATGTCACCTGAGGATGTCGTCGGCGTAGTGGCGTCGGCGCAGCAGACTTGACGGGCTGCAGAAGCTGATCCTCATGAGCCCCCAGGCCCCGGGGCCTCGGGAGGCTCCGGAGGCACTGGTGACTCCTCGCGAGCTGTCTCCACCCCCGCCAGAGCCGCATAACGCCTGTCTTCCTGAGCCTCCCCGATTCCCCTCATGAGGCGCTGGTACACCGCAGCCATGCTCGGCAGGCTGTAAGGCATGCGAACATAGCTGTGGGGTGGACCTCCGCAGCGCCCCACTTGCGAGGGCCAGAGGCGCTCTGTTGTGGCGATTTGATTGAGCCCTGGTACGTCGACGCTGACGCGCAACCCACCATCCTCGCCTGGATGTGGGGCCACGGCTGGCATCCGGCGGCAACCTCTCATGATCCTTGTCTCCTGTAGCTCTCGAATGGCCTCGTCAACGAACTCTTGCTGGTCTGATCTTCCTCGCCTGGCTCCCTCTCGAGGGAAACGTGCTGCGAAGCATGCCTCCACATGGTGCCCAAGCGCCTCCCCCGTGACCCTGGCTAGGTCGGTGGCCCTCCAGGTGAGAGCCCCCGAGCCCTGCCTGAGGAGGGCGCCGGGTGCGCTTTCCTATGCGATGGATGGAGGGCCCTCCTAAGGGGCACGGGCCCTGAGGGGCCTGCCTCCTGAGGGGCTGAGCCTGACGACGTCTTCTTCTTCTTGGGGGTGGTCTCAGGAAGCCTCCTGCTTCCGTGATCTGGGTCTTCCAACGACGCGGCCTGGAAGGCTCGCTCTAGGGAACACACTGCGTCTCTCTCTTCACAGGGCACCGTGATGACGCCGCCACTTCCTGGCATCTTTAGGACGTTGTAGCCGTGGTGGGTCACGGCCATGAACTTGGCCAGCGTCGGGTACCCGAGGATGGCGTTGTACGACAGGTGGATGTGGGCGACGTCGAAGTCGATGAGCTCAGTGCGGTAGTTGCTGCGGGCTCCGAAGGTGACAGGGAGGCGGACCTGCTCGATCGGGATTGTGGAACCGTCGGTGATCCCGGAGAAAGGCCTGGTTGGCTGAAGCTGGTCATAGGGCACTTGGAGGTTGTTGAATGTTTCCACGGACAGGATGTTGAGCCCTGCCCCACCATCGATGAGGGTCTTGGTGACCTGCACATTGCTGATGACCGGGGAGCAGAGCATCGGGAGGACTCCTACCGTGGCCGTGCACTTGAGCTGGTCTACCGAGCTGAACGTGATGGGGCACGCCGACCACCTGACGGGGTGCGTTGCTTCGAGCTTGGGGAGAACTGCATTCACTTCACGGGCAAACTGCTTGAAGATACGTCGGGAGGCTGGGGCTTGAGCTCCGCCCAGGATGCAGGCGATCACGCGCGGCTCCTGGAAGCCCCCAGCCCCCTCGTCTTGATGGCGGTCTTCGTTCCTTCTTGGTGGAGGCGGCAGCGGAGGTAGGCATGCGTTGCCACGAAAGCGGTCCTCACAAGGCTGGTCTCTCCAGTCCCCCTCACGAGGCAGGTCCCGCCAGCGGTCCTCGTGAGGCTGTTCGCGCCACCCCTGGCGCGGGCCACGGTCTTCCCAGCGCCCTGGGTTTCTTCCTCCTCCTCGGCCATAGCCCCGGTCAGCACGGTCAGGGCGACGGCCGATCCTTCCTTCTCGCACGGCGCGGAGCTCTTGACATTCATTGGTGTTGTGGGTGTGGAGGTCATGGTACACACAGTACCGGCTGCCTCTGGAGGGTTCGGGAAGATCCTTGCCCCGCTTGGTGTCCGGTTCGGCTGCGAGCACGGCAGCCCCCTTGCGCTTCACGTCCTTGGCCTTGGGCTTCTTCTCTTCTGGGTCCGTGGCAGGCAGCTCGAGGAGGGAGAGATGTCCCTCCTCAGCCCTGGCGCACTTGTTCGCCAAGTTGAACAGCTCCAGGGAGGTGCAGAGGTCTTCGTGCATCGCTAGTTCCTCCTTCATCTTGACGTCGCGCACGCCATCAGAGAAGGCGGAGATGATGGCCTCCTCCGACACCCTGGGGATCTTGAGGCGCGCGTTGTTGAAGCACTGGATGTACTTTTGCAGGGTCTCTCCGGGTTGTTGCTTGATGCGGCACATGTCGCTCATGGCAGGCGGCCGGTCGCGAGTACCTTGGAAGTTGGCGATGAAGCGGGCGCGCATCTGGTCCCAGGAGGAGATCGTGCCTGGAGCCAGATTCAGGAGCCAGGTTTGCGCCCCTTCTTTCAGCGCCATGGGGAACCAGTTCGCCATGACCTTTTCATCCCCGCCGGCAGCCTCGATGCCCAGCTCATAGAGCTGGAGGAATTCCGCGGGGTCAGTTGTGCCGTCGTAGCGAGGAGGCAGGTCGGGCTTGAACTTGCCGGGCCACGTGATGCTGCGCAGCTCACTGGTGTAGGCGTGGCAGCCCGCGGTGGCCACGAAAGGCCTCGGTTGGTGGAGAGCTTGGTCTTGAGGGTCCCCACGCACTGCAGCTAGGAGCAGGACGGGGTCTTGACGTGCCGGAGCTGGAGCAGGGTCGCGGCGTGCCGGAGCAGGGAGCGCCCGGGCAGCCCCCTGTGAGCAAGGGATTTCTTGGCAGCTTCGCTCTTGCTGCGCTGGCGCCTGACGGAGCGGGTTCCGCCCAGGGGCCAGTCGCCTTGGAGCCACGGCATCTTCTTGGAGGGGAGGCGGCTGGTGCGCCTCCGGAGCTTTGTTGCCCGCGTGGGGCGGAGTGCGGCGCAGAGGGACGGACGGCGCGGAAGAGCCCCCTGCGGCGCGGACAAGCTCGGCGACGCGGTCGAGCCATTCTTCGTAGACGTCGTCGACGGGACAGTAGCGCAGGAGCTCGTTTGCCGCGTGGAGCGCAGCTCGAGCCTCCAAGGGTGCGCGGAGCGCGCGGGACGAAGAGCCAGCTGGTGCGAGTGATGGAGTGGCGGTGCGGCCGTCTTGCCGCATGGACGGGTGCTGAGACGATGCCTGCTGCTCGCCCCCTGCTGGGCCGGTGGCGGCGTTGACGGCGGGCGATGGCGAACGATGAGGACGCCCACCGACGGGGGCCGTCTGGGCGACGCGAGAAGCAATGGCGGCCCGGCGCTCGGCGCGAGCTCGACGAGCGTCAGACATGGATGCGACGGTCGGAGGAGAGCGGAGCGGTGGAAGACGAATTCTGGCGCACCCCTACCTGGCGCGCCAAATGTCGGATTTCGGGTTCCGGCAGACCCTTAAGGTTCAAACACTGTGGTGCGCATGGAAATCTCACCTTCAACCTCTCCGTCTCAATGGGATCTAAACTACTAAAAGAGCTGCACGAAAGACACAAGATTTATACTGGTTCGGGCCACCGATGTGGTGTAATACCCTACTCCAGTGTGTGGTGGATGGATTGCCTCCTGGGGCTGGTGAGGATGAACAATACAAGGAAGAACAGCCTCGCAAGGGTCTGTTCTTGGCTGAGGTGATGAACTGTTGTGAAGAGTTCGGTCACCATCTCTCTCTCTATGCCTTTTCTCTCTCCCGTCGTCCGGACCGAACGACCAGGAATCGAACCCCTTGCTACATGGGCGGCCGGTCCTATTTATAGAGGCCCTGGTCCTCTCCCCAAATATTGAGCGGGAAGGGATCCAACAATGGCGGGCTAATTTGAAGGGGGACAGCGAGTACATCTATCCTGACGAAAGCAGTCTTCGCCTGCCAAAGGCTCTGGTGATGATGCCGTGCTGGGCTCCATGGTGACCTCCGTCTCGTAGTCCTCCTGGCCTTGGTCTCGTTGCACCGAAGTGGCAACCTTTGCCTGATGCCTCGGTACTCCGCTGATACGCTTGCTCCCTTTGCACCAAAGAGGAAAGGGGGACGCTGCGCGTGCTGGCACCCGCCTGGTGCCCCGTGTCGTCATGGCTTGCGTCATAGGCACCTCGCGAGGTACCCCGCCTTGAACTCTCCGCCTCCTCGCGAGCCATCCTGACGAGGCTGTGCCTGAGGATGCGTCGTGTCGTCCGCCTCGCGAGGCTTGGCCCCTCGCGAGGGTCTTGAGCCTCGTGTTGATGAAGATGGGCCGCGCTGGGCCCCCACTTGAGCCACGCTGCAGGCCGCAGGCAGGCAAGTCTAGGGACCCCCGTTCCCAGAACGCCGACAGCAGCGGCACGCTCGCTGCTTACTGGCTCCAGCAGGCTATCGAGGTCGACACCGGGATCGCAAAGGTAGATGTGGGTGAGGACCCGCGTCCGTGCTGCAGAAGACAGGACATGCGCCTTGGCCTCGGCCATGGGGCCAAGGCCAAGGGCGACATCTTCAAGAGCGCGAACCAGGAAGGGAAGCAGCTTGGCGGGGCCGGCCTCGGCGCCAGCCAGCGGGCTCTCCAGGCCGCTGTCGTAAAGCGTCCTCAGCGAGGAGCGAGCCCTCGCCTCCATCTCCGTGAAGGCCACGCGGTCCTTGGCAAGAACCAGGGCCTCGTCGTCCATCTTGGCCTTCCTCGCCCCCAACTCCTGCTCCAGCGCGCCTAGGCGGTCGCGGCGTTTCCTGAGCTTAACCTCCCTCTCCTTGACGGCCGCCTCGCGAGCCTTCACGCCTTCTTCCTGCTCTTGGCGAAGGCGGACCTCATTCGCGAGCTGGTCCCGTAGGCCTTGCAGTTCGTCCTCCAGCGCCTTGCAACGTCCACGGACATCGACCACGTCCCCCAGGGCTGCATCACGAGCAGCCTTCGCCTCAAGGACGGACTGCTTCTCCTCGTCGCAAGCCGTCGAGGCCTGGACCAGCGCCGCCCGAATCGAAGCGTCGGAGCGAACCCATCCTGAAGCCAGCTCCAAGCGCCCGGCCACAAAGCGGGGGTCGGCGCCAAGAAGATCCTGCCGCAGTCGGTCCAGCTCAGCAACAGCACGATCCAGGACGGCAGAAGGAGTCGGAGAGATAGCAGCCGGTGGAGTAGGAGGAGAAGGCAGCAGCGCGGCCACAACATCTTGGGGCGGGGTCTGCCGCGCCCCAACGGCTGAAGTGGCGGCAGCAGGCAAGGACACCTCGGGAGTCACTTGGGCCGAGGGGGCTGAGCTCGCCCCAGCCGGCTCAGCCAGGCCTCGCGAGGACGACCGGGCAGGAGAAGCCTGTGCGTTGCGGTCACCCTCCTTCACGGGCAGAGGTGCTACCACGGATGGAACCTCAGGAGCTCCTGTAGGATCGAAAGAATGTCTAGAGGGGGGGGGATTAGACTACTTGACCAATTAAAAACTTAGCCTTTTCCCAATTTTAGTTCTTGGCAGATTTTAGCTATCTTAGAGCAAGTCAAGCAATCATCACACAATTCAAGCAAGCATGCAAAGAGTTTATTGGCAGCGGAAAGTAAAGCATGCAACTTGCAAGAATGTAAAGGTAAGGGTTTTGAGGATTCAAACGCAATTGGAGACACGGATGTTTTCCCGTGGTTCGGATAGGTGGTGCTATCCTACATCCACGTTGATGGAGACTTCAACCCACGGAGGGTAACGGTTGCGTGAGTCCACGGAGGGCTCCAACCACGAAGAAGCAACCTTGTCTATTCCACCATGGCCATCGCCCATGAAGGACTTGCCTCACTAGCGGTAGATCTTCATGAAGTAGGCAATCTCCTTGCCCTTACAAACTCCTTGGGTCAACTCCACAATCTTGTCATAGGCTCCCAAGTGACACCTAGCCAATCTAGGAGACACCACTCTCCAAGAAGTAACAAATGGTGTGTTGATGATGAACTCCCTGCTCTTGTGCTTCAAATGATAGTCTCCCCAACACTCAACTCTCTCTCATAGGATTTGGATCTGGTGGAAAGAAGATTTGAGTGGAAAGCAACTTGGGGAAGGCTAGAGATCCAGATTCATATGGTAGGAATGGAATATCTTGGTCTCAACACATGAGTAGGTGGTTCTTTCTCAGAACATATGAGTAGGAATGATGTATGTGTTCTGATTGCTCTCTCATCAAATGAAGAGGTGGTGGAGGGGTATATATAGCCTCCACACAAAATCCAACCGTTACACACAGTTTTCCAATCTCGGTGGGACCGAATCATCAAACTCGATCTGACCGAAGTGGTAAACCTAGTGACCGTTAGGAATCTCGGTGGGACTGAGATGCAACTCGGTAGGACCGATTCGGTTAGGGTTTGGGCATAACGTAATCTCGGTGAGACCGATTGCACAAACTCGGTGAGACCGAGTTCGGCAATTAGCTAACTAGAGAGTTGGTCAGGCAAACTCGGTGGGACCGACTTGCTCTTTCGGTGAGAGCGAAAAGTTACAAGAAGGAAACGTTGAGTCTACCTTGCATTCTCGGTGGGACCGATTTGCTCTTTCGGTGAGACCGAAAAGTTACGAAATGGAAACAGAGAGTTTGCAAGCCCATATCGGTGAGACTGAGAACCTTATCGGTAGGACCGAATTGCTAGGGTTTGGCAGTGGCAAATGACAAGTGAAACTCGGTGGCGCCGGATTGACAGAATCGGTATGACCGAGTTTGGCTTAGGGTCTAGGTCATTTGTGGATATGGGAAAGTAGCTGAGGATTTTGGAGCATATCATCAAGCACATAGAGCAAGAGGCTCATTAAGCAACACCTCATCCCTCCTTAATAGTATTGGCTTTTCCTAAAGACTCAATGTGATCTTGGATCACTAAAATATAAAATGAAGAGTCTTGAACTTTTGAGCTTGAGCCAATTCTTTGTCCTTAGCATTTTGAGGGTTCCACAGTTCCACTTTCACATCCATGCCATGCCAATCATTGAGCTTTCCTGAAATAATCATCTTGGAATAGCATTAGCTCAATGAGCTATATGTTGTTATGAATTACCAAAACCACCTAGGGATAGTTGCACTTTCAATCTCCCCCTTTTGGTAATTGATGACAACATATAGATCAAAGCTTCGACAAATGATAATAAGCATGAAATATATCGTCGCTTTGAGAAGTATGTGACAAATAAGAGCTCCCCCTAAATTTGTGCATATTTAAAAATTTGCTTTGGACTGCAAATGCACATGGAGTTAGAATCATGGGTTACTCTTCCATGTCACATACATCTTGGTGGAGCGCTCAAAAATGATAAGATTGAAATACATGCACTCATCACCAAGAATAGTGAATGATCACAAACGATAGATAGAATGATAACATATAGCAAGCATTAAGCAACCATTAAGTGTAGCTTATGATCAAACACATAATCATCGATGTCTCACAAGCATAAGGACGTAGTATCTCACACACAAGCAACCAAAGTTCGAAAAACCACCAAATAAAACAAGAGAGAAAAGGCAACACTCTCTCTCTCTCTCGAAGCCTATGATCTATACATCTTCTCCCCCTTTCGCAACAAGTTACCAAAAAGTTCCTAGAAAATGTATAGTGCTAAGTCGACGCTTAGGCTTGATCTTCAGGTGGTGGTGGAGTCCGGAGCACGCCAAGGACGAAGCCTTCAGTAGAAGTGGTCGGAGTCGAGGCTGAAGTGAATGCTGGAGCTGGTGGAACGGAGGCTGTAGCTGGTACAGACGTTGTAGCTCTAGTGGCAGCAACTGGCAGTGCAGACGACCTCGGACCTCGTGGCACCCTCGCAAACGCATCAGTTGTGGTCCTGCCTCTCCTCTCATTCATGTCCTCCTGAAGCTGCTCCACGGCGGTCTGTATTTCTGTCACCTTGATGTCCATGTCATAGAACCTCTGTTCCATGATCCTCTCTAGGCTCGCCTGGTTCTGAGTCAGGGTGGCAAGTCCTTTCTCAATACACAGGGTGGACGCTATCAGGTAACCGAGCTGCTCTTGCTTGGTCTTCAAGAAGTAGTCAGATGCCTCTGCTTGAGTAGGCATCCTGGCAGCTTTTTCCTTCCTCGCCTTCTCCTTCTGAGCTTGTGCATGTGCAGATGAGGGTTCATTTTCAGTCATAACCACTTGGTTATCCTCAAAATCTGGACGGATGGGCAGGTGTTCCTTATCCAATAAATACACGCCCATGCCCATCTTGGAGTTGATGAGCTCTTGAATCTGTGGGGCATACCCACAACTCCTCTTCTGGTCTGCAGCTGTCCTCTTGATTGTTTCCACAATGAGACTCATGACCTTGAATTTCTGAGGCATGTCAAATACATGAAGCAAGTTGATCGCGTGACCTCTGATCATCTTGTGATCTCCAGATTTGGGTAGAAGGGTGTGCCTAAGGATCCAGTTGATCGTAGGCAATCCTGAGAGCAGATAGTGTATGGAGCCAAACTTGAACGTGTCAAGCGCTTCATTCGGGATCTCCTTGTACATGTTGGACATGGAGTTGTGATCCATCTTTTTCTGGCATAGATATCCAAGTCATCAGCTTGCTCCTCTGGGGCATTGATCAACTTCGCCCATTCTTCCGCAGTGGATTGGTACCTCGTACCCTCAGACATCCATGTGATCCTGCCATCTGGATAAAAGTGTGATGTGGAGTAGAATTGCATGATCAGCTCCTCGTTCCACTTTGTGAGCTTCTACCCAACAAAGTCTGCAACTCCACACGCACTAAAGCTGTCAAAAACACAGGGGTAGTGCTCTTCATTGTCCTTGATGTAGGTCCAGTCGACCCATCTCATGTCACAAACGATTGGCTTCTTATCAAGCAAAACAGCCTCATAGAAATCTTGTTGCTCCTTGGTGTGAAATCTGTAATCCACGGCAGTCCTTCTCCTAAAAGCATACGGATATGCTTCTCTCCATTTCCTTAGCCCTGAATCCCTCCTGAGCTTCATATCCTCAGCCACAGGATGAGCATCGTTGTGGTCTGGGATCTTGGGCTTGAGCTTCCCGAGGACACTTTCTTCCTCTTCTTCGATTGCTTCAGGCATTGGGGCCTTATTCTTTTCTGCAGGTGGGATGCTTCGTGTGTTTCTCTTGGGTGCACTCTTAGGCTTAGATGCAGCCTTAGGTGCATCCTTGGGCTTGGATGCAGCTGTTCCTGACCTTATAGCATCTCCCATGAGTTTGGCTGCCTTAGGTGCTGGTGCAGCAACCTCTTCTTCTTCTTCCTCCTCATCGACCATGATGGAGGCCTTCCCAAGCACTCTGGCTACAGTCTTTTTCACCCTCTCTTTCCTTTTCTTGCCCTCAGCAGCAATGGGCTTAGTGGGAGCAGGCTTCACAGTTGAAGCCCTAGCCTTTGACATGGGCTGCCTGCCTGCTGGCCTTTTGATCTTCAGCCCTGGCTTGGTTCCTTGAGCTGGTTCAGCTCTCTTTGATGTGGCTTCTTCCTCTGCCACATAGTCTTCATCCTCAGAATCAGACGTTCTCTTCTTCATTTGACGTGTGGCAGCCTTGGGCAGATTGCTGGGGGTGCTCCTGCTGCCATCATCAGAAGAGCTTGAGGGGCTAGTGCCCTCATTCATCACAACTTGCTGCTCAGACACATTCTGGCTGTCACTTTGATCAGACATGTTGCAAACTGACTGCTGACCCTGTGAATAGATTATGGATAAGATAGAGTGGATGAGCATCACAAAGAGCAGAGATTTTTGCAAAAGATTAATTCAAAAACTTAGTTTTAGTTTTCCACAGAAAGCATCTTGGATCTACCGACTTTCAAACTCGGTGACACCGAAGCAGTTTTTGGCACCAGAACTGGTGAACTCGGTCAGACCGAGTCACAGTTCGGTGGCACCGAGACTGCTAGGGTTTCACAGAATTCCAAAATCGGTCGCACCGATAAGTTATTCTCGGTCAGACCGAGTTTCACTTGTGCAATGGCAAAAGCCAGATCGGTGGGACCGAGTTTTTCAACTCGGTGGGTCCGAGATGGTTTCGGCGGAAACCTAACCCTAAAATTTTCAAATTAAACCTATTCTACGAGATCATTGACTGATAGGAGTGTTTCAATCGTGGCAAGAATCATAATGATCACAATGTGCTAGGAATCGGAGTGGAGAATAGCACAAAGATCGAGTCCATGCCCTAGTTCGGCGGAGACTCGCTAAGGCGGCAACGGCGGGGCTGAATTCCGTTGACGGCGGCGGAGACCAGCGAGTGGAGGCTGCTGGCGATGAGAGGACGATCTGGAGACCACGAAGGCAGAGCAGGCTATCGCGCAGGCGAAGAGGTTCCGGAGAAATTTCCAAAATTTTGCCCGTCACTATATATAGCCCGACCCTGTCGGTGTGACCGAGTGGAACAACTCGGTGGCACCGAGATGCAAAACTGTGTGCAGTTGTTGCAACTCGGTGTGACCGAAAAGTTCAAATCGGTTGCACCGAGAATGAAAACCTAGATCAACTTAGTGAACTCGGTAGGACCGAAAATGGAGTTTCGGCCAGACCGAGATTCATAAAGAGGTTTTGGAAGTTTAAGTCTATGACGAATCGGGGACTCCGAGCGCTCCTCACACAGAGTGGTTCGAATCTGACTTGATCAAGTTTTGTGATGCAGCATGAATAGAGTTTGAGACGAGTAAAGCATAGATAGCTAGAGGAGGTTCTTGGGCATTCTTTTCCATCCACTTGGCAAAAGAAGAAAGCCAAACAATCAAAACAACAAGTGGATGTCCTCGAATGAGTAAAATATGCAACCAACATGCTCACACAATAAGATGGCAAATGAAATATGTGGCAAAGCATGCACAACCAATTCTAGCATCTATCAAGCAATTTGCGATGACTAGGTCATCTATATATGAGTATATTGACTTAGGAGTCAAGTGAGAACACTTGATCGTAGGTCATACTCATCGTTTAAGCTCAAGTGGGGTTACCACTTTTACATAAAGCATTGTTGTATTCACATCTTTAGAGTTGCTTTAGCTCAAGTCTTAGAGTAAAGCTCCCCCTAGATGTGATATCCCCCCTAAGAGGGATGAACTAACCTTGGGTTTTGTCGATGATGAGTTCATGTAGATGTTGAAGATGTGGATGCTCAATGTTGATGTAGATCACTTGGAGCTATCCATTTGAGTGAATTGCACTTTCAATACCTACATGGGTTAGTCCCACAAGGAACAAACAAGGATATCCATAGACATAGAGTGATGCACACACAAGATGATGTCCATGAAAACTTTAGGTTACCTTGTCCCTTGTCTTACCAACAAGAGGGTTTGTGACTCCTTGAACTAGTGCAAGATGTGGAAGTTGATTGCACTTGTCCTTGCCAAAATGATAAGAGTGAAGTTTGTTGGCGGAGTCATCCTCAAGAACTCTCTAGTTCTTCTTCTTTTGGATCCACACCATCTTGATGGGAATCCTTGGAGTTGTAGTCATACTTGATGTAGTGGAACTTGAAGTATTCTTGGGAATCCACTTGACTAAGGTCTTAGGAGCTTCTTCAAATGCATCAATCTCCTCTTGAAGCTTGTCCTTGCCTTTTTGCTTGTAGTCTTGTGGTGGAAGATCATCTTGAGCTTGTATCCCCTTGAAAGAAGTGTCATACTTCTCTTGTTGAGGAACAAACTTTGTCTTGGGGTATTGATCTTCTTCCCATTTAACTCCATTGGCATTGAACTTTCGTTCAAAACCAACACCTTGATTCTTCCGGTGCATTCCTTGCTTGCGCACAATTTCCTCGAATTGCTTACTTCCGGCAAGGCTCTTGTAAACACCTTTCTCTATAATTCCCTTCAATAAGCTATTTTCTTGCTCAAGTGTAACTTGGCTAAGAGAATCATTAGTGGAATCAAGATAACTACTAGAAGCAACAATATTGGATTTAGCATGATCATTGTTACTACTAGAGGAAGAATCTTTCTTATACTTGTTACTAGTCTTGACTTGAGGCATGTAGGTGGATAAAAGTAAACGCTTGGCAATGTGAGAAGAACTTTTCTTGCGGAGATCATCATTGATTGCTTTTAAGAACTCATGCTCTTGCTCAAGATTGAGCTTTTCAAAGTGTAATTTCTCATGAGCTCTTAAAAGTTCTCGATGATCTTCGAAGATAGTTTCATGAGCTAACTTAAGAGTGTTTAGTTCTTTAGTTAGAGCCTCAATCTTCTCCTTATCATTGTCATTCGTTTTAGCATGATTAATTAATGTTTCACCATAATATTCTTCACTAGAGTTGTCAACAAGCAAATCATCATCACCTAACAAGTCATCTTCATCACTATTAAAATCAACGTACTCGGGGTGTGTTACCTTAGGACCTTTGGCCATGAAGCATCTTCCAATTCCTTCATTTGGGGAGTCAAATATGTCGTAGGAGTTGGTTGACACAAGTGCTAGACCGGCAACACCTTCATCTTGAGTATCTTCGGAGTCGGAGTGATAACTTCTTTCGGAGTGGCTGTCGGAGTCGGAGCCGGATACCCATTCACCAACATGAGCTTGATGTCTTTGTCTTGTATAGCTCCTTGATGATTTTTCCTTCCTTTCCGAGTCCTTGCTCCTCCGTGAGTATCTTCGTTCATAACGATCATCTCTACTCCTCTCTCTTGGTGGAGATTCTTTGCTTCTTCTTTTTGGATAATCTTCTCTTCTCTTGTAGGGAGCCGTACACTCATTGGAATAGTGTCCGGGTCTTCCACAATTATAGCAGTTTCGCTCTCGACTAGAAGATCTTTTGTCATTGTAGGACCTTGACTTGAAGCTTCTATCTTTGCTTCTACTCTTGTAGAACTTGTTGAAGTTCCTCACCATTAGGCCCAATTTTTCATTGAAGTTTTGTTTCTCACTTGATGATGTGGGGGCTTCACATGACGCTTCGTAGGCACAACTTGATTCATTGTGAAGTTCCTCTTTATCCTTGAGTGACATCTCATGAGCAACAATCCTTCCAATTACTTCCGTTGGCTTGAGATCTTTGTAGTTGGGCATCATTTGGATTAATGTGCACACGGTATCATATTTCCCATCCAAGGCTCTTAGGATCTTCTTGATGATGAATCTATCGGTCATCTCTTCACTTCCTAAGCCGGCAATCTCATTTGTGATGAGAGCAAGCCTAGAGTACATTTCAGCGGCACCTTCACCATCCTTCATCTTGAACTTGTCAAGTTGACTTTGGAGCACATCCAACTTGGATTCCTTGACGGAGTCGGTACCTTCGTGCATATCAATCAAAGTATCCCAAATTTCCTTTGCATTCTCAAGGCGGCTGATTTTTTTGAATTCTTCGGGGCACAATCCGTTGAAGAGAATATCACAAGCTTGAGCATTGTATTGCAACATTTTCAACTTATCCGCAGTAGCTTCACGGTTTGGTTCTCTCCCATCGAAGAACTCACCTTGCAAGCCAACACAAACAATAGCCCATATGGCGGGGTTATGTCCAAGAATATGCATTTTCATTTTATGCTTCCAACTAGCAAAATTAGTGCCATCAAAATAAGGACCTCTACGGTGATAGTTTCCCTCACTAGACGCCATACTCTCCTAGGTTGTGAAACCAAGGCTATGACCACCAAAAGCTATGAAGATCAAGCCAAATGGAGACCAAAGCTCTGATACCACTTGTAGGATCGAAAGTATGTCTAGAGGGGGGTGATTAGACTACTTGACCAATTAAAAACTTAGCCTTTTCCCAATTTTAGTTCTTGGCAGATTTTAGCTATCTTAGAGCAAGTCAAGCAATCATCACACAATTCAAGCAAGCATGCAAAGAGTTTATTGGCAGCGGAAAGTAAAGCATGCAACTTGCAAGAATGTAAAGGTAAGGGTTTGGAGGATTCAAACGCAATTGGAGACACGGATGTTTTCCCGTGGTTCGGATAGGTGGTGCTATCCTACATCCACATTGATGGAGACTTCAACCCACGGAGGGTAACGGTTGCGCGAGTCCATGGAGGGCTCCACCCACAAAGGGTCCACGAAGAAGCAACCTTGTCTATTCCACCATGGCCATCGCCCACGAAGGACTTGCCTCACTAGCGGTATATCTTCACGAAGTAGGCGATCTCCTTGCCCTTACAAACTCCTTGGTTCAACTCCACAATCTTGTCGGAGGCTCCCAAGTGACACCTAGCCAATCTAGGAGACACCACTCTCCAAGAAGTAACAAATGGTGTGTTGATGATGAACTCCTTGCTCTTGTGCTTCAAATGATAGTCTCCCCAACACTCAACTCTCTCTCATAGGATTTGGATCTGGTGGAAAGCAGATTTGAGTGGAAAGCAACTTGGGGAAGGCTAGAGATCAAGATTCATATGGTAGGAATGGAATATCTTGGTCTCAACACATGAGTAGGTGGTTCTTTCTCAGAACATATGAGTAGGAATGATGTATGTGTTCTGATTGCTCTCTCATCGAATGAAGAGGTGGTGGAGGGGTATATATAGCCTCCACACAAAATTCAACCGTTACACATAGTTTTCCAATCTCGCTGGGACCGAATCATCAAACTCGGTCTGACCGAAGTGGTAAACCTAATGACCGTTAGGAATCCCTATGGGACTGAGATGCAACTCGGTAGGACCGATTCAGTTAGGGTTTGGGCATAACGTAATCTCTGTGAGACCGATTGCACAAACTCGGTGAGACCGAGTTCGGCAATTAGCTAACCAGAGAGTTGGTCAGGCAAACTCGGTGGGACCGACTTGCTCTTTCGGTGAGACTGAAAAGTTACAATAAGGAAACATTGAGTCTACCTTGCATTCTCGGTGGGACCGATTCGCTCTTTCGGTGAGACCGAAAAGTTACGAAATGGAAACAGAGAGTTTGCAAGTCCATCTCGGTGAGACCGAGAACCTTATCGGTAGGACCAAATTGCTAGGGTTTGGCAGTGGCAAATGACAAGTGAAACTCGGTGGCGCCGGATTGACAGAATCGGTATGACCGAGTTTGGCTTAGGGTTTAGGTCATTTGTGGATATGGGAAAGTAGATGAGGATTTTGGAGCATATCATCAAGCACATAGAGCAAGAGGCTCATTAAGCAACACCTCATCCCTCCTTAATAGTATTGGCTTTTCCTAAAGACTCAATGTGATCTTGGATCACTAAAATATAAAATGAAGAGTCTTGAACTTTTGAGCTTGAGCCAATTCTTTGTCCTTAGCATTTTGAGGGTTCCACGGTTCCACTTTCACATCCATGCCATGCCAATCATTGAGCTTTCCTGAAATAATCATCTTGGAATAGCATTAGCTCAATGAGCTATATGTTGTTATGAATTACCAAAACCACCTAGGGATAGTTGCACTTTCAGCTCCCTTCGGCTTCTTTGCTGCGGGCGCCAGCCTGTCCAAGAGGTGCGGACGTCAAGCCTCAGAAGCAGAGCAAGAAATAAAGACAGGAATCGAATGCTTACGGGTCGTCGCCAGTGATCTCAAGCGGCCTCCGGTCAAATTTGAATCCTGAAAGCCGGCTGGAAGGGTCAACCTCGGGAAGCTTGGAGGCGGAAGGTGCGTCTGCGGTCTGCCTCGGGGCCGGGGCAGACCCGCGGGAGGTCAGCCCGGTCCTATCTTTCTTCGGGATCGGGGGCGAGCTCCCGCCGTCCTGCTCGTCGTTATCCTCGCCTTCTTCCTCGTCGTCATCCTCGTCGTCATCAGAGAGGCAGAGAATGCAGGACCTGCGCCGAGGGAGGGGAGCCCTCGACTCTCCGTCAGTCGCCTTAGAGTCAGGCCCCTTCTTTCGCTTCCCTCCTTCCTCCTCTTCGCTGGAGTCGTCGAAGGGCACGTCCACCGGTTCCTCGGGAGTTTCCATGGGCACGGGCCCATCCCCGTTGAAGACAGGCATGGACTCCACTACCTGCTCCCAGTCGTCGCGGAGGAACAAGGGCGTAGGAGCACCCACCAACCTCGCCACATCGCCCCCGACCAGAGATTGGAGGACCGCAGCCAGATCTTCGTCGGCTAAGGCCGCGGGGCTCGGACGGGGCCTCCACATCAGAAGTGAGTACCGCCAAAGCGGAGCCAGCTGGTGCTCCAGAAATTCCCTCAGCAGCGACGCGCCGGTCAGCTTCGCCGCCGCCATGTTGGCTGGCCTCAGATCCGCATCCATCTTCCCCAACACCAGCTTTGCGCGGGGCTCCGCGAGCTCCGCTCGACCCCAATCGCTGGAGCTCGTGGGCTGCTCCGTGGGCAAGATCAGCAGAGGGTGGATGCGCCCAGCATCCACCAAGACCCACTTGCTCCGGAAGCCCTCAATCCTTTTCCCGGGGTTCGAAGTGGCAATGGCGCCACCATACGCGACGAAGCTCGCACACGCGGAAGCAGTACCGCGAGAGGTCCGGAGGTAGAAGTAATGGCGCAGCAAGGCCACTGAGGGCTGCACCCCTACGTGAGCCTCGCAGTAATAGGCGAAGATTGCCAGGAGAAGGACGGAGTTGGGGTGGAGATGTAGAGCCTGTAGCTTATAATGGCGGAGGACAGAGAAGAAGAACTCGGAGAAGGGAGGCACCAGGCCAGCAGCAATGGCACTTACGAAGAACAGATAGAAGGTGCTCCCTTGACCCTCAGGGGTGGCGGAGCCAGCTTTGAACACCTTCGTCCCATTGATGCCCCACACCATCGCCATCCAGCGCAACCGGGCAAGGCTCGCCTCCGACACGTTCGGCGGGTCGAGGGTAGACGAGTACCAAGCTACGGCCGGGGGCTGACGAGGCGCCATGGCCTCCTAGGTCACACGGTCGGAGTAGATCTGGAAATTTTAGAGGAAGGAAGGAGAGGCGCAAGAAAGGGGATCTAAGCAGCAACCGGGGAAAGCAGGAAGCAAAGCCTAGGCGGATGCCGCTCCTTTATCAACTCGCGCGGTTGCTAAGGCGCCCACGTCCAATCAACCGCCATGCGGCGCCCAAGGCCGCAGGCTGTTAGGGCCCGTGGCGCTTCGCTCTTGCCCTTCCGCCTCCCTGCACGGCCAAGTCCGGGCGCGCCTTGGGCCCGGGGGCTACTATCAGCGTTCTGGGAACGGGGGTCCCCAGATTTGCCTACATGCGGCCTGCAGCGTGGCTCAAAGGGGGGCCTAGCGCGGCCCATCTTCACCAACACAAACCCAAGACCCTCGCGAGGGGCCAAGCCTCACGGGGCAGACGAGACGGAGCCTCCTCAGGCACGGCCTCATCAGGCTGGCTCACGAGGAGGCGGAGAGATCAAGGCGGGGTACATCATGAGGTGCCCGTGACGCAAGCCATGACGACCAAGGGCGCCAGGCGGGTGCCAGCCCGCACAGTGTCCTCCTTTCCTCTTTGGTGCAAAGGGGGCAAGCCCAGCCGCGGAGTACCGAGGCATCAGGCAAAGGTTGCCATTTCGGTGCAACAAGACCAAGACCAGAAGGACTGCAAGATGGAGGTCATCGTGGAGCCCAAGACGGCGTCACCACCAGAGCTTTGCGCAGGCGAAGACTACTTTTGTCAGGGTAGCTAGTACTAGCTGTCCCCCTTCAAATTAGCCCGCCATTGTTGGCTCCCTTCCCGCTCGATATTTGGGAAGAGGACCAGGGCCTCTATAAATAGGACCAGCCACCCACAGAGCAGGGGAGTGGTTTTAGTAGAGGGGGTTTTGGTTCTGGAGAGGAGGTCCTTTGGAGAGAGGTTAGATCAGAGAGAGAGAAAGGTGACTGAACTCCTCCCAGTAGTTCATCGCCCTAGCCAAGGACAGACCCTCGCGAGGCTGTTCTTCCTTGTATTGTTCATCATCATCAGCCCAAGAGGCAATCCAGCACACCACACACTGGAGTAGGGTATTACACCACAACGGTGGCCCGAACTAGTATAAACCTCGTGTCTCTTGTGTTGTTCTTTCCATGGTTTAGATCTTAGCGAGGCGGAGGGTGCAGGTAGGTAGGAGGCAAAATCTTCGCACGCACCCAGTGTTCGAACCTCAAAGGTCTGCCGGAACCCGAAATCCGATATTTCTTTTATTTTGTAGAAGTCATATTATCTCCTCTCTTTTATTTCTAATATTGGAAATATTTTGGAGATAAATATAATTAAAACCAAAATGATCCTTTTTTTAATATTTGAGAAAATTCAAATACGAAAATGAATGAAATCCCCAACTCTCTCTCTGGTCCTTGCGTTGCTTAGAATTTCTAGGATCCCAACCAAAATGCAAATAAATATGATATGCATATGATGACCTATGTATAACATTCCAAATTGAAAATTTGGGATGTTACAATGAGTAAACTTGCAACACCACCACATGCTATCAATTCTGATAAGTCACAAGTTATTGATGTTGCTCATGATGATGCTAGTACCTTGCTTGATAATGATGATGTGCCACTTGGTGAATTTCTTGATAAATAAATTGCTAGAGTTATACAACATGATGTTGTTGAATGTGATGATGAGCTTGAAACTGGAACTCCTAAAACACCTACTAGAACTAGCCCTCCTAGATATGAATTGCCTAAGGTACCGGAAGGTTATGTTATGAGTGAAGAAACAACTAGAGATATTCTTGCTTGCAATGATAGAGATTATTTAGAGAACTTATTACACAAGTATAAAGAAAAATCTCTGAATGCTAGAATGAAATGTGATCCTACGTTTGCAACTTCACCTATCTTTATTGATGATAAGGATTATGAATTCTTTGTCGACCCAGAGTTAATTACTTTGGTTGAATCTGATCATTTCCATGGTTATGAAACTGAAACTATTGTGGCACATCTTACTAAGTTGAATGACATAGCCACCCTTTTTACTCATGATGAGAAAACTCGTTATTACTTTATTCTCAAATTATTTCCTTTCTCATTAAAGGGTGATGCTAAAGCTTGGTACAATACTCTTGCTCCTGGTTGTGTGCGTAGTCCCCAGGATATGATTTGTTACTTCTCTGAAAAAATATTTTCCTGCTCATAAGAAACAAGTTGCCTTACAGGAAATATTTAACTTTGTGCAAACTAAAGAAGAGGGTCTCCCACAAGCTTGGGGGAGGCTTTGCCAGTTACTTAATGCTTTGCCTAATCATCCTCTTAAGAAAAATGAAATACTTGATATCTTCTATAATGGACTAACCGATGCTTCTAAGGACTTCCTAGATAGTTGTGCTGATTGTGTTTTCAAGGAACGAACTGTTGGACCAGCTGAGGAATTATTGAATAACATATTGAAAAATTATGATGATTGGATTATTCCTGAACCACCGGCTAAACCCACTCCGAAGAAGAGGGGTATATTATATCTCAGTCCTGAAGATATGCAAGAGGAAAAGAAATCTATGAAGGAAAAATGTATTAAAGATGAGGATGTTAAAAAATTTACCTCCTATTGAAGACACCACCACTGCCTAAGGTGGTAGAGGTAAATTCTCTTATGAAGTTTAATGATAATGACAATTCTCACAATATGCATCCTAGTCAATGCCTTTATGAGTTTGAAAACTACATTAGAAAAAAAGATCACCTCAATGCAAATGGTATGAAACAATTGAAATATAATTCCGATAGGATCGCTCGCTTGAGTGACTTGTTATTTAGAATATCAAATGATGTTAGAGGTGTTGGAAAACATGCTTCTATGGTTCAAACATGATTAGCACAAGTTGCTAAATATCAAAGAGAATTACTTGATGAAATGAATCATAATATGCATGACTTTGCTGTTAGAGTTGCAACTAGAGGGGGTAAAATGACTCAGGAACCACTTTATCCTGAGGGACACCCTAAAAGAACTGAACAAGATTCACAAAGAGCTAACACTAATGCACCTAGTTCTTCTAGAAAGAAAAAGAAAAGGCAGAATGATAGGACTTCACATGCTCCTAATGAACCTAAAATAGAAAAACCTCCTGATAATGGTAATGAAACTTCTACCTCAGATGCTGAAACTCAATCTGGCAATGAACACTCACCTACTGATAATGAAAAAGTTAATGATGAGGTTCATCAAGAATCTCAACTAAACAATGAAAAAGAACCAGATAATGATGTTGAGATAGAACCACCTGTTCATCTTGATAACCCACAAGCTAAGAATAAAAGGTATGACAAAAGAGACTTTGTTGCTAGAAAACACGGTAAAGAAAGAGAACCGTGGGTTCAAAAACCTATGCCTTTTCCACCCAAGTCAACTAAAAAGAATGACGATGAAGAATTTGAACGCTTTGCTGAGATGCTGAGGCCAGTCTTTTTGCGTACTCGCTTGACTGATATCTTCAAAATGCCTCCTTATGCAAAGTATATGAAGACATCATCACAAACAAGAGAAAAATACCGGAAGCTGAAATCTCCACTATGCTTGCTAATTATACTTTTAAAGATGGAGTACCTAAAAAACTTGGAGATCCGGGAATACCAACTATACCTTGCTCTATCAAAAACAATTATGTGAAAACTGCTTTGTGTGATTTAGGAGCTGGTGTTAGTGTTATGCCTTTCTCTTTATATAAAAGACTTGATTTGAATAAACTCACACCTACTGAAATATCTTTGCAAATGGCCGACAAATCAACTGCCATACCTATCGGTATTTGTGAGGATGTGCTTGTTGTTGTTGCTAATGTTACTATTTTGACTGACTTTGTTATACTTGAGATGCCCGAGGACGACAACATGTCGATTAAACTTGGTGGAACCTTCTTGAACACTGCAGGGGCTGTTATTGATTGCAATAAAAGCAAGGTCACTTTTCATATTAATGGCAATGAGCATACGGTGCACTTTCCGAAGCAAAAATTCCATGTGAATGGTATTAATGTTATTGAAAAATCTCCGACAGTCACTATTGGAAGTTTTCAAATACCTCTACCTACTGTCGAAAAGAAATATGAAATACTTATTGTTGGGGAAATGCATATCCCCATTGAGGTACCCTAGTGATTTACGAAAGTTCTTTGGATTCATGCTAATCGAAAGTGGTTGTTAATAAGACTTGATCAACCTTATTAATGGATCATTTTTGAACGGTATGAAGTTGATGAATTTAGTAAGCACCACCTTGTGTCCCTACCTTTGGTTTTCTGTTTTTATTAGTCAAATAAAATAAAATGCCATGTTTTGTCTGTTTTCTGAAATTCCCATGCAATAAAAAAATGACCCAAAAATAAAAGTTCTCAAAATGCCCTGAAAATTTTACATGTTTTTTTTCGAATATTTGAGAAGTTTTGGTGCAATAAACATCAGAGGGAGGTGCACCAGGTGGGCACAACCCACCTGGGCGCACCAGCACCCCAGGCGCGCCCTGGTGGGTTGTGGACCCCACGTGGCCCCCTCACTTACCTCTTCATCCCACATCATCACCTACCTCCAGAAAAAAATCTCCATTGCTCTCTCTCCCGTGTTCTTGAGCTCAAACCCGCTGATTTTGATCTCTTTACTCGAAGCTCCATTTCCGAAACTGTTTTGGGGGATTTTTGCTTCGTATGTGACTCCATTGTTTGTCCAATTAGTTTTTGCTTTAGTGGTTTATATTTTGAATAGTTAGTTACTCTTGGTGCTGTTGTAGATGTGCTTGCACGTTAAATTCTTACTGTTCTAAGTAGTTTGGATGCTTGCTATGGCTTCTATGTATCCCTATGAGTAGTTGCTATCAATTTTATAAAGTTTTGTTGACAATTTTTTGTCACTCCAAATTTTTATTTTCAGAAAATTGTACGCGGACATGATGAACCTATTTGGAAGGAGTTCTTCGAGGAGACGATCCTCGGGGGCATCTTCTAGTGATAGTTCTGCTCGTCGATCTTATGTTGAACCAAGTGAAAGTTCCACGCGAGATGCCGCCACCAAAACATGCTTATGGCCTTGCGATGAGTATATGGTGCGTGTGGGCATTAAGGAGGAATTTGAGCAATATGTTCACAATGCTGGTCTCGGTCCCTACCTTTCAGATAAGTGTGAACAACGCCAACTTCTCACTGAATCATTTGTCAAATGGTTTACATTTTTCCCTCGTGAGTCTGGGGTGTCTTTTATGCTTTATGATAAACCATTTACCATCTCACTAGAGAATTTTTCTTACCACTGCAAACTCCCATTTTGGGGTTCGTTTGATGAGCCACCAAAGGCTGAGTTCGAATCTTTCTTGACTAGTCTTTGTTACGGTGAAAGGAGGGGAGTGACACAAGGTAGAATAAAGAGCATTCATTTTCCTGCAATTTAGTACTTTGCATTATTCAATGGGAAATGTATAGTAGGCAAGCAAGACTGTAGTACACTTTGTGCTCCAAACTTGAGCCTAATTCGCACCGCTCTCACGGGTGAAAGGGACTATAACCTTGGAGATATTGTTGCATGTAGACTTCAGCACAACGCTAACAGTGGGTGGTTCTATGGTGGAATCTATGCCACACGTTTAGCACGAGGACTGGGTGTTTCACCTTTGCCCTTTGATCCTATCCTACCCATGCGATATTTATATTTTGACACTTTAAAAGAACATAAGATTCTCAAGGGAAGGGTTGATAACTTCACTTATAATCTATTGTTTAACCTAAAATCTGTTATGCACACATATTTGCCTGCACCTGCTCTTTTTGATTATCACAGCAAGGGGAGATATTTTGTTCTTGAGAGCGAGGCTCGAGCTCATAACGCAGTAGTGGTAGAAGCACGGCAGGCCGAGACATCTGCACCAAGAGCCTCCGTGAGCTACCACGTTGACTACTACCCTACAGGCTACTTATCGACTACCAAGTTAGGCCAAAAGCCTAAGCTTGGGGGAGTACGCGTTCCCACCGACTTTACATTCATGTCCACTTATTAATCTTGTCGGTATCCACACTTTTTCATTGTATCATCCATGCTTAGAATTATTTTCTTGCTTTCTTCTTGTGTGTTTGAAAAACTTTAGAAAAAACAAAAAAATTAGTTGTAGCCAGTTTACTTTCTATGCATGCTTAGCAGTAACATTAAAATGAAAACCCCAAAAGATTTCCTGGTTCTTCTTTTGCTTGTTGCGAGTTTTCCCATGTAAATAGTTTTTCTCGTTTTTTCTTTTCCCTTATTTGCTTGTTCAAGAAAACTAAAAACTCCAAAAATATTTCAGTGTGTTTCTCTGAATTTGTTTTCTTTTTATTCGAGTTGTACTGAGGAGAAGACCACGATGAAAATGTAGAGTCGCTCTCATTTGAATAATTGTTGAACTAATAAAGAGCACATTTTACCTTGTCTTCTCCCGTTGAATAAAATGTTTTTCAAATTCCAGCTTAGTCCATGGCACTCTTGCACTATTATTATTTTCACATCGTTCGGTCGTGCAAATGAAAGGCAATAATGACGATATTCGATGAATTGGCAGTGGCAGAGAGAAATTGGTATGAACTCGACTTGTTCTTTTTGTGTAAATATGTTTAATCTAGTACCCATGATTCAGCCCATTATGATTAAACATGTTTGCAATGACAATTAGAGATTATAGTTTCTCATGCCATGCATAAGTAGTTGGGAGTTGATAATGATTTATCTTGGATATCAACATAGCGTTAAAATGATTGTGATGTAGTATGATGATATGGTATCCTCCTCTGAATGTTCAAGTGGCTTGACTTGGTAAATGTTCATGCATGTAGTTGAATCAAAACCAACATAGCCTCTATAATATTTATGTTCATGGTGATCATATCCTACTCATGCTAGTGTCCAATGTTATTTATGCATAATGCATGGTTATGATTGTCGTTGCTCTCTAGCTGTCCGCTTCTCAATCTAAATTGCTAGCCTTCGCCTGTACTAAGTGGGGATTTTGCTTGTACACCAAAAACCTTGAACCCAAAGTTATTCCAGATGAGTCCACCATATCTACCTATATGCGGTATTACCCTTCCGTCGTAAGTAAATTGGTAGGTGCCACCTCTAAAAACTTCGAAAAAATTATCCGTTTTGTGTGCTTGGATCGTTCATGGAACGACAGGAGGTGGTCAGTATCTTCCATGCTAAGCGGGTTATTCTCAGGTCGAGTGTGTATTCACTCGCCATCGCACAAGAGAAGGGAGGTAATAGGGATGCCCAGTCCCAAACTGCAAAATGCAAAAAGAGTTAATCGCTTGAATAATCAAACAAAAACTTCCAATGGAGTCAAAACCTTTACTTTTATCGCTTGGGAACCACCACTAGCCTGTTCAACATTGGAGATATTGATAACTGATGGTTGTGAAGTAAATGAGAAGGGTGCATGTCTCAAAATATCATTTATCTCTGTTTTAAAAATTGAGCTCTGGCACATCTGCAAATCACTGCTTCCCTCTGTGAAGGGACTTTCAATTTACTTTTATGCTGTGTCATCACCTTCTAAAACAAGCGCTAGAAACTGAGTAGAGCACAGTTGTCATGATTTATGCATTGTGTGTAGCTAATGTTGGGTGCATCATGACTCGATCTTTTCTACCATGAATTACAATGTTTAGTCGATGCTTGAACTTTTGAGGTGCTCTGCATTTATGTTTTGTGGTCTCAGAAAGGGCTAGCGAATTACCACTATTGTCATATTATATCATGGTTGTTTTGACAACATGTTGCCGTTTGAGATATCTTATTATTGCTCGCTGGCTGATTATGTCATTGATATGAGTCATTATAATCTTTAAGAGTTATTGTCGGCATGGTTAGTTATAATGTTGGCTGAAAACCTGGGTGTTGTTTAAGCTTATTTACGCAAACAAGAGGAAAAGAGTTCATAAATGTTCTTCTTTTTCACTTTCAGTTTATCAACTGAATTGCTTGAGGACAAGCAGAGGTTTAAGATTGGGGGAGTTGATACGTCTCCAACGTATCTACTTTTCCTAATGCTTTTCCTCTTGTTTTGGACTCTAATTTGCATGATTTGAATGAAACTAACCCCGGACTGACGATGTTTTCAGCAGAACTACCCTAGTGTTGTTTTTGTGCAGAAATAAAAGTTCTCGGAATGGAACGAAACTTTGCGAGGATTTTTTATATCAATAATAAGAATTTATGGAGCCAAGACCTGCAGGAGAGAGGCACCTGGGTGGGCACAACCCACCAGGGCGCGCCCCCCTCTCCTAGCGCGCCCACGTGGGTTGTCCCCACCTAGCGGGCCCGCTGACCCTGAAACCAACTCTATAAAATCCTATTTCTTGAGAAAAAAATCAGGGAAAAAGAATTATCGTGATCCACGAGACGGAGCCGCCGCCAAGCCTTGTTCTACCTTGGGAGGGCAGATTTGGAGTCTGTTTGGGGCTCCGTAGAGGGGGGTCTTCGTTCTTCGTCATCACCAACCCTCCTCCATCGCCAATTCCATGATGCTCCCCACCGGGAGTGAGTAATTCCTTCGTAGGCTCACTGGTCGGTGAGGAGTTGGATGGGATTCATCATGTAATCGAGTTAGTTTTGTTAGGGCTTGATCCCTACTATCCATTATGTTCTTAGATTGATGTTGCTATGACTTTGCCATGCTTAATGCTTGACACTTTGGGACCGGATGCCATGATTTTAGATCTGAACCGTTTATGTTATCATCATTATATCCATGTTCTAGATCCGATCTTGCAAGTTATAGTCACCTACTATGTGTTATGATCCGGCAACCCCGGAGTGACAACAACCGGACCCACTCCCGATGATGAACATAGTTTGAGGAGTTCATGTATTCACTATATGTTAATGCTTTGTTTCGGTTCTCTATTAAAAGGAGGCCTTAATATCCCTTAGTTTCCAATATGGACCCTACTGCCACGGGAGGGTAGGACAAAAGATGCCATGCAAGTTCTTTTAATAAAGCATGTATGACTATTTACGGAATGCATGCCTACATTATATCGATGAACTGGAGCTAGTGTCGTGTCTCACTAGGTTATAACTGTCACAAGATGAATATCATCCAATAAGTGACCGATCCAATGCCTACGAACTTTTCCATATTGTTTCTGCTAAGTTACTATTGCTATCATCACTATTGCACTTGCTACAAAATTACTGCTATCATTGTTACTATTACTATTGCTGTTGTCACTACTATCAAAATTATCAAACTACTTTGCTACTGATCACTTTGCTGCAGGTAATTAATTCTAGGTGTGGTTGAATTGCTAACTCAGCTACTAATACCTTCAAATATTCTTTGGCTCCCCTTGTGTCAAATCTATAAATTTGGGTTGAATACTCTACCCTCGAAAACTATTGTGATCCCCTATACTTGTGGGTTATCATGGAGACTCTGGCTACTCTACCCTCAAAAACTGTTGCGATCCCCTATACATGTGGGTTATCATGGAGGATCTGGCTTTTTACATTGGCTTCCTCTTAACAGGAGCCTTCTTGTGCATTCTAGGCTTGATGGCCGCAGCAGCTTACTCCTTCTTGAGCACTTTCTTCTTTGAGGTTACCTCCTCATCAACAACAAAGTCCTCATCTTCAGAATCTGAGGTTCTCTTCTTCCTTGTCCTTATTGCAGCCTTAGTCAAATTGCTTGGGGTGCTTCTTCTACCTTCATCATAGCTGTTGTTGGAGGGACTAGTACCCTCACTAAGATTCACCTCCTCCTCTGACCTATTCTGACTATCCTGCCATCTGACATGGCTGAAACTGACCCTCTGAATAGATAGATATAGGTAGAGTGGATGAGCATCACAAAGCACAGCTATTTTTGCAAAAAGTTGACACAAAAACTTAATTTTAGTTTTCTACAGAAAGCATTTCGGAGCTACCGATATGACAAACTCGGTGACACCGGAGCAACCTTAGAGTCTAAAATACAATTTTGGTCAGACCGAAATGCAGTTCGGTGACTCCGAGATGCTAGGGTTTCACGGAGAAAGTGAACTCGGTCATACCGATGCCTGGGCCAAATCGGTGAGACCAAAATCTTCAGATCGGTCCGTCCGAGATGAGTTCGGCGGAAACCTAACCCTAAGTTTTTGCATCAAATCTACCCTAGATGAAGTTTTTAGTGGATAGATTGATCTCAATCGTGGCAAGAAGCTTGGGATTCATCTTTGTGCAAGAATCGGAGTTAAGGAATGCACAAAGAGAACGAGTCTGTACCCTAACTCGGTGACGAACTCGCTACGGCGACAACAGCAATGGATATTCTCGTTGACGGCGCCGGAGACCATCGGCAGGAGGACGCTGGCAACGACAGAGACGATCTAGAGACTAGGAAGGGGCGGAGCTAGGTAGGCGCGGTTGCGTGTTTGAATAAATTTCCAAAATTCAACCTGCGGCATATATATACCCAGTCACTGTTGGTGTGACCGAGTGGAACGACTCGGTGAGACCAAACTATTCTAATCGGTTGCATTGAGGTGAAAACCTAGATCAACTTCAATGATTTCGGTGGGACCAAAAGGAATGACTAGGTCAGACCGAAAGCCATTAAGAGGTTTTGGAAGTTTAAGCCCTTGACAGATCGGTGGCTCCGAGTGCTCCTCACTCGGAGGGTCCGAATTCGACTTGATCAAACTTTGTGATGGAATAGAGTTTGAGACGAGAAAAGCATAAATAGCTAGAGGGAGTTCTTAGGCATTCTTATCCATCCATTTGACAAAAATAAAGACCAAACAATCAAAACAACAAATGGATGTCCTTGAATGGAGAAAAATATGCAACCAACATGCTCACACAATAAGATAGCAAATGAAATATGTGGCAAAATATGCACAAACACTCTAGCATCTATCAAGCAATTGTCGATAACTAGGTCATCTATATATGAGTATATTGACTGAGGAGTCAAATGAGAACATTTGATCGTAGGTCATACTCATTGTTGAAGCACAAGTGGGGTTACCACTTTTACATTAAGCATTGTTGTGTTCACACCATTAGAGTTGATTTAGCTCAATTCTTAGAGCAAAGCTCCCCCTAGATGTGATATCCCCTCTAAGAGGGATGAACAAACTTGGGTTTTGTCGATGATGACTTCATGTAGGGGTTGAAGATGTAGATGCTCAATGTTGATGTAGATCATTTGGAGCAATGCATTGGAGTGAGTTGCACTTTCGATACCTACATGGGTTAGTCCCACAAGGAACATACATGGATATCCATAGACATAGAGTGAAGTACACATATGATGTTGTCTATGAAAGCATTAGGTTACCTTGTCCCTTGTCTTACCAACAATATGGTGATGTCTACTATGCAACTTTATTCTTATAGACTCGTGTTGGGCCTCTAAGCGCAGAGTTTTGTAGGACAATAGCAATTTTCCCTCAAGTGCATGACCTAAGGTTTATCAATCCATGGGAGGTGCAGGATGAAGATGGTCTCTCTCAAACAACCCTCCAACCAAATACAAGAAATCTCTTGTGTCCCCAACAGACCCAATACAATGGCAAATTGTATAGGTGCACTAGTTAGGCGAAGAGATGGTGATAAAAGTGTAATATTGATGGTAGAAATATATTTTTATAATATGAATGAATAAAATAGCAAGGTAGCAAATAGTAAATGGGCACAAAAACGGTATTGCAATGCTTAAAAATAAGGCCTAGGGTCCGTACTTTCACTGGTGCAATATCTTAACAGTGCTAATATAATTGGATCATATAACCTTTCCTCAACGTACAACGAAGAATCACTCTAAAGTTCCTATCTAGCAGAGAACATAAGACGGAATTGTTTGTAGGGTACGAAACCACATCAAAGTTATTCTTTCCGATCAATCTATCCTAGAGTTCGTACTAAAATAACACAAAGCTATTTGACGGTGTCCTGGACTAGGGGGTACAAACCACGACGTCTCCCGACCAGCTGGATCAGGCTGAGGACCCCATGGCGGTTCACTCATGGGCCACTTTGGGTAGCCCATGCCGCACACGAGGAAGATTCCACAAGACTTGATGATCAAGATAAGGACTCCTCTCCACCAACGTATTCGATTAGGACTCTTGTTATCCTAGGACTCCAGTACATTATATAAGCCGAGGCCAGGCTAGTCGCTAGATTATTATGACATTATTCATCATACCCTCAGGTTTTAGACCACAACATATGATCTCGAGGTAGATCAATGTCGAAGTAAATAGCCATGGGTAGCCTAGCCGGCTTCCCCTGGCCCTTCTGAAAAAATTACGAGCCCGTCCGGCTCTCAAAGAACTCAAGCCCTGGGGCCGCCTTCCCCCTGCCGACTATCTTCTAGGCCGACTTCGGGGGGGCGGCCCGCCCTTAGCCCTCATGAAGGAGGCGGTGGGAGGGCCGACTTCGAGAAGCCGGCCACAAGAAGGCCGACTCCAAGAAAGCTGGCTCCCATAAAGCAGTCAAGATGGTACCCGCGAAGTCCGCGTCCACCCAGCAATGATGAAGCGGGGCGTGGCTACAGTAAAGCCTGCCACCCCCAAAACCCGGAGCACGCCCAGCACAGTGCGCCGTACGGGTGACCACGACCCGCCCGGCGCGGCACTGTTGCCACGGCGACCCTGACGCCGTCCACGACGGGCCACCAGCGTGGCCCCCGAGGCGGTGGGCCCCTTCGGGCAGAGAGATACCAAAGGCGGCCACACCTCCTCCCAAGTCGGCCAGATGGAGAGCCGGCCCCCCATAGCCGGCCTGCCATCCTCCTCGAAGGAGACGCCCATTAAGGAGACAAGACACGGTGGGACTACATTAATCGCCCGCCAGGGCGGCGGTACTGTAGCCACGCTTACCCCGACCAAGCCCGCGTCATCAGCACAGAGCAACAGTAACCAGCCACCGACCAGGCCCTGGACAGTGGGGCCTGCCTGTCGACCAGGGTGTCGGCAGCCGGCGGGACCCTCCAGTCGGCGGGCCCCAGCAGCCGGCGCAGAAGCCGGCGAGCATAGTCACAGACAGCTGGGCCCCGCGCCCAGCCGGATTACCATTGTATCCCCGGGGGGTAGGCCTATATAAACCCCCCGGTGCACCCATGCAAAGGGTTCGACCCCCGAGCTAGTCTTAGACACCATACGAGGAGAAGAAGCGAGCTAGCCGTGCCCTTCTTCCTCCTTCCACCAAAACAGCTCAAGGAGCATTGTGTAGCTACTTGTTCATCTAGTGATCATGCGGAGACCCCGCAGAGCAGCAGTAGGGGTGTTATCTCCACGGAGAGCCCTAGAGCTGGGTAAAGTACGTCGGCGAGCTTGTCTTCGCCTCATCCCGTTTCCAGGCACCAGCGATGTCTTATTGGCTCCCACAATGATAAGCCACCCGTTGGCATATGTCGCACCTACCACCCGACATTTGGCGCCCACCGTGGGGCCAGGTGCACCGTCGTCCGGAGACCTGTTCTGGACGGGAACCCTCTTCCTCCCTAGCGAGCGTAGCCAGCCCGGCACGCACGATGGCGCTTGCCACGATGCGCTGCAAGGCGTCGCCAGCATCTGCGCGGCAAGCAGCCTCGCCGATCTCCTTGACGAGGCCCGCATCTCCGATGAGCTTGCCTTCGATGCGGGCACCGGCCACCTCGCCAACCTCCTTGGCCAGCTCCATGTCTCCAGCGAGCCTGCTACGGATCTGGAGTCGGTTGGCTCCACCGACCCGATGCCTGTCGACTCTGACACGGCCTCCTACGACACCTTCCCCACCAACGTCACGATCTACAACGACCCGCTCCCTCGGACCGACGATCGCGATACTGTCACCACTGAGGTGATGGTTATCGGCCACGGTGATCCGGCCGACGAGAGCGCCCACGACGCCCAGCGCGTGGCGGCCCACGACTTGTCCGTCCCCCTCCCGGCTGATGCCGACGACGAAGCACTAGAGGCATGCTGTCTCGCCCTCCTCGCGGAGGGCCGGAGGCTGGCTTCCGTGAGACGCCTCACTGAGGCCTACCAGCGTGAAGCTGACCGCGCCGCCTTCGGCATGCCGGCCGCGGCTGGTCCAAGCCGGGCTGGTGCTGTCAGGCAACATGGCGCCGTCATCGCCGACACGCTGGGAGTCGACCGCCCGGTCTATGCCACTCCGCTCGAGAACCTGCGCACCACCCAGGCGGCCGTGGACGAGTTGGACGGCTTGGAGGCCGAAAACCTCCCCCACATGACCCGGCGCATACAGCAGCTGATTGACGCGGCCGCTCAGCGGCACGAGGCCGACGCCCGCGCGGGAAGCCCACCCCCGCGTCGGGATCACGACGCAACGTCCCGGACGCCGACTAAGAGTAACACCCGCGCGTGGCGCAAAAAAGAGCCGGCTTCCAGCCGAAGCCGGACCCGAATCTCCATCGAGCGCGACGCGGACAGCCGTCCCCGAGCCATGGAATGGCGGGGCAGCCCGCCCCCGCCTCGGGCTCGTGGAGAGATATACCCCACCCCACCGCCAGTGGCGCACCCGACTCTCAGCGGCCGACTAGGTCGCCGTGAAGGAGTCGGCGAGAACGACGCCCGCCATCGGATCGACCGCCTGGCCAGATCCCTGGCGCTGGAAGAAGAAGATGATGTCGGCCTTCCCTGTTTCGGCCCCCGCATCCGCGACGAGCCCTTCCCCAAAGGGTTCTCGCTCCCAAGAGACACGCCCAAGTACAACGGCTCCGTGAAGCCGGAAGACTGGATGATCGACTACTCCACGGCAGTCAGCATAGCCAACGGCAACCGGCGAGTTGCCGTGAAGTACGTGCCCCTCATGCTGCAAGGCACGGCACGGACTTGGCTTAATAGCCTCAAGCCTCTCAGCATCAACAGCTGGGTAGATTTCACCGAAGCCTTCGTTCGCAACTTCACCAGCACCTACAAGCGGGCTCCCAAGCCCAGGCAGCTCTCCCTGTGCGTACAGGGCCCAGCCGAGTCCACTCGCGACTACCTCACGCGTTGGGCCGAGCTTCGCAATTCTTGTGAAGGGGTGCACGAGGTGCAGGCCATCGAATACTTCACTGTCGGGTGCCGAGAAGGCACCCTCCTCAAGCACAAGCTTCTCTGCGACGAGCCGACTACCCTTGACGAGCTTCTGAACATCGCCGACAGATACGCCACCGCCGATTCTTCGATGAAGACTGAGGTCCGGGTAGACGCGTCCGGGAAAGTTCTTAACCCGGCGCCCAAGACGCTGGCAGGAGATTCCGGCCGACGCCGGCACCCGAACGACCAGAAGCGTAAAGGCCCTGCGCCGCCTCCCGCTAACCGGCAGGTGGCCACGGTCGAAGACACGCCGCCTGAAGGGCGGCCCGCGCCCAAGAAACCCAAGGGCGGCCGGCCGGCTTGGCAGCCGGCTTTCTCCTACGAGCAAACTCTTGACGCCCCATGCAAGTTCCATAGCGGCGCGAAGCCGTCCAACCACACAACCCGAAAGTGTAACTGGCTCGCCCGAATCTCCAAGGGCGAAGGACTCACGCCGCCTACTCCTGCCGGCCCGCCGCCTCCTGCTCGGCCGCCCCAAGCCGCTCGGCCCGCAGTCGGCGCCGTGCAGGACGAGTTCCCCGACGAGCAAGCATCCTACGTCATCTTTACGAGCCAGCCAGAAGACCGGCGCAGCAAGCGCCGAGAGCATTAGGAAGTCAGTGTGGTCGCTGCTAACCTAGCCGGACACAAGCATTGGTCAGAGAAACCCATCAGCTGGAGCCGGGCCGACCACCCAGAGGTGATGCCGTCTCCCGGCTCCTATGCTTTGGTCCTGGAGGCCACCCTCACGACGGACAGACGCGCCGCCCGCTTCTCCCGCATGCTGATAGATGGCGGAAGCAGCATCAACATCCTGTACTGCGACACCCTGGAAAAGTTAAGTGTCAAGACGAAGCAGCTTGTGCCGACTCGGTCAGTGTTTCACGGCATCGTACCCGGCTTGTCTTGCGCCTCCATTGGCAAGATCAAGATCGACGTACTCTTTGGGGACAAGGAGCATTTCTGCCGGGAAGCGATCTGGTTCGAAGTGGTGGACCTGGAGAGCCCTTACCATGCGTTACTTGGCCGACCCGCCTTGGCCAAGTTCATGGCGGTCCCCCATTACGCATACCTCAAGATGAAGATACCAAGCTCCAAGGGCATCATCACCATAGCCGGCGATTACAAGAAGTCTGCCGAGTGCGCTGTGGCCAGCAGCTAGCTGGCCGAGTCCCTTGTGATTGCCGAAGAAAATAAGACGCTGGACCGGGTCGTGGTCCTGGCCAGTAAGCAGCTGAGCCGGCCCACCGACTCCAAGGAGCATGATGCCCAAGGATCTTTCCAGCCGGCCAAGGAAACCAAGAAGATACCTCTTGACCCCGAGCACCCCGAGAGGTTTGCCGTCATTGGGGCAAGCCTGAATAGCAAATAGGAAGGCGAGCTCGCCGATTTCCTCCGTGAGAATCGGGATATCTTTGCATCGTCTCCCAAGGACATGCCGGGTGTTCCGAAGGATTTCGCCGAGCACAAGCTACACGTGCGAGAAGACGCAAAACCAGTCAAGCAACCTCTCCGCCGACTGTCAGAGGAGAAGAGAAGGATTGTAGGGGAGGAGATAGCCCGGCTTCTGGCAGCCAGCTTCATCATGGAAGTTTTCTTTCCAGAGTGGCTTGCCAACCCGGTTCTCGTGCTGAAGAAGAATAACAAGTGGCGCATGTGTATAGACTACACGAGCCTCAACAAAGCCTGCCCCAAAGATCCCTTCGCCCTACCAAGGATTAACCAAGTGATAGACTCCACGGCCGGATGCGAGCTGTTGAGTTTTTTGGATGCTTATTTAGGATACCCCCAAATAAAACTAAACCCGGATGACCGCCTGAAGACCGCCTTCATCACGCCATTTGGAGCCTTCTGCTACCTGACCATGACATTCGGCTTGAGGAATGCCGGTGCCACTTTTCAGCGTTGCATGCAGAAGTGCCTCCTCACGCAGCTCGGCAAAAACGCTCACGTCTACGTCGACGATATCATGGTGAAGACGGAGAAGCGCGGCACCTTGCTGGAAGACCTGAAAGAAACATTCGAGAACCCGCGCCGGTTCCGAATCAAGCTCAACCCCGAGAAATGCGTGTTTGGAGTGCCAGCCGGCCAGCTCCTAGGCTTCCTGGTCTCCGAATGCGGCATCGAGTGCAACCCAGTGAAGATCAAGGCCATCGAGAGAATGGCGATCCCCATCAAGCTTCGAGAAATCCAGAAGTTCACCGGGTGCTTGGCCTCTTTGAACCGCTTCATCAGCCGGCTCGGAGAGAAAGCCCTCCCTCTCTACCGCCTCATGAAGAAGAGCACTCACTTCGAGTGGAACGACCAAGCCAATCAAGCTTTTCACGAGCTGAAGAAGATGCTGGCCATGCCGCCTGTCCTGGCGGCGCCGACTGAGAAAGAGCCCATGCTCCTTTACATTGCCTAAACCAGCCGGGTGGTCAGCACCGTCATTGTAGTCCAACGCCCAGAAGAAGGCTGAGCCCAGCCGGTCCAGAGGCCGGTGTATTACTTGAGCGACGTGCTGTCCGCCTCAAAACAGAACTACCCGCATTACCAGAAGATGTGCTACGGCGTGTACTTCACCGCCAAGAAGCTAAAGCCCTACTTTCAAGAGCATCCCATCACGGTCGTATGCACTGCCCCACTGGCCGAGATCATAGGCAGCCGGGATGCATCCGGCCGGGTGGCGAAGTGGGCCATCGAGCTGGCCCCTTACACAATCTTCTACCAGCCCCGCACAGCCATCAAGTCCCAAGCACTGGCCGACTTCCTCGTCGACTGGACCGAGACCCAGTACCTGCCGCCGGCTCCTGACTCCACCCATTGGCACATGCACTTTGAAGGGTCCAAGATGCGCACCGGCTTGGGAGCCGGCGTCATCCTAACGTCTCCCAAGGGCGACAAGCTTAGATACACGCTGCAGATCCACTTCGCCGCCTCCAACAATGTAGCCGAATACGAGGCGCTCATACATGGGCTCTGGCTTGCCAAGGAACTCGGCATCCGCCGGATCCTGTGTTATGGCGACTCGGATCTGGTGGTTCAACAATCATCCGGCGATTGGGATGCCAAGGACGCAAACATGGCAAGCTACCGCTTCCTAGTGCAGCAAATCAGTGGATACTTTGAAGGATGCGAGTTCCTCCACGTACTGCGAGCCGACAACGAGCCAGCCGATGCCCTGGCCCGAATAGGCTCCACTCGGCAAGCAATACCAACCGGTGTCGCTCTACAACGCCTCCTCAAGCCGTCCATCAAGCCGTCTCCAGAATCCGACTCCCTCTTCGTGCCGCCCAACCCCGACGGGGCCGGGTCCGGCTCGAAGAACCAAGCAGGCGACCCGGGGACTTCAGTACTCGGCCCGGGGACTGCAGTAGCCGGCCCGGGGACTGCGGTAGCCGGCCCGGGGACTGCAGTAGCCGGCCCGGGGACTGCAGTAGCCGGCCCAGGGACTACGTCAACGCAGCAGTCGGCGGCCGACTCCAGCACTTCATCACCCAACCCGCCCACCCTGGTGGCAGTAGCCACATTGACGGTAGGGGAAGTCGCAGCTCCGTCATGGGCTCAATCCATCATCAACTTCCTAGTAAATCAAGATCTGCCGGCTGATGAAATAGAAGCGAGACAAGTCCAATGTCGAGCCGGAGCATACATGATCGTCAACAGAGAACTGGTCAAGCGCAGTGTCACTGGAGTCCTCCAACGGTGCGTCGAGCAAGAGAAGGGCATTGCGATCCTCAGGGATATACACCAAGGAGAATGCGGCCACCATGCCGCCTCAAGATCACTTGTCGCCAAAGCTTTCCGCCACGGCTTCTTCTGGCCGACTGCTTTGGATGACGCCAAAGAATTAGTTAAGCATTGCAAAGGCTGCCAACTTTTCAGCTCCAAGCAACACATGCCGGCTTCGGCACTCAAGACCATTCCCATCACTTGGCCCTTTGCCGTTTGGGGATTGGACATGGTGGGCCCATTCGAGACGGCGCGCGGCGGCATGACACATTTGCTTGTCACCGTGGATAAATTCACCAAGTGGATCGAGGCAAAGCCGATCAAGAAGCTGAATGGGCCGACTGCCGTGACATTCATCGCAGACATAACAACTCGGTACGGCGTGTCACACAGCATCATCACCGACAATGGCACGAATTTGGCCAAAGGAGCCTTGGCACGTTTCTGCACTGTGCAAGGTATCCGGCTGGACTTAGCGTCCGTCGCCCACCCGCAGTCAAACGGCCAGGTCGAGCGAGCCAACGGCCTCATCCTCTCCGGCATCAAGCCCCGACTGGTCGTACCTCTGGAGCGTTCAGCCGGCTGTTAGCTCGATGAGCTGCCGGCTGTCCTCTGGAGTCTGCGGACCACCCCAAACAAGTCAACCGGCTTCACTCCTTTTTCCTCATGTACGGTGCCGAAGCAATCATCCCAACCGACATCGAGTTCGACTCACCTCGGGTGACCATGTACACGGAGGCGGAGGCCAAGGAAGCACGAGAAGACGGCGTCGACCTGCTGGAAGAAGGCCGGCTGTTAGCCCTCAGCCGGTCTGCCATCTACCAGCAGGGGTTGCGCCGCTACCACAGTCGGAAGGTTAGGCCAAGATCCTTCCAGGAGGGCGACCTTGTGCTCCGGTTGATCCAGCAAACAGCCGGCCAGCACAAGCTCTCGGCCCCCTGGGAAGGCCCCTTCATCATCAGTAGAGCTCTAGGCAACGACTCCTACTACTTAATCGACGCACAGAAACCCAAGGCACGCAAGAGAGACGACTCCGGCAAGGAGTCGGAACGACCATGGAACACCAAGCTCCTTGGAAGATTCTACAATTGAAATGCAGTATGTATCACGTCAACTTTTTGTACTAAGTACGAGACAATAGGCCCCCCGACGAGGACTCGAGGACTGCCATCTTTTATCTATGAATGAACAATATCATGCTTATGACCTTGTCATTTCATTTACTTATTCTGTCCGGCACCGGGTTCGACAAGTCGGCCCGGGGACTAACCGACTAAAGTTATATTAGAAGTCTTACCCGCGGTCAGGCAAGTAGTGTGCCGACACCCGGGCTTAGCTCTTGCCAAAGCCACAGTTCGAAGAACCGGCTGTTCGGCTAGCAAGAGTCAAAAGCAGGAAAGGGTGCGCACACGAAAAATGTCTAGGGACCAGCAGACTAATATAACAGGAGCCAGTTTGCCGCCTACCGCCAACCGACTACCAAAGTAGCCGGCCGGCCAGTTTCCATTCACTTCACTTCAATCCAAGAAAGCTTGAGTACTTGCCTCCCCAAAGTGGGAAGGCGGCAAAGGAAAAAGCCTAAGGATAAAAAGCGTACGTGAATGGAAACCAAACATGCACATAATAATATTTACATAAAGGACCTCCAAGAGGCCGACATCCAACATAGTTTGATACACCCCCAGTGGGTGGAATTGCGAAAGCTTAAAAGATTGTTCAAAAAGACAACAAGCAGGAAAAATAAAGACGGCAAGTCAAGCTGGCGGAGCGGTTGACGAGCTGGGCTAGTCGGTGGAGACGGTTGCGCCGGCTGAGGGAGCGGCCGGCTGGCGAACTTCGGCTTGATCACCGCCTCCTGCAGAGGGCGCGGTCTCACGCGCCTTGTTGCTGGAGGCACGATCAGCTTGAGGCTGGCCGGTTGTTCCACTAGCCGGCTCGACGTCTTCACCATCTTCGTCCCCGTCATCCTCGCCCTCATCACTGGAGGCGATCTCCTCGGCCGAGTCCTCGCCCACCGCCGGGTCCAGACCGAACCAGTCCTCCGGCTGGGCAACGCCATCATCATTGATCTCAGGCGCGAAGACACTGATGTCGGTACACTCGGCGATCGTCAAGGCGCACTGGGCGATTGCCGGCCGCATTTCCTCCAGCTCCGCGTCGGCTTCCAGCCTCCAAGTACGCAACTGGTCCAGGCTCAGCCTTGGGTACCAGGCGCGGACGAACTCCAACGCCCGCCCGGCTCCGAGGCGGGCCGCCGACGCTTTCCAAGCTTCGAAACACCTGACTGCGACCTCCAGCCAGTCGGCGGTCCGGCTTGGGGTGCGGGGGATCGTCTGGCCGGGCCAGAGGGCGGCCAACACCTGCGCCCCGGCACGTTGAAGCCGACGAAGCATCTAGTGAGCCGGCTGCAGCCGCGCTTGGACGGCCACAAGCTTCTCCTCCAGCGTCCGATTTGCGTCCGGCGCAACGTTGACGCCCGCCTGACGACGCGCCTCGCGATGAGCCTCAATGGCTTGGGCAGCAAGGGTGGAGTGGCCGGGAAAGTAATCTGCACAAGAAAACGGTCGGCAGCACAAGTCAGCCCACGACCCCAGGCGGCCAGCAGGCAGAAGAAGGGCGAGAAAAGCAGCTTACCATCGATCAAGTCTTCGATGCGGCTGAAGCCCGCATCCAATGCTTGACAAGTCTCAGCCCAGCTCGCCGCCTCGGTCTCAAACTCCGCCTTCAGGGCGGCCTCGCTGTCCTGCGCCTTCTGCAGGGCCGCCTTGTGGCTTTCTTCCTGATCAGCCAGCTTCTTGGCCAGGCGGTCGCGCTCCTGGACCAAGGTGGCATACTCGGCGTCCCTAATACGAAGGGCGGTCTGTGCCTCGCCAAGCTCTCTCCGCAAGTCGGTGTTGGCTCCTGCAAAGAGCAAAAGACAAAAAGAAAAAACCAATGAGGGAAAGGTCGTCAAGGAAGATCCGACCCGACTGCTCAGTAGTCGGCCCGAATCTCGGGGACTACACCCAGTGGGTGCGCTGACGCGCCCCCACAGGAAACAGATAAAAACAAGCACTTACTTCGGCTGTTGGCCAGGTCGTCGATCTTTCGACCCAACTCCTGAGCCTGGGAGTTGAAGGCGGCAGCACGGGAATTATGATATTCCTGGAAGTTAAGATAGAAAGCAAAGATAAGACAGTCGCCAAGAAAGATCCGACCCGACTGCTCAGCAGTCGACCCGAATCTCAAGGACTACACCCAGTGGGTGCACTGACGTGCCCCCACGGAAGAAATCAAGGAACCAGAGCGGTCAAGAGCAAAAAACCTACCCCGGATGGTGGCTCGCGTCGACAGGAACTCCTGCGTGTATTGCTGCAGGAGGGCGGCCTGAGCTCGCAGCCGACTCCGGACCTCTTGGGCCACCACATTCAGCTCGCCGGTCCCCGTGCTGGAAGTCCACCCGGACGTAGCGGAGCTGGCCGCCTCCAAGGCCTCCGCCGACTGGCCGGCGCCTGCGGCTTGGCGCGACTCCAGCGGAGCGGCGCTTCCCCCTGCGCGCTGACGCGTCACCGGCTGTATTTCGAGGCCGGCTCCGACTTCAGGCGCGCCCCTGGCCGGCTCCATTGGCGCCGTCGACGACTGGCCACCTTGCCCGCGCCGACTGGCGCGGCCGGCGGCGTCCTCCCCGCGAAAACATCAAAGAGCTCCTCCCTTTGCACCGACGGTGGGTCTTGGATGATCTCCTCCGCCAGGGGCAATGGGGTGTCCGGGGCTACGGTTCGGAGTGGGATGGCGAGCAGTGGGGGTTGGTCGCGCGAGCCCTCCGCCTCTGTCTCCACGGTTGCCCGCTCCGCCTGAGCCCTGGCCGCCGCCTCAGCCCGCTCCTTTGCCACCTGAGCGGCCTCCCGATCCGCCGCCTCCCTCTCTTCCCGCGCCTCACGAGCATTCCGCTCTGTGGCTTCCATGAGATCGGCGCGGGGATCCACGCGGCGGGGGCCTGAAGACCCTCCAGCCGGCCCGACGACGGAGCCTCCTGGGCCCCGCTCAAGAGAAAGCGGCGCCCTGCTCAGAAAACGGAGAAAAGTCAGGAAGAATGATTCAAGCAGAAGAACACAGCAAAACAAGCATACAAGCAGTCGGAGGCTTACGCCGAGACCGTCTGGGGCTGCTTCACCGCTTTCCGAAACCGGGCCGCCTTCGCCGCCGCCTCGTCTCGCTTCGTCGCTGCGGCGGAGGCTTTGGACTTCTTCGGCCGATTGCCGAAGAGAGTTGACGCGGCCCAGCGCTTCGGAGCGCCACCGCCTGCAGCCGGCGCGGCAGACGAGCCCGCGCTTTGGCGGTCGGACGCCGGCAGGCGACGCGGGACTTCTTCGGCGTCGGCGTCGTTCGGCCAGTCCTCGAAGCTGGCGGAGAGCCCGGTGCCTCCAGGCTCGATGTTGTCCCCCACGACAGCCTCCTCCATGGCGGCCACCCCCATGTCCGGGTCGTCAACATTGTCCACCGTGCGATCGGGGGCGTACTGACGTTAGATCCCTGCCGCCCCAGCCGGCGGTGGAAGAAGGGGGTTCTGCTAACAAAAACCGGCTGATCAGGAGCCGGCCATCATGGAGTCGGCTGATAACAAAAAGAAGATAGAGAGAGAAGCTTACCACAGGCGTAGGATTGGCGCGAGAGTACGGCGCCTTGCCGTATCGCCAGTCCCCAGCGAGCTTGCAGTTGGCGATGTAATTGACCATGAGCGCCACCTCCGCTTGCGGCATTTCCCGTGTGCTCAGCCGGCTTGGGTCGAAACGGCCGCTCATCTGGCACATCATGTGGGGCCAGCTTTGGAGAGGAAGAATCCGGCGCTCCACGAAGGCGGCCACCAAGTCGGATCCGCGCAGACCTTCCGACTGGATCATCACCCGAAGCCGGGCGATGGCGGCGTTCCCAGCCGGAGACAGGGACCTGGACCGGTAACTCCATGATGGCTGCCTCCCCTCGGGGGCGAGCCGGCGTTCTTCACATAGAAATATGACTTTTGCCAGATCTTCACCGACTGGATGAGGGGGATGAGGGGGAACGGATTGTTATCGCCTGACCTCCTCATGGCGATGTAGGCTCCGCAGGGGGCAGGCACGCCGGCGGTGACAGTGCCGAGCTTGCTCTGGAAGAACTCTCCCAGAGCTCCAGCGTGGGGAGCACGCCCAGGAAGCCTTCGCAGAGGGAGATGAAGGCCGACACAAGCATCACCGCGTTGGGCGTGAGATGGTGCAGCTACAAGTTGTAGAACTCCAAGAAGGAGCGCAGAAATCCGCTCGCCGGCAGGCCGAAGCCGCGCAAGAAGAGCGAGCGGAAGACGACCCGCTTGCCTTCCTCCGGCTCCGGCGAGACCTCCGTCGCGGGCGCCAGGCGAACTTGCACAAGATTGGCGCCGGGCAGGCGCCGCGTCTGGCGGAGGAACTCCACTTGCTCGTTGTCGACGTTGGAGCCATCCCATGAGCTTGATAACGCCATGGAGCAGGGCGCGGTGGGGGTGCTGCGGTGAGAAGCTGCGATGGCAGCAAGAAGAAGAAGAAGGAAGACGAGGAGGGACGGAGTGTGGGAGAGCGAGCGAACCTATGCCTCTCCCCTCCTCCCCCTACTTGTAGGCTCGGGTGGCGGAGCCGAGGAGGCACGGTGTGGGGGAACGTGGGGATCGATCGTGCCCACTTCCCCCACGTCCTGCGTTTATTGCGCCCTAATGGCGAATTCAAGGTGCCACAGGAAGGCGAGCCGTCTCCCTGGGCCGCAGAAGATCAGCGCTTGGGCCGAGGCCAGGGAGTGGCGGGCCCGAGTCTGCGGCGGCGTCCCGTCACGCGCGTGCGTGGGCAGGATTCCACCGCCACGTGGCCCACGGGGGGCCCGCAATTAGCATGCAAGTCGGCCACCATCCTGACCGCAAGATACGAGAGCTCTCTGAAAACGACCTACACCAGCGAAGCCGGCTCCTCGGGATAAGAAGCTGACCAAGCTTCTCGTCCCTCTGTCTGCCTCGAAGCTCGACCAGCTTCGGGGACTATTGTCAGAGTAAATAGCCATGGGTAGCCTAGCCGGCTTCCCCTGGCCCTTCTGAAAAAATTACGAGCCCGTCCGGCTCTCAAAGAACTCAAGACCTAGGGCCGCCTTCCCCCTGCTGACTATCTTCTAGGCCGGCTTCGGGGGGGTGGCCCACCCTTAGCCCTCATGAAGGAGGCCGTGGGAGGATCGACTTCGAGAAGCGGCCACAAGAAGGCCGACTCCAAGAAAGCCGGATCCCATAAAGCAGTCAAGATCGTACCCGCGAAGTCCACGTCCACCCAGCAATGATGAAGCGGGGCATGGCTACAGTAAAGCCTGCCACCCCCAAAACCCGGAGCACGCCTAGCACAGTGCGCCGTACGGGTGACCACGACCCGCCCGGCGCGGCACTGTTGCCACGGCGACCCTGACGCCGTCCATGACGGGCCACCAGCGTGGCCCCCGAGGCGGTGGGCCCCTTCAGGCAGAGAGATACCAAAGGCGGCCACACCTCCTCCCAAGTCGGCCAGATGGAGAGCCGGCCCCCCATACCCGGCCTGCCATCCTCCTTGAAGGAGACGCCCATTAAGGAGACAAGACACGGTGGGACTACAGTAATCGCCCGCCAGGGCGGCGGTACTGTAGCCACGCTTACCCCGACCAAGCCCGCGTCATCAGCACATAGCAACAGTAACCACCCACCGACCAGGCCCTGGACAGTGGGGCCTGCCTATCGACCAGGGTGCGGCAGCCGGCGGGACCCACCAGTCGGCGGGCCCCAGCAGCCGGCGCAGAAGCCGACGAGCATAGTCACAGACAGCTGGGCCCCGCGCCCAGCCGGATTACCATTGTACCCCCGGGGGGTAGGCCTATATATACCCCCCGGTGCACCCATGCAAAGGGTTCGACCCCCGAGCTAGTCTTAGACACCATACGAGGAGAAGAAGCGTGCTAGCTGTGCCCTTCTTCCTCCTTCCACCAAAACAGCTCAAGGAGCATTGTGTAGCTACTTGTTCATCTAGTGATCATGCGGAGACCCCGCAGAGCAGCAGTAGGGGTGTTATCTCCACGGAGAGCCCTAAAGCTGGGTAAAGTACGTCGGCGAGCTTGTCTTCGCCTCATCCCATTTCCAGGCACCGGCGATGTCTTATTGGCTCCCACAATGATAAGCCACCCGTTGGCATATGTCGCACCTACCACCCGACAATCAACTATGTACTTGATATTACATCAATATAAACAGAGCATGACGTAGGGTTTTACCTCTATCAAGAAGGTCTGAACCTGGGTAAAACATTATCTCCTTCGTTCCTGTTACCATTGATCTAAGAATCCACAGCTCGGGACCCCCTACCCTGAGATCTTCCAGTTTTGACACTCACAATGGTGCTTTCATTGAGAGTTCCGCTGTGAGATCGACAAATGATCAATGGCTCACCTGCAGATCAACTACGACGTCGGCGTCTTCGTCGCCGGCTCGACTGGCCACCTTGGCTTGACCAAGGACTGTGCCCCGCCTTCAATTGTCATGTTTGGATGAGGGCCTTCATCAAACATCAACTCCGATCTCTATCATGATCATGGAGGAATCATCCTTGGAGCTCGGGGCTCAACGTCAACATTGCCCTCGGGCGACCGTGTTGTTCTTCCGGACAGCAAACTTGTATCCACTTCCACCACCTCCTCGAGCATCTCTTTGACGATTCCTTCAGTGGAATTGTGCGTAATTGAGTCTACAACAACCCTGTAAAATTTCGTCGCGTTTCAATGGAGCAATCTCCGCTGATCTCCGATATACCGGAGCCCTATCGAGTCTGGATGGGAATCAGGATGAGTTTAGGGTGCGGTCTCCAGAGCCCAGCTCGGAGGTTATTTGGAAGATCTGGCCGTTCATTTGCTACGGAATTTCTATATCTACTACCTCTCAGAATTTCAGCTCGATCCGACCGTTCAAACTCTGGGAACCTTCCGATTAGTGCATCACTTTTTGGATCTATTTTCTGCGCGAATACGAATCCAACATGAGATCATCTCTCTTCATTAACGAGATATTGGACAACCTTTTTGGAAGAATCTCTTTCTAGGGTATTGTTTTTGTTTCCGAACACATACTCATGAATTTTTCTCCTTTTCGGAGGTAATCTTCAATGTCATGCTGGTGTCAAACCTGTCCGGAAATATTGCTTGACGGCTGCCGACCTACACTAGATACGTCGTCGCTTTGTTGAGCCGAGCTCAACTTCTATGGATCATCATCTTGGCGAGCCGAACAAAGAGTTTGGAATCGCAAAGGATAAATCATCACCAACATCGCCACCCTATAGATCACACGGAGCGGGCACACCGGCATCGTCGCATGGTCACTTCATCAAGTCGGCATTGATCGCGTCACAAGTTACAACTTGTGTCGGCATGGCTGCACTATTGCTTCTTCAAGCCGATGTCCATCATGTCAAACTGCTTCAACATCTCGGCTGACACGGCAGCTGCAACGTCCCCTTACCGACCCGCTCCGTCACCTCGGCTGGACCGGGGGCTTCACCATATTTTCATCAAACCTACTCCGATGACTTCGGCGTCACCAGCGACCTGTTTCGACTCATCGGCTGACATGGAGGCTTCGACACCTCGGCTGAAGCGGGGACTTTGCTATTTCTTCATCAACATACTCCGGTGACTCCGGCGTCACCATCCAACCAGCTTTGTCACGTTAGCTGGACCAGGGGCTTTGCCTCGGCGAGCCAACCTTTGCCGGCATCGCCATGCCGTCGCTTTATCGCCCATCAGGCAATGGGTGTGCGGATCGAGTCCCAATTTTGGAGTCACCTTTCTTCGGATTGCTACAAAAAATAAACCAGGTGCTATTAATCCTAGTAATTTTTGCTTGTTTGGGTTTATTTTTCCCGAGTAATGATTACTCTGGTTTGTTCCATCATCTGTACATAGGTATATCAAATGGTGGCCACATTAACGACGGTCGCATGGTGCTTCGGCATTCCCACACCTTTACCGCATCACGCCGACGCCCTGCATCGACATTGACTTCGGCACCAGGCCACATATATTTAAATAAATTATTTTGCGTAAAATAATTATGCAAGGATTTTATATATTTATATTATTATTGTTGGACTGCACTATTTTACATGTGTAGGTAATCGATTTCGACTGTGCCACTCGGTCACTTCAGCAAGCCGACATCATCGTCCCAATCGGCCTAAATCGGCTTGCGTGATCACCTTGTTGGTCGAATTGCCATACCGACATGTTCGGTTTCCTCAGGACTTCGGCATCGCTGAGGGAGCTCTACCTCATCGAGTGTTCGGCACACAGGCCATATTTCTTTTATTACTCACTTTGCATAAAATATTAATCATGCATCCTTTTTAAAAATATATTATTATTACTATTATCTCCAACTTGCACTATCTTCTGTGCATAGGTAAATGATCCGGATTGGGCAGCGTTGTCACCTCTGCGTATCGACATACCACGTCACCTCGGCTAGACCGGGGGTTTCGTCATCACTTCATTAACCCAGGCCGGGTACTTCGGCGTCACACTACCGGCCTGCATCAGTCGTGCTATGTTGCCACTTCGGAGCGTCGAGCTCTTTGCTCTGCCACCTCGGGACCGGCTTGGGGGTTGGGAGCTCATCCCGCCGTAAGCTCGGACCGCGTCATCAATACCGAGCACATTAACCAGCTAAGTTGCTTTCATGCTAAAAAAACTTTTAGTTTTCAATTTTGTTCGGTTCGACCAAGCATTATACTTTTTTGGCAAAAAGTTATTTGTGAGAAACCTCCTTGTCAAAACTTTGTTTGTGACTCACAAATTCAAATACCCCGTTTACTTGGGGGCTTCCTTTATGAAGCCTTTCCTCTTGCATATGATTATACTTGTATGGCTTCGTTCCTTGTTCGTGTATTACGCCACATTATGCACCATGTTGACTTAAGTGTTCCGCAAGCTGGGTTGCCTTGCTCCTGTGTCTACCCCTACGTTCCCAATTGTTCAGCTAGGGAGTAAAGGGAGCACCTCTGCGATTGTCACGGTCGGGTCATCCGAGCTCGGACCTCAGACTAGGTGAAGCCGAAAGCTAGCGCTCTATTGTTTTCAATCATGGTCGGCACAAAACGGAACTCATGAGTACAAAAATATGTTGCACAAGTTCATAGTAACAATGAGTAACTAAAGAAAGGTATCCATAGGGGTACTATTTTCTTCGAAGATGCTTCTTACACTTCGTCAGTAATATAGCATAAGTTCCCTGAGCGCGCTTTATCTGTTACAGCCTTATGGCCTGACTGCCTGGTTATCGGAAGCACCGTCGATATTCTCGACAGGTGGAGTACATAACACTTTTCAGCCCTTTATCAAAGAGGGAGAAGCCGATGGTCAGTTAAGACGCGTTTAAAAGTTCGGGTGAACACAGATATGATATAAGTACTTCGGTACATACAATCATTATACATAAAATTCTTTTACCCAAGTTTACTGGGGGCTCTTAAGTTTATGTGAGCCATTTTAGAGTAAATGTGTTTTCTTCCTAGTCGTTGCAAAATCTTTTCCTATCACTCCTTTTTTTGACGCGAGTGTGTGGTCAATAGCCGGATAGCCCATTTTCTCTCTAGTGACCGCTCGATTTTAATTCACTAAACTGGTCTAACGAGCAGTACTCCACCTTTGGGATAGGAGGTTGCAGCCGTAGGATAACCCGCTCGAAGTCTTGAGATCGGATGTGTCATATTAATGCACGACAGAAGCACAAAAGTAAGACCAATTTTCTGATTGGCACCAAATGACTTGATTGAGTTCGGGCGTAAAGTTTTTACTAAAGTTTTTTGGTTTTTCAAGCCTATGGCACTTTTAAACTATTTGTTTGTTTCCAGCATAAGTCTCATAGTGCAGTGCTGGACACTTTTAGAGATTCGGCACAAAAATTCTTGGATATTACTATATATGCATCGGTTTCAAATTATGTCTTTGATCAATAGTTGGGTTGCCCGGCTCCTGTGCTTGCCTCCTACATTCTGCTTTGTTTAGCTAGGTGTGCAAAGGGAGAACCACTGCGATTGTGCTTCTAGATCGAATGGTTAAGCACCTCAGTGGAGAAAGCCGAAAACTGACTATCACAATGGGCGTAAACTGGTCAGCGATCCGATGACGGTATCAAACTATAGATTGATACCGATTACCCCGTGTTAAACGATGGGCCTTTCATAACATTGGCCGAACTGATAATGGCTAGACTTCGGTCAGTGCCTATGACTAAGTGAAAGTTATAAAGCCCGCATATCTGATTGCCTCGTTTCTGCTAACACAACCGCCTTCGGGCACCGAGACTCAGCTAAGGGTTGTCTTGTTATTGCGGAAACACCCTGCGTAGCATCTACAAGCGGGTGGAAGCCGACGATGGGCCACTTTCAAGTGATAAACAGTCACAGCGGAGTCAAAATAGATATATCATCGGCATTCGTATTTTATATATGAGGGCTACCTTCCATAATTATTGTTATAAAGCCATAAATATGCATCAATTTAACTTAAGATTTTGGCCAAGCTGGGTTGCCTAGCTCCTGTGCTTACCCTTATGTTCCCGATTGTTCGGCTAGGCGGTAAAGGGAGCACCTCTGTGATTGTTACTACCGGGTCATCCGAGTTAGTACCCCAGACTAGATGAAGCCAAAAGCTAGCGATCTTAAAGGATATAATTGGTCGACAATGACGGAAGTGAAAATTTTGATTCATTAATACCATAGAGTTCGGGAACTTTCCTCGAACTAAATCCTCAATATTTTCCTCCCACATTGATTGGAGGTGAGGTTTCATGATCATGATCAGCATGACAACCCAAAGAAAGGAACCGATAGCGGGATTATTTTCTTTGGAAGATGTTTCATATCTCTTTGCATACCTTTGTTTATAAAACCGTATGGCTGGATTGCCTTGTTTTCCATAAATCTTTGCCCTTATAACGGCTTTATAAAGTAGGACAAACACTCCCGGCTTCTGGCCAAGGAGGTTGAAGCCGATGGTCGGTCAACAAAGTTTTGTACAATGCGGATCCGAGCATTAATGATGTAAAGTACTTGGATACGTAGAATCATTACACATAATTTGTGATTTTACTCTGGATATCGATCCTTAATTCGGTCACCCGTGCCCAGATTAAGGCTCGGGGGCTACTGGGCTTCGGGCTTATCATTCACTAATATTAAAAGGGGCGTATTGATCCCCTGATCTGGTGTTTCCACCCGACCAGTGTCTCGGAGGCTACTGCATTGCTTATTCAATGCAGAAAATTCAAAGTGCTCAGTGTTCGACTGGACCGAACTATGGGCAAACACGTCTTCGGACAACAATAAGTACCATCTAGGACTTATCCGGCATCAAGCTAATATATTACAGTGACTTCTCAAAACCCTCTCTCAAGGGCCCGTCCGCCGATCACTATTACCTCTAATATATTACACTACGTTTCTATTCCTATGTATGCTGCCGAGCTAGGACTTGATCCTCAGGACGATTTCACGACCTGAGTCTCAGAAGCTACTAGGATCAATGGTTTCATATTTTCCTTTAGGTGCATCTCAGATTTTAGGCCGACAGACACCTTGAGGGCTACTGGCCATACATCTCGTCAGCAAATAAATTTATACACATCGGAAATAAAATCCGCAAACAATCATCCCATGACTGAGGTGCTGAGCGACCTCGGAAGCAGTTCAGCATATAACTTGGATGCAAGTGGCTGGCTCCTTAGAGGGCATTTCTAGCATTAAGCTCGGCTAAAACTTTTTCAAGACCAAGGTAATCTATGACACCTCGCATATAGTCCAGCATTGGAGCTCGGATACATTCCGGCGTTGAAGCTCGGAAGCGGTCCGGCCTTGGTGCTCGGGTGCAAAAGATACCTCGAATGCAGTCTGGCGTTGGAGCTCGGACGAGAGAGGATACCGCCGCATGTGAAACACTTCAAACCCAAGGTGGGCGTAAAAATAACAAGGCATTGATAACGACCAATAACTTAAAGGGGCTCCTCAGGACACCCGACGTGTAAAATCTTCGGATTTACTTCGGCAATCCTCAAGATCGAAGATAAGAAGATTTGTTGAACCAGTTTTCAAGACCGACGACCAAAGATGAAGAATAGTTTGGAAGAATCGAGGAGCTTCCCCAACTTGAAGATCGGTTTAGGGGGCTACTAACGGTGTCCTGGACTAGGGGGTACTCACCACGACGTCTCCCGACCAGCTGGATCGGGCCGAGTGTCAGGACCCCGATTCTAAGCCACATCGATCTAGCCGGTAACACCTCATATCACTTTGCGGCCTCACGCACGGTATCCCACGGGTGTCGCCTTACCATGGCCCGGAACCGTTTGCGCCTTTTGGCTCGCGTATATGACAATGTCGCTAGCATCCATATGACCGAGAACCCGGGCCGACATGGCTAGTCGTGAACCCAAAGCGGCACAGACCTATGGAGACAGGCATACATGAATCACAACGAACATGTCGGTCATCAACGAGTGATTCCGGGCTGTAGCACTGGGCTAACAGGACTCCGGGAAATCCCGGGCTGTAGCAGGCTAGACAGGACTCCGGAGATCACCGCGTGACATTTCCCCGAAGGGACAGACATAGGGACGAAGTGAAACACATGCCGGCCAGTCAAGGGTCCTGAACAGTAGTGCTGGGCTAGCAGGACTCCGGTGAACCGGGCTGTAGCGGACTACTATGGCTCGAGGAGCACTAGACTACATTTCCCCATAAGAAAGGCTGCGAAGGACAAACAACTAGATTGTGGATCCCACTTATACCAAGCATTTCAATCATACATACAATATGCTCGATATGAGTACATACAACATGGCATCACAACAAAACTCTACAACTCAAGTACTTTATTTAAAGGCTCCAGGGAGCCATACATAACATATCCATACTAGTAGGGGTCACATGACCCGACACTCAAGTCATACAGTCATACAAGGACATGCGGAAGCAACTAGTCTGAGTACAGACTCTAGAAAGAAAGAAGGCTTCTCGAAGCCTGTCTATCTACATAGGGCCCTCCATGGCCTGGATCACCACCTGGGTGGCTAGTCACTCGTCGACGTCAAGGTCTACGTAAAACCCATCGGAGGGGGCAGTGTTGTCGTCTGAAAACAATAAATAAGCAAACATGAGTACAAAGGTACTCAGCAAGTCTTACATTAGAACCTACTGTACATGCTCATTCTCAAGAAGGTGGTGGGGTTTATGCAGCAAGCCAGCTTTGACTCTTGGCTAAGCTATCCTACGGAATCTTTTAGCAAAATAGTTTTCGCACACGAGTCCACTACTCACCATCACAATACTCCACCGTGGATCCTCCATCGTATCCAGCGAGGGGGCCATCCTCGGTACTCACACTTATCTTGAGTCTTTTAGTAGTATCCATTAACTTGTCTATGAACTGTATAGGCAACCAAGTAGTCCTTTACTGCGGACGCGGCTATTCGAATAGTTTTATACCCTGCAGGGGTGTACTTCGTCATACACGCTTTCACCGCTTACCGCCGTCTACACGACATGTACTCGGCAACCTTCAAGCGGAAGCCCAGCGAGGGTGTCGGCCACGGCCTACCTAACACCTAAGCCCCTAGTCCAGGTTATCGCCTATCCAGGTTCCATCCGCAGGGAGTCCGGCCGAGGTTTCCACATACGGCCCCGAACGATGTGAACAGGGTTCCCGAGACACCAAACGGGTGACTCGGTACACCGTGCCATGGTGTATCTACCGCAACATAGCCCACCCCTAGGGTCAGCGCTACGCACGGCCACCAACACATATCCTACAAACACCAGAAGCTATTTGCATCTCCTAGACAGAGTACTAGGGTGGCTAAGAAGCCGAGAGGGTCCATTTGTTTCGGGCCCAATGTACGGTAGTAACTGCATCTTAAATCACACATACAGATCTCAGTTCTTATGGACGGCCTCAATGAAACAACCCACCATGTACTCCTACATGGCCTCTCATCGATACCTTTACCAAAACATGTTCAACACATAACACATATTACTGGCACAAGCATTTCACTCTAGCCCATCACCCAGATGAACCAGACCTGACACAACTCTAAGCATAGCAGGCATAGCAAGGTAGGAATCACAAAACATGGCTCAATCAACTCCTACACATGCTAGTGGGTTTCATCTAGTTACTGTGGCAATGACAGGTCATGCAGAGGATAAGGGTTCAGCTACCGTAGCACACAGCAGTTTGAATCGTGTTGTCTTAATGCAGTAAATAAGAGCAGGAGCGAGAACATGGGTTGTATCGGAATGATCAATGGTTGCTTGCCTGATGTAGTGGTAACGGGATACTGCCCTTTAGTTGGATACTCGTGAATATCCTCGGAGGCAGAACCTACCACGAAGAACACAACCGAGCACAATCAACACATGACGATATGCAACAATATGATGCATGCTATGACATGGCAATGTGGATGTGTCTTGAGCTAATGCAACTAGCTATGATTTAAATGAAGTTGGTTTGAGTACAAGATTCAAATTCCAACCCCATATATGATTATTTAAATGCCCTTTATTTGTTTTATCCAAAACAGAGGACAAGCATTGTTCAAACATGCATGAAAATGGTACAGATGGATTCCTTGAATTGTTCTGATAATTTTTCATATATAATTTGTCTCATTTGGAGTTATGGTTGAATTTCTATGAATTTTTGAAGTTTAGGCAATTTTCTGGAATTTTCTATATAAAATTAAATCCAGAAAAGAGTTACTGCGTCAGCCTTGCGTCAGCATGACATCAGCAAGTCAAAGGCGGTGTCCAGGTCAAAGCCGACCAGTGGGGTCCACTGGTCAGTGACTCTAGTTGGTTTCTGTGGCTGACGTGTGGGACCAGGTCAACTGTGACATGGCAAAGTCAAACTGAGAGATGGGGCCCTCCTGAGACCGGTGCTAATCTAACAGAATAGTTAACTAACTAATTAAGCACTAGGGCCCACATGGCAGTGACTCTAGAGGGGTGGTTAGTGGGTTAGTTAACCGCTAATGACGGCCACGTCGGCTACCGGTGTTTAGCCGCCGGCGACCTCAGATCGCGGCGGCGTCCGCGTCGGGATTTTGCTACAGGCGATGGTTTGGCGCGCTCGGGGCACCAGGGAGGAGCTCGTGCTCGTGCGCATCTAGGGAGACCAACGGGAGGTGCGGGGGTGGCCGGAGCTGACGGTGGCGAGCTCTTTTGCGGCCGCCGGAGTTCGGGTATGGTTGGGGTTGGCACTAGGGGGCATGGCAGGTCGAATGGGTGGGTGCGTTAGGCTCCTGGGGACGCGTTGAAGGCGGTGTTGTGCTCGGACGCGTGCTTGCACGGCCGTAGCCATGACGGTGTCGAGGCTCAACGGCGGCGAGCTTCGGGTGCTCGCGGGGCAACAGCTACGGGGCGAAATCGACGGCGTGGCTAAGGGGAAAGGGACCGGGAGCTCACAGCGGTGCCGTAGGGGTGGCTAGCGGGCTCGGGGGCGACCTTGACGGCGCGAATCAACGGCGAGGAGCTCGGGCGGCCGAGGTTGAAGATGACGGAGGTGGTGACGTTCCAGGCTCTCCCGGCTCGCGTAGCTCGGTGGGGAGGACGAGGAAGACACGGCGGTGCTTCTGGGCTCAGCGGCAGGGCGAGGGGAGCACGGGGGCTGCGTCTACGGCATACGGCGGCGACGAGCTTCGCTCGGGGAAGAGAGAGGGAGCCAAGGGGGGAGAATGGGGAGGAGAGAGTGAGCGAGAGGGTTCCAGGGGAGGCGTGGCGCTCGTCTAGGGGCTGTCGGAAGCAGGAGGTGGCCAGGAGGGTGGAGGTGGCGCGCGCGTGTGCCGGCGAGCATCGGGCACACGCCCTCGTCCTTCTGTCCGAGGAGGGACACGACAGGAGGCAGCGGGGTGGGCTGGGCCGCCAGCTGGAGATGGGCCAGTTAGTCCAGGTAAGTGGCCCAGTGGCTTTTCCCTCTTTTATTTATTTCTGTTTTCTATTTCTGTTATTTTGTTTTGATTTAGTTTAAATACTAAATCATTTTATAAAATCCTGAAAATATTCATGGACACTTGCTGAATTATTTCAGTGGCCCAAAAAATAGTTCCAACATTATTTGAGCATTTGAATTATTTAATAGCATTTAAATGCCCAAATTCAAATACTTATGATTTAAATCAATGCCCTTTTGTTGACCTAAAATTATGTGCACCATTTTTCCCAAGGGTTCTAACCCAAGGCAAAGAGGGTGAGCATTTTAGAAGGGCATTTCAGGTTCATTGAATTTATTTTTAGTAAACCCTAGTTGATTTCGGGGGGGGGGGTGCTGGGGGTTCTGCTTTCCCCATTTCAATTTTCTGATGAAGGTAAACATGATGCACACTCTAATGCATGATCTAGCTAGGGTGTGACAACTCACCCCCACTCAATAGAATCTCGTCCCGAGATTTAGGATCATCTGGAAAGAAGGTGGGGTACTCGAGTCGAAGACGATCCTCCCTTTCCCAAGTGGCTTCTTCCTCGGAATGGTGTGACCATTGAACCTTGAGAAACTTGATATTATGACGTCGAGTGGTACGCTCGGCTTGATCAAGGATACGAACGGGGTATTCCCGATAAGAAAGGTTATCTTGTAAGTCAAGCGTTTCGTGGTCCACTCCACGGATAGGATCTGCGAAGCAACGCCTGAGTTGCGAAACGTGGAAGACATCGTGAACTCTGGAAAGATGCGGAGGTAGTTCCAATTGGTAGGCAACTTCTCCTTGTTTGGCAAGAATGCGAAAGGGTCCAATGTAACGAGGAGCCAATTTGCCTTTGATACCGAAGCGATGGGTTCCCTTTAACGGGGTAACCCGAAGGTAAGCTTTCTCGTCAATTTCAAATGTCATAGGCTTATGCTTACGATCATATTGACTCTTTTGGCGAGATTGGGCTGTTTTCAATTTCTCACGAATAACGCGAACCTGCTCTTCTGCTTCCTGAATCATATCCGGGCCAAAGAGTTGTCTTTCCCCGGTTTTTGACCAGTTAAGAGGCGTTCGACATTTTCGTCCATAGAGAACTTCGAAGGGAGCCTTGCCCAAACTAGCTTGATAGCTATTGTTATAAGCAAACTCCGCGAATGGAAGGCATTTCTCCCAACTCATTCCGAACGAGATAACAGAAGCTCGGAGCATATCTTCCAGAATTTGATTTACTCGCTCTACTTGACCACTTGATTGAGGATGGAAGGCGGTGCTAAAGGAGAGATGAGTTCCCATAGCATTTTGGAAACTTTCCCAAAATCGAGAGGTGAAGAGACTTCCACGGTCTGAGTTAATTTCCAATGGGACACCATGAAGAGACACTATTCGGGAGATGTATAAGTCAGCTAGCTGGCTAGCGGTGATACTCTCACGAACAGGTAGAAAATGGGCTAATTTGGAAAGACGGTCGATCACGACGAAGATGGCATTATTCCCCCTATTGGTCCAGGGAAACCCAGTGATGAAATCCATACTGATTTTGTCCCATTTCCATTCAGGAATAGCCAAAGGTTGGAGGGTGCCAGCAGGCCGTTGATGCTCTGCTTTAACACGATGACAAACGTCGCAATTAGCAATGTATTGAGCGATTTCTCTCTTCATCCTAGTCCACCAAAACCTCTGGCGTAGGTCTTGATACATTTTGGTACTACCGGGATGAATGGTGAGAGGGGATTCATGAGCTTCCATAAGGATCAGTCGCCTCAGGTTTCGCGCCTTCGGAACCACTAGGCGATTCCAAAGTATACAACACCTTGATCATCAATGGAGAAACAATCCACGACTCCTTTTTTAACGTTTCTCTTGATACGGGAAATTCCCGGATCTATCTTCTGTGCCTTGATGACCTGATCCGTAAGGGTAGGTTCCGCTACCAGGGTGGATAGGAATCCTTGAGGAACAATGTGAAGATTAAGCTTGCGAAATTCCTCATGGAGAAGTGGTTGACTTTGTTGTAACATCAGGTTGTTACAGTAGGACTTACGACTTAATGCATCGGCCATGACATTGGCCTTGCCAGGGGTGTAAGTTATTCCTAAGTCGTAATCCGAGATCAACTCGACCCAACGTCTTTGCCTGAGATTCAAATCTGGTTGGGTGAAGATATATTTCAAGCTTTGGTGATCGGTGAAGATCTCGCAACGATTACCGAGGAGGTAATGTCGCCGGGTTTTGAGTGCATGGACTACAGCTGCAAGCTCTAGATCATGTGTGGGATAATTTTCCTCATGTGGGTGTAATTGCCGTGAAGCATAGGCAATTACCTGACGATCTTGCATGAGTATGCAACCTAGTCCTTGTCGCGAGGCGTCGCAATAGATAATAAAGTCCTTGGAGAAATCTGGTGGTACCAGTACGGGAGCAGATGTCAGGCGTCTTTTCAGTTCCTGAAAACTGAACTCGCACTGTGGAGTCCACTCGAACTTTTTATCTTTCTTGAGGAGTTCAGTTAGAGGTTTAGCAACCTTGGAGAAATTCTCGACGAAGCGGCGGCAATAGCTCGCTAGGCCAAGGAAACTCCGAACTTGCTTGACCGTAACAGGTGGAGTCCAATCAAGGACGGCTTGAACTCGCTCGGGATTGACAGCAATACCCTTACCAGAGATTACATGGCCTAGATAGGTCACTTCTGACAACCAAAATTCACACTTGGAGAATTTGGCATAAAGACGATGCTCTCGAAGTTTCATCAATACCAGCCTTAAATGTTCGGCATGTTCCTCTTCATTCTTGGAGTAGATGAGTATGTCATCGAGGTATACTACGACGAATTTGTCCAAGTACTCCATGAAAACCGAGTTCATTAACCGGGAGAAAGTGGCCGGGGCATTGGTTAAACCGAAGGACATGACGGTGTACTCGTATTGGCCATAACGAGTAACAAAGGCCGTTTTGGGAATGTCCCCGTTTCTGATTTTGATTTGATGGTAGCCCAGCCTCAAATCCATCTTGGAGAAGACTGAGGATCCAGCGAGCTGATCATACAGGTCATTGATCCTGGGAAGCGGGTATTTGTTCTTGATGGTGACCAGATTGACAGGTCGGTAATCCACAACCATCCGATCCGTTCCATCCTTCTTCTTGACGAAGAGGATAGGGCAAGCCCAAGGAGAGGAGCTAGGACGGATGAACCCTTTGTTCAAGGACTCATCGAGTTGGTTCTTAAGCTCGGTTAGTTCTAAGGGTGCCATCTTGTAGGGTCTTCTAGCAATTGGAACGGTTCCTGGAACAAGGTCTATCACAAACTCGACATCCCGGTCAGGTGGAACACCTGGCAGTTCTTCCGGAAACACATCCGGGAAGTCTCGGACTACCGGAACGTCCTCAAGGTCTGGAAGAGGGTTGGCATTGAGAGAGTAAAGTTGGCGCTTGGCCACTCGAGTTAAGACATTAACTGTCTTGCCCGAGGGATGAGTAAGTTGAACGGTTCTAGTGGCACAATCGATCTTGGCATAATGAGCCGACATCCAGTCCATACCCAAGATGATGTTTATGTCGGAGGACTTGAGAGCTATTAAAGATGCGAGGAAAACAAGCCTATCGACAAGAATTTCGTTCCCATGGCTTACCTTAGAAGTTTGCCATTTGGAACCCGAAGTTTGAATTACCATGGAAGTGGGCATGTCACAGAATGTCGTGTTATGCAACCGAGCATAATTCTCGGATATGAATGAATGAGATGCTCCAGTATCGAAAAGAACAGATGCCGGATGGCAGTTAACAAGGAGCGTACCAAGGACGACGTTGGGATCCTCATGAGCCTCTTCGGCTGAAACATAATTGACATGGCCACGTGCAGTGGTGGCCGGCTTGGCGTAGAAAGTCTTTCCCGCGGGCTTACCACGGCCAACGGACTTTCCAGCTTGATTGGGGTTGTTCTGGGGACACTCTCGACTATAGTGACCCGGTTCTCCACACTTGAAGCATGTTACCACAGTGGAGCGTGGAGCAACATTAGCAGCGGGGCCACCATAGGGCTTGGACGGTGCAAATTGCTGGTTGGGACGAGGCGCCTCAAAGGATGGCCTCGGGGTGAATCTGGGTGGCAGTGCGGTGCTTGGAATCCACACCCGGCGCTTCTGAGCTCCAGAGCCGGATGAAGACCCAAAATCACGGGAGTGCTTGCGTGAAGCGTCATAATCAGTCTGGCCTGTCTCAGCACTGATAGCTTTATTGACCAGCTTCTGGAAGGATGTGCACTCGTGCAGACGGAGATCGCGGCGAAGCTCAGGGCTAAGTCCCTTACGGAACCTTACCTGCTTCTTGGCGTCAGTAGAAACCTCTTCAGGAGCATAGCGTGCCAGGTTCCCAAATTCTCGGCTATATGCATCCACAGTCAGCCTTCCTTGGGTGAAGTTGCAGAACTCCTCCCTCTTGCGATCCATGAGACCTTCCGGAATGTGATGCTCACGGAAAGCCTCGCTGAACTCAGCCCAGGTAGTGATTTGGCCGACCGGGCGCATAGCTTCGTAGTTTTCCCACCAATGGCTAGCGGGGCCCTCGAGATGATAAGCAGCATAGGTAACCTTGTCGACTTCAGCTACGTTGGCAGAACGTAGCTTGTGGGTGATGTTGCGAAGCCAATCATCCGCGTCGAGGGGCTCGATGGAATGGTTAAACTTTGGTGGGTACAGCTTGATAAAGTCGTTGATTGACACCAAGTCATTTCGTGGGTGGCGTGCAGTGTTCTGCTCAATCCGCTCCAACAGGTGGTTGGTCTCACGCTTGTTCCTTTCCGCCTCCAGCATCACTTCGGCCAGGGAAGGCGGGTGAGGCAAATTTTCACCTCTAGCTGCATTGGCTTCCCCCTGCTCCGGGGCAGCAGGGTTTCCGCGGGTGTTGACCATCCTAGGAGGAAACAAGACAACGGTTTAGACAAGGATGGCTCAAACTTAACAGGGAAGTGCAGAATGTAAAGGATAACGCGGAATGCAGAGATGCTCATTCGTATGCCATGGTAATATAAAACTGCCATATATACACCAACGGTCATACTCGTCATACATAGTTTAGTACAAGCCCATGCTACAGTACAACTATGAAGGTAGACATTACATCTCATCGGAGGCATTCCGAGTCCCTATACATTATTTGTCTACACCTCCGGAATCGATTACACACCAAGTCGTATTCCACAAGTCACACAGGACAGTGGAGATACAACTACTACAATACTAGTGGTACTACTACTAACTCAGATAGCTCCGTAGTAGTCCTCATAGAAGTCACCTCCATAGCCTGGAAGTTCAACGTGATCATCCGGAAACAGACGGTCCTGAGGAGCCTGTGGACCATAGGGGCTAGGATAAGGTCTTGGACCAACAAACGGTGGCCTGCGGGGACCAAGGGGTGGGGTGATGCCTCCCACATCACGCCAATCCACCATGTCTGGCAGAGCTGCTCTCACAGGATACAGATCCCTGGTATCCATACATCTCGCTTGCACCGCGGGTGCAAACCGAGTCAATGTGGCCCAATGATCAGCACGGGTATTAAAGAGCTCCAGCCTCAAGGCCCGATTCTCTCGGTCCTTATCTTCGAGCATCTCAGCGGTGGTACGAGTTAATGAGTCCTCCTGAGTGGAGTCAGCATAGATAGCCTGAAGATACCCCTGCGCTCCCGGAAGTGCAGCTGGCATGTAACGGAAGTCAGTGTTCCGAAGCAAGCCAGTCCGGACTCGCAAGATGGTCATCATGGAATAGGTAGCATCCTGCACAGCCATCTCAATGGTAACTCCGAGTCCATAGGAACAGTGAAGGGGCTCGGTAGATCCAGGATAGGAAGGAAATATCCTGACGGTGCATAAATACTGGCTTTGATTAAAGTCGCGGAACTGCTCTTCAACAGTGTATTCGGGATACCAACGGTATCCTGTCTCGATCATGACCCGGACCAACATAGCAGTATGACCGGGCACGTCGAGGCACCTGGTCAGGCGAACCACTTGATTTTGAGACTGGTTGGCCATCTGAAAGCACAACCACAAGACAAAGACATCAGAATTCCTAGGGAAAATTGGGCAGCATAACGGCTGTAAATGCTCACAAAAAGATTTGAGACATCCACAACAGTTCACAATACCGCTCAACAGCATCATATCAAGGTTCTGATTCAAATAGCAACGTACTAAAATAGTAGAAACTGGACTGGAACTCGTAGCAATAATCCTATGAGCTACTACGGATTAGTAACACGTGAACCTGATAGAAGAAGAGAGCCTAGTCCTTAACCCACGTTGAATGAGAAGAGAATGACTCAGATCAGAAGCATAGGGTAAAGGAGTAAAAGAACCTTACGTTCCCTCCCACAATCAATTCCCTTACATATAACTAAAGCATTTCTAGACTCGACATCGACCAGTTTGGCTGAACGAACCTACAGGCAGTCCGGCTCTGATGCCAACGCTGTCAGGACCCCGATTCTAAGCCACATCGATCTAGCCGGTAACACCTCATATCACTTTGCGGCCTCACGCACGGTATCCCATGGGTGTCGCCTTACCATGGCCCGGAACCGTTTGCGCCTTTTGGCTCATGTATATGACAATGTCGCTAGCATCCATATGACCGAGAACCCGGGCCGACATGGCTAGTCGTGAACCCAAAGCGGCACAGACCTATGGAGACAGGCATACATGAATCACAACGAACATGTCGGTCATCAACGAGTGATTCCGGGCTGTAGCACTGGGCTAATAGGACTCCGGGAAATCCCGGGCTGTAGCAGGCTAGACAGGAGTCCGGAGATCACCGCGTGACATTTCCCCGAAGGGACAGACATAGGGACGAAGTGAAACACATGCCGGCCAGTCAAGCGTCCTGAACAGTAGTGCTGGGCTAGCAGGACTCCGGTGAACCGGGCTGTAGCGGACTACTATGGCTCGAGGAGCACTAGACTACATTTCCCCATAAGAAAGGCTGCGAAGGACAAACAACTAGATTGTCGGATCCCACTCATACCAAGCATTTCAATCATACATACAATATGCTCGATATGAGTACATACAACATGGCATCACAACAAAACTCTACAACTCAAGTACTTTATTTAAAGGCTCCAGGTAGCCATACATAACATATCCATATAGGTAGGGGTCACATGACCCGACACTCAAGTCATACAGTCATACAAGCACATGCGGAAGCAACTAGTCTGAGTACAGACTCTAGAAAGAAAGAAGGCTTCTCGAAGCCTGTCTATCTACATAGGGCCCTCCATGGCCTGGATCACCACCTGGGTGGCTAGTCACTCGTCGACGTCAAGGTCTACGTAAGACCCATCGGAGGGGGCAGTGTTGTCGTCTGAAAACAATAAATAAGCAAACATGAGTACAAATACTCAGCAAGTCTTACATTAGAACCTACTGTACATGCTCATTCTCAAGAAGGTGGTGGGGTTTATGCAGCAAGCCAGCTTTGACTCTTGGCTAAGCTATCCTACGGAATCTTTTAGCAAAATAGTTTTCGCACACGAGTCCACTACTCACCATCACAATACTCCACCGTGGATCCTCCCTCGTATCCAGCGAGGGGGCCATCCTCGGTACTCACACTTATCTTGAGTCTTTTAGTAGTATCCATTAACTTGTCTATGAACTGTATAGGCAACCAAGTAGTCCTTTACCGCGGACGCGGCTATTCGAATAGTTTTATACCCTGCAGGGGTGTACTTCGTCATACACGCTTTCACCGCTTACCGCCGTCTACACGACATGTACTCGGCAACCTTCAAGCGGAAGCCCAACGAGGGTGTCGACCACGGCCTACCTAACACCTAAGCCCCTAGTCCAGGTTATCGCCTATCCAGGTTCCATCCGCAGGGAGTCCGGCCGAGGTTTCCACATACGGCCCCGAACGATGTGAACAGGGTTCCCGAGACACCAAACGGGTGACTCGGTACACCATGCCACGGTGTATCTACCGCAACATAGCCCACCCCTAGGGTCAGCGCTACGCACGGCCGCCAACACATATCCTACAAACACCAGCAACTATTTGCAACTCCTGGACAGAGTACTAGGGTGGCTAAGAAGCCGAGAGGGTCCATTTGTTTCGGGCCCAATGTACGGTAGTAACTGCATCTTAAATCACACATACAGATCTCAGTTCTTATGGACGGCCTCAATGAAACAACCCACCATGTACTCCTACATGGCCTCTCATCGATACCTTTACCAAAACATGTTCAACACATCCCACATATTACTGGCACAAGCATTTCACTCTAGCCCATCACCCAGATGAACCAGACCTGACACAACTCTAAGCGTAGCAGGCATAGCAAGGTAGGAATCACAAAACATGGCTCAATCAACTCCTACACATGCTAGTGGGTTTCATCTAGTTACTGTGGCAATGACAGGTCATGCAGAGGATAAGGGTTCAACTACCGTAGCACACAGCAGTTTGAATCGTGTTGTCTTAATGCAGTAAATAAGAGCAGGAGTGAGAACATGGGTTGTATCAGAATGATCAATGGTTGCTTGCCTGATGGAGTGGTAACGGGATACTGCCCTTCAGTTGGATACTCGTGAATATCCTCGGAGGCAGAACCTACCACGAAGAACACAACCGAGCACAATCAACACATGACGATATGCAACAATATGATGCATGCTATGACATGGCAATGTGGATGTGTCTTGAGCTAATGCAACTAGCTATGATTTAAATGAAGTTGGTTTGAGTACAAGATTCAAATTCCAACCCCATATATGATTATTTAAATGCCCTTTATTTGTTTTGTCCAAAACAGAGGACAAGCATTGTTCAAACATGCATGAAAATGGTACAGATGGATTCCTTGAATTGTTCTGATAATTTTTCATATATAATTTGTCTCATTTGGAGTTATGGTTGAATTTCTATGAATTTTTGAAGTTTAGGCAATTTTCTAGAATTTTCTATATAAAATTAAATCCAGAAAAGAGTTACTGCGTCAGCCTTGCGTCAGCATGACGTCAGCAAGTCAAAGGCGGTGTCCAGGTCAAACCCGACCAGTGGGGTCCACTGGTCAGTGACTCTAGTTGGTTTCTGTGGCTGACGTGTGGGACCAGGTCAACTGTGACGTGGCAAAGTCAAACTGACAGATGGGGCCCTCCTGAGACCGGTGCTAATCTAACAGAATAGTTAACTAACTAATTAAGCACTAGGGCCCACATGGCAGTGACTCTAGAGGGGTGGTTAGTGGGTTAGTTAACCGCTAATGACGGCCACGTCGGCTACCGGCGTTTAGCCGCCGGCGACCTCAGATCGCGGCGGCGTCCGCGTCGGGATTTCGCTACAGGCGATGGTTTGGCGCGCTGGGGGCACCAGGGAGGAGCTCGTGCTCGTGCGCATCTAGGGAGACCAACGGGAGGTGCGGGGGTGGCCGGAGCTGACGGCGGCGAGCTCTTTTGCGGCCGCCGGAGTTCGGGTATGGTTGGGGTTGGCACTAGGGGGCACGGCAGGTCGAATGGGTGGGTGCGTTAGGCTCCTGGGGACGCGTTGAAGGCGGTGGTGTGCTCGGACGCGTGCTTGCATGGCCGTAGCCACGACGGCGTCGAGGCTCAACGGTGGCGAGCTTCGGGTGCTCGCGGGGCAACAGCTACGGGGCGAAATCGATGGCGTGGCTAAGGGGAAAGGGACCGGGAGCTCACAGCGGTGCCGTAGGGGTGGCTAGCGGGCTCGGGGGCGACCTTGACGGCGCGAATCGACGGTGAGGAGCTCGGGCGGCCGAGGTTGAAGATGACGGAGGTGGTGACGTTCCAGGCTCTCCCGGCTCGCGTAGCTCGGTGGGGAGGACGAGGAAGACACGGCGGTGCTTCTGGGCTCAGCGGCAGGGCGAGGGGAGCACGGGGGCTGCGTCTACGGCATACGGCGGCGACGAGCTTCGCTCGGGGAAGAGAGAGGGAGCCAGGGGGAGAATGGGGAAGAGAGAGTGAGCGAGAGGGTTCCAGGGGAGGCGTGGCGCTCGTCTAGGGGCTGTCGGAAGCAGGAGGTGGCCAGCAGGGTGGAGGTGGCGCGCGCGCGTGCCGGCGAGCGTCGGGCACACGCCCTCGTCCTTCTGTCCGAGGAGGGAGACGACAGGAGGCAGCGGGGTGGGCTGGGCCGCCAGCTGGAGATGGGCCAGGTAGTCCAGGTAAGTGGCCCAGTGGCTTTTCCCTCTTTTATTTATTTCTATTTTCTATTTCTTTTATTTTGTTTTGATTTAGTTTAAATACTAAATCATTTTATAAAATCCTGAAAATATTCATGGACACTTGCTGAATTATTTCAGTGGCCCAAAAAATAGTTCCAACATTATTTGAGCATTTGAATTATTTAATAGCATTTAAATGCCCAAATTCAAATACTTATGATTTAAATCAATGCCCTTTTGTTGACCTAAAATTATGTGCACCATTTTTCCCAAGGGTTCTAACCCAAGGCAAAGAGGGTGAGCATTTTAGAAGGGCATTTCAGGTTCATTGAATTTATTTTTAGTAAACCCTAGTTGATTTCAGGGGGGGTGCTGGGGGTTCTGCTTTCCCCATTTCAATTTTCTGATGAAGGTAAACATGATGCACACTCTAATGCATGATCTAGCTAGGGTGTGACACCGAGAACCCCCATGGCGGTTCACTCATGGGCCACTTAGGGCAGCCCATGCTACACACGAGGAAGATTCCACAAGACTTGATGATCAAGACAAGGACTCCTCTCCACGAACGTATTTGACTAGGACTCTTGTTATCCTAGGCCTCCGGTACATTATATAAGCCGAGGCCAGGCTACTCGCTAGATTATTATGACATTATTCATCATACCCTCAGGTTTTAGACCAGAACATCTGATCTTGAGGTAGATCAACTCTGTACTTGATACTCCATCAATATAAACAAGAGCAGGACGTAGGGTTTTACCTCTATCAAGAGGGCCCGAACCTGGGTAAACCATTATCTCCTTCGTTCCTGTTACCATTGATCCAAGAATCCACAGATCAGGACCCCCTACCCCGAGATCTGCCGGTTTTACCTCTATCAGGAGCTTCATTGACGGGATGTGAATGCCGTTTACCTAGCCTCCCTGACATCTATTTGAGGACTCTATTTTACTTAAAAACTTTCAAATCTAAGTACTTTATTAAAACAACAAGCAAAACAAAATAAAATGACAATCCAAGGATAGCACACATTGAAGGAAATATGCCCTAGAGGTAATAATAAAGTTATTATTTATTTCCTCATATCATGATAAATGTTTATTATTCATGCTAGAATTGTATTAACCGGAAACATAATACATGGGTGAATACATAGACAAACATAGTGTCACTAGTATGCCTCTACTTGACTAGCTCATTGATCAAAGATGGTTGAGTTTCCTAACCATAGACATGAGTTGTCATTTGATTAACGGGATCACATCATTAGTAGAATGATGTGATTGACTTGACCCATTTTGTTAGCTTAGCACTTGATCGTTTTAGTTTACTGCTATTGCTTTCTTCATGACTTATACATGTTCCTATGACAATGAGATTATGCAACTCCCGATTACCGGAGGAACACTTTGTGTGCTACCAAATGTCACAACGTAACAGGGTGATTATAAAGGTTCTCTACAGGTGTCTCCGATGGTACTTGTTGAGTTGGCATAGATCAAGAATAGGATTTGTCACTCCGGTTGTCGGAGAGGTATCTCTAGGCCCTCTCGGTAATGCACATCACTATAAGCCTTGCAAGCAATGTGACTAATGAGTTTGTTATGGGATGATGCACTACGGAACGAGTAAAGAGACTTGCCGGTAACGAGATTGAGCTAGGTATTGAGATACCGACGATCGAATCTCGGGCAAGTAACATACCGATGACAAAAGGAACAATGTATGTTGTTATGCGGTTTAACCGATAAAGATCTTCATAGAATATGTAGGAATGAATATGAGCATCCAGGTTCTGCTATTGGTTATTGACCGAAAACGTGTCTCGGTCATGTCTACATAGTTCTCGAACCCGTAGGGTCCGCACACTTAAAGTTCTGTGACGATCGGTATTATGAGTTTTTGTGTTTGGTAGTTCGGAGTCCCGGATATGATCATGGACATGACGAGGAGTCTCGAAATGGTCGAGACATAAATATCGATATATTGGATGACTATGTTCGGAGACGGGAAGTGTTTCGGGAGGTTTCGGACATATACCGGAGTACCGGGGGATTACCGGAACCCCCCGGGGAATGTAATGGGCCTATTGGGCCTTAGTGGAGAAGAGGAGGGGCGGCCAGGGCAGGCCGCGCGCCCCCTCCCCCTCTAGTCCGAATTGGAGAAGGAGGGGGTGGCGCCCCCCTTTCCTTCCTCCTCTCTGCTTCCCTTTCCCCTTCTCCTACTCCTACATGGAAAGGAGGAGTCCTACTACCGGTGGGAGTAGGACTCCCCCCTTGGCGCGCCCTCCTCCTGGCCGGCCGCCTCCCCCCTAGCTCCTTTATATACGGGGCAGGGGGCACCCCAGAGACACACAAGTTGATCATTGATCTCTCCCAGCCATGTGTGGTGCCCCCCTCCACCATAATCCACCTCAGTCATACTATAGTGGTGCTTAGGCGAAGCCCTGCGACGGTAGCTTCATCAACATCGTCACCACACCGTCGTGCTGACAAAACTCTCCTTCGAGCTCTACTAGATTGTGAGTTTGCGGGACATCACCAAGCTGAACGTGTGCTGAACACGGAGGTGCCGTACGTTTGGTACTGTCGGTGGGAACGACACCTATGGGATCACTTGGACCCCTTCTACGGTCGGCGGGCGCGGGGTCGTGAGAAGAGCAGGTTTAGGAGGAAGCACACGGGTCATTTACCCAGGTTCGGGCCACAGTGGCACATAGGAGGTGGAAAGGCCTATAGTGCGCGAGCTTATCGCACGGCATTACGGGACAAAGTGCATTAAATGCACTACGTGGGTGTCCATTAGCTTTATCGGGGACGGGAATGAGGCCCGCCCCGTCTGTCGCTGCTTCGCCTTGCTTCGACACGCGCCCAGACCAGTGGTGCATGCAGCGCCATGTAGGCAGGCAGGCAGCTGAGGTGGCGCGGTGGTAGGGCCTTCATGAAGATCTGCATGCCGCCGCGCAGGTGCTTGCTAATTTGGCCTGGAAGCTGCATGTTGCCACGTAGGTGCCAGCCCAACCAGCTGGGCTGGCAGCTGCATGCGAACGGCGGTGGAGTCTTGGCTGATGCGGGCCTGGCAGTGGCCCTGCTGATGCCCTCGACAAGGGTCTTGCCGGGGGCCCGGCAAGGGTCTTGCCATGGCGTTGCTGTCATCCCCGGCAAGGGTCTTGCCAGGGGTCTTGTGGATTTCCTTGGCTAGGATCCTGCCGAGGGTCGCCGTCTTCTAATCCTCATCTGATCTTGTGTTTATGATCTTGACGATGATTTGGATGCCACCATAGAGGCACCTCCCGAGCCTTTGTTCCAACGTAGTTGTTTGGGTCGGAGCCTGTGGGCTCATGGGTGGCTCGCGCTGCTGGTGTTGAGCAAGTTGCCCCGGCAAGGCTCTTGCCGTGGCTGCGAGGGGCCCGCCTCAGCAAGGACCTTGCCGAGGGAGTCCACCTCACCCTCTTGCCCTCCTGCGCTTCTGGTCTTGGCGTCACCTTGGTTGTCTTGTGCTTCAGCTTCTCTCCGGCTTCCCTCCTCTGCCCTGCTAAGTGTGGTCGCGGCGCGTGGCTCTGACTGCCCGTGCACAAGTAAAGGAGTCAAAAGGAGAGCCCCTACTTTTTTACACCGACTGGAGCCCCCGGGCCTGGGCCACACATAAGCGCGACATGTTCTTCGGCCAGGCCCAGAACGGTGTGCGGGCAGGTGGGGCGGATTTTACTGTAGTAACTTCTCGTCCGCTGCGCTTCCCCACGACCCGCGTTGAACGCGCGACGTGGAGGGTCATGCGTGGGGCAGTTCTCGCACGCATGTGTCACATCATGGTAAAGAGGCGGCCCGCGCCTTCCCCATAAAAAATGAAACGGCCGCGGGCACGCTGCTCATTTACCCCCTGCGTCTTCTCCAATCTCAGAGCCGCCGTTCCTTCCTTCTTCCTCAAACCCTTGCTCACCATCGCTGCACCTTCACTGCCCTTTCCCTTCCACCGCTCACAGCCACCATGGCACCCAAGACTGGCAAGGGCAAGGGAGCGGCCAAGAACGCCGGAGGGGCGGAGCCGCCGGAGAATGAGTTGGTGGCGCGGCGGATGGAGCTCGCCTACTTTCCCTCGACGGTCGACGCGGCCCACCTTCAGGACAACTTCAAGCCATTGTGGGGGGTCAAGACGGGGGAGAGACGACGGGGCACCCTGCCACACGCATCATCCCCGCCAACTGTGGCAAAGCTGCCCCGAATCAGTATCCGTTCTTCGTCGATTACTTCTCCTGCGGCCTCTGCCCCCCTTCTCTGATTTCTTCAATGACATCATGCATACCTTCGGCTTCCATCTCCTAGACTTTACCCCAAATGCCGTGGCGTGCATGGCTCTCTTTGCCCATCTTTGCGAGGGCTTCACCGGAGTGCATCCCAACACGGCGCTCTTCCGCCACTACTTCTTCCCTCAGACCCAGCAAGGAGGCACCATCTCCGGTTGTGTCACTTGGATCCCGAGGTCCAAGGGGACATACCCGGAGGGCGCTCAGAAGGAGAGGTGGGAGGAGTGGCGGGGCTGGTGGTGCTGGATTGAAGAGGAGGATCCACAAGAGTTCTGCCGGGTTCGCCAGGCGCTGTCGGTTCGTGGAAACGATTGGAGCAGTGTCGATGCCGATGACGCAAAGCTCACGGTCGCCACCACCAGGATTCTTCACCTCACCGAGGCCGGGCTCACCCTTGAGATGATCGGGGCGGATTTCATCCCCCGCCGAATCGCTGCGCTGCATAACAAGGGGAGGCCGGCATGGCTCTTCACGAACGCGGCAGACATCATGCGACTCCGCCCCGGCCTCGACCACAACTTCACCGTGTTGGCACACGCCCACTTTTCCCAGCGGTCCTTCTAGCTCGATGTGGACCGTGACGGCAAGGCTGAGAGGTCCGGCAAGGTTGCGAAGGCCGGCAAGGTTGTCAAGGGGCCCTTGTTTGGGTTGCCGGCGGGGGTGGTCCCGCTGAGCAACAACTCGCGCCAGACTGACATCATCGCCATGATGCCGGACTGCAACGCGCACGGCCCCGTTCGAAACTGGGTCGCGCCGCCAGAGGAGCGGGTGCAGGAGTTTTTTGACACATTGGAGGAGAAGTACATCCGGGAGGAGCCGCGGCTCGTCCAGGACACCACCGAGGCGGAGCTGGACTACATCGCCGCCAGGGCAGCGGAGGCGGAGCTCGCCAGGGAGGCCGGTAGCGCCGGCGGCGTGGAGGACAAAGCCGCGACAGCCGTAGAAGAGAAGGAGCTCGCCCAGTGGGCGGAGTCTGCCGGGGAGGCCAGCAGCGCTGACACTAGGGCTCCTCTTATTGGAGATGACGACGAGCCAGCCGAGGAGGAGGCTGAAGCAGGGAAAGGGCGAGTCCTGCGACGGGCCACCTCCGGTGAGCCGGTTCGGCCCGGCAGGGCCATGCCACCCCAGCAAGCCCAGGAGACGTCCGCGTGCCAAACAAGGGCCACGGCGGTGAAGAAGTTGGTGAAGGCCGCGGTGGCGAAGAAGAAAGCATCTACCTCTTCTTCGTCCAAGCGATCCCCAACTCCGCCTGCTTCCCCTCCTCCACATGCTTCCCCTCCTCCACCTGCTTCCCCTCCTCTTGCAGGCGACGACACGGAGGTCTTCTTTGACCTTGGGTCTCTCAGCCCGAGGAGGAAGTGGAAGGCAGCAGAAGAGGAGGTGGAGGACGAGTAAGTGTCGTTTCCTTTCGTCATCTCCGGCTCCTCCAACTGTGCTTCTTATCTTGACTTGTTTTTGTCTCGGCAGGGATGCGGAGACACTGGCCCAGAGGGTGAAGAGGGCCAGGTCTTCGGCGGGCGGCCAGCCCCCGGCGGGCACCTCCAAGGCGCCACTGGTGGTGGTGAGCAGTATGGACAGCAGCCCCCAGCGTAAGTTCACCACTCACTCCCCGTCGACGTGTGCCAAGGGCATGATCCTTGGTGCTGACCTTGTTGTGATCGCAGGAGGAGGACAGCGGTAGGAGGAGCCACTGAGGGCTACCCCCAACACGCCGCCTCCATCAACCACGCCACCCCGAGGGGCATCCTCAGTGAGGGCGCCATGCACCGAGCCCATGCACACGGAGGAGGAGGCAAGCTTGGGCACTGACGGCCGCACCTTGGCGCCTGATGCTAGCGGAGAGGGGACCTCTGCTTCCCAGCCCGGCACGGATAAGCCGCTCGCCTTCCATCCCTTCTATTTTTCTTGAATCTTGGTCTTGGCTTCACTTCACACCCCACCTTCCGATATCGAGATCCTCTCCTGGAGGACCGGGAGGACCTGGACACCGTCATCGAGGATATCACCAAGAACGTCGCGGCGGAGGCCGAGAAGATCGCCGCTGAGGAGGCCGCCAAGGGGCCTACCGGGGAGCCCGGCAAGGCTAATGCCGATGAGGCCAGCAAGGGACCTGCCGTGGAGGCCGGCAAGGCCGCCGCCGAGGAGGAGATGGTGGATGACCAGCCTTCCTCCTCTGCTGCCTCTGGCTCCAGCAGGTACCTGAGGGTGAGCGACGACCTCTTCGTCCACCTCCCAGGGTCGTCGAGTGATACGTCTCCAACGTATCTATAATTTTTGATTGCTCCATGCCATATTATCTACTGTTTTGGACAACATTGGCCTTTATTATCCACTTTTATATTATTTTTGGGACTAACCTATTAACCAGAGGCCCATCCCAGAATTGATGTTTTTTGCCTATTTCAGTGTTTCAAAGAAAAAGACTATCAAACGGAGTCGAAACAGAATGAAACCAACTAGAGAAGTTATTTTTGGAAGGAAAGCTACCGGAAAAACTTGGAGTGCACGGCAGGAAAGGAACGAGGGAGCCACGAGGCAAGGGGGCGCGCCCTCCACCCTCGTGGGCCCCTCGTGGCTCCCCTGACGTATCTCTTTCACCCATAAATACCCACGTACCCTAAAACTATCGAGGAGCACAATAGATCGGGAGTTCCGCCGCCAGAAGCCTCCTAGCCACCAAAAGCCAATCTAGACCCGTTCCGGCACCCTGCCGGAGGGGGCAATCCCTCTCCGGTGTCCATCTTCATCATCCCGGTGCTCTCCATGACGAGGAGGGAGTAGTTCTCCCACGGGGCTGAGGGTATGTACCAGTAGCTATGTGTTTGATCTCTCTCTCTCTCTCTCGTGTTTCTTGAGGCGATTCGATCTTGATGTATCGCGAGCTTTGCTATTATATTTGGATCCTATGATGTTTTCTCCCCCCTCTACTCTCTTGTAATGGATTGAGTTTTCCCCTTCAAGTAATCTTATCGGATAGAGTCTTTAAAGATTTGAAAACACTTGATGTATGTCTTGCCATGCGTATCTGTGGTGAAAATGGGATACCACGTGATTCACTTGATGTATGTTTTGGTGATCAACTTGCGGGTTCCGCCCATGAACCTATGCATAGGGGTTGGCACACGTTTTTGTTGTGATTCTCCGGTAGAACTTTGGGGCACTCTTTGAGGTCCTTTGTGTTGGTTGAATAGATGAATCTGAGATTGTGTGATGCATATCGTATAATCCAATGGAGTATCTAAGTGACATTGGAGTATCTAAGTGACATTACGGTTTTGGTTGATTTGTGTCTTAAGGTGTTATTCTAGTACGAACTCTAGGGCTGTTTGTGACACTTATAGGAATAGCCCAACGGACTGATTGGAAAGAATAACTTTGAGGTGGTTTTGTACCCTACCATAATCTCTTCGTTTGTTCTCCGCTATTAGTGACTTTGGAGTGCTCTTTGTTGCATGTTGAGGGATAGTTATGTGATCCAATTATGTTAGTATTGTTGAGGGAACTTGCACTAGCGAAAGTATGAACCCTAGGCCTTGTTTCAACGCATTGCAATACCGTTTACGCTCACTTTTATCATTAGTTACCTTGCTGTTTTTATATTTTCAGATTACAAAAACTCTTATCTACTATCCATATTTCACTTGTATCACCATCTCTTCGCCGAACTAGTGCACCTATACAATTTACCATTGTATTGGGTGTGTTGGGGACACAAGAGAATCTTTGTTATTTGGTTGCAGGGTTGCTTGAGAGAGACCATCTTCATCCTACGCTTCCCACGGATTGATAAACCTTAGGTCATCCACTTGAGGGAAATTTGCTACTGTCCTACAAACCTCTGCACTTGGAGGCCCAACAACGTCTACAAGAAGAAGGTTGTGTAGTAGACATCAAGCTCTTTTCTGGCGCAGTTGCCGGGGAGGTTAGAGCTTGAAGGTATATCTTTAGATCGTGCAATCAAGTCATTTAGTTTCTTGTTTTATCACTAGTTTAGTTTATAAAAGAAAACTATAAAAAAATGGAATTGAGTTTGTCTCATATGCTTCACCTTTTTAATATCTTTCGTGAGTATGATGCAAAGGATAATTGTGCTCAAGTGCTAGAATAAGAAATCTATAAAATGTTTGGCACTAAATATTTGAATGATGAGCATGATTGCAATGTTTTTAGAATTTATTCCTAGAATATCCATGATGCTAATGATATGCAAAGCCACAAGCTTGGGGAAGCTATGTTTCATGAAGATGATATTTTTTTGTCCCCCAAGTTTTGATGAGCAAATTTATTATGATGAAAGCATGCCTCCTATCTATGATGATTATTGTGATGACACGTATGCTTTAAATAATAATAATAACAATGAAACTTGTCATCTTGATTTCAATTTTCAATCCCATGACAGTTATTTTGTTGAGTTTTCTCCCACTACTATTAATGAGGAGAATTTTGCTTGTGTGGAGAGTAATAAAATTTCTATGCTTATAGATCATGAAAAGAATGCTTTAGGTGCTGGTTATATTGTTGAATTCATTCATCATGCTACTGAAAATTATTATGAGGGAGGAAAATATGCTTCTAGGAATTGCAATAATACCAAGTTTCCTCTCTATGTGCTTAAAGTTTTGAAGTTATGCTTGTTTTGCCTTCCTATGCTAGTTGATTATTGTTCCCACAAGTTGTTTGCTCACAAAATCCCTATGCATAGGAATTATGTTAGACTTAAATGTGCTAGTCATATTCTTCATGATGCTCTCTTTATGTTTCAATTCTTATCCTTTATGTGAGCATCATTGAAATCATCATGCCTAGCTAGGGGCGTTAAACGATAGCGCTTGTTGGGAGGCAACCCAATTTATTTTTAGTCCTTGCTTTTTGCTCCTGTTTAGTAATAAATAATTCATCTAGCCTCTGTTTAGATGTGGCTTGATGTTTTAATTAGTGTTTGTGCCAAGTAGAACCTTTGGGAAGACTTGGGGAAAGTCTTTGCGATCATGCTGTAAAAAACAGAAACTTTAGCGCTCACGAGAATTGCTGCCATTTTTATTTGGAGAGTGCTATTTAGTTAATTATTTTTTCAGATGATTAATAGATAAATTCCTCAGGTCCAGAAATTTACTTGAGAATTTTATGAGTTCCAAAAGTATACGTTTGATCCAGATTACTAAAGACTGTTCTGTTTTTGACAGATTCTGTTTTTCATGTGTTGTTTACTTACTTTGATGAATCTATGGCTAGTAAATAGTTTATAAACCATAGAGAAGTTGGAATACAGTAGGTTTAACACCAATATAAATAAAGAATGAGTTAATTACAGTACCTTGAAGTGGTGATTTATTTTCTTATACTAACGTAGCTTACGAGTTTTCTGTTAAGTTTTGTGTTGTGAAGTTTTCAAGTTTTGGGTAAGGATTCGATGGACTATGGAATAAGGAGTGGCAAGAGCCTAAGCTTGGGGATGCCCCGGAAGGCATCCCCTCTTTCATCTTCGTTCATCGGTAACTTTACTTGGAGTGTCAATTTATTTTGTTAGGATTTTCTTGCTGTTATTTAGAACAATGTTTTGCATCTTTTATTTCAATAAAAGTGTTATTGATAGCTTTTACTATGCCTATTTTAGAAGTCCACATGTTGCTGTTTGAAAACAGAAAGTTTACCGCTGTTGCAATAATTCCCTAGAAAATTCAGAATGTGATAAAATGTTGAAACCTTTTGCATATTAAGCTCTGATAAATTTACTACAGTGGGAATTTTCTTTCATAATTTTTGGAGCTAGGGAAGTATGGATCTTGCTGCACCCTTTACAGATTGTCCTGTTTAGGCAGATTGCTGTTATGTTTGCATTGTTTGCATATGTTTGCTTCTTTAATGATTCTATTTGAGGATAGGACTATTAAATATGTAGAGGCATTTAGTATGCAATGTTGAATAATAATTTTAGTGATTTTCTACAGTATACTATGATAAGGGCTTTGCAATGGTTTATACTAACTTATCTCACGAGTCCTTGTTGAGTTTTGTGTGGATGAAGCTTTTGAGATTTAGGGAGACCGTGATATGAGAGGAATTAAGGAGACACAAAAGCTCAAGCTTGGGGATGCCCAAGGCACGCCAAGATAATATTTCAAGAAGTCTCAAGCGTCTATGCTTGGGGATGCCCCGGTTGGCATCCCACCTTTCTTCTTCAACAACTATCGGTTAGTATCGGTTGATCCTAAGTTTTTGCTTCTTCACATGATGTTTGCTATTCTTAGATGTCATTTTATTTTGTTTTCCTTGCTGTTTGAATAAAGTATCAAGATCTGAAATTCTTAAATTTTAGAGAGTCTTCACATATCTAAATAATTATTCAACTGCTCATTGATCTTCACTTATATCTTTCGGAGTAGTTTGTCATTTGCTCTAGTGCTTTACTTATATCTTTTTAGAGCACGGTGGTGGTTTTAGTTTATAGAAATAATCGATCTCTCATGCTTCACTTATATTATTTTGAGATTCTTTAGAACAGCATGGTAGTTTTCTTTGGTTATGAAACTAGTCCTAATATGATGGGCATCCAAGAGGGATATAATAAAAACTTTCATATAAAGTGCATTGAATAGTATGAGAAGTTTGATACTTGATGATTGTTTTGAGATATGAGGATGGTAATATTAGAGTCATGCTAGTTGAGTAGTTGTGAATTTGAGAGATACTTGTGTTAAAGTTTGTGATTCCCGTAGCATGCGTGTATGGTGAACCGTTATGTGATGAAGTCGGAGCATGATTTATTTATTGACTGTCTTCCTTATGAGTGGCGGTCGGGGAGGAGCGATGGTCTTTTCCTACCAATCTATCCCCCTAGGAGCATGCGCATAGTACTTTGTTTTGATAAATAATAGATTTTTGCAATAAGTATGTGAGTTCTTTATGACTAATGTTGAGTCCATGGATTATACGCACTCTCACCCTTCCACCATTGCTAGCCTCTCTAGTACCGCGCAACTTTCGTCGGTACCTTAAAACCCACCATATACCTTCCTCAAAACATCCACCTTACCTACCTATTATGGCGTTTCCATAGCAATTCCGGGATATATTTCCATGCAACTTTCCACCGTTCCGTTATTATGACACGCTTCATCATTGTCATATTGCTTTGCATGATCATGTAGTTGACATCGTATTTGTGGCAAGGCCACCGTTCATAATTATTTCATAGATGTCATTCATGCATCATTGCACATCCCAGTACACCGCCGAAGGCATTCATATAGAGTCATATTTTGTTCTAAGTATCGAGTTTTAATTCTTGAGTTGTAAGAAAAATAAGAGTGTGATGATCATCATTATTAGAGCATTGTCCCACTGAGGAAAGGATGATGGAGACTATGATTCCCCCACAAGTCGGGATGAGACTCCGGATGAAAAAAGGGAGAAAAAGAAAAGAGGCCATAAAAAGAGAAAAGGCCCAAAAAATATAAAAAGGAAGAAAAAGAAAAAAATGAGAGAAAAGGAGAGAAGGGGCAATGCTACTATCCTTTTACCACACTTGTGCTTCAAAGTAGCACCATGATCTTCATGATAGAGAGTCTCCTATGTTGTCACTTTCATATACTAGTGGGAATCTTTCATTATAGAACTTGGCTTGTATATTCCAATGATGGGCTTCCTCAAAATGCCCTAGGTCTTCGTGAGCAAGCAAGTTGGATGCACACCCACTTAGTTTCCTTTTTGAGCTTTCATATACTTATAGCTCTAGTGCATCCGTTGCATGGCAATCCCTACTCACTCACATTGATATCTATTGATGGGCATCTCCATAGCCCGTTGATACGCCTAGTTGATGTGAGACTATCTTCTACTTTTTGTCTTCTCCACAACCACCACTCTATTCCACATATAGTGCTATGTCCATGGCTCACGCTCATGTATTGCGTGCAGATTGAAAAAGTTTGAGAACATCAAAAGTATGAAACAATTGCTTGGCTTGTCATCGGGGTTGTGCATGATTTAAATATTTTGTGTGGTGAAGATGGAGCATAGCTAGACTATATGATTTTGTAGGGATAACTTTATTTGGCCATGTTATTTTGAGAAGACATAATTGCTTAGTTAGTATGCTTGAAGTATTATTATTTTTATGTCAATATGAACTTTCGTCTTGAATCTTTCGGATCTGAATATTCATGCCACAATTAAGAAGAATTACATTGAAATTATGCCAAGTAGCACTCCGCATCAAAAATTATGTTTTTATCATTTACCTACTCGAGGACGAGCAGGAATTAAGCTTGGGGATGCTTGATACGTCTCCAACATATCTATAATTTTTGATTGCTCCATGCTATATTATCTACTGTTTTGGAAAATATTGGGCTTTATTATCCACTTTTATATTATTTTTGGGACTAACCTATTAACCGGAGGCCCAGCCCAGAATTGTTGTTTTTTTGCCTATTTCAGTGTTTCGAAGAAAAGGAATATCAAATGGAGTCGAAACAGAATGAAACCAACTGGAGAAGTTATTTTTGGAAGGAAAGCTACCGGAAAAACTTGGAATGCATGTCAGGAAAGGAACGAGGGAGCCACGAGGCAGGGGGGCACGCCCACCCCCCTAGGGAGCGCCCTCCACCCTCGTGTGCCCCTCGTGGCTTCCCTGACGTATCTCTTTCACCCATATATACCCACGTACCCTAAAACTATCGAGGAGCACAATAGATTGGGAGTTCCGCCTCTAGAAGCCTCCGTAGCCACCAAAAGCCAATCTAGACCTGTTCTGACACCCTGCCGGAGGGGGCAATCCCTCTCCGGTGGCCATCTTCATCATCCCGGTGCTCTCCATGACAAGAAGGGAGTAGTTCTCCCTCGGGGCTGAGGGTATGTACCAGTAGCTATGTGTTTGATCTCTCTCTCTCTCTCTCTCTCTCTCGTGTTCTTGAGGTGATACGATCTTGATGTATCGCGAGATTTGCTATTATATTTGGATCCTATGATGTTTTCTCCCCCCTCTACTCTCTTGTAATGGATTGAGTTTTCCCCTTGATGTAATCTTATCGGATTGAGTCTTTAAAGATTTGAGAACACTTGATGTATGTCTTGTCGTGCGTATCTGTGGTGACAATGGGATACCACGTGATTCACTTGATGTATGTTTTGGTGATCAACTTGCGGGTTCTGCCCATGAACCTAAGCATAGGGGTTGGCACACATTTTTGTCGTGATTCTCCGGTAGAACTTTGGGGCACTCTTTGAGGTTGTCGGTGTCAAAACCGGCGGATCTCGGGTAGGGGGTCCCGAACTGTGTGTCTAGGCGGATGGTAACAAGAGACAAGGGACATGATGTTTTTACCCAGGTTCGGGCCCTCTCGATGGAGGTAAAACCCTACTCCTGCTTGATTAATATTGATGATATGGGTAGTACAAGAGTAGATCTACCAGGAGATCAAGGAGGCTAAACCCTAGAAGCTAGCCTATGGTATGATTGTTCTTCCTACGGACTAAAACCCTCCGGTTTATATAGACACCGGAGAGGGCTAGGGTTACACAGAGTCGGTTACAATGGTAGGAGATCTACATATCCGTATCGCCAAGCTTGCCTTCCACGCCAAGGAAAGTCCCTTCCGGACACGGGACGAAGTCTTCAATCTTGTATCTTCATAGTCCAGGAGTCCGGCCGAAGATATAGTCCGGCTATCCGGACACCCCCTAATCCAGGACTCCCTCAGTAGCCCCCGAACCAGGCTTCAATGACGACGAGTCCGGCGTGCAGATTATCTTCGGCATTGCAAGGCAGATTCTCCTCCAAATTCCGTGTACCTGTCGAATAATGTCCGGTTTCTTGTAAATGTAGCGCTGCTTGGCTTCTACGCCCAATAATGGACGTCTTCCACGTGTCAAACGAATACGAAAAGTCAGGGTGTTTTTACATTTACACCCCTAGACGCGTGAATGAGCCGCCTATTTAAGGGGACGAGGATTTAGATCCAAACCACACCTTCTCCCCTCCGCGAGTATTCATCAGAGTGTATCTGACAGAGGTCCATTCTATCATGACCGGCCGCCGCAGCTCCTCCTCTCGCCCTTCCAGCCCTCAACCTGGAGATTGGGAGAGATGCTCCATCCCGCACAGCAAGCTAGTGACGCTCCAGACCAAGGGATTTCTCCCCCCGGCCTATATGGTCCCGGTTCGAGCCGGACTTGCCACCTATAATGGCGGAGAGCAAGCGGAGAGTGCCCCCAATCCCTCCAAAGGAGAGCGGGTATGCCTTGTCCCTTACTTAATAAGAGGGCTCGGATTTCCAATTCATTCGTTTCTCCGGGGGCTCCTGGAGTTCTATGGCCTCCAGCTGCACAACCTCACGCCTGCCTCCATATTGCATATCGCGGGCTTCGTAGCCCTTTGCGAGCTGTTTTTGGGCTGCGAGGCTCATTTCACGCTGTGGAAAAGGCTATTCTGCCTTGTGCCCCATTCTTAGAAGGGGTCAATATATCAAGTGGGCGGAGCCGAAGTGTGGCGCATCGCCAGGACCGGATATCTATCCGGAACCCCAAAGAAGGCGTCCGAGGACTGGCCTTCGGAATGGTTTTATATAGAGGACGTCCTGCTGCCGGATCTTGTCCGAATCGGCCTCCCTGAGTTTGACAGTGCTCCCCTAAAGAAGCGCCTAAGCTGGCGTCCAGGGAGCCCTCAGAGGGAAAGTGACAAGGGCGTTCTTTACCTGATGGGCCGGATAAGATTGTTAGCTCATTCCGGACTGACCATGATCGGGGTCATGGCCGCATGCACCATGCGAGGGGTGCAGCCGCTTCAGTATAGAGGCCACCCCATGTGGGACTTCAACGGGGAGGACGACGCCACCCGCCACGGCCGTAAGGGGCCGGATTCGGCTGCCGCTCTAATAAAGATCTTGTCCGCTTTGTACAAGGGAGAAGAGGAGGAATTTCTCCGCGTCAACCCACAGGGTGGATTTTCTATGTACAATCCCCCAAGTTGGGTAAGTGGACACTTTTACTTGCCCATCCGTTTTATATTCCCATCGTTAAATATTCAGTCTAACGACTTCAACGCAGGAACTGCGCCAGGCTGTTAAAGAAATAAACAGCCCTCCTCCACAACCCGAGGATCCAGGACGGTCCCTCGACCTGGTCTCTCAAGAGGTTCCGTACTTATCTGTGGAGCTGATTGATGGGGTGTTTCATCAATTGAGCAAGGACAACGCCTTGGTGGCCATTACGGCCGATTACCCGGGGCTACTCCCAGCCTCGCAGGTAACTAAGACCGAAGTCCCAGCACTTTGAAAAGCGATCTAACCTCGTGTGTTTTCGATTGCCGTATGACAACCGTGTTTAGCAGGGGAGGTCCTTGAGATGGGAGGCTGAGCCTGCGGCGACTAGCCAACGAGGGGCGGCAAGGCCCCGCGGGCTGAAAAGAAGTGCGATCCGGACTAAGACGTCGGTGCACAGGTATAGCGCGCCAGCTTATTCCCAGGTGTTATTCCTTCAAGGCATATTAACGCTCGTGCTCTCTTCAGGACGAATAGACCTCGTCGGACTATATCCGGAGAGGGTGCCAATCGCGCCTCCACCAGCCAGGCTCCAAAGCCTGGTCCGAAAGCGGAGGCGAACACAAGGCGCGCACCGGACGCTCCTCTGACAGAGGATGCGGACAAGTTGTCTGCCACCAATTCCGAGGTGGAGAGTGCCATGAACCACAGGCGTCGCGGGGCAGTTCTTCGCAATGCTTGTTTCTCCCAAGAGGCATTGGATGCCTTCAATTCGGGAGATGCGTACCTCCGTGCCGCTCAAAATGGTCTAGCCAGAGCCACGGAGCAATATGTAAAAGACATACAGGTAAGAAAATTTTGGTAATTATATATATACCAGTAGCCCCCGAGACTTGAAACAGTTAGAATAACTGATTTAAGGATCATTTGTTATGCAGGTTCTTACAGAAAAGAATACCGTATTGTCCTAGGAGCTGGAAGAGTGCAAAGCCCAACTTGAGGCCGCACTAGCCGCGGCAGGGGAGCCCAAGGAGACCCCCTCTAGTAATATACGCTTCGAAAGATAAGTATTTTGCGAAGTGCTGCGTGGGTGCAAATCTGACAAATGAAATTGCAGATGGCGCCAGATTAAATCCGGAAGAGCAACAACTCCTATGCCAGCTGAAGGCTGGTGAGAGCGTGCTGACAAAGGTGAGGCGGGAGAAGAACAATCTCCAAGATGCCAACACCAAGCTGGGCGTTGAACTGAAGGATGTTCGTGCCCAGCTGTTGGACTCCGTTAAGGAGAATCAGCGGCTTCGACGCGGCATATTTAGTAAGTGCTTAAATGAATCTTTGAAAAAAAAATCGTCGAGGAAGTTGACTAACAGAGTAATGTCTGTAGGTATGCTAACAGGTCGTCCTGCAGAGGAAATGCCCGGTTCTACGGGTGAACTTCTTCCCGAACTCTCACAACTGCACGAGCGAGTTCGGCAGGTGATGCAAAGCGTCGCCCAAGCCTTGTGGCCATCCGTCTCCATGCCCGAAGGCCTTGGAGAGCTTGTAGAGAAGCTGAAGGGAGTGCGGCGGCACTTTCGATTGTGGAAGATGTCGGCCTACCCTCAAGGCGCCAGGGAGGCCTGGGCCATGGTGAAGACGCGGTACATGAAGGCTGACCCAAACCACATGGCCGAGGTCGGACCTGTGGGGCCCGATGGGAAGGAGATCCCTGTGAGCTTAGTATACGGCCAAGTAGAATTGGCCGCAAATTATTCCTAACAGGACTGTAAACTAGACAGCCTGTTAGATGGTATTGAAGAGGAATACAATCGGTCAGATTGACTATGTAATTTTAATTGACATGTGTAATGCCTTCTAGCCGGATTGTAGATCATTTGTCATGGCCGACCTTTTTGCTTCAACCTCAGGACCTGACAGTCTGGAGTGTGTTTGAATACCCTCGCGGTTATATAAGAACCTAGGTATGCATGGAGACCAGGCGTATGGGTCATTAGTGCTTGAACAGACAAGTGCCCAACTAGTTATGTTATATTACATGGTTAGTAAGAAACATCTTCCAGGGAGAATAGTTTCGTTAGGGGTTCCTTTCCCTGGGAGGCATGCCCTAAAGTGCATGTCCATTCTGCAAAAAGAGACGCAGGAAAAACATATGGGGGCGTATAGATAAATAAAAAAAGATCATCTTTAGTTCACCGACCGAATATTCCCTTAAGAACACTAGCTTTCGGCTTCACCCAGTCTGAGGTACACATCCGGCTGACCCAGCAGTAACAATCGCAGAGGTATTCCCTTTACCACCTAGCCGAACAATCGGGAACGTAGGGGTAAGCACAGGAGCCAGGCAACCCAGCTTAGCCAAAACTTAAGTCATATCGATGCATATAATGGTGAATAAAAGGTACATGCAGAAGTGTGACACATGTGTTGGGCATGAAGCCCGTATAAACAAGCTTTTGTTTAAAGAAGCCCCCAGGTTTAATGAGCGCGGATAGCGCATCACTTTATGAGCCTTTGAAGGCTATAAGAGAGAGGGAGGGGAAAAGGAGATAAATGTAAGACAGAAAGTATATAAAAAATGGGCAGAGGAAGGAGACATACACAGAGTCCGGTGCTAGGCATAGAATCTTCGGAGACGGGCTGTGTTCCATGGGTTCGGCTCGAGTCGGTTATCCGATGCATCTCCCAGGCGGTACGCTCCACCAGTCAGGACATGGTCAATTATGAAGGGACCTTCCCACTTGGGCTTGAGTTTGTCCTTTTTCTTGTCCGGCAGGCGTAGAACTAATTCGCCAACATTGTAATTTTTGGCTCGTACTTCTCTGCTTTGGTATCTTCGAGCCTGCTGTTGATAGAATGCGGAATGGGCTTTTGCCACGTCACGCTCTTCCTCCAAGGCGTCCAAACTGTCCTGCCGATCAAGCTCGACTTCTCTTTCTTCGTACATGCGCACTCGAGGTGAGTCATGAATTATGTCGCAGGGCAAAACTGCCTCTGCGCCATACACCATGAAGAATGGTGTGTATCCGGTGGTGCGATTCAGCGTGGTCCGCAGCCCCCAGAGTACGGAGTCGAGCTCCTCTACCCAGTGCGTATTAGATTCCTTAAGGGACCACACTAATCTAGGTTTGATGCCGCTCATGATATGACCATTTGCATGTTCGAACTGGCCGTTAGTTTGTGGGTGATAGACGGAAGCATAATCGAGCTTGATGCCCATGTTTTTGCACCAGAGTTTTACCTCGTCGGCCATAAAGTTCATGTCATTATCAGTGATGATGCTGTGGGGGACATCATAACAGTGTACAACCCCGGATATAAAGTCTATCACCGGTCCGGATTCGGCCATCTTAACAGGCTTGGCTTCTATCCATTTGGTGAACTTATCCACCATGACCAGTAAGTACTTTTTTCTTGTGGGTTCCGCCTTTAAGGGGTCCAACCATGTCAAACCCCCAGACCGCGAAGGGCCAAGTGATGGGGATAGTTTGGAGGGCAGTGGGTGGCATATGGCTTTGGTTTGCAAAAAGTTGGCAACCGACGCATCGTTGGACTAAGTCATGGGCGTCTGCCCGGGCCGTCGTCCAATAAAAGCATGTACGGAAGGCCTTGCTTACAAGGGACCGAGCTGCAGCATGATGACCGCCGAGTCCGACATGAATTCCAGCCAGGAGTTTCCGCCCTTCCTCTTCAGAGATGCACCTTTGAAGGACTCCGGTAGTGCTTTTCTTATAAAGCTCTCCCTCATGGACTTTATAGGCTTTAGATCCCCGTACTATGCAGCATGCCTCATTTTGGTCCTCGGGGAGTTCCTGCCTAGTAAGGTACGCGAGGAATGGTTCTGTCCACGGGGCGATGACGGCCATTATTACATGGGCTGAAGGTGTTATTTCATTGGTAGAGCCTCCAATTATGTCAGAGTGTTCGGTGTGGGGCAGTGCGGTTGGGTCCGGTCTGTTATTGCCAGGTTCCCCTTCCAATACTACGGATGGCTTGAACAGTCTTTCCAAGAAGATGTTGGGGGGGGACTACATTGCGTTTTGCGCCGATGCGTGCCAGGACATCTGCCGCCTGATTATTTTCTCGGGCTATATGGTCAAATTCGAGCCCTTTGAACCGAGCTGACATTTTTAGGATGGTGTTGTGAGATGCCATTTTTGGATCCTTGGCATCAAAGTCACCATTTATTTGGGATATTGCGAGGTTCGAGTCCCGCCGCACCTCTAGGTGTTGAATGCCCATGGATACTGCCATCCGGAGACCATGTAAAAGGGCCTCATATTCGGCTGCATTGTTGGAGTCTGTGTACATTATCTGGAGTACGTATTGAACTGTGTCTCCTATGGGGGACGTCAAAGCGATGCCCGCCCCTAGACCGGCCAACATTTTGTAGCCGTCGAAGTGCATGACCCAGTTTGAATATGTGCCGTACTCTTTAGGGAGTTCGGCCTCCGTCCATTCTGCGACGAAGTCGGCCAAAACTTGCGACTTGATAGCTCGCCGTGGCTTGTAAGTTATGTCAAACGGGAGGAGCTGAATGGCCCATTTTGCAATCCGGCCCGTCGCGTCGTGGTTGTTTATAAAATTGTTAAGTGGCACTTCCGAGGCTATTGTTATTGAACACTCTTGAAAGTAGTGTCGCGGCTTCCGGGATGCCATAAATACCGCGTACGCAATCTTTTGATAATGCGGGTACCGTGACTTGCACGGAGTAAGGATAGTGGACACATAGTAGACCGACTTTTGAAGGGGGAATTTGTGTCCGTCCGTTTCTCGTTCGACGATGAGCATTGCGCTTATGACCTGATGGGTTGCTGCAATGTATAATAGCATTGGTTCGCCAATGTTTGGCGCCGAGGACTGGGTTTGTTGCCAAGATGGCTTTTATTTCGTCGAGTCCGGCCGTGGCTGCATCCGTCCACTCGAAGTGTTCGGTGCGCCGAAGGAGGCGGTAAAGGGGTAGGGCCTTTTCTCCCAAGTAGGAGATAAAGCGGCTTAGAGCCGCCATGCATCCGGTTAATTTTTTTATTTGTTTGAGGTCCTTCGGGATATCCAATTGTGACAGAGCTCAGATCTTGGCTGGATTTGCTTCGATTCCTCCACCGGATAAAATGAAGCCCAAGAGCTTTCCGGCTGGAACACCGAAAATGCATTTTTCCGGGTTGAGCTTGATGTCGTATGTTCGGAGGTTATCGAATGTTAGCCTCAAGTCGTCTACTAGAGATTCGACATGTCTTGTTTTAACGACCACATCATCTACGTATGTCTCCACTGTTTTGCCGATCTGGTTTGCCAGACATGTCTGGATCATGTGCTAATATGTTGCGCCGGCGTTTTTGAGCCTGAAGGGCATTGTGTTGAAGCAAAATGGGCCGTATGGTGTGGTGAATGCCGTTGCGGCTTGGTCTGACTCTGCCATCTCTATTTGATGGTAGCCAGAGTATGCATCGAGGAAACACAACGAATCGTGTCCTACGGTAGCGTCGATAATTTGATCGATGCGGGGGAGAGGGAAGGGATCCTTTGGGCAAGCCTTGTTAAGGTCTTCAAAATCAACGCACAGGCGCCAGGATTTGTCCTTCTTTGGTACCATCACCAGGTTTGCTAGCCAGTCCGGGTGTTTTATATCTTTGATGAATCCGGCCTCCAATAGCTTGGCTAGTTCCTCTCCCATGGCCTGTCTCTTAGGTTCGGAAAAACGCCGAAGAGCCTGTTTGACTGGCTTGAATCCTTTTAGGATATTTAAGCTATGTTCGGCCAGCCTGCGTGGGATTCCTGGCATGTCTGAAGGGTGCCAGGCGAAAATGTCCCAGTTCTCTCGTAGGAACTCTCGTAGTGCAGCGTCTACATCAGGGTTTAACTGTGCCCCGATGGAAGCTGTTTTATTGGGGTCCGTTGGATGGACCTAGAATTTGACTATTTCGTCCGCCAGTTTAAAGGAGGTGGACTTGGATCTTTTGTCAAGTATCACATCGTCCCTATTCACCGTGGAGCGTAGCGCAGTCAGTTCCTCAGCCGCTAGGGCTTCGGATAGCACCTCGAGGGCCAGTGCGACTGTCTTGTTTTCGGCGCAGAGTGCGATGTCCGGATCACTAGCGAGAGTGATGATTCCGTTAGGCCCGGGCATCTTGAGCTTCATGTACCCGTAATGGGGTATTGCTTGGAAGATTGTAAACGCTTCCCGCCCTAGCAGAGCGTGATATCCGCTACTGAATGGGGCCACTTGGAACGTGACCTCTTCGGACCTGTAATTATCCGGCGTGCCGAACACCACATCTAGTGTGATTTTTCCTGTACAGCGCGCTTCCTGACTGGGGATTATTCCTCTAAAGGTTGTGCTGCTTCGCTCAATGCGGTTCCAGTCTATTTCCATATTTTGAAGGGTTTCCTCATAAATGAGGTTCAATCCGCTGCCGCCATCCATGAGTACCTTGGTAAGATGAAAGCCGTCCACTATTGGACTGAGGACCAATGCGGCTGGTGCTCGGGCTGTTTGGAATTTAGGTTCATCACTAGCGTTAAAAGTAATAGCCGTGTCACTCCATGGGTTTATTGTTGCTACTTGGTAGACTTTGGCAAGGCTGCGGAGTGTTCTTTTTCGCATATTATTTGCTGCGAAAGTCTTGAAGATTGTTAATACCGTACTGGTGTCTTTGGGGTGGCTTTCTGTGGCTTCTGGAATTAGAAGATCTTCGCCAATTTTTGCCACCTGCTGGAGTATCCAACATGCTCTAAGGTTGTGAGTTGGTGTGGCGCCCTCTGCACTGTGAATTTTACAGGGTCCATTAAGCCATCCTTCCAGTACGATTCCGTGCCCTGTAGAGGGCTTTTGCTTTTTGGTATTGAACCCGGGTGTCTGGGGATGATGCACCCTTTTATTTTGGACTGGGTTTGTATTCAAGGCCGGATTGTCCCAAAATTTTATTTTGGTTTTCCAGACGCTTTCCATCGCACAGTACTTTCGTACTATGGACGCCAGGCTAGCGAAGCATGTAATATCACGGCGACTTATGGCGTTGAGGATTCCCTTGTCCGTGCAATTATTGCAGAAGAATGAAATTATGTCTTCCTCGCGGCAGTCCTTTATCCTGTTCATAACTAGGAGGAATCGGGCCCAGTAATGATGTACTCTTTCTTCGGGCTCTTGCCTAATTTGGGATAGATCGCTTATGTACGGGTGGGTGGGTGGAATCAAATCCGAAACCTTACCCAATCTGAGACCCAGAGGCCAAGGAGTTTCCGAACTCGGAAGTTTGGATTCTTGGATGCTATCCAATGAATCTAGCCCGTCGCCTGACTGTAAGTTCAGGTCTTGAGTGATGTCCTCCCCTCCGCGGGTATCCGGCTTGGAGGGATCGGGAATCCAGACATAGCTAGTCCTTCGGATAGATGAAGGGTCACCGCACTATCCCTCTGCCATGATAATGTGATGGGTGACCTGGGGAGAGTTAATCTCTCTCAGATCGGGTTTAGGCCCAATCTGGTCGTAATCCGTAGCAACTCCCAGGGCGGCGATGCGATCCAAGAGCTCGTTTAGGGAAGAGAGCTCCATTGGATCTAGCTGCTCAGCAAATTCTGAGCTGACGTGAAGATTTCTTTCGATGACCTGAGAGGTCATCGTCGGCGCAGCAGCCGAACAGGCGGTCATAAGGAAACCACCTAGCCGGAGAGTTTGGCCGACAGCCAAAGCTCCCTTAGCAACGGTACCGTCCTTAAAGACGGGATGAGGCATCCTTCCTGATGGCGATGGCACAGAGGAACTCTCAATGAAAGCACCAATGTCAGTGTCAAAACTGGAGGATCTCGGGTAGGGGGTCCCGAACTATGCGTCTAGGCGGATGGTAACAGGAGACAAGGGACACGATATTTTTACCCAGGTTCAGGCCCTCTCGATGGAGGTAAAACCCTACTCCTGCTTGATTAATATTGATGATATGGGTAGTACAAGAGTAGATCTACCACGAGATCAAGGAGGCTAAACCCTAGAAGCTAGCCTATGGTATGATTGTTCTTCCTATGGACTAAAACCCTCTGGTTTATATAGACACCAGAGAGGGCTAGGGTTACACAGAGTCGGTTACAATGGTAGGAGATCTACATATCCGTATTGCCAAGCTTGCCTTCCACGCCAAGGAAAGTCCCTTCCGGACACGGGACGAAGTCTTCAATCTTGTATCTTCATAGTCCAGGAGTCCGGACGAAGGTATAGTCCGGCTATCCGAACACCCCCTAATCCAGGACTCCCTCAGAGGTCCTTTGTGTTGGTTGAATAGATGAATCTGAGATTGTGTGATGCATATCGTATAATCACACCCACAGATACTTGAGGTGACATTGGAGTATCTAGGTGACATTAGGGTTTTGGTTGATTTGTGTCTTAAGGTGTTATTCTAGTACGAACTCTAGGGCTGTTTGTGACACTTATAGGAATAGCCCAACGGATTGATTGGAAAGAATAACTTTGAGGTGGTTTTCATACCCTACCATAATCTCTTTGTTTGTTCTCCGCTATTAGTGACTTTGGAGTGACTCTTTTTTGCATGTTGAGGGATAGTTATGTGATCCAATTATGCTAGTATTGTTGAGGGAACTTGCACTAGCGAAAGTATGAACCCTAGGCCTTGTTTCAACGCATTGGAATACCGTTTACGCTCACTTTTATCATTAGTTACCTTGCTGTTTTTATATTTTCAGATTACAAAAACTCTTATCTACTATCCATATTGCACTTGTATCACCATCTCTTCACCGAACTAGTGCACCTATACAATTTACCATTGTATTGGGTGTGTTGGGGACACATGAGACTCTTTGTTATTTGGTTGCAGGGTTGCTTGAGAGAGACCATCTTCATCCTACGCCTACCACGGATTGATAAACCTTAGGTCATCCACTTGAGGGAAATTTGCTACTGTCCTACAAACCTCTGCACTTGGAGGCCCAACAACATCTACAATAAGAAGGTTGTGTAGTAGACATCATCGAGCTCTAGGGTGCCCATCGAGGGAGAGGTGTTCGACGAAGAGGTGTTTGCCACCGCCGGACTCGAGGTTGTCGACGAGCCGAGCGCCATTGACGATGGTTCTCAGGAGGAGCGGCTTCTCCAGGCCATGGGCGCCAACTTCCGGAAGCTCTAGGTGCTCCATCGCGCCCGCCTGGACAAGGCCAAGTCCAGGGCGGCAACGGTGGACAAGGCGGAGGTGGACCTCAAGGTATGCGTCGCTGAGACGCAGACTTGGTTCTGCCAAGCTTGTGGGGAGCTGAAGGCCACCCAAGGCGAGCTGGCCAAGCGCGAGGTGGAGCTCACCATGAAGCAGGCCGACATTGAGAAGGCCCAGGACATAGCGGAGAGCTTGGCTGCCGCGGCCGAGGCCGCGCTGAACTCCTAGGAGGAGGATCTTGCCGCGTGTGAGGAGAAGCTTGCCACAACGCTCCGCGGCAAGGATGAGGAGGTGGAGAAGCTCGTCATGGAGCGGACCCAGGGGCTGGAGCAGAGGCACAGGGAGGCACTCAATACCCAGGCTCAGGTTCACGCTGACAAGATGAAGGAGCTGGAGGTGGAGCGGGATGGGCTGAAAAACCAGGTCCTGACGCTATCCAGGGAGAAGGACATGCTCAACAATGCTCTGACGGAGGCGCAAGGCGCGGTCCTCAGCAGGGCTGGGGAGCTCTCCGAGGCCAACAACTCCATCAAAGACCTCAAGCTGAAGATGTTGGGTCTCGAGGGGATGTTGTCGGAGAGCAAGGCCCAGGAGGAGACCCTGACCAAGAATCTGGAGACCGAGAAGCAGCTGCGGAAGGACGACGCCCTCGCCCACAAGGAGCACGTGGAGGGCAAGAACCGCTGGCTCAATTGCCTCACCTCTGTTGCCGACAAGGCCACCACGTAGCTGGCTACCATGGGGATATCGGATGTGAGGTACGCCCTGGAGCCGAACTTGAGCGCCAACTGCAGCCTGACCCTGTTCTTTGAGAGGGTCGGTGCCTTGGAGCGGCTTCGTGCCAACTGGGCGACCTCGATGGCCAATGAGGCCCAGAGGCTTTGCCAGGGTTCCATGACCAAGGTCCTCGCCAAGATGGCGTACTGGAAACCCAACCTCGACTTCGACGCCGCGCTGGACAGCTTGCCGGCGGGTGTGGACCTCGTGGCGCTCAAGGAGCGTATCAAGCCCATCATCAGCCGCATCGGTGAAATCGAGAGGGTGGAGAGCCAGCGCCGAGATTAGGCACCACGGCTCCCACTGTCGCTGCAGGTTCATGACCAAGACAACTTTTATCTTTAGTTAGAACCGCGGCAACAATTGATGTAATATAACTCTGCAGCACTTTTGGGTATGATGCATGTTATCTTCCTGTTCGATCTTCCCTTTGTACGTTTACCCTACGTTAAATGGGTAGGCTTTCCAGTGCGTAAACCCAGGGTGGCACCTTGAGGACAGATCCCCAATGGCCTGCCGGGTGTGCTTGCTGTCGAGCGAACCACCTTACCTCTCTCAACGCGGTCGCTCGAACTGTCGAGCTTGACTCGAGTCAGAATCGAGAGTGTTGCCAATTGCGGAAGGCTACCCTGCCACTCTCAACGCGGCCGCTTGAGCTGTTGAGCAAACTCGAAACAGAACAAGGGAGTTGCCAATTGCGGAAGGGCCCCTTTGCATGCAGGATTTCATACATAGGGCAGGACCTTCTAGGACAATAACCTCATATATAAAAAAGGAAATTTCTTGAGGTTTTGTATGACTTAGCTTTCCTGTCACCGCACCGGCGTCCTTCGCGTCTACAGGCGGCGTCGTTCTCTTGTCCGTCTTTTTCTCTCGAAGTTGCGGCCACGAGAAACTACTAAGCCGGCCGCTAAACCAGTTTCTCACAACTGCGCCCCCCTACCTGGTGCGCCAAAGATGTCGGTGGTAACAACACCTATGGGATCACTAGGATCCCTTCTACGGTCGGCGGGCGTGGGGTCGTGAGAAGAGCAGGTTTAGGAGCAAGCACACGGGTCGTTTAACCAGGTTCGGGCCGGGAGGATGCGTAAAACCCTAGTCCTGCTTTGGTGGATGTATTGAGTGTTCTTGAGCTTTTTGAACTAGCCACGGTGGATGTGCCATCCCAAAAAGCCGAATCCCTCTCCTGGTCACCTCGGGCCTCCTTCTATAGGAAAAAGGGGTTGCCACAGTGGCACACAGGAGGTGGAAAGGCATACAGTGTGCGAGCTTATCACATGGCACTACGGGACAAAGTGCATTAAATGCACTATGTAGGTGTCCATTAGCTTTATCAGGGACGGGAATGAGGCCCGTCCCGTCCGTCGCCGCTTCGCCTTGCTTCGACACACGCCCAGACCAGCCATGCATGCAGCGCCATGTAGGCAGGCAGGAAGCTGAGGTGGCATGGTGGTAGGGCCTTCATGAAGTTCTGCATGCCGCCACGCAGGTGCTTGCTGATTTGGCCTGGAAGTTGCATGTTGCCATGCAGGTGCCTGCCCAGCTGGTTGGGCTGGCTGCTGCATGCGAATGGCGGTGGAGTCTTGGCTGATGCGGGCCTGGCAGTGGCCCTACTGATGCCCTCGGCAAGGGTCTTGCCGGGGGCCCAGCAAGGGTCTTGCCATGGCATTGCTGTCATCCCCAGCAAGGGTCTTGCCGGATGTCTTGTGGATTTCTTCGGCTAGGATCCTGCCGAAGGTCGCCATCTTCTAATCCTCATCTGATCTTGTGTTTATGATCTTGACAAGATTTGCATGCCACCACAGAGGTGCCTCCCGAGTCTTGGTTCCAATGCAGTTGTTTGGGTTGGAGCCCGTGGGCTCAAGGGTGGCTCGCTCTGCTGGTGTTGGGCAAGTTGCCCCGGCAAGGCTCTTGCCGGGGCTGCGGGGGGCCGCCTCGGCAAGGACCTTGCTGAGGGAGTCCACCTCACCCTCTTGCCCTCCTGCGCTTCTGGTCTTGGCGTCGCCTTGGTTGTCTTGTGCTTCGGCTTCTCTCCGGCTTCCCTCCTCTGCCCTGCTAAGTGTGACCGCGGCGCGTGGCTCTGACTGCCCGTGCACAAGTAAAGGGGTCAAAAGGAGATCCCCTACTCTTGTACACCGACAGGTACTGAGGATCGGTCAATCGTGAAGACGTACGACTACATCAACCGCATTGTCATAACGCTTCCTTCTTAACAGTCTACAAGGGTACGTGGACGACATTCTCCCCTCTCGTTGCGATGCATCACCATGATTTTGCATGTGCGTAGGATTTTTTTTTGAAATTACTACATTCCCCAACAGTGGCATCCGAGCCAGGTTTATGTGTAGATGTTATATGCACGAGTAGAACACAAGTGAGTTGTGGGCGATACAAGTCATACTGCTTACCAGCATGTCATACTTTGGTTCGGCGGTATTGTTGGATGAAGCGGCCCGGACCGACATTACGCGTACGCTTACGCGAGACTGGTTCTACCGACGTGCTTTGCGCACAGGTGGCTGGCAGGTGTCAGTTTCTCCAAATTTAGTTGAACCGAGTGTGGCTACGCCCGGTCCTTGAGAAGGTGAAAATAGCACTAACTTGACGAACTATCGTTGTGGTTTTGATGCGTAGCTAAGAATGGTTCTTGCTCAGCCCGTAGAAGCCACGTAAAACTTGCAACAACAAAGTAGAGGACGTCTAACTTGTTTTTGCAGGGCATGTTGTGATGTGATATGCTCAAGACATGATGCTATATTTATTGTATGAGATGATCATGTTTTGTAACGGAGTTATCGGCAACTGGCAGGAGCCATATGGTTGTCGCTTTATTGTATGCAATGCAATCGCCCTATAATTGCTTTACTTTATCACTAAGCGGTAGCGACAGTCGTAGAAGCAATAGTTGGCGAGACGACAACGATGCTACGATGGAGATCAAGGTGTTGCGTCGGTGACGATGGTGATCATGACGGTGCTTTGGAGATGGAGATCAAAGGCACAAGATGATGATGGCCATATCATATCACTTATATTGATTGCATGTGATGTTTATCCTTTATGCATCTTATTTTGCTTTGTTTGAAGGTAGCATTATAAGATGATCTCTCACTAAATTTGAAGGTAAAAGTGTTCTCCCTGAGTATGCACCGTTGCCAAATTTCATCGTACCGATACACCACGTGATGATCGGGTGTGATAAGCTCAACGTTCATCTACAACGGGTGTAAGACAGTTTTGCACATGCCGAATACTTGGGTTAAACTTGACGAGCCTAGCATATGCAGATATGGCATCGGAACACTGAGACCGAAAGGTCGAGCGTGAATCATATAGTAGATATGATCAACATAGAGATGTTCACCATTGAAAACTACTCCATCTCACGTGATGATCGGTTATGGTTTAGTTGATATGGACCACGTGATCACTTAGATCATTAGAGGGATGTCTATCTAAGTGGGAGTTCTTAAGTAATATGATTAATTGAACTTAAATTTATCATGAACTTAGTACATGATAGTATTTTGCTTGTCTATGTTATTGTAGATAGATGCCCGTGTTGTTGTTCCGTTGAATTTTAATGCGTTCCTTGAGAAAGCAAAGTTGAAACATGATGGTAGCAATTACACGGACTGGGTCCGTAACTTGAGGATTATCCTCATTGCTGCATAGAAGAATTATGTCCTGGAAGCACCGCTAGGTGCCAGGCCTGCTGCAGACACTGCTCATGACGTTAAGAACGTCTAGCAGAGTAAAGCTGATGACTACTCGATAGTTTAGTGTGCCATGCTTTACGGCTTAGAATCCGGACTTCAACGACGTTTTGAACGTCATGGATCATATGAGATGTTCCAGGAGTTGAAGTTAATATTTCAAGCAAATGCCCGGATTGAGAGATATGAAGTCTCCAATAAGTTCTACACCTGCAAGATGGAGGAGAATAGTTCTGTCAGTGAACATATACTCAGAATGTCTGGGTACCATAACCACTTGACTCAACCGGGAGTTAATCTTCCTGTTGATAGTGTCATTGACAGAGTTCTTCAATCACTGCCACCAAGCTACAAGAGCTTCGTGATGAACTATAATATGCAAGGGATGGATAAGATGATTCCCGAGCTCATCGCAATGCTAAAAGTTGCGGAGGTAGAAATCAAGAAGGAGCATCAAGTATTGATGGTCAACAAGACCACCAGTTTCAAGAAAAAGGGTAAAGGGAAGAAGAAAGGGAACTTCAAGAAGAACAGCAAACAAGTTGCTGCTCAAGAGAAAAAACCCAAGTCTGGACCTAAGCCTGAGACTGAGTGCTTCTACTGCAAAGGGACTAGTCACTGGAAGCGGAACTGCCCCAAGTATTTGGCGGATAAGAAGGATGGCAAGGTGAACAAAGGTATATTTGATATACATGTTATTGATGTGTACCTTACTAGAGCTCGTAGTACCACTTGGGTATTTGATACTGGTTCGGTTGCTAATATTTGCAACTTGAATAAGGGACTACGGATTAAGCGAAGACTGGCTAAGGACGAGGTGATGATGCACGTGGGAACTGGTTCCAAAGTCGATGTGATCGCCGTCGGCATGCTACCTCTACATCTACCTTCGGGATCAGTTTTAGACCTGAATAATTGTTATTTGGTGCCAGCGTTAAGCATGAACATTATGTCCGGATCTTGTTTGATGCGAGACGGTTATTCATTTAAATCTGAGAATAATGGTTGTTCTATTTATATGAGTAATACCTTTTATGGTCATGCACCCTTGAAGAGTGGTCTATTTGTGTTGAATCTCAATAGTAGTGATACACATATTCATAATGTTGAAGCCAAAAGATACAGAGTTGATAATGATAGTGCAACTTATTTGTGGCACTGCCGTTTGGGTCATATTGGTGTAAAGCGCATGAAGAAACTGCATACCGATGGACTTCTGGAATCACTTGATTATGAATCACTTGTTACTTGCGAACCATGCCTCATGGGCAAGATGACTAAAACGCCGTTCTCCAGGACAATGGAGCGAGCAACAGATTTATTGGAAATCATACATACTGATGTATGTGGTTCGATGAATATTGAGGCTCGCGACGGGTATCATTATTTTCTCACCTTCACAAATGATTTGAGCAGATGTGGGTATATCTACTTAATGAAACATAAGTCTGAAACATTTGAAAAGTTTAAAGCATTTCATAGTGAAGTGGAAAATCATCGTAACAAGAAAATAAAGTTTTTATGATCTGATCGTGGAGGAGAATATTTGAGTTACGAGTTTGGTCTACATTTGAAACAATGTGGAATAGTTTTGCAACTCACGCCACCCGGAACACCACAGCGTAATGGTGTGTCCGAACGTCGTAATCGTACTTTACTAGATATGGTGCGATCTATGATGTCTCCTACTGATTTACCGCTATCATTTTGGGGTTATGCTTAGACGGCTGCATTCACGTTAAATAGGGCACCATCGAAATCCGTTGAGACGACGCCTTATGAACTGTGGTTTGGCAAGAAACCAAAGTTGTCATTTCTTAAAGTTTGTGGTTGCGATGCTTATGTGAAAAAGCTTCAACCTGATAAGCTCGAACCCAAATCAGAGACATGTGTCTTCATAGGATACCCAAATGAGACTGTTGGGTACACCTTCTATCACAGATCCGAAGGCAAGACATTCGTTGCTAAGAATGGATCCTTTCTAGAGAAGGAGTTTCTCTCGAAAGAAGTGAGTAAGAGGAAAGTAGAACTTGATGAGGTAACTGTACCTGCTCCCTTACTACAAAAAAATACACTTCCGTGATGATACGTGTTTGTCATAGTAGGTCGTGTTTTCTGTCATGCATGTACATCCATGACGATTTTATGACAGAAACAAGATAGTCATACCTATGTTGTCGTAGAAGTGTTCCATGACATTACCAAAATTATCATCACGGAAGTGTCCACTTCCATGACGATAAATCACGTGTCACAGAAGTGCTTTCGTCAAGGGTGACCAACACGTGGCATCCACCATAACGGAACGTCGAAGCTATCGGGTCGGGTTTTGGATCCGGTAACCCATTAACAGCCCCGACCAATGGGGATTTTCCACGTGTAAGATCATCATTGGCTGGAGGAAACACATGTCGGCTCATCGCTGGGACAGATGTCATCCACTCATTGGACAGAAGGCGCCTATGATATGTCGACATGTGGCACGGCCCAACAAAGGCCCATTCCTGTGAAAAGGCCGGCCCATTTGACTTGGTCAAAAGGTGGCGGGCTGGCCCATGGAAAGCCTGTTAACGGCATGTTCGCATATAGCCCATTTACAGCCCGCTAACCCAAGGCCCGTTACGCCCTATTTGAATTAGGCCCAATAGCGTCATCTGGGCCATCCAATATGATTCCAGCCCGTTTTCACTTCTGGCCCATGTATGGCCCATGACGTCTTTCGGTCCATATGAGGCCCTATGTAACTCTTGGCCTATTAACGGCCCATGGTGAAACTGGCCCGTAATGAACAGTGTATCACTTTACACCCATTAACGGCCCGTGGTGAAACTGGCCCGTAAAGAAGAGTGTATCACTTTATACCCATTAACGGCCTGTTATTCTGTTGGGCTGTTTCCAGCCCATGTTATCTTTCGGCCTTCTCAAAGCCCATTTATTCTTGGGCTATTTTCCAGCATTCGTTTACTTACGGCCCGTTACTGTCATTTTCTGCTTGTGGGCCAAATTCGGCCCGTGGTTACAGTCGGCCCGTTTATGGTCCATTAATACGTTGGGCCGATTTCATAGCATCATCAAATACGGCCTATTAACGATGGCCCGTTATGGTCGGCCCATGAACGAACGATTCCAACTCTAGCCCGTTTACGGCCAGAATGCGGTCTGTTTGGCCCATGTTTGGCCAATCGATCATATGGCCCGTATAAGGCCCATTGATGATACGGCCCGTAGAAGGCCCATTGTTTCTACGGCCCGTAGAAGGCCCACTATTTCTATGGCCCGTAGAAGGCCCACTGTTTCTACGGCCTGTAGAAGGCCCACTGTTTATATGGCCCGTAGAAGGCCCACTATTTCTACGGCCCGTAGGAGGCCCAGTGTCACTACAGTAAATATTAGCCCATGGTTATTGTGGCCTAGTTTTAAAAAATAGGTTCTTGCAGCCACTAGCAAACCATAGAAAAAGAACTGCACTGACTACAAGCAAACAAATAAACAAGACAACAAGGAAATAAATAAGCAAGCAACTTACACTGGGCTATCACGGCTATTACACATATTACATCCACTGGGCATCAAAGTTCGCCACTAGTGCAAATATAGGGAACACAGCAGCATATAAACGCCACAGCAAAACAAGTCCAGAACTGAAACCATTTCAGAAGAGCTCAAGAAACAATATCCTGGGTACCCATAATGCTGGCAAGATGCCTAGCAAGCTTATTAACTTTCTCTTGTTTGGCGCTTAAGTCCTCCAGCGCTTGCTGTTGCACCAGAAAGTATGCATCTGAATTCTGCAGGGACTTCCTCAGTCCTTCGGCTTCCTGTCGCATAACATCTTATCGATGTCTTTCAACTTGAAGTTGAGACTCAAGAAGCCGAACTGATTCAGGCAACGAGTTTGAAGAGCTAGTGCCAGCAGTGGTAGCCAGTAACTCGAACACTACATCAAGACAGGACTTTGGGGTTTTCTCAGTGTCTTCAATATAGTTTTTATCAGCTTTCTTGGAGACCAACAGGGATGTCTCACTATCTTGAACCATATCTGCATTACTTCCTTTACCATTGCATAACAGGGTACTCTTCTCCAATATTTTAGCCGCGTTCTAAAAGAGAAACAAACAAACACATCTCAGGTTTACAATGTAGTATATGAAACTCATTTTGGTAAACCAGTTCAGTAGTAATGTGGACAGGATAACAGCATGAAACAAACATATATCTATGTAGTATGGTCACTGTATGGTCCATATCATTCTAGTTTATGTTGCCAAATCAAGATAGATACAGTTCGAATCATATCTACTTAAGACAAAGCAGCATAGGCAGAATATAAGTGTGGGAAACTGCACAGCAATAACAACATTTGTAATGTGCATGGCATGAGAACATAACTGTTTATTCAATTGAAATTGGAATCAACATAGAGCAAGTTACAACAGCAAACAGCCAAACACGTTGAAGAAACAGGTTTAAAACAAACTTGTTGTGCCATTGGAGTTTCAATTGCATCCTTCAAATTTGAAATTAGTTGGTATCAGTAAATACAGTGATGCAAGAGCAAAGTAGTATGAACCATAGCTACAGAACCTGACCTGAGAACAATTCTTCTTCTGCTTTAAGCATTGACTTCGGGTTCGGAGTGGTGGTCCTCGTGATTTGGGCACTGTAGTTGCCTTACTAACTGCTCGTGTTTGGGTGCTCTGTGGTGGAGACGGTGTTGTGTCAACGGGAACTGGGTGTCTATCTGCTGGGGTTGGGGTTAGAAGGGGTGTAGTTGGTTCTCTGTCCAACTGGGTAGGGGTACAATCTGCATGACTGTGGGTTATGTGTGGTGGGGCTGGTTCTTGGGCAAGTACAACCGTGGTTCTATATGCATCGACAGGTAGCACGATCTTTTCTGAAGACCGTGTTTTTACTCCCACAGATACTGCCATCGCTCCCTCCAATTGAAATGGCTGATAAACAAGAAAGGTAATTGAATGTACAGACATTGTAAGATAGACAGGTGCAATGGATAGTAGGGAAGAAAACAGGGCATGAAATAATTCACATTTATGTTGTCTAAGCAAACAAAATAGCAGGACATAATTTCACATATATGATGGCTAATTAAACAGGATAGCATGACACAATTTCACATGTATGATGGCTAACTAAACAGGATAGAATGACATACTTCAAAATATGATGACTATGTAAACAGGATGACATGATATAACTATGCGATGTGTCTATTAAAGTGGTTGGCATGCCATAAATCACAAACATGCCATCGATGGAAACATGATGGCATGATATAATTCATGGATAGAATGACATAATTTAAAATATGATGACTATGTAAACAGGATGAGATGATATAACTATATTATGTCTTTAGAAAATGGGTTGGCATGCCATAATTCAAATACATGCTGTCTATGTAAACATCATGGCATGACATAATTCAAATATATGATTTACATACTAAGGAAGTGAGCAGAGGGCAATCGCATATATGATGTGTCTACTAAGAAGATGGCATTCAATATTGTGTATATGATGTAAAAACTAAGCATTGCAATACAACATATGCATTATATGAGTAATATAACCCTGCCAAGTTTGAGCATACACCTCAGGGGGATAATAGGACCGGTCATATGCCTCTGAATCCTCCTCTGAAGAGCTATCTGTAACCAGCAAGATATCTGCTTCAGCAGGTAGCATTGTCTGCTCTGAAGACCTTGTTTTCACTCCAGATTTCTCCATCACCAATTCAAATGGCTGATGCACAGGAAGAATAGTTGAATATACAAACATTGTCGACAAAAGCAATGAGAAATATAAAAAAAGGACGGCATGATATAATTCACATATATGACGCTTGCCTAAACAGCATGGCATTGCATAATTCACATACATAATGCCTTGCAACAAGATAACATTGCATAATTCACATATATAATGTCTTGCAACAAGATGGCATTGCATAATTCACATATATGGTGATTAGACACTAAACAAGTGGCATTCACACAAAGCATGTCTAACTAAGCAAATGACATAGCAATGCAAGATACCATATGCACGATATGAGCAACATAACCCTGCCAAGTTAGGGCATGCACCTCGGGGGGGGGGATATGACTGGTCATCTATCTCCGAATCCTTCTCTAAGGAGCTATCGGTAACCAGCAAGACATGCACTTCGTTAGATGGCATTGTCTGCTCTGAAGGCCTTGTTTCCACTCCAGATTTTTCCATGACCGTGCCGAATGGCTGATGCACAGGAAGAGTAATTGAATGTACTAAAATTGTTGACAAATTTAACACGTAATAAAAAAATGGCATGATATAATTGACATATAAGATGACTGGCTAACCAGGGTGGCATTGCAAAATTCACATATATGATGCCTAGCTAGACAAGATGGCATTGCATGATTCACATATACGATAAAGAAACTAAACAGATGGCATTGACACAAAGCATGTCTAAACTAAGCAGATGACATCTTTAATGTATACAGTAAGCAATGCAAGGCACCATATGCATGATATTACCAACATCAGCATGCCAAGTTAGAGCAAAGACCTCATGGGGTAAATAGGAGTGGTCTTCTCCTTCTGAATCCCCCTTAGAACAGTTATCTTCCTCTTGATTATAATCCGAAATGGGTGGAGGGGGCTTCCTTTGCGCCCACCATGGAACGACGTCTGCATGAAATTTTATTGCCATGCATGGCTCGTCTCTTTTGCTCTACATGATCAGTTCCATTGTGTACAATAACTGGCATGCATAGGAATAAAACATAGTGAGATTATGTAAGGAGTGCATGCACAAATCCAGAGTGATGGTAGCAAACTGTGGATAGACCCAAAACCAATGATAGCAGGCAGATAATAGCTTTAGTTAAAAAATACAGATAATGGCTCCTTTAATGTTTGTTTGCACCCAACATGAAACTCATAGTAGACACCGGAGATTAACCAGATAGTAGACAAATAGTACTGATTGTTGCCCCAATATGTACCCCACAACCATTTAAAAACTCAAGTTTCAGCATTAGTTTGGACCTGACTCGGAGTCTAATAGGTGAACATGATGATAATGTTGCATGTCATCATATTAAGCGACGCATAACGTAAGCAGACACGGAAGAGTGCGACCTCTCTTGCAGACCCATGTAGTCCTCAAGGTCATCTGCTCAGTTGATGATGGCAATGCAGTTGTCGTGGCTGCCGGCGGCGGGGAAGAAGATCTGAGTCGGTGAAAGACAGTCTGGAGAGCGGATCCCTGCTGTGGTGAACCCTTCCATCATTGGAGCAGCTGAGCTGGGGTGGAACACAACGCCGCAGGAGCAGGACAAACCACACAAGGTTTTCTTTGACACATATCTGTAACAGAAGTAATTGAGTAAGGGCTTGTTTGAATTTGAGGATTCTAACAATGCAGGGATAGGAAATAGACAGGAATAGGATAGGAATGCACGTGCAAAATAGAGAATTTAAAAACACAGGATTTCTGCCAATCTGGGTGTTTGATTCACAACAATTGGAAGATCACAGGATGCAAAAAAGCATGGTGAGATTAAGTCAAACCACAAGAAAATGTACGGTTATAATGCTATTATGCTACTATCTCTTAGTCTTGTGCTTGATGAATAGCAATATGAAAAGGAGGAGAAGTGGAAATTAGAATTCCTACAGTTTTTCTTTCAAGGAGACACTAAAGGAACAAATCCTACAGTTTTCCTTTGCTCCATTCCTTTGCACCAAATTCATGAAAAGTAGTACCATAGGAAACTTTCCAATTCCGATGTTTTTCATTCACTTTTCCGTTCAAGCACTGGCGATTCTAGTAGGCAGGCTTGAGCAAGGAAAATCCTACACTAAAAAAATGTTTTTGTTCTACTTCTATTACTTTGGACCCAGGCCACTGCCATACTAGCTCAACTCCAGGCCCATCGACAAATGCACAGCTCAAACGCGCAAAGATAAATAATGATGGCGTTCAAGAGAGTCCATCACGGATAGCTAAGTTTCCTGGTACCTCACTGCTTGTCATATAGTAGGATAAAATAATCGTATTTCCCGTTACTACGAGTGCTCAGTGGACAATATATATAACATGCAGAGTAAAAAAGAGATGCAACAAGTGTACAACCTCTTTGGCAAAGCCATGTCGATTTCAGCGTGATTGGGTTGGCTGGTGAGGATGCTCCGGCTGACTTGGCTGTCGGAGGAGGGGAAGAAGATCATAGGTGTCTGGAGATGGAGCCCGAGGTACTGCTCCGCTGTGATGGAGGGTTTCGTTGTTGGAGCAGCCCCGGTGAGTTGTACGACGCCGAGGCTGAAGCAGGACAAGAGAGACAACGAACAACGTTAACCTGAGTGGAATTCTAATAGCATCTCCAATACAAGATGTAAAATACATAACCACAAAGTGCTAGATGTAAAATACATCAGCCGCTCATCTCTGAACTTAACTGTCGAAACTGAATTTAACTATCAAAACTGAACTGAACTATCGAAACTGAACTTAACTGTCGAAACTGAATTTTCTTGTCGAAACTGAATTTTGCTGTCGAAACTGAACGCACTAGCAAGGTGAGGCTACATGTCGGTCGACTGACTTTTTCATCTCTGGTCAGTCGATTTTGCAGCAGTTGGATACGAAATCAAGGGCCTGTGGTTCATCTTCAACCTCCACCCCCTGAGCCGCCAGCCACCACCGGCCAAATAGCAGCCCCACGCCGCCCGCGGCCGGCGGTGCGCCGCCCCGCCCGCCCTGAAAACACTCCCCACCGCCGGTCCACCGCCGCCCAGGCCATCCCTCTAGGCCCCCCCCCATGCCGAGCTTTTTCTCCGGCGATCCCCACGCCACCGCCCCGCCAATGCCCCGCCACCGCCGGTGACCACCACCCCCATCCTGAACCCTATGATAGATAGTGGGGTACCTCTTGGCGAGCCCCCCTCCCCGCTGCGGCTGGTTCTTCCTTCACCCCCGTGAGCCCCCCCCCCCCCCCCCGCCCCCTGAAAATCGACTTACCCAAAAGTCGATTCAGTCGACTAAAGTGTAGCTAAATCGGAGCAGCAGCGCAAGCAAGAGCAAGAGCGAGAGCAGCAGCGCGAGCAAGAGCAATAGCAAGAGCAAACCAGGCAGGGGACCTAGAGCAAGAGCAGAGCAGCAGTGCGAGCGAGAGCTAAAGCAGCAGCAGCTCCTACTGATGTGGACGTCGCCACCAAGGGAGCGACACCATGGAGGAAGTGGCCGGCGACGCCGCCGTGGATGGAGCCGCGCCGTGTCGGCTCGGGACTGAGCGCCGGCAGCACCGTGAGATCGAATCAAGAAGAAAATGCGGCGATTAGTGTACAACCTCTTTGGTGGCGCCGATTAGGCCACAGCTTCATCCGAGGAAACGGTGATGATGATGCTCTTCCGGTGGTGCAGGTGAAGACATCGGTGTGGGAATGGAGGTGGCGCGAAAGACGAGGGGAACATCGGGGCAGCTCCATGGAGGTGGAGGACGGGGTGGCTGAACTGGCGAGACGATGAGATCGATGACGGATCCTCATCCGGTACGGTGGATGAGGGACGTCGAGGTGTTGCTGTGGACGACGTCGTCGGGGAAGAGGCTCCGGCTGGGTGGCGGACGGAGCAGGGTGTGGGGTTTCGTCACGGGTTTTCGCGGCCTCGGTGTATGAATGGGTGGGCGGATGGGATGGCAGTGGGGAACCATGGCTTAGATATGCGCTTGTCCAAACTATGGGGTAAGTTACGAAAGTACCCCCACCGATTTGAGGCGGTTCTTTCGGTTCAGGGGTACCACGGGCATTTCGCGTGTCAGGATTTCACAGGAGGTGGGAGTTTCGCACGCGTTGTAATTTCGGAATAGCAAGGCGCGGGTTGAGATGGAGGGAGTTGTCGGAGCACAACGAGACAAAGATATATCTTAAATATTTCGGGCTAACAAGGCGCGGGTTTAAGAGGCGGGAGTTTCGCAGCATGATAGACAGAGACACTTGAATTTTCGGCATAACAAGGCACGACTTGAAATTTCGGAAGAACAAGCTTAATGTGTACCCCAAAAAAAGACAATTTGCACGTCAACACGCACAACACACGCACAAACACCATTTAGACTAGAGTAAGGTACACGTGCATTGCACGCATGAGATTTGGCAACCAAATTATGAATAAATACCACATTATAGCATGCAAGCTTTGAGTCATATATGCATGATGTAGATGTTCATTTAATTCTTACAGTTCATTTCATTCAAAATCATCTAGTTTTTATAAGAAAGCTAATCTATTTTAAGATTCATGGAATTGTGCATCGTAAGACATAAAGTAAAAACAAATAATGGCAAATCATGTAGAAAAATATTTGGGTAATTCTGATACGGAAGATTCTAGAACAAATAAGAAGTGCTTGTGTTTTGATGTTTGTGCATTATGCTTAAGTTCAACCATGGAGTCTTCTAGATTATACATGTGGCGAAATCTGGTGGAATCTAGATGATATCCAACGACCAGTAGTGCTCAAATTTGCCATCTTTGGACCATGGGATTCGTCTCATCCAACGACCATCTTTCAAAGTTAAAGTTACCCGCACACAATATAAAAAAATATAAAATATAATATATATATATAGGGGTATAGATATAGATATGTGATGTGAAAGCCGCCCATCATCTCCAATTAGAATAGTGTGTCCATGGACGGATGCGACGTGGCCAAATGATATCTGCCATCGGTATCTCAAATTCAAATCAGTCTGACCTTGTTCAATGTGTATACATTACAACATGCTCGTTTCCAAACCACACCGTGCAGATCTCCGTTATATTCATGCATGCATGGGTTTCAAACATCAGGATCTCTTATTCAAATATTTGAATTCAACTTTACATTGCTTATGACCTCACCTATTATTTTACACCCACACAATAGTCTTCTCTTTATAATTGTACCACTAACTTTCTCTTGTGCATGCATGCACACACACTACCAGTCGGCATTATCCATCGCACGCATGCAATCTTTTTCTTCAGGTCGGTCTCCCATGAAGGCACACACCCACACACATCCCCCTCTCCATCATATCGGGCATTCTTTATCTCTCACGTGTGCATGCGCAATGATCGATGTTCCTCTATGTATGTGTGTGTATAGCTAGGTCTTTCATAGTTTTGCACACAAACCGATCAATCGATATATCCAGTGAGGTCTCACCCTCTTTCCCACGTCCACATCGATCAATCTATACCTCTCTATATAGGATTAACATATATAGCTAATACACCCACATTAATTATATATCCAACGTCCCCCTCTCATCATCCATGCCTTCCGCTTCATCTCTCAGACGCGTGCACAATGGCGAAGACAGGGGCAGTAAGGGCCCTGCCCCCTCCCCCCCCTAACATCACTATATATCGAGGCTAATATGAATGTGATCATTAGACAATTGCTGCTAAAAATGGTTTAAGTTCATGAATTGACCCTCCTCGTAAAGGATTAGCAATGCTTGGCCCCCTAGCTCATTTATTTTTCATGGCTCTGCCACTGCGCGCAACAGCGCACGTGTTCGCCCCCTCTCTCTAAATATCGATCTCGCACTTGTGCATTCCTTCATAGTCTCCCTCCACTCAGCCCCTCGCACCATCTTCTAGCCCCCCACCGGATTTTGCCACATGTACAATCTAGTAGACTCCATGGTTGAACTTAAGAATAATGCAGAAACCTCAAAACAACAATGGTTCTCTTTTGTTCTAGAATCTTCCGTATCATAACTACCCAAACTTTTTTTCTAGTTGAATTGCCATTATTTGTTTTTACTTTATGCTTTACAATGCACAATTCCATGAATCATAAAATAGATTGAGGGCTTCTTTGATTCAAAGGATTCTCAAAGGAATTTTGGAGGATTCTAATCATTAGGAATTTTTCCTATCTTGGTTGTTTGATTCGTAGGATTGTAAACCATACGAATTTTTCCATATGATTAATTTGCACTAGATACCATAGGAAACATCCCATCCACTCAAACCTCTTTGAAAGAATTCTGCATTTTTTCTATGCACAATCAAACACTCGTACAATCCTGTAGGATTCAAGACGACATTCCACTACAATCCCATGTTTTTCCTATTCCCGCGTTCTTAGCTTTTTTATAAAAACTAATTGATTTTGAATGAGATGAACTATAAGAATTAAATGAAGGGCTACATCAGGCATATATGACTCAGAGCTTACATGCTATAGTGTGGTATTTATTCATAATTTGGTTGCAAAATCTGATGCGTGCAATGCACGTGTACCTTACTAGTACTTCGAGTATGTGCAAAACACGTAAATTAGAATACCAATGGCACGCTACACAGTGTCTCTCTTATAGTTCATGAAGCCACGTGGGACATGTGGAGGCGTTGTCGCGACCTCCTAGCATGGATTGATCATAGTGACGTGTTGCTGGTTCCAGAAGAATGTACTCGTCCTCCCTGAGCCATACTGGCGGTACATGCATGAAGCGAAGATGTGCACGCATGCCACGCACGCACTCATTCCCTCGCACGCACACGCGGGTACATGGGCGGACGCAATTTTGTACCAAGATCCACCCCATGTGATAATTTGATGCGTGTAAAGTCGTTCACTTCATTGATGGTCAATTAATACAGCACATGCAAATTGAGTGGACGTGAGGGCGGAAGAAAGACATTATTACTCCACTGTGCGCATGCGAGTAGTTAAATTGTGGGTTGCTAGTAGTACTTCCATTGGTCTTCTTCGTATTTTGTGCCAATTTTTGATAGTAACATAATATTTACGCATTTGAGCAGTGTAGTACATGAAATTTATGTTCCGCTAAACTCATCGGGAGCCGTTTCGGGCCTCGAAACCAAAACCATCAATTAATATTTACCTTGTTCACATCACATTCGAAAGCCTGCTCACACCTACTAGTACGTACCAAACCTAAACGTGTTCCCACTAGCAGGTATTAGTACTAGTGCTAGTACTTAGGTTATAAAAAGGGGAACTACCTAACCGAAAATTACTCTACCTTTCCTCCTCATAAGTGCTTCTTCTTCGTCCATCGTTGCCATGGCCGGTGAGCAGAGCTCTAGGTCGAGAACTACTCGTAACAAGGGAGCGGCAACCAAGGCTGCGGAAAAAAAGAGAGGACTCGCCGCCACGCAGAGACCTCGAAAGATCTCTCACGGACAGGCGATGGCTCCCAAGAGCGCCCTAGCCGCGGAGGCGAACATGCCGAGCCGGTGGAGCTGGAGTCGTTATCCCTCGACGGCATGCCCGATCAGCTCAATAAGCACCTCAATAAGTAGAAGGAGTTCATCCAAGGCTTGATGGAGTTGCTGAAGGAGAGTCTCGACGACATGCCCGTTGAGCTCAATCAATAGGGGGAGTTGACCGCCGGCTTGGTGATGCTGCTGAAGAAGAGCATTGCCTCGGAGAAGAAGGCGACCGGCGAAATCCTACGACTTCAGGAGGACAAGGCGAAGCTCTACCACGAGATCGACCTATTGAAGGAGAAGAACGCCGGCTGGAAGAAGCTACATGAGAATAGTAGTTCCTCGATGAAGATGTTGCAGGCCCTCGTCATGGAACAGAAGGAGGAGTTGGTGAAGTTCCGCATCGAGCACCCGACTGTTGTCAAGGTACATAATGCGGCCATGGAACAGATGATGAAGGCTCGCGTCGAGAAATTCCACGTCATGGACAGAATGAAGAAGATGGCGGAGGAGACGCGCAAGGAGATGGAGGTCGTGGAGGCGATGAAGAAGCAGTTACGACTCCGCGGCGAATTAGATCATTTGGGGTGATAATCTTCCTTCTTCTTTTGCTCCTGTGTTTCATCTTTTGCTTCGGGTGTTTCGCCGCACGTGTCACGTTCTCTGCGAGGCATGAATAGAACAATGGTTTTTTTGAGGGAATGAATAAAACAATGCTAACAATGAGATGACTAGCAAATTAGATCATTTTTATCGCCATATGGCACTGGGCTGCCGTGTTTTGTGCTCCTTTGTCGCAGTACTACTCCATAGGAAAACTTGAGTATACCGCACGGTTCTTTGCTCCACCTCGATAAGGTCGTCGGTGCATTTATACAAGCAGTCAAATCATAAGGCCCCGCCTTCCAGTAGTAATGAGCCGTCAAATCACAAAGGCCCTCGCCTCTCATGAAACCGACCAAGCTAGACTGCCCCGCCCTCTAGCCTTTTAAAAAATGTATACTTTTGTACAACAGTAGTATCGATGGATTGCGCCATGGAGCAAAACTTGAAATTAAAAAAAGGTGGTATATATAGAGAGCGCTCGTCGCCAAATTATGCATATAGTACTATTAAAAAGGCTAGTCACAATAATGGTGTCCAGCACAACCCACCCCTCAAATAAAACTAAGAGGGTGCTTGGATACGTTTTAGTCCCATGACTAAAAGTAGTGGGACTAAAACATGCTAGCCTCACCCATGCTTGGATCCAAATACTAAAAAGGCTAAAATCAAGTTAATGAGCATTTATTATCCTCCAAACCCTCCAATCCAGAACTCGCATGTGTTAAAGGAGAGGAGTTAAATGAGTAGAGAGAGGACTAATCCACATTTTAGTAGGGGTACCCCTGACTAAAAATTTTTAGTCTCAAGACTAGTTTTAGCCCCTCTTTAGTCAAGGGTGCTTGGAACCTTAGCCTCTTAAAGAGACTATTTTTAGTCAGACTAAAATAAGTCCCTTGGATCCAAGCACCCTCTAAGCATCCTGGAATTCTTTGACAAAACTAAGCACCCTGAAATTCTTTGACAACTAAACTGCTGGCTATATGATGTTGGCCATATATATATTGTACGTATATAATGTGAAGAAACGAGTGGTAGTACTATACAAACTAAAAGATGAAATGTAAGAGTATGTACATACTGAAGAGTTAAAGTAACGGGAAGAAACATAACATAGTTCTGCTGGGGGCTCAGCACAACACAACCCTCAAATTAAATTAAGCACACCTGAAATTAAACTTTGCAACTATTCCGGTAGACACTGCATTATAACCACCATGAGCAACGACACTGCCACCTTACTCGGAGTCCTCGTCCACGTCCTTGACTTCGTCCTTGTCCCTCTTCCTCTTGGTCGATACTTCTTTGCTTGAACCGCACACTTGGCTGTTGCTCTTCATCCAACCCTTGTAGATATTGAAGCAAAGGTAGCCATCCATTGCAGCATAGTGGATGTGGTCTATATCTAGTACATTCCGCTGCCATGCATGATTATGAAACGTGTATGGAGGTTTCTCCAGTTTACCGTACGAAGGATGAACCATGCCTCATGCCAGGGTCAGCATTGAAGGCTGACGAGAGGACACCAGCTGATTCTTCTGGAGGTCGAAGGTGTTGCCTACAACAAGGCCTATCCGATGCAGGACTTCTTTGTCGTTACCAAAGTCTACAATAACGAATTTGACTAGGTTGCTCTCGAGGAAGTCCTTAAAATCCTGGCACTCAATGTCGGCATGGCATATGTGGTAGACCAAGCATAAGTCATGCATGCAAACCTGGATCACGGCGGGCTTCTTCCTCTCTTCGTCCTTTAGATCCTTCTCTCATCCTAGGACTGTGGTGTACTCAACATCTAGCCCAGCGACCCACTCATTATCTGAGTCTTCGAACATGCGTCTGAAGCGAGAAAGGCATCTGATGAAGCCATGTACCTAGGGTAGGGTCATGGATCTGTCCAAGATACCCTCCCCAAGGACATCTCTAAAAGAACCAGAAGCAGTCGAAGAAAAATCATCATCCACTCGACCATGAAGCTATGTTCCACTCGACAGTCTTGAAGACACTCGACCGTATGGGCAATCACTCGACTACCAGAAGATCTAGAGTCACTCCACTCTGCAATGGCCGGAAATTAAGTCGTAGCCTTAATTGTCATTATGTACCTTTATTACAGGCGTTGCCAATAACGTCTCCATCTTCCTGTACCTTAAACCCTTTGTAACTGAGGGCGAACGAGGTCGGGCAAACTCTATATAAGCCACCCCCTCCTCAAGGACAAGGGTTTGCACCCCCTGTAACACACACGCATATAATCTAGTCGACCGCCTCCGGCCTCCAAGACGTAGGGATGTTACTTCCTCCGAGAAGGGCCTGAACTCGTAAAACTCGCGTGTACAACTCCTCCATAGCTAGGATCTTGCCTCTACATTCCTACCCCCCATTCTACTGTCAGACTTAGAACCACGACAGTTGGCTCCCACCATGGGGCAGGTGTCTTAGCGAATTTTTGGAGAAGTTGCAATTTTTCCGATCCCCTTCATCATGGTTTCAGGCGGAGGTTTGGCTGAGGGCCGCGAGATCCGTCTTGGCGCGCTCGTGTTTGTCACCGACGACTCCGCTTGGCTTCAGGAGGCTCCACTCGACGTCAACGCACTCCCCTCCGCGGGGCAACGCACTTTCGCTCGTGCGTCCGCGGCGTCCTCCTGCGGCAGCCATCGACCCAATATCGGTCGGCTCCTGTAACTTCCCCCCTCCCTGCAGCCCGCCGGAACAAACGTTCCAGTCGATCGAGGCTTCAGCGGTGGGTGAAGCATGCGGTGGCTCGCCAGTCGACCACCCCCCTAGTCGCGGCAATCGAGCCCAACGAAACTCTCTACGGCCTGTTTGATCTGTCTACTGGCTCCGTAGAGACTGCGTCCGAGTGCGACAGCAACGACCCTGCGGCGGAAGTTTTGATGGTCAATGGACCACGCAGTCCTCCTGGCCTCACCCATGAAGACGGAGGCGATGGGGGCGGTGATCCGTCGCGTGTTCACGAAGAGTACCGCCCCGAACCCCTCTCTTCACAGCGGAGGGAAGAACTTCACCGCCGGAACATGGTTGCACTTCACACTCCTATCGTTGGAGAAACCCCAGAGGCCTAGGCCTTGGAGGAGGCGCGCCTGGCCAACTTGGCTGAGCGCAGTCGACTGGAGAACCTCCAGCATGCACTCGACGAGCGTGCTCGGCAGCGTGCTCCCGAATCCAGTCGACGTGAACTTTTTCCACCTCCGACTTAGCTATACCGAACTCCAATCCAGAATCTCGCAGCTGCGGCCCGAATAGCGGAGTCAATTCAACCTTCCTAGTCAGAAGCTGGTCGGGGTTTGGTGCAGATCCGGGCCTTGCTCCGAGCCGCGGGTGAGCAGAACACAGTAGTATCTCAGTCGCAGAATAGGCTTCACAGCAGATCCGTGGTTGCAAACACAGTCCAGTCGGCTCATAGCCCAAGATCGCCCCTGAGGCGTGAGGGACGTGGAGACCGACGAGATCAGTATAGGAACCGTGAGCAGTATGATCACCGACTCGATCACGATGATCGTCGTCGAGTTCCCACGCCTCCCCCAAGGATTGGATCATACGTGCCTCGGCAACATGATGACAGGCGCCCTCACAGTGTCGAGCGAAGGATTCCAGTCGACCCCAGGGAGCCAGGCTTTGATGCAAGATCTATTCTCGTTCAGGGCTTGGTCGATAGAAACAGAGCTCACCGAGAAGGTCATGATAGAGATCTACCAACCAGTAGCAGAGTGCATGTCTCAGGTCCAGAGTGCTTCAGCAGAGCCATTAGGGCTGCAGTGATTCCCCCCAACTTCAGGTTGGCAACTGGAGTCAGTAAGTTCACCGGTGAGTCCAAGCTTGACACTTGGCTTGAAGACTACCGAGTGGCTGTTCAGATTGGCGGCGGCAATGATGAAGTGGCCATGAAACACCTTCCTCTGATATTGGAGGGCTCGGCTAGAGCATGGCTGAATTAGTTAGCACCTGGTAGTATTTATACTTGGGAAGATCTTGCTCGAGTATTTGTCAGGACGTTTGAAGGTACTTGCAAGCAGCCAGCAGGGTTGACAGAATTATAGTGTTGCGTTCAGAAACCGAATGAAACTTTGAGGGATTATATCCAGAGATGGATCACGTTGCACCACATAGTGGAGAATGTGTCAGATCACCAAGCAATTTGTGCCTTCAAAGAAGGCATTAAGTATCGGGAGTTGAATATGAAGTTCGGTCGGACGGGAAATATGACTCTGACTCGGATGATGGAGATTGCCACCAAGTACGCCAATGGTGAATAAGAAGACCGGCTCAGGAGTGGCAAGCACAAAGCAGTCGCCCATGAAACCGGAGGAGGAAACTCCAGTCGGAAGCAGAAGCGCAAAGCCGAGCCAGCCGCTCCTGGTGAAGCCTTAGCCGTGACTCAAGGGAAGTTCAAGGGGAAACCCAAAGGACCGTCGAACCCCAAGAAAGTAAAAGATCAAGATGGAAATGATGTGCTGGATTTACCATGCCACATTCACACCAAGAAAGATGAAGAGGGTAATTTCATTTACCCAAAGCATACCACTCGACAGTGTCGACTCCTAATCCAGCAATTCTGAGAGAAACAACCCAAGGAAAAGGAGAAGGAAGCAGACAAAGTTGAGGATGAGGAGGAGGACGATGATGGTTACCCCCACGTAAATTCCACTCGGATGATTTTTGCTGATGTTGAGAGCAAGAGTCGACTGAAAGTCATCAACAGAGAAGTGAACATGGTCGCCCCGGTGACACCCAGTTAATTGAAGTGGTCTCAGACTGCCATTACATTCGACCAGTCCAATCACCCAGCGCACATAGCCACCCCTGGGAGGCAAGCGCTGGTGGTCGACCCAGTAGTCGAAGGCATTTGATTGACTAAAGTTCTGATGGATGGTGGTAGTGGTCTGAATATACTGTATGCAGAGACATTGAAAGGAATGGGCATTCCGATGTCCAGACTCAGTGAAAGCAATTTGAGTTTCCATGGAGTTATTCCCGACAAGAAGGCCGCATCACTCGGTCAGATCGCCCTTGATGTAGTTTTCGGTGATTCCAAGAATTACCGCAAAGAAAAGTTGACATTTGAAGTTGTGGATTTCCAGAGTGCTTATCACGCTATTCTGGGCAGGCCAGCTTATGCATGTTTTATGGCCCGGCCATGTTACGTGTACCTCAAGTTGAAGATGCCTGGTCCTAAAGGGGTGACCACTATCATTGGCAATCGAAAGAAGGCATAAGAGTGCTTCCAGAAGGGCTTGAAGATCGCCGATCCACAGATGGCAGCAGTGGAATTGCAGGAGTATCAAAAAAATGCAGATCCGAGTGATTTGCTGCGAGCTAAGAAGCCTGCTACGGATTCAACATTTCAGTCGTCCGGTGAAACGAAACCGATTCATATTCACTCGACTGATCCCAATGCTGCTCCGACTCACATTTCCACAACACTCGATTCCAAATAGGAAGAAGCACTCACCCAGTTCCTCCATGAGAACTAGGACATCTTTGCATGGAAACCCTCTGACATGCCAGGTGTTCCCAGGGGACTGACTGAGCATCTTTGTGAGTTGACCCAAAAGTAAAACCGGTCAAAGAACATCTCTGACGGTCTGCCGTACAGAAGAGAAAAGCAATCGGTGAAGAAGTGGCTCGGCTCCTGGCAGCTGAGTTTATTCGAGAGATTTACCACTCCAAGCGGTTAGCTAATTTTGTCATGGTTCCTAAGAAGGACGACTCACTTCGCATATGCATTGACTTCAAGCATATCAATCGGGCCTGCCCGAAGGACCACTTTTCTCTCCCTCGCATCGACCAAATAGTCGACTCGACTACGAGGTGTGAGCGTTTTTCCTTTTTGGACGCCTATTCCGGGTATCATCAGATCTGTCTGTACGGACCCGATGAGATAAAAACAGCTTTCATCACCCCATTTGGGTGCTTATGTTATGTCACTATGCCATTTGGTTTGAAGAACGCTGGAGCCACATTCATGCGGATGATTCAGAAGTGCCTACTTACTCAGATTAGTCGGAATGTGGAAGCATACATGGATGACATTGTGGTCAAGTCACGTAAAGGTTCTGACCTACTAGCTGACCTTGCTGAAACCTTTGCCAACCTTAGAAGGTATGATATCAAGCTTAATCCATCAAAGTGCACGTTTGGAGTTCTAGGCAGAAAGTTACTCGGTTTTCTCGTTTCTGAATGAGGGATCTACGCTAACCCAGAGAAAGTCGGTGCCATACTCCGGATGAAATGCCCTGTGCATGTGCATGATGTCTAGAAGCTTACTGGTTGTTTGGCCTCCCTAAGTTGATTCATTTCTCGACTCGGTGAGAAGGCACTGCCTCTCTACCAACTGATGAAGAAGTCAAATAAGTTCGAGTGGACTCCTGAAGCTGATGCAGCATTTGCAGAGCTAAGAGCCCTGCTTTCCACCCAGCCGGTGCTTGCTGCTCCAATCAGCAAAGAGCCTTTACTGCTTTATATAGCAGCCACTGGACAAGTCGTCAGTATAGTACTTATGGTCGAGCGGGAAGAAGAGGGAAAAGCTTATAAAGTTCAGCGTTCGGTTTATTATGTTTCTGAAGTTCTGACTCCATCAAAGCAGAGATATCCACACTATCAGAAGCTTGTTTATGGGATTTACATGACCACGAAGAAGGTTGCACACTATTTCTCTGATCACCTTATTATAGTCGTCAGCGACGCTCCATTGTCGGAGATTCTGCACAACAGAGATGCAACTGGTCGAGTGGCAAAATGGGCGATTGAACTCCTTCCCTTAGATATCAAGTTTGAGGCAAAGAAAGCTATCAAGTCCCAAGCAGCGGCAGATTTCCTCGCCGAGTGGATCGAACAACAACTGCCAACTCAAGTTCACTCGGAGCACTGGACCATGTTCTTTGATGGATCCAAGATGTTGAATGGTTCTGGTGCTAGGGTGGTACTGGTATCCCCCCGAGGAGACAAGCTCAGATACGTCCTCCAAATTCACTTTGATTCCTCCAATAACGAAGCATAATATGAAGCACTCCTATATGGGTTACGTATGGCCATTTCACTTGGCGTCCGTCGCCTCATGGTTTACGGCGACTCAGATTTGGTGGTCAATCAAGTGATGAAAGAATGGGACATTAGAAGCCCAGCTATGACTAGTTGCTACAATGCGGTGAGGAAGTTGGAAAAGAAGTTTGAGGGGTTAGAGCTCCATCATATACCCCGTCTGAAAAATCAAGCAGCCGATGATTTGGCAAAGATAGGTTCCAAGAGAGAAGCCATTCCCAGCAATGTGTTTTTGGAACATATTCACACACCGACAGTTCAGGAAGATCCTTTCACTGAAGAGCCCCCACAGCCTAAGAGCGCCACAGATCCGACTGAAGTCGAGGTCCCAGCTATGGTCGATCTAATCATGGAGGTTCTGGTCATTACTCCCGACTGGACGGTGCCATCCATTGCGTACATCCTTAGGAAGGAACTCCCAGAGTACGAAGAAGAGGCTCGACAGATCGTCCATCGATCCAAGGCCTTTACTATGATAAGAGGACAACTGTTCAGGGAAAGCGTGACCGGAGCCAGTCAGAAATGCATAACGCTAGAAGAAGTTCGAATGATCCTCAACGACATCTACTCGGGGACCTGTGGTCACCATGCGTCCTCTCAGGCCATCGTGGCTAAATCATACCGAGCCGGATTTTATTGGCCATGAACAAATGAAATGGCGAAAGATATAGTCGACAGATGTGAAGGCTGCCAGTTTTACTTTGACATTTCTCGCATGCCAGCGTCAGCCTTGAAGACCATTCCCCTCGTCTGGACCTTTGCTGTTTGGGGATTGGATATGGTTGGACCACTGAGAACTGGTAGGAGCGGCTTCACTCATGTGCTCGTAGTAGTCGACAAGTTTACCAAATGGATTGAAGCTAAACCTATCAAGAATCTTGAAGCCAGCACCGCTTTCATTTTTATCAGAGAATTGACATTCAGATATGGAGTTCCACAAAGCATCATCACTAACAACGGGTTGAACTTCGATTCTGATGAGTTTAGAGCTTTCTGCGCTTCTCAAGGCACACGAGTCGACTATGCTTCAGTCGCTCACCCGCAGTTGAATGGACAAGCAGAAAGAGCAAATGGCTTAATTCTCAAAGTACTGAAACCCTGACTGATGCGTGATCTCAAACACGCAGTAGGCGCTTGGGTCGATGAACTTCCATCAGTTCTTTGGGGTTTGAGGACAACTCCCAATCGGTCGACTGGGCGAACTCCTTTCTTTTTGGTCTATGGGGCCGAAGTTGTTCTACCAAGTGACCTGCTCCACAACGCACCCCGAGTCGAGCTCTTCTCTAAAGAAGAAGCAGAACAGGCCCGGCAAGATTCAGTCGATCTCTTAGAGGAGGAAAGAGAGATGGCCTTGATCCGGTCGACCATTTATCAGCAAGACTTACGTCGATTCCACGCCAGAAACGTGAGGGGTCGAGCCTTTCAAGAGGGAGACTTGGTTCTTCAAGTGGATCAACAGAAGCCACACAAGCTCGCCCCTGCTTGGGAAAGCCCCTTCATCATCACCAGAGTTCTCCATAATGGAGCATACCATCTTTACAGTGTCGAGCATCAGAAAGACGAGCCACGAGCTTGGAATGTGGAGCTGCTCCGCCCCTTTTATACTTAAATACTCGTTCGAATAAAGTGTAATAAGAAATACCTTCGTAATTTGTTTATCAAAGACAAGAGCTTTACAGTCCTCTGGCACGATTGTTGTTGCTTTTGTTTACATCTGAAAACCCCCAGTGGGTGACTTAGCTGCGAATCCGTTTTGCCTAAGTTTTCAAACAACCTACTGAGTTGTGAGCCAGCCTCCCACTTGGGGGCTTAGCTGCGAACTCATTTCACCTAAGTTTTCAAAATCCTACCGAGTGGTGAGCCAGCCTCCCACTCGGGGGCTTAGCTGCAGTCCAGTACTCGCGTAAGTTTGTAAAATCCTACCGAGTGGTGAACCAGCCTCCCACTTGGGGGCTTACCTGCAGTCCAGTACTCGCCTAAGTTTGTAAAATCCTACCGAGTGGTGAGCAATCCTCCCACTCGGGGGCTTACCTGCAGTCTAGTACTCGCCTAAGTTTGTAAAATCCTACCGAGTGGTGAGCAATCCTCCCACTCTGGGGCTTAGCTGCAATCCAGTACTCGCCTAAGTTTGTAAAATCCTACTGAGTGGTGAGCAATCCTCCCACTCAGGGGCTTAGCTGCAGTCCGTTACTTGCCTAAGTTTGTGAAATCCCATCGAGTGGTGAGCCGTCCTTCTCCTTTGAAGCTGCGCCACAAATACAACGTACGCTCCATCTTCATCCGCAAAGACGACGAGGTGCAGGTCGACTACAATTCTTTCCCTAAGAGCTACACCACAAGTACAACGTATGCTCCGTCCCTATCCGCAAGAACGACGAGGTGCAGGTCGACCGCGACCCTATTCTCCGAGCTACGCCACAAATACAACGTGCGCTCCATCCTTGTCCGTAGGGACGGTGAAACGCAGGTCGACTACAACCTTCTCCTTCGAGCTACGCCGCAAATACAATGTGCGCTCCATCCTTGTCCACAGGGACGGCGAAACGCAGGTCGACTGCAACCTTCTCCTTCGAGCTACGCCACAAATAGAACGTGCGCTCCATCCTTGTCCGCAAGGACGACAAGGCGCAGTTCGCTCCAAGCAGTGAGCAGATTCCAAAAGCAATGACAAGCATATTCAAAAGCAGTTTGGATAAATCCTAAAGTTCCAAGCGACAAATCAAAAGTATTCAAGCATCAAGCCTGAAGGAGTTTAATGGTTACAGCAATCACTCAACATTCCGAGGCAAATTTAAGACAGGTTTAAATGTCATAGTTTGTTCACTCGGCAGGAGGAGGGTTGGCGGGTTCGACGAATTCGTCCGAGTCGATTCCATCTGCGATCCAAGTGGCATCAGTGATGAAAGTCTCCATAAAGGACTGGAAGTCATTCCTTTTGATGTTGGCAACCTTGATTGCCGCCAGCTTGTCTTCACGGGCTTCCTTGCAGTGGACCCTTACCAAGGACAATGCCACTTCAGCACCACACTGGGCAGAGGACTTCTTCCATTCTTGCACTCGACCAGGAATTTCATTGAGCTAAGTCATCAGAGACTCGAGGTCATTTTGAAGCGTCGCCCTTGGCCAGAGTGATGAGTCGATCCATGAAACCGCCACCTTCAGACGAGCGAGGTAACTTGTGACGCTGGCGACTCAGGATTCCAGTCGAAGCACGTTCATGGCAGCTTCATCACCGACCAGAGAAATGATAGGGTCTAAACCCGTCTCGATCCTCCCAGTTTCCTCGTCAAAGTTTTGGCAGAATTCTACAGTCAAAGAGCTAGTGAGTCGACTGGACAAGATTAACTTGCAAGCAGTAAAATAGTCGGATTAAAAGGAGTACCTTCCAGCATAAGATAGAGCTTCTTAGCAAGAGTTCTCAGATAGGCTTCCGTGTCATTTCTCTTACGGACCGCGGACTCCAGCTTCTCATTCAGAGCAATCTTATCCTTCTTCACACGAGTTACCTCTCGATTGGACTCATTGAGAGAGGACTTAAGCTTGTTTACTTCTCCTTCCAACGCTTCGACCGAAGCCAGCTTCTAGTCTGCAAGGGCAATCTTATCCTGAGCTTCCTTTTGCGCAGTGGCAAGGGCCGAGTCCTTCTTCTCCAGAACCAACTTCATTTTCTCTGCAAAAGAAGCAATCGGATCAAACAAGAGATCGAAGAAATATCTTAAAAGACGGTCAATGTAAACAGTCGACAGGCAGTTACCTTCCATACCAGCAGCTTCGTCTTGAGCTTTCTTCAACTTTTGTTGGGCCAGCTCCAAGTCGAGGTTGAGTTGCCTCTGCTTCTCCTCAAATTCGGCAAACTTGGAAATGAGAGTACAAGATTTTTGCAGAAGGAAAAAGACGTGTCAATCGACAAGATCTAAGATTATTTACTTCCGAGTGAATAAAATTCAAAAGTTTACTCACACCCCAGCCGACTGCCCGCAGTCGACCGCGGTCTCGGGGACTACACCCAGCGGCTGCAATGGCATGCCCCCTCTGATTCAGACCCCACTTGACCGGTCCGCCTGGGTCGAAAAAAAGGAGAAGTAAGAGAAAATAACTATTCAGACCCCGGCTGACTACCAGCAGTCGACCGCGGTCTCAGGGACTACACCTAGTGGGTGCACTTGACGTGCCCCCAGTGGTTCGGATCCCATTCATCCGGTCCGCCCGGGTCGAATGGAAGAAAAGAAAGTAAAAAGTACTCAGACCCCAGTCGACTACCTGCAGTTGACTTCGGTCGCGGGGACTACACCCAGTGGGTGCACTTAGCGTGCCCCCACTGGCTCAGATCCCACTTGCCAGGCCGAGTGGAAGAGCGCAGATACCAAAGGCAACAAAACACACCCAACGGGTGTACAGATTCGACGCAAACAATAAGAGATTGTATGAAAGAAAATATTTCGGGTAGCATATCCTAATAGAACAAGGTCAGTCGAAAGCTTACTTACCTGGACATTGGCCCAGAGAGCCGTGCTGGCATCGTAAGCAGCCTGGCTGTTCTCGTGCACCATCTTCATCCGCTCCATCATCACGTTAGCCTGATGGATGACCTCCGCAGCGGCGTTCGACTGACTTTACGGAACATGGTAGTTGGTGAAGAAGGGGGCAGACGACCCTGGTGCGATAGCTTGGAGCTCCGAAGCGTGAGGTTGGACGACTGAAGAAAACACCGGAACAATCGACGGTGCAGGGCACTCACTCGATAATGGGGCAGCGAAGGTTACAAAGGCCCCACTCGCGTCTTCGGATTGCCGGAAGGTTAGTGTTGTCACTAGTCCCTGCTGGGACGTCTTGCGAGCTGCTACCTTTTTGTTCTTCCTGGGCCTAGGGGCTACATCTTCATCATCCTCCGGAAGATCGATGACGTTGGGTGGGGCTGCAGATAGATCAGTCGACCCAAGTGAATCGCCGGAATTTAATCGACCCAATAATCAAAGACAAGATCATGAGAGTTTTACCTGGGTTGGAGCTAACCGTGTCTTCCATTTCCTCGTCCCGGTACTGGTAGGAAGAAGTTCCAGAGGTAGCAGTGCTGCAAATGTCAACATTCAGTTAGTTATGTTCTGTTGCTCGAGTCGACCAAAAAGATTGGATCAGATCATTACCCGGAGATGGTGGGGATGGTCACTTTGATTTTGGGCAAAGCCTTCGGTGGTTTGGAGGAGGTGGCCTTCGATGCTTTCGGCACAGGAGGCGGCGCAGTCTTGAGTTGTTTCGGTATCAGTCTGCGTCGGGGAAGACGTCCGAGGGCGCTTCGAAGATGGCCCAGTCGGCGAGGCCGCCAGGTCGGGGGTGCTCGCCGGGTCGTGAGCATGATTTGACCTCCTCTCTCTGCGAGGAGGCGGGTCGACCTCTTCTTCACTGCTCGAGTCATCGCTCTCCTTGTCCTCCTCTGCATCCGAGTGCCACTCACCACTCTCGCCCCCGCTCGCCCCTTCCTCGACGTTTTGCTCCTACACTCCATTGGGCATCGAGTACATATCAATAAGAGCCTAAAAAGACAATGAACGCAAGAAATACAGTCGACCGTCAACAAGATGTTACGCAGTGAATCGGGAAGATACTTGGCAATGCAGAATCGTACCTATTCCGGCTGACACGAATGGTCGAATGGAATCACCCTCCTAGACCCCCGAGGATTATCTTTGTTGCCGGTGATTCCTCTCAGCCACTTCTCCACCGTGTCTTCACTAACGTCCTCTGGGTGGATCCGAGTGGAGTTCTCGAGTCCCGAGTACATCCACATCGGATGGTCATGGGCTTGGAGCGGTTGGATGCGTCGACTGAGAAAGACCTCCAGCAGGTCCATACTAGTTACTCCGTCGCGGACAAGTTGTACGGCCCGCTCGACCAACACCTTCACTTGCGCCTTCTCTTCTAGGATCACCCTCAAGGAGGAGGGCTTCTCCACTCGATCCAAAGAAAAGGGGGGAAGTCCGGTCGACTGACCCGGGGTCGGCTGGTCCTTGCAGTAAAACTAGGTCGACTGCCAGCCCCGGACCGAGTTGGGAAGGATCATAGCTGGGAAGGTGCTCTTGTTTCTCATTTGGATTCCAAGGCCCCTGCAAATCTATATCACGTGCGTCCTCTCGTCACTTGGGTTAGCCTTCTTGACCGACTGGGAGCGACATGTGAATATGTGCTTGAAGAGACCCCAGTGTGGTCGGCAACCCAAGAAATTTTCGCACATCAACACGAAGGCAGCAAGGTACACGATAGTGTTTGGAGTAAAGTGGTGGAGTTGAGCCCCGAAGAAATTCAGAAAACCACGAAAGAAAGGGTGGGGAGGGAAAGAAAACCCGCGGTCGACATGAGTGGCGAGGAGAACGCACTCACCCTCCCGCGGCCGCGGCTCGGTCTCGTTCCCCGGGAGCCGCGCCGACTCATGGGGATCAGTCCCCCCTCCACCAGATCATCGAGGTCATCCTGGCTAATCGTCGAACGAATCCAATCGCCCTGGATCCAGCCCGGTAGCAGGTCGGACCTTGACGAGGATCCACCTCGGCTGGTCCGCTTCCCTTTTGCCTTCACCGTCGCCTTCTTTGCGTGCTCCAACGCTACTGTCTTCTCCTTCCCCATGGCAGTGAATCGAGTCCGAGCGGAGCTACGACGCCGAGAGCGGAAGCAGAGGCGGCAGAGAAATCTGAGGAAGAAGAAGGAGAATGAGAGTGCACTGTTCAAAGGCCCGGTCCGGTGCCTTTTATAAGGATACTTCCGAGTGACTGACTTGTAGGCCCGAACGATCTCATCAAATCCCGCAACAGTCACGCGCGTGATACATGGCAAAAAAGGTGGTGCGGGGATCGAGGCGGCCTGCCTAATCCATCCCGATTACCACGGCCTCCCCCGCTTGGCGCATTTCCCAAAATTCGAATCCCGCGAAATCCGCGGACGGCAGAACAACTTGTCAGACGGAAGGCATCCTCCACATCATCACTCAAAGCTTTTCAGTACAAGTTCACTCGACAAAAACTAAGAATGGATCAAGGCGACTAAAAAAGAAGTTGGTGTCGTCACCTCAGTTCATTGATCTTGAACAAGATATATTCATAACAACGAAAAATGAGTCGGAAGCGTTCTCAACTCATTCCTCACTCAAACCCTGATCCATTCGGGGGCTAATGACGAAGCCATGTACCTAGGGTAGGGTCATGGATCTGTCCAAGATACCCTCCCCAAGGACATCTCTAAAAGAACCAGAAGCAGTCGAAGAAAAATCATCATCCACTCGACCATGAAGCTATGTTCCACTCGACAGTCTTGAAGACACTCGAGCGTATGGGCAATCACTCGACTACCAGAAGATCTAGAGCCACTCCACTCTGCAATGGTCGGGAATTAAGTCATAGCCTTAATTGTCATTATGTACCTTTATTACAGGCGTTGCCAGTAACGTCTCCATCTTTATGTACCTTAAACCCTTTGTAACTGAGGGCGAACGAGGTCGGGCGAACTCTATATAAGCCACCCCCCTCCTCAGGGACAAGGGTTTGCACCCCCTATAACACACACGCATATAATCCAGTCGACCGCCTCCGGGCTCCGAGACGTAGGGCTGTTACTTCCTCCGAGAAGGGCCTTCTCGGTGTCAAAACTGGCGGATCTCGGGTAGGGGGTCCCGAACTATGCGTCTAGGCCGGATAGTAACAGGAGGCAAGGAACACGAAGTTTTACCCAGGTTTGGGCCCTCTCGATGGAGGTAAAACCCTACATCCTGCTTGATTAATATTGATGATATGGGTAGTACAAGAGTAGATCTACCATGAGATCAGAGAGGCTAAACCCTAGAAGCTAGCCTATGGTATGATTGTTGTTGTGTATGTTGTCCTACGGACTAAAACCCTCCGGTTTATATAGACACCGGAGAGGGTTAGGGTTACACAAAGTCGGTTACAATGGTAGGAGATCTACATATCTGTATCGCCAAGCTTGCCTTCCACGCCAAGGAAAGTCCCTTCCGGACACGGGACGAAGTCTTCAATCTTGTATCTTCATAGTCCAGGAGTCCGGCTGAAGGTATAGTCCGGCCATCCGGACACCCCCTAATCCAGGACTCCCTCAATAGCCCCTGAACCAGGCTTCAATGATGACGAGTTCGGCACACAGATTGTCTTCGGCATTGCAAGGCAGGTTCCTCCTCCAAGTACTTCATAGAAGATTTTGGACACAAAGATAGTGTCCGGCTCTGCAAAATAACTTTCCACATATTGCCATAGAGAGAATAATATTTACACAAATCTAATCTGCTGACGTATTCTGTAGTGTGACACACCATGGCCAAGCCTTTATCTGAGTCATTTCATTATCCCACCTCAGCGCGTCATGCGAGGCGGTTTCCTTGGCATGTCTTGTTAAAGCAGGGATCATGTCCCGTCATTCCGGGATTCTCATCAATACAGGCGTGGGTAACCCAACCGCACCATTGATTATGGCGCTTGGAGATAAGCGAGTTTTACCAGGCTGATGGGGACACATAGTTGTGTCCACCCATAGAAGGGGATAAGGATCCACCTTTTCACCTACGCCTTCTTCCTCCCTTGCTTATCCATTCTCGCGCACTCGAGCTCCAGCGCCCAAGTCCGCACTCCCCACCTCAACCTTCTCCAGCCATGTCCGGAGCGGGAGGCAAGTGGATGGTCTCCTCCGTCACGGAGGGACACATCGAAAAACTGAAGGAGCCGGATACTTGTCTAACGACATTGCGTACCGACTTCCCGAAAAGGGGCAGCTCATCCCCACCCCTAGGCCCCATGAGAGGGTGGTGTTCCTCCCCCATTTCCTCCGCAGACCGGGCTTCCCTCTTCACCCATTTGTCTGGGGGCTCATGTTCTACTATGGCCTGGATTTCCATGATCTGGCTCCGAACTTTGTCCTCAACATCTCGGCGTTTATCGTCGTGTGCGAGGCTTTCCTCCACATCCGCCACCATTTCGGCCTATGGCTCAAGACTTTCAATGTCAAGCCGAAGGTGGTGCGCGGAAACCAGGCAGAGTGCGGAGGCACCATGGTGGGCAAGATGGCCAACGTCTTATGGCTCGAGGGCTCCTTTGTGGAGACCCTGAAGGGGTGGCAATCGGGGTGGTTTTACATCACCGAGCCGCGCGACCCCGAATGGGTCGCAGCCCCCGAGTTTCGATCCGGACCCCCTACGCGGCTCACCTCCTGGAAGGAGACGGGCCTGCCGTGGGGTAAAAAAGGAGAGCTGACCGGACTCCAAACATGCGTCCAAACCCTAGTGGACAAGAAGCTCAAACTTGTCAACGTAGTCCAGGTTATGCTCATCCGCCTGATCCTCCCGTGTCAACAACGGGCTTTCAACCTGTGGGAGTTCGACCCGGCGTGGCACCGAACTCTGAGAAGGCTCTTCGACACGACGTACGAAGATGCCTGGAAGGTGCTTTTCAAGGGTGCCAAGGCCCCCGCATCCGCTACTGAGGATCGCGGATTCAGTACACAGCGTCACGCTCATGCGGTAAGCCGTTTTTTCCTTTTACTGGGTATCGGTTTTTCATAGTTTGACTCCATGCGGGATCTAAGCTCCCTTACCTTTGACAGGATTGGCAGGAGACGTCCGGACAGATCAACTATCCGGCTCCTTTGCCCGAAGGCCCAGCAGACGCTCGCTTGGCAAAGCTGCTGGTTCCGGCACCCTATGTGGTGCCGGAGAAGAAGGCCGCGAAAAAGGCCATGGGGACTCGAAAGAGTGCCCGGTGCCAGGAGGTGTCGGACCCATCATCCGACGGTTCCGAGGCGCATTCCTCCCGTGAAGACGAGGAGGAAGAAGAAGAGACCTCTCCCCCTCCAGCGGGAGGAGAGAAGAAAAGGAAGGCCGCCCTCTCTGGGGAGGCCGGAGGGTCCAAGAAGGGGAAAACCCTTCCTCTGGACTATTCCACCGACGCCGACGACAACAGAGAGGAGTGGCCGCCCAGGGCCAAGCCCCTGGCAAAATCATAAGTATCCGGATACCAGAGTAATTCATAGTATTCGTTTATTGCACAACTTTCCCTTACGTCGAATATGTTTATGCAGCTCACCCAAAGACCGGCTCGACGCGTCGTCGAGCGGCTCACTGGACTTGTCGGATCTGAACTCGCTTCTGACAGCTTCCTCCCCCCGCCCTACGGACGACAACGAAGTGTTGTCCCAACAGGTTCCAAGCCGGGAGGAGGTGGTCCTGGAGGTGCCACAAGGCGACCTCCCAGACTGCAGGAGTAAAGGGGATGAAACCCCCCAGGGCTCCAAGTCCGGCTCTAGGCCGGACACCACTCCGGAACCTTCAAAGGTTCCAGAGTCCGGCGGGGGACCTCCTTCCAAGAGGAGCAAGCCCACCGTGCCGGTGACCCCCGTCCAACCAGAGGCGCCAGCCAATCTGTTGGAGGCGCTCCAAGGCGCCTCCATCGACGAGGAGCACCACACCATTATGAGTGCGGTGGTCCAGAAGGTTCAGTCCGCCAAGAGCGGACTGACTGAAGCTTGTACTAGCCTTTTAACAGGTTTTGAGATAAGTAAAGAATGTGTAAATAATATTACCGCATAGACAGTAGCCCCTGATGCTCTGTTTGGCGTTCGGGAAGAAAAGCCGAATAGAGGATCAAATAAAATTCGCATGAGTCTAACAAAAAGGAGTCAATATGCATATGCAGGCTTCTCTGCTTGCGTCCGCTGCACTAACTGCGGAAGTGGACACGCTAAAGCAAAACCTCGAGCGGTCCGAGCAAGAGCTCGGGCGTGCCAAGAAGCAGCTCGAGGACAATGAAGGTAAGAAATACCTTGTTTAAATATATATAAAGGTGCAATTGCAAAAAATGATAGGATTATCGTAGCTATTGTGGGGGCCACATCTGAGGTGGCGACCCTTAAGCAAGCGATGGTCGAGGCCGAGAAGAGGGCGGCCACGGAGCGCACCGAGCGGGAGAAGTATGAGGCCGAGGTTGGCAAGGTACGGCAAGAGCTCCAGGCTCTCATGGAAAAACATGAGAGTCTGGAGCTTGACTCAAAGACGCGAGCGTCCGAGCTCGCGGTGGCTATTGAAAATGCCAAGTCTGCCAAGGCCGAATCCCAGAAGACCCTCCAGGAGTTGGATGAGGTGAAGAAGATAGCGGCGGGTAAGGCATTCTTTATGCAAAGCAAACACATAAACGTGAGTAACTTGTTACTTACCCGAATCCGGAGCTCTCCAGGAGCGTTCGCAGATCTTCCCCAGAGTGTGTCCGATGCCGCCGCATTCTATCGAGCCAAGGAGGGCAGCTCGACAGAGAAGGTGTTCTGGTCTCAGTATGTTGAGGCCGGACACCCCGTGCCCCTGAGCGACCAGCTGAAGCAACTGGTCGAGCTCCACAAGGCAGCCGAACAGGCCATGAAGGGCCTCATAGTTCGGCTGTGGCCTGGAGGGGCTCTGCCTAGGAGCTATTTCAGGCTGGTGCGGCGGCTGGTGGAGGCCTGTCCAAGGCTCGAAGTCATCAAGTGCTCCATCTGCATTGAAGGTGCCCGTAGGGCCCTTGCCCGTGCTAAGGTGCACTGGGGCAAGATGGATGCTGAGAAGCTTGTGAAGGACGGGCCACCGCCGGGGAAAGAGCATCCCAAGCCCGAGAATTATTATAAGGATGTTCTGAAGGGTGCCTGCCTTGTTGCGGATGAATGTTCTAGGGATGTGACTTTTTAGTGAAACTTGCTCGTTTTGTCCTGTGCGCTGAAAACTTGTTCATATGCGCTAAACAATGCTATTGGAATTTAAAATATTACCTTCTGTGCGGCTGTTTATCAATTCTGAGAGATGGCAAGTCGTCGGCTTTTGCCCCCGTGCCGCTAGTGCTGGTGTGTTCGGGGATAAACCTGAGCGCTCTTTTTCCCATGTTTGGGTCCTTCGAGGGAGGTGCTCAGCCCAACGAACAAGGCAATCGGACTATAATGCGTGAACACTCTCACTTAGCCATAGAATTCTATAATTTTAAATTTTGGCGAAGCCCCTGGTATTCGGAAGACCGAGTTCGGGGCGCTATCCACGCCTTGGCTGGACAGAGCCGGCTCCTCGCTCTAAGCGGCATAAGTCTTTAGGGACTCAAAAAACCTCTCGAACAGCGACCAGCTCTCGCTTCATCATGGCAGTCAGTTTTAGCTTTCTCCACTGAGGTGCTCGACCCAGCTCAACTGGGGCACAATCGCAGTGGTTCTCCTAGTGCTACCTTAGCCGATATAGCGGAACGTAAGGCACCAAAACATAGGAGCCGGGCAAACCCAACTATTGACCCAAGACATGATTCGGAGCCGATGCATATAATGCTATAAGTTCGGGGTGCCGCACTTGTTAAAGTGTTCGGACTTCTCACACCATATTGAGGGGTACTAAAGCCCCTGGCGTATTTTGGTCGTACCAAAGTGTACGGATGCAACATGTCATTAAGGAACATATATTAAAAAAGAGTAATGCAAAAATAGACAAAAGCTATGCATTGTTTATTAAAGAGGGCTGCGATCAAAGTAGAACAATACAAAAAATGCGACAAGCAAAAGGTTGGACTATGTAACATGTCCGTTCCAGGGGCAAGCTGCGGAATAGTATGCGAAACAGGTATACTGCTCGTGATAGAGACCACCTGGGAGTTCCGTAATGCGGTGTGGCTTGTCTGCTTCCTTGGTTCTTGCATCGTTTGTGTGGCAATTGAACTGCCGAACAGGCCTTCCGAAGAGTGGAGTCCTGAAAGTAAGAGAAAATTAAAAAATTGGCAGCCCCTGGTGCGGTTTAAGCCGTGTTTCGGGCGTGCCATGATGGTGCCCCTCCCCCTGTACCTATGGTATTTCTAGAGTGTAGTTATGTACGCGAAGTACTGGTATCGCATTTTTGCGAGGGTTGGGGTTGGGGTCGCATTGCTACGCCTGCTCGGGTCGTGCCAGGCGGTCTTGTTGTAGGTTACTCCGGGCACGCTTGATGGTGTCCGATCGTTTAATGGCCGGACTGGAGAACTGCCTGGAGAGGCTGATTTGTACTTCTGCTGCAAGGGCCGTCGTCTGCTCCTCCGTTCGGAGGGAGCATTCGGTGTTTCCATTGACCGTAATTACTCCTCGAGGGCCTGGCATTTTGAGCTTAAGGTATGCGTAGTGCGGTACAGCATTGAACTTGGCGAATGCGGTTTGTCCGAGCAGTGTGTGATAGCCACTGCGGAATGGGACTATGTCGAAGATTAACTCCTCGCTTCAGAAATTATCCGGAGATACGAAGACCACTTCAAGTGTGACTGAGCCTGTATAGTTGGCCTCTACACCTGGTATTACGCCTTTACAGGTCATTTTGGTGGGCTTAATCCTCGAGGGATCTATGCCCATTTTCCGCACTGTATCCTGGTAAAGCAGGTTCAGGCTGCTGCCGCCGTCCATAAGGACTCTAGTGAGATGAAATCCGTCAATAATTGGGTCTAGAACCAATGTGGCAAATCCGCCATGATGGATGCTAGTGGGATGGTCCCTTCAATCAAAGGTGATCGGGTAGGAGGACCATGGGTTGAACTTTGGGGCGACTGGCTCTACCGTGTATACGTCCCTTAACGCGCGCTTCTGCTCCCTTTTGGGGACGTGGGTTGCATATATCATGTTCACCGTCCGCACTTGTGGGGGAAAACCCTTCTGTCCATTGTTGTTCGGCGACCGGGGCTCCTCGTCGTCATCGCTATGCAGCCCCTTGTCTTCATTTTCGGCATTTAACTTGCCTGCCTGCTTGAACACCCAACAATCCCTGTTGGTGTGATTGGCCGGCTTTTCGGGGGTGCCATGTATCTGGCATAAGCGGTCGATTATTCGGTCCAAACTGGATGGGCACCTAGGATTCCTTTTGAATGGCTTTTTCCGCTGACAGGATTTAGAGCCTCTGAATCCATCATTAACTGAAGTACCCTCAGTATTGTCACCGTTAATGCGGCGCTTCTGCTTGTTGCGACGCGACCTGCCACTACTGTCCCTGGTATCCAAATTACCAGGGTTCCTGGTCATATTGTTGCTACAAGCAAGCCAGCTGTCTTCTCTCGCACAAAAGCGGGTCATGAGTGTCGTGAGTGCTACCATAGACTTCGGCTTTTCCTATCCAAGGTGCCGGCCAAGCCACTCGTCACGGATATTGTGCTTGAAGGCTGTTAGGGCCTCAGTGTCCGGACAGTCGACTATTTGATTTTTCTTTGTTAGGAACCATGTCCAAAATTGCCTGGCCGATTCCTCTGGCTGCTTAATTACGTGACTTAGGTCATTGGCATCTCGGAGTCGCACATAAGTGCCTTGGAAATTGTCGAGGATTGCGGCTTCGAGGTCCTCCCAACAACTGATTGATCCTGTTGGCAAGCTGTTAAGCCAATGCCGAGCTGGTCCTTTAAGCTTGAGTGGGAGGTATTTGATGGCGTGGAAATCATCGCCGCGGGCCATGTGGATATGAAGGAGATAATCCTCGATCCATACCGCAGGATCTGTCGTGCCATCATATGATTCGATGTTTACGGGTTTGAAACCCTCGGGTATTTGATGATCCATTATTTCATCTGTGAAGCATAGTGGGTGTGCGGCGCCTCTATATTGGGCTATATCACGACGTAGCTCCAATGAGCTTTGTCTACTGTGTTCAGCCCTACCGAATTTGTGGCCGGCATGACGGTTACCGTCTCGAGCCGTGGGGCGCCCACGCGATCCGTAGATCGATCTTGTTTGCCTTGCCTTGTCCTCCAACATATCTCGTAAGTCCGGCGCATATTCCCGTGCCTTGGTACAGGGTGCGGCTTGAGTGGAGGGCCGAGAGGCCTCTCTGTCGAGTCCACAAGGTGGCCGGTCGGCCGCATCAAGTGCTTCCTCCTCTAATCGGGGTAGCAACCTGCGCTTTGGGTAGCTCTTGGAGGGGCGTTCGAGTTTATGCTCTTCGGCCGCAAGGACTTCAGTCCATCTGTCGACTAGCAAATCTTGGTCAGCTCTAAGTTGTTGCTGTTTTTTCTTGAGGCTTCTTGCCGTGGCCATAAGCCTGCGTTGAAAACGCTCTTGCTTGACCGGATCCTCTGGCACAACGAATACGTCGTCGTCGAGGCTTGCCTCGTCTTCGGAGGGAGGCATATAATTATCTTCCTCGACCTCTCTGTCTGCCGCTCTCTCATGAGGGCTGGTTTCTCCCTCCTCCTGTGCTAAATCTTGCTGGAGGGGGTTTGCTTCGGCACTTTCCGGAGTATTATTATCTCCCGTGCTGGAATCACCATATTTGTTTTGGCGGGATTTTGAGCGGCGCCGCTGACGCCGGCGCTTAGGCTATTTCTTGGAGGGGTCATCCTCCGCTGTTCCATCGCCATCTCCTTCTTTTGGGGTGTCCACCATGTATATGTCATATGACGAGGTGGCTTTCCAGGGCCTGATAGGCGCTGGTTCTTCATCGTCTCCTTCATCGGCGTCCATACCCTCGATGTCTTCGGAGTCGAAGTCGAGCATGTCGGTTAAGTCATTGACAGTGGCTACAAAGTGGGTGGTGGGTGGGCTTTGAATTTCTTCATCGTCCGAATCCCAACCTTGCTAACCGTAGTTTGGCCAGGGCTCTCCTGATAAAGAGAGAGACTTCAGTGTCTTCAGAATATCGCCGAAAGGCGAGTACTGAAAGATGTCCGCGGCAGTAAACTCCATGGTCGGCGCCCAATCGGATTCGATCGGCAGGGGCGCGGAGGGTTTGGAGTTCGGAGAGGAGTCCGGCTCCTTGGAGTCACGAGTCTCCCAGAGTGCGGGGCTGGTGTTCGGCTCGATCGCTGTTGGGATCGCAGCCTCCAAGGCGGCGTCCAACCACCCATCCTCGATCGGCGCAGTTGGCTCTGAATTAAGGGTCGAAGCCGATGCGGGTGCGGCCTCCAGGGAACTGTTCGGCGGCAGAGCTAGATCATGCTCGTCGTGACAGTGCGGCGCGCTCGGCAATGGCTCGAATCCGTCGAAGATCAAGTCCCCGCAGATGTCAGCCGTGTAGTTTAAGCTTCCAAATCTGACCTGACGGCCAGGGGCATAGCTTTCGATCTGCTCCAGATGGCCAAGTGAATTGGTCCGCAGTGCGAAGCCACCGAAGACGAAGATCTGTCCAGGGAGGAAGGTCTCACCCTGGACTGCATCGCCATTGATGATCGTAGGAGCCATCAAGCCTGATGGCGACGACACGGAGGAACTCTCAATGAAAGCACCAATGTCGGTGTCAAAACCGGCGGATCTCGGGTAGGGGGTCCCAAACTGTGCGTCTAGGCCAGATGGTAACAGGAGGCAAGGAACACGAAGTTTTACCCAGGTTCGGGCCCTCTTGATGGAGGTAAAACCCGACGTCCTGCTTGATTAATATTGATGATATGGGTAGTACAAGAGTAGATCTACCACGAGATCAGAGAGGCTAAACCCTAGAAGCTAGCCTATGGTATGATTGTTGTTGTGTATGTTGTCCTACGGACTAAAACCCTCCGGTTTATATAGACACCGAAGAGGGTTAGGGTTACACAAAGTCGGTTACAATAGTAGGAGATCTACATATCCGTATCGCCAAGCTTGCCATCCACGCCAAGGAAAGTACCTTCCGGACACGGGACGAAGTCTTCAATCTTGTATCTTCATAGTCCAGGAGTCCGGCTGAAGGTATAGTCCGACCATCCGGACACCCCCTAATCCAGGACTCCCTCAGGCCTGAACTCGTAGAACTCGCGTGTACAAATCCTCCATAGCTAGGATCTTGCCTCTACATTCCTACCCCCCATTCTACTTTCAGACTTAGAACCACGACAGCATCCTTTCACCGTCGCGAAACAATGGGTGTAGATGACGTCGAACTCATCGCCGGTGATGGTTCTAACCTTGTACTCACCGCTGATCATGGAGATTTTGGACGCCATGGATTTGGGAGGAGGGTTAGGATTAGTGGAACTACCGTAATGTGAATGGACGGGACGACTAGGAGCAAACCGCCGTAGTATTGAAGGATGTGCGGAGACGAGTAGGAGCGAACTGCCAGCGTGCGAACGGCAGGGTAGTGGCTTTCCATTCTCCCATGATACTGGCTTCCGAGAGCCCTTGGATCTGAGATCGAACGGTTGCATGGCGTGATTCTAGACCTATGGGTGAATATCCTATCCTGGAGGGTTATTCTGCAAATTTTCAGAAACTTAGCATGCGACCGTTTGATCTCAGATCCAAGGGCTGCCAGCAGCCCGTATCATGGTCGCGCCTACCACGACCGTCGCGTCGCTCGCGCGGTCGCGCCCTTGGAGATTTAACACGGTGCGTTAGGCTATCTGATGTTGGCATGTCATACATAGTCATCACTTAGTCACTCATACTATAACAAGGTTGGCTATAAGGTTGGATATAAGTGTATTTTTTTACTCCTCTCTATCTCTTTCTTCGTACTCCCCCCGTCCCATAATATAAGAATGTTTTTGACACTAGTGTAGTGCCAAAAACGTTCTTATATTATGGGACACAGGGAGTACTAGTATTTATTGCATTTGCCAAGGAGTGACCTCTTCCAATGAAATGGTGTTGCTAAGTTTGCTTCATTTAATTAGCTATAGACTCAAAATTGTCGTTTCACCTAGGTACACGCGCTTAGCACCGTTTCTTCCTTGGGTCACCAAACTGGTCTCTCTCTTCTTGATTAACTTGCCACATCAGACTTTATGCCTATGTGGCAAGCTTAAGCACCTGTAGGAGCAAGTAAAAGTAAGTACAATAGTGCACTTTACATGGCATTTTTGCATATGTGGAGGAAAGAGAGGCAAGGAAAAAGTGGAGAAGTGGGCTCTCATGCAAGAGCCAGCCTCTACTACATGGTGGAGCATTGGGAGAGGCACCTGTATGGAGGTGGTCAGGAATCAGGAGACTCACGCCGGACGTAGCGCCGCAGTTAAAATGATAATGGCAAGTTAAATCACGGGGGCCCACCTGTCCAGCAGTAACTCGCTGTCAAATCACACAACCCTACGTTTGCAGCAGCCTACTCCCTCGTCTTCTCGCGTCTCTATCGAACCGACTAGGCGGAACTGCCCCGCCGCCTACCGCGCAGGAAAAGCCCCGCCCTCGACTTTTAAATAGTATACAGTATACTAATTTTGTATCCATGGATTGCGCCCGCGCCATGGAGCAAAGCGTCTAGAAAACGGCGGTACACATGTATGGAGTATACAGCACGCCCATCGCGTTCGCGTCGCACCCCAGACGGTCGGTCGGTCTGGCACGCTGCTCTCCGAATGGAACGTGCGTCATATTGTGTTTGCACACACATGTGGGACGGCAATTGAGAACCGGCCATAGGCACACTCCCCGGCCCCGCAAGTCGGGTGACTTAATAGAAGAGGGAGACGAGCGATAGTACTAGAGAAGTGTTGTACTACGTTAGTGCGAAGCTTACCTTAAACCCTACCGCCATCGTTGAAACAAGGCAAGCGTCGAGGGAACCATGGAGAATGGCGGGGAAGCGACGTCGCGCCATCCAGCCTCCTCTTGCGGTGGGAGAACGAATACTCCTGTGGCTCCGGCTGGCTCTGCACCCTCACGAACGGCACACCATACTCGATCGATTCGTTATCCTCTGGGTGCTCGACCTTTGACCTATACGCCCACCACCTCCGCCTGACTGTCGTCTCTGGTGAATCTGTCTACTCCATCGCCCAGAGGAGATACTCGATGAACTCGGAGGACTGCGGCGTGACTACCGCCGAGGAGTACATGTACATCGCCGCCCTCATCGCCATCTTCTCGCTCTTTCGCATACATTGCCACATGGCCCGCACCGTCCTTGAAATCTCCCACTCATTGTCAAACCAACTAAGGATCTCCTTCAACCTGGCTAACTTTGCCTAGTCGCCGCCGGCGATCTGCCTGATTCGTTGTTGCATCCTCTCCATAGATGTCCTTCTGAGTGGTCCGGTGCTAGCTTTGGAAGATGGGAGGAGAGACGATGGTCTTGCAATAGAGAAGAGGGAGAGGCAAGATGGTGGTTTTGGAATGGAGATGATGGAGAGGAGAGGAGGTGGTTTTGCAATGGAGAAGATCAGAAGAGGGAGAGGCGAGACGGTGGTTTTGGAATGGAGGTGATGGAGAGGAGAGGAGGTGGTTTTGCAATGGAGAAGATCAGAAGAGGGAGAGGCGAGACTGTGGTTTTGGAATGGAGATGAAGGAGAGGAGAGGAGGTGGTTTTGCAATGGAGAAGAGGGAGAGGAGCGTGCGGCAGCGATTTAGGATTGGACAAGAGGGCCGGCACGCTGTGACTGGATCAAAATCAAAATCAATTTACCCTTCAATTAAGAAAGCGACCCTACATTAACTAGTCTCCCTTTTATTCTGGGTCATAATTGACCATGATTTTTGCACATAAAATATATGTTATACATTGCAAAAATAATATAATTTGAAAGTACATTCAGATACGAACCAAACGATACAATTTTTGGTGACATGCATTCACATTTTGCTTGTCAAATATAGTATGTGGTCAAACTTTGACCCAAAATACGCAAAACAACAAAAAAATATTTCCAAGACCAGCACCGCTCTTCAGCTCTTCTCCTCTTAAACCACCGCCGCTCCTCTCCTGTTCCAATCTAAATGCAGCGCCGCTCCTCTCCTCTTCCATTTCAAAACCGCTGCCCCTCCTCTCCTGTTCCAGTCCAAAACCAGCGTCTCTCCTCTCCCGTTCTAATCCAAAACCAGCGCTGCTCTTCTCCTCTTCCATTCAAAAACCACCGCCGGCGAGTGAAGGTGCTGTGGAGAAGTAGATCAATGGATGAGTACAACCGATACGTGAGGATCGCAGACGGCGACCTTGTGAAGCTAGCTAGGATGTTGGAGATACAGTCTAGGTTTGAAAACAAGGACCAACTAGCGGCGACGGTGACATCCATGGCCAAATATCTGCAACAGAGCGAAAAGGCGGTGATACTCCTGGAGGGAGTCGCGCCGGAGTACATAGAGCTGCTCCTCTGGGCCATGGAGCAAACAGATTCACTGAATCCGATCGTGAGGGAGCGGTGGTGGGAGTATCGATCCCAGATGGAGCATCCACCAGAGATTGAAGGATCGAGCATCTACAGGGTGCTGTTTGTGAGGGTGTCCTGCCAGAGCGAGCCGGTGGAGTCTTCGTCGACCGAACCCAACTGCAAGAGGAGAAAAGCAGTTGGCCCGACGACGCTTCCCTGCCATCGTCTCCCTCGCCATTCACATTGTCTCACGGGGTGGCTGTCTGCCGCCGAGGAATAGGAGGGGGCTGCTCCCCCCCTCCCCCAGCCCAATAGTCGGGCGGGTTGTGAATTGTCAGGAGGAGCTTAGGGTTGTCAGTATTTCCAGGTTGTGAATTGTGTTTTGTGTTGTGTATTTTGAGAGTACTTTCAGATATGAATGTCTTTTGAATTTCAGATTTGCAGTATTGAGCATATGAAGTATTTTACGAATTCTAGAGATCTATTTTTAGCACTTAAAAAATGTAGTTTCATAGGAGTATAAAAGTGCACACAATGTGATTCTCAGAGAAGAAACTGCAAGTTCAGTTTCAGATAAGAAACTACAACTTTCAGAGGCAGAGCATTTATATTAACACGGCCTTTTCAAACAGGGTTAACATCATGTTGGAAGTTTTATTCATGGTCGAAAATGGAACTACCAGCCAGTTAACATCATGCTGATCAACATTCATGCATAGCACATCTTCATACAATGCACAGTCAAAATGCCCACACAATGTCGAGTGTGCGAAACACATAGAAAATGAGGGATGAAGTTTTGGCAAGTGTTGGACGTGGTTTTGGGCTGCCCCGTCTAGGTTTTCATTTTTAACATGCGTAGCCCATGACCTCGGATGGGAGGTCCATAGGCCTGTTTGTATTTTCTTAGGGCCGTCATGTATCGACCGGCCTATGGACCTCCCATCCGAGGTTTTATTTTTGGCAGCCCAATTTATGTATTTTTTGAAGAAAACGCAGAGGTCTGTTCTATTTTCCTATATAAGAATAGGAACACCAGGTCCAACTTATGTTTCCCTTCTAACTATATTATATATATTTAAATTATTTTATATGTTATTATGTATTATTTTTATTGTCATCATATATTTAACAGATACTTACATATGTAAGAAAACAATATCCCACATCTTATTAACTTATAAAAATAATTTCTTAACAAATAAAATCCTGGATTGTTTTGGCACAAAAATCCTAGTGATTGTGTACAAAAGCTTGGTAAGATTTAAGGACGAATGTAATAATATTACTTATTATTTAAATATATTTATAACAAAATGCTCAGCCCCTTTTCATTTTTTGATAACATTGCTGGCCCAACCCAACATTATAATTAGAATCAGCCGAGCAAAATCGTGTATTTTGAGAAAGTGCAAATGGCCTATAATTTTTTAGGAAATAAAATAAATGGGCCGCATGGACGCTACATTATTTGTTCACCCAGCCCAGCTAATTGCTGTAATTCAAAAAAAAGGATCAAATTGACTGTAAATTCTACCGCGTAAAAAAGACAGTAAATTCTGAAAAAATGGGTTGAATACGTGCCACATTTTTGGAGGCTGAAATGTGGGCCAATAGGTCGAAGCCAACGCAAGTCATTGTCAATTTAGTCAACAACTGATTCTAACATGTTAGCCGTTGGATTTACATCCAACGACCGGCATCCATCTTCAATCTCTCGTCTTCTTCCTCCAGCGCCGTCGGGACCACCTCCCGCCTCCTGCTGCTAGCAACTCTGCTTAGCATCCTTCGCTATGAAGCGCTACTCCACCGTTGGCCAGGCCATCCCTCCACCCCTCCACACCTCCTGTTCTTCTCCACCGACTGCCGAACCACACCGCACTAGAACCAGTTAACCCTCATACACCTCTCCGTCTGCGACTCTACTCCCGCGTCTTCCCATCTCCGGCTCATTGCTATCCGGGGCCTCGCCGTCGTCCACCACCTTGGATGCGCTCGGCGCGGCGTGGTCAACGTCGTCAACGAACGACACCATCGGAAGTAGACTGTGCATGGAGAGGCTGACAGCTGGGTCCACAGCAAGGAAATGCCTCCTTATTACGCGCAAAATGATGATTCCTCCACCTGACATCTGGGACCCACCGGAAGGGCCTCTGTATTTCGCAAAAATAATGTGCCCCCAGCTGACATGTCGGACCCACCAGCTATCTTCATATGCAAGGAAGTGCTTCCTTATTACGCACAAAAATGAATATTCCCCCTGCCAGCTGGAACCCAGCATAGTGGGAGGCTGACTTGTGGGCCTACCATGTTGATGGGGGCAGAGGGCTTTGTCAACTTAGTCAATATGAACGATTCTAGCTCCTGTTACCGTATGATGTTCATCCAACGGCCGTAGTGCTTCTTCAACCTCTGGTCTTCTTGCTCCAGCCGCCCAAACCAACGCCGGTCGTGCCGCGTGCTCCTGCCTCCCGTGGCCGGCTGTGATGCCGCGGAGGCCTCACCGCCCCCTACTACTCCCACCACTGGCCAGGCCATCCCTCTACTCACCCACACCCCCTGTTATTCTGCGGCGACAGCAGCCTCACACCGCAGCCGAACCAGTGAACCCTCATACTCCTCTTCGGATGGGCATCCACTGCTGCGTCTTCCCCGGCTCCGAGTCATCCCCTTCCTAGTCCTCGCCGTCGTCCACCGCCATGGTGCTCTCGATGCGGCGTGGTCAACATGGTCAAGGAATGACTTCCATGTAACATGGACTGTACATGGAGAGGCTGACAGCTGGGTCCACGACCGCAGCAAGGAAGTGCCTCCTTATTACACGCAAAATAATGATTCCTCCACCTAACAGTGGGGACCCACCGGATGGGCCACCGTATTTCGTGAAAAAAACGTTTCCCCGTGACTGCTGGGACCCACTAGCTACATCTTCGCATGCAAGGAAGTGCGTCTGGGCAAAAAAATGATTTGCCCCCCTGACTGCTGGGACCCACCAGCTACATCTTCGCACACAAGGAAGTGCGTCCGGGCAAAAAAAACGATTCGCCCCCCGGACTGCTGGGACCCACCAGCTACATCTTCGCACACAAGGAAGTGCCTGACAGTCAGGACCCACCTGGTCGAAGCGTACGTAGCGTTGTCATTCTGGTCGCGAACGTGTACGTACATATATACTGGTGGATGTAGAGGCGCGCACGTGTCGTAGTAGAGGCGCATATGTGTCGTAGTAGAGGCGCGCACGTAGCATGTACACGTACATACAACGGCCAGGGTGCAAGAAAGAAAATACGGCCACGTATGTGTACATACGGGCGGGGTCTCGAACGCCTACTCGCGCATACGTACGGCCAAGGCTCGTGTACATGGCTGGGTCGGAACGGAGAAACAGTGTCGTCGTCGTGTTCATGGGGAGGCAACAAAATGTGTCGTGTTCATGGGGAGGCAACGGAATGCGTCGTGTTCATGGGGAGGCAATGGAATGCGTCGTGTTCATCGGGAGGCAACGAAACGCGTGGGAGCCAACCGGCTGGGTCGGAACGGAATGTGTGGTCGTGTTCATCGGGAGGGCTTGGACGGAACAGGCGATGGAAATGAGGCCTGGCGTACCGCAAAACGGAGGAAACGGACCTCCTATGTTCGGAACGGGGTCCTGTTGATCGGGAGGGGTGTGGCGTACCGCAAAATGGAGGAAACGGACCTCCTACGATCGAAACGGGGGTCCTGTTGATCGGGAGGGGTGTGGCGTACCGCAAAACGGACGAAACGGACCTCCTACGGTCAAAACGAGGGTCCTGTTGATCGGGAGGGGTGTGGCGTACCGCAAAACGGACGAAACGGACCTCCTACGGTCGAAACGGGGGTCCTGTTCATCGGGAGGGGTGTGGCGTACCGCAAAACGGGACTCCACGGGATACTGTTCATCTCCACCGTCGACCTCCTCCAGCCTCCACGGGCTACCGTCGACCTCCTCCAGCCTCCACGGGCTCCTGTTCATCCAGGCTCCACCGCGCGCTACTCCACCGGCTACTGTTCAACCACCCCTCCACGGGCACCCCTCCATCGTCTACTGTTCATCCAGCCCTCCACACCACAGGGTCCTGTTCAACCACCCCTCCACAGGCACCCCTCCACCGTCTACTCTTCATCCGGCCCTCCACACCACGGAGTCCTGTTCATCCAGAGGCAATGCCACCGCTCACTGTTCATCCAACCCCCCCCCCCCCCCAATGCTCACTGTTCATCCAATCGATCGGCTTCAGTTAGCAGCAGTAGCGAAGGAATCGCTCGATCGGGTTCAGTTAACAGCCATCGATCGATCGCTCAGGTTCAGTAACGCATAGCCTGCAGTGCAATCGCTCGGGTTCAGTTAGAGCCAACGCCTCGCACACACGCGCGTACGTGTACGAGAGAAACGCGCATCGCTCGGCCCCCGACCTCCCACCGTAACCGGGAAGTCCCCGAAATTTTCCTCCCCCTCGCTTCTACCACGATTTTTTTCCGTCATGGACGGCCCAAAGAATGTCATGCAGCTGCGTCTCCGGCCCGCCCAGGGTGAAAAGCCCATTTTCTGTCATGATTTTTTGTCATAGAAGTAGGAGCCCACCACATCTATGATGATACTGGGTTTTGTCACAATTATCGTCATAGAAGTGTCATATGTATGACATAATTTTTTTTCGTTCGGCCCAAAATATCACAGATGTGTCTTTTTTTTGTAGTGCTTATTGGAAAGTAGTTCATCACATAAACCGGTTCCTGTGACACCTACACCAATTAGTGAGGAAGCTAATGATGATGATCATGAAACTTCAGATCAAGTTACTACCGAACCTCGTAGGTCAACCAGAATAAGATCCGCACCAGAGTGGTATGGTAATCCTATTCTGGAAGTCATGTTACTTGACCATGATGAACCAATGAACTATGAAGAAGTGATGGTGAGCCCAGATTCCGCAAAATGGCTTGAGGCCATGAAATCTAAGATGGGGTCCATGTATGAGAACAAAGTATGGACTTTGGTTGACTTGCTCGATGATCAGCAAGCCATCGAGAATAAATGGATCTTCAAGAAGAAGACTAATGCTGACGGTAATATTAGTGTCTACAAAGCTCGACTTGTTGCGAAAGGTTTTTGACAAGTTCAAGGAGTTGACTACGATGAGACTTTCTCACCCGTAGCGATGCTTAAGTCTGTCCGAATCATGTTAGCAATTGCCGCATTTTATGATTATGAAATTTGGCAAATGGATGTCAAAACTGCATTCCTGAATGGATTTCTGGAAGAAGAGTTGTATATGATGCAGCCAGAAGATTTTGTCGATCCAAAGGGAGCTAACAAAGTGTGCAAGCTCCAGCGATCCATTTATGGACTGGTGCAAGCCTCTTGGAGTTGGAATAAACGGTTTGATGGTGTGATCAAAGCATATGGTTTTATACAGACTTTTGGAGAAGCCTGTATTTACAAGAAAGTGAGTGGGAGCTCTGTAGCATTTCTAATATTATATGTGGATGACATATTGCTGGTTGGAAATGACATAGAATTTCTGGATAGCATAAAAGGATACTTGAATAAAAGTTTTTCAATGAAAGACCTTGGAGAAGCTACTTATATATTGGGCATCAAGATCTATAGAGATAGATCAAGACACTTAATTGGACTTTCACAAAGCACATGCCTTGATAAAGTTTTGAAAAAGTTCAAAATGGATCAAGCAAAGAAAGGGTTCTTGCTTGTGTTACAAGGTGTGAAGTTGAGTAAGACTCAATGCCCGACCACTGCAAAAGATAGAGATAAAATGAGAAGTGTTCCCTATGCTTTAGCCATAGGCTCTATCATGTATGCAATGCTGTGTACCAGACCTGATGTGTGCCTTGCTATTAGTTTAGCAGGGAGGTACCAAAGTAATCCAGGAGTGGATCACTGGACAGCGATCAAGAACATCCTAAAATACCTGAAAAGGACTAAGGATATGTTTATCGTTTATGGAGGTGACAAAGAGCTTATTGTAAATGGTTACATTGATGCAAGCTCTGACACTGATCCGGATGATTCTAAATCGGAAACCAGATAGGTATTTATATTGAACGGTGGAGCTGTTAGTTGGAGTAGTTCTAAACAAACCGTCGTGGCGGGATCTACATGTGAAGCGGAGTACATAGCTGCTTTGGAAGCAGCAAATGAAGGAGTTCATATCCGATCTAGATGTCATACCTACTGCATCGGGTCCAATGAAAATCTTTCGTGACAATACTGGTGCAATTGCCTTGGCAAAGGAATCCAGATTTCACAAGAGAACCAAGCACATCAAGAGACACTTCAATTCCATTCGGGATCAAGTCTGGGTGGGAGACATAGAGATATGCAAGATACATACGGATCTGAATGTTGCAGACCCGTTGACTAAGCCTCTTCCACGAGCAAAACATGATCAGCACCAAGACTCCATGGGTGTTAGAATCATTACTGTGTAATCTAGATCATTGACTCTAGTGCAAGTGGGAGACTAAAGGAAATATACCCTAGAGGCAATAATAAAGTTATTATTTATTTCCTCATATCATGATAAATGTTTATTATTCATGCTAGAATTGTATTAACCGGAAACATAATACATGTGTGAATACATAGACAAACATAGTGTCACTAGTATGCCTCTACTTGACTAGCTCATTGATCAAAGATGGTTGAGTTTCCTAACCATAGACATGAGTTGCCATTTGATTAACGGGATCACATCATTAGTAGAATGATGTGATTGACTTGACCCATTTTGTTAGCTTAGCACTTGATCGTTTTAGTTTACTGCTATTGCTTTCTTCATGACTTATACATGTTCCTGTGACTATGAGATTATGCAACTCCCGATTACCGGAGGAACACTTTGTGTGCTACCAAACGTCACAACATAACTGGGTGATTATAAAGGTGCTCTACAGGTGTCTCCGATGGTACTTGTTGAGTTGGCATAGATCAAGAATAGGATTTGTCACTCCGATTGTCGAAGAGGTATCTCTGGGCCCTCTCGGTAATGCACATCACTATAAGCCTTGCAAGCAATGTGACTAATGAGTTAGTTACAAGATGATGCACTACGGAACGAGTAAAGAGACTTGCCGGTAACGAGATTGAGCTAGGTATTGAGATACCGACGATCAAATCTCGGGAAAGTAACATACCAATGACAAAAGGAACAACGTATGTTGTTATGCGGTTTGACCGATAAAGATCTTCGTAGAATATGTAGGAACCAATATGAGCATCCAGGTTCCGCTATTGGTTATTGACCGGAAACGTGTCTCGGTCATGTCTACATAGTTCTCGAACCCATAGGGTCCGCACGCTTAAAGTTCTGTGACGATCAGTATTATGAGTTTTTGTGTTTTTATGTACCGAAGGTAGTTCGGAGTCCCGAATATGATCACAGACATGACAAGGAGTAAAGATCAATATATTGGACGACTATGTTCGGACACCAGAAGTGTTTCGGGAGGTTTCGGACATATACCGGACTACCGGGGGATTACCGAAACCCCCCGGGAATGTAATGGGCCTATTGGGCCTTAGTGGAGAAGAGGAGGGGCGGCCAGGGCAGGCCGCGTGCCCCCTCCCCCTCTAGTCCGAATTGGACAAGGAGGGGGGCGACGCCCCCCTTTCCTTCCTCCTCTCTCCTTCTCTTTCCCCTTCTCCTACTCCTACTAGGAAAGGAGGAGTCCTACTCCCGGTGGGAGTAGGACTCCCCCCCCCCTTGGCGCGCCCTCCTCCTGGCCGGCCGCCTCCCCCCTAGCTCCTTTATATAAGGGGGCAGGGGCCCCCCATAGACACACAAGTTGATCATTGATCTCTCCCAGCCGTGTGCGGTGCCCCCCTCCACCATAATCCACCTCGGTCATACTGTAGCGGTGCTTAGGCGAAGCCCTGCGACGGTAGCTTCATCAACATCATCACCACGCCGTCGTGCTGACGAAACTCTCCTTCGAGCTCTACTGGATCGTGAGTTCGCGGGATGTCACCGAGCTGAACGTGTGCTGAACATAGAGGTGCCGTACGTTCGGTACTAGGATCGGTCGATCGTGAAGACGTACGACTACATGAACCGCGTTGTCATAATGCTTCCGCTCAACGGTCTACGAGGGTACGTGGACGACACTCTCCCCTCTCGTTTCTATGCATCACCATGATCTTGCGTGTGCGTAGGATTTTTTTTTGAAATTACTACGTTCCCCAACACACATCATGTGAAGAAGCAAAAACTTAGGCTCAACCGATATTAACCGATAGTTGTTGAAGAAGAAAGGTGGGATACCTACCGGGGCATCCCCAAGCTTAGATGCTTGAGAATTCTTGAAATATTACCTTGGGATGCCTTGGGCATCCCCAAGATTGAGCTTTTATGTCTCCTTAATTCCTCTCATATCACGGTTTTCCTAAATCTCAAAAACTTCATCCGCACAAAACTCAACAAGAACTCGTAAGATAAGTTAGTATAAACCAATGCAAAACCTTATCATTCTCTACTGTAGAAAATCACTGAAATTATTATTCAACATTGCATACTAAATGCCTCTACATATTTAATACTCCTATCCTCAAATAGAATCATTAAACAAGCAAACATATGCAAACATAACAGCAATCTGCCAAAACAGCACAGCCTGTAAAGAATGCAAGAGTATCAATACTTAAATAACTCCAAATATTATGAAAATTTACCACACTATAGAAAATTTATCATAGCTCATTTTTCAGAAAAATTCAACATTTTATCACATTCTGACTTTTCTAGGGAAATTTTGCAACATCGGTAAACTTTCTGTTTTCAAACAGCAACATGTATACTTGCAAAATAAACATGGCAAAGGCTATCATTGCCACTTTTATTGAAATAAAAGATGAAATACATTATTATAAATAACAGCAAGCAAATCCTAACAAAATAAATTGACGCTGCAACATATCATGTGACGAATGAAAACATAGCTCCAAGTGAGGTTACCGATAATGTTGGAGACGAAAGAGGGGATGCCTTCCGGGGCATCCCCAAGATTAGTTGCTTGGATATTCCTTAGATATTAACTTGGGGTGCCTTGGGCATCCCCAAGCTTAGGGTCTTGTCACTCCTTATTCTCCTCATATCGACATCTCACCCAAAACTTGAAAACTTCAATCACACAAAACTTAACGGAACTTTGTGAGATAGGTTAGTATGATATAGAGCAAACCATTTCACTTTTTGTACTATCAAAGACAAGAGTCATAATTGTTCTCACACAATGCCTACTGTAGCATATCATTTCCATGATTTATATTGAGCAATATAAGCCATGGAAACTAGAAAACAAGCAAACTATGCATTGAAAACAGAATCTGTCAAAAACAGAACAGTCTGTAGTACTCTGTACTACAACCATACTTCTGCTACTCCATTTTTTTTGAAAAAATAGGAAAACCTGTGGAATTTTTCTATTAATCTTCTGCAAAAAGAATCTGCATTTTATAACGCTTCTTTTAAAAATGAGAATTGTTTTTCTGAGTGCAAAAGTTTCTGTTTCTCATCAAGATCAAATCAACTATCACGGTAAGTCATCCCAAAGGTCTTACTTGGCATTTTATTGAAACAAAAGCTATAAAACATGATTACTACAGTAGCATAATCATGTGAACACATACAAAAATAATAGATAAAAGTGTTGGGTTGTCTCCCAACAAGTGCTTTTCATTAATGCCTTTTTAGCTAGGCATGATGATTTCAATGATGCTCACATAAAAGATAAGAATTGAAACATAACAAGAGCATCATGCGAAACATGGAAAGCACATTTAAGCCTAACCCACTTCCTATGCATAGGGATTTTGTGAGCAAACAACTTATGGGAACAATACTCAACTAGCATGGGAAGGCAAAACAAGCATAACTTCAAGATTTTCAACACATAGAGAGAGGAAACTTGATATTATTGCAATTCCTACAAGCATAAGTTCCTCCATCATAGTAATTTTCAGTAGAATCATGAATGAATTCAACAATATAACTATCTCATAAAGCATTCTTTTCATGATCCACAAGCATAGAAATTTTATTACTCTGCACATAAGCAAATTTATTCTCATGAATAGTAGTGGGAGCAAACTCAACAAAACAACTATCATGAGATTGAAAGTTAAAATCATGATGATAAGTTTCATGGTTACCATTATTCAATATAGCATACATGTCATCCTCATAATCATCATAGATAGCAACTTTGTTATCATAGTCAGTTGAAGCCTCATCCAAAATGGTGGATTCATCACTAAATGAAGTCATGACATCTCCAAATCCACTTTCATGAATATAATCATCATAAATATGAGGAATGCAATAATTATAGAAAATTTTCACATCAATTCTTGGGGAAATAAAAATATCATGTTCATCAAATATAGCATCCCCAAGCTTATGGCTTTCCATATCGTTAGCATCATAGATATTCAAAGAGTTCAGACCAACAACATTTCAATCATGCTCATCATTCAAATATATTTTTTCAAACATTTTATAGAATTCTTCCTCTATTAATTCAGCACAATTTTCCTTTCCATCATTTTCACGACAGACATTATAAAGGTGAACAATATGATGCAACCTGAATTCCAATTTTTTAGTTTTATTTTTATAAACCAAACTAGTAATAAAACAAGAAACTAAAAGATTCAATTGCAAGATATAAAGATACACCTTCAAGCACTCACCTCCCTTGCAATGGCGCCAGAAAAGAGCTTGATGTCTACTACGCAACTTTATTCTTGCAGACTCGTGTTGGGCCTCTAAGCGCAGAGTTTTGTAGGACGGTAGCAATTTTACCTCAAGTGGATGGCCTAAGGTTTATCAATCCGTCGGAGGTGTAGGATGAAGATGGTCTCTCTCAAACAACCTTGCAACCAAATACAAGAAATCTCTTGTGTCACCAACACACCCAATACAATGGCAAATTGTATAGGTGCACTAGTTCGGCGAAGAGATGTGATAAAAGTGTAATATTGATGGTAGAAATATATTTTTATAATCTGAATAAATAAAAACAACAAGGTAGAAAATAGTAAGCGGGCACAAAACGGTATTGCAATGCTTAAAAACAAGGCCTAGGGTCCGTACTTTCACTAGTGCAATTTCTCAACAGTGCTAATATAATTGGATCATATAACCATCCCTCAACATGCAACAAAGAATCACCCCAAAGTTCCTATCTAGCGGAGAACATAAGACAGAATTGTTTGTAGGGTACGAAACCACCTCGAAGCTATTCTTTATCAATCTATCCTAGAGTTCGTACTAAAATAGCATGAAGCAATTCTTTCTGATCGATCTAACCAAGAGTTCGTACTAAAATAACACCAAAGCAAATTCATATTCATAATATTCAATCCAACACAAAGAAATTCGAAGAGTGCCCCAAGATTTCTACCGAAGAAACAAAGACAAGAATATGCATCGACCCCTATGCATAGATTACCCCAACGTCACCTCGGGAATCCACGAGTTGAGTGCCAAAACATATATCAAGTGAATCAATACGATACCCCATTGTCAACACGAGTATTCAAGTGCAAGACATATATCAAGTGCTCTCAAATCCATGAAAGTATTCAATCCGATAAAACGAAATCTCAAAGGGAAAACTCAATTCATCACAAGATAGAAAGGGGAAAACACCATATGATCCGACTATATTAACAAAGCCCGCCATACACCAAGATTGTGACATCTCAAGAACACGAGAGAGAGATTAAACACATAGCTACTAGTACAAACCCATAGCCCCGAGGGTGGACTACTCCCTCCTCATCGTGGTGGCCGCCGGGATGATGAAGATGGCCACCGGAGATGATTCCCCTCGGTAGGGTGCCGGAATGAGGTCTAGATTGTTTTTCGGTGGCTACAGAGGCCTGGGGCGGCGGAACTTCGGATCTAGGTTAACCCGAGGGTTTTTGGAATATTTGTGAATTTATAGGGTAAAGAGGGGTGCGGGAGGCCACCGAGGTGGGCACAACCCACCTGGGCGCGCCTGGGCCCCCAGGTGCGCCTTGGTGGGTTGTGCCCCCTCAAGGAACCCCTAGGTGCTGCTCTGGCCTATCCAGGGTATTTTGGTCCATAAAATTCTCCAAAAAGTTTTGCGGTGTTTGGACTCCGTTTGATATTGATTTTCTGCGATGTAAAAAACAAGCAAAAAACAACAACTGGCACTGGGCACTGCGTCAATATGTTAGTCCCAAAAATGATATATAGTTTCTATAAAATGATTGTAAAACATCCAAGAATGATAATATAACAACATGAATAATTCATAAATTATAGATACGTTGGAGACGTATCAGAGGGTTTGTGACTCCTTAAACTAGTGCAAGATATGAAAGTTTATTGCACTTGTCCTTGCCAAAAAGAATATGAGGGAAGTATGTTGGCGGAGTCACCCTCAAGAACTCTCTAGTTCTTCTTCTTTGGGACCCACATCAACTAGATGGGAATCCTTGGAGCTGTAGTCGTACTTGATGAAGTAGAACTTGATGTAGTCTTGGGAACCCACTTGACCAAGGCCTTTGGAGCTTCTTCAAATGAATCAATCTCTTCTTGAAGCTTGTCCTTGCCTTTTGGCTTGTGGCCCTGTGGTGGAAGATCATATTGAGCTTGTGTTCCCTTGAAAGAAGTGGGATCATACTTCTCTTGTTGAGGAACAAACTTCGTCTTGGGGTATTGATCTTCCTCCCACTCAACTCCATTGGCATTGAACTTGCGTTCAAAACCAACACCTTGATTCTTCCAGTGCCTTCCTTGCTTGCATACAATTTCCTCAAATTGCTTACTTCCGACAAGGCTCTTGTAAACACCTTTCTCTATAATTCCCTTCAATAAGCTATTTTCTTGCTCAAGCGTAACTTGGCTAAGGGAATCATTAGTGGAATCAAGAGAACTGCTAGAAGCAACAATATTGGCTTTAACATGATTATTGTTACTACTAGAAGAAGAATCTTTCTGTCTCTTGTTGCTAGATTTTACTTGTGGCATGTAAGTAGACAAGAGCAAATGCTTAGCAATGTAAGAAGAACTTTTCTTACGAAGATCATCATTGATTGCTTTTAAGAACCCATGCTCTTGCTCTTGATTGAGCTTTTCAAAGCGTAGCTTCTCATGAGTCTTTAAAAGCTCTCGATGATCCTCTAAGGTAGTTTCATGAGCTAACTTAAGAGTGTTTAGTTCTTTAATTAGACGCTCAATCTCCTTCTTATCATTGTTTTTTTTACCATGAAGACTGCAGGGCTTGCACCCCACAGCATTTTATTAATTAAGCCAAAATAAATACAAGGTATGCATCCTCCTTCTTATCATTGTCATTCGCTTCATCTTGATTAGCATGATTAATAGCAATTTCATCATAGTTTTCATCACTAGAGTTGTCAATAAGTAAATCATCATCACCTAGCAAATCATCTTCATCACTATTGAAATCAACATACTCGGGGTGTGATACCTTGGGGCCTTTAGCCATGAAGCATCTTCCAATCCCTTCATTTGGTGAATCAAATATGTCGTAGGAGTTGGATGACACAAGTGCAAGACCGACAACACCTTCATCTTGAGTATATTCGGAGTCGAAGTGATAACTTCTCTCGGAGTAGTTATCAGAGTCAGAACCGGATACCCATTCACCAATATGAGCTTGATGTCTTCGTATTGTGTAGCTCTTTGATGACTTGTCCTTCCTTTCCGAATCCTTGCTTCTCTGAGAGGGTCTTCGTTCATAACGATCATCTCTACTCCTTCTATCTCTTGGTGGTGTTTCCTCTCTTTTACTTCTCCTTTTAGGTGAGTCTTCTCTTATATTATAGGGAACCATGCACTCACTAGAGTAGTGTCCGGGTCTTCCACAATTGTAGCAATTGAGATCATGACTAGAAGATATTTTGTCATTGTAGGACCTTGACTTGTAACTTCTCTCTCTGCTTCTACTCTTGTAGAACTTGTTGAAGTTCTTCACCATTAGGCTCAATTCTTCATTGAAGACTTGTTTTTCACTTGATGTTGTAGGGGCATCACATGAAGCTTTGTAAGCACCACTAGACTTGTTGTGAAGCTCTTCCTTATCCTTAAATGACATCTCATGAGCAACAACTCTACCAACGACTTCCGTTGGCTTGAGATCTTTGTAATTGGGCATCATTTGGATCAAGGTGCACACGATATCATATTTTCCATCCAAGGCTCTTAGGATCTTCTTGATGATGAATTTGTCGGTCATCTCTTCAGTTCCTAAGCCGATAATCTCAGTTGTGATGAGAGCAAGCCTAGAGTACATTTCAGCGACTCCTTCACCATCCTTCATTTTGAACTTGTCAAGTTCACTTTGAAGCACATCCAATTTGAGTTCCTTGACGGACTCGGTACCTTCGTGCACATCAATCAAAGTATCCCAAATTTCCTTTGCATTCTCAAGGCGACTGATTTTGTTGAATTCTTCGGGGCACAATCCATTGAAGAGGATATTGCAAGCTTGAGCATTATATTGCAACATCTTCAATTCTTCCGCGGTCGCTTCACGATTCGGTTCTCTTCCATCCTCAAAGAATTCACCTTGCAAACCAAAACACACAATAGCCCAAATGGTGGGCTTATGTCCAAGAATATGCATTTTCATCTTCTGCTTCCAACTAGAAAAATTAGTACCATCAAAGTAAGGACCTCTACGGTGGTAATTTCCCTCGCTAGACGCCATACTCTCCTAGGTTGTGAAACGAAGTCTATGATCACCAATGTGACGCCCCCAATTTGACCATACACTAATCATACACGCAAACGTGTATGATCAAGATCATGGGCTCACGGGAAGATATCACAACACAACTCTACAAATAATATAAGTCATACAAGCATCATATTACAAGCCGGGGGCCTCGAGGGCTCGAATACAAGAGCTCGATCATAGACGAGTCAGCGGAAGCAACAATATCTAAGTACAGACATAAGTTAAACAAGTTTGCCTTAAGAAGGCTAGCACAAACTGGGATACAGATCGAAAGAGGTACATGCCTCCTACCTGGGATCCTCCTAAACTACTCCTGGTCATCGTCAGCGGGCTGCACGTAGTAGTAGGCACCTCCCGAGTAGTAGTAGTCGTCGTCAACGATGGCGTCTGGCTCCTAGACTCCAACGTCTGGTCGCAGCAATCGGGTATAGAAAGGGGGAAAAGAGGGAGCAAAGCAACCGTGAGTACTCATCCAAAGTACTCGGAAGCAAGGAGCAACACTACATAAGTATGCATTGGTATCAAAAGGAATAAGGGTATCATATGTGGACTGAACTGTAGAATACCGGAATAAGAGGGGGATAGCTGGTCCTATCGAAGACTACGCTTCTAGTAACCTCCATCTTGCAGTAGGAGAAGAGAGTAGATGGTAAGTTCACCAAGTAGCATCGTGTAGCAATATCCTAACCGATGATCCACCCCTCGTTGCCCTGTGAGAGAGCGATCACCGGTTGTATCTGGCACTTGGAAGGGTGTGTTTTATTAAGTATCCAGTTCTAGTTGTCATAAGGTCAAGGTACAACTCCAAGTCATCCTGTTACCGAAGATCACGGCTATTCGAATAGATTAACTTCGCTGCAGGGGTGCACCACATAACCCAACACGCTCGATCCCATTTGGCCGGACACACTTTCCTGGGTCATGCCCGGCCTCGGAAGATCAACACGTCGCAGCCCTACCTAGGCACAACAGAGAGGTCAGCACGCCGGTCTAAATCCTATGGCGCAGGGGTCTGGGCCCATCGCCCATTGCAAACCTGCACGTTGCGAGGGCGACCGGAGAGCAGACCTAGCAACCTCCATTACAAAGGAAGTTGCGTTACGCGGTCCAACCCGGTGCGCGCCGCTCAGTCGCTGACGTCATGAAGGCTTCGGCTGATACCACGACGTCGAGTGCCCATAACTGTCCCCACGTAGATGGTTAGTGCGTATAGGCCAGTGGCCACACTCAGATCAAATACCAAGATCTCGTTAAACATGTTATCTTGAAATAACCGTGAATGCCGACCAGGGCCAGGCCCACCTCTCTCCTAGGTGGTCTCAACCTGCCATGTCGCTTCGCCACAAAGATCCACACAGAGGGACGTTGGGACAAAGGTCCTTTCAGCCCCCAATCCGTGGATCACTCGCGGGTGCTCCACGAGCCAACCCGACTTTAGTCACCACATGTATCATGTGTAAAGTATAAAGTATATACCCGTGATCACCTCTTGAGTGATCACGGCCCGATAGTATAGCATGGCAGACGGACAAGAATGTAGGGCCACTGATGAAGGTAAGGGTAAAGGTAAAGGTAACAACAGTAGTAGCAAGGACAGGCTATGCATCAGGATAGGATTAATGGAAAGGAGTAACATGCTACACTACTCTAATGCAAGCAGTATAGAGAAGAGTAGGCGATATCTGGTGATCAAGGGGGGGAGCTTGCCTGGTTGCACTGGCAAGAGAGAGGGGTTGTCAACACCGTAGTCGTACTGGGTAGCGGCGGCGTCGGTCTCGGTGTCTAGCGAGAGAAGAGGGGGGAGAAACAATAAATACAATGCAAACAAATGCATGACAATGCATGACATGACAAAGCGTGATGCTAGGTGTGCCCTAACGCGGTATGAGGTGGTACCGGTGAAGGGGGAAATCATCCAGGAAAATGTCCCCGGTGTTTCGCGTTTTCGGACATATGAACCGGAGGGGGAAAGTTGCGTGTTCTCTATGTTAGGGATGCGTGGCGGACGAACGGGCTGCGTACCCGGATTCGTCTCGTCGTTCTAAGCAACTTTCATGTACAAAGTTTTTCCATCCGAGTTACGGTTTATTTTATATTGATTTTAAAAGATTAAAATCATTTTTGGGATTTGTTTAATTTATTTAATCCAACATTATCCAGAACAGTATTTGCCGACATCATCATGACGTCAGCATGACGTCAGCAGTCAACAGGGTTGACTGGTCAACCTGACGTGTGGGCCCAGTGGGACCCACCTGTCATACCCTGTTAAGTTAATTAGGGTTAGGTTAAACTAATTATTGCTTAGTTAGACTAATAGGTTAATTAGATTAATTAAGAAGGATTGATTAACTTAATTAATTAATTAATTAATTCTTTAATTTAATTATTATCTATTTATTTATTTATATTTACTTATTTATTTATATTTACTTATTATTATTTATTATTATTATTATTTTAACTCTATTTTTTTGTAAAACGTTCTCAGGGTGGGCCCCCACTGTCATTGCCCTGTGGGGCTTAACGTGTGGGCGCTACGGGCAGAGACGGGCGACGAGCGCTGGGCGCGGTTGCGGGCGCCCGAGGGAACGGAACCGGGCGGCGCCGCGGCTGCGGGATGCAGCAGGCCGGCCGGTGAAGGCCGCGGGGCTGGAGCAGGGCGGCGTGTGTGCGTGCGCAGCGGGCATGCGTAGGAAGCAGGAGCTGCGTGAGGCGATGCGGTGAGGGGAGCGGCGCGGTACAACACACAGGCAGAGCGGGTGGACGGGCGAGGCGCGGCGGCCGCATGCGCAAGCAGCGGTGGACGAGCACGTCCGGCGGCGCGCGGGAGCAGGGTTATGCGGGCGGCTTGGTGCAGGGCTAGACTAGGGCCCTGACAGGCGCGACGTGCAGCCGGGGAGGCAGGGGAGGGCACGGGCAGCGCGCGCTGAGCGCGCGCATCGTTGCGGGCGGGCGCGTCCAGGGGCAAGGGACGGCCACGATGCGAGGAGCGGGAGCGGGCGGTGCACGCGCGGGTGCGGTCCAGGGACGGCCGGCGCGCGATGAGGCACGAGAAGGGCGCGGCAAGCGGCGGGTAGGGAGTGGCGGCAGCAGGCGATGCAGAGGAGAAGGAGGGAGGCTCACGAGGTAGCTGTAGGGTATGAGGCAACGGGTGTTGAGGAGGAGGACGGAGACGACGTTGATGGAGACAGGAGGCAGTCCGATGAGGGAGGGTTCCGACGAGGCGGCGGCGACGTCAACGTGCAGGACGTGGCGATACTGCGAAGGGAACGGGTTGATCCACGCGAGGCAGGGGCCCCGAGCTCCGATGCGTCCGCGTAGTCGACGAATGCGGCGGAGGCGGTGCTCCCGGCACAATCTGAGGCGGCGGGGAGGACGTCCGGCGCGAGGACGACGGGATCGGCGACGGGGTTGGGGCGCCGTTGCCCCGATCCAGAAAGGTGGGGGAGTGGGGAACGAGAGGAGGAGTGGGGTGCGGGTGAGGGGATTTAGGTCACGACGGGGGGGTTATGAGGAGTGGGGGTGGGCCGGCCAGGTGGGTGGCCCAATGGCCTGCTAGGCGGGAGCCTAGTGGGGGTGTTTCCTTTTTTATTTTTTTGTTAGTTTTCTGTTTTTATATTTTTTTCTTTATTTCTCTTTTTTCCTTTTCTGTTTTAATTCAATTTAAAATATTTATGCATTTTCTAAACATGTGTTTTCTTCACCATAATTAACTATGTAATATTATGCACAAACCGAACATTTTTGTTTTAATGTTTGTAAACTTTTACTATTAACTTTATTTTCAAATTTGAATTTGACTCGGTTTTGAACTAATGGCAGACTATCAATAGTAACCGTGGTGACGTGGCATGATTAGCGTTGGATTACTGTAGCACGATTATCCGGGCGTTACAAATCTCCTCCACCACAAGAAATCTCGTCCCGAGATTTAGGAGGTAGAAGGAAACAGTGCGGGGTATTCATCACGCAGGCGGTCCTCGCGTTCCCAAGTGGCTTCATCTGCAGAATGGTGCGACCACTGGACTTTGAGGAAGTTGATCGCCTTCTGACGTGTGCGGCGTTCAGCTTGGTCGAGAATGCAGACCGGATGCTCTTTATAGGAGAGGTCCTATTGCAATTCAAGCACTTCATGATCCAATGCTCGGATTGGATCCTTGAAGCAACGGCGGAGTTGTGACACGTCGAACACATCGTGAACCTGGGAAAGGTTCGGCGGAAGCTCCAGTTGATACGCCACTTTTCCACGCCTTTCGAGAATAGTGAATGGGCCACTATAGCGAGGAGCTAGCTTGCCCTTGATCCCAAAGCGGTGAGCACCCTTCATTGGTGTAACTCGAAGATAAGCCTTTTCGCCAGGTTGATAGACCATGTCCTGGTGATGACTGTCATACTGACTTTTCTGACGTGACTAAGCAGTCTTGAGATTCTCACGAATAATGCGGACTTGTTCTTCGGCATGTTGGATAATATTCGGACCGAAGAGTGGACGTTCCCCAGTTTCTGACCGGTTCAGAGGGGTTCGACACTTTCATCCATATAGCACTTCGAAGGGGGACATCTTCAGACTAGCTTGATAGCTATTATTATAAGAGAACTCGGCATATGGAAGAGATTCCTCCCATTTCTTGCCGAAGGAAATTACACAAGCTCGAAGTATGTCTTCGAGAACTTGGTTGACACGTTCAACCTGCCCTTGCGACTGAGGATGAAACGCCGTACTGAACGACACGTGAGTTCCCATAGCTTCTTGGAAACTTGCCCAAAATCTTGAAGTGAATAACCTGCCATGGTCTGAACTGATAACCAGTGGAATACCGTGAAGTGAAACAATTTTGGACATGTAGAGAGTAGCAAGCTTACTATTAGTGATTGTCTCTTTGACCGCTAGAAAATGTGCAACTTTAGAAAGCCGGTTAATGACGACAAGAATAGCATCATTACCTTTCTGCGATTTGGGAAATCCAGTGACAAAGTCCATTTCAACATGGTCCCATTTCCATTCAGGAATAGAGATAGGTTGCAGAGTTCCAACAGGCCTTTGATGCTCTGCTTTGATACGACGGCAAACGTCACACTCAGCAACATAACGAGCAATGTCCTGCTTCATATTAGACCACCAGAATCTTTGACGGATATCCTGGTACATCTTTGTACTACCAGGATGGATGGACAGAGGCGTATCATGAGCTTCTTTCATAACCCTTTTAGTCTTATCCAGGTTTTTCTTCAAACATGGTACCGCTAGGCGGCCTTTGAGTTACAAGGCGCCATCATCGGCGATAGTGAAGAATGAGGGCTTTCCTTCTGCTAGATGGCGTTTAATCTTATGGACTTCAGAGTCATAACCTTGAATAGTCTTTATACCAGCTACAAGATCTGGTACGACAACCAGGGTATTTAGAGAACCCTTAGTAACAACATGAAGATTCATCTTTCGGAACTCTGGGGAAGGGGGAGCGAGTGCTCCAGGAGGAACAATATGAAGGTTCAGCTTTCTAAATTCTTCGGCAAGCGAGGGCTAAACTTTGTGAACCTGGAGGTGGTTGCAGTAAGACTTGCGGCTCAAGGCATCAGCCATTACATTAGCCTTGCCGGGGGTATAGGCTATACCCACGTCAAAGTCTGCAATAGTCTCCATCCATCTCTGGTGACGGAGGTTCAGATCTGGCTGAGTAAACAGATACTTCAGACTTTGGTGGTCGGTGAAGATCTCGCAACGATTACCGAGAAGGTAATGTCGCCACTGCTTTAGTGCATGAATGACAGCAGCAAGCTCGAGGTCGTGAACTGGGTAGTTTTCTTCGTGAGGGCACAGTTGACGAGAGGCATAAGCAATCACTCTGTGCTCTTGCATTAGGACACAGCCTAATCCTTGACGGGAAGCGTCGCAGTAAATGACGAAGTCCTTCTTAGTATCAGGTGGAGCAAGCACTGGGGCAGAAGTCAACTTGTCTTCGAGCGCCTGGAAACTTTCCTGACATTTGTCTGTCCATTCAAACTTGACACCCTTATGCAACAGATTAGTCAGAGACCTGGCAATCTTGGAGAAGTTCTCGACGAATCGACAGCAATAGCTGGCGAGACCGAGAAAACTTTGGACTTGCTTGACATTCTTCGGAGGAGTCCAATCGAGAATAGCCTGAACTTGTTCAGGGTTGACGGCAATACCATCCTTGGATATGACATGCCCAAGATAGGTTACTTCGGGAAGCCAGAATTCACACTTGGAATACTTAGCATACAGTTGATGCTCTCAAAGCTTTTCCAGCACCAGACGAAGATGTTCAGCATGTTCTTCCTTCTTCTTGGAAAATACAAGGATATCGTCCAAATAAACCACAATGAACTTGTCGAGGTAATCCATGAATATATAGTTCATCAGACGAGAGAAGGTGGCTGGAGCATTCGTTAAGCCGAATGACATGACGGTGTACTCGTATGATCCATACCGAGTCACGAAGGCGGTTTTTGGGATGTCCTCTTCACGAACACGGATCTGGTGGTAACCCAACCTCAAGTCGAGTTTGGAGAACACTGATGAACCAGCTAGTTGATCATAAAGATCATTGATCCGAGGAAGAGGATATTTATTCTGAATGGTAGCTTGGTTTATAGGATGGTAGTCTTGGACTAATCGGTTTGTCCCATCCTTCTTCTTAACAAAGAGAGAAGGTGCTCCCCAAGGAGAGCAACTTGGGTGAATGAAACCTCTGACAAGAGATTTGTCGATTTCCTCCTTAAGCTCAATGAGTTCATGTGGCAGCATTTTGTAGGGTCGTTTAGCTATAGGGGTGGTGCCGGGTTTCAAGTCGATGATGAATTCGACAGCTCTAGCAGGGGGAATCCCTGGAAGTTCTTCTGGGAAGACGTCTTGGAATTCACGAACGACGGGAATGTTTCCAATGCCCTCGAGTGGTGCAGCGTTCAACGCATTCAAGGCATAAAGCCGTGCCTCGGTGTTCTGAACTAGATGAGCTTGGTAAGCAATTATTTCATCAGAAGGGTGTAGCAGATGGACGACCTTAGTGGCGCAAACTATAGAAGCAGTATGCGCTTTCAACCAATCCATTCCCAAAATGAGGTCGATGCTACAGGACTTCAGTGCGATGGGAGAGGCAAGGAATTCCAGTCCTTCGATTTCAACGGGGACGTTGTTGCAAATCATGGAGGTCCGACATTGGCCCGTGGGAGTGTGTACTAATAGCGAAGTGTTCAAGTCCTCGCTTTTAATGCCATGCATGAATGCAAAATCCTCTGACATGAATGAATGTGATGCACCTGTATCAAATAAAACATATGCTAGTGCTGAATTTACGAGGAGTGTACCCATCACAGTAGCGGGCTGGTCTAGAACTTCATTGCGATCAACGTGGTTGGCATGAACACGGCCATAAGACTTGGCATTGTTGTTGCGGGGCTGGTTGCTTCCACGGCCAGTTGCAGGAAGGGCCAGTTGATTCTGGTTCTGAAAGCAGTTCCTGGCGAGGTGACCTGGCTGGCCACACTTGTAGCATAGACCATTATTGGGAGTGGGAACATGAGCTTGGGGTGGTGGAGCTGGAAGCCTTGGCTGCCTAGTTGGTGGGGGAGGCAGACGCGGTGCAGCATAGGACTACCTTGGAGAAGGTGCAGTTGGCTGGTACATGCTGTTGGGAATCCGTATCCTACGCTTCTGCGAGGACGGGGCTGAAGATGAGCCAGTGTCACGGTTGCGCCTGTGAGAGCTCTGGTGTTCCTGCAGACCAGTTTCGGCATTGATGGCCTTGTTCACCAAGGTGGCGAAATCAGCAAAGTCATGCACTAGAAGTGCGAGCTTGATATCAGCTTGAAGGCCATCACGGAACTTTTCCTGTCTGTGTGCATCAGTTGCAATGTCTTCTTCAGCATAGCGGGACAGATCCAGAAACTCCCGCTGATAAGCTTCCACAGTTTTGTTGCCCTGAGTGAGGTTGCGAAACTCGCACTTGTTCCGGTCCATGACTCCCTAAGGAATGAAGCGGGCACGGAAGGCAGCTTGGAAGTCTGGCCAGGTGATGATTGTTCCAACTGGCAGAGTACGCCTGTGGCTGTCCCACCATTGAGCTGTGGGTCCCTTCAGGAAGAAGGAAGCAAATGTGACATAGCTGGCAGGGGCTACATCAGCAGACTCCATCTCATAGGTGATGTCACGGAGCCAGTCATCAGCATCCAGAGGCTGAGTTGAGCTGCGGTACACAGTTGGGTTCAGGCGCATGAAATCCTGCAGAGTTACTGGGGTTGGCTGCTGGTTCATATTGGGGCGAGGAAACTGAGCCATCATATTCTCCATGAACTGGCGTTTCATCTCAAGCTGTTGGATCATACCAGCCATGTACTCAGGCGGTGGTGGGGCGTTGCCACCACGACCACGACCACCTGGTCTAACCATCCTGCTATTATATAACAGGAGTAGTTCAGCATTGAGAAATTGCGAGGACAGGAATCATTCATGATGAAACATGCATAATGAAAGGAACATGATAGATACTACATAGTAGTTGGCACATCTTACAAAAGTGAATATGCATAGAGTTCGGTACACAGAGTTCAGTACACAGACTAAGAACATCATAGGCGGCACGCAGGCTCGCGGCGAAGGCATCTAACACTAACAAGCAAGTCTACATCAGTCCCAGGAGGAACTGTGGAGGTAGGTGTAGCCTGATAGCTGGTAGTGACGCGAAGGGAATACCTCCACGCGAGTAGCCTGGGGTCCGCGGATACTCTGGTGCGGAACCCGATGCGCAGGTGGCAGGAGAGGACCAAGTACGGGAGAGTAGCCTCCCACATCTGGCCAACCGATGCCCTGGGGCATCACGGTCCTGGAAGGGTAGATCGCAGAACGCGACAGATCACCAGACCGGACAGAGGGGTGCAACAGCGTCAGAGCACGGTACAGGTGCTGACGGGTGGTGTACAACTCGTGGCGAAGAGCTCGGTTAGCTCTATCCAGCCCATCAGCATGCAGAACCAGGTTCTGATGGTAGAAGGGCTCTCGGGTGACAGTGGAGTAGGCAGCAGTGTAGTACCCCTCCGCACCAACATCGGATGCGATAGCAATGTGCCTGAAGGGGGAGGCGTCCAACTCCTGATACTCTCCACGAAGACCTGTCAGAGCAGCATAAGCAGCATCGTGGACCGCCATGTCAATAGTCACTCCAACACCATGAGCAGTGTGCAGCACGGTAGTGGAGTCATACTCCCGAGAGTAGAGGTGGACGATGGCACGGTACTGCTCCTGGTTGAAGTCCTGATACTCCTCATAGACGGTGTACTCAGGGTGCCAGCGATAACCCAGATAGGTCATCATCTCAACCAACACAGCAGGTGATCCTGAGGCACCAATGGCCGTCGTGTGACGCACGACCTGTCTTGTGGGTTCCATCTGAAAACAAAGATGTTTCAAAGGAGTCAACTGACAGTGTGGATAATGTTCAATATACTACTCTAAAGAATAGCTAGGGCTTATCCAACTTTGGGGTGAACGTGGTCACGGGATCCTAATGTTAAAGTTAGTAAAATTGTTTAACCCGAGAAGAAGAGAGATCAGAGTCCCAGAGTATAGGTCGAGGAATAAAGGATCCTAATACCACCCAATGGCGACGTGGGCCCATGGGCCACACAGCCATGTTAGTAAAACAGTTTTCATCGACTAGACTCGACTTCGGCCAAGGAGTGTGGAAGGGGGATTCCTACAGGCAGTCGGCTCTGATACCAACTTGTGACGCCTCCAATTTGACCGTACACTAAGCATACACGCAAACGTGTATGATCAAGATCAGGGACTCACAGGAAGACATCACAACACAACTCTACAAATAAAATAAGTCATACAAGCATCATATTACAAGCCAGGGGCCTCGAGGGCTCGAATACAAGAGCTTGATCATAGACGAGTCAGCGGAAGCAACAATATCTGAGTACAGACATAAGTTAAACAAGTTTGCCTTAAGAAGGCTAGCACAAACTAGGATACAGATCGAAAGAGGCGCAGGTCTCCTGCCTGGGATCCTCCTAAACTACTCCTGGTCGTCGTCAGCGGGCTGCACGTAGTAGTAGGCACCTCCCGAGTAGTAGTGGTAGTCGTCGACGGTGGCGTCTGGCTCCTGGACTCCAACGTCTGGTCGCAGCAATCGGGTATAGAAAGGGGGAAAAGAGGGAGCAAAGCAACCGTGAGTACTCATCCAAAGTACTCGCATGCAAGGAGCTACACTACATAAGTATGCATTGGTATCAAAAGGAATAAGGGTATCATATGTGTACTGAATTGCAGAATGCCGGAATAAGAGGGGGATAGCTAGTCCTATCAAAGACTACGCTTCTGGTAACCTCCATCTTGCAGCAGGAGAAGAGAGTAGATGGTAAGTTCACCAAGTAGCATCGTGTAGCAATATCCTAACCGATGATCCTCCCCTCGTCGCCCTGTGAGAGAGCGATCATTAGTTGTATCTGGCACTTGGAAGGGTGTGTTTTATTAAGTATCAGGTTCTAGTTGTCATAAGGTCAAGGTACAACTCCAAGTCATCCTGTTACCGAAGATCACGGCTATTCGAATAGATTAACTTCGCTGCAGGGGTGCACCACATAACCCAACACGCTTGATCCCATTTGGCCGGACACACTTTCCTGGGTCATGCCCGGCCTCGGAAGATCAACACGTCGCAGCCCTACCTAGGAACAACAGAGAGGTCAGCATGCCGGTCTAAATCCTATGGCGCAGGGGTCTGGGCCCATCGCCCATTGCACACCTACATGTTGCGAGGGCGGTCGGAGAGCAGACCTAGCAACCTCCATTACAAAGGAAGTTGCGTTACACGGTCCAACCCGGCACACGCCACTCAGTCGCTGATGTCACGAAGGCTTCGGCTGATACCACGATGTCGAGTGCCCATAACTGTCCCCTGGTAGATGGTTAGTGCGTATAGGCCAGTGGCTAGACTCAGATCAAATACCAAGATCTCGTTAAGCGTGTTATCTTGAAATAACCGCGAATGCCGACCAGGGCCAGGCCCACCTCTCTCCTAGGTGGTCTCAACCTGCCATGTCGCTTTGCCACAAAGATCCACACAGAGGGCCGTTGGGACAAAGGTCCTTTCAGCCCCCAATCCGTGGATCACTCGTGGGTGCTCCACGAGCCGACCCGACTTTAGTCACCACATGTATCATGTATAAAGTATAAAGTATATACCCGTGATCACCTCCCGAGTGATCACGGCCTGATAGTATAGCATGGCAGATGGACAAGAATGTAGGGCCACTGATGATAATCTAGCATCCTATACTAAGAATTAGGATTGCAGGTAAAGGTAACAACAGTAGTAGCAAGGACAGGCTATGCATCAGGATAGGATTAACGGAAAGCAGTAACATGCTACACTACTCTAATGCAAGCAGTATAGAGAAGAGTAGGCGATATCTGGTGATCAGGGGGGGCTTGCCTGGTTGCTCTGGCAAGAGAGAGGGGTCGTCAACACCGTAGTCGTACTGGGTAGCGGCAGCGTCGGTCTCGGTGTCTAGCGAGAGAAGAGGGGGAGAAACAATAAATACAATGCAAACAAATGCATGACGATGCATGACTTGACAAAGCGTGATGCTAGGTGTGCCCTAACGCGGTATGAGGTGGTACCGGTGAAGGGGGAAATCATCCGGGAAAATGTCCCCGGTGTTTCGCGTTTTCGGACATATGAACCGGAGGGGGAAAGTTGGGTGTTCGCTATGTTAGGATGCGTGGCGGACGAACGGGCTGTGTATCCGGATTCGTCTCGTCGTTCTGAGCAACTTTCATGTACAAAGTTTTTCCATCCGAGTTACGGTTTATTTTATATTGATTTTAAAAGATTAAAATCATTTTTAGGATTTGTTTAATTTATATAATCCAACATTATCCAGAACAGTATTTGCTGACATCAGCATGACGTCAGCAGTCAACAGGGTTGACTGGTCAACCTGACGTGTGGGCCTAGTGGGACCCACCTGTCATACCCTGTTAAGTTAATTAGGGTTAGGTTAAACTAATTATTGCTTAGTTAGACTAACAGGATAATTAGATTAATTATGTAGGATTAATTAACTTAATTAATTAATTCGTTAATTTAATTATTATCTATTTATTTATATTCATTTATTTATTTATATTTACTTATTATTATTATTTTAATTCTATTTTTTGTAAAACATTCTCAGGGTGGGCCCCCACTGTCATAGGCCCTATGGGGCTTAACGGGTGGGCGCTACGGGCAGACGGGCGACGGGCGCTGGGCGCAGTTGCGGGCGCCCGAGGGAACGGAACCGGGCGGCGCCGCGGCTACAGGATGCAGCAGGCCGGCCGGCGGAGGCCGTGGGGCTGGAGCAGGGCGGCGTGTGTGCGTGCGCAGCGGGCATGCGTAGGAAGCAGCAGCTGCGCGAGGCGATGCGGTGAGGGGAGCGGCGCGGTACAACACGCAGGCAAAGCGGGTGGACGGGTGAGGCGCGACGGCCGCATGCGCAAGCAGCTGTGGACGACCACGTCCGGCGGCGCGCGGGAGCAGGGTTATGAGGGCGGCGCGGTGCAAGGCTAGACCAGGGCCCTGACAGGCGCGGCGTGCAGCCGGGGAGGCAGGGGAGGGCGCGGGCGAAGCGAGGGCGCGGGCAGCGCGCGCTGAGCGCGCGCATCGTTGCGGGCGGGCGTGTCCAGGAGCAAGGGACGGCCACGACACGGGGAGCGGGAGCGGGCGATGCACGCGCGGGTGCGGTCCAAGGACGGCCGGCGCGCGGTGAGGCACGAGAAGGGCGCGGCAAGCAGCGGGTAGGAGTGGCGGCAGCACGCGATGCAGAGTAGAAGGAGGGAGGCTCATGAGGTAGCTGTAGGGTATGAGGCAGCGGGTGTTGAGGAGGAGGACGGAGACAGGAGGCAGTCCGATGAGGGAGGGTTCTGATGAGGCGGCGACGACGTCGACGTGCAGGAGGTGGCGATACAGAGAAGGGAACGGCTCGATCCACGCGAGGAAGGGGTCCCGAGCTCCGATGCGTCCGCGTAGTCAACGAAGGCGGCGGAGGCGGTGCTCCCGGCACAATCTGAGGCGGCGGGGAGGACGTCCGGCGCGAGGACGACGGGATCGGTGACGGGGTCGGGGCGTCGTTGCCTCGATCCAGAAAGGTGGGGGTGGGGAACGAGAGGAGGAGTGGGGTGCGGGTGAGGGGATTTAGGTCACGACGGGGGGGGGGGGTTATGAGGAGTGGGGGTGGGCGGCCGGGTGGGTGGCCCAATGGCCTGCTGGGCTGGAGCACACAGGGGGGGTGTTTCCTTTTTTTCTTTTTTTGTTAGTTTCTGTTTTTATATATTTTTTTCTTTATTTCTCTTTTTTCCTTTTTCGTTTTAATTCAATTTAAAATATTTATGCATTTTCTAAACATGTGTTTTCTTCACCATAATTAACTATGTAATATTATGAACAAACCGAACATTTTTGTTTTAACGTGTGTAAACTTTTATTATTAACTTTATTTTTAAATTTTAATTTGACTCAGTTTTGAACTAACGGCAGACTATCAACAGTAACCGTGGTGATGTGGCATGATTAGCATTGGATTATTGTAGCATGATTATCCGGGCGTTACAACCAAAGCTATGGAAATCAAGGCAAATGGAGACCAAAGCTCTGATACCACTTGTAGGATCGAAATTAGGTCTAGAGGGGGGTGATTAGACTACTTGGCCAAATAAAAATCTAGCCTTTTTCCGAATTTTAAGTCTTGGCAGATTTTAGCAACTTAGCACAAGTCAAGCAATCAACCTACACATGCAATTCTAAGAGTGTAGCAGCAAAAAGTAAAACATTGCATATGAAGGTAAAGGGAAGGGTTTGGAGAAGACAAACGCAATGTAGACACAGAGATTTTTGGCGTGGTTCCGATAGGTGGTGCTATCGTACGTCCACATTGGTGGAGACTTCAACCCATGAAGGGTAACGGTTGCGCGAGTCCACGGAGGGCTCCACCCACGAAAGGTCCATGAAGAAGAAACCTTGTCTATCCCACCATGGCCATCGCCCATGAAGGACTTGCCTCACTCGGGTAGATCTTCACGAAGTAGGCAATCTCCTTGCCCTTACAAACTCCTTGGTTCAACTCCACAATCTCGTCGGAGGCTCCCAAGTGACACCTAACCAATCTAGGAGACACCACTCTCTGAAAGGTAATAGATGGTGTGATGATGATGAACTCCTTGCTCTTGTGCTTCAAATGATAGTCTCACCAACACTCAACTCTCTCTCTCTCATAGATTTGGCTATGGTGGAAAGATGATTTGAGTGGAAAGCAACTTGGGGAAGGCTAGAGACCTGCGGTTGGATTGGAATGTCTTGGTCTCAACACATGAGTAGGTGGTTCTCTTTCAGAAAATGAGTAGTGGAAGTGTAGGCACGTTCTGATGGCTCTCTCTTCAATAGAGAAGGGGGTTGAGGGGTATATATAGCCTCCACACAAAATCCAACCGTTACACACATTTGACCCAACTCGGTCATACCGAATAGGAGAACTCGGTGAGACTGGTTCAGTTCAAAATGTGAATGTTAGGAATCTCAGTGGGACCGACATGATCAACTCGGTGGGACCAATGTGCTAGGGTTGGGGCAAAACCTCATCTCGGTGTGACCAATTGCATGAAGTCGGTGAGACCGATTTCAACAATGAGTAAACAGAGAGTTGGTCAGGAAAACTCAGTGGGACCGATCTCTCATTTCGGTAAGACTGAAACGTTACGAAGGGAAACAGAGAGTTTACATTGCGAACTCGGTGGGACCGATCGCTTATTTCTGTAAGATCAGAAAATCATGAAGGGAAACAGAGAGTTTGCATTGCCATCTTGATGAGACCGAGAACCCGATCGGTGAGACCGAATTGATTAGGGTTTCTGGCAGTGGCTATGTCAAACGAACTCGGTGGCGCCGGATAGATCAAATTGGTGGGGCCAAGTTTGACTTTAGGTTTTGGAAAAATTTGGAATTGAGAAAGTGGTTGAGGGCTTTGGAGAATATCATTAAGCACTTTGAGCAAGTGGACCATTAAGCAACACCTCATCCCCTTTTAATAGTATTGGCTTTTCCTATAGACTCAATGTGATCTTGGATCACTAAAATAGAAATGAGGAGTATTGAGCTTTTGCCAATCTTTGTCCTTAGCATTTTGAGGGGTCCACATCTCTAGTCCATGCTATGCCAATCATTGAACTTTCTGAAATATTTAACTTGAATGGATATTAGTCCAATGAGCTATATGTTGTTATGAATTACCAAAACCACCCGGGGATTAGTTGCACTTTCAACATGGCACTTCACCTTATTAGGACCTAAGTGAATGCATTGTGGAGTAGTTATTAGATGATGGGTTGCTAGAGTGACAGAAGCTTAAACCCTAGTTTATGCGCTACTTCGTAAGAGACCAATTTGGGATCCAAAAGTTTAATGATATGGTTAGATTTTATCTTAATACTTTTCTTGTAGTTGCGGATGCTTGCGAGGGGGTTAATCATAAGTAGGAGGCTTGTTCAAGTAAGAACATCACCTAAGCACCGGTCCACCCACATATCGAATTATCAAAGTAGCAAACATGAATCAACCAACATGATGAAAGTGACTAGATGAAATTCCCGTGTACCCTCAAGAACGCTTTGCTTGTCATAAGAGACCATTTTGGCATGTCCTTAGCCACAAAAGGATTGGGCTAACTTGCTGTACTTTATTTATCATTACCGTTATTTGCTCGTTACAAATTATTTTGCTAGCAAACTATCTGTTACCAACAATTTCAGTGCTTGTAGAAAATACCTTGCTGAAAACCACTTGCCATTTCCTTCTGCTCCTCGTTGGGTTCGACACTCTTATTTATCGAAAGGACAACAATTGATCCCCTATACTTTTGGGTCATCAAGGCTCTTTTCTGGCGCCGTTGCCAGGGAGTGAAGCGCTCTTGGTAAGGAAAAATTATTACTACGTGCTGAATTTATTGTCACTTGTTACTATGGAGAACAATCCTGTGAGGGTTTTGTTCGGGGTATCTTCACCTCAACCGAAACCACAATTAGTTGCCCCTCAACCTACTTAACCTACTAAAAATATTGGTTATGAAATTCCTTTGGGTATGATAGAACAAATGCTAGCTAATCCTTATGCAGGAGATGGAACTGAACATCTTGATACACACTTAATATATGTGGATGAAATTTGTGGATCATTTAAGCTTGCAGGTTTATCCGGAGATGAAGCCAAGAAGAAGGTTTTCCCTTTATCTTTGAAGGGAAAATCATTGACATGGTATAGGCTATGCGATGATATTGGATCTTGGAACTAGAATCAATTGAAATTGGAATTTCACCCAAAAAAATTATCATATGCATCTAGTTCATCGTGGTTGGAATTACATATATAATTTTTGGCCTCGTGAAGGATAAAGTATCTCTCTAGCTTGGGGGAGGCTTAAGTCTATGTTATATTCATGCCCCAATCATGAGCTCTCGAGAGAAATGATCATTCCGAATTTTTATGCTCGGCTTTCTCACGATGATCAATCCATGCTCAATAATTCTTGTACTGGTTCTTTTATGAAGATGACTATTGAACTCAGGTGGGATATTTTAGAAAGAATTGAACACAACTCTAAAGATTGGGAACTCGACAAAGGTAAAGAGTCAGGTATTAACCTTGAGTTTGATTGTGTTAAATCTTTTATGAATACCGATGCTTTTCAAAAGTTTAGCACTAAATATGGACTTGACTCTGAGATAGTAGCCTCTTTTTGTGAATCATTTGCTACTCATGTTGATCTCCCTAAGGCGAAGTGGTTTAAATATCACCCCCCCCTATTAAATAAGAAATTAAAGAACCGGTAATAACTATAGATGAAACTATTATTTACAATGTTGACCCAGTTGTGCCTACTGCCTATATTGAAAAACCACCTTTCCCTGTTAGGATAAAGGAACATGCTAAGGTTTCAACTGTGGTTTGCAAAAGTAATATTAGAGAACCTAAACCTGCTGAACAAATTAAAGTAGAACCAAGTGTTGCTATGATTAAAGATCTCCTGGCAGAAAATATTGATGGGCATGTTATTTACTTCTATGATGAAGCTGCTAGAATTGCCAAACCTGATGAGAAAGATAAACATAGACCTGTTCTTGGCATGCTTGTTGTCTCAGTCAAAATAGGAGATCATTGTTATCATAGTTTATGTGACTTAGGTGCTAGCATGAGTGCTATCCATTTTACCTTATATCAAGAAATTATGAATGGCATAGCACCCGCTGAAATAGAGGACATAGATGTTACTATTAAACTTGCTAATAGAGACACCATCACACCACTTGGGATTGTTAGAGACGTTGAAGTCTTGTGTGGGAAAACAAAATATCCTACTGTTTTTCTTGTTCTTCGTTCCCCACAAGATGACTTTTGTCCCATTATCTTTGATAGACCTTTCTTGAACACTGTCAATGCCACCATAGATTTTCATAAATAAACCATTCGTATTAGCTTTGGTGATGAGTCTCATGAATTTAATTTTTCCAAGTTTAATAGACAAACTCATAAGAAGAATTGCCTAGTAAGGATGGAATAATTGGTCTAGCTTCTATTGATGTGCCTCCTACTGATCCACTAGAACAATATTTGCTAGACCATGAAAATGATATGCATATGCATGAAAGAAATGAGATAGATAAGATTTTCTTTAAACAACAACCTCTGCTTAAACACAATTTGTCTATTGAAACTCTAGTAGGTCATCCTCCACCTAAAGGTGATCCTGTGTTTGAATTAAAACAATTGCCTGACACTTTGAAATATGCTTATCTTGATGAGAAAAAGATATATCCTGTTATTATTAGTGCTACCTTTCAGAACATGAAGAAGAGAGATTATTGAAAATTCCGAAGAAGCATCGAGATGCTATTGGATATACTCTTGATGATCTTAAGGGCATTTGTCCCACTCTCTGTCAGCACAAGATTAATATGGAACCTGATGCTAAACCTATTGTTGATCATCAACGATGTTTGAATCCTAAGATGAAAGAAGTGGTAAGAACTGAAATACTAAAGCTTCTGGAAGCAGATATAATATATCCCATAGCTGATAGTAGATTTGCAAGTCTCGTTCATTGTGTCCCTAATAAGGGAGGTATTTGTAACATCCCAAATTTTCAATTTGGAATGTTATACAAAGATCATCATGCATATCATATTTTCTTGCATTTTTGTTGATCCTAGAAATTTCACGCAACTCAAGGACCCTCGGAGAGAGTTGGACATTTCGTTATTTTCATATTTGAGTCCTCTCAAATTTTGAAAAGAGGATCATTGGTTTCGTCGGAGTTTTTTTGCCTTTTATTTGGATAGGGAAAAATGCGCATTTTCAAAATTTGCATTTTAGGCCCGGAGAAAAGTTCATTTTGTTCGGCTCATTTTTAGGAGTCGGGGAAAATTTACTTTATTAGATTTGGAGTTCGTTTACTTCTCGTTCTGTTTTTTTTCCGAGCGCGGAACCGATTTAAAAAAAATCCTCAGCGACTTGGGCCAAAGGCCCAAGCCACCGAGCCGGCCGGCCAGAGGCCAGCGCTAGCCACGCGCGCGCCCAGGCGCCAGGCGCCAGGAGAGGCCGCCGCCGTTGCCTCTTTTGGAAAGTCCTAGTAGGACTTTGTCCTACTTCCGTATATTCCTTTTCTTTTCTAGATCTTTTCCTTTCCTCTTTTCTTTCCTAGTCCTAGTCTAATTCCTTGTCCTCTACTCCAAGTAAACCCCTCCCCTCCCCAATATAAATACTCCCACACCCCCCCCCCTCTAAATCATCATCAAACCCAAAGCTCCAAGCACCACCGCACCCCACACCCGCGCGCCGCCCTAGTGCCCCACCGCCGCCGCGCCGCACCCCACACGCCGCCGCCGCACCTTGCCACGCCGCCGCCGCCCTACGCCCACGCCGCCGGAGCCCCTCGCCGGAGGTAGCCCCGCGCTACATCTCTTCTTTTCATCGGATCGTTTTCTTCTAATCGTTCCGATTCTTTGTTTCCGATTCGTTTTTCTCTCCGGTTCTTCGTGAAACCATTCCGGTTTTCTAGATCGGTTTTACGATCGGTTTTCTTCTCCGAAACCCTAGATCAGATTAGTTTTCTTCTCCGATTTAGTTGCCTCAAGACCGTTCGCCGGACCGTTCGTCCTAACGAACGTGATCACCGGATTATTCTTCTAGGTTAACGAACGTCCGTTCATTCAACCATTCTTCTTTTTCTTTTTGCCGGATTTATTCCGCGATCGCGATCTCAGATCCGATCTTCTTTCTAGTCTATCTTCTCGCTCGTTTATCGGAATCAGGTGATTCAAGCGCCTGGTGTTTCGTTTTGAAACCGCCGTTCCGACTAATCAACTTTAACTAAGTTTTGCTACGGTAAAATTTGACCTAGTTTCAACTTGCTAGAACCGAGTTGTTTTTCCACCTTTTGTTTTCGGTTTCTTTGTTCGGTTCTTTCTCTCTTTGTAACCGGAGTTCTTAAGTTGAACTTTCTGGTTCGATCTCTTGTTCGAGTTTTACCTGTGCATTAGATGAGTACTTATTGTATGCTTGTTGTTTGTCTGCGATAGATTACCCAGATTGCGCCGCCTGTTACTTCGAATCTCTAGGACTCGCGGATCATCAGCAAGGCAGGTAACACTTTGATCATACCTTTTCTACAACCCAGTTTTATTGCATTAGATCCATCCTCACACATTGCATGATTAGGATCTAATTAAATTGTGGGATGGGAAGTAGATGAGGTAGTACCTATGACCTGTTACTATGAAACCTTTGGGAGTTACTTCTACGTTTGCTTATTATGCCATGCTATGCTAGTAGACGTGGATTGGGTGAGTGATATCCATGACAGATGTGAGATTGATAATTTGTATGGTTTATCTAAGGTGGCAACTTAAACACACATCTGGGTGGATTGAGGCACCTGATGTCTATCAGGACTTGCCTATTTTATTTTGGACCGCCACCCAGGCTCAAAGGGATCATAAGATCTTCCATGCTAAATACTTACGTGTGCAGCCACAAGCCATTATGGGCTCTGGCATAGTTGACTAAGTCGTGCGAACTCTTACAGGGTAGACTAGCAGATGTAGGGGAAAGTAGGTGTATCGGTCTATCCATCGTAAGGTGCTAGCGCTTCTGAAAGACTGTGTCTCGGTCATCCGTTTCTCAAACACCAGTAGTGCGAGAAAACCAACGGAGGCGATCGAGTCTTGTGGGGAAAAGTGCGCAAACCTCTGCAGAGTGTAACAAACTAATCATGATTAGCCGTGTCCCCGGTTATGGACAATCTTGAGTATCTAGTACTTGAATATCATGTGAATCTCATCATGTTACTTCTAATTAATATTGTTGGGTATTAATTGTTCACTTTTTAATTGGGATTGAGAATGCTGTCAACCATTCTCAATGTTTAACAACCACCATGATAGTTAAATAAATTTATTCCTTTGCAGTAGGGAAAAATTGGCTTTACGCAAAACAGTAACCATAGAGCTTTCCACCAGCCAAATATGCATATAGTATAGCTGTTTCATTCCATTACTCTCTATGTGTTACCTTGCCAGCATATTCCATGTGCTGACCCGTGTCGGGCTGCAACGTTAATGTTGCAGACTTTTTAGACAATGATTAAGGTGCTTTTAGGTCGTGGTTCTATACTCAGTGATGCCGTTGGAGTTGATGGACCCATTTATCTTCCAAGTCTTCCGCTGTTATCGATATTAGATGGCCTTAAGCCATATTATTGTAATAAGTTCTCTTCGGAGACATCGATGTAATAAGTGTGTGATTGCCACTCTGCTATAAATCCTTCGAAAGTACTGTGTGGTGTCAGCATTACTGATCCAGGGATGACACCGAAGCACAGAGATCAGATTGTTTGAGGTCTGGTCGCTACAGAGATGGTATCAGAGCACACGCTGACGGTAGGACACGACCACTAAGTTAAAGCCATAGATCACTATTCTCTCCTCATTTTCTAAACTCCTCATCTTTTCTACTCTTTAGGATGAAGGATGCGAAGATTAAGTACGCTCAACCAGAGGAAGGCACACCTTTTGGATTCCACTTGAAGGAAGTCACCAAGAACCTAAACATTGGATTACCAAGCTTCACCGAGACTTTCAACGCCACTTTGCCTGAAGAGGAGCGCTGGAAGATTCAAGCTCACGTTCCAGGAAGGACATTCGCGCCAATCACGAAGCCCATAGATAGTGTTTTCAATGCACCAACTTGGAGCCTAGGAAGGAGCATGGCAGCCCATATCACCATAGGACGCATTGGAGAAGTTTATCAAGAAGACCTCAAGGACACCATCTACCAGATTTGCAGACGCCAAGATGAACAATGGGAGTTAGTCAGCACCAAGAAGGATAAATCCATTGCAGCATTCATCCAGGAGTTAAACCAGCACATTCGACGCCACGAGAACCAGATGTGCAATGATATGATGGAGTTGAAGAATGCGAAGACAAGGATCATCGAGCTAGAAGGAGAACTGAAGGCTACACGCAAGGACTACATGGACGAGATCGTAGCTCTAGCAAGGCACAACGTCGATCTTAAGCAAGAGATTGAAGAACTCAAGAGGAAGTTAGCATCCAAGGAGGAAGACAAGTACGTCACATGCCCGGATAACTATATCATCATCAACGACACCGATTCGGATCCAAGTGAACCCGACTTTGACGACGAAGCTGGAGCGGACATCATGGAGTCTTCCATCGGTTCAAATTTCTAGATGACCACCAAATATTAGTAGTATTTCCCCCCATGTAAACACTATAGTTCGAGCACTTTTGCGATAGCTAGATCAATTGTATGCCCTTGTTTGATTGAATGAAGTGATTTTGTGTGAATTTGCTCATGTGCATTGGGGTAGTGTTTTCTCTTTAGACCTCTTTCTATTCTTATATCTCTTCTTTTCTAAACCCTCAGATGCCTCCGAGACGTGACACTGGATTTCCACCGGAGCTCGCTCGGTTGATCCAACAGCAGAATCAGTTGATGCAGATGTTAGTCCAGAACCAGCAGAACAACAACAACAACAACAACAACCCACCACCACCACCTGTTGACCACTTAGCCCGTTTCCTTAGGCTAAATCCGCCGGTGTTCTCTAGTAGCATCGAGCCGATAGTAGCAGACGATTGGCTCCGCAAGATAGGAAGGGAGTTGACCACTGCAGGATGCACGGATGGTGAGAAAGTGAAGTTTGCCGCACATCAGTTAGAAGGACCCGCGGCAGCATGGTTGGAGAATTTCACAGCCACTTTCCCAATTGACACAGTCACATGGGATCAGTTTTAGCAAGCTTTCCGCACTGCACATGTTTCAGTAGGAGCTATGGCCATGAAGAAGCGTGAGTTTCACAACTTACGCCAAGGAGGAAGGACAGTTGGCCACTATGTTGACGACTTCAGCAAGCTAGCACGTTATGCCCCAGATGATGTTGCTACGGATGCAGCTAAGCAGGAGAAGTTTCTGGAAGGATTAAATGATGAGTTGAGTATGCAGTTGATGGTAGCAAGTTTCAGAAACTACCAGGAGTTGGTAGATCGTGCCATCATGATTGAAGGGAAGCAACAACGGATTGAGAATCGCAAGAGGAAGTATGGACAGGGGAAGTATAACTCTGGAGCCCAGCAGAAGCCCCGTTTTACCCCTAAATCGGGATTTCAGTTTCAGCATACCCATGGAGGAAGTAGTACGCACAATCACAATGGCCACAAGAATGGTAACGGGAATGGAGGAAGCAACGGCCAGAACCGGACCACCCCATCAACCCCATCCAAGAGAGACCTGAGCCAAGTCACCTGTTTCAAGTGTTCCAAGACCGGACATTATGCAAATGAATGTCCTAAAGGCCAGAATGGAAATGGCAATGGAAGCTCTGGGAAGAAGCCGAACCCTTTCAATAGGGGACAAGTGAACCATGTTAGCATGGAGGAGGTTGAAGATCAGCCGGATGCGGTGATCGGTAAGTTTTTGGTTAAGTCATTTACCGTACTCGTTCTTTTCGATACTGGTGCATCGCATTCATACATATCAAGGGGATTTGTGGAAAAATATAGCCTGCCCACTAGGATTCTTAAAACACCTATGCTAGTAAGTTCGCCAGGAGCAGAGTACATGGCCAGTCAAGGATGTTTTCAAGTGCCATTAAGCATAGGAAGGCATGTTTTCCCAACAGATTTGATTATTCTGGAATCTCAAGGTTTGGATGTAATCCTCGGTATGGATTGGTTGTTGAAGTATGGAGGAAACATCGATTGTGCTAGTAAGTCAATTTTGCTTACAACGCCAGAAGGAAGAAGGATCAAGTATGTATCCCGGCATGTGCCAAATAGGACACAAGTAAATTGCCTGACAGGAGTCGTGCAGGAAGAAGTACTAGTGGTAAAGGATTTTCCTAATGTATTTCCGGAAGAGTTGCCAGGCATGCCACCGGATAGGGACATTGAGTTTTTGATTGAGTTATTGCCAGGCACAGGCCCAATATCAAAGAGACCATACCGGATGCCAGCAAAGGATTTTGTAGAAATTAAGAATCAGATTAAGGAGTTATTGGAGAAAGGTTACATTCGCCCAAGTTCTTCGCCTTGGGGATCACCCGTACTTCTAGTGGAGAAGAAGGATGGATCATTAAGGATGGTTGTTGACTATCGAGGATTGAATGAAGTAACCATCAAGAACAAGTACCCACTGCCAATGATTAATGATCTGTTTGATCGTTTGCAAGGAGCTAAAGTGTTTTCCAAGATTGATTTGCGATTAGGGTACCACCAGTTGAAGATCCGAGAGCAGGACATACCTAAGACAGCTTTCACCACGAGATATGGACTGTACGAGTATACCGTTATGCCATTTGGATTGACTAACGTGCCTGCCTATTTTATGAACATGATGAACAAGGTGTTTATGGAGTTTTTGGATAAGTTCGTCGTAGTGTTCATTGATGATATCTTGGTTTATTCAAAGGATGAAGAAGAGCATAAGGAACATTTGCATTTGGTATTGGAGAAGCTAAGGGAACATCAGTTATATGCCAAATTTAGCAAATGTGAGTTTTGGTTGAAGGAAGTTGGATTCCTCGGACACGTTATATCCGGAGAAGGGATAGCAGTTGACCCCGCAAAGGTTGAGACCGTAACCGAGTGGGAAGCACCAACGACAGTTGGAGAGATCCGGAGTTTTCTTGGACTCGCAGGATACTACCGGAGATTCATTGAGAACTTTTCAAAGATTGCAAAGCCTATGACGGAGTTGTTGAAGAAGGATACTAAGTTCAAATGGACTGAGGAGTGTGAGGCTAGTTTCCAGGAGTTGAAGAAACAATTGGTTACCTCACCGGTATTGATTTTGCCAGATCAGGCCAAGGATTATGAGGTGTATTGCGACGCTTCACGTCGAGGACTTGGAGCAGTGCTTATGCAGGAAGGTAGAGTTGTTTCGTATGCTTCACGACAACTGAAGCCTCATGAGTTGAATTATGCCACGCATGATTTGGAGTTAGCAGCCGTAGTGCATGCATTGAAGACGTGGAGACATTTCCTCATTGGAAATCACTGTGAGGTGTACACGGATCACAAGAGTTTGAAGTACATTTTCACGCAGAAGGAGTTGAATCTCAGACAAAGGAGATGGTTGGAGCTTATCAAGGATTACGATATGAGATTGCATTACCATCCCGGTAAAGCTAATGTAGTAGCTGACGCATTGAGCCGTAAGAGCCATGTCAATACGATAATGACGGGAAGTATACCACGGGAGTTAGCAGAAAACCTTCGTGAGCTATGTTTGGAAATAGTTCCGAGAGGCTATGTAGCAGCATTGGAGATTCAGCCAACATTGATGGATAAAATCAGAGAGGCTCAGAAATCTGACAAGGAGATTGCTGCCATAAAGGAGAAACTGAGCAAAGGAAAAGCAAAGGGATTTCGTGAGGATGAGCACGATACCCTATGGTTTGAGGACCGTGTTTATGTGCCAAATGACCCGGAGATTAGGAAGTTGATTTTGCAAGAGGCACACGATTCACCATATTCGATTCACCCAGGAAATACCAAGATGTATTTGGATTTGAAGGAAACATTCTGGTGGACCGGAATGAAGAAGGATATTGCAGCATATGTAGCAGTTTGTGACGTATGTCATAGAGTAAAGGCGGAGCATCAGAAGCCAGCCGGATTGTTGCAACCATTGCCGATACCCGAATGGAAGTGGGATAAGATAGGCATGGATTTTATCACAGGACTACCCAGGACGAAAGCAGGATATGACTCGATATGGGTAGTAGTTGATCGTTTGACGAAGGTAGCACATTTCATTCCAGTTAAGACCACTTACACCAGTGCTAAGTTGGCAAAGATATACATGACTAGGATCATTTGTTTGCATGGAGTTCCAAGGAGTATTGTATCGGATAGAGGAACCCAATTTACCTCAAAGTTTTGGAATCAGTTGCATGAAACTTTGGGAACCAGGCTAGAGTTCAGTACCGCTTTTCATCCACAGACAGATGGACAGACTGAGAGAGTCAATCAGATTTTGGAAGATATGCTGAGAGCTTGTGCACTAGATTATGGATTTAGTTGGGACGATAACTTGCCGTATGCGGAGTTTTCTTATAACAACAGTTACCAAACCAGTTTGAAGATGGCACCTTTCGAAGCTTTATACGGAAGGAGGTGCAGGACACCGTTGTCATGGGACGAAGTTGGAGACCGTCAGTTCTTTGGACCAGATTTGATTAAGGAGTCTGAACAGAAAGTGAAGTTGATTCGCGATAGGCTCAAGGTAATCCAGTCCAGGCAGAAGAGCTACGCAGATTCTAAACGCAAGGAGACAGTTTACGAAACCGGAGACAGAGTGTATCTCCGAGTATCCCCACTACGAGGAGTTAAGCGATTTGGAGTTAAGGGAAAATTAGCACCGCGTTTCGTTGGACCGTATAAGATCTTGCAACGTATGGGAGAAGTCGCGTATAAGTTGGAATTACCAGAGGGACTGTCAGGAGTTCATGACGTATTCCATGTTTCTCAGCTGAAGAAATGTCACGCCGAGATGGCGGAGGTACCGTTAAGAGATACAGTACCGCTAGAAGTGATTCAGTTGAAGGACGACCTAACGTATGAAGAGAAACCAGTCAAGATTCTCGAGTTTGCCAGCAGAGTTACCCGCAGCAAGGTTATCAAGTTTTGCAAAGTTCAGTGGAACCATCACTCAGAGGATGAAGCCACCTGGGAGAGAGAAGAAGATTTGCTCAAGGACCACCCTCACCTATTTTCTAGCCAACCCGAATCTCGAGGGCGAGATTCATCTTAAGGGGGGTAGGTTTGTAACATCCCAAATTTTCAATTTGGAATGTTATACATAGATCATCATGCATATCATATTTTCTTGCATTTTTGTTGATCCTAGAAATTTTACGCAACTCAAGGACCCTCGGAGAGAGTTGGAGATTTCGTTATTTTCATATTTGAGTCCTCTCAAATTTTGAAAAGAGGATCGTTGGTTTCGTCAGAGTTTTTTTTTGCCTTTTATTTGGATAGGGAAAAATGCGCGTTTTCAAAATTTGCATTTTAGGCCCGGAGAAAAGTTCATTTTGTTCGGCTCATTTTTAGGAGTCGGGGAAAATTTACTTTATTAGATTTGGAGATCGTTTAGTTCTCGTTCTGTTTTTTTTCGAGCGCGGAACCGATTTAAAAAAATCCTCAGCGACTTGGGCCAAAGGCCCAAGCCACCGAGCCGGCCGGCCAGAGGCCAGCGCTAGCCGCGCGCGCGCCCAGGCGCCAGGCGCCAGGAGAGGCCGCCGCCGTTGCCTCTTTTGGAAAGTCCTAGTAGGACTTTGTCCTACTTCCGTATATTCCTTTTCTTTTCTAGATCTTTTCCTTTCCTCTTTTCTTTCCTAGTCCTAGTCTAATTCCTTGTCCTCTACTCCAAGTAAACCCCTCCCCTCCCCAATATAAATACTCCCACACCCCCCCCCCCTCTAAATCATCATCAAACCCAAAGCTCCAAGCACCACCGCACCCCACACCCGCGCGCCGCCCTAGTGCCCCACCGCCGCCGCGCCGCACCCCACACGCCGCCGCCGCCGCACCTTGCCACGCCGCCGCCGCCCTACGCCCACGCCGCCGGAGCCCCTCACCGGAGACCTCGCCGGAGGTAGCCCCGCGCTACATCTCTTCTTTTCATCGGATCGTTTTCTTCTAATCGTTCCGATTCTTTGTTTCCGATTCGTTTTTCTCTCCGGTTCTTCGTGAAACCGTTCCGGTTTTCTAGATCGGTTTTCTTCTCCGAAACCCTAGATCGGATTAGTTTTCTTCTCCGATTTAGTTGCCTCAAGACCGTTCGCTGGACCGTTCGTCCTAACGAACGTGATCACCGGATTATTCTTCTAGGTTAACGAACGTCCGTTCGTTCAACCGTTCTTCTTTTTCTTTTTGCCGGATTTATTCCGCGATCGCGATCTCAGATCCGATCTTCTTTCTAGTCTATCTTCTCGCTCGTTTATCGGAATCAGGTGATTCAAGCGCCTGGTGTTTTGTTTCGAAACCGCCGTTCTGACTAATCAACTTTAACTAAGTTTTGCTACGGTAAATTTTGACCTAGTTTCAACTTGCTAGAACCGAGTTGTTTTTCCGCCTTTTGTTTTCGGTTTCTTTGTTCGGTTCTTTCTCTCTTTGTAACCGGTGTTCTTAAGTTGAACTTTCTGGTTCGATCTCTTGTTCGAGTTTTACCTGTGCATTAGATGAGTACTTATTGTATGCTTGTTGTTTGTTTGCGATAGATTACCCAGATTGCGCCGCTTGTTACTTCGAATCTCTAGGACTCGCGGATCATCAGCAAGGCAAGTAACACTTTGATCATACATTTTCTACAACCCAGTTTTATTGCATTAGATCCATCCTCACACACTGCATATTTAGGATCTAATTAAATTGTGGGATGGGAAGTAGATGAGGTAGTACCTATGAACTGTTACTATGAAACCTTTGGGAGTTACTTCTATGTTTGCTTATTATGCCATGCTATGCTAGTAGACGTGGATTGGGTGAGTGATATCCATGACAGATGTGAGATTGATAATTTTAATGGTTTATCTAAGGTGGCAACTTAAACACACATCTGGGTGGATTGAGGCACCTGATGTCTATCAGGACTTGCCTGTTTTATTTTGGACCGCCACCTAGGCTCAAAGGGATCATAAGATATTTCATGCTAAATACTTACATGTGCAGCCACAAGCCATTATTGGCTCTGGCATAGTTGACTAAGTCGTGCGAACTCTTACAGGGTAGACTAGCAGATGTAGGGGAAAGTAGGTGTACCGGTCTATCCATCGTAAGGTGCTAGCGCTTCTGAAAGACTGTGTCTCGGTCATCCGTTTCTCAAACACCAGTAGTGCGAGAAAACCAACGGAGGCGATCGAGTCTTGTGGGGAAAAGTGCGCAAACCTCTGCAGAGTGTTACAAATTAATCATGATTAGTCGTGTCCCCGGTTATGGACAATCTTGAGTATCTAGTACTTGAATATCATGTGAATCTCATCATGTTACTTCTAATTAATATTGTTGGGTATTAATTGTTCACTTTTTAATTGGGATTGAGAATGCTGACAACCATTCTCAATGTTTAACAACCACCATGATAGTTAAATAAATTTATTCCTTTGCAGTAGGGAAAAATTGGCTTTACGCAAAACAGTAACCATAGAGCTTTCCACCAACCAAATATGCATATAGTATAGTTGTTTAATTCCATTACTCTCTATGTGTTACCTTGCCAGCATATTCCATGTGTTGACCCGTTTCGGGCTGCAAAGTTAATGTTGCAGACTTTTCAGACGATGATTAAGGTGCTTTTAGGTCGTGGTTCTATACTCAGTGATGCCGTTGGAGTTGATGGACCCATTTATCTTCCAAGTCTTCGGCTGTTATCGATATTAGATGGCCTTAAGCCATATTATTGTAATAAGTTCTCTTCGGAGACATCGATGTAATAAGTGTGTGATTGCCACTCTGCTATAAATCCTTCGAAGTACTGTGTGGTGTCAGCATTACTGATCCAGGGATGACACCGGAGCACAGAGATCAGACTGTTTGAGGTCTGGTCGCTACAGTATTGCTATTGTTCCTAATGACAAAAATGAACTTATTCCACAAAGAATTGTCGGTAGCAATAGAATGGTAATTGATTTTAGAAAATTAAATAAAGCAACTAGAAAAGATCATTACCCATTGCCTTTTATTGATCAAATGTTAGAAAGACTATGTAAGCACACACACTTTTATTTTCTTAATGGATATTCTAGTTTTCCTCAAATAACTGTTTCACAACCTGATCAAGAGAAAATCACATTTACTTGTCCTTTTGGAACTTATGCTTATAGACGTATGCCTTTTGGTTTATGCAATGCACCTACTACCTTTCAAAGATGCATGACTGCTATATTCTCTGATTTTTGTGAAAAGATTATTGAGGTTTTCATGGAGATGTTTCTGTATATGGAACTTCTTTTGATGATTGCTTAAGCAACCTTGATCGAGTTTTGCAGAGATATGAGGAAATTAATCTTGTCTTGAATTGGGAGAAGTGCCACTTTATGGTTAATGAAGGTATTGTCTTGGGGCATAAAATTTCTGAACGGGGTATTAAGGTGGATAAAGCTAAAGTTGATGCAATTGAGAAAATGCCATGTCATAGAGATATTAAAGGTATTCATAGTTTTCTCGGTCATGCTGGTTTCCATAGGAGATTTATTAAAAACTTCTCTAAAATTTCTAGGCCTCTTATAGATCTTTTACAAAAGGATGTTCCATTTGTTTAGAAGCCTTTGAAACACTTAAGAAAGCCTTAATTTCTGCACCTATTGTTCAACCACCTGATTGTAACTTGCCTTTTGAAATTATGTGTGATGCCAGTGATTATGCTGTTGGTGTTGTTCTAGGACAAAGAATTGATAAGAAATTAAATGTTATCCGTTATGCTAGCAAAACTCTAGACAGTGCCCAAAGAAATTATGCTACTACTGAAAAAGAATTTTTAGCAGTTGTGTTTGCTTGTGATAAATTCAGATCTTAGATTGTTGATTCTAAAGTTACTGTTCACACCGATCATGCTGCTTTTAAATATGGGAAAACTTTGTTTTTGCCACTCTTGCTTTTGCCAACTTTGCTTATGCCACTCTAGAATTTCATCTCTCACTTTTGCCACTCCTAGCTTTCGATAATATATCACAAATGCCATTCTGTTAGGTCAATGGATGTTTTGACCAAACAGAGCAGAGAAAAGACCAGATTGCCCCCAATTAATTTGTTTTGCTTTTGCCACTCTCGTTTTATTCAACTATTGCTTTTGCCATTATATTAACGCCATGACCAGCAACATACTAAACAGGACATTTTGGTTGACATTTGAAAATCTAACCATCACACATAATTGCACAATATTTAGAGATCATGACCAACACCACCATAAAGAGAAAATTTTGGCATGACCTATTTGAAAATCTAACCATCACACATAGTTGCACAATATTTAGATGAGAAGTATGCACATTAATAAGATCATGACCAGTAGCATAGCAAAGAGGAAATTTTGGCATGACCTCTTTGGAAATTTAACCATCACACATAATTACAGGATATTTAGATAAGAAGTGCAATAATAACATCATGACCAAAATCATAGTAAAGAGGTTAAGGCATTCTAAATATCAACAATATACTTCATAGAAATAAAATCCATCATCTAATCTAAACAGCTGGACCACCCCAAAAGCAGCTCCACATAAGTTGAGACATAGTACAGCCAAGTCTAGCAACATCATCAGCTAAACAGCAAGGTTCACATATGCATAGTGCTCCACAAAATAAATGTAGTTGCGCATCATCCTAAACAGCAAGGTTCACAACTTCTTTTTGCTTGTGCTCTTCATCGAAGGACATTTTTTGCTGCTTGTGTTCTTCGACAGAGGACATTTGCTTCTTGTGTTCTTTGCTGGGCTATCATGGGTAGCAGAAGTCTTCTTAGATGCTTCAAGAACTGGGCTAGACTTTGCCCTTTTACCACCTGTTCTCTTGTTTGTAGAACCATTTTCAGCACTGAGAATGAATGCAAATAAGTGTTGAGATGCATATTTAATAGGAAAAAATAGAATTCTATGAAGTGGCTTGTTCGAAACAAAATTAGACGCACCAGAGTAGGCAAAATGCATATTTACAATAGACAAAATTAGACCATTATGGATTGTTGGAAGCAAAACAAAGAATATTAACCTTGTAGTGCCCATAGTCTCAGCATCTATGGCAATAGCTTCTGCGTCTTTGATGTCTACTAGCTCAACATTTTTCCTTTTCCTAGCAGATTTGAGATAGAGAAATTTAGTTAGACTATACATTTCTTTGCATTTAAATTTCGAATGTACAATTCTTTGCTAGAAAGTACATGTTTCTTGTCTTGCTTTCGGGATAAAGTTTTGGACATGTCTTCAACAAATGCCCAAGTTCTTTGCATTCTCGGCACTTGTGTCTTCTCTTTGATATGCTCTCAAAGGTTGACTTTATCCTTTGTGTCCTAGGTCTACCAGCAGCCTTTTTCTGTACAGGAGGGTGCAATTTGAACCCAACATCGACCACTGGCCATTGTTTCTTATCAGTCATGGTGGGCACATTTTTTTGCATATGCATTGCTGAATGATTTCACGGAGTAGTACTCATGCACATAGTCATCTATCTCTCGACCTCCTCTAATACTTGTGATGAATGCAATGGCATGTAGGAAAGGTTGTCCAGTTACTTGCCACCGCCTACATGAGCATTCCCACTTCTCCAAATCTACACAATGCTTCCAATTATATCCATGGATCTTTATAGTGACCTCCGCTTTGCAGTCATCACTTCTAGAGATCCCAACTACCAAAATCCCCCTTGATCTATTATTCATCATGTTGCTGATCCTTGGCAGAATTTGTAGATGTCTGCGTACAAATTTCTCCGCTATTTTAGCTCTTATTTCAAATCTGACCATTAGCCATTCTCGCAATGCATCCAATAATTCAAGAACAGGGAAACCCTTCAATTTCTTAATCATGGAGTTGAATGACTCGGCTATGTTGTTCATCACATAGTCACATTTGCATGCCGTAGAGAACTTGCTTCTGCTCCACAAATTAGAATGCCACTCATCAAGGTAAGCGATAGCTTCTGGATTGGCTTCCATAATTTTGTCCATATGGTGATTATGCTTGGCAAGAGAATACGTGTATGCTGCTGGCCATAGATTTTCTTCAAAACCCTTTCCATGATATTTCTTTCTGAAGTTCATTATCATGTGTCTAAAGCATTCCCTATGTTCAACAGCTGGGAATACCGTATGCACTGCTGTTTCCAACCCTTTGCACGCATCTGTGCATATGACTAAGCCATCCGGCGTGCCAATAGCTGATTTGAGATTCTCCATGAACCACTCCCAATTTTCTTTAGTCTCTAAATCGAAGACAGAATAAGCTATAGGATACAACCAGTTGTGTCCATCAACACCACAAGCAACTGCGAGCTGTCCTTTCCATTTCCCATTCAAGGCAGTGGCATCAACGCTCAAGTAAGGCCTACATCCTGACAGAAATCCATCAATGCAAGCTCTAAAGCACAAAAATGCCCTTGTGAATTGTTGCTGCCCTTCTACCTCTTTGTGATTTATCACTACAATACTTGTTGGGCACTTCCTAAGCACCTCAGCTTGCCAGCTATACAAGCACTCAAAGTTGTCCTCCCACTTCCCAAATATCTGGTCCAAGGCTATGCGTCTACCTGCAAGCACTCTCTGATAATCGATATCGACATGGTATTTCTCGAACAACCTTTTCTTCAAAGTGATGCTAGTCATACTTGGGTCACCCTTCAACCAATCAGTCACCCTGGCCACAATCCATTTTCTCTTAGCAACCTTTACTTTTCCATCTCTTTGTGTGCTAGGACATGTGTGCATCTTGGGTTCATTCTTCACCTGAATTGTTTTGTTGTCATATAAGATCGAACCATTCACCCTCCACTTGCATGGGTTTTTTCCTTCCGGTGGTTCATAGGAACAAGAAACCCTCACCCTCTTTTGATCACTTTTATCAGTTTTGTAACTAAACTCATTGACAATGGCATGTGTAGCAAGTGCAACTCTGAACTCTTCAATTGAGGGAAATAATGTCCCTTTTGTCATAGGTGGATTGTCCTTGTCATAACTTATTGCTGGAATATCATGCACTATGATCCCATCACTATCCTCATCACTACCAGCCCCTTCATCACTATCAGCTTCCTCATCATCACTATCCTCTTCCTGCTCACCACTATCTTCATCAACATCTTGGGGAACATCCTCGGTTGCCTTATGGTCAGCATATTTTGCTAGCTCGCCTCCATTTTCCTGCTCACCGCCATCAAGGTACTGCTCCTCCTCGTCTATTCCTACATGGTCCTCTCCTTGATATCCCTCTTCAGATCTTTGTTGCCCTGCCAAGTTCTCCTAAGGTATCTCATACTCATACTGAGAATTTTGAGTTAAATCTTCCAGTATGACCTTGGGTATGTCCTTTGCTGGAGGTTGGATTGGTTGAAGCAAACTAATAGCAAGCTCATCCTCCTCACCATTCTTGCAAAACTGGACAAGTATCTTAATAACCTTTTCTTCCTGATTCTCATCATACATGCTCACCACATCTTCATCATTGCGAATTAGCGCAAAATATTGCAAGTATTCCACTTTGAGAACACAACACCCTCATCATTTCCCCATGGATATTTACTCTACATGAGCCCCACAAGACGATCGTAACTAGTAAGCCTCTCTACATGAATGTCACAGCTCCAAGAAGAGACAGTGCACTGCTCGCCCTTGTAATTCTTGTAAGAACATGCCCCATATGTCACAATCATCTTATAAGGTGGCATGTTTGACCTACATTGATAGAAATTTGACATCAGTGAATGCATAGGTGATTTACTTAAATGATCTACTGATCTAGTGATTTACTTAAATGCTGCCAGAACATAGGTTATTTACAGACATGAAGAACACTATGCAATCAACATTTGCGGACCAGAATAACAAACAAACAAGCAGTACCATCTCACAGACATGTGTATGGTGAAGAAATTATTGGATGCTACACATTATTGGATGCATTGCGTGTGTGTTCACTGATGCATTCAAATTAGACATCCGACGGCGTGGCTCACAAACAGAAAACCAGACTTGCAATCCCAACAAACTAGCAGTGGCATCTCACAAACCACCAGCCAATATGCCCCATGAACAGAACACAAACGAACCAGCATGAGCATACAAGGAATTCTATTTCTAGCATAAAAAGATGTTTATTTCTAGCAGACCAGATGCTACACATCAATGTGAGGAGTTGAAAACTTGCCCATCAGGAAGAGGAACCAGCAGGTTCGAGGTCTTCTGTGCCGCCCCTGCCGCCATGGCCGACGGCGCGGCTGCCTCCATCCTGTGTGAGCTGTTGAAGGCAGAGGAAGGGGGGTCGCTGGTGCAAACAGCGTCAAGGAGGGAGGCCGGTGTAGAGGATGGGCCGTCACTGGTGCGGACCACGTGGGGAGGGAGGCCGGAGTAGAGGAACCAAGCCCGCTGCTGTGGACCACGTCGGGGAGGGAGGCTGGAGAAGAGGAACCAAGCCCGCTGCTGCGGACCGCGTCGGTGAGGGAGGCCGGAGATGGGCACCGCAGAGGAGAGGCGGAGGTGCGCCATGGATCGGCGAGGTCGGAGCAGGGCGCCGTGGTGGGGGGACCTGAGAGTCGCGATCCATCAGCGAGGCCGGAGGACGGGAGGCCAGAGAGGACGCGGATGCGGCGGCGGCGGGCGGCGGAGTGTGGCCGCGGCGGCAGCGGGCAGGAGGACGCCGCGGCATGGATGCGGGCGCGGCTGGTGGATGCGGCCCGTGTGTGGTGTCGATGCGGCTAGTGGCTGCGGCCTAGGTCATTTTTTCAGGGAACGGGTGGGTGTGTGGTGTGGTTGGACCCGTGTGTGTATATTCTCTGTTTGTGTCACTTACAAAGTGGCCCCACAAGTCAGTAGGGGCAACCTGTGTCATTTTTACAAATACTGACAGCTCTTCTTCTAGTCAACTAGATAGAATAAACAGTCAACTAACGGATGTGTAACAGAATGGCATTTGTGATATATTATCGAAAGCTAGGAGTGGCAAAAGTGATAGATGAAATTCTAGAGTGGCATAAGCAAAATTGGCAAAAGCTAGAGTGGCAAAAACAAAGTTTTCCCTTTAAATATCTTATGGAAAAGAAAGATGCTAAACCTAGACTCATTAGGTGGGTTCTCTTGCTACAAGAATTTGATTTACATATTACTGGTAGGAAAGGAGCTAAGAACCCCGTAGCTGATAACTTGTCTAGGTTACAAAATATTCTTGATGACCCACTACCTATTGACGATAGTTTTTCTGATGAACCACTAGTTGTAATAAATGTTTCTCATAACACTCCTTGGTATGCTAACCATGCTAATTATATTGTTGCTAAATGCATACCACCTAGTTTCACATACCAACAAAAGAAAAAAAAATCTTCTATGATTTAAGACATTACTTTTGGGATGACCCACATCTTTATAAAGGACTAGATGGTATTATTAGACGTTGTGTACATGAGCATGAACAAGGACAAATCCTACGGAAATGTCACTCCGAAGCTTATGGAGGGCATCACGCGGGAGATAGAACTGCTCACAAGGTATTGCAATCTGTTTTTTATTGGCCTACTCTCTTCAAGGATGTACGTAAGTTTGTTTTATCTTGTGATGAATGCTAAAGAATTGGTAATATTAGTAAATGTCAAGAAATTCCTATGAATTATTCACTTGCTATTGAACCATTTGATGTTTGGGGTTTTGATTATATGGGACCTTTCCTTCCTCTAATGGGTATACACATATTTTGGTTGTTGTTGATTGTGTTACTAAGTGGGTAGAAGCTATTCCAACTAGTAGTGCTGATCACAACACTTCCATTAAAATGCTCAAAGAAGTTATTTTCCCAAGGTTTGGGATCCCTAGATATTTAATGACTAATGGTGGTTCACACTTTATTCATGGTGCTTTCCACAAAATGCTTGCTAAATATGATGTTAACCATAGAATTGCATCACCCTATCATCCACAATCTAGTGGTCAAGTTGAACTTAGCAATAGAGAAATAAAATTAATATTACAAAAAACTGTTAACACGTCCCGAAAGAATTGTTCTAAGAAATTGGATGATGCACTTTGGGCCTACCGAACAACATGTAAAAATCCTATGGGTATGTCTCCTTATAAAATGGTTTATGGAAAAGCTTGTCATTTGCCTCTTGAGTTAGAACATAAAGCATATTGGGTAATTAAGGAACTCAACTATGATTTCAAACTTGCCGGTGAAAAGAGGTTATTTGATATTAGCTCACTAGATGAATGGAGAACCCAAGCCTATGAAAATGCCAAGTTATTTAAAGAAAAGGTTAAAAGATGGCATGAAAAAATAATCCAAAAGCGGGAATTTAAAGTTGGTGAATATGCCCTTTTGTTCAACTCTCGCTTCAGATTGTTTGCAGGAAAGCTCCTCTCTAAATGGGAAGGACCATATATCATCGAGGAGGTTTATCGTTCTAGAGCCATCAAAATAAATAACTCCGAAGATACTATCCCGAAGGTTGTCGATGGGCAAAGAAGAAAACACTATATCTCAGGTACGCCTATTAATTTTGAAAGCAATAGTATTCAAACAATGACACCGGAGGAACACATAAAAGAAACCTTCCGGAACACTCCAGAATAACCGAAAAAGAGGAGGTACGTGATACGGTAAGTAAACGGACACCAAAAAATCCACAAAAATATTTTTTGTCAGTTTTGGAATATTTTAAAAATTAGGAAAATAAGAAACAACCAGGAAGGCACCCGAGGGGGGCACAATACACCAGCGCACACTGGGCCCCCTGGTGCGCCTAGGTGGGTTGCGCCCACCTCGGGAACCTTCCAGACTCTGTTTTTCTCCCGTTTGCTTGTTTTCCAAGATAAAAAATCTTTATATACCCCCCGAACGCATTGACCACCGTATCACGGAGAAATCTCCTATTCTTCTTTCTTGTTGTTTCCTGGTAGATTTGAAATATGTCATCTCAAGGTTCAAAAGAGGATTGCCCAGTTTCTTATCAACCCTTGGATAAAAATATCTTCAAAGACACTTATCCCTATATGTGGTTTACCGATGAGGAAGATGAAGATGAGCCAGTACCTCCTCGTTTCAAGCAAGAAATCAAGGAGGCGTTATGCAAGAGGATAATAAAGCTTGCGATGGAGAATGAGGAGTTGAGGATAGATAATTTTACTCTTCGACGCAAGTTGGAGAAAAAGGATAAGCCTACTACCTCATCACCACCACCACCTTCTTCATCATCAAAGGAGACTTGATTTCATGGTATGGACACTCCCCTTGGCTCGTCCCAAGCTTGGGGGAGGTGTACCGGTATCGTATCACCACCACTATCTTTGCCCTTATCTATTTTAGTTCGATCTTTAGTTATCTTTTGATTTAGTTGAATAAAAGTTTAGTTTGATCCTCTCTTTTCGAGTGCTTGCTTAGTGAACTATCTATGTAATCATGTTCGAAATATATAATAAAGTTTAGTTTATGTTTTGCTTTCTTTACTTTTAAGTTTCAATAAAAAGAAGGGAAATAAATGAAAAAGATCATATGCTAATCTTGTGGTGAGTAATGACATCACATAAGGAAAAGTATAAGTGGTAAAATTTATTGGAGATTGACAAACATAGCATTGGTCAATGATGCAATTCATGAAAGAATTAATAAGGGAAGGGAAGATTCACATGCAAATACACTATCTTGGACATCAAAAGGGAAGATTCACATGCAAATACACTATCTTGGACATCTTTTATGATTGTGGCCCCCCATCAAAATATTACATGCCAAAATTGTTGGCGTCGGACAAGGAAGACAACGTAATGATTTATGTTTGTTCATATTCACATAGAAGTTATATTTTCATAGATACTTTAACATGTGGTGCTTGCTCAATATCTTTGCTAGCCAAAAATTTCACACTAAGTAGAGATACTACTTGTGCATCCAAAAACCCTCAAACCCAAAATCTTGTTTTGAGAGTCCATCATACCTACCCATGGATTGAGTAGGATCCTTCAAGTAAGTTGTCATCGGTGCAATAAGGCCATAAAAGTGCTTCTAAATGTGTTGGATCATTTAGTGTAAGAGAAAATTGAGCATCCTATGAATTTGTGATGGCAAAATAATAAAAGCGACAGACTGCATAATAAAGGTTGCTATCATAAGGGGCAATATAACGTGACGTTCTTCCACACTAAGAGATTGAGCATACAACCAAAAAGCGCATGACAACCTCTGCTTCCCTTTGCGAAGGGCATATCTTTTACTTTCATGTATTTACTTTTATGCAAGGGTCAAAGTATTCTTCTCTATTCCTTTTTATTTTCTCTTTTTGCAAGCACCATGTGGTGAGGAAAGATCTAGGCACATATACCTAGTTGGATATGGGTGGGCATGAGTTATTATTGTTGACATCACCCTTGAGGTGAATACGTTGGGAGGCCAAACTATAATCCCCTATCTTTCTATGTGTCCGGTTGAAACCTTTTGCTCATGTGTATGTGATGAGTGTTAGCAATCATAGAAGACTATATGATGGTTGAGTATGTGGACTTGCCAAAAGGCTCCAATACGTGACCCTTCCTGAAAAGATGATGAATTGTAGCTGCAAAGTTGACTGAGAACATAGTTTGTTGGTTTTAAATAAGGTTTATGCATTATACTTCAATGTTGTGATGAATTGTTACTTGCTCATGAGAAATTATATGATAAAATTTATGTGATAAAGTGTATTGCTGTTATAATAATATGCACGACGCTTCTATGTCTGTACTTTCTTTTTATCGACACCTATCTCTCTAAGCATGTGGACATGTTTTTCGATTTTGGTTTTCGCTTGAGGACAAGCGAGGTCTAAACTTGGGGGAGTTGATACATCCATTTTGCATCATGTGTTTCCTACTGTTATTTATAATGTTTTTATGCGTAATAATGCTTCCTGGAGTATTTATAATGCATTTTCTCTCATCATATGCAAGGTTTACACAAAGAGGGAGAATGTCGGTAGCTGGAATTCTGGACCTGGAAAAGCTACGTCAGAGTTACCTATTCTACACATCTCCAAATGAGCTGAAATTTTACGGAGAATTATTTTGGAATATATGAAAAATATTGGAACAAATAACTACCAGAGGTGAGCCGAGGAGGGCACAACCCACCTGGCATGCCAGGGAGCCCAGGCGCGCCCTGGTGGGTTGTGCCCTCCTCGGCTCACCTCCGGTGCCCATCTTCTGGTATATAGGTCATTTTGACCTATAGAAAATCAGGACGGGACTTTCGGGACGAAGTGCCGCCATCTCGAGGTGAACTTGGGCAGGAGCACTTTTGCCCTTCAACAGAGTGATTCCGCCGGGGGAACTTCCCTCCCGGAGAGGGAAATCATCATCATCATCACCAACAACTCTCTCATCTGTGGGAGGGCAATCTCCATCAACATCTTCAACAATACCATCTCCTCTCAAAAACCCTAGTTCAACTCTTGTGTTCAATCTTCGTACTGGAACCTTAGATTGGTACTTGTGGGTGACTAGTAGTATTGATTACATCTTGTAGTTGATTACTATATGGTTTATTTAGTGGAAGATTATATGTTCAGATCCATTATGCTATTCAATACCCCTCTAATCTTGAGTATGATTATCATTTGTGAGTAGTTACTTCTGTTCTTGAGGTCATGGGAGAAGTCATGTTGCAAGTAGTCATGTGAACTTGATATGTGTTTGATATTTTGATGATAGGTATGTTGTGATTCCCTTAGTGGTGTCATGTGAATGTCGACTACATGGCACTTCACCTTATTAGGGCCTAAGGGAATGCATTGTGGAGTATTTATTAGATGATGGGTTGCTAGAGTGACAGAAGCTTAAACCCTAGTTTATGCGCTACTTCTTAAGGGACCGATTTGGATCCAAAAGTTTAATGCTATGGTTAGATTTTATCTTAATACTTTTCTCGCAGTTGCGGATACTTGCGAGGGGGTTAATCATAACTAGGAGGCTTGTTCAAGTAGGAACAACACCTAAGCACCGGTCCACCCACATATCAAATGATCAAAGTAGCGAACATGAATCAAACCAGCATGATGAAAGTGACTAGATGAAATTCCCGTGAACCCTCAAGAACGCTATGCTTATCATAAGAGACCATTTTGGCCTGTCCCTTGCCACAAAAGGATTGGGCTACCTTGCTGCACTTTATTTTCCATTACCGTTATTTGCTCGTTACAAATTATTTTGCTATCAAACTACCTATTACCAACAATTTCAATGCCTGCAGAAAATACCTTGCTGAAAACCACTTGTCATTCCCTTCTGCTCCTCGTTGGGTTCGACATTCTTACTTACCAAAAGGACTATGATTGATCCCCTATACTTGTGGGTCATCAGCCACTGCTTCGAGTATGATGGTGACCTCTTTGATGTGACCTTGGTATACCCCGCGCAAATCTTTGGGGCAGTTCTTCCATTGTCAGCGCATGCAATTAGTAGAACCGAGCATACTTGAGAAACCTCTTGCCTCTCCAATAGCCATCAACCTTTCTGTATCTTGCACATCTAGTTCTCTCAAATACTTTGCTCCAAACACCTACACCATGGCACGGACAAATCTCACAGTTGTCTTTAGGCATGTGTTCCCACCATCCAGACCATCTCACCAACGATATGGTGACAGTGCAAGCATCCTCATAGCAACCGTGCATTTCTGCTTAGCAAAGAAAGAGAGTTGTCCGCAACAATACTTGGTGAGCCTGAAGTACGGATCATGTGCCTCCACTCCCTCCACTACGCGCAAGAAGAAGGGTTTGCACATGTCGAAGCGTCGACGAAACCATCTATCAGGGAGTGTTGGCCCGAATAGGAGTAGTCCTTGCAGAGCAGCCATGATGCAGTGACCCTATCCATGTTCAAAACTCTCCCCCTTTGACCAAACCCTTGAAGTTCGAAATGTGCTCCACCTCCTGTCCATTTCCTTCTGGACACTCATGATCGTCATCATCTCAGCATCTTTGTCCAACTACGAGGAATTGAAGAACTCCTTTTGCACTAATTTATCAAGCTCTATGTTTCCATACTCCTCATCCGACAAACCATCCGAATCCATCGTTTTTGCCTACAAAAAACTGCTCAAATAATTTGTCGAACACATAGAGTGCAGGGTGCAGTTTGAGAACAGCCGGGCATACCGTGGCGACATCCGAGGCGGCGGGACGGCCGCGGATGAGTTTTGTGGCGGTGGCGGTGGCGTTAAGGGGCTGGAACGACGCCGGAGCTAGGGTGGCGCGGAGCTAGGGGAGGGCCAGATGGACGAGGGAGAAGAGAGGAGAAGAAAATGACTGGTTCGGCAAGATCAGGCTCATTTGGTGGAATTTGTGCTGGGTCTTGTCTGTTGGATCCGGCACTACGGACATGCCCGGGCAATTCCGAGCCTACTCATATCCGCCCTAGATATGAGTATCCGCCCTAGATATGAGTTGGATATGGAGGATGCCGGTCAACCTAAACGTATAGGACCGGTTTGAGGAGGCCGATTGGGTCATGATTTTATGATCGGTCATTGACCGGGCCGTCCGCCCAGACGACGTATAGGGGACGTTTGAGAAGTCTGGCTATAGATGCTCTAAACCATTTTCTTAATCAAGTTTGGGATGCTTACCCATGTACCACGTGATACCTAAACCATTTTCTTGAACTTCCAGTCGAGTGATGGAAAGTATAAGAGCAACTCCAACGGGGCGACCCATTTCGTCCGCGGCCGTCCGTTTGGGTCGGCACGGACATGCCGACCCAAACGGACGTGCGTCCGCTTTCATCCGCCCGCCGACCCATCCCCGGCCCATTTTTGAGCCTGATTTGCGTCGGCGTGGACACAAGACGGACGCGCGCGCTCGCCCTCTTTCCTCACCGGGCCCGCTGGTCGGTGGCACGTTGGATTCACACCTTCGCCCGCCTGCTACGTCGCCAATGCCGCCGGCCATTTTTTTCAGATAAAAATGGATACATAGATAATTCTAGCATACATAGATAAAAAGAAAATACCACTACTCGTCGATTTCTGACTCCGACTCAGTAATGTCCTCCTCTGATGTCTGAATGTAGGCGTCAGCATACGCCTCATCTTCAAAGTCCCAACCCGCCGTTTCTCGTAGCTTCAGTTTCAATTGAGCTGCCTGCTTCCGCGAACGCTTGTCCTCCCGATAGGCGGCTCGCTCCCTCCTCCTCACGTCCCTCTCCGATCTCAATTGCTTGTAGAACCGGCGCTCGTCGATGATGTCCTGCGGGAAGCCTCCACGCCACACCACCAAGGCTTCCATGTCCTTCTCTATGATGGCGAGGCGACGCTGCCACCTCCAGTGGACACGACGATCCTCGTCGGTGAAAAACCGCGGGAGAGGCGCCAGATCCTGCGCCCGCTGGCTCGACACGTTGGGAAAATTCATATCCCGACGAGGCCTCAGGAGACGCCATGCCGTCGTGTCGTGCGCACGGGCCGCCTCTTCTGCGGTGTCGAAGGTGCCGAGGACGAGACGTTTCTCGCGAAACCAGATCTCGGCGGAGAACGCGCCAGAGCGGCGCTCGCGGACTCCATGAAAATCCGAAGCGCCCAGGCGGCGGATCGACATGGTGGCGCAGAGGCGGCGAGAGTGGGCGGCCGACAGAGTGTGGAGGGAGCGCCTTCATTATAGCGAGCGTCGGCCGCGGCGCGCGCGAACCTTTCCCGCGCGCTGGAGTGCCAAAACCAGTGCGCGCTAGGCCGCTTTCCCCCGCGCGCTGGAGCGCCAAAACCAGGGCGACGGCATGATGTTAAACGCGCACGGTCATGAAATGGGTCGGCCCGTTGGACGCACTACCGACCCAAAACTAAAAAAGGGCGGACGACGGGCGGGTTGAAAGTGCGTTATATCGACTAGAGGGGGGGTGAATAGGCATTTTTTATGAAAGACTTCAAAACGTGGAAGTTTCGAAGACAATCGATAGAAATAAACCTATTACCATGCAGCGGAAGGTAGACTACACTAGGCAAACCATAGTCAAGTATTCAATGAAGTGAGAGCACAATGACTAATAGCAGCAATGTAGTAAGGATCAGGTAGGAAGATATTATGAAGCCACACAGAACACGCAATCACTCAGTGAAGACAAAAGATTGTGCAAACATACAATGACTTCACAAGGAGTAACAGTAAGTAAAGGGAAGGGAAGGATGAAACCAGTGACTCGTTGAAGACAATGATTTGTTGGACTAGTTCCAGTTGCTGTGACAACTATACGTCTGGTTAGGGCGGCTAGGTATTTAAACCTGAGGACACACAGTCCCGGACACCCAGTCCTGAACACGCAGCTCAGGACACCCAGTCCTCATCGTATTCCCCTTGAGCTAAGGTCACACAGACCTCACCCAATCACTCTGGTAAGTCTTCAAGGTAGACTCCCAAACCTTCACAGACTTCGTTCACCGGCAATCCACAATGTCTCTTGGATGCTCAGAACACGACGCCTAACCGGCTGGAGGATGCACAGTCCTCAAGTGTAATAAGTCTTCAGATCACACAGACAAGAAGACTTAAGTGATGCCTAATTCTCTTTGGCTCTGGGTGGTTAGGGCTTTATCCTCGCAAGGAATTCTCTCTCAAAGGCTTCGAGGTGGGTTGCTCTCAAACGACAAAAGCCGTACTCTAAATCTGAGCATCCAACTGTTTATGGTTGTAGGGGGTGGGCTATTTATAGCCACTAGGCAACCCGACCTGATTTGTCCGAAATGACCCTGGGTCACTAAGGAACTGACACGTGTTCCAACGGTTAGATTTCAAACTCACACGGCAACTTTACTTGGGCTACAAGCAAAGCTGACTTGTCCGACTCTGGACAAGATTCGCTCTCATAGTCTTCACTAGAAGACATAGGTTTTGTTTAAGCATCACTTCAGTCATTCTGGCTGGTTCTCTTGGACCCCACTTAACAGTATGGTGGTTCCTATGACTCAACACAGAAGAAAAAGAACTACGAAAGATCTAAGTCTTCGAGCTCCCTAGGCTTCATGCGGTATCTTCTCTTGTCATAGTCTTCAATGTGAATATCTTCATATACCACCTTTGACATCAATGTCTTCATACATTTTTAGGGGTCATCTCTGATAGGAAAACCGAATCAATGAGGGACTTCTACCTGTGTTATCCTGCAATTCTCACAAACACATTAGTCCCTCAACTAGGTTTGTCGTCAATACTCCAAAACCAACTAGGGGTGGCACTAGATGCACTTACAATCCCCCCCTTTTTGGTGATTGATGACAAACTAGTTGAAGTTTTCAACGGGGACTATAATATGTGAAATTGTAAAGGATAAGGAATTGTCTTCATAAGTTGCAAGGGCTCCCCCTGAAGATGTGCATATAAGTAATTTGCTTTTGGAATGCAAATGCACATGGCAGGTTCTGCTTGTGGAGATCCACTTCAACTCATGATGACAATCCACTATGCATGTGAATGTATGTGAAGATAATGACATGCATAATGGAAAATGGACGTCTGCAAAATGATCTAAGTGCGGAATTTATCGTCGCACATGCGGAATTTATCATCGCATCACAAGGTGGCAAATAAGTAGCAGACGACCATCAAGTTTAAGTGTTACAACTCAAAGAACCAAATGTATCAAAATGAGAGTTGTAAACACGAAGCAAAATATAAAGCACCCGCCCATATAGACCCGCTTGAATACTATCAAACTCATATGCTTCTCCCCCTTTTGTCAGTAAGGACCAAAAAGGTTCGAAGACATAGAGCATCTACTCGTTCCCATGAAGAGTAGGTGAAGCAGCAGGGTCGTCAGTGGTGTTCGGAGGTGCAGAAGAACTTGGAGCAGTGTCGACGCGTGCTGAAGGAGGTGGCGGTGAAGTAGCATCGTCTTCATCTTCGATCACTCTGGCATTCACAGTTGCAGCAGAGGAAGAGAACTCAGAGTCTTCAAGAGATGGAGTTCGTCGCAGCACTGCCCTTCGAGGAGGTGTGGAGTCAAACTTGAAGCGGTCAGAGAAGCCATCCTCTTGAAGATCATCTTCAGAACACATCAGCGTCAGCCCTTTCCATGTGCGTCGAGAGGTTTCATGAGCAACAAAGGCATTCTTGGTGGCAAGACTGCGAATGCGATTAACATCCACCAAGAGGCTTTGCATTTGACGCTTCAGCCAGTCATGATGCCTGTCTTGTTTCTGATGAAGAGCCACCAGAAGCTCTCGGTCATTGAGAACACGAGTGCGCTTCTTGGGTCGTTGGGAAATGGTGCTATCAGTGGCTTCAGTGAGAGCAGGATGCGGTGCACGTGTAGTGCCAGCCAAAGGATACACACGAGTTACTGCTTCGATGCCTTCAACGTTCTGAGAAAAACTTTGATGCTCTGCATTCTGAAGACTTGGAGATTCCTTGGCAAGCTCGGGATAGATGGCTTCAATAGACATATCCACATCAGGCAAGAAGATCCGATGATTGCGAGCAGATGGCTGATATGAGATAGCGGAGTGAAGTTTGATCAGCTGCATTACCCATGGGGCGTAGAACTTCAAGCCAAACAGATCGAAGCCTGATGCAGCAAGTTGACGAATGAAGAAGTCCTGTGCATTGAAGCATTTTCCATGAAGAATATAAAAGACCAAAGTCTTCATTGCACCTTCCAGCTTGGCATGTGGAGAGTGCCCTTTGATGGGCCAGAGAGTTCGCCTGATGATATGATAGATAGTCCTTGGCAGATACTCTAGGTCTTCAACAAAGAACTCTGTGGGATATGCAGCATCTTGGGGCAATGGCTTCATCATACTGAGCATCTGACTCATGTTAGGTTCAGCCTTCTGAAAGATGCTCTCAACAGCTTCACTATGAAGCTGACAGCCATGTTCGTAGAGATCGCCAGGAGTGGGCAAACCAGTGAGCTCAATGATGTCAAAGGCTTTGGCTTCGTGATGAACGTTTCCTGTCATCCACTCCAGGACCCAAGTCTTCGGATCTCTGTTATACCCGCGGATGTGAAGTGTGGCATAGAATTGGAGGAGCAACTCTTCATTCCAATGCTCTTGGTCGGTGACGAACGGCAGCAATCCAACCTCATTGAAGCAATCCAGAGCTTTTTCCAGACAGGGCAGGCCAGCTATTGCTTCAATGTCAAGACGCTTGTGTGGGAAGATGCGACCTTGGTTGTAAAGAATGCAGGAGTAATAGCTTCGCTGCGGATAGCTCCAGAACCGATCAGATGATATTCTTTCCCTTGAGTAGGGGTTCCTGGAGCTATTGAAGAATGTGTTGTCTGCTCTGAAGCCATTGATATTGAAGGAGCCAAGTGCTGATGCAGGACCTGGGAACCTGGGCAATCTTGGGATAGGCTTCTGTACCTAAGGCCTGTGCTCAACATGACAGTCGAACTGGGGACCGACAGCAGGCGTAGGAACAGAAGCAGCGGGATCAGTGGCTTCGCTGACTTCTGGTGCTTTTGTTGGTGAGGGCTCCACAATAGCTTCAGCCATGACAGCGTCAGTGGCTTCAGTGGTGTTGGTGGTGGCAGCCTCAAGATTTTCAACCTCCACTTGACGGGCTGGAGGGTCGGTCACAATCACGTTCTCCTCGAGAACCGCTTCTTGGTGGGACAGGGGAGTAGCAGCTTGTGGGACTTCTTCTTCATCGGCTGATGCAGCCGGAATGTCTTCAGCAGATTTAGCTTCAGACGCAGAGACTGGAGGCCTTGGACCTTTGCGAAGCCTGCATAACGCGGGCGACGCCTGTGGAGTTGGTGTTGGCTGGGCCTCAAAGTCTTCTTCCTCTTGTGGGCGATCAGCCCATGAAGCATCCTGAGCAATTGGTGTCAGAGGACGACCAATGCTGATGAGTTCACTATGCGTTAGCACAGGCGATGATACCTGTTGGTGCTCTAGCTGAGGAAGGACTGCATCATCTTCAACATGGTCATGGTGACCAATGTTTTCAGCAGCGATGGGATCAGCTGCTGGAATGTCTTCAGCTTCATGAGCCTCTGTGAAAGCAGACTCATGGACAGTTAGTTGGCGTTCTTGTGGTTCAGCATCAGAGTGAATCATGGAAATGGGTTCAACAATCAAGGGCTCTGTGGGAGCAGCCCGTTCCTTCTTTGTCTTTCTTTTCTTCTTGGAGGGGGCAGTAGCAGAGGCTTCAGGATGTTTTCTCTTCCTTGCTTCAGCCTCAGCAGTCCTGGTCTTCTTCAGTTCTGAAGCAGTTGACATGGCCTTTGGCTTCGGGCCAGTCATGCCAGTTGGGAAGACAATGGGATCTGCTTCCTGCCTTGGTGCGTCGGGTTTAGCCATAGCTGGCTTCTTCTTCTTCTTGGCAGCCATCCTGGGGTCGATGCCAGGACGCCCAAGGGCCTTGCGCTTCTCAGCCTCATTGTAGACTTGCACACACCTGTCAGCCAGGACCTTCATGCGCTCACGAGAACCCTGAGCTTCGACACGTTTCTGGAGAAAGGCTTCCTTGAGCTCGTGCAGCATAACCTTGAAGTTCTTCACGTCTTGCACGCTGAGCTTGGCCATATGCTTCTTGAACTGAGATTTCTCAAAGTCAATCTTCTGCTTCAGTTCAACAATGCGTTGGGCGATAGCTAACTCTGAAGCAATGGCGCCATGGAAGGCAACACTGAGGCCAATGGGTAGTTGCAGATCATCGAAGCTGATGTTTGGCATGTCAAACCACTCATCAATGAAGTTGTGGATGATTGTTACATCAAAGAGAGGTAGATCATTGAAGATTTCTGCTTCTTCTTTGCTCTTGATGAGTTGCTCAAGAGCGTCATCTGCAAGATCTTCATCACTTGACAGATCAATGGCATCATTGCGCAGAATGGCAGCAGCTGTTAGCTCTTGGCCGGTGTGTGGCATAGGCATCTTGACTTTCTGGGGCTTGGAGATGTGTGACAAATCTTCAGAATGCACACTGTCTTCAGGAGGTGCAGTTGCCAGTGGCTTCGCCCGTGAGATTTTTGGTGAAGAGGTAGGCTTTGAAGCTTTAGGCTGCTTCAACTTGTTTGGCTTTGGCGCTGCAAGCGCTTCATCTGATTCAGCGTCAGCTGCAGGCTCATTCACAGTTGTCCCTTGAACCAAGATATGGGTGATGAGACCTTCAAGGTTGTAGAAAGGACCGATGACATTGGGTTCTGCACCTCGTGTGCCATCAGCCCTTGGAGCAGAGGGACCAGGGTTGAAGTCTAATCCCAAAGACTTCTTGTTCTGCTTCGCTGAGTTCTTGGCAAACTAGAAGTTGCGCTTGAACAGATTGTCGTCACGACACCATAGTAGTGACGATGGGTGTGCATCTGCAGGCTGTGACCCACGGACCATGCATGGATAGAAGCATTGTTCAATGGCTTCTTCTCTGGACCTGGGTTGAAGATTCTTGTATAGGATGTCTCCCCACGGTCTCTTGATGGCATTTTTCTCAGCATATTCCTGGGTCACAAACCGGTATTTGAACAATTGTTCTGCCCAATATCTTCGAATCCATTGGGTTCGGGTCTTGCGCTGATTGTAATCCTCTTCAGGATCTGTCTTGTAAAGCTCTGAGAGGTCATCAGGCAAATCTCTTGATGTTCCCCCATGATGCTGTCTGCCACCCTTCCTTACTGATTTCTCTGCAGCCATGAACTTCAAACTGAATGGCTTCAATACGTTCAAAGGCTTCAAAGGTTTTTGCTTGCTAGACAAACAGGAACTGGCTTCGGGAGAATTTATATGATGCTGTAAGAATTCTGCAAATGAATGCAGACTATGAGAACCAAGGGATTCTCCCAGAGACATGTACCTATGACAGCATTAAGGTGCGAGGGAAGGGGAAGAGGTCATATGCATTCTCAGAAGATTTTGAAGATAAATCAGTTTAGAAGACATTGACCTCATCGTGCGAAGACATTCACTCATAGATAAGGAGTTGGTTCCAGATTTGTACGAATCCAGAGATCAGTACAAGTGAGGAATTTTTGAAGCACAAATGAATATACTAGGCATGTTATGAGATGCAGTATGAAAGAGATCCAACTTGTGTGAATAGAAACTGCTTGTGGTAGAAAGTGACAAAGCCATAGGATCAAAGGGGCCGTAAAAAGGAAGTTTTATTTACCACACTAAGAACTGCTAGACGGAGTGGGAGAGGAGGCCGAGCAGTTCGATCTTCCATGCCCTAACTTGGCGACGGCGGAGAGGACGATGTCCGTGGTCAGCGTGAAGACGGCGTCGGAGAGGTTGCGGCAGCGAAGCGCTTCGTCGCCGGCGTCGTCGAGGGCTAGCGGTGGCGCTAGGGTTCGTGCGAGAGTGGAAGAAGATATAATGACCGCTGTGAGGTGTGTATTTATAGGTACAGGGGCGACACTGCGTTATTACACAGGTGCCCCTGGCGATTCACATCTGAGGAACACGTGGCCATCATGCAGCATATTGGGGTTTGTTCCACGTCCCACGCATGCCTGGATTATCGGGTGGTCGTTCCTACTTCTCCGGGTTTCATGTGAAGGAATGAGCATTGAAAACGGACTTAATGTTTGTCTCTGTATCTTCTGCTGACAAGGACGCAGAGAAGACATTCGACAGTTTCAATAGAATGCATATGATTTGGAGAGATAGAGTTTGAGATAGAAAGCATAGAGAGGTTAGGGTCCGATCACATTCACTTAGTTCAAAAGATTCAACACAAAAACATAGCTATAAGTGAATGCTGTAGAGGACAGAACACTAGTATATATATATAATCAACATAGTGAAGATAATCATGAAGACATGTTGAGATTAAAGCCAAACCAAATGTGAAGACATAGAAAATGTAACGCCATGAGTGAAACACTTCAAGCAGGACATTTGGTGGTGGCGTTACCCACCGTATAGGAAGTATTAGACCCAGACACGGCGCACAATTATCGTGGCGCTCCGAAGTCAAATTCCACATTAATGTATTCACACTTAGAATGTATGTCTTCATTGATTGAAGATATACTTTACTTCGTGTGTTGCACATCTAAGTCATCAATATGCATAAGTGTTAGGATGTGTGCCTGATCACAGGACATTTGAGGATTCCAAGATATTTAGCTCACACCGTAACTTGCAAAATCTCTTCTCATCCAAGGGCTTCGTGAAGATATCTACCAATTGCTCTTCAATGTTGACGTGTATGATATCAATATCTTCCTTCACAACATGATCTCTGAGAAAGTGATGACGAATTTCAATGTGCTTTGTCTTCGAGTGCTGAACTGGGTTGTTGGCAATCTTGATGGCGCTTTCGTTGTCGCAGTAGAGTGGCACTCGCTTTAGATGAATGTCATAGTCCTTGAGTGTTTGCTTCATCCACAGAAGCTGAGCGCAGCAAGATCCAGCAGCAATGTATTCAGATTCAGCAGTGGAGAGAGATACACAGTTCTGCTTCTTTGAAGACCAACATACAAGTGATCGTCCCAGAAAGTGACATGTCCTAATGTAGACTTGCGATCAACTTTGTCACCAGCATAATCAGCATCCGAGAATCCAACCAGATCAAACTCTGAGCCCTTTGGATACCATAATCCTAGAGTTGGGGTGTGAGCCAAATATCGAAGAATTCGCTTCACAGCTAAGTGATGCGACTCCTTTGATACCGCTTGAAATCGAGCACACATGCAAATACTAAGCATAATATCTGGCTTAGATGCACATAGATAAAGCAAAGAACCAATCATGGAGCGATATACCTTTTGATCGAACTCTTTACCATTGTCGTCAGGACCCAGATGATGCTTGGCTGGCATTGGCGTCGTGAAGCCTTTGCAGTCTTGCATACCGAACTTCTTCAGGCAATCTTTGAGATACTTCTCTTAAGATATGAAGATGCCGTTGCGTTGCTGTCGTATTTAAAGACCGAGGAAGAACTTCAGCTCTCCCATCATGGACATCTGATATTGCTCTTGCATCATATATCCAAACTCTTCACTGTACTTCTGATTGGTGCAGCCGAAGATAATGTCATCCACATATATTTGGCACACAAACAGTTCACCATCATATGTCTTCGTGAAGAGAGTGTGGTCGAGGGAACCAGGTATGAAGCCTTTGCTCTGCAGGAAGTATTTGAGTGTGTCATACCAGGCCCGAGGGGCTTGTTTGAGGCCATACAGTGCCTTGTTGAGCTTGTATACCATGTCAGGATGTTTTGGATCTTCAAAACCAGGTGGTTGTGTAACATACACTTCTTCTTCAATCTTGCCATTGAGGAAGGTGCTCTTCACATCCATTTGATATAGAAGTATGTTGTGATGATTGGCATAGGCCAGCAGTATGCGTATGGCTTCAAGTCTAGCCACAGGAGCAAATGTTTCATCGAAGTCAATGCCTTCCACTTGAGTGTATCCTTGAGCAACGAGACGAGCTTTGTTTCTGACAACTTGACCATGCTCATCTTGCTTGTTGCGGTATATCCATTTGGTGCCTATTATGTTGTGCTTCCGAGGATCAGGACGCTTAACCAGTTCCCATACATTATTCAGCTCAAACTGTTGAAGCTCTTCTTGCATAGCTTGAATCCATTCAGGTTCCATGAAGGCTTCTTCCACTTTCTTGGGTTCTGTTATTGAGACGAATGCGAAGTGCCCACAGAAATTTGCCAGTTGAGTTGCCCTTGATCGAGTGAGCGGACCAGGTGCATTGATGCTGTCAATTATTCTCTCAATCTGCACTTCATTGGCAACACAAGGATGTACAGGGCGAAGATTCTGCTCTTGCTGATCATTGTCGTTGTTAGAGGGATTGTCTTTAGGTTGAGCATTGTCTTCAGGTTGGTCTGGTGCGGAGATGATAAGTTCCTCTTCAGGTTGAGCTTCAGAAGGTATGATTTCTCCAGTTCCCATTAGCTTGATTGATTCACTGGATGGAACTTCTTCTAGCACATTTGGCAGGTGCTCTCTTTGTGAACCGTTAGTCTCATCGAACCGCACATCCACTGTTTCAACCACTTTATAATGAAAGAGATTGAAGACTCTGTAGGAGTGTGAATCCTTTCCATATCCAAGCATAAAACCCTCATGTGCTTTTGGTGCAAATTTTGAAGTGTGATGTGGATCCTTGATCCAGCACCTTGCACCAAATACTCTAAAGTAACTAACATTTGGCTTCTTGCTAGTAAGGAGCTCATAAGATGTCTTGTTCAGAAGCTTGTGAAGATAAACATGATTGATTGTATGACATGCAGTATCAATGGCTCCAGGCCAGAATTTTCTTGGAGTCTTGTATTCATCTAGCATCGTTCTGGCCATCTCAATGAGTGTTCTGTTCTTGCGTTCGACGACGCCATTCTGATGTGGCGTGTACGGGGCTGAGAATTCATGTGTGATGCCCAAGGTATCAAGATATGTATCAAGGCCAGTGTTCTTGAATTCAGTGCCATTGTCACTTTTGATGTGCTTTATCTTGGCGCCATAGTTGTTCATTGCTCGATTGGCGAAGCGTCTGAAGACATCCTGCACTTCAGTCTTGTAGAGGATTATGTGCACCCAAGTATATCTAGAATAATCATCAACAATGACAAAGCCATAGAGACAAGCAGTAGTAGTAAGAGTTGAGTAATGAGTGGGACCGAACAGATCCATGTGAAGCAGTTCGAAGGGTCGAGTAGTCATGATTGTCTTCGAGGGATGTTTGGCCCTTGTCATCCTTCCTGCTTCACAGGCACCGCATAAGTGATCTTTCTTGAACTTGACGCCCTCGATGCCTATGACATGCTTCTTCTTTGCAAGGGTCTGAAGGTTCCTCATGCCAGCATGCCCAAGCCTCCAATGCCAGAGCCAGCATTCTGAAGCTTTTGCTAGAAGACACACGGCAAGCTGTGGTCCTGCTGAGAAATCTACCACGTACAAATCATCTTTCTGATACCCTTCAAACACTAGAGACTTGTCAGATTCCATTAGAACAAGGCAGCGATATTTTCCAAATATTACGATCATGTTCAAATTGCAAAGCATTGAGACAGACATTAAGTTGAAGCCAAGGGATTCAACAAGCATGACTTTATCCATGTGTTGATCCTTTGAGATTGCAACTCTACCTAGACCCAATACCTTACTTTTACCAGTGTCAGCAAATGTGATGTGGCTCTTGTCGGATGGACGTAAGGTTGAGTCCATAAGAAGGCTTATTTTGCCAGTCATGTGATTTGTACACCCACTATCAATAGTCCATTCTGAAGACGCTAGTGTCGTACCCTACAGTGCAGTTAGGGAGATAGGCTTCACGAAGAGAATTGTGAAGCAAAAACATTTGATGAACCAGTGGGTTATGAAAGCTTAGATCCAGATTAGGACTAATAGGGAGAGTAGCATGCGATTCAGGAACGAAGTACATAGTAATGCCATTCGGGCATTTGATCTTGCGCCCTACAAGATGTTTAAGGTCCCCAGCAATAGCGTTAGATGATTTTGGTTTTCTGCTGGAGACCTTTCCCTGCAAAAAAGAGTTAAGCTTTCTTAGCCACCCACATCTTCAAGGGTGGCTTAGAAGCAATAAGTCTAAGTGCAGCGTCTGAGAACTTTGGCTTTGGAGCCCTAGCAAAAAGTCTTGCAGGCGGACAATAGTACTCATAAGAATAAGCAGAATAGTTCTTTGTCTTATGAACATGGCGCTTCGATGAACAACGCTCATATTCATAGGCCTGAGTATGGTTTCCCTGCAAAACATTTGCGTTAGTGCGACTCAGGTGAGTCCTCTATCTGTATGAAGCCTTTGGGCCGTATGAAGCCTGTGGTCTGGGGTTAGTCTTCTTCATCTGTGGTGTCATGACGACATTCATAGGAAGATTTTCCAAACACCTTTTGGGCACCCAGATCTTCTTCATGGGCGGTCCATTCCTGCAGTTAGTATCAATGTACCTGGCAAACACTTCACCATTCTGATTCTTAAACGGTTTATAGTTTGCATCAAAGGATTCATCAATGACAATGGGGTTAGCACAAGTGAAGCCAGATAGATTGGATGGATCTGCTGAAGGTTCCTTTGCAGCAACCCATGTGGTTTTGGGGTACTGCTCAGGTTTCCAGTAAGAGCCATCAGCATTCATTTTCCTTACGAACCCAACACCCTCTTTCCTCGGGTTTTGGTTCAGAATCTGCCTTTTGAGGACATCACATAGTGTCTGATGCCCTTTAAGACTTTTGTACATCCCTGTTTCAAGCAATGTCTTCAACCTAGCATTCTCATCAGCAATAGCAGTGGTATCCTCAGCAGAGGGGTTAGTTACTACATCAACAGTTGAAGATATTGCAATAGTAGCAGCAGTAGAACATTCAGCAACAGAAGTAGCATTATCACGCTCAATGCATTTAAGACATGGTGGTTCAAATCCTTCCTGAGCGGAACTGATCTGTTCGGCGCGAAGTGACTCGTTTTTCTTTTGAAGATCTTCATGAGCCGCTCTCAATTTCTCAAGATCTTGCTTCCTTTGAAGATAATCATAGGAAAGCTTTTCATGAGTTGTTGAGAGCGTTTCATGACGACTTTCAAGTTCCTCATACTTAACATGAAGATTTTTTATGTCTTCAATTAAGGACTCAGATCGAGTCATTTCAGCGCCCAACAGATCATCGCTTTTGTCTAACAGTTTTTGAATATGTTCCATGGCTTTTTATTGTTCAGTTGCAATTTTAGCAAGTGTTTTGTAGCTAGGTCTTGAACCACAATCAGAGTCATCGTCACTAGATGTTTGATAGTGAGTAGTGCGTGTGTTTACCTTGGCACCGCGTGCCATGAAGCAGTAGGTAGGAGCAGAGTAGTCTTTGTCATTTGCATCGGGGGTTGGTGGTGAAGTCATTGTCTTCAGTGTTGAAGATGGACTTGGCAACGTATGCTGTAGCCAGACTTGCAACACCAGAATCGGATTCCTCCTCAGACTCCACCTCCGCCTCCTCAGAAGCGGACTCCTCCTCTGAATCCATTTCCTTGCCAACAAACGCACGTGCCTTGCCAGATGAGCTCTTCTTATGTGATGAAGACTTTGAGGAAGACTTGGAAGAAGACTTTGAGTATTTCTTCTTCTTCTTCTTCTTCTTCTTCTTCTTCTTCTTCTTCTTCTTCTTCTTCTTCTTGTCGTCAGAGTCATATTCCTTGCTCTTCTTCTTCTTTCTGTTCTCATTGTCCCACTGCGGACACTCAGAGATGAAGTGGCCAGTTTTCTTGCACTTGTGGCATGTTTTCTTCTTGTAGTCATGAGCAGAAGCTTCATCATTCCTTGAGCTTGATCGTCAAGACTTTCTGAAGCCTTTCTTTTTGGTGAATTTTTGGAACTTCTTCACAAGCATAGCAAGTTCCTTTCCAATGTCTTCAGGATCATCAGAACTGCTGTCAGATTCTTCTTCAGATGAGGAGACAGCTTTTGCCTTCAAGGCACGAGTTCGCCCATAGTTTGGACCGTAGATATCTCTTTTCTCAGAAAGCTGAAACTCATGTGTGTTGAGCCTCTCAAGTATGTCAGACGGATCGAGTGTCTTAAAATCAGGACGTTCTTGAATCATCAGGGCTAGGGTGTCAAACGAGCTGTCAAGTGATCTCAGTAGTGTCTTGACGACTTCATGCTTGGTGATCTCAGTGGCACCTAGGGCTTGAACCTCATTTGTGATGTCAGTGAGTCGATCAAATGTGAGCTGGACATTTTCATTGTCATTTCGCTTGAAGCGGTTGAAGAGGTTGCGAAGGACACTGATTCTCTGATCTCTCTGGGTTAAGACACCTTTGTTGACCTTGGAGAGCCAGTCCTAGACCAGCTTAGATGTTTCCAAAGCACTCACACGGCCATACTGTCCTTTGGTCAGATGACCACAGATGATGTTCTTGGCAGTAAAGTCCAGTTAAACGAACTTCTTGACATCAGCAGCAGTGACAACTTCTCCAGCCTTTGGAACGCCGTTCTTGACGACATACCATAGGTCGACGTCAATGGCTTCAAGATGCATGCGCATCTTATTCTTCCAGTAGGGATATTCAGTTCCATCGAAGACGGGGCACGCAGCGGAGACTTTAATTATCCCTGCAGTCGACATAGCTAAAACTTCAGGTGGTTAAACCGAATCACACAAAACAAGGGAGCACCTTACTCTGATACCAATTGAAAGTGCGTTATATCGACTAGAGGGGGGTGAATAGGCGATTTTTATGAAAGACTTCAAAACGTGGAAGTTTCGAAGACAATCGATAGAAATAAACCTATTACCATGCAGCGGAAGATAGACTACACTAGGCAAACCATAGTCAAGTATTCAATGAAGTGAGAGCACAATGACTAATAGCAGCAATGTAGTAAGGATCAGGTAGGAAGATATTATGAAGCCACACAGAACACGCAGTCACTCAGTGAAGACAAAAAATTATGCAAACATACAATGACTTCACAAGGAGTAACAGTAAGTAAAGGAAAGGGAAGGATGAAACCAGTGACTCGTTGAAGACAATGATTTGTTGAACCAGTTCCAGTTGCTGTGACAACTGTACGTCTGATTAGGGCGGCTAGGTATTTAAACCTGAGAACACACAGTCCCGGACACCCAGTCCTGAACACGCAGCTCAGGACACCCAGTCCTCATCGTATTCCCCTTGAGCTAAGGTCACACAAACCTCGCCCAATCACTCTGGTAAGTCTTCAAGGTAGACTCCCAAACCTTCACAGACTTCGTTCACCGGCAATCCACAATGTCTCTTGGATGCTCAGAACGCAACGCCTAACCGGCTGGAGGATGCACAATCCTCAAGTGTAATAAGTCTTCAGATCACACAGACAAGAAGACTTAAGTGATGCCTAATTCTCTTTGGCTCTGGGTGGTTAGGGCTTTATCCTCGCAAGGAATTCTCTCTCAAAGGCTTCGAGGTGGGTTGCTCTCAAACGACAAAAGCCGTACTTTAAATCTGAGCAGCCAACCGTTTATGGTTGTAGGGGGTGGGCTATTTATAGCCACTAGGCAACCCGACCTGATTTGTCCGAAATGTCCCTAGGTCACTAAGGAACTGACACGTGTTCCAACGGTCAGATTTCAAACTCACACGGCAATTTTACTTGGGCTACAAGCAAAGCTGACTTGTCCGACTCTGGACAAAATTCGCTCTTGTAGTCTTCACTAGAAGACATGGGTTTTGTTTAATCATCACTTCAGTCATTCTGGCTGGTTCTCTTGGACCCCACTTAACAGTACGGTGCTTCCTATGACTCAACACAGAAGAAAAAGAACTACGAAAAATCTAAGTCTTCGAGCTCCCTAGGCTTAATGCGGTATCTTCTCTTGTCATAGTCTTCAATGTGAATATCTTTATATATCACCTTTGACATCAATGTCTTCATACATTTTCAGGGGTCATCTCTGGTAGGAAAACCGAATCAATGAGGGATTTCTACCTGTGTTATCCTGCAATTCTCACAAACACATTAGTCCCTCAACTAGGTTTGTCGTTAATACTCCAAAACCAACTAGGGGTGGCACTAGATGCATTTACACGGGCGGCCGACCCAAACGGACAAAAAACGGACAAAAACACCGTCTGTTTGGGTCAGCCTGTTAGAGTTGCTCTAACTACAATGTCTCGTGATCAGCTGTAAAAAAAAACTCCCGTGATCTGAAATCGTGTGATGGGATGACTCACCGAGACAAGCAGGTGTGCCGACACTATCCAGATTCAAGGCCGTCAGTTTCCGTGAAGAAATCTGGTCTATTTTCTGTACTCTGACAACGATCCACTGTCCAGTAGGGCAGCAGTCCAGTACAAACGTCGGGTCAGGCAAGCACCGCCCAAACTTCACCAGAAAAAGCCTGACGCCGATGGCTGCACTGCCAAGATTTCTTTCTTTCTTTCTACACGGCCCGCTATACCAAGACCCAAGTACTCGTACTACTACAATCCAACAGGCAACGCCAAACGGATGGAGTGGGACTCACTTTCACCCTGGCAACCGGCGAGCATAAGTCAAAAACGCTCTTATATTATGGGACAGAGAAAGTAGTATATAGGAAAAACATTTGATAAAGGAAAGCAAACGTGATTATCAACTGTGCTGATTATGCTTAGGAAAAGAACATTTGTTGTTTCAGATGAACTTAATAGAGGGTATGTGAATCATTAAGCATGAATGCATTTTTGGTTGGCATTGCACATTAGCACAGCTGAAAAACTCATGAAAGCAATGCTTACCTGGGGAGATAATCTGGCATATATGATCTCCATATTTGCCAAGTTTGTCGTCCAGCTTCTGTAGCTTATACAGTATGAATAATTGAAAATGATCACTACTCAGTCCCAGACACTCCTTCCATTTATGAGTGCAATTGTTGGTACATCGTTAGGCGTAATGGTACACGCAGTCACAAGGGGTCCATGCAAAGCATCTTTCACAGTTGATGCACCGCACTGCATATATGTATGTAGTACATCCACCAACCAGGTACTGAGATCGCATTCTACACAAATCACACCCAATCCGAGCATGGAAACTGACGCAGCGAAATCAATGAACTCTTTAAACATGGCTGCAATTCCCTACGGATCAGGGACTTTACAATGGTACCTGTATCTCAGAGTACACAGAGTAACCTTTGATGCCAGCTTAATCTGCTGTCATCCTGTAACAGTTTATTTCTATATTTTCTTTATAACATTGCCAGAATCTTCCTTTGTAGGGACTCCTTTTTCTAAACCTACTGATATGTCGTTTTCGGGGTTCTGCTACCGCCTATATTTGGTGGCATAAACAGATGCCCAATGCTGTTCAGATACAGGTAGGAAAGGCTTCACCAGAAATCTTCAGCAATCAAAACACATGGGTGAGGAATAGGATTGTTACAGCAGGAGCTACAGTTCCAAGGAGTGCAACAATACCTGTGTGTTTTGAAAGATAAACACATTCAGATCTGCTTCCCCCCTTCTTTTGCTCAGCTTTATTTTGTTTCTTCTTGTCCCTCTACTTTTCAAAATATTCACTTGGTCTTATTAGCCAAAGGTGTCCAGGGCTGGTAAAGGAGTTCCATCTGAGTTCCTTTTACACAGCTTGAGGCAGAAGAAAGCTTATATTCAGGCTTTGCTGTCACAACTTCACAAAAAGGAAAAAAAGCCCAATCAGAAGAAAACAAGCATGAAGGAAAATGACATATTTTTTAGAGAAAGAAGAGTGATCAAAAACCTTTACCTCTTGGTTGGTGTAAAATAGCACACCGACAGCTCAAGGTAAATCTAAAAAATATACCAGCCAAGTGAACTGAACATAGACGGCGGTAAATTATGTATGATAGAATTGGAAAATAGTCGTACACAAAAGGAAAAGAGAAACACGTAAGCTTGTACGACTGAATTTCTTTAGTGAAGTTACACAAAGAAGATAGGTACCCCATAGCAATCACTTGAAGGACAAGTAATTAGCCTAGCAGCAGCACCTCCTACCTAACTTTATGTTCCACCAGTTCTTCCCTGCACATATGTAAGTTCCTCTTGGCTAGACTCAACAGAATTGTACAGAAGCTCACTTACATCTCCTTTAGTGCTCCACAGAATTATATGAGTGATGAAGTAGGAGACATATATAGATTATACGAGAGTAATCAGTACCACCATACAGAGAGATCATCTCCTCTGGCGAAGAAGAGATGATGAGGGAGGGTGATGCATGTGTTGCACTTCTGAGAAGCAAGCTCCATGGCCTGATCGAGAGGAACCACACTCTGGAAGAGGAGAACAAGCAACTGAGGCATCAAGTCAGCCGTCTAAAAGGCCAAGTCTCCTCACTTGAAGGGCAGGATACTGAGAGAAAGATAATGTGGAAGAAGCCGGAGAATTCTGCCACCAGCAACAACTACTTCAAGGAAAAACAGTTTGTTCACAACAATGATGATGTGAAGGAAGCTATGGATCTAAACAGCTCGGCATGTTACAGCAGGCAGCAATTTTCTAGGACACCGTCTGTGAAATCAAGAGCACCAAGGGTTCCAAATCCACCACCAAGTCCGACGTGCATCCAACCGATCATCAAGGCAAAAAAGGAAGGATCCATGGGTCCTCCTCCTCCACCGCCACCTCCCCTACCTTCCAGATTACTGAAGAGCACCAAGGGAGTCCAAAGGGTGCCAGAGGTAGTTGAGTTGTACCGGTTGTTAGTAAGAAGAGAAGGCAAAAGCGATGCGAAGTCTGGATCTGTGGGAATTCCAGTAGCTACTAACAGCCGAGACATGATCGGGGAGATAGAGAACAGATCAGCTTATGTTATAGCTGTAAGTACATATGATTTTCTATCTATTTTTAGATGTGCATATGATATACTGTTTACTTAATTAGCTGCCAATTTCTTTCTTAGTTTAATTTTTCTTTTCTTTTCGAACCAACATAAGCAACAAGAGTATGAGTAGTATGACAATTGCACAATATTTCCTCCCGCATGACAGTTACCAGTTCGTTGCTGTATTAAAGACAATATCTCAACAGATAGACTATTCTTTAAACATCTCTCCCATTTCATAAATAGTAATTTTTTATTGTGTAAAATTTTCACTCATCTTTAAAACCTTACGAATACACCACAATATATGATATCTTTTCCTTATGCATCAAAAAGCAATGCCATGCGTTAGTTTAAGAGCATGCGACATGTTCTTCTGATTTTTCTGTTTCCCTCCTGCAGTTGATAATGTTATATAACTCTTTATTCTTTTAGTACGAATAATCTTTTAATGTACATCTGAGTCATGTTTTCTCCCTATTATTCTGTATAGATCATTTATTTCCTCACCAATCCAAAAACATTCCCTTATGATTGTGTTCCAACAGATTAAATCAGATGTAGAAAATCAGGGTGAATTCATTAGCTTCCTGGCAAGGGAAGTTCAGAATGCAGCATACAAGGAAATAGCCGATGTTGAAGAGTTTGTTAAGTGGCTAGATGGGGAACTATCATACCTTATAGACGAACGGGCAGTGCTCAAGCACTTCCCTAACTGGCCTGAGAAGAAAGCAGATGCCATGAGAGAAGCAGCATTCACCTACCGGGATCTGAAGAACCTGGAAGCAGAAGCATCATCATTTCACGACGACAGGAGAGTGGCTACACCTATGGCTTTGAAGCGCATGCAAGCCCTACAGGATAAGTGAGTAGACGAACTGCATGCATTTAGTAAGGCTGTTACATTGTCAAACTTTCAACAATATGACATGATTCATACTTCCCCTTGTAGAATTGAACAAGGTATTCACAATACTGAAAAAATAAGGGACAGTGCAAGTGGAAGATACAAGGATCTCATGATCCCATGGGATTGGATGCTTGATTCTGGAATCATAAGCCAAGTATGTACCATCTACTCCCAAACTATCCATCTTTTTCATCAGTTTGATATAATAGAGAAGACAGAGTTAAGTGCATTTTACAAACTCGTCTTCAACTCCAAACCAACTTATGAGTTATGTGGTACACATTGGAATTATCCTACTACCCTTTTAGCTATAAATTCGTGTCTAATAGACATATCATATATGAAGTATCCTCTTGCTATGTTAACAGCTAAAGGCCGCTTCATTGAAGCTTGCAAAAGAATACATGAACCGCATTATGAATGCACTGAAGTCCGATCCATTTGTAAATGATGAGGAACTGCTCCTGCAAGGTGTCCGCTTTGCCTTCCGAATACATCAGGTAATTCTACCACAATCATGAATTACTTTCGGATGGCATTATGAGTTGCTACCTACAAACTAACTAACCAAGGTAACTTCAACAAACCAAATTTGCAGCTTGCGGGTGGCTTTGATGAAGGTTGCCGGAAAGCGTTCCAAGAACTCAAGACGTACGCAAGCAAGTCAGAGTGATCTGATGGATCATATATGGGTTCAAATAAGCATCATTGGGATGCAATGGACATAATTAAGTTTTGCCGAGGTTGGCTCCAGGTCGACTCCACTAGTCTCCAGGATAATTCCGTGAACAATTTTCTTACTTAATTATTTTGCATCTAAGATGCGGACCTCTTGGATGCAATTTGAAGCCTGAGAATTCTAAGTGCATCCACTCACCACTCTTAATTTAAGTACACCTTTTGGGAACATTCTAAAATTTCATTCGAGGCTGGTTAATAAAAGAAAACAAGAGCCAACCCTTTGATTGTTAGGTGGTCGTACCATGGAGTATCAAGTAAGAATCTGGAAATGGCATAATTTACGGATACAGACAGGACGACAGTATGTGCCCTTCATTCCTAAGGAGTGAGGTTCACAATTGTTAGGGCACACTGAATACGATTTTTTTCTTGTTAGAATTTGTCTGAGGTTTGCTAAAGAGCAAATTGGCTGTAAATGCTCAAAAGCTAGATGTCTGCTCCAAGTATTCAGACCTGCACAGCATTTATGCGACAACTGACAAGAGTATCAGATACATCCAGTTTTCCCATAAAAAAAGCAGACAAATCCACTTTTACCTAGGGCGCCTACCTTTTCAGATTCCGCTGTTGAGGGTGTTCAAGTGCACGCTGAATCAACAACAGCCTCTACTTCTCAGGAGCTCTAGTTGTCTGTAGCAATAAAAATACCACCTAAGCACCATAAGCCCGACATTTCCCACAATCCACCAATGGTGGATAGCCCTATTATACAGAGGACGGCAGTATAATCCTATTATACAGATAGGACGACAGTATAATCGTACTATACAGATAGGACGACAGTATGTGCCCTTCATTCCTAAAGAGTAAGATTCACAACTGTTAGTGCACATTGAATAAGGTTTTTTCTTGTTAGAATTTGTCTGAGGTTTGCTCAAGAGCAAATTGGCTGTAAATGCTTCCCATTAAGTAACAATTGCCAAACCATATCTCTCCTTAGGCTTCCGATTAAGCATAAATGTGATGAGGATGGTCTAACAATAAGCTACAGAAAATCTTAAGAAGTACTATCGTCTCAAATCGTGTTTTGGATCGAAGGCAGCAGGATCATGCGGTTTGGCAAAATGGGCAAGTGTTCCCGGCGCCAAAGATCCACAAACCAGAGAAAATCTACAAGGTTGCTGTCAAGGAAAAAAAAACACGGGCACCAATCAACTTCGCTCTACGGCGCCTACCATTTCAGATTCTGCTATTAACTGCTGCATTGTTTCGAATCAACAACGTCATTTACTTCTTTAGCTGCTAATATTGTCCGTAAGCAATAAGAATACCACCTATATATAACCCTCAAAAGAATTTGCACAATCCACCAATGGTGGAAAGAATTTGCGAGATTACTCAACTACCCAAACAGAGATGCGCGAGCAAACCAAACACGAATGCATGGAGCTGGCAGGCTGCTGCAATATCTACAAGAGCATCACACAGACGTGCTGCAATATCTACAAGAGCATCACACAGACGTGCTGCAATATCTACAAGAGCATCACACAGACGGGAAAGGAAGGAAATCAGCCACCTTACCCGCGAAAAAAAAGGAATCAGCCACCCCCCAAAAATACCTGGATCGTGTAGCCCTTGCTGGTGCGGCGGAAAAAACCGGCGGCGGCGGGCCGGTCCATATGACGGCGTCTCCCCGCGGCACCGCCTGCTTCCCGCGTATCTCTCTCCCTCTCTCTAGGCTGCTCGCCCCCTTTCTCCCCGCTGAGACGCTTCGCCCGCCGTCGTCGGCCGGCGGTATTGCTGTTGTCATCGGACATTCCTAGGCTGGCTGGTGGGCCAGGTACGTTTCCGGCCCCACCAGCTGTTGCGGATTACGAAGGGATCTACCACCATCGCACCTCCCCTCGTGGCCCCACTTGACAGTCGCACGAAAAGACGATACCGAGGCGCTCGCTTTTCTTCCTTCCGGCACCTTCCAAGTCCCCCTTCTGGCCTCCCCGGGGATGGCGACGGCGGCGAGCTCCGGCGGCGTATCCGACCATCAGTATGTCTCGGTCAAGTTGGAGAGCCCCCGCCTGGCGGCGCTCGACCTCGCCCCTCACCTCTTCGGCTCCCACCCCGCCGCCGGCTCGTGGGACCCTACCAAAGCCGTAAGCGTCGCATCCATCCCCTCTTGTTCGCGAGTGTGTTTCCCGTGCGGAGATTGATGGAATTTCTTTTTCCTGGTGGTGTTCGCAGCTGCCGATGGAGCGGGCCGCGGCCGCCATTTGGGAGCTCAGCTGCGTCCTCCCTTCTCGACACGGTGAGTTGGCTCATTTTATCATGCTGTTCGACAACTCCATGTGGGTTTGAGATCCCTTCTGAGGAGGTTTGCGCTGTGATGAGCTATCTTGCTGTGTCATGCTGCTGGGATGCTCTTGTTTGAGTTGTTGGGTTGGGCTTTAATTGTTTATTGGGGCTGTCTCCTGTCTGTTTAATGTGTGTACATATTTTGTCATGAACTAGTGATTTGTCATTGCTGAGTATAACAATGTAGTACATGAAGTTGGGCCTTCGAAATGAAATAAAGTGATTCTTCAGCTGATCATTTGCTATGCTCTGGTTAACTGAGTTGTTTACTTACTACATACGCATGGAGTTAGATTCTCTTCAGTTTTTTGAGCATCCTGACTAGTTTTATGCCCTTTATTTGTTATGTTTTGTTAGAAACACTGGATTTCAAGTTACTATTGAAGCCAAAAGCCGATAGCTCAGAGTGCATTGTTGAGGAGGGACCGAACCGACCGCTAGGTTGCGGGAGCAATCAAGTGGAAATGACGGATGCAGTCTTTAAACTCACTGAGAAAGATTCACTTGAGTGTAAGGTTTGGGTTGAGACAGAGATGTTGTCCCCATTTGACCTAGCCGCAAGCTGGAAGGCTCATCAGGAGAATCTTCAGCCTTCAAGGGTGCGAGGGACCTATGATGTCGTTATGAACACTGAGACTGAAGCCAGGGACGAGGTTTGAATTCTTTTATATGCTTTATCTTACTTCTGTATTATGGTGCTGCCGAATGTAATTAGGAAATTGTAAACCTAACCCTCTAATAATCTTTTAACGGATAGTATATATGCTTATTTTGCAAAAACCTGGTTTCTTTGAAAGTAGTGTTTGACTGTTTGTAGCATCTACTTTCCAGCCAATGCTTTGTTGTTAACAGTCCGATACCTTAGAGGGTGCTATGTAATAGGTTGACTGTTTGAGGCAGCTTGCTACTTGCTTGTGGACCTGGACCTCATGTCTGGTTCCTAGCAAAACTCACTTGTTTCAACACGTTCCCATTTCCCTGCTATTAATTGGTGTAATGAAGTGATGTGTTCACTCAAGAGGGTGTGAAACTGACCAAGTACCCAGCAGATTTCAGAACCATGACTGACAGTACATCTTACATATTACTTTGATGTTTCAGCTCTTGTGTTCTTGTGAATGTAACCTACTCTCTCCGGTCATCATGGTGTTTGAGATGCTTGGCCATTAGTTTCCATTACAGATATTTAAAGTTTGTAATATTATGGAAGTATTTCACAGTGAGTTGCCATTTTACTCTAGTGGTCAAATGTCAAAAAGTTCAATGGCATGCTTCCAATGGTCACAAGAAGTTGTGACCAGTGGAAGTATTGGAGTAATGCCTTTAAAACCCCAGAATGGTGACAGATTTTACCTTTAGAAGAACTGCAAGCATTTAAAATATATCAAACCAAGCAGAAAATCAAATGGTAAAAAACGTCCCAGTGTAGGACTGCGGGAAAAGACCAAATTGCATTTAGCACAAGGTACTTATGTGACCTAAAAGTTAGTTGCCCTAACTAATTTAGACTGCCCCACTCATGTCCAAGCTGTCTTTATGCGAAGTGTGACACCCAGGTTTGGCAAAATATATTAGTGTAAAGAAGTAGGTTCAAGGGTCTTTCCGAAGGCAGGAGCAGTGTTTGTTACTGTGTACTTAAAAAAATAAATTCTTCCCACAAAGCTGTTGCCTGTGTTTCTATTGCACTATAGGTGGTGCTTCCTTTTCTGTTCTGCCAATTTTGTCTTTTTCCTTCAAGCAGAATGACTTCGCTTCTGGTTTGGAGCTTGATTTAGAGAAGTATGTAGTTCCAACAACACCCAACATGGGCTCAGGTGTTGTTTATGCAGCTAACTTGACTGAGAATCCCCGCTCTTTATTGGACACCGGTATCTCACCAAACAATTTGATCAAAGGTGACGCACCCCTGAATCATTATGCTAACACAAAGAAGGTATGACTTAGTTTTCTCTGCTCTATTCAGAATTGACTGTTAGCTTTAAATCATGTAGCGTCGACATTTATTCATTTATACAATCCATTATAGATGGTAGTTGCTGCCCTTTTTAGTAAACTATGTGCAAATTTAGGCAGCTTAAATAGAAGCCACTTTCTTCAATAGTGTCATCCGTTTCTTTAGATATCCAAACAAATGAGCTACTTTCTCATATGTCTTTTGTTCGTTCAGAAAAGAAAGGAGAGGTTGAATTGATTTAAGTTAAATGAGATTATGAGCCAGGAAAAGTTTCTGCTATTATGTTATATATGTTAGGAAATGTGACTCGTTACGAATGACGTGCTTGGAGTTTTTTCTTGTGGTCATGGATCTACCAGATTTTCTTTACTTGTTTGAACTTAAGCCTTATCAAAAGTTTCTGCATTATGTAAGTCAACAGATAATGGATGTTCATCTTATGGATGGACTTATCTGTATGTGTTAGAGACTGAAACTCGTTTAATATGCACATGTACCATACAGTTGGTTCGCTTTCTATGTCTATGAACTGAAACATTGCAATTATTTTCTGTAGCAACTGAAGAAGCTTTTGTTTATCATTAAATATATATATTTCTGATTTAGGCCTCATGGGAGGATTAAAATATAACTATTGCTAATAAGACTAGGATAGTATGAGAGAACTAAACATGCATTTGTCAGGTTTCCCAAAGCCGACACTCAGGGGGCAGGCCTGGGATTGTTCCAGACTTCAGGCCATAGCTGCTTCCACAAAGCCGCCTTGGCTGAACCCCTGTTGCATATACCACTCTTTATGTGTCTGCTATCATTGTCATTTGGTCAACAGCCAAAGGAGACGAACACATCCCATTCAGATTAGAACAAACTTTTTGAAATATATATGTCTACATTTTCCTACATTTGGATAGAGGAGCTCCTGTTAATATCAACACTAGGAATGATTTATAACTTATGCCTCAGGATGTAGATGGAAGACATACTCCGTCACAGGAAGAACAAAAGGCAGTCTTTGTAGATAGAGGTGTTGGTTCACCAAGGTTTGCTAGACCAACAAACGAAACCGTTTCAACGAGCAACATCAAGCAGGATTCTGAAGCAAAGTTGGTATGTATTGTTGAGCTATTTGGTATGTGCTAAATAGGCATTGAGCTTTAACTCATTGAAACTTCCATAACTTCTTCGTTATTGCAATTCATGCAGGACTTAGTTCTCCCGAGTCTTAAACTACAGTAACTGTGTAGAAATATTTATGATGTATAAACTCATCAGTTTATTTGTTTCAAGCTATCATATATCACATAGGAACTTCACCCTTTGGTTTATTCTTTAAAAATAAAAATTCATCCCCTATGATAAGTCCTGTACTATGAAGTTTCTGAATCTGTCAAAAATACATGTTCTCAAATCTGTCATCTGAAGTTCTTTCAGCTTTGGCTATCAGGGTATGCCAGCAGCAGAAGGAGCTGTTGCAGCAGCAGCTGTAGCTGATCAGATGTACGGACCAAAAGAGGACCGCAAGTTGGTCATTGTGCTGGTAATTTTCATGCCACTTATGTATTCAACAAATATTTTAACAACAAAGAATGTGCAGCACTACCTCAGGGTTTTCTTTGTGTTGATAATTGCTCAGTTATATATTTATGGTTGATAAGATATGAATATAGTTAAATATGGTTATACTCATTCCTCTGAACTCCTTGAAGCATTTTCTGTTGTTTCAACTACCTTGTCTGTCCTTCTGTAATCATGTGCTGACATTGTAGGTTGGGCTGCCAGCTCGTGGTAAGACCTTTACAGCAGCTAAGCTTACAAGATATCTCCGATGGTTAGGTCATGAAACAAAACACTTCAATGTTGGAAAGGTGAACATTTAGCTTAAGCTAGTTTTGCAGATAACTGCACATATTTATGGTAATCACTAACCCTGTGTATTTTTTGATGTTTCAAATATAGTACCGTCGGCTCAAGCATGGCACTAATCAGGTACTTGCATTTTTATGTGCCTAATCACTGTTACTAGCATTGGAGTATTTTAACAATGCTCAGGTGCTACTGACAACTGGCTAATTTTCTGGTGGTTTTCATGGGAAATGACGAACTTGTAATTTCCATTTCCGTTGAGTCCAGCATAGGATTTTATTCACTCATGAAGTATTTTGAATCTGAATGGACTTTGAAATTGTGATCCTATTTATGAGTTTTGTTAAGGAAGAGTTCTCTAATTGCATCATTTTCTTTTGCGCAGACTGCTGATTTCTTTCGTGGAGATAACAAGGAGGGTGTGGAGGCACGTAATGAGGTTGGTGCATTGCTACTATCACTATGTTGAAAGTCAAAAGTAACAGGGAAATTGTAAGTATTTATGTTGAATCTAGAGCATGGGCAATGCTACTCCCTCTAATTCCAAATGTGTGTTATTTTTGATAATGACATGGTCTAGTGCACTATTTTGACTACTAACTTGTGTCCAGTATGCTGTTACAATTATGAAAGTATGTTCATGATGAAATAGGTAATACCGCTTCCAAGTGGATAATCTAGAGCTCAAATTCCTTCTATATATGTTAATGTTGGTTATCAGACCCAAAAATGTTTTCTTAAGGGAATATTTTACTTTCTGTGGATCTAGTTTGCATGCATTTTCATACATAACAAAGTAACAAACCTATATGTTTTCCATGAAACACATAATTCTTGCATTTTATGCTAAACTATTTTATGCATATTTTAGGTGGCAGCATTAGCAATGGAAGATATGCTATCATGGATGGAGGAAGGTGGCCAGGTAAGGCAATTTTTTCTTGTCTTATTCTCTTTTTTTAACAACTGATTATTTCTGCTGGTCTGCAGGTTGGTATTTGTGATGCCACAAACAGCACAAGAAGTCGAAGGAACATGCTGATGAAAATGGCTGAAGGAAAATGTAAGGTACAAATTAAATCGGCGGTAGCTCTTGAGTGTCTTCTCAGTTGGAACCATTTGGATCCATCGGTGATACTTGTCACTCCTACACTTTTTAGTGTAACTGGCCACTTCCCCTGCATTTCTAAAAATAACACCTGAAACCATTTTTCATGGGTATATGTTCCAGATAAACTCCAGAGGCAAATACTGTTCCATGTGAACATTTCTGTGTGTGTTGGCCTAAGTAATTGTTGTGTGTGCCTGCTTAGTGAATGCATTCACATTCTGAAGGACAAATTTCTAAAAGCATGATCTCTAAAATTTAATCAGGAGCAAGTAACAAAATTTACTCAAAAGTTCTTACACATATCCTAGTAATTACAATTATTATCTGGAAGACTAGAATAATCACTATTTACAGAATAAATTGACATCACACCAGCTATTTTGAGCTGAGTTGCACCAAATGCTAGGTCCAAGTGACATGTTTAATAAAATACCACTCACTTTGACATTGTTTTGCACATCTAACATTGCCCTTCATATTCTGATTTGAGTCGCATAAAACACCATGTAGACCAAATGCGCCACCACACATGTTAAATATGCCGAGTTACTGTACAGTTTGTGACCTAATTATCTGCTCTTTAATATTGGCCATTCGTTCTACTTTCTAGATCATCTTTGTGGAAACAATATGTAATGATCAGGATGTTCTTGAGAGAAATATTCGCCTGAAAGTTCAACAAAGTCCTGATTATGCGGAGCAGTGAGAAACATCTTGCCTACTCACTTGTCAACATCATACCAAGGCATTTCTTGTGTCATTGATGTTGTTTGTATTACAGAACGGATTTTGAAGCGGGTGTGCGAGATTTCAAAGAGCGACTGGCATATTATGAAAAGGTCCATAGCTGCTGAATTGTGTTATTTGGGGAAAAATTGTGCGTGGAATTTCGAATAGCTATACCCAAATAATTTGAAATTTCTGCAGGTGTATGAACCAGTAGATGAAGGGTCATACATAAAAATGATCGATATGGTTAGTGGGAACGGGGGCCAATTGCAGGTATGTATGTGCAGTCAATCTGAGATATGTTAAATAGAGCAAAAGTTCATCCGGTTTGATCCTATTGTGGACATTGTTTGAAATTTGACGTTTCTTTCTATTTTGTGATAACTGTATACTTATTAACTATACAATCTAAGAGTCGGTTCTCTTCGTGTTTGCTATACAAAACCAAATATGTGGACTAGATGCAAATATATACTGCTGTGGTGAAGACGATATTATTAACTTGCAATCTTTGCAACTAGTTTCAAAGATCCTAATCTGTCTGTTACTTTTTCATGCAGATCAACAATATAAGTGGTTACTTGCCTGGACGGATTGTCTTCTTCTTGGTATATATCCAAAATATCTGAACCTTTTCTTATCACACCTTAAGATTAACTGATGGCTTTGAAGTTCATTATGATTATGATTTCCAATTCATCCAATGTTAGATCAAATTGCAATATGAGTTATGTTTAGTGATTCAATGATACAAGCATCTATCTTGGGTCTCTCTAATTTTACCCACTGTTCTCTGCATATTTGAAAATTGAAATTATATCTTTCCTTCTGCTCAGTACTTTACAATTGGTGTTGTATAAGACCCAGGGAGACTTCCATGGGACCATGTTTCATTTGGGGTAGGGGTACCTTTCAGGCGATTGATTACTACCACTTTAGGGTCGATAGGGACAATGCTTGCCATGTTAACCTAGTTTTCAAATTGATATTGAATGCATAATACTGACAGCAGTCCTAAATCATGCTTATGGCTTATGTTATTACTATATTGGGCGAGTTCCATTTATTTCTGATAGTAGCGGATGCAATTAAGTGGCACACTGCTGTTTTGGTTCTAATGCTACTTGTTTTGTTAACTGATACATTTATTTTTGTTACAGGTGAACTGTCATCTTACACCTCGTCCTATCCTGTTAACTAGGCATGGGGAAAGTTTAGATAATGTCAGAGGAAGAATCGGTGGAGATTCATCTTTGAGGTCTTTAATTTCTTTGTCCTACAGTCTTGTTGTTTAGCCTTTGCTGCCATACTGAGTTTCATTTGGGTACTACACTAAGGAACAATACATGAGAAGTTCTAAATGGTTATTAATCTTTCGTGCTTGCAATAAAACCATCCGCCCACTAAGGGGACAACATTTACAGATCCAAATTATAAAATTTGAGTTGACCAATCCTTTTCTTGCTAGCTAATCTAAGTTTTCTTTTGCCTTTTTCTTGTTCTTGAACGGCTTTTGCTCTTTCTAGTTGAGTGCCTTTCTTAGACTTTATTATCCATATGGCACCTCCGGAGTGTGCATGGTTATTCAAACTGGACATGTGATTATCTAATTTTACATACCAGTAACCTCTATTGTCTATAGCAAGATTCGGACATTCATCTTCTCTGTTTACATTAAATGGAAAAGGAAAAAGAGGAAAGGGAAAAGAGGAAAGGGAAAAGGAAAGGGGGATTATAGCATGCCTTGATGGAAGGATAGCAGTAACTACGTGCATAATGATATACCAATCAACAACCTGGTCATTACATGCCTGGGCACAGTAGTTTTCATCTTTCTTTTTGTCAGCCCCCTGTGCATTCTATATTTGAAAACCTTCGCTTTGGCTTCACCTGACTGAAAATAAATGGTATTCAGTGAGGTCGGGGAGGTTTATTCAAGGAAACTTGCAAGCTTTGTAGAGAAGCGACTGAAGTCTGAGAGAACCGCCTCCGTAAGTATGCCTTTTGTTACTACCGTTGAGAAAGAGACCTACTTGCTAAATATATGTGCAACATCCAATTCAGATATGGACTAGCACACTCCAGAGGACAATATTAACTGCACAGCCAATCATCGGATTTCCAAAGGTAGGTTGTCATTAATAATTAACAAAGTTCAGCAAAATTTATCTGCCCCTAATTGTAGCTGGGAAAACTAAATGGTTTTCCAACATTTCTTGTAGATACAATGGCGTGCTCTTGATGAGATAAATGCTGGTGTTTGTGATGGGATGACATATGATGAAGTAAAGAAAAATAAACCTGAAGAATATGAGTATGTAAATTCACTGATTTTATTGCTTCATTTTTTTTCCCTTGAAACAAGGCATGCCACAGGATATTGATTGATGCACCTATAATTTTAGCAACTCTTTGTAGTAACAATCTGATCAAATTCAAGCCACGGATTGTTCTTTTAATCATGCAATATTAATCGAGCATCATACGAATCCTTATCGATGGGTTTTTCTATACAGTATTTTAGCTTGTAATATTTCATATAAATCTGTTATATGAAGTTAGGAAATTTAGTGAAATGGTTAACAACGTACCATGATATATGAACACAGCATCTGTCAACCAGCAATCCAGGAGTCTCTGCACATCCAGTGCCTATGAATCTATGTCTTTGTTTTTACTGTTCCTCATTTTCTTGAAGAAGATTTCATTTACCTGTATGTGTCTATTTAGATCACGTCGCAAAGACAAGCTGAGGTACCGTTATCCTAGAGGAGAATCCTACCTCGATGTCATTCAGAGGTTAATCCGAGTTGCTTAGTACCATCACATGCCTCTTTACATAATTCAACTAGTGTATTTCTTGTTGGTGCCTCTCTTAATCTTGTCAATTTTGTGTGTGCAGATTGGAACCTGTAATAATTGAGCTTGAAAGGCAGCGTGCCCCAGTGGTAGTCATAGCTCACCAGGTAAGCGTGTCCAGCTTTTGCATTTTTCTAGACCTTTTCTTACCGAAGTATGCATTATGGATGTATGAGGGAAGAAACTCTTGTAGGCTGTGTTGAGATCACTATATGCATATTTCGCGGACAAACCACTGGAGGAAGTTCCTAAGATTGAAGTAAGCACGTGTTGCAACATCTTATAGTATCATCATGGCTGAAATCATTTGTTCGTGACGACTGAAATCATTTGTTCCTCTAGATACCTCTTCATACAATCATTGAGATAAAAATGGGCGTCACTGGTGTTGAAGAGAAAAGATACAAACTCATGGACGCAGTGAACCCAACTGCAGAGGTCTGAGGCATGGCGCATGGAGTCTGTCCTCTCAATTCAGACAGCACAAATAAATTTCCGGATGATAGTTTTATTTACCGAAGTATGTAGATGTAGATGATACCCAAACGTATCACTATATTTCATTGTCCAGAAGTAAAGCTATAGTGCAAAAGTGAACCATTCTTTATGAAGTCTGGCACATAGATGATCAAAGTTTTGAATTTTGGCTGGCCATGTAAAGGTTCGCTTGGGGCAATCCAGATGGATTCATTCATGTTCAACTGAACTTGTTAATTCAAGATTTGCATGTAACACCACAGATTCAGTTTATAAGGCCAAGATTTGGGATCGATCGATCCAAGTAACCGCGTGGGCGTGGAGACGCTACCTAGTCCGAATTTCAGCTTTGTGAAATATAACCGGCTATATGTGTTGCTGTATATTTCGGCGTGTACCATATGGATATGGATTACAAGTGATGCCCTGAATCAAGCGCCAAAGCCAACTGCCTTTTATGTAGTAGAATCTTCTCTCATAAATTTGCGTACGACAGTAGTTCGGCGTGTACCATATGGATATCAGGATAGATTAAGAGTGATGCCCTGAATCAAGCACTATCTGCTGCACGTTCAGTAGAAACAATCAAGGGCGTGTTTGGTTGCAGTTTGCAACAGTAGTTGCATTGCATGTCCATCTCCAGCCAGTAGTTGCATTGCATGTTCATCTTTAGCCAGTCTGGTTCTTGAAATGCAGCTTTATATGCAGTAGATGCAACATATTTGGGTGCCTGCATCGCATGGAGGAGCACTTACCCCTGCTGTTTGGTTGCCGTTTTTGTGTTTAGGGTGTGAGTAGATGAAAACTTCAGTTGTTTGGTTGCAAACAACGTTTGTGCTTTGCTCACCCCATTCAAATATGGTGGCCTTACCACCACATGATCAGCACAACAGCAAGATCAAACAAATCAATCAATTAAATGAAATCAAACACATCAAGCAAGAAAATGACAGCAAACTACTTAACTACATAGCATAAGTCTAGATTAACAGCAGGGGCATCCTGCTTCCCTGCTCCATGCCAGGGTGCTGCTCCTGGTCAAAATATGAACAAGTTCCCATCACAAGTCTGCCACACACCATAAAAGTTCAACACTAACACCTTACTTAACTTAACTACATAGCATGCTCGATGTCACCAATGCATTTGTGCCTGCTGCAACAAAACCTGCACATGACCAAGGAGTCGTGGTTGTAGATCTGAACCTTCAGTCCGAGTCCTGAGATGCGCACAACGACGAGGTCGCCGGGGACGATCCGGTGGCGGCGGCAGAAATAGTTCCAGCCCCGGCCAAGCACCATGTGCCCCTTGAAGTTCTGGACCTGCACCCAGAACACGCATCGCTTGTTCGCCGACAGCCTGACCACGCGCGAGAGCCACTTGATGACCAGCCAGGTGTTCATCACCTCCACGAACTTGCGAGGGACGACGAGCATGGCGAGGTCCTCGTTGTCCTTAATCTGCTGGTAGAAGCGCAGCGGCTCCCGGGCCCCCCTCCTCGTGGCCCTGCCTCGAAGATCGTCCCCTTGAACGAGGCAGGCTCATGAAGGCGATCCTGCCAGGTAGGTCCACCGTCCCGAGCCACCTATTCGTGGGGATGAAATCCTTGGCGCCCTCAGCTCCGGCCACCACCTGAGCTCCTCCACCCGCCACATCCCAGTCAGTCTTCAATATCTTGTCAGGTAAGATGACAAGTATTAGTGCACAAACTCTTTGCAAAATGGCACTGCTCAAAGACATTTGCCCAAGAGCAAATGCCACTGATCAGCGCACAAATTCTTTGAGCAAATGCCACTGATCAATGGAACTTGCAGTTGGGCAAATGCCATTGATCAGTGGCACTGATCAGTGGACTTGCCCAATAGCATGTGCCACTGATCAGTGGCAGGCACTTGTTGTTGGGCAAGTCCACTGATCAGTGGCATCTGCTTTTCTGCAACTGCCACTCATCAATGCATTATCCTAAGCATGGAAACATCTAAAAATAGCAACAACAAGTGCCAATAGCACCCATGTGCACCCATGCACATTTGGCAGCATCCTAAAATGGTCCTACTACATGCACGTATAACAATCAACACAAACTCTAGCGTGAACATGCATGTAGCAACATGAACAACAACATGAACATGATCCTAGCTTCGACATGAACATGCCATTTGCATGAACACACATCCTAGCAAGACCCTACCATGAACACATATCCTAGCAAAGCACACTACCATTGGGGATTCTAGCATGAACACAGATCCTAGGACACACTAGCAGTAGCAGAAGAAAATTATCCTAGGACACACACTATACGAAACAAGAACAGATCGGTCCGATTGGATTCGATTGGGATCGCATCCAATCGGATCTACTCGAATCCTATCTAATCCTATCGAATCCACTAACTACCAGCACATGGCTAAGAAATAAACCCCTAATCTACATCTACGAGCAAGCATTGAGGGTGTTTGACTCACCGGAGCACGCGCAGTCGCAGCGAACCGAGGCCGGGGTGAAAATCCCAGCGGGAAGGGGAGAGGTGGCAGAGCAGAGAGGAGCCGACCCTGGCTACGGCTTGTGGCATCGGCCCCGTGCTCATCGCCACACTGGAGGTTGAGGAGGACGGCCCACCGACAGGAGAAAACCCTTGGACGGGTGTCGGTGTCAAAACCGGCGGATCTCGGGTAGGGGGTCCCGAACTGTGCGTCAAGGCCGGATGGTAACAGGAGGCAGGGGACACGATGTTTTACCCAGGTTCGGGCCCTCTTGATGGAGGTAAAACCCTACGTCCTGCTTGATTAATATTGAAGATATGTGTAGTACAAGAGTATATCTACCACGAGATCATGGAGGCTAAACCCTAGAAGCTAGCCTATGGTATGATTGTTGTATATGGAGTTGATGTCCTACGGACTACAACCCTCCGGTTTATATAGACACCGGATAGGGTTAGGGTTACACAGAGTCGGTTACAATGGTAGGAGATCTTGAATATCCACATCGCCAAGCTTGCCTTCCACGCCAAGGAAAGTCCCATTCGGCCACGGGACGAAGTCTTCAATCTTGTATCTTCATAGTCCTGGAGTCCGGCTGAAGGTATAGTCCGGCTACCCGAACACCCCCTAATCCAGGACTCCCTCAGTAGCCCCTGAACCAGGCTTCAATGACGACGAGTCTGGCGCGCAGATTGTCTTCAGCATTGCAAGGCGGGTTCCTCCTCCAAGTCCTTCATAGAAGATTGTAAACACCAAAAGTAGTGTCCGGCTCTACAAAATAAGTTTCCACATATTGCCACAGAGAGAATAATATAAACACAAATCAAATCTGCTGACGTATTCCGCAGTGCGTCATCACACTACGGCCAAGTCCTTTACTCGAATCGTTTTTACTTTTCCACCCCAGCACGTTTTTGCGAGGCGGTTTCCTTGGCACGTCTTGTCAAAGCAGAGATCGTGTACCCCCTTTTATGGGACTCTCATCAATACGGACGTGGGTAACCCAAACGCGCCCGTTAGCACGTTTCCTCGATTAAAGACGAGTCTCGAATGGTTACGGGGAGGGCTCCTGGCATTCAACCTCTTATAAAGAGACCAAGGCCTTACTTTTTTCAATCTCAAGCGAGTTCGCTCGTCGCCTCGAGTTCCGACACCCTAGGCTCCAGATTCCAGGCGCTTCGGACCTTCAACAATGTCCGGTTCTGACCTTCAAGGCCGATGGACGCCCTCCTCCGTCACGAAGGAGGACGTACTAAGGTTGAGGGCGGCTAAGTTCCTGACCGGCGAAATTCCGCATAGGTTGCCTGCTCCAAGGCAGGTCATTCCCAGTCCCCAGCCCGGCGAGAGCGTGGTGTTCATGTCTCACTTCCTTCGGGGGTTGGGCTTCCCGGTGGATCCCTTTGTGAGGGGACTGCTGTTTTATTACGGGCTGGAATTCCATGACTTAGCTCCGGAGTCCATCCTCCATATCTCCTCGTTTATTGTCGTGTGTGAAGCGTTCCTCCGTGTTACCCCTCACTTCAGATTATGGCTCAAGACCTTCAAAGTGGAGCCGAAGATGATCAAGGGATGGCACGCAGAGTGCGGAGGCGCTGTTATAAGAAAAATTGCTGATGCTCCATGGCCCGAGGGCTCTTTTCAAGGGGAGCTAGGCTTGTGGCAACGAGAGTGGTTTTATATCACCGCTCCCCGGAGCACCAAGTGGGTGGCGCCTCCTGCCTTTCGTTCGGGTCCCCCACCACGGCTAGCGTCATGGGTCAACAGAGGGTTAGATTGGGGTTTGCACAAAGACGTGCCCTTGTTGTAGGGCCGCATTAAGGATCTCTTGGAAGGAGACCTCGGCCTGGTCAAGGTGACGCAGGTCATGCTGATTCGCCGAATATTGCCCGACAAACGTCGCTCCCTTCGCCTATGGGAGTTTAATCCAGAGGGACCGCGAGCTCTCCAGAATTTCATGGGCGCAACGCCCACGGAGATGTACAAACTATTCTTCGGATCACAAGAGATGTGTCCGGATTTAACCGAGGACGCATGCCTAAGCTGCAATCGCCCGGATACTCAAGTAAGCAACCTTGTGCCCGGACCTTCTATCCGTATAATTGTCATAAACTTGCCCCTAAAAGAGCCGTCCTTTTATACAAGAGTGGATAGCGAAGGCAAAGCTGATCAGGTGTCCGGCTCCCCTTCCCGAAACCAGGCCGGATCCCGTGCTGATCAGGATGCTGGAGATAACGCCTTTGGAGGGAAGCAAGTGGGAGGACAAGGAAACTATGGCCTCCTCGAAGGAGGCTGCTCCGAAGGGGGGAACCGACAATTCCTCTCCTAAGGGGAAGAAGAGAGCCGCCTCTGACGACCCGGAAACCATGGCCTCGAAGCGGGGGGAAAAATCCTCGTCAGAGGGTCCGACGCCGGGGAGTTCCTCGGCCGGACTACACCCTCAAGGGGATCAGCCCTCCAGTGAGCCGTAAGTAGAGAAAGATTTTCCTTTTGAGGGATGAGGGAAATCCTTGATTTATATCTGAGAAGATTAACCGATTTTTTACCTTGTAGCTCGGACCTCAGCCCTTCTCAGTAGAGCTCGTCTTCGGGGGATCTCCTTCTGGAGATGATGGAGAGCGGGACGCCTCCCCCTGCCGTGCCGCCTAGCGAGGCGGGCGACCCTGAGGTGTCGTCGCAGAGGGTTTCTCCGAATCCGGCAGGGGCGGAAGATAGCTATGTGGCCTCCCAAGGTTCTCCGCGTCCGGCCTTCGAAAGAGGTCGTGGGACAAGTCCGGCACCGTCTGGTGCTCGACCGGAGGAGCTGAAGATTCTGCTGGGGCGACTTCTATCTCGGAGGAGCACCGTGTATTGATGGGCACGGTGATTGAAAGGATCTCATCCGCAGAGAGCGGACTGCATGATGCCGTTAAAAGTTTACTGACGGGTTTTGAGGTACATTAGATAATGTACACTTTTGTCAGTTGCGCATGAATAAGATGTGCCCTGTGTAGATAGTAGCCCCTGAGACTCTGCGCGTCGTCAAGAAATGACGGCACGCAGAGGATCATAATCCCAGGTCTAAAATGTCGCCTTTGAATGTAGGCGGCAGGGTGTCCGGAATCGAGTCGAACTGATGATTTTGCCGAACTAAAGTGGCAACTGGACTTGGCAGATGCCAACATCGCGCTTGTCAACAAGCGGCTTAATGAGGCTCAAGGTATGTAATTCCTCGGGCGGCATCAGGTAAGAAGAGTTTTATGCCAGTGTCTTACGATGTGTGTGCTTGACGCAGATGGTGCGGCCGCCGTGGAGAGTCTTAGGGCAGAACTTGCCCGAGCTAAAGAACAAGCCAGAGAAAGTGATGCGGCTGCCAAGAAAGCCCTTGAAGAGATGAGAGCCGAACAGGCTGCTCATTGCCGAAGCAAGGAAGAGATGGCCGAAAAGTTAAAGAGCGCTGCAGACCGTTGCAGACTTCTTGAGAAAGAAGACCAGGCGAAACAGACGGACTTAGAGAAGGCCGTTGCTAATGCCAAGGACGCGCGCTCTGCGATGAGAGCTGCAAAGGAGGAGCTGCGTCTGGCCGAACAGATTGCGACTGGAAAGCCCTTTATGCTGCGAAGGAAATTTTGTGATCCGAAGTTTGCTCCGTTGGACCGGATGTGGAGTGTGGAGGATACCTATCTGGATTTGGCAGCGAGTGCTGCTGATGCGATCGAACCTTTCGAGATCAGAAGGATCGCGAAGTGGAAAAGCTTTTCTGGTCGCAGTTTCACAATCCAGAGCGCCCACTGGCAGTGGACGATCGTTTGGCTCAATTGGCCGAACTGAATAGGTTGTCCGGACTCGCCATGAAGTACGTCATGGGTCATCTGTGGCCGGGGAGATCGGAGCCGAAGAGTTATTTCAGCTTGGTGCAGCAATTCCTTGACGCGGTGTCGCGTATTAATGCAATGAAGAGGTCAGCATGCATAGAGGGCGCAAGGATGGCTCTTGCCCGTGTCAAGACATACTGGGCAGAGATGGAGACCATCGTTGTTGCGTCCCGAGATTCGGACAAAAGCCGAGTACCCTCCAAGCACTATTTTCAGGAAGTCCTTGAAGGCGCTCGTATAATAGAGACGCAGTGCTCGAAAGATGCTATGTTATGATAGCATATGTAATTATAAAGTAATATTTTGATAAACTATAGTGGCCTTTTTATACTTGTGCCTTCAAGTATTGGGAACACCTCCTGTGCGGCGGTTTTAAGATATATATATACAAAATCTGAAAGATGGCAGTCGTTGGCTTCAGCCCCCACGCACATAGTGCGGGGTGCTCGCAGAAGACGCATTTTCACACTTAACCCAACGTCTTGGTCCTACAAAGGAGGTGATAGCGCAGCGGGCCAGGCAACCGGACTATAATGCTTTAACACTTTCACTTAGCCATAGGAGCTTGACAGTGAGACTATTTAGGTAGCCCCTTAGTTGCGACTGCGCTCGCCCGAGTTCGGGGCGCATATGTGCCTGGCCGGGAAGCGACCCTTCGTTAAAGAGGAGGAATCCGATAGATTCCGATAGGTCATCGAGTGGCTGACCAGTCTCACGCTACATCATGACAGTCAGTTTTCGGCTTTCTCTACTGAGGTGCTCGCCCGGCCGAACCGGGGCACAATCGCAGTAGTTCTCCTGGTGCTACCTTAGCCGATAGAGCGGAACGTAAGGTAGCCGAACTCAGGAGCCGGGCAACCCAACATTTGACCAAAGACATGATTCGGAGCTGATGCATATAATGCCAAAACTCGTGACGCCGAACACTCCCTAAGGTGTTCGGTCTTTATGAGTGCGGACGAAACAGCACTCCTTATTAAAAAAAGCCCCTAGTGTCCAAGTATGTGCAAAAATTCTGACGTGGCCACATGCCAAGATGCCAGCCTCCTCCTTGGTTATATCAGAAAAAACCAGGGATGTGTAGCAACAAGAGACAGTAAAAAAGGTTTACGCAGGGTCTTAATCTAAAAGGAATCCTTTAGGACGGGTCCCTACTGCACGTCTGCGCCTGTGTCTCCGTTGTGCCGTATCCTGGACGGGCGCCGCACGACGTTCATCTGTAAAAGAGAGGAACTGAGTTGAAAACGGGTCGTGCCAAACAAAAGTTTAAAATAAACAAAGTATAAAGTGAAATATATAAAATTGAGCTTTATTGTCTCTTATTGTATATGCATGGAGCCCCTAGTGTGGGGGTATATGGCCACTAAGCCTGCATCAATGATGATTTTGTACCGAACTCGTCTATCCACGTTCGTGGTCTTTAATGACCTATTTTGAAGTTTTTTTGGCCGGTGAGGCCATTTTGCCGTGGGGCTGTCAAAGCGGCCGCACAGTCCTCTGCTTGGGGAGGCGTACTTTAGTGCTTCCCCTTCAAAGAGATGATGTCTCATGGACCGGGCATCTTAAGCGTGAGAGATGCATAATGCGGTATCGCGTTAAAGCGGGCGAAAGCTTCGCGTCCCAGTAGTGCTTGATAGCGACTTGAGAACGGGACGATATGGAAGGTCGGCTTTTCACGGCGGAAGTTATCGGCAGAGCCGAATATAACTTCGAGCCGGAGAAAACCCATACAATGGGTGTCCGGACCAGGTGTTACCCCTTGAAAGGAGGTTTTGCTGCGGCGGATTCTTGCTGGGTTTATCCCCATGTGATGGATTGTATCCTGATATATCAGGTTTAGTCCACTCCCGCCGTCCATAAGGACATTTGAAAACTGGAGTCCGCCAATTATTGGATCGAGTATCAAGGCAGTCCAGCCTGCATTCTTGATATTTCTAGAATAATCTAGCTGATCAAAGATGATTGGTTTTGACAACCAGTGGCGGGACCCTTTGGGGATAGGTCGTGTGGTGCATACCTTTATGGGCGCCGCACGTTTTGTTATGTGAAGTAAGTTCACTGTTTTTACTTCTTGTGGGAAGTTCTTTTGTTTCCTGGTGCTCTGCTTTTGGGGTTCATCCTCGTCTTCGCTTGGTGTGTCGAGCCCCTTGTGTTCGGCATTGAGTCTGCCGGATTGTTTGAAAACCCAACAATCTCTGTGCGTATGGTTAGCAGGCTTCCCGGGAGTACTGTGTATCTGACATATCATGTCCAGGATTTTATTTAAGTTGGATGGATTGTCCCTGTTATCCTGGAGGGGCGGTTTTGTCTGATTTTGTCGCAAGCCTTTGAATCCGGCATTGACTGCCGTGCTCTTCGGACTTTTTTCCTTAGTCCGGCGATGGTCCTTGTTGCGTCGCGGTTTTCCGTTTCCATCCCTAGTTTCGGATGTACTTGGGTCGCCGGGGCTGCACCTTGCCAACCAGTTGTCCTCTCCCGCACAAAAGCGGGTCATGAGGCTTGTTAGTGCGGCCATTGTTCTTGGCTTTTCTTGGCCGAGGTGTCTGGCAAGCCATTCGTCTCGGACGTTGTGCCTGAAAGCTGCTAAGGCTTCGGCGTCCGGACAGTCGACTATCTGATTCTTTTTAGTGAGGAATCTATTCCAGAACTGTCGAGCCGATTCTCCGGGCTATTGAGTTATGTGACTAAGATCGTCTACATCCGGAGGGCGGACACAGGTCCCTTGAAAATTTGCTCGGAAAGCATCCTCGAGCTCTTCCCAACTTCCAATTGTGTTTTCAGGAAGGCTTTTAAGCCAATGCCGGGCTGGCCCTTTAAGCTTAAGGGGTAAATATTTTATGGCGTGGAGATCATCTCCTCTAGCCATGTGTATGTGGAGGATATAATCCTCGATCCAGACTCCAGGGTCTGTTGTTCCGTCATATGCCTCTATGTTTACGGGTTTGAATCCCTCTGGAAATTCGTAGTCCAGGACCTCATCGGTGAAACATAGGGGATGTGCGGCGCCCCTGTATTTGGGTGTGCCGGATGCTGATGATGGCTTTATTGCATTGCTTACGAGAGCTTGCTTTCTTGGCCCATAAATGGACCTAACTGGGCCATGATGCGAATCCTTAGGTGGGTCGCATGCCGATTTAAGTGCGGCGCCCTTGCCGCTTTATGGGGTCGTCTATCCGACCGTGTGGCTTTCCTATTTTTTGAATGCGAGGGCTCTAGGGCCTCTTCGTCGAGTTCAGGCAGTAGCTTTCTTTTCGGATAGCTTTTAGTGCGGCTATCGTTGCCGTATTTATCTGTGGTATTGATTACTTTGCTCCATCTAATCCGGAGTGCATCTTCCGCTGTTTTTAGCTTCCGCTTCTGCTTTTTCAGGCTGCGTGCAGTTGCAACGAGCCTCTCGTGGAGATTGTTCTGCTCCACGGGTTTATCCGGCGTGAGGTCGTCCAGAATGCTGTTTTCGCCGGAGGAGGGATGTTCGGTTTCTCTATCCGTGTTGCCCTGTTCGGACGGTTGCTCTAATGCCTACTCGCCGTCTACCGGCTCGTCCTGCTCTATGGCTGGGTTTTTTATCGAGGCGGGGCTTGGGTCGGCGCTTACGCCAACGCTTTGATTGCTTTTCGGGGGGTCGATCTCCTGTTCCATCCCCTTTTTCCTCGTTGTCGCTTCCTTTAGGGGTATCCACCATGTACACATCGTGAGATGAGGTGGCTGTCCAATGCCCTATGGGCGTTGGTTCATCGGTATCTCCTGCATAGTCATCCATGCTGTCGATGTCTCCGGAGTCGAAGTTGAGCACGTAGTTTAAATTGTTGACAGTGGCTACCAAGTGGGTGGTGTGTGGGCTTTGAATTTCTTCATCGTCCGTATCCCATCCTCGCTGACCGCAGTTCGGCCAGGGCTCTCCTGATAAAGAGAGAGACTTGAGAGAATTCAAGATATCGCCAAAAGGCGAGTGCTGAAAGATGTCCGCGGTGGTGAACTTCATTATTGGCGCCCAATCGGATTCGATCGGCAGGGGCGCGGGGGGTTCGGAGTCCGGAGAGGAGTCCGGATCCTTGGAGTCATGAGTCACGCGGAGTGTGGGGCCAGTGTTCATCTCGATCGCCTTTGAGATCGCAGCCCCCGAGGTGACGTGCAACCGCTCATCCACGATTGACACAACTGGCTCCGAATTAAGGGTCAGAGCTGGTGCGTTTGCGGCCTCCGGGATACTGTTCGGTGACAGAGCTAGATCATGCCCCCCGAGACAGTGCGGCGCGCTTGGTTGTGGCTCGAATCCGTCGAAGATCAAATCTCCACGGATGTCTGCCATGTAGTTTAGACTTCCAAACCTGACTTGATGGCCAAGGGCGTAGCTTTTGATCTGCTCCAGGTGGCCAAGCGAATTGGCCCGCGGTGCGAAGCCGCCGAAGACAAAGATCTGTCTGGGGAGAAAAGTCTCACCCTGGACCGCATCGTTGTTGATGATCAAAGGAGCCATCGGGCCTAAAGGCGACGACACAGAGGAACTCTCAATGAAAGCACCAATGTCAGTGTCAAAACCGGCGGATCTCGGGTAGGGGGTCCCGAACTGTGCGTCAAGGCCGGATGGTAACAGGAGGCAGGGGACACGATGTTTTACCCATGTTCGGGCCCTCTTGATGGAGGTAAAACCCTACGTCCTGCTTGATTAATATTCAAGATATGTGTAGTACAAGAGTAGATCTACCACGAGATCAAGGAGGCTAAACCCTAGAAGCTAGCCTATGGTATGATTGTTGTATATGGAGTTGATGTCCTACGGACTACAACCCTCCGGTTTATATAGACACCGGATAGGGTTAGGGTTACACAGAGTCGGTTACAATGGTAGGAGATCTTGAATATCCGCATCGCCAAGCTTGCCTTCCACGCCAAGGAAAGTCCCATCCGGACACGGGACGAAGTCTTCAATCTTATATCTTCATAGTCCTGGAGTCCGGCTGAAGGTATAGTCCGGCTACCCGAACACCCCCTAATCCAGGACTCCCTCAACGGGGGGGTCAAGAAAACCCCTTGCCCAATGGGGTCCCAAGAAGTGGCTGCTCTGCGGACGGCGCCGGCGCCGAGCCCAGGACCACGAGGTTCGGAATCGGCGGTGGAGCAGGAACGGCCGGCACCGCATTGGCCGACGCTGGTGGTGGCCGGCAGCGGATGGGGGACGGCGCTCGCAGCACCGATGCCAGGTCCCGGCCCGAGTTCTGGAGCCCGGCCAGCCAACACTCCTGGATGCTAGCGATGCGCTGGTCGACAGGGGTCAGTGAAGTAAATATGCCCTAGAGGCAATAATAAAGTTGTTATTTATATTTCCTTATATCATGATAAATGTTTATTATTCATGCTAGAATTGTATTAACCGGAAACTTAGTACATGTGTGAATACATAGACAAACAAAGTGGCCCTAGTATGCCTCTAATTCACTAGCTTGTTAATTAAAGATGGTTAAGTTTCCTAGCCATGGACATGTGTTGTTATTTGATGAACGAGATCACATCATTAGAGAATGATGTGATGGACTAGAACCATCCGTTAGCTTAGCACTATGATCGTTTAGTTTATTGCTATTGCTTTCTTCATGACCTATACATGTTCCTTAGTGAAAGTGCAACTATCCCTAGGTGGTTTTGGTAATTCATAACAACATATAGCTCATTGAGCTAATGCTATTCCAAGATGATCATTTCAGGAAAGCTCAATGATTGGCATGGCATGGATGGTGAAAGTGGAACCCTCAAAATGCTAAGGACAAAGGATTGGCTCTAGCTCATATGCTCAAGACTCTTCATTTTACATTTTAGTGGTCCAAGATCACATTGAGTCCATAGGAAAAGCCAATACTATCAAGGAGGGATGAGGTGTTGCTTAATGAGCCTCTTGCTTCATGTGCTTAATGATATGCTCCAAAATCCTCAGCTACTTTCCCATATCCACATTTGACCTAAACCCAAAGCCAAACTCGGCCCTACCAATTCTTTCAACCTGGCGCCACCGAGTTTCACTTGTCATAGCCATTGCCAAACCCTAAGCAAATCGGTTCTACCGATAGGGATCTCGGTCTCACCGAGATGGGATTGCAACTTCTCTGTTTCCTTTTCGTAACTTTTCGGTCTCACCGAAAGAGCGGATCGGTCCCACCGAGATTGCAATGTAAACTCACTGTTTCCTTTTCGTAACATTTCGGTCTCACCGAGAAGAGCGAATCGGTCCCATCGAGTTTGCCTGGCCAACCCTCTGGTTAGCTTATTACCAAATCGGTCTCACCGAGTTTGTGTAATCGGTCTCACCGAGATTACGTTATGCCCTAACCCTAACCATATCGGTCCTACCGAGTTGCATGTCAGTCCCACCGAAAATCTCTAACGGTCACTAGGTTTACTATTTCGGTCCGACCGAGTTTGTTGATTCGGTCCCACCGAGATTGGTAAATTGTGTGTAACGGTTGGATTTTGTGTGGAGGCTATATATACCCCTCCACCTCCTCTTCACTCGTGGAGAGAGCCATCAGAACACATCTACACTTCCAACTCATATGTTCTGAGAGAGAACCACCTACTCATGTGTTGAGGCCAAGATATTCCATTCCTACCACATGAATCTTGATCTCTAGCCTTCCCCAAGTTGCTTTCCACTCAAATCTTCTTTCCACCAAATCCAAATCCTGTGAGAGAGAGTTGAGTGTTGGGGAGACTATCATTTGAAGCACAAGAGCAAGGAGTTCATCATCAACACACCATTTGTTACTTCTTGGAGAGTAGTGTCTCCTAGATTGGCTAGGTGTCACTTGGGAGCCTCCGACAAGATTGTGGAGTTGAACCAAGGAGTTTGTAAGGGCAAGGAGACCGCCTACTTCGTGAAGATGTACCGCTAGTGAGGCAAGTCCTTCGTGGGCGACGGCCATGGTGGGATAGACAAGGTTGCTTCTTCGTGGACCCTTCATGGATGGAGCCCTCCGTGGACTCGCGCAACTGTTACCCTTCGTGGGTTGAAGTCTCCATCAACGTGGATGTAGGATAGCACCACCTATCCGAACCACGGGAAAAACATCCGTGTCTCCAATTGCGTTTGAATTCTCCAAACCCTTCCCTTTACATTCTTGCAAGTAGCATGCTTTACTTTCCGCTGCCAATATACTCTTTGCATGCTTGCTTGAATTGTGTGATGATTGCTTGACTTATCCTAAAATAGCTAAAATCTGCCAATAACTAAAATTGGGAAAAGGTTAGGCTTTTATTTGGTCAAGTAGTCTAATCACCCCCCCCCCCCTCTAGACATACTTTCGATCCTACACTTAGACTATGAGATTATGCAACTCCCGAATACCGGAGGAACACCTTGTGTGTTAGCAAATGTCACAATGTAACTGGGTGATTATAAAGATGCTCTATAGGTGTCTCTGATGGTGTTTGTTGAGTTGGCATAGATCGAGATTAGGATTTGTCACTCCGTGTATCGGAGAGGTATCTCTGGGCCCTCTCGGTAATGCACATCACTATGAGCCTTGCAAGCAATGTAACTAATGAGTTAGTTACGGGATGATGCATTACAGAACGAGTAAAGAGACTTACCGGTAATGAGATTGTACTAGGTATGATGATACCGACAATCGAATCTTCGGCAAGTAACATACCAATGACAAAGGCAACAACGTATGTTGTTATACGGTTCGACCGATAAAGATCTTCGTAGAATATGTAGGAGCCAATATGGGCATTCAGGTTCCGCTATTGGTTATTGACCAGAGAGATGTCTCGGTCATGTCTACATAGTTCTCAAACCCGTAGGGTCCACACGCTTAACGTTTGTTGAGGATATAGTATTATATGAGTTATGTATGTTGGTGACCGAATCTTGTTCGGAGTCCCGGATGAGATCACGGACATGACGAGGAACCCCGGAATGGTCCGGAGATAAAGATTTATATATGGGATAATAGTGTTTGGTCTCCGGAAGGGTTCCGGATGTTTCACGAAATGTTTGGTTATGAGAACATTTTATTTGGGCCAAAGGGAAAAGCCCACAAGGTTTTTGGAAAGCGCAAAAGGAAGTTTTGCGGAGTCCAGGGGGCAGACGCCAGGGACCCAGACGCCGGGAACCCTGGCGTCTGGCCCTGGAGTCCGAGAAGGACTCTTGCCTTTTGGGTGAAACCGACTTTGTGGAGGCTTTTACTCCAAGTTTCGACCTCAAGGCTCAACATATAAATAGAGGGGCAGGGCTAGCACCCAAGACAGATCAAGAAACACCAAGCCATGTGCCGGCAACCCTGTCCCCTCTAGTTTATCCCCCGTCATAGTTTTCGTAGTGATTAGGCGAAGCCCTGCGGAGATTGTTATTCACCAACATCGTCACCACGCCGTCGTGCTGCCGGAACTCATCTACTACATCGCCCCTCTTGCTGGATCAAGAAGGCGAGGACGTCATTTAGTTGAACGTGTGCTGAACGCGAAGGTGCCATACGTTTGGTACTTGATCGGGGCGGATCGAGAAAGTGTACGACTACATCAATCGCGTTGATAAACACTTCCAGTTTCGGTCTACGAGGGTACGTAGACACACTCTCCCCTCTTGTTGCCATGCATCTCCTAGATAGATCATGCGTGCTCGTAGGAATTTTTTCAAATAGTGCATTCCCCAACAGTTAGAGGATGGCGTGGCGGTGGGCGAAGCGGAGCCATCGAAGGAGAGGAGAGGGAGGGTGTTGAGGATATAACCATTAAGGGTAAACCACCCAGGAGGGGCCGGTTCACCGTCACCTATGCTGAAGCCCAAGGAAACCCAGAAGATGGCGCTTTACGGATAAGGCTTAGAGGCCCAGAGCCCGCGAGCGATTTAGGGCCCATGGTAGTAAACCGCCATGATTGTATAAACTAATATTATAAGATAGGAAAGAGGAGACCGAGGCGGACACTTGTATGAGCCAGCCTCGGGACTCTGTAGACTGGCCGGGGTCCTCCTGAGTATATAAAGGGTGACCCGGCGGCGGTTCAAAGAAAAAACAACAAATCGAGAGCCAAACAAAGCGGATTCGCTCCCTGGCCTTCGAAACCCTAGCAATACCAATCACAACTAGACGTAGGCTTTTACCTTCATCGAAGGGGCCGAACTAGTATAAACTCCCGTGTCCCCTTGTCCGGTTTAACCCCTTTCAAGCTAACTCGTAGCAATGGCTCCACGACTAAGTACTTTCATGAGGACATCTGCCGTGACAATTCCATGACAGTTGGCGCCCACCGTGGGGCTATCGCACGGTGGTTTTGAGTTCTTGAAGGGCAGCTTCGATGGACTCAATGGATACGTCGTGGTCCGGATGACGAAGAGTCGCTGTGTAAAGCTCTACATCGACAACGTAGGATGGGGTCCCGAGGCCGATTCAATCGAATACGGGTACCGGGTCCCCTTTGGTGGGATTCACGTCTTCATCGGCAAGATCGGCGAACCGGCCCTCGAGCCGGACATCTGCACCGACATCATCGAAACGGCTCGGCGTGCAAGTTCTTCACCGGTTCAGCCTGAGGCAAGGCATGTTTTCGTAGGTGTCGTCCATGGATCGGGGTACGAGGAGGGACCGGTCTCCGATGGAGAAACCGTAGTCCGTGGTGGTGACGAGTCTTCTGGAGAAACCGAATCACTTTACCAGTTGCAGGATGGCTGGATTGAGGGAGGATCCGAGGGCAACAGTATTCCGGATTCCCCCGGTATGCCAAACCGGGCTGCCATCTTCATGGCCGGCACACAATCGGCGCCTCATTCATCTACCGCCGCAGTAGTGCTCTCCGGTTCAACGACGTCCACACCAGCAGGGGCAGGAAGCTCGGCACCGCCTCCGGCCCAAGTCTTGTCTGATTTGTTCGACGCTCTAGCGGCACTGATGTCCGCGGAGGTAGATGCAGCAGCCAGGGATCAACACAATGCGGAGATTCTAAAAGTGAAAGATCAGATAGCCCAGGCTAAAGCGGACCTGGCAGCAGAGAACGCCGGGATGGCTACAGAGCGGGCCGAGTTGGAAGCACAGGCTTATCAGATTAGACTGGATCAGAATGCTTCGGAAGAGGTCATGAGAAGAAGGTACCGATCACATCTCCCGACGGTTTATGAGCCGCAGAATCTTTTCAACACGCCAGGTGCAGGAGCTGGTAACCAACCCACGCTAAACCGGGCGGGGGCGCCAGGAGCAGGAGCACCGGTTCAGCCGCGCGCAACAGACCTGCCTCGCCAGAACAATGTTGTACCATCAACGCCGCCCGGGCATTATTCCAACCCGTTGGATAATATTGTGGCCGCCGCTTCGCGTCTGGCGGCCCTCCCAACCGACAGCAAGTCACCCGTTGCAGTGGAAGCGCGTCGGGCCAGGGACAACACTAAATCAACAGCAAGCGTATTCACACAGCCATGAGAGGATTCATTCCACTCCCCGTCTAAGCCGGAGTTATAGCAGACACGTGGAAGACGAACCGGCCGTGTCCAGTAGCACACGCCACCGAAATTCGCCACAGGGGAACAACCCGGCCAGGGGAGGTGCTAATGCGCAAGATGTTGTGGACCACGGCCGCGCACGACAAGAGGCCGAGTTGACAACTCGACACGAAGCACGACAACATACTCCGGTTCACCCCACTGCCTCCATGGAGCCAGGGGTGATGTTTGGTTCCCTAGGGGTACCATGTTTAACTCCCGCATTGCGTAATGTGTGATTGCCCAAGGATTTCAAGGGACCTCGTAAGGTACCAAATTACACCGCTGATTTGCAGCCAGAGGCGTGGGTGGAGAGCTATGAGATGGCAATGGAGATGTTAGATGTGGATGAGGCGGTGTGTGCTAAATATTTCACCATGATGTTGGAAGGAACAACTCGCACTTGGTTGAAGAGCTTGCCGACCAACTCTAATGGTTCATGGGCCGAATTAAAGCGCCGGTTTATCCAAAACTTCAAGGATACGTGTAAGCAGCCGATGTCAATTGTAGATCTGGACGCTTGTGTCCAAGAGGAAGGAGAGTCCACGACCCATTGGGTCAAATGGGTCTCGGCGATTTTGCATTCATCAGATCGTATCAATGCAGACACCGCAGTGTTAACGTTAGAGGGCAATTGCCGTTTCAAGACGTTGAAACAGAAGTTGGGGAGGCTCAAACGTCACTGCAATGACATGTCAACACTCATGGCCGCTTTGGTTAAGTATGTCAATTCAGATAATACCAAGGATCCGGATTCAGAGGAGGACAAACCGGAGAAGGGAAAGAAGAACGGCGGTGCAAAAGGACAGCACCACAACCAAGGAGGCCGTGGGAATAATGGTAAGCGTAAAGCAGATAGTTCAGATTTGGTGGCTAACACAAATATGCAGCGTCGCAAATGTAAACCACCCCAACACGGTGGAGGGATGAATCTGGAGCGTTTGTTAAACCAACCCTGCCCGAAGCATGGAACCAAGGAGGCCCCTTCCACACATCTTTGGAAGGATTGTCATATAATGAGGGAGTTCAAAAATTCTAATCTATACCGGTATGATCAGGATCCGCCGGGCGGTTCAGGCCTAGGTTTCCATGGGGGCGGCGGTTCAAGCTCTGGATTTCAGAACAACCAGGGCCATTAGAACAACCATGGTAATAACCAGCAGAATAACCAAGGGAATCAACAATAGTCAGGTTACTAGAGTCATCCCAAGCAGTTGAACAGCAGACAGTATCATGTGCTCACTACTAGCCTGTGCAAGCGGGATCAGAAACTTCACAAGAGGGCAGTCAATACTGTTGAACTGGCCGTACCATGTTATCTACGATGGTCGGAGCAGCCCATTGTGTGGAGCAGAGAGGATCACCCGCCCCGGGTTGACAATCCGGGTCAACTAGCCTTTATGGTAGCACCTCAGGTGGGGGGCTATAAGTTTACCAAGGTTCTGATGGATGGAGGGAGCAGTATCAACATCCTGTACTATGAGACTTTCCGTTGCATGGGGTTGACAGATAAGAATCTTAAACCATCAAACACTATTTTTCATGGTGTAGTACCAGGTAAATCAGCACACCCTGTTGGAAAGATTGCTTTGGAAGTTGTGTTTGGAGATGAGCATGATTCTAGGTCTGAGACTTTGACCTTTGAGGTGGTGAAAATCTAGAGTCCATATCACGCGCTATTTGGACGGCCGGCTTACGTGAAATTCATGGCGAGACCCTGTTATGTCTATTTACAGCTCAAAATGTCGGGTTATAAGGGGACGATCACAGTACATGGGAGTCGAAAGATTGCTTTGGATTGCGAGGAAGGTGAAGCGGCCTATGCTGAATCGGTTTGTGCTACAGAGGAGCTGAAATTCTATAAGGACAATGTTGATCCGGCGGACATGACCCCTTTGAAGAAACCTACGACTGAGCATGACCCGGCCCTAACGTTCAAACCGGCTAATGAGACTAAACTCGTTGACTTCGTCCCTGGTGATTCATCCAAGCAGTTTAGTATCAGTGCCAACTGGATCCGAAATAGGAAAGCGCTCATCGAGTTCATCCGTGAGAACCGGGACATCTTTGCATGGAAACCTTCTGACATGCCAGGTGTACCGAGGGAACTCGCTGAGCACACTCTCAATATTGATCCTAAGTTTAAACCGGTCAAGCAGTACCTTCGCCGTTTTAACGAAGAAAGACGCAAGGCCATTGGCAAAGAGGTAGCCCGGCTACTGGCAGCTGGGTTTATTGTTGAAGTGTTTCATCCCGAATGGTTGGCTAATCCGGTGCTTGTTCTTAAGAAAAATGGCACTTGGCGTATGTGTGTGGACTACACTGATTTGAATAAAGCTTGCCCGGCAGATCCTTTCGCTCTCCCGCGTATTGATCAGATCATTGATGCAACGGCGGGTTGTGAGCGCCTGAGTTTCCTGGATGCTTATTCAAGTTATCATCAGATTAAAATGGCAGTTAAGGACCAGGAGAAGACAGCCTTCATCACTTCCTTTGGAGCCTTCTGCTATGTTTCTATGCCCTTTGGGCTCAAGAGTGCTCAAGCAACCTACCAGCGTTGTGTGCAAAATTGTCTTCACAAGCAAATCGGGCGTAATGTTCATGCCTATGTGGATGATATTGTGGTGAAGTCCAGGAAGCAAGAAAACTTGATAAATGATCTCAAGGAGACGTTTGACAATCTTCGGGTTTACAAAATGATGCTCAACCCGGACAAATGCGTTTTTGGTGTTCCGGCAGGCAAACTCTTGGGCTTTCTTGTGTCCAACAGACGTATTGAGGCAAATCCGGAAAAAATCAAAGTAATCACATCCTTGGCTAAACCGGCGTGTATCAATGATGTTCAGCGTCTGGCGGGCCGGATTGCAGCCCTCAGCCGGTTTATCAGCCGTTTGGGAGAGAAGGCAATTCCCCTATATCAGATGTTGAAGAAGACAGATAAATTCGTCTGGAGTGACACCGCCAATGCGGCATTTGAGGAATTGAAGCGGCAGCTGGCTGAACCGCCAGTCCTCGCTGCTCCAGTTGATAATGAGCCTCTATTGTTGTACGTGGCTGCCAATGCCCGAGCGGTCAGTGTGGCGATTGTGGTTGAGCGTAAGGAGGCTGGAAAAGAATATCCGGTTCAACGACTAGTTTATTATATTAGTGAGGTACTGATCGAATCAAAGCAAAGATATCCGCATTGGCAGAAGCTAGTGTATGGAGTTTTTATGGCAAGTAGGAAACTCAAGCAATACTTTCAAGGCCATCCTATCACAGTGGTTAGTTCTGCCCCCTTGGGCGATATAATCTAGAATAGAGAAGCAACTGGCCGGGTTGCGAAGTGGGCGATTGAGCTTGGTCCCCATGGTTTGAACTATACGCCCCAAACAGCCATCAAATCTCAGGTGCTTGTTGACTTCATCAATGATTGGACCGAGTTACAGGCACCAGAGGACAAACCGGATAATACATACTGGACCATTCACTTTGATGGGTCCAGGCAGTTGGAAGGCTCGGGGGCTGGGGTTGTCCTCACTTCCCCTCGAGGAGATAAGATTTGTTATGTTCTCCGCTTAATGTTTTCTTGTACTAACAATGCAGTGGAGTACGAGGCCTTACTCCACAGCCTTCGTGTAGCTAAGGAAATGAACTTAAGCCGGGTTCGATGCTTTGGAGATTCTGATCTGGTGGCTCAGCAAGTTTCTGGTACTTGGGATTCTAAGGACCCACTCATGGCGGCTTATAGGCGCGAGGTGGATATTGTAGCAGGTCACTTTAAGGGTTATCAGGTGGAACACATCGACCGGCGCAAGAATGAGGCAACAGATGCTCTAAGCCGGCTGGGATCTCAGCGTAAGCCGGTACCACCCAATACCTTTCTAGATATCTTGCATAACCCATCTGTAAAGTTGCCTACAGAGGAGGATTTAGCTGTTCCTGATCCGGAGGCCCAGTTGGTAGCCGTTTTACATGCCACTCCGGATTGGACGGTTCCATATTTGGCGTATCTGAACTGGGGCGAATTACCAGAAGACGAACTTTTCGCCAGATAGATAGTCCGGCGGTCCAAGTCTATGGTTGTTCACAATGGCGAGTTACAGCGTTCTAGCGTTTCAGGCGTATTCCAACGTTGTGTTTCTCCTAAAGAAGGACAAGAGATTCTATGTGAAATCCATGAAGGGGATTGCAGTCACCATGCCGGTTCAAAGTCCTTGGTTGCTAAAGCTTTCCGACGTTCTACTGGTTGACAGCTCATTCTGATGCGGAAGACTTGGTAAAGTGGTGTGACGCTTGTCAGAAATTTTCATGTCGAGCTCATGTTCCGGCTCAAGAGTTACGCATGATTCCCATCACTTGGCCGTTTGCTACTTGGGGGCTTGATATGGTTGGACCCTTTAAGCGCTCCAAGGACAAGAAGACCCACCTGTTGGTGGCGGTTGACAAGTTCACCAAATGGGTTGAAGCGGAGCCCATCAGTAAATGTGATGCAGCCACGGCGGTTCAATTTCTCAAAAAGATTATTTTCCGTTTCGGCTTTCCACATAGCATCATCACAGATAATGGTACGAACCTTTCTAAAGGTGAGATGGAGGAGTTTTGCCAACGAGAGCACATCCGGCTTGATGTAGCGTCCGTGGCTCATCCCCAGTCTAATGGTCAAGCTGAGAGGGCGAATCAAGAAATCCTGAAGGGTATCAAGCCTCGGCTTATGGTCCCTTTGAAGCGGACGCCAGGTTGTTGGGTGGAAGAATTACCATGTGTGTTATGGAGTATAAATACCACCCCAAACCAATCTACGGGATATACACCTTTTTTCGTGGTCTATGGGGCTGAGGCTGTCCTCCCAAGTGATATTCGTCACGACTCGCCCCGGGTTGCGAATTATGTTGAAGCGGACAACGAGCAAGCACGCCAAGAGGCGCTGGACCTGTTAGATGAGAAACGAGACATGGCTTTGGCTCGGTCGGCGGTTTATCAACAAGACCTGCGGCGTTATCACAGCCCCTGGGTTAAGACAAGAACCTTTCAAGAAGGCGATTTGGTACTTCGGCTCATTCAAGACCACACTGATATGCACAAATTATCCCCACCTTGGGAAGGGCCCTTTGTGGTCAGCAAAAATCTGCAAACGGATCATACTACCTCATTGACGTTTGAGAAGACCCACGTAGCTCTGAGGAGGAGACCCGGTGGCCATGGAACATAGCTCTCCTACGGCCTTATTACACTTGAAGCCACAGGCTTTTCGTATGTACATATTTCAACAATGTATATATTATGATCAATATAATAAACCGGCATCCTTGCTATCAAGCAGGGTCTCCGCCGTTTTTTCTTTAAATATCTGTTAACTTGGGGGCTTTAGCTAATAAAGCGAAGTACTACATGTTAGCCCGGCTACCATGCCACCATCTAGCTTGGGAGCTTCACACCCAAGGGGCCAAAGAGAGTTTGATTGCGTAAAGCACGACTCAAACATAGGCACCCATTGAGCACAGCTCACAAAGTTACTTGGGGGCTCTTTGTGTCAAATACCAAAGAGTTTGAAAGGACCCTTGTAGCTGGGTATCGACCCACGGTTTGGAAGCCTGGTGTATTCACCTAAAACCCCGGGTTAACCTGCATTCATCAAGTAAGCCACTCCTATCCAGGTAATCCTGGCACGACCCGTCGAACGTTTGACAGTTACTCTCATTGAGACCCTGAACTTGTCAAAGTTAAAATGATGATTGGTTAGTTGGAGGGCCATCTTAAAAGGCTTCGTCAAAATGGTTTAACTCAGTGGCCTGGCAGCCCATGAAAAGCCTCGATTTGGGCCTGGCAGCCCTTGAAAAGCCTTGACCATGGTTTTTGTTTTCTTCTTGCCAAGTTTTGTTTTTCGTAAGGTTTATGTTAAACCGGTGTTTTTTAACCCGGTATGGCTTACGGATCTTCTGTTAAAGCATACAATTAAAGGTAACCCGGCATCCTTCAAAACCGGTCTGGCTTTGACACCTTGCCTCCAGCAATCGGCCGATGTTCGTCACAACCCGGTTCTATATCATATATATACCAGCATGGCATGGTGGAAGTTGGGTTTTCACCCATCTTCAAATCACAATTGGTAAACCAACAACAATGTTTTGTATCATAGGTATGATTTATTATTGTTGCAACCATAGTTGCTTACCAAGTTGTGTTGGGTATTTTGACCCGTCCGGTGGTAAACCGCCTAGACAGATTTTCCTTATGCAGACACAGGGATTGCATAATATTGTAAAAATACATAAGCCAGTACCGAAATTATCATGACGAATCAACGCAAAGTGTATCCCAGTGCACGATGGCAACGGATTAAAATTCACTTGCCTATTACAAGGCGCTTGAAGGCCCAAAGTATGGTGTTTCCAGCAGAACAAGGTTTATGGAGCATCACTCTGATTGCCGGATCAAGTCTAATTACCATGTTGATGCAAAGTTGATGGGTCATCTGGCGTCGGATCAGCCTCCTCCTCCCCACCTAGCGGCTGGAAGTTTGTGGTGGTCCAGTCAATCCGGGTTAAGGCCTGAAAGATAGCTTCTTCACTGATAAGTTCTGACGGATCAATGTCAGGGGCATAAGTGTGCTTACGGATTCCCGGAATAAGATTTTGCGCCTCCGGGATGACAGTGTTAACCCGTTTGTTGTTGGCATCATAATAAGACCAGTGAACAGTCGAGTTAGCATCTTCTGCCAGCTGACTCGCCAGAGGACACATTTCCCTTGTCACTCTTTTAAGGGCTTCATCATCAAAATCTGCCCCGTTTTCTTGTGTGCTTGGAAAGCCTTTGGCAAGGTCAACCGGATCCAAGTCAGCTATCCACGCTTTGGCTCGGGTAAGTGCCAACAAAGCGCCAGCCCTGGCAGCAGATCGCTTTACCTCTTCTATCTGTGCTGGTGCCATGGATAGCCTTGCCAGAGTGTCCTTGATCAGTGTTGGGGCCGGATTGTCATCGGATGCTGCGCAGATAACCCGTTGAGCACCGGCGTATAGTTGTTCAAGCAGAGTATATGCTGCTTTCAGCTTCATCCATACATCTGAGCCCAGATGAGTAATGCGGCTACCTGCAACGGTTTAAGAATTTCATATTTCAACCGGCACCTTACAAGATGGATATTTCAGATGCCTTGCTAGGAGTACTTACCAAATACTGCGGAGGTCATGGCGTTCACTTGACGCTTCAACCCAGAAAGCTCTTCTGCCACCGGTTTAAGAGCAGATTCGGCGTCTTCAGCCCGTTTCAGCAATGTACCCTTCTCAGTGTCCCAATTGGCACGTTCAGTCTTGAATTCTTCCTTCAGTTGTTCTATGGAAGTTAAAGCGGCTCGAAGTTCATCTTTGGCTTTAGAAGATTCTTTTTTATGAGATTTGATGCTCTCTTGAAGATCAGCAATCTGCGTCCGTTGATGGTTTATGTCAGCCTGCCACAATCAGAGGAGCATATCAATATTTTATCAAAAGTCCCAAGCATACAACTGGTTCTACACTTGGCACTTGGGGGCTAATGCGGATTGTTTCTTTCTTACTACTTATTCAAAGTCCCGAGGATTCATACAAGTTTCAATCCTGACACTTAGGGGCTAATGCGGATTGCTTCTTTCTTACTGCTTATTCAAAGTCCCGAGGATTCATACAAGTTTCAATCCTGGCACTTGGGGGCTAATGTGTATTTGTTCAAAAAACTTAAAAGTCAACAATGTGCAGTTTGGAAATTCAAAAGTCCCGGTTTGTCTTTACAAGCTAAACCGGCCCTTGGGGGCCACAGGATACAAGGCAGTAAAAATACAAAGATAAGGATGAAAATGTTTACCTCATAGCGTTCCTTCATCAGATTTACCAAGTCAGCCTCATTATCTCAGCTTGTATAAAGCCGGTTCAAGAATCCGGAATGAAGATCCGGGGCAGAAAGATTAGCATATTTTGACAAGTCAGCTTCCATCTTCCTCTTGCCCATAGAAGTAAACTCATCCTTGACGGTATGTTTTGCCAAGATAACTGGATCGCCCGGAGCGGTATAAGCAGTGCTAGTAACAATAACATCATCATCTTTGGCTGGGTTTGGCGGATTAGTAGTTGACCTCGGTGGATCAGCAACCGGACTTGCAGGTATAGCGTGTGGACTTGAGGTGTCCTCATGTGTGGCCAGATCAGCTTCCGGTGGATTAGTGTTGTTAGTTGGCTCTGGCGGGACAGAATCATCCATGAGATTATCAAGATTTTTATCAGGATTTTCAGGAGCTTTCTCCGGTTCAACTTCACCGGTAGGGGCACTGGTCTTGGCCTTCTTACTCAGACGAGCTTTAGCACTAATATTAAAACAAGGATTAGCATGATTAACCGAATTATGAAGGAGAAGGGAGGACTGCATGCTTACCCAGGGACGGTTTTCAGTGGAGGCAGCTGAGTGGTTGATGAACCGCCAGACGAATTAGAAGATGCCTGATAGTTTGAATCAGATGGATTGAGAGGGCATCGGAAGAAACCTTTCAAAAGATAATGTTTTTCAGGAGAACAAGCAACCTCTGGACGATGTTTCCGGTTTGGTGTATGAGGTAAACCGGAAGAAGTGACCTGTTGACCACTGTGCCGGGTTGTGCGTGTTGGAAATATGCCCTAGAGGCAATAATAAAAGCATTATTATTATATTTCCTTGTTCATGATAATTGTCTTTATTCATGCTATAATTGTGTTATCCGGAAATCGTAATACATGTGTGAATAACATACACCAACATGTCCCTAGTAAGCCTCTAGTTGACTAGCTCGTTGATCAATAGATAGTCATGGTTTCCTGACTATGGACATTGGATGTCATTGATAACGAGATCACATCATTAGGAGAATGATGTGATGGACAAGACCCAATCCTAAACATAGCATAAAGATCGTATAGTTCGTTTGCTAGAGTTTTTCCAATGTCATGTATCTTTTCCTTAGACCATGAGATCGTGTAACTCCCGGATACCGTAGGAGTGCTTTGGGTGTACCAAACGTCACAACGTAACTGGGTGACTATAAAGGTAGACTACGGGTATCTCCGAAAGTGTCTGTTGGGTTGACACGGATCAAGACTGGGATTTATCACTCCGTATGACGGAGAGGTATCACTGGGCCCACTCGGTAATGCATCATCATAATGAGCTCAAAGTGACCAAGTGTCTGGTCATGGGATCATGCATTACGGTACGAGTAAAGTGACTTGCCGGTAACGAGATTGAACGAGGTATTGGGATACCGACGATCGAATCTCGGGCAAGTAACATATCGATTGACAAAGGGAATTGCATACGGGGTTGATTGAATCCTCGACATCGTGGTTCATCCGATGAGATCATCGTGGAGCATGTGGGAGCCAACATGGGTATCCAGATCCCACTGTTGGTTATTGACCGGAGAGTCGTCTCGGTCATGTCGACATGTCTCCCGAACCCGTAGGGTCTACACACTTAAGGTTCGGTGACGCTAGGGTTGTGAAGATATGTATATGCAGTAACCCGAATGTTGTTCGGAGTCCTGGATGAGATCCCGGACGTCACGAGGAGTTCCGGAATGGTCCGGAGGTAAAGAATTATATATAGGAAGTACTATTTTGGCCATCGGGACAAGTTTCGGGGTCACCGGTACTGTACCGGGACCACTGGAAGGGTCCCGGGGGTCCACCGGGTGGGGCCACCTATCCCGGAGGGCCCCATGGGCTGAAGTGGGAAGGGACCCAGCCCAAAGCGGGCTGGGGCGCCACTCCCCTAGGGACCATGCGGCTAGGGTTGAGGGGAAACCCTAAAGGGGGCGCCCCCTTGCTTGGGGGGCAAGCCCCCCACCCCTAGGCCGCCTCCCCCCCTAGGAGATCCCATCTCCTAGGGCCGGCGCCCCCTAGGCACCCCTATATATAGTGGGGGAGAGGAGGGACTTCATACAACAGCCTTTGGTGCCTCCCTCTCTCCCCGTTACGTCTCTCTCTCGTAGTATAGGCGAAGCCCTGCTACTGTGACGCCCTGCATCCACCACCACGCCGTCGTGCTGCTGGATCTTCATCAACTTCTCCTTCCCCTTGCTGGATCAAGAAGGAGGAGACGTCTCCCGACCCGTACGTGTGTTGAACACGGAGGTGCCGTCCGTTCGGCGCTTGGTCATCGGTGATTTGGATCACGTCGTGTTCGACTACATCATCCCCGTTCTTTGAACGCTTCCGCACGCGATCTACAAAGGTATGTAGATGCATCTGATGACTCGTTGCTAGATGAACTTCTAGATGGATCTTGGTGAAACGAGTAGGAAATTTTTTGTTTTCTGCAACGTTCCCCAACAGTGGCATCATGAGCTAGGTCTATGCGTAGTTCTTCTTGCGCGAGTAGAACACAATTGGTTGTGGGCGTAGATGTTGTCAACTTTCTTGCCGCTACTAGTGTTATCTTGCTTCGACGGTATTGTGGGATGAAGCGGCCCGGACCAACCTTACACGTACGCTTACGTGAAACCGGTTCCACCGACTAACATGCACTAGTTGCATAAGGTGGCTGGCGGGTGTCTGTCTCTCCCACTTTAGTTGGAGCGGATTCGATGAAAAGGGTCCTTATGAAGGGTAAATAGAAGTTGACAAATCTCGTTGTGGCTTTCACGTAGGTAAGAAAACGTTCTTGCTAGAACCCTAATTCAGCCACGTAAAACTTGCAACAACAATTAGAGGACGTCTAACTTGTTTTTGCAGCAAGTGCTTTGTGATATGATATGGCCAAAGTTGTGATGAATGATGAATGATCTATATGTGATGTATGAGATGTTCATGCTATTGTAATAGGAATCACGACTTGCATGTCGATGAATATGACAACCGGCAGGAGCCATCGGAGTTGTCTTTATTTTTTGTATGACCTGTGTGTCATTGAGAAACGCCATGTAAATTACTTTACTTTATTGCTAAACGCGTTAGCCATAGTAGTAGAAGTAATAGTTGGCGAGCAACTTCATGGAGACACGTTGATGGAGATCATGATGATGGAGATCATGGTGTCAAGCCGGTGACAAGATGATCATGGAGCCCCAAGATGGAGATCAAAGGAGCTATGTGATATTGGCCATATCATGTCACGTTTATTATTTGATTGCATGTGATGTTTATCATGTTTTTGCATCTTGTTTACTTAGAACGACGGTAGTAAATAAGATGATCCCTCATAATAATTTCAAGAAGTGTCCCCTCTAACTGTGCACCGTTGCGACAGTTTGTTGTTTCGAAGCACCACGTGATGATCGGGTGTGATAGATTCTAACATTCACATACAACGGGTGTAAGACAGATTTACACATGCAAACACTTAGGTTGACTTGACGAGCCTAGCATGTACAGACATGGCCTCGGAACACAGAAGACCGAAAGGTCGAGCATGAGTCGTATAGAAGATACGATCAACATGAAGATGTTCACCGACGTTGACTAGTCCGTCTCACGTGATGATCGGACACGGCCTAGTTAACTCGAATCATGTTATACTTAGATGACTAGAAGAGGGATGTCTATCTAAGTGGGAGTTCATTAAATAATTTGATTAGATGAACTTAATTATCATGAACTTAGTCTAAAATATTTACAATATGTCTTGTAGATCAAATGGCCAACGTAGTCCTCAACTTCAACGCGTTCCTAGAGAAAACCAAGATGAAAGACGATGGTAGCAACTACACGGACTGGGTCCGGAACCTGAGGATCATCCTCATAGCTGCCAAGAAAGATTATGTCCTACAAGCACCGCTGGGTGACGCACCTGTTCTCCCTGCTGAACAAGACATTATGAACGCTTGGCAGGCACGTACCGATGACTACTCCCTCGTTCAGTGTGGCATGCTTTACAGCTTAGAGCCGGGGCTCCAAAAACGTTTTGAGAGACACGGAGCATATGAGATGTTCGAAGAGGTGAAAATGGTTTTCCAAGCTCATGCCCGGGTCGAGAGATATCAAGTCTCCGACAAATTCTTCAGCTGTAAGATGGAGGAAAACAGTTCTGTCAGTGAGCACATACTCACTATGTCTGGGTTGCATAACCGCTTGACTCAGCTGGGAGTTAATCTCCCGGATGATGCGGTCATTGACAGAATCCTCCAGTCGCTTCCACCGAGCTACAAGAGCTTTGTGATGAACTTCAATATGCAGGGGATGGAAAAGACCATTCCTGAAGTATTTGCTATGCTGAAATCAGCAGAGGTAGAAGTCAAAAAGGAACATCAAGTGTTGATGGTCAATAAAACCACTAAGTTCAAGAAAGGCAAGGGTAAAAAGAACTTCAAGAAGGACGGCAAGGAAGTTGCCGCGCCCGGCAAGCAAGCTGTTGGGAAGAAGCCAAAGAATGGACCCAAGACCGAGACTGAGTGCTTTTATTGCAAGGGAAACAGTCACTGGAAGCGGAACTGCCCCAAATACTTAGCAGACAAGAAGGCCGGCAAAACAAAAGGTATATGTGATATACATGTAATTGATGTGTACCTTACCAGTACTCGTAGTAGCTCTTGGGTATTTGATACCGGTGTAGTTGCTCACATTTGTAACTCAAAGCAGGAGCTGCGGAATAAGCGGAGACTGGCGAAGGATGAGGTGACGATGCGCGTCGGGAATGGTTCCAAGGTCGATGTGATCGCCGTCGGCACGCTACCTCTTCATTTACCTACGGGATTGGTTTTGAACCTCAATAATTGTTATTTAGTGCCAGCTTTGAGCATGAACATTGTATCGTCGGGATCTCGTTTAATTCGAGATGGCTACTCATTTAAATCCAAGAATAATGGTTGTTCTATTTATATGAGAGATATGTTTTATGGTCATGCTCCTATGGTGAATGGTTTATTCTTAATGAATCTCGAGCGTAATGCTACACATGTTCATAGTGTGAGTACCAAAAGATGTAAGTTTGATAATGATAGTCCCACATACTTGTGGCACTGCCGCCTTGGTCACATAGGTGTCAAGCGCATGAAGAAGCTCCATGCAGATGGACTTTTAGAGTCTCTTGATTATGAATCATTTGACACGTGCGAACCATGCCTCATGGGTAAAATGACCAAGACTCCGTTCTCAGGAACAATGGAGCGAGCAACCAACTTATTGGAAATCATAGATACTGATGTGTGCGGTCCAATGAGTGTTGAGGCTCGCGGTGGCTATCGTTATGTTCTCACCCTCACTAATGACTTAAGTAGATATGGGTATATCTAGTTAATGAAACACAAGTCTGAAACCTTTGAAAATTCAAGGAATTTCAGAGTGAGGTTGAGAATCAACGTGACGGGAAAATCAAGTTTCTACGATCAGATCGTGGAGGAGAATACTTGAGTCATGAATTTGGCACACACTTAAGAAAATGTGGAATAGTTTCACAACTCACGCCGCCTGGAACACCTCAGCGTAATGGTGTGTCCGAACATCGTAATCGCACTCTATTAGATATGGTGCGATCTATGATGTCTCTTACCGATTTACCGCTATCTTTTTGGGGCTATGCTTTAGAGACTGCCGCATTCACTTTAAATAGGGCACCGTCGAAATCCGTTGAGACGACACCGTATGAATTATGGTTTGGGAAGAAACCTAAGCTGTCGTTTCTAAAAGTTTGGGGATGCGATGCTTATGTCAAGAAACTTCAACCTGAAAAGCTCGAACCCAAGTCGGAAAAATGCGTCTTCATAGGATACCCTAAAGAAACTATTGGGTATACCTTCTACCTCAGATCCGAAGGCAAGATCTTTGTTGCCAAGAATGGATCCTTTCTAGAGAAAGAGTTTCTCTCGAAAGAAGTAAGCGGGAGGAAAGTAGAACTTGATGAAGTATTACCTCTTGAACCGGAAAAGGGCGCAACTCAAGAAAATGTTCCTGAGGTGCCTGCACCGACTAGAGAGGAAGTTAATGATGATGATCAAGATACTTCTGATCAAGCTCCTACTGAAATTCGTAGGTCCACAAGGACACGTTCCGCACCAGAGTGGTACGGCAACCCTGTCTTGGAAATCATGTTGTTAGACAACGGTGAACCTTCGAACTATGAAGAAGCGATGGCGGGCCCGGATTCCGACAAATGGCTAGAAGCCATGAAATCCGAGATAGGATCCATGTATGAAAACAAAGTATGGACTTTGACTGACTTGCCCGTTGAACGGCGAGCCATAGAGAATAAATGGATCTTTAAGAAGAAGACAGACGCGGATGGTAATGTGACCATCTATAAAGCTCGGCTTGTCGCTAAGGGTTATCGACAAGTTCAAGGGGTTGACTACGATGAGACTTTCTCACCGGTAGCGAAGCTAAAGTCCGTCCGAATCATGTTAGCAATTGCCGCATTTTACGATTATGAAATATGGCAAATGGATGTCAAAACGGCATTCCTTAATGGTTTCCTTAAGGAAGAATTGTATATGATGCAGCTGGAAGGTTTTGTCGATCCTAAGAATGCTGACAAGGTGTGCAAGCTCCAACGCTCGATTTATGGGCTGGTGCAAGCATCTCGGAGTTGGAACATTCGCTTTGATGAGATGATCAAAGCGTTTGGGTTTACACAGACTTATGGAGAAGCCTGCGTTTACAAGAAAGTGAGTGGGAGCTCTGTAGCATTTCTCATACTATATGTAGATGACATACTTTTGATGGGGAATGATATAGAACTCTTGGACAGCATTAAGGCCTACTTGAATAAGAGTTTTTCAAAGAAGGATCTTGGAGAAGCTGCTTATATATTAGGCATCAAAATCTATAGAGATAGATCGAGACGCCTCATAGGTCTTTCACAAAGCACATACCTTGATAAGATATTGAAGAAGTTCAATATGGATCAGCCTAAGAAGGGGTTCTTGCCTGTGTTGCAAGGTGTGAAATTGAGCTTAGCTCAATGTCTGACCACGGCAGAAGATATAGAAGAGATGAGTGTCATCCCCTATGCCTCAGCCATAGGTTCTATTATGTATGCCATGCCGTATACCAGACCTGATGTAAACCTTGCCATAAGTTTGGTAGGAAGGTACCAAAGTAATCCCGGCAAGGAACACTGGACAGCGGTCAAGAATATCTTGAAGTACCTGAAAAGGACTAAGGAAATGTTTCTCGTTTATGGAGGTAATGAAGAGCTCGTCGTAAAGGGTTACGTCGACGCTAGCTTCGACACAGATCTGGATGACTCTAAGTCACAAACCGGATATGTGTATATTTTGAATGGTGGGGCAGTAAGCTGGTGCAGTTGCAAGCAGAGCGTCGTGGCGAGATCTACATGTGAAGTGGAGTACATGGCAGCCTCAGAGGCAGCACATGAAGCAATTTGGGTGAAGCAGTTCATCACCGACCTCGGAGTCATACCCAATGCGTCGGGGCCGATCAAGCTCTTCTGTGACAACACTGGAGCTATTGCACTTGCCAAGGAGCCCAGGTTTCACAAGAAGACAAGGCACATCAAGCGTCGCTTCAACTCCATTTGTGAAAATGTTCAAGATGGAGACATAGATATTTGTAAAGTACATACGGACCTGAATGTAGCAGATCCATTGACTAAACCTCTCCCTAGAGCAAAACATGATCAACACCAGAATTCCATGGGTGTTCGATTCATCACAATGTAACTAGATTATTGACTCTAGTGCAAGTGGGAGACTGTTGGAAATATGCCCTAGAGGCAATAATAAAAGCATTATTATTATATTTCCTTGTTCATGATAATTGTCTTTATTCATGCTATAATTGAGTTATCCGGAAATCGTAATACATGTGTGAATAACAGACACCAACATGTCCCTAGTAAGCCTCTAGTTGACTAGCTCGTTGATCAATAGATAGTCATGGTTTCCTGACTATGGACATTGGATGTCATTGATAACGAGATCACATCATTAGGAGAATGATGTGATGGACAAGACCCAATCCTAAACATAGCATAAAGATCGTATAGTTCGTTTGCTAGAGTTTTTCCAATGTCAAGTATCTTTTCCTTAGACCATGAGATCGTGTAACTCCCGGATACCGTAGGAGTGCTTTGGGTGTACCAAACGTCACAACGTAACTGGGTGACTATAAAGGTAGACTACGGGTATCTCCGAAAGTGTTTGTTGGGTTGACACGGATCAAGACTAGGATTTGTCACTCCGTATGACGGAGAGGTATCACTGGGCCCACTCGGTAATGCATCATCATAATGAGCTCAAAGTGACCAAGTGTCTGGTCACGGGATCATGCATTATGGTATGAGTAAAGTGACTTGTCGGTAATGAGATTGAACGAGGTATTGGGATACCGACGATCGAATCTCGGGCAAGTAACATATCGATTGACAAAGGGAATTGCATACGGGGTTGATTGAATCCTCGACATCGTGGTTCATCCGATGAGATCATCGTGGAGCATGTGGGAGCCAACATGGGTATCCAGATCCCATTGTTGGTTATTGACCGGAGAGTCGTCTCGGTCATGTCTACATGTCTCCTGAACCCGTAGGGTCTACACACTTAAGGTTCGATGATGCTAGGGTTGTGAAGATATGTATATGCAGTAACCCGAATGTTGTTTGGAGTCCCGGATGAGATCCCGGACGTCACGAGGAGTTCCGGAATGGTCCGGAGGTAAATAATTATATATAGGAAGTACTATTTCGGCCATCGGGACAAGTTTCGGGGTCACCGGTACTGTACTGGGACCACCGGAAGGGTCCCGGGGGTCCACCGGGTGGGGCCACCTATCCCGGAGGGCCCCAACGGCTGAAGTGGGAAGGGACCAGCCCAAAGCGGGCTGGGGCGCCACTCCCCTAGGGCCCATGCGGCTAGGGTTGAGGGGAAACCCTAAAGGGGGCGCCCCCTTGCTTGGGGGGCAAGCCCCCCACCCCTAGGCCGCCTCCCCCCTAGGAGATCCCATCTCCTAGGGCCGGCGCCCCCCTAGGCACCCCTATATATAGTGGGGGAGAGGAGGGACTTTATACAACAGCCTTTGGTGCCTCCCTCTCTCCCCGTTACGTCTCTCTCTCGTAGTATAGGCGAAGCCCTGCTACTGTGACGCCCTGCATCCACCACCACGCCGTCGTGCTGCTGGATCTTCATCAACTTCTCCTTCCCCCTTGCTGGATCAAGAAGGAGGAGACGTCTCCCGATCCATACGTGTGTTGAACGTGGAGGTGCCGTCCGTTCAGCGCTTGGTCATCGGTGATTTGGATCACGTCGTGTTCGACTACATCATCCCCGTTCTTTGAACGCTTCCGCACGCGATCTACAAAGGTATGTAGATGCATCTGATGACTCGTTGCTAGATGAACTCCTAGATGGATCTTGGTGAAACGAGTAGGAAAATTTTTGTTTTCTGCAACGTTCCCCAACAGTGCGACGCCCTTCAGTTTGCTATGTCTTCAAAGAAAGTTTTTGATCCAAATGAGCAACAGGGTGAGAGCATTTCACTTTCCGAACTGCACGGCGAAATCGTTGAACCGACACAAGTTCTGAGTCAGAAAGACAAATTACCTCAACATGATCTGCATGGCTGGCCTCCGCATCATCCTGAGAGTAATCATTATCAGTAAAATATATGAATAGAAGTCAAGGGAGTCAAACTTTACCTCTTCAGCCGAGTCACCGACATCCTCTGGCGGTTCCGAAGACTCAGTAGTTTTCTTTTTGGCAGCTCTCTTGATGACCTTGGTCTTAACACGAGGAGCCTTAGCCGCTTTGTCTTGAGATTTCCTTTTCCAGAAGGAGCTACTGGCCTATGAGATTGCACAAAGGGTTATTATAACAGTGTCAAAGCGGAGAAGGATCAGGAAAAGTACAAGGTTAAAGTCTTTACCGCTGGCGGTTTGTTGGAGGTATAAAAAGGACGCAGACCAATCTGAGTACATACAGTGAGCGGTTCGTCAAGTATTTTCTTTACACCTTCAGTGACTTCATCGTCAGTCAGTTCTATTTCATTAAACCGTTGTGGATCATTGGTATTGCCGGTATATTCAAACATCAATCCGGGCCGACGGCTTAAAGGTAGAATGCACCATGAAATCCAACAGCGGACGAGATCAACACCAGTTAAACCGTTGGCAAGGAAAGCCCGGAGTTTGGCGAGTTGAGGTGCATAGGCTTGTCGGTCTTTGGCAGACAATCTCTGAGGTAAAGGGTGATTATTGCTGAGCCGGTGCGGACGGTAGCCCGGTAAAGGATTCTCTTCAGCAGGGGCAGTATTCTGACAGTAGAACCAGGTTTGGTTCCAGTCTTTTGGATGGCTGTGAAGTTTGGCATGAGGAAATTCAACCTCTTTCCTCTTTTGGATTGACACACCGCCAAGTTCAGTATTGGGTCCGTCAGAAAATTCAGTCCGACGGTTTAAGTGAAAGTGATCTTGAAAGAGGTCGACAGTTGGTTCTTCTTGCAGGTAAACCTCGCAGAATAGTTGGAAGTCGCATATGTTGGACACAGAATTTGGTCCAATATATTGAGGATGAAGTTGGAACCTGGCAAGAACATCCCGGAAATTTTTTGATCCGGGAGGACTGAAACCTCGAGCTAAATGTTGCATGAACACAATCACTTCTCCATCTTGAGGCTCAGGAGGGCACTCAGGGCCAAGAACTCGCCAATGGAGGACATTTTTTGAAGCTAAAGCGCCTGTGGTGACATATTCATTGATTTGCGTTTCTGTGATCCGAGATGGAACCCAGTTGCAAGCAGCAAATTGCTTCGTCATCTTACAAAGTCTGTAAAAGGAAAATGGACGGTTTATGATTGGCGGTTCATATGTGTTTGTCAAATGTTAAACCATCAATTCAAGGTATACGTATGAAGTGAACCAGGCATTGTTGTTCAAAGTCTAGATGGCGGTTTAAGAGAGGGCTAATGACATACGACGGATTATCAATACTAAAGGATAAACCTCCCATTGGAGGCAGAACCCAATCTAAAAATTTGTTAAGTGTTGCGGAAACAAGTTTCATAAGATGGTGATATAATTTTGGATCTACCGTTGTTCAAAAGACAAATTTTTCTGAGCTTTACAATGGTGTTAAACAGAACAGAGAAGGTTCAGATAAGGATTTATACAGGAACAGTAAGATGTTGTAGTACAGCAGATTAAAGCTACAGATCCAGCCGCAAGGGGAAACTATCAGGCCTAGCTAGATTCAGTACGATGCTAAAGGAAAAACAGAGGAAGTGCTGATGAACACTGACGAACACCGAAGAAACTTCGAAACCCTAATGCAGATTTAACAAGTAAAGGGAAGGAGTATTTACCAGAGACACGCAGCGGTGGAGTATCTTAAGAGATCTGGTACGAATAGGGTGATGCAACGGCCTTGTTGGTGCAGACTGGAAGATCGACGGCGGCGGCGGCGGCGATGCTTGAGGTCTTCGGGTCGCGAGGAGGAAGACGATGTGAATAGGAAAGGGGGGAAATGGAAGGCGCCCCGGTCTTATTTATAAGGGAAGTGGAATAAAATAGCAGGCGCAAAAATTGAGGAGTCGGGAGCGGCAAAAAAGGATGTAGCTGTCGCCTCGATCTTCGGGAATTAATTAAAGAGAAAGGAATCTTCATAAATCTTTTTATACAGGGATGACGTCACAATGATTTACTGCGGTGTCAGAAGATGACGTCATGGCGGTTCACCAAAGTTCACAGGGAGAAGACAATATGGCGGTTTACGAGAATTGTCAAAAAGTCAAGTAGTTTTTTCTAAAGATTGAAGATTGACATGAACAGGTTCAAATCAATCTAGGACCTAATGTTGAGGATATAACCATTAAGGATAAACCGCCTAGGAGGGGCCGGTTCACCCTCACCTATGCTGAAGCCCAAGGAAACCCACAAGATGGCGCTTTACGGATAAGGCTTAGAGGCCCAGAGCCCGCGGGCGATTTAGGGCCCATGGTAGTAAACCGCCATGATTGTATAAACTAATATTATAAGATAGGAAAGAGGAGACCGAGGCGGACACTTGTATGAGCCAGCCTCGGGACTCTGTAGACCGGCCGGGGTCCTCCTGAGTATATAAAGGGTGACCCGATGGCGGTTCAAAGAAAAAACAACAACTTGAGAGCCAGACAAAGCGAATTCGCTCCCTGACCTTCGAAACCCTAGCAATACCAATCACAACTAGACGTAGGCTTTTACCTTCATCGAAGGGGCCCAACTAGTATAAACTCCCGTGTCCCCTTGTCCGATTTAACCCCTTTCAAGCTAACCCGTAGCGATAGCTCCGCGACTAAGTCCTTTCACGAGGACATATGTCGTGACAATTCCAGGACAGAGGGGCTGTGAGGAAGAGAGGGAGTGGTGGGAACAATGCGACTCGGGCGGTGACAGGAAAGTGGGGGGCGAGTTATGAGACGTCCCCTCCGTCTCCCGCTCTGCCTGAGACGTGCAACTGCCTCGCACGCGTGGCCGCGCCGAGCCAGGCTCGCGAGAAACTGCCGATTCAGCAGTTTCCGCCGGGCCAGGCTGCGGCCTGCTTTAAGGTCCGCGCGGGCCACAAACCACATGCAACCCAGGCAATTAACCAGACTGCATACATCCCGCATGGGCTTGGTTGGACTGCATGCGGGCAACAAAACACACCCCATGACCCAAACCTTGTACCTATGACAATTTTTTTTGAATAAATAAAGAATGTGAGATTTCTAAAAAAAACACGCCCCAAATGCAGTACTCACATGTCGCAAAGCCAACTGCCTTTTTTATGTAGTAGAATCTTGTCCCATAAATCTACGTACGTCAGTAGTTGAGTGTGGCCGCAGTTGGTTCAGTAATCAGTACGCACCGCTTTATAAGGCACTTCACTGCCACAACGCGAATCATCTCCCTGCTCAAGCCGTCAAGCGCAACCACCACCGAAACCTCCTCATCAATTTACTTATTTACTGTCGTTGAGTACGCAGCTGGTTCAGTACGCCGCTGCTTTATAAGAGCAAAGTAGCTCAAATCGATCACAACCACCCCGCACTCTCAGACTCTCAGTCCAGTTCCCAGTCCCACGCCGGCCGGCCGTTCGTCCGACATGCATTGGAGCGACGAGGAGACGTCGGTTCTCGTCGACGCTTGGGGCCCGCTGTACCTCGGCCGCAACCGAGGCTCCCTCAGCATGGAGGAGTGGGACTCCGTGTGCAGAGCCGTCGACGCACACCACGCCGCCGCCGGGCTCGACTTCAGCCGCAACCCCGCCGGCTGCAAGAGGCGCATCTCTGCACTCAAGGCTCGGTACACGGAGGAGGCCGCTAAGGAGCAGCCGACGTCGGCGTGGCGCCACTTTGCCCACCTCCGCGCCTTCCTGGCCGACCCCAGCGGCGGGCCTCCGGGCTTCGCCGCCAAGAAGCCGGGGGCGTCCGTGAAGAAGGAGAAAAAGAAGGTGGAGGAGGCGAGTGGATCGGTCGGCACGACCAAGGTCCCGGCGAAGCGCCAGTTTTCGAGCCTACGGGACATCCTGACAAAGACGCCGGCGACCGTGAAGGAGGAGGAGGTGGTCGGCTGCGGGTGTGAGTTGGTTGGGGGTTCGGCGGCGGGGGTGAGCGTGACGAAGCTGGTGGCGGAGATGACGAGGCTGGCGGAGGTGCACGAGCGCGTGGAGATGGAGAGGCTCAGGTTCATGAAGGAGATGCTCAAGATGAAGATGAAGGAGGAGATGGAGACGGAGGACGTGAAGCTGGAGCGCAAGAAGGTGAAGGCGGAGAACGAGGAACAAGTCCACGGCAACTAACATCATGGTAATCCAAAAACTAAATGATCTCTGTCCCATTCCCAGTCCTATCAGCGACAATGCAGTTTGTGTTCCTCTTCTTACGTTTGGTTTCTACTGTATTTTGTGTGCAGAGGGACAGGGGATTTGGTCTGCAGGCTGATGAGTGTAGGCTGAAAATCCAGAAGAGTAGAGCAGGAGTAGTGTTTGTGCTTCACTGTATCTTGTTTTACACCTAGTTTTATTTACTGCATTTGTGGTTGTACTCCGCACTTACCATGTAGAGTCATGTACCATAGCTAGCAGAGTAGTAATTAGCAAGCAAGAATCACCCCTAGATTCCATATCAATGTAATGTACGCATTTTAAATCAGTAGTGTAATCCAGTGTTTGTGTCTGGATCGAGTTGAATCATGAAGGAAGCTGAGAGTTGGCAATGCAAGGGAAGGGAAGGGAAGGGAAGATGGATCCCCAAAATTCCTAATCCTAACCAGGAGAGGCTTTGTTTGAAATCACATCAAGGCGCAGCACACACAAGAGGCACGGTTGGGTTGGACCAAACGTCCCCCCTCCCCTCCCCTTCCCTGCGACTGCAACGCACCGCTATGGGCTCCGTAGGACGGTAGGAGTCGCCGACGCAGGTACGGCACCACCGCGAGACGCGCCTATATATATAAGGCGCAGCGCAGGGCCTCCGGGGTCCGACCCCGAGGGGCACCCCCGTCGCTCGCATTGATCCCTCAGGCTCAGACGGCAGGCGCGCACACCCACGCCACGCCTCCCTCCCTCCCGAAGCCAGCGCCGATGTCCGCCATCGCGCACCGCCGCCGCCGCCCCGCGCCGGCCCCGCCCGCGTGGACCCCGGAGCCCTGGAGCGACGGCGAGACGGCCGCGCTGCTCGAGGCCTGGGGCCCGCGCCACCTCCGCGCCGGCGGCGGCCCCCTCCGCACCTCCGACTGGCGCGCCTGCGCCGCCGCCGTCACCGCCCGCCGCGCCGCCGACGGCCGCGCGCCGCGCACCGTCGACCAGTGCAAGAACCGCATGGACTACCTCAAGAAGCGCCTCCGGGCCGACCGCTCCAGGCCCTCGTCGCCGCCGCCGCTCTCCGGCTCCCTCCGCCGCCTCGCCAAGCTCCTCCGCCAGGCCCCCTCCGTCCCGCACCGCCTCGCGCCCAAGGTCCAGCGGGAGGACCGCCAGGACTACGACGAGGTGGAGACCGACCACAACCGCTCTCCCCTGTACCGCGACTGGCCGCCGGTGCCCAAGCGGCGGAGGACGGCCGTCTCGCTGTCGCCGCCGAGCTCCTCCGCGGAGCATCACCACGGGAACGGAGGGGCGGCCTGCACGGAGGTTGCGGCTGCTCTGGATAGGCTGGCGGGGACGTACGAGCGGGTTGAGGCGGCCAAGCAGATGGAGGCGACGCGGCTGGAGGACCGTCGCCTGGAGGCCATGCGGGGCCTAGAGATCGAGCGCATGCGGGTTCTCGCCGACGTCGCCATCTCCACCTCCGACGATACACAAACCCCAGCCACCTCCGCCGCCATCTCCACCTCCGCCGATACACACACCTCAGTCGCCGCCGCAGCCAGCGGCGGCCTAGTCGGTGAGCTTTCTCTCGTTGCCTGAGCCCATCTGCTCATTGTCTATGGTTAATGATTGTTGATTGGCGTTTGAATTTGGACGCAACATGCCTGCAAATCTGCAATTCCTGAGACTGAGAGCACCATCTTATGCATAATCATGAGCAATGAGATCATTAAATTTGGTGAGACATTCATTATTGCAGCCCTCCGTGTACCTCAAATTAGAACAGTGTGATCCAGCCTCAAATTAGCCTCGAGTTATTCATTCATCATAAGATAATGTTAAGATGCGATGCTATTATTTCTAATCAGACTACTCATGTGCGACAGTGCAAGGCTGCTTTCTGCTTATGCTCTGTAGTCTGTTCCATCTCCAGTAGAACACCAACTGCAAGATTTTAGAGAGATGAGCACTGAATAAGTACTGTTAACAAGTACTACGTGTAGTATTAACCTGTTCATCATGTAGTACATGATTATGTTGCTTTGAACAATTAGGAATCATCTGGTCAGGATTCACACTTCTCTGACATTTTGTCTGTCTTGTGCTTTTTGACAGAGGAATAAGTACAGTAGACTGGGCATGGTAGAGCCCTCCGGATTCCAGATCATCTTTTCAGGAGATCATTGCAGCGTGGAGAAGCCAACTGACGTGATGATGCCCTTACCAAAAGTTACATGGGTTTAGGTTACAGGAAAAGCTTAGCCAGATATAGGATAGCACATGATGAGACTTTCTTTAGTTCAATGATTGCGGGTTTTACAGCGGTGCAGGACGAGGGACTCGACTGCCTGAATGCATCGTTCTGTTCTTTGCGACTCGGCCAGTCATGTGGGCACACGGTAATTTACTGCTGTAATCACCTCGTGTTTCCAGCTGTTCGGCTGTGAAACATTATCGGTAAATATGATGTTTTGGGTAGGTACTTATATGAGTTCCAGAAGGCTGCCGTGCTTCTGTTATGTGTTTGCTTGCTGCTGGTGTGTGCAATCTTGTGCGGCTTTGTGCGTGTGTGCCTTTCCTCGCACATTGCTGTAGTATAATTGAAAAATCTTTGTCAGGTAAGCGAGCAAAAGTTCCTCGCCTCTCTTAACCTGGAAAATGCACGGCAGCAAGCTGGAAACGGGAATGATTTGGGCCAATAATTTGAATGTTTCAGAAGCTCTGGCACCTTTTCTTTTGCTGGGTAGAAGCTCTTGCACTTTGTTACTGAGCCATTTGAAATTGTTTTTTTTTTGCCTTTTGCCATTTGGTGGGTGCTTTTGATATATATTCCTAAAAATAATATGTGGAGAATTTCTCTGATTTGAGATAAAACCTTTAAAACTTTCAAGTTTCGGGTAATCATTGGCAGATGTTAGCTATATATACATAAACTTGTGTTTTTTTTCTTTTGCGAAAAAAACTTTCGATCTACTTATCTTCAATCATGATAGTACAATAAAAACCAGAAATAATAAAAATCACATCCAAATCCGTAGACCACTTAGTGACGACTACGAGCATTTAAGCGAATCGAAGGTGCAGCGCACCAGAACAACAACAGCCGTCAATAAAGAGTAGCGTAGATTGAAAGGATCCAATCTGAAAACACACGAATATAGACGAAAGACGACCAGATTCGAACAGATCCATCAAAGACAAATACACCAAAGACACACCTCCACTTGTCCACCGGCAATGCTAGACGCACAATCGAAACGAGGGCCAGGCGGGGAGAACCATCTTCAAAGAGCCGCCGCCTCTCGCCTTCTTGAAGACACAAAACCCAACAAAATCTCAAAAAAATATCTAAAAACGAAGCCTTCTCATCGGAAAGGATCAGGTTCCACCACGCACCCATGGCCCTAAGGGCATCTTCAAGGGAGATCTGTAAAACACTGGTATATGTCCGGACACATTTGTTCACTTTTGTAATTCAATTGGGACCTGTATCAGTCCGCGAAGCTGTACGGACGTTCAAATTCTGGTATTTTGGAGAAAAAAGTAAGGGAGCTTTGCTCGAGTCCGGACATGCAATTGACCAATCACATGCATGGTCCCTCTCTTCTCTCTCTTTGAGGGCACAATGTTAGGAGAACACTTGTGTTGAATCGACCCGAATTGATGTTATGCTATGAGATACATTCGTCATAAGTTTATGGTTAATAACACAGAGATGGTTAATGTTTGCATAATTCCTTAGACCATGAGAGTATCGAGTTTCTTCATACTTGCTTCATGAACTTTGGCATTTGTTAAACGTCATCCGTAAATGGGTGGCTATTACGGCGGCTTACGGGTTCATGGAAATGTGTGTCAAGTAAATTGATAGCTCAAGATTGGGATTTGCTCCTCCAACGATGGAGAGATATTCTCGGGCCCTCTCAGTGTTACGGTGTCCATCATCGTCTGGCCAGACACAGTGTGATTTGATCACAGGGATGCCGGAACACGGAAACGAGAAAAGAGAACAAAACCGGTAACGAGGTAACTAGCATAGTGGACAAGTTGTTGATCCACGGGGATGCAAGTAAATCTCACCTCAGGTATCTGTAACATATCGTGAAGCAACAGGAATAGCACACGACAACTGAAGGTTCACTCGAATATTCATTCGTGTGGGTATAGGAGTCAATATGGTTGTCCACGGCTCCGATGTTGATCATTGATCGGAAAGTGTTCCGGCCATGTATATGCTTCACTGAACCTATAGGGTCACACGCTTAAGAATCATCTATCTGTTGAATACTAGACAGGGTGTCTGAGAGAAAATCGCCGGAAAAGTTCCGGACAGCGGAAAAGTTCCGCCAAGAGAGAATAGCGAAATAGTTTCGTAAAACCGAAAAGTTGTTTCGGGGTATACCATTAAGTCAAATTGGTTTTGGGACACGCTTGATAATTCTTGGAGGTGCCAGAATTATTCTGAAAAATTTTGTGAATTTTTCGGGATAGAAACCGAAAAAGTTCCGGAGCTGCTGGCACCGCATTGGTTGCTTTTCGCAGATGAAATTGTAACATCCCAAATTTTTAATTTGGAATGTTATACATAGATCATTCTTGCATATCATATTTTATTTGCATTTCGTCTCGCGTTCCTTGAAATCCTAAGAAACTCAAGGACCCTCGGAGAGAGTTGGGGATTTCCACGGTTTTCAAATTTGATTTTATCAAATTTTGAAACGAGGATTTTGGTTTTAATTATTTTTTCTCCGAAAATATTTCATATTAAAATATATGAGAGGAAATAATATGACTTCTCCAACATAATTGAAATATTGGAGGAAAAATATTAAAATCAAATATTTGTTTTATTTGGATTTTTATTGTAATTTTGTTTGCATTAGAAAAATTGCACGTTTTTCAAAATTGCATTTTAGGGCCAAGAAAATGTTCATCTCGTTCTAAATATTTTATTTAGACGGTGAAAATTTATTTTGGCATTTTTAGATTTTTATTTTTTTTCTAGGATTTTATTTCCGTCAGCGAAATTATTAAAAAAAGGGTTCCCGCGCCCGACTGGGCCTAAGGCCCAGCCGAGCAAGGCTGCCGCCGCCGCCGCTCGGACCGGAGTCCGAGTCGGACTCCGCCTCCGCCGCGCCTTGCCCCCTCCTCCAAGTCGCCGCCCCCGCCCTTTATATACGCACCCCCCAAGCCCCAACACCACACCACCACCGCCGCCAACCCCGCCGCCCGCAGCCACCGCCGCCGCTTGCCGCCGCCGCCCCGCAAGCCGCCGCCCTGCAGCCCCGCCTCGCCAGAGCCCCTCGCCGGAGGTACCACACCGGAATCCGAGCCGTCGTTTTTTTGAACCGTTCGTTTTTTTAGAAAACGCTAGATTCGTTTTTTTCGGATCGCCGATTTTTTTCGGTTTTCCTGTTTAGCGGACGTTCGTCCGTATGTTCGTTTTAACGAACGGTTCTTCGCCCGTTATTTACAGCTAACGAACGCTCGTTCGTTAGTCTGTTCATCAGTTTTCTTTTATCGGATTTATCTGCGATTATTCTCGATCGTGATTTCTGATTCGATCTTAGTTTCTGTTTATCTTTTCGCTCGTTAGTCGGAATCAGGCGATTCAAGCGCCTAGATCTTCGTCTCGAGTCCTTCTTTCTGTTTAATCAACTTGAACAAGTTTTTGCTACTATAAAATTTGACCTAGGTCCAGATTAGTAAATGGATCTTGTTTCTTTCGCCGTTTGAGTTTTGTTGCTCCGTTTGATTTGATTCTTTTTGCTAACCGGAGTTCTTAAGTTGAACTTTCTGGTCAACCTCTTTCATTTGAGTTTCTCTTGCGCATCTTTGCTTGTTGCTTATGTATGTTATTGTTTGTTTGCGATAGAACACCCGGAGTGCGAAGCGTGCTACTACGAGTCTCTAGGTTTCGCAGATCGTCAGCAAGGCAAGTAACACATTGATCATACCCTTTTCATACCCAGTTTTTATGCATTAGTTACACCCCCCCAAACATTGCATGATTAGGATATCATTAACATGTGGGTTGTGAAGTAGTTGTTGAGGTAGGAACCTATTACCCTGTTACATTCAAACCCTTGGGAGTTATTCTATGCATTGCTTATATTGCTATGCTATGCTCGTAGACGTGAGTGAAATCCATGACAGATGTGAGATTGATAATTAATGGTTCAACTTAAGGTGGCAACTTAAATACACATCTGGGTGGATTAAGGCACCCGGAGTACCCGGTGTTGCCTATATTTTTGGAAATCCCGGAGTAACCGTGTGATCTTCCTATGGACCGCCACCCACGCTCAAAGGGAACTAAGATAATTCATGCTAGAAACTTCCGTGTGCAGCCACAAGCTATTATGGGCTCTAGCATAGTTGAGTAAGTTACGTGAAGCTCTTGAAGAGGCAGATCAGCAGATAGTGGGATGTAGGTTGGTATGGTCTGTCCGGAGTAGAGAGTTAATGTTACTGAAAGACTGTGTCTCGGTCATCCGTTTCTCAAACACCTTGTATTGCGAGAAATCCAACGGAGGCGATCGAGTCTTGTGGGAAAAAGTGCGCAAACCTCTGTAGAGTGTACAATCTAATCATGGTTAGCCGTGTCCCCGGTTATGGACAAATCTTGAGTATCTAGTACTTGGGTTATCACATGTATCTCATCACTCTTAATTAATACTGTTGGGTTGTTAACCACTTTAATTGGGATTGAGTTGGAGGAACCTTCTCAATGTTGTTTCAACTACCATGATAGTTAAATTAAAATCTATTCCTTTGTTGTAGGGAAAAATTGGCTTTTCGCAAAAACTATAACCATAGAGCTTTCCACCAGCCAAATATGCATGTAGTGACAGCATTATTCTGTTTTTGCTCTACTGTGTTACATTGCCAGCATATTCCATGTGCTGACCCGTTTTCGGGCTGCAACGTATTATGTTGCAGACTTTTCAGACGAGGAGTAAGGTTCGTTAGGTCGTTGTCGTGCAGCTCAGCTATGCCGTTGGAGTTGATGGACTCACTTTATCTTCCAAGCCTTCCGATGTTATCGCATTAGATGGCCTTAAGCCATGTCATTGTAATAAGTTCTCTCTTGAGACATTCGATGTAATAAGTGTGTGATTGCCACTCTGTTATAAATCCTTCGAGTACTGTGTGTGTCAGCATTACCAATCCAGGGATGACACTGAAGCACAGAGACTTGACCATCTGAGGTCGGGTCGCTACAAGATGGTATCAGAGCACATGCTGAGTGTAGGACACGACCACTAAGATAAACGATAGGTCACACTTCTCGACTCATTTCTGACTCCTCTCCATTTTCTACTCTTTAGGATGGCGGAGATGAAGCACAAGTTTGCACAACCGGATGAAGACACACCATTTGGACGCCACCTGAAGGAAGTCACTAGGTACTTGAACATTGGAATACCAAGCTTCACCGGGACGTACAACGCCACTTTACCTAAAGAGGAGCGCTGGATGATTCAAGTACAAGTTCCAGGAAGGACGTTCTCGCCAACTTCTAAACCCATAGAATTTTCTTTCGAAGCACCCACCTGGAGCCTAGGCAAGAGCATGGCAACCCACATTACCATGGGACGCATTGGAGAAGTCTACCACAGGGAACTTAAGGACACTATCTACCAGATATGTGGGCGCCGAGATAAGCAATGGGAAGTAATCAGCACCAAGAAGGATAGATCCATTGCAGCTTTTATCCAGGAGTTAAACCAGCACATTCGACGTCAGGAGAACCAGATGTGCGCGGACATGATGGACTTGAAGAAGGCAAAGACTAGGATCATCGAACTGGAGGAAGAACTCAAGTTTACACGCGATGGATATGAGGAGGAAATCAAGACACTAGTGGATAAGAATGCCGACCTAACAATGAAGCTAGCAATATTCATGGGAGGCCCTACACTAGTAGAAGAAGACGAAGAACCCAAGGAGATTCGCCCGGAAGACTACATCATCATCGACGACACCGGTTCCGACCCTAGTGATGATGACTTCAAAGACGAAGCTGGAGCAGACATCATGGAGTCTTCCACCGATCAAAATTTCTAGATGACCACCATATGTTATTAGTATTCCCCCATGTAATTAGTAGTAGATGAGCACTTTACGATAGTCCTAGACCGTTGTATCCCCTTGCTTGATTGATTGAGTGAAATGTTTGTGTTTGTCTCATGTGCATATGGGTAGTGTTTTCTCATTAGACCCTTTTTTCTATTCTGATCTCTTCCATCTAAACCCATCAGATGCCTCCGAGACGTGACCCCAGTTTTGTTTTCCCACCGGAGCTCACCCAGTTGATCCAGGAGCAGAATACTTTGATGCAATTGCTAGTTCAGAATTAGGGCAACAACAACAACAACAACAACCCGCCGCCAGTGGACAACTTACCCCGTTTTCTAAGGTTACAGCCGCCGGTGTTTTCCAGTAGCACCGAGCCTATAGTTGGTGATGATTGGCTACGTCTTATTGGAAGGGAGTTGATCACCGCAGGTTGCATAGATGCTGAAAGAGTGCGATTTGCCACACACCAATTGGATGGACCTGCAGCCTCATGGTGGGAGAATTACACAACCATCTTTCCTATAGCCAATATCACTTGGGACCAGTTTCAGCAAGCTTTCCGCACATCCCATGTCTCAACTGGAGCTATGCAGATGAAGAAGCGGGATTCCACAACCTACGTTAGGGGAACCTTACTGTGGCTCAGTACGTGGATGAGTTTAGCAAGTTATCTCGCTATGCCCCTGATGATGTGGCCACAGATGCCGCAAAGCAGGAGAAGTTTATGGAAGGGCTGAATGATGAGATGAGTATGCAGTTGATGGTAGCAACCTTCAACAACTACCAGGAGTTGGTAGATAAGGCTCTTATGATTGAAGGGAAGCAGCAGCAGATTGAGATCCGCAAGAGGAAGTATGGACATGGGAAGTATAACTCAGGAGCTCAGCAGAAGCCTCGCCTAACCCCGAACTCGGGAGGACTTGTTCATAACCATGGAGGTCACAACCACACTGGAGGAGGATCTCATAATCACAATGGTACTAAGAATGGGAATGGGAACGGACCTAACAACAATCATAACCGCCCCAATTCAACCACACCCGCCAAGAGGGACTTAAGTCATGTTACTTGCTTCAAGTGCGGGAAGACTGGACACTACGCCACGGAGTGCCCTGAAGGAAAGAATGGAAACGGAAATGGGAGCGCTGGGAAGAAGCCTAATCCATTCAACAAAGGACAAGTGAACCACGTTAACGTGGAGGAGCTTGAAGAGCAGCCGGACGCGGTAATAGGTAAGTTTTTGGTTAAGTCATTTACCGCTCTTGTTCTTTTCGATACTGGTGCATCGCATTCATACATATCAAGGGGATTCATGGATAAGTTTAAACTACCAACCCAAACCCTTAGGACCCCTCTGTTAGTAAGCTCACCTGGAGCAGAATACATGGCCAGCCGATGGTGCGACCAGATACCCCTAACCATTGGCACCCATGTCTTTTCGTCTGACCTAATTATCTTGGAGTCACAAGGATTGGATGTGATATTAAGTATGGATTGGATGTCAAAGTATGGAGGAAGCATTGACTGTGCTAGTAAATCGATTTATCTCACCACCCCAGAGGGAAAAAGGATTAAGTATGTATCTAGGCATGTGCCTAGGAGGAGCCAAGTGAATACCCTCATGGGAGTTGTTCAGGAGGAAGTACCTGTAGTGAAGGATTACCCGAATGTTTTCCTAGAGGAGTTACCAAGCATGCCACCGGATAGAGACATAGAGTTTCTGATAGAGCTATTGCCAGGTATCGGGCCAATATCCAAGAGACCCTATCGGATGCCCGCGAATGATCTGGAGGAAATTAAGAAACAGATCAAAGAGTTATTGGAGAAAGGATACATTCGAAGAAGTTCATCACCTTGGGGAGCCCCAATGCTTCTGGTTGAGAAGAAGGATAAATCCCTAAGGATGGTTGTTGATTATCGAGCCTTGAATGAAGTGACGGTCAAGAACAAGTACCCACTGCCGATGATCAATGATCTGTTCGATCAGCTGCAAGGAGCTAAAGTGTTCTCGAAGATCGATCTGCGATCAGGATACCATCAGTTGAAGATTCGAGAGAAGGATATACCAAAGACAACGTTCACCACACGGTATGGACTATACGAGCATACACTCATGTCGTTTGGACCGACTAACGCCCCTGCCTATTTCATGAGCATGATGAACAAGGTGTTCATGGAATATTTGGACAAGTTTGTTGTGGTGTTTATTGATGATATTATGGTATACTCGAAGAATGAAGAGGAGCACAAAGAGCATTTGCGGTTAGTTCTCGAGAAACTCAAGGAACACCAATTGTATGCTAAGTTCAGCAAATGCGAATTTTGGTTGAAGGAAGTCGGATTCCTTGGACATGTTATATCAGGAGAAGGTATAGCAGTAGACCCCAACAAGGTTCAGTCAGTCACTGAATGGTTGGCACCCACTTCAGTTAGCGAGATCCGTAGTTTCCTTGGACTCGCAGGGTACTATCGGAGATTCATTGAGAACTTTTCCAAGATTGGGAAGCCAATGACTGAACTATTGAAGAAGGATACTAAGTTTAAATGGACAGATGATTGCGAGGAAAGTTTCCAGGAGTTGAAGAAACGTTTAACTACAGCGCCAGTGCTAATACTGCCAGATATACATAAGGAGTTCCAAGTGTATTGCGATGCCTCTCGCTTAGGACTTGGATGTGTGCTTATGTAGGACAGAAGAGTTGTTTCGTATGCCTCACGACAACTAAAACCTCATGAGTTGAACTATGCCACGCATGATTTGGAGTTAGCAGCCGTAGTGCATGCATTAAAGACCTGGAGACATTATCTCATTGGTAACCGTTGTGATGTGTACATGGATCATAAGAGTTTGAAGTACATTTTCACCCAGAAGGAACTAAACCTTAGACAAAGGAGATGGTTGGAGCTTATAAAGGATTATGACATGAAGCTACACTATCATCCAGGAAAGGCCAATGTCGTAGCAGATGCTTTGAGTCGGAAGGGTTATGCTAATATCCTTGAAAGTAAGGGACTGCTGAAGGAGTTAGCAGAGGACATCATGGAACTTCGATTGGAGATCGTTCCAAGGGGTTTCGTTGCAACAATGGAGGTTCAGTCTACATTATTAGGCAAGATTCGAGAAGCTCAGAAAGATGACAAAGAGATTGCCGAGATAAAGGAGAAGATGAGCAAAGGAATGGCCAAAGGTTTTCGTGAGGATGAGCATGATGCCTTGTGGTTTGAGGATCGAGTTTATGTGCCCAACAACCCAAAGATCAGGAAGTTAATACTTCAGGAGGCTCATGACTCACCATACTCGATACACCCCGGAAACACCAAAATGTATTTGGATTTGAAGGAACGTTTCTGGTGGACTAGTATGAAGAAGGATATTGCCGAGTACGTAGCCGTATGTGATGTATGCCAGAGAGTGAAGGCAGAACATCAGAAGCTAGCAGGACTGTTACAGCCTATGCCGATACCCGAATGGAAGTGGGATAAACTGGGCATGGACTTTATCACCGGATTGCCCAGGACCAAAGCCGGATATGATTCCATATGGGTAGTAGTCGATCGCTTGACCAAAGTGGCTCACTTCATCCCAGTGAAAACCACTTATACCAGTGCAAAGTTGGCCAAGATATACATGTCGCAGATCGTATGTCTGCATGGAGTTCCGAGGACCATCGTATCAGATAGAGGAACACAGTTTACTTCAAAGTTTTGGCATTAGTTACACCAAACTTTGGGAACGAGATTGGAGTTCAGTATAGCATTTCACCCACAGACAGATGGGCAGACCGAGAGAGTCAACCAAATTTTGGAGGACATGTTGAGAGCCTGTGCGCTAGATTATGGATCTAGTTGGGATGACAATTTTCCCTATGTGGAGTTCTCATACAACAATAGCTACCAAGCCAGTTTGAAGATGGCACCGTTTGAAGCCCTGTATGGACGAAGGTGCAGAACATCGTTGATGTGGGATGAGATTGGAGATCGACAATTGTTTGGACCAGACTTGATTAGGGAGTTTGAGGAAAAGGTTAAATTATTTAAAAAAAGGGTTCCCGCGCTCGACTGGGCCTAAGGCCCAGCCGAGCCAGGCCGCCGCCGCCGCCTCGTGCGCACGCGCGTCGCCGCCGCCGCTCGGACCGGAGTCCGAGTCGGACTCCGCCTCCGCCGAGCCTTGCCCCGTCCTCCAAGTCGCCGCCCCCGCCCTTTATATACGCACCCCCGAGCCCCAACACCACACCACCACCGCCGCCAACCCCGCCGCCCGCAGCCGCCGCCGCCCGCGCTAGCCGCCGCCGCCGCCCGCGCTTGCCGCCGCCGGCTCCCGCGCTTGCCGCCGCTTGCCGCACCTTGCGCCGCCGCCCCGCAGCCCCGCCTCGCCGGAGGTACCGCACCGGAATCCGAGCCGTCGGTTTTTTTTGAACTGTTCGGTGTTTTAGAAAACCCTAGATTCATTTTTTTTGGATCGCCGATTTTTTCGGTTTTCCTGTTTAGCGGACGTTCGCCCGTACGTTCGTTTTAACGAACGGTTCTTCGCCCGTTAGTTACAGCTAACGAACGCTCGTTCGTTAGTCTGTTCGTCAGTTTTCTTTTATCAGATTTATCTGCGATTATTCTCGATCGCGATTTCTGATCCGATCTTAGTTTCTGTTTAACTTTTCGCTCGTTAGTCGGAATCAGGCGATTCAAGCGCCTAGATCTTCGTCTCGAGTCCTTCTTTCTGTTTAATCAACTTGAACAAGTTTTTTCTACTGTAAAATTTGACCTAGGTCCAGATTAGAAAACGGATCTTGTTTCTTTCGCCGTTTGAGTTTCGTTGCTCCGTTTGATTTGATTCTTTTTGCTAACCGGAGTTCTTAAGTTGAACTTTCTGGTCAACCTCTTTTATTTGAGTTTCGCTTGCGCATATTTGCTTGTTGCTTATGTATGTTATTGTTTATTTGCGATAGAACACCCGGAGTGCAAAGCGTGCTACTACGAGTCTCTAGGTTTCGCAGATCGTCAGCAAGGCAAGTAACACATTGATCATACCCTTTTCATACCCAGTTTTATGCATTAGTTACACCCCCCAAACATTGCATGATTAGGATTTCATTAACATGTGGGTTGGGAAGTAGTTGTTGAGGTAGGAACCTATTACCTTGTTACATTCAAACCCTTGGGAGTTATTCTATGCGTTGCTTATATTGCTATGCTATGCTCGTAGACGTGAGTGAAATCCATGACAGATGTGAGATTGATAATTAATGGTTCAACTTAAGGTGGCAACTTAAATACACATCTGGGTGGATTGAGGCACCTGGAGTACCTAGTGTTGCCTGTATTTTTGGAAATCCCGGAGTAACCGTGTGATCTTCCTATGGACCGCCACCCAGGCTCAAAGGGAACTGAGATTATTCATGTTAGAAACTTCTGTGTGCAGCCACAAGCTATTATGGGCTCTAGCATAGTTGAGTAAGTTACGTGAAGCTCTTGAAGAGGCAGATCAACAAGTAGTGGGATGTAGGTTGGTATGGTCTGTCCGGAGTAGAGAGTTAATGTTTCTGAAAAACTGTGTCTCGGTCATCCGTTTCTCAAACACCTTGTAGTGCGAGAAATCCAACGGAGGCGATCGAGTCTTGTGGGGAAAAGTGCGCAAACCTCTGCAGAGTGTACAATCTAATCATGGTTAGCCGTGTCCCCAGTTATGGACAAATCTTGAGTATCTAGTACTTGGGTTATCACATGTATCTCATCACTCTTAATTAATACTGTTGGGTTGTTAACCACTTTAATTGGGATTGAGTTGGAGGAACCTCTCAATGTTGTTTCAACTACCATGATAGTTAAATTAAAATCTATTCCTTTGTTGTAGGGAAAAATTGGCTTTTTGCAAAAACTATAACCATAGAGCTTTCCACCAGCCAAATATGCATGTAGTGATAGCATTATTCTGTTTTTGCTCTACTGTGTTACATTGCTAGCATATTCCATGTGCTGACCCGTTTTCGGGCTGCAACGTATTATGTTGCAGACTTTTCAGACGAGGAGTAAGGTTCGTTAGGTCGTTGCCGTGAAGCTCAGCTATGCCGCTGGAGTTGATGGACTCACTTTATCTTCCAAGCCTTCCGCTGTTATCGCATTAGATGGCCTTAAGCCATATCATTGTAATAAGTTCTGTCTTGAGACATTCGATGTAATAAGTGTGTGATTGCCACTCGGTTATAAATCCTTCGAGTACTGTGTGTGTTAGCATACCGATCCAGGGATGACACTGAAGCACAGAGACTTGACCATTTGAGGTCGGGTCCAGAAATTCAATAATCCAATTTTTTTCGGAATAATTCCAAAATCATTATAGTGGGTACTGGAATTATTCTAAGACCCGCAGAAATATTTTCGGATTTAATGGACATGAAAAATTGTCTTCATGAATAGTGAAAACGCATTGTTGTTTGCTTTTCGTAGATGAAAATCACTAATCCAAAATTGTTTTGGAACGCGTTAAAAATTATTTTAGTGGGTACTGGAAATGTTCTAGGCCCACATAATTATTTTTGGTTCGAACGGAAGCTGAAAAATGTCGTCATGAATAATGAAAGTGCTTTTTGCTTAGCTTCTTGGAGAAGCCACCTCGAGGGCCTCTTGGTATTACCCCCTTGTCTTCTTGGAGAAGCCACCCTTGGGCTTGGCCTATAAATAGGGGTGGAGGGGCTGCCTAAAGACACACTCTTTCTCACATACAAGTGCCATTGCAATGATCTGGCTTCTCTCTCACTCCCCGCGAAATAGTTTCGTAGAGCCGAAAGGCTGTCTAGGTTCCGGTGGGAACTAGTTCTGGACGGCGAAGTCCTACCGGATAGATGACACCGTATGTGTGCAACTCTATAGAGGGATCGTAGTTTTGGTCTTAGTTTGAGAGTGCCTCCCGAAGGGTTGTCCGTGTGACCGTTCGAGTTTCGAAGGTCCTCCCGAAGGGCTGTCTGAGTGACCGTCCGAGTTTCGGAGGTCCTCCCGAGGGGCTGTCCGCGACACTGTTCGGGGGACTGTCCGACCGCCTCCCGGAGGGCTGTCCGAGGGGTAGATGAGGGTATACATCCTCGCGATTGGGGGTTGTAAATCCTAGCTGCGGAGATCTGCACCACCGATCGTAATCGACTCTACTTCCCGCCGCGCTACGAGTCGGTAACAAAAAATATCAAACCTTGTATGCAATCTCCATAGTAGTCCTGGGCTGGTGCATAAGTCGGAATTTTTTTGTTTTCTGTTGCGTTCGCCTACAGTGGCATCATGAGCCGTGCTATGCGTAGATGCAGGTTGCGATCTAGAATACATAAATATGTATGGGTGTTGCACAAAATAATTGGGTAATAGATGAGTTCTATTACTAAAAATTATTTGTGCGGGTAATCTATTACCAGATGTTCTTGTTGCTTCCCTTGAATTCGCATAATCGTGATCTTGACGGCATGGTGGAATCTCACAAAGTTCTGGCAATCCGCGATCCTTTCATGCTGCTCCTGAGTATGCTGATTGACAGATCAACAAAGTGCTAATAGTTTTTTGGGTTCCACCATAGTTAAAGAAAGATGGATTTTTCGCAGACGAAAGGGCAATGCTGATATGATCTGCACGGGGGTCATGCGCATGACGAAGTTTAGTATGGGGTTCGAGATTTTATTATCTCGTGCTTCATACACCCCACAAAGTTAATCTAGCTACTTGAATTATCATAGTTGATGATGGACGTTGGTAGCTTCGGTTTGTTTCGAAACCTTAGAAGCCACGAAAAACAAGTTTTTGCATGAACCGATTAGAGACGTCTAACTTGGTTTTGTAGGAGGGTTTTGCATGTGCATGTGATGTGGTATAGCAGTGCTCATAATAATTTGATCATGTATGAGATGACTATATGATGTAAATTGATTAACATGACCTGCGTGTCATGATTTGGCATGATGGCTGGAGCCATATGATTGTCACTTTAATGACCTGCATGTCAACCTTAAGTAATGCGCTTATTTTATTAGCTATAAAGATAGCAACATAATCTGGTGCATCGACAAGGTGGTGGCAATCTTCGCGAAGGTGAACACCGACGCAAATGCCGAAGATGAAGAAATGAAAGACTTCTCCGTCAAAAAGGGCTATACCATATCATGCTATTATGAATTGCATGAGATGTTTATCCCTTATGATGCATCCTTCTTGATTGCGTGGTAGTCGCTTTTTATTAGGGTGATGTCTCACTTAAAATATCATGTAGTTAGTGTTCTCCCAAGTGTAGCACCGTCACAGCACCTATATCTTCGGGGTATCACATGGATGCATGGGTATGAACGATTACAGAAGTGTGAGGCGGGTGAGTTGAGACCTCGCAGCAAGATCACCTGGTTGTCTTGACGTTCAGGCATGAAAGTCATGAGCTCATAACACGTGCATCGAAAGATGAACAAGAGTCACATAAAGATGTGATTGGCAAGTTGGCCTACCGATTTCAATTCTCGTCACTTGAGATGGATGCATCCTTGGCATTGAATTGTAATATGGATCTTGAATCACTCATAATCAATTATCAGAGATATTGATTTGAGTGGGAGCACACTTTAGAATTAACTTGTTTAATTCTCGGTGCAATTAATTATGAATGTTGTCTAAGTGAAAATTGCATAATAGTTGTACAATAATGGCTCGTGTTTCCACCTTCCCTGTTAAAATTGAATAGCTGTTAAATATCTGGTTAAAACATTACGGTTGGTAACGTAATGTGAGGATTGTCCTCAAGAGTGCCGAGAAGGACTTTGTCCTATCGCATGCTTTCCATATACTCCCGCTAAATGCTATGGATGATGAGACTCTCGTCCTTCGATCCAAAAGGTAGAATTCCATTACGGTCAAGTGCAATATGTTTCCTTCCATGAAACACGAACTTTGAAAGTTTTGGGATAGTTATGTGATATTCATGGAACTGAAAATTAATTTTCAGATACAAACAAAGGCTGAAAGATATGAAATATCCAAAGCGATGTTTGTTTGCAAACTATTAGTAAAGGTCTTTACTATGCATTAGACTGATAAGAGAGGGATCCAGAAGAACACCTATCATACGATGAAAGGTGAATAACAACTTAAAGAGAAAGGGAATGTCCAAAAGGGTGTTAGTGAGACTTTCACCCCTAGGATGTCCAGGGCTAAATGCCACTCTTAAGTTGGGTGCTTCTTCTGAGAGTAGGAGAAATACTAAAAGTTAAACTATTAGATGTATAAAGGCAGAAAGAAAGAAGATTGGAATATCCAGCTCATGTATGAATATCATACAATTTTTTGATGTATAGAAGGCTGGTCAAAGATATAGTTCTTGGGAATTATGGTTAAACATGTTAATCACTAATTCTTGGGTATTGTGAGTTAATCACAAAGATACCTTCTTGATTGCATTCTGTTGGGAATCGATGTAAGAGCTACTATGGCCTAAAAAGACTAGCCAGGAATGATGTTTTAATACGTGTCGGGAACATAGTAAAAGTTAGTATACCTTCCATCGGTGTATTACCTATTTATTTTCTTTCATATTTCAGTTTAGAGTTTCATACACTCTAGCCCTTTGCATAAGGTATCTTGCAAGAAGGTTGTTGATAAGAGAACTTTTGATGTTTAGTATTATGAATAAACATAAGGGCCATACTTTCATTATGAATGAGATGTATGTTATGAATAATGATATTAACATATCACCTCTATGTTAACTTTCATAATTCATTTTAGAGTTTCATACACTCTAGCCCATTGCACAATGTTTATTGCAAAAGGGTTGTTCATAAAAGAACAATTATTGTTCAGTATTATGAATAACATGAAGGGCCATGCTTCCATCCAAGATGGGATGTATATTATGAATATTGATGGTAAAATGATACATCCATAACACTGACGCAAAATGTCGCAAGACTATGAGAATACCACACATGTGTGGCACTTCATTTGGTCACATTGGAGAAACCCGCATGGAAAAATTCTATTATGATCGATTTTGAAGTCGTTTGATTTTGAATCATCTGACAAATGAAACTTTCTTCCAAAAAGTGAAGTGACTGAAATACCATTCACAGGCCATAAGGAACGAGCAACAAACTTATTCATCATCATACATTTTGATGTGTGTAGTTCAATAAATTTTGTTGCAAGTAGTGGATTTATCTATCTTCAGAAATGACTCAAGTAGATATATGGATATTTGCTTGATGAGACATAAGTCTGGATCTTTTGAAATCATTCGAAAGGTTTTCAAAAATTAAGTAGAAGTTATTGTAAAAAAAATTATGTTTCTGCAATTTGATTGCAGAAAGGAATATTTGAGTTACAAGTTTAGCGAATGTCTAATGAGTTGTGAAAAGAGTTTCATAACTTACACCTCCCGGACCACCACTATGAGTGGAATGTCTGTGAAGATGTAATCAAACCATTTATGACATGGTAAGATCAAAGATGACATAAATAAAATTGCCATTATCACTTTTAAAGAGTAATGCTTTAAAGACTGCGGCTCTTACATTGAAAAGAGCTCCATCAAGTCTGTTGAAATGATGGCATGGTATGGTACGCCCAACCATGTTATATATTTTCTTAACATTTGGAATATGGGGCTTGTGTAAAAGGTTACAAACCTATTCTAAATCAGACAAGTGCTATTTTGTAAGTTATCCCAAGTCATTGGGTATTCCCCCACCACTATACCGAGGCAAAGGATTTTGCTAGAAAACGATATGCTTTTAAAGAGAATAGTTCTTGCAAAAGGGTGAGTGGGAGGACAGTGCAACTCAACGAGATAACAAGTATATTCGTCATCAAGTCAAAGGAAAGGAACCTTGGAAGTGATTCCAGAGTTTCCTACTGCGACTAATATGAAAGCCTCTACATGAGATGTATGGACTTCGGTCGAACTTGCAGCTGAGCAACGTAGGAAAAGCTCGTGCAAACCTCTCAGGTGTGCAAACGAGATATTGTTGTTAGACAACAGTATACCTATGATACACAAGGAAGTGTTGATGGGCCCTGATTCCGGAATTGGCTAAATGCCAATATAATCCGAGATAGTTTCCATAAATGATTCAAGATTTAAATCTTGATAAACCCTCTGAAAGACTTAGAGTCTAACGGATTGTAATGGGACTATAAACTGATACAAATAAAAATGTTTTATCCATTAAGCTCGACATGTTGCTATAACAAGTTGAAGGAGTTGACTAAAATGAGATTGTCTCACCGTAGCAATGCGTAAAGTCGGTTCGGGTTAAACCAACAATTAATACATATTTCAAACATGAGATATGAAACACGGATGGCAAAGGAATTTCCATGAAATGGAAATACAACCTAGGACTTGTATGTGATATAATCCAAAGTATTTTGTCGGTCCAGAGGATGCTAGTTAGTATGCTAGCTTTAGAGTTCCAGCAATGGACAAAAGAGAGCAAAATGGAGTTGGAATCTTTGTTTTTGATGGAATGGTCAAAGGGGTTTGACTTCATCAATGGGTAATGAAGATGATTGTGGTTTCATGAAAGTAAGTGGGAGTGAAAGACCGTGGATGTCGCCTAGAGGGGGGGTGAATAGGCGCTTTAAAATAATTACGGTTTAGGCTTGAACAAATGCGGAATAAACCTAGCGGTTAATTTTCCAAGCACAAAACCTACAACAACTAGGCTCACCTGTGTGCACCAACAACTTATGCTAAGCAAGATAAACTACTAGGTGAAAGCAAGATATATAACAAGAAACAATATGGCTATCACAAAGTAAAGTGCATAAGTAAAGAGCTCGGGTTTGAGAAGCTTATTACTCTTGGGTGGAAATTGGTAGCGGATAATCCAAAATATCCGATATTCGTATTCGAGAAAATGCCTATTAGTATCCGAAACATCCGAACAAGCTCTAGGGTGCCCAAACACCCAAGAGTAATAAGCTTATCAAACTTCACTTCCACGTATCACCATGGAGAACTCAAATCAATGCACCAAATGCAATGGCAAGGGCACACGGAGTGCCCAAGTCCTTCTCTCCCAAATCCCACCAAAGCAACTAATGCTAGGGAGGAAAATGAGAGGAAGAACGAAAGAAGAACACGAAGAACTCCAAATCTAGATCCAAGGGGTTCCCCTCACTTAGAGGAGAAAGTGATTGGTGGATACGTGGATCTAGATCTCCTCTCTCTTTTCCCTCATGAACTAGCAAGAATCATTGGAGGGATTGAGAGTTAGCAAGCTCGAACAAGGTCAACAATGAGGGAAGAACACGAGCTAAGGAGATCAGGTTCAATGGGGAAGAAGACCCCCTTTTATAGGTGGGGAAAAATCCAACCGTTTTTTACTATGTACTGCAAGGCAACAGCCTCACAGTGTTTTATTAGTTAAGAGAATAAAAGTTTACATAATTACAGAGAAGCTAGGAGTTAAGAAAGAACTACTTACAAGGGGCCTACGATAGAGAGGCTATCCAGGAAGTTAGACTATCCCTATATTTACATTTGATTCTATGAGCCAGTAAGGAAATATCATGGATGAAGTTCCTCCTCCAAGAAATGAAGGTGGGTCTCTCATTTCTAAAGATCTTCCCATTCCGTTGAATCCAGATGTTCCAAGTAGCAGTAAAAATGACCTCAGTGAAGAAAGGATAACCAAAGTCCCTCCTAGCAGCAAGAGCCATGTCATATGTACTCTGGTTGTGCTGAGCGTTCCAAGAAATCCCAAGGTAATTCCAAACCCTCTGGCTGAAATTGCATGCAAAGAAAAGGTGTTCACGATCCTCATGTGTGGCAGAGAGGCAAAGAACACACGTATCATCAAGAATGATCCAGCTCCTGCATTGCATCATGTCCCTGGTGTTTAAACGGTCTAATAAAAGAAGCCATCCAAACACTTTAAACTTTAACGTGCAAGCACACTTCCAAATCCATTTGAATATGGGATCTACCACCAAATGTGAGAAGTAAGAGTCATAATATATCTTTGATTTGAACTCTCCAGTTTTGGACGGCCACTTCCATATGTCCTTGTCATCATCACTCAAGTTGACTAAGGCGAGTAAATCTTGAAGTTGAAGTAAATCATTATATGCTTCCTGCGATAGCGGCAAATGAAAGTGATCGGAGATCTGTGGTAGCTCCAAAAACTCTCTGACAGTGATTGTGTCACTGATGACAAAAGAATGGAGCCTAGGGAAACGGTCGCGTAAAAGGACCACATTATTTCCTAACTGCCATCGGTCAAGCCAAAATGTCACCGTATTGCCAGAATGCACTTCAGGGACGGCTAACTTGCAGAAGTTGGTGTATAATTTCATGACATCTCTCCACCAAAAGGAGCCACAACTTTGAGTAACCTGCGGTGGCGAAGCAGCATAATAAGTTTCCCAAATTAATGTGACCCAAGGCACGTCCATTTTGTTAAAGAACTTGAACAGGTGCTTAAGTAACAAGGCTTCATTTTGGAGACCCAAGTTTAGCACTCCCAGACCACCACACTTCTTAGGTCTATAGACCCGATCCCAAGCAGCTAAGGATTGTCTCGGATTATCAGTGTTGCCTCTCCACAGACACTGCCGCATGATTCTCTCAATCTGTTGCAAGATCCCTTTAGGGAGAGATAGTGTGCACAGGAAGTAGATTGGCATCGAACAAAGCACTGACTGAAGCAATTGGAGCCGACTGCCTTGATTCAGTAAACATGAGGAAGCAGACAGCCTTCTCTCAATACGATCCACAAGTGGCAGCAAATCATAGATCGTGGCCCGAGAAGTGCCCATAGGTAGACCTAGGTATGTGAAGGGCATAGATCCTACATCACAACCTAGTAGGCTGGCAACCCGAGCGCCCTCTTCATCCATCATATTGAGAGGAATAAGGGATGACTTACTGAAGTTGACATGCAAACCAATTGATGCCGCAAACGTTACGAGCATCTCCTTAAAAGCGATCAACTGATCATCAATCGCAGGCAAGATAGTAAGCGTGTCATCCGCGTATTGAACAATCGGATAGTCCCGGGAGTTTGTTGGAATTGGTAAAGAAAGAATTCCTCTAGAGAACATCTCATTGACTACAGATTAGAGCAAATCCACCGCAATGACGAATAATAGCGGAGATAGTGGATCTCCTTGACGAACCCCGGATCTGCATACAAAGTGTTTACCTGGCACACCATTTAAAAGGACAGAAGAGGAACCCGTGGACAGAATACTATTGACCCAGCCAGTCCAACGAGAATCAAAACCCTTGCATCGTAGGATTTGGAGGATGGCCTAATGCTCGATAGTATCAAAGGCCTTAGTGAAATCAAGCTTGAGGAGGATGATGGGTCGTTTAGATGCTTTGCATTGATGGATATATTTGAAACACCAGGCTAGGCAGTCTTGAATAGATCTGCAACGGAGAAAACCATATTGGTTGCGGTGTATGCATAGCAGAATCACCCTTTGCAGATGATTGGCCAGCAACTTCGTCAGGAATTTTAAACACATGTTGGTTAGGGAAATGGGCCTAAAATCCCCAACAACTTCTGGACTTAATTTCTTGGGAACTAGGGTGATTAAGGAATTATTGAGACATTCCAAATTACATCTCCCCTCATAAAATTCATTGATAAGTTGCATAAAGTCCCCCTTGAGAATAGACCAACACTTCTTTAGGAAGAGACCAGTAAAGCCGTCTAGTCCCGGCGCACGGTCGCAAGGCATGTGTTTAATTACAGCCTCAACCTCAGAATCCATGAACGGCAAAGACAGATATTCCAGACCATCCACTTGCTGTATTTAATTGGTCAGATCGAAACCCATTTGTATTCCTTTTGCATGGCCCATGCGATTATTGAAATCAGACCAAAACATGCCCGCCAACATTTGGTGCTCAGAAACCACCTCCCCCGCTGCATTCTTGATTGAAGAAATAGTATTTCTTCGATATCTTTTGGTGGCCATAGCGTGAAAATATTTTGAATTTTCCTCTCCAACCTTGATGCTCCGGATCATGCAGCGCTGCTTCCAATAAACATATTGCCAGTGCAAAATATCCTGCAGATGTAACTTAACTATTCTCCGGAAATTGAATTCAGGCCAACTTAAAGGCCGAATCTCCTCCAGTTCATCAAAGTAAAGAATAACTTTGCTACAATCCGCAATTAATGCTTTAACTGTGGAGAGCTTCAAATGCCATTGTTTTAAAGCATGTCTGAGCGCTTTAAACTTAGCAGATATTGTTAAAGCAGCAGAAGACTTTTGCGTCGTGTTGTTCCAAACCTGTGCAACACACTCATGAAAGCCAGGTAAATTAACCCAGTAGTTTTCAAAATGAAAGACTCTAGCTTTAGGGATGGCCGTGGCAATTGTGACAACACAAGGAACATGATCTGATGTCGATCGCGCAAGAGGCAAAACTAATGTGTTTGGGTGGTCGGTGGTCCAAGCAACTGAAGTGAAGAACCAGTCAAGTTGCTCAAGAAGGGGCTGACACTGCATATTGGACCAAGTGAATTGCCTACCCTTAATTGGCAGCTCAATAAGCCCCAAATGACCTATGATTTCATTGAACAAAAAAATGTCATTGACGTCGCCACCAGGCAAGTTGCGGTTTTGAAGTGACCTCATAAAGTTGAAATCTCCCAAAATAAGCCATTTGTCATCACAATTAATGTCCAGGTTATATAACCACTGCACAAACTCATCACGTGCAGGACTTTGACAAGGGCCATAAACAGTCACTAGTTTCCAAACTTCAGATGTATGTTTGGAAAGGAACTCCACAATAATTCCAAAAGGTTTGGCCACAATTAATTTGCCTTCGAAAAAAGAAGAATTCCAAATAACCACCATACCAGCCGAAGCACCAGTCGAAGGTACATAAGCAAAATTGTCAAAGCGCCAAGGACAGAACTTTCTAATGAATCTATGATCAATGTGCATGCACTTAGTTTCCTGAAGACAAACCACTGAACAACCACTTTCATCAATTTTATGTTTTACAGCAAGCTGTCGCGTTTCTGAATTAAGGCCCCGCACATTCCAGCACAGAACCTTCCAATCCTTAAACCCAGTCTGATTCATTACAAACCATAAGATGTTTCAGCAAAAGTAGACCACACAATGATCCACGTAGACCGGCTAAACAAAGCATAGCGACACAGTTCATAACATAAAGACAGAAATAAAGATAGATGGCGTTTAATGTGGCACGCCATAGGCCAAAAAGCAGGCATATGAACTCAATCATCAGAACTATTGGTGCTTGCAGACTGAGTCGGATTAGCAACAAGCTTATCCGCAGTAATCTTCTCTGGAGCAATGCGCAGGCGAGCCCCAATGCGCCGAAGGTCAGCAATTGCAGTTGGTGGAGGCACAGAGGAATCTTCTTCAGCCATAGCTGACTTTGTCTTGAGTTTCTTCAGAGTGTGTGGAGACCTGTTCAGACCAAGGGCTTTAGTGCCACGGAATCCATCTCGTAAAGCACTAAGACGCGCACTACGACGGACCTCCGTTTCCACCAGGCCTACAGATTTCTTCTTGCGCTCACGTTTCAGGGTGGCCCTTGGTGCAGCAGTCGTGAACTCAAAGGTCTCATTTATAGGTTCAGAAATATCATCGAAGCATAGGGCCCTCGCAACTGGCCTCTTTGCTGGAGTGAGCAGGCAAGAACTGACATGCGAAGAGGCAGGCACCGGCGGCAGGCCATAACTAAGATCGTATCCATTAAAGGATACCTCCCAAAACTTGCTAGAGAGCAAAAGAGAGCCAAATCCAGACATGAAATTGAACTTTGGGATTGCAGAAAAACAGAGTGAGGGCATCATCTTCTGGAAAGAGCGCCGATACAACATATCTGGTGGCAAGATGGGCCCAAACACTGTGAGCACCTGTCCAATGTGCAGGGGAGGCTGCAAGGGAGCCCCAGGTTGCTGGACAATGACAAAATCATCCACATGCATGTTGACCGAATCATCTGAAACCTGCAGGACCATGGATTCTTGCGACTGTTCCACAACTTGATTTTCCTGCACCATCTCCTGCTGAACATTGTGCGGCACGTCATGAGGATCATCTTGATGATGTGGCTGCTGGCCATGTTCTTGCGAAGGTAATTCATCCCAGCCAATTTCTGGAAACTCTGGCATAACCCAATTGTGATTGTGAAACTGAAGATGTCCAGGGAGCGGATGCGGGTTGCCATCAAAGGGCATGGGGTCCTCATCCGGTGGAAGAATATTAGCAAAATCTGCAGAGAAGATGTAGATCGGAGCAGACCAAGAGATGCGGGTTCCACCAAAGTCAGCAAACTCCCGATACACAACATCTCGAGGCACCAGTGTAGTTGCAGGAAAAGATACATAAGCCAGAGTGCGTACAAGCAGAGGATCATCCTGGTGCCAATGATGGAAACAGCCAAAAGTACTAATAGCATCTGAAATAAACTGCATGCGCCTATAATCCAGAGGAATTCCAACTAGCATGACCCAGCCCCTTCTAAAACCCTGGATAGCTCTATAGTTGATACCCTCATCATGTGGCACAAATCGAACAAATCTGTCGTTGCCGAGATCAAAAGGTGGGTGATCGACAAGTGCTTGCCTAGCAAAAGGACTATTGAAGCGAAAGAGCCCTACTCCTTGAATCCATGGCTGAGCATCCATTACAGCACGCCCAAGATTGTGAACAACAAAATTACTGACCATGTTTCTGAAGAAAAGGGTTTCCTCAGGCAGAGGAGTTGGCTCTACAATGGCGATGCCGTAATCTTCGTGCTGGCGATCCGGAGCCACAGCCGGGGAATAGAAGGTGTGCGGGAGACGCCGCGGGCCGCCGTCGATGATCTCGAACCCATGCGGAACGAATGGTGTGGGGTCGAGCTCGAAGTTGGCCATTGCTGAATCCTGAGCAAGCTCCGATGGCCCAGAGATGGCCTGGGAAGACGATGGCAATCCAGGCGGAGACGGTGGTGGGGATGGCAGTACGATGGGCGGCGGCATAGAGGTAGGTGGCAGAGGCGTGGTGGGCGGTGGCTCTGCGGGCAATGGTGGGAGCGTTGGGGTGGAAGGCGAGATGGGACTGGGCATAGACCCCAGGGTGGAAACCGAGGCGGCGGGCGAGTATATCTCTGCTGACCGTTCCGGAGAAACCGAATTGGCTCTAGGGACCCACCTGTAAGCTGGGGAAGGTGCAGAGCCGGTGCAACCTTTGGCTCTGTGTCCGGATCGAAAGCACTGACGACATCTAACCCGGTTGGTGCATGAAGTGGTGTGGTGTAACATAGATAAACAGTTCTGGCACTTCCAAACATTAAACACCATATCATCGATAAGATTATTGACCCTAGCAGAATCTCCAGCCGGGTCCATAGTCAATTGCGAATAATTTCCAGGCGAAGAAATTTCCTTATCTGAAAGCGGCTCTGATGATTGGGTGACATCCTCCTGCTGGGCCGGAGATCCATGATGGGCTTGAGATTCCGGTGCAACGCCAACAGCTGACATGGCATCCTGCATGCATGGATCTTGAACGGTTTGCGTTTCATGCAACAGATTGCTGGTGCCAATTGGCACTGTTCCGGTAATGACGGCAGTAGTCTTGGCAGGGACGTTGATCGTTCCAAAAGAGATGGGTGGCGTCGCCACCGTCCACTGAAGATTGCTCGCCGGCGGAGACGGCAAGATCACTTTCTCGGAAGGGTTGACTTCATAGCCAGCCTCAACCATTGTGTCAACCAAGATCTGATCAGCTGGGTATCTATAGCCCTTACAGACAGGGTACTGATGAAACGTAGCAAAGGAAAGTTTCTCCCTTGCCGAAGAATCCGATCGAAAAGAAGACTTAGATGGGGGTTTATGCATAGCAATTAATCCCAAAGTTGCACGCTTTTTAGATGGACTAACCAGAATCCACTCCGCGTCACATTCCTTTCTCCAGAGGGTTAATTCACGCCTCCAATTTGGACCACCATTTCCCCAGAGATGAAAATAACATTTGAAATGCGAGCATGCGTACGATCTCAGCTTGAGGATACAAAGGCCAACCTACTTGCAGGAGACATTAAATGAAAATACCTTGCCCTTGATGAGTTGGACCGACAAATCAATGGCCGATCCACCAATTGAAGATTCCAATGCAGCTGCCACAGAATCCTCATTAAGACAGAAAACATGTCGGCTAAAGGACACTACCATAATGAAATGGCTCGTGTCGTCCGAAGGATGAACAGATCGCCCACAAGAGATGAAGACCTTATCCGCAAAGATGGAGCCCGGCGAGAAATCCAAACCCAAGGTTGATCCACCAGAGGAACCCATCGAAGATGGGTACAGCCGTGTAGATCCAAGCCCGCCGGAGAAGATGAGCGGAGATGATCCACAATTCACAGGCTAGAGGTGGAGATCGCCGGAAAACCTAGGTCGTGGGTGGGAGGGGTGCCATCTTGCCCTTGAGGTCCTTCTGTTCCCCGTCTAAAAAATCCAACCGTTATGCTCACAGCCCGCACAGAGTGGTACTACCGCTCCAAGGAGCGGTACTACCGCTAGGGCGGTAGTACCCCTTTGAAAAACAACAGTGAGGAGGCAAAAGGCCAGTAGAACCGCCAGAGCGGTACTACCACTCATCCTCACGGTAGTACCGCTAGGGATCGCGGTACTACCACAAAGGGTAGCGGTACTACTGCTAGCGAGCGGTACTAAAAAAATACATCCGGGCCTACCACCGCAGGACTTGGGACGAGTTTTTGGTCCGGAGCGGTACTATCACTGTAGGAGCCGCGGTAGTACCGCTCTGGAGCGGTAGTAAAAAAGTACATCTGCTCCAATTCGCGGTAGTACTGCTGCAGCTTTTTCAGAACACCAAAACTGCTACAACTTTTGCAAACGGACTCCGAATTCGATGAAACCAAGTTTGTTGGAAAGCTAGCGACAAGGGATAACACAATCTTGAAAGAAATATCAATAAGAAGCAAATTAGAAGAGGCCCATAAGAAAATGGTGAGAACCCTTCCTCGGATAAGACCGGTAAAACCTCCAACGCCGAAAACATCATAGAAGACGCATGCGAACTCCGTTTTCGATGAACTCAAGCTTGTCATAAAGATGACCATAAGCTCTAAGACTCACAAAGAGAACCAAACAAGAACCAAGAAACATGATGCAAGGATGCAATGGTTTGAGATCTCTACTAACGATACGATCAAGCCACCAACTTGAGAGCCCCCCTTGATAGTACGGCAAACGATCCTATAACCCGGTCTCCCAACTACCACCACGAGACCGGTAAAATAGAAAGCCAATCAAGGGCAAACCTTTGCCTTGCACATGGTACACTTGAGCTAGATGATGACGATCTTGACTCCCTCAAGTTGGACCACCTTTCTTGATTGCGTTGGCTCGATGAAGACTAGATGATTGCTCTCCCATACTCCACTATGGGTGAGCCACTCTTCGGCACATCTTCACAAGTCCATTGACACCCCAATGGATGGCAAGCTTCAAGAACTTGATCTCTTCATGGTGCTCCACCTGAACTTGCACACGACAATCTTGATGGCGATCACCACTTGATGCCATCCTCTCCATGGGTTGTATGATATCTTCCTCTTGACGCAAGCCCATGGACACGTACCTAACCCCACATAGAACTCTCACATAGACCATGGGTTAGTACACAAAGTGCAATGGACAATGCTTACCATACCATGGGATCACTTGATCCCTCTCGGTACATCTTTTACGCTTTGTGAGTTGATCAACTTGATTCACTCTTGACATAGTCTTGATCAACCTTGAATATTTCCAACTCTCTTCGTTTGGATGATGTCATGAAGGTAAACATGAATGATCACACAATCTTCTTCTCCAAGACATGCTTGCAATAAGCTCAACACTCACATGACCAATCTTTGGATAATTCCTTAATAGCACCTTGGTCAACACATAAACTCCTTGAAACCAACACATGGACATCAAGAAATGCCTATGGACAAATCTTTCAAATATAACTCAATGCAACCATTAGTCCATAGAGAATGTCATCAATTACCAAAACCACACATGGGGGCACCGCATGTCCTTTCAGGGAGCATAATAATATTTCTAAAAACCTTGTGTGCTTGACACATTGTTAATTTGAAATAAATTTCTGGACACGAATTAGGACTTCATTTGAAAATAGTTTTTCAATGAAGTGCTTGGGCTAAATAGCCTTGATATTAGGCATAATGATCTATGGAGATAGATTTACCTAATGGGGCTGAAAAAAATACATATTGACAAGATGCTAAAACCGTTTAGCACTAAGAACGACAGTGAGTGATTCTTGCTGAAGTCACATGGAAAGAGTTTTTGCAAGAATCGGTGTCCCAAACACTGATGAGCAAAATACATGATGGAGATTCCACACACTCCTGTGTTTGGATTAATCATGTATTCTATGGTATGTAAAACAACCAGATATGTCCAATACTCCCAAGCTGTTGTGAGTATAGATACCAAAGTGATCAAAAGTACTGATCATGGGACAATAGTGAAAAAAGGTCATTGAGTACTAAAGTAGCACTGATGACATGTTTTCTCGCAAGTGGAGATCATGAAGAGTTCGTTGTAAAAGGTTACGTTGATACAGTCTTCATCATTTCTCCATGCGATTTTCAATTTAAATTGAGGTTTTGTGTAACATACAATATGGTGGCACAATTAGTTGGAAATTGTTCCAAACAAGTTAATGTGGCGAATACTATAACAGAGGCGAAGTATGTTGCCGCTTTAGAAGCGACAAAGACAAAGATGTTGAATCATATAGTTCATTCATGAACTTAGTATGGTTCTAAGAAGGCTTTGGTCAATGAGACAGAATTGCAGATAGTTGCTCCATAGCTCAGTCTGAGGAATCAGGTTTCAACCAATGATTCACATATATACAAAGCCAAGTCCGCACAAAATATGAATTTTGTGAAAGCGTGAAAACGCGAGGATATGCAGAGATACACATGGAGCTGAAGTTGTCAGATCCGATGGACATCAGGCTATACCACATGCAAAGCATTCTTTACACCGATATGCCATAGGTGTAAAGTGCATTAGCATTAACTAGATTATTGACTCTAGTGCAAGTGAGAGTCTGTGGGAGATATGCCCTAGAGGCAATAATAAATGATATTATTTATCTCCAAGTTCGTAATTATGTTTATGTTCCATGCTACAACTGCTATGGTTCTTGAGTTTTCAATAACACGAGGCTCGGAGGAAGACTCATATGCACTTGTGGAATAATAAACGGTACAATGTATTCCTAGTCTCGCCTCTAAGACTAGCTCATGTGTTGCATGATGGTTCTATTTTCCTGATCATGGGCATGACTATGCCGGCAACTTTGAGGGCACAATGTTAGGAGAACACTTGTGTTGAATCGACCCAAATTGATGTTATGCTATGAGATACATTCATCATAAGTTTATGGTTAATAACACAGAGATGGTTAATGTTTGCATAATTCCTTAGAGCATGAGAGTATCGAGTTTCTTCATACTTGCTTCATGAACTTTGAGGTTTGTTAAACATCATCCGTAAATGGGTGGCTATTACGGCGGCTTACGGGTTCATGGAAAAGTGTGTCAAGTAACTTGATAGCTCAAGATTGGGATTTTCTCCTCCGACGATGGAGAGATATTCTCGGGCCCGCTCAGTGTTACGGTATCCATCATCGTCTAGCAAGACACAGTGTGATTTGATCACAGGGATGGCGGAACACGGAAACAAGAAAAGAGAACAAAACCGGTAACGAGGTAACTAGCATAGTGGACAAGTTGTTGATCCACGGGGATGCAAGTAAATCTCACCTCAGGTATTTGTAACATATAGCGAAGCAACAGGAATAGCACATGGCAACTTGAGGTTCACTCGAATATTCATTCGTGTGGGTATAGGGGTCAATATGGGTATCCACGGCTCCGATGTTGATCATTGATCGGAAAATGTTTCGGTCATGAATATGCTTCACTGAACCTAAAGGGTCACATGCTTAAGGGTCATCTATCTGCTGAATACTAGACAGGGAGTCTGAGAGAAAATTGCCGGAAAAGTTTTGGACAGCGGAAAAGTTCCGCAGAGAGAGAATAGCGAAATAGTTTCGTAAAACCGAAAAGTTGTTTCGGGGTATAACATTAAGTCAAATTGGTTTTGGGACACGCCTGATAATTCTTGGAGGGTGCCCGAATTATTCTAGAAACTTTTGGGAATTTTTCGGGATAGAAACCGGAAATGTTCTGGAGCTGTCGGTACCGCTTTGGTTAGTTTTCACAGATGAAATTCACTAATCCGAAATTGTTTCAGAATAAATCCAAAATCATTTTAGTGGGTACTGGATTTATTCTAAGACCCACAGAAATATTTTCAGATTTAATGGACGCGAAAAATTGTCTTCATGAATAGTGAAAACGCATTCTTGTTTTCTTTTCGCAGATGAAAATCACTAATCCAAAATTGTGAAACGCGTCGAAAATTATTTTAGTGGGTACTAGAAATGTTCTAGGCCCACATAATTATTTTCGGTTCGAACGGACGCTGAACAATGTCATCATGAATAGTGAAAGTGCTTTTTGCTTGGCTTCTTGGAGAAGCCACCTTGAGGACCTTTTGGTATTATCCCCTTGTCTTCTTGGAGAAGCCACCCTTGGGCTTAGCCTATAAATAGGGGTGGAGGGGGCTACCTAAAGACACACTCTTTCTCACATACAAGTGCCATTGCAATGATCTGGCTTCTCTCTCCCTCCCCGCAAAATAGTTTCGTAGAGCCGAAAGGCTGTCTAGGTTCCGGTGGGAACTAGTTCTGGACGCCGAAGCCCTGCTGGATAGATGACACCGTATGTGTGCAACTCTATAGAGGGATCGTAGTTTCGGTCTTAGTTTGAGAGTGCCTCCCGAAGGGCTGTCCGTGTGACCGTTCGAGTTTCGAAGGTCCTCCCGAAGGGCTGTCCGAGTGACCGTCTGAGTTTCGAAGGTCCTCTCGAAGGGTTGTCCATGACACCGTCCGGGGACTGTCCGACCGCCTCCGGGAGGGCTGTCCGAGGGGTAGATGAGGGTATACATCCTCGCGATTGGGAGGTTGTACTGAAGGAAATATGCCCTAGAGGCAATAATAAAGTTATTATTTATTTCCTTGCATCATGATAAATGTTTATTATTCATGCTAGAATTGTATTAACCGGAAACATAATACATGTGTGAATACATAGACCAACAGAGTGTCACTAGTATGCCTCTACTTGACTAGCTCGTTAATCAAAGATGGTTATGTTTCCTAACCATGAACAAGGAGTTGTTATTTGATTAACGAGGTCACATCATTAGTAGAATGATCTGATTGACATGACCCATTCCATTAGCATAGCACCCGATCGTTTAGTATGTTGCTATTGCTTTCTTCATGACTTATACATGTTCCTATAACTATGAGATTATGCAACTCCCGTTTACCGGAGGAACACTTTGGGTACTACCAAACGTCACAACGTAACTGGGTGATTATAAAGGAGTACTACAGGTGTCTCCAATGGTAGATGTTGGGTTGGCGTATTTCGAGATTAGGGTTTGTCACTCCGATTGTCGGAGAGGTATCTCTGGGCCCTCTCGGTAATGCACATCACATAAGCCTTGCAAGCACTGCAACTAATATGTTAGTTGTGAGATGATGTATTACGGAACGAGTAAAGAGACTTGCCGGTAACGAGATTGAACTAGGTATTGGATACCGATGATCGAATCTCGGGCAAGTAACATACCGATGACAAAGGGAACAACGTATGTTGTTATGCGGTCTGACCGATAAAGATCTTCGTAGAATATGTAGGAGCCAATATGGGCATCCAGGTCCCGCTATTGGTTATTGACCGGAGACGTGTCTCGGTCATGTCTACATTGTTCTCGAACCGTAGGGTCCGCACGCTTAACGTTACGATGACAGTTATTATGAGTTTATGCATTTTGATGTACCGAAGGTTGTTCGGAGTCCCGGATGAGATCACGGACATGACGAGGAGTCTCGAAATGGTCGAGACGTAAAGATTGATATATTGGAAGCCTATGTTTGGACATCGGAAGTGTTCCGGGTGAAATCGGGATTTTACCGGAATACCGGGAGGGTTACCGGAACCCCCCGGGAGACTAATGGGCCTATTGGGCCTTAGTGGAAAAAGGAGAAAAAGGGAAAGCCCACAAGCTGGCCGGCGCCCCCCTTCCCAAAGTCCTAGTAGGACTAGGATAGGGGCCGGCCCCCCTTCTCTCTCTTTTTCCCCTCGGGAGTCCTAATAGGATTAGGATTGGGGGGAGGAGTCCTACTCCCGGTGGGAGTAGGACCCCCTTGCGCCTCCTCTCCCTTGGCCGGCCGGCTCCCCTCCTCCAACCTTTATATACGGGGGCAGGGGGCACCCCAAGACACACAACTTGATCCTTGGGATCGTTCCTTAGCCGTGTGCGGTGCCCCCTGCCACCAAATTCCACCTCGATCATACCGTTGTAGTGCTTAGGCGAAGCCCTGCGTCGGTAGTACATCAAGATCGTCACCACGCTGTCATGCTGACGGAACTCTTCCTCGACGCTTTGCTGGATCGGAGCCCGAGGATCGTCATCGAGCTGAACGTGTGCTAAGAACTCGGAGGTGCCGGAGTAACGGTGCTTGGATCGGTCGGATCGGGAAGAAGACGTACGACTACTTCCTCTACGTTGTGTGATCGCTTCCGCAGTCGGTCTACGTTGGTACGTAGACAACACTCTCCCCTCTCGTTGCTGTGCATCACCATGATCTTGCGTGTGCGTAGGAATTTTTTTGAAATTACTGCGTTCCCCAACAGTGGCATCCGAGCCTAGGTTTTATGGTTTGATGTTATATGCACGAGTAGAACACAAGTGAGTTGTGGGCGATACAAATCATACTGCCTACCAGCATGTCATACTTTGGTTTGGCGGTATTGTTGGGTGAGACGATCCGGACCAACCTTACGCGTACTCTTACGCGAGACCGGTTCCCTCGACGTGCTTTGCACACAGATGGCTTGCGGAAGACTGCCTCTCCAACTTTAGTTGAACCAAGTGTGACTACGCCCGGTCCTTGAGAAGGTTAAAACGGAGTCTATTTGACGAACTATCGTTGTGGTTTTGATGCGTAGGTGAGATGAGTTCTTACTTAAGCCCGTAGCAGCCACGTAAAACTTGCAACAACAAAGTAGAGGACGTCTAACTTGTTTTTGCAGGGTATGTTGTGATGTGATATGGTCAAGGCATGATGCTGATTTTATTGTATGAGATGATCATGTTTTGTAACCGAGTTATCGGCAACTGGCAGGAGCCATATGGTTGTCGCTTTATTGTATGCAATGCAATCGCGATGTAATGCTTTACTTTATTACTAAGCAGTAGTGATAGTCGTGGAAGCATAAGATTGGCGAGACGACAACGTTGCTACGATGGAGATCAAGGTGGCGCGCCGGTGACGATGGTGATCATGACGGTGCTTCGGAGATGGAGATCACAAAGCACAAGATGATGATGGCCATATCATATCACTTATATTGATTGCATGTGATGTTTATCCTTTTATGCATCTTATCTTGCTTTGATTGACGGTAGCATTATAAGATGATCTCTCACTAAAATTATCAAGAAGTGTTCTCCCTGAGTATGCACCGTTGCCAAAGTTCGTCGTGCCCAGAGACCACGTGATGATCGGGTGTAATAAGCTCTACGTCCAAATACAACGGGTGCAAAACAGTTGCACACGCAGAATACTCAGGTTAAACTTGACGAGCCTAGCATATGCAGATATGGCCTCGGAACACGGAGATCGAAAGGTCGAGCGTGAATCATATAGTAGATATGATCAACATAACGATGTTCACCATTGAAAACTACTCCATCTCACGTGATGATCGGTTATGGTTTAGTTGATTTGGATCACGTGATCACTTAGAGGATTAGAGGGATGTCTATCTAAGTGGGAGTTCTTAAGTAATATGATTAATTGAACTTAAATTTATCATGAACTTAGTCCTGGTAGTATTTTGCAAATCATGTTGTAGATCAATAGCTCGCGTTGTTGCTTCCCTGTGTTTATTTTAATATGTTCCTAGAGAAAAATGTGTTGAAAGATGTTAGTAGCAATGATGCGGATTGGATCCATGATCTGAGGTTTATCCTCATTGCTGCACAGAAGAATTATGTCCTTGATGCACCGCTAGGTGACAGACCTATTGCAGGAGCAGATGCAGACGTTATGAACGTTTGGCTAGCTCAATATGATGACTACTTGATAGTTTAGTGCACCATGCTTAATGGCTTAGAATCGGGACTTCAAAGACGTTTTGAACGTCATGGACCATATGAGATGTTCCAGGAGTTGAAGTTAAATATTTCTAGAAAATACCCGAGTTGAGAGATATGAAGTCTCCAACAAGTTCTATAGCTAAAAGATGGAGGAGAATCGCTCAACTAGTGAGCATGTACTCAGATTGTCTAGGTACTACAATCGCTTGAATCAAGTGGGAGTTAATCTTCCAGATAAGATAGTGGTTGACAGAATTCTCTAGTCACCATCACCAAGTTAGTAGAACTTCGTGATGAACTATAATATGCAAGGGATAACGGAAACAACTCCCAAGCTCTTCGTGATGCTGAAATCAACGAAGGTAGAAATCAAGAAAAACATCAAGTGTTGATGGTTGACAAGACCACTAGTTTCAAGAAAAGGGCAAAGGGAAGAAGGGGAACTTCAAGAAGAACGGCAAGCAAGTTGCTGCTTAAGTGTAGAAGCCCAAGTCTGATCCTGAGCCGGAGACTAAGTGCTTCTACTGCAAAGGGACTGGTCACTAGAAGCGGAACTACCCCAAGTGATTGGCGGATAAGAAGGATGGCAAAGTGAACATAAGTATATTTGATATACATGTTATTGATGTGTACTTTACTAGTGTTTATAGCAAACCCTCAGTATTTGATACTAGTTCAGTTGCTAAGATTAGTAACTCGATACGGGAGTTGCAGAATAAACAGAGACTAGTTAAGGGTGAAGTGACGATGTGTGTTGGAAGTGGTTCCAAGATTGATATGATCATCATCATCGCACACTCCCCATAATTTCGGGATTAGTGTTGAACCTAAATAAGTGTTATTTGGTGTTTGCATTGAGCATGAATATGATTTGATCATGTTTATTGCAATATGGTTATTCATTAAAGTCAGAGAATAATTGTTGTTCTGTTTACATGAATAAAACCTTCAATGGTCATACACCCAATGAAACAAGTTCGTTGGATCTCGATCGTAGTGATACACATATTGAAACCAAAAGATGCAAAGTTAATAATGATAGTGCAACTTATTTGTGGCACTGCCGTTTAGGTCATATTGGTATAAAGCGCATGAAGAAACTCCATGCTGATGGGCTTTCGGAATCACTTGATTATGAATCACTTGATGCTTGCGAACCATGCCTTTTGGGCAAGATGACTAAAACGCCGTTCTTCGGAACAATGGAGCGAGCAACAGATTTGTTGGAAATCATACATACTGATGTATGTGGTCCGATGAATATTGAGGCTCGCGACAGGTATCATTATTTTCTGATCTTCATAGATGATTTGAGCAGATATGAGTATATCTACTCGATGAAACATAAGTATGAAACATTTGAAAAGTTCAAAGAATTTCAGAGTGAAGTGGAAAATCATCGTGACAAGAAAATAAAAGTTTCTACGATATGATCGCAGAGAAAAGTATTTGAGTTACGAGTTTGGCCTTCAGTTAAAAACAATGTGAAATAGTTTCACTACTCACGCCACCTGGAACACCACAGCATAATGGTGTGTCCGAACGTCATAACCGTACTTTATTGGATATAGTGCAATCTATGATGTCTCTTACCGATTTACCAATATTGTTTTTGGGGTCATGCATTAGAGACAGCTGCATTCACGTTAAATAGGGCACCATATAAATCCGTTGAGACAACACCGTGTGAACTATGGTTTGGCAAGAAACCTAAGCTGTCGTTTCTTAAAGTTTGGGGTTGCGATGCTTATATGAAAAAGTTTCATCCTGATAAGCTCAAACTCAAATCGGAGAAATGTGTCTTCATAGGATATCCAAAGGAAACTATTGGATACACCTTCTATCACAGATCCGAAGGCAAGACTTTTGTTGCTAAATTCGGAAAATTTCTAGAGAAGGAGTTTTCTCTCGAAAGAAGTGAGTGGGAGGAAAGTAGAACTTGACGAGGTAACTGTACGTGCTCCCTTATTGGAAAGTAGTACATCACAGAAAAATGTTTTTGTGACACCTACACCAGTTAGTGAGGAAGCTAATGATGATGATCATGAAACTTCAGAACAAGACACTACTGAACCTCATAGATCAACTAGAGTAAGATCCGCGCCAGAGTGGTACGGTAATCCTGTTCTGGAAGTCATGCTACTAGATCATGATGATCCTACGAACTATGAAGAAGCGATGGTGAGCCCAGATTCCGCGAAGTGGCTTGAAGCCATGAAATCTGAGATATGATCCATGTATGAGAACAAAGTATGGACTTTGGTTGACTTGCCCGATGATCGGCAAGCCATAGAAAATAAATGGATCTTCAAGAGGAAGACGGACGCTGATAGTAGTGTTACTATCTACAAAGCTAGAATTGTCGCAAAAGGTTTTCGACAAGTTCAAGGTGTTGACTACGATGAGATTTTCTCACTCGTATTTATGCTTAAGTCTGTCCGAATCATGTTAGCAATTGCCACATTTTATGAAATCTGGCAAATGGATAAACAAAACTGCATTCCTTAATGGACTTGCTAAAGAAAAGTTGTATACGATGCAACTAGAAGGTTTTGTCGATCCTAAAGGTGTTAACTAAATATGCAAGCTCCAGCGATCTATCTGTGGACTGGTGCAAACATCTCGGAGTTGGAATATACGCTTTGATGAGTTGATCAAAGCATATAGTTTTATACAGACTTGCGGTGAAGCCTATATTTACAAGAAAGTGAGTGGGAGCACTACAGCATTTCTGATAAGTATATGTGAATGACATATTGTTGATCGGAAATAATGTAGAATTATTCTGTAAAGCATAAAGGAGTGTTTGAAAGGAGTTTTTCAAAGAAAGACTTCGGTGAAGCTGCTTACATATTGAGCTTCAAGATCTATAGAGATAGATCAAGACGCTTGATAAGTTTTTTCAATGAGTACATACCTTGACAAGATTTTGAAGTAGTTCAAAATGGAGCAGTCAAAGAAAGAGTTCTTGCCTGTATTTTAAGGTGTGAAGTTGAGTAAGACTCAAAGCCCGACCACGGCAGAAGATAGAAAGAGAATGAAAGTCATTCCCTATGCCTTAGCCATAGGTTCTATAAAGTATGTCATGCTGTATACCAGATCTATTGTATACCCTGCACTGATTGAGCAAGGGAGTACAATAGTGATCTAGGAGTAGATCACTGGACAGCGGTCAGAATTATCCTTAGTGAAATAAGGATATGTTTCTCGATTATGGACGTGGCAAATAGGTTCGTCGTAAAGGGTTACGTTGATGCAAGTTTTTGACACTGATCCAGATGAAACTAAAGTCTCAATCTGGATACATATTGAAAGTGGGAGCAATTAGCTAGAGTAGCTCCGTGTAGAGCATTGTAGACATAGAACTTGCAAAATACTTACGGATCTGAATGTGACAGACCCGTTGACTAAAATTATCTCGCAAGCAAAACATGATCACACCTTAGTACTCTTTGGGTGTTAATCACATAGATATGTGAACTAGATTACTGACTCTAGTAAACCCTTTGAGTGTTGGTCACATGACGATGTGAACTACGGGTGTTAATCACATGGTGATGTGAACTATTGCTGTTAAATCACATGGCGATGTGAACTAGATTATTGACTCTAGTGCAAGTGGGAGACTGAAGGAAATATTCCCTAGAGGCAATAATAAAGTTATTATTTATTTCCTTGCATCATGATAAATGTTTATTATTCATGCTAGAATTGTATTAACCGGAAACATAATACATGTGTGAATACATAGACCAACAGAGTGTCACTAGTATGCCTCTACTTGACTAGCTCGTTAATCAAAGATGGTTATGTTTCCTAACCATGAACAAGGAGTTGTTATTTGATTAACGAGGTCACATCATTAGTAGAATGATCTGATTGACATGACCCATTCCATTAGCATAGCACCCGATCGTTTAGTATGTTGCTATTGCTTTCTTCATGACTTATACATGTTCCTATAACTATGAGATTATGCAACTCCCGTTTACCGGAGGAACACTTTGGGTACTACCAAACGTCACAACGTAACTGGGTGATTATAAAGGAGTACTACAGGTGTCTCCAATGGTAGATGTTGGGTTGGCGTATTTCGAGATTAGGGTTTGTCACTCCGATTGTCGGAGAGGTATCTCTGGGCCCTCTCGGTAATGCACATCACATAAGCCCTGCAAGCACTGCAACTAATATGTTAGTTGTGAGATGATGTATTACGGAACGAGTAAAGAGACTTGTCGGTAACGAGATTGAACTAGGTATTGGATACCGACGATCGAATCTCGGGCAAGTAACATACCGATGACAAAGGGAACAACGTATGTTGTTATGCGGTCTGACCGATAAAGATCTTCGTAGAATATGTAGGAGCCAATATGGGCATCCAGGTCCCGCTATTGGTTATTGACCGGAGACGTGTCTCGGTCATGTCTACATTGTTCTCGAACTGTAGGGTCCGCACGCTTAACGTTACGATGACAGTTATTATGAGTTTATGCATTTTGATGTACCGAAGGTTGTTCGGAGTCCCGGATGAGATCACGGACATGACGAGGAGTCTCGAAATGGTCGAGACGTAAAGATTGATATATTGGAAGCCTATGTTTGGACATCGGAAGTGTTCCGGGTGAAATCGGGATTTTACCGGAATACCGGGAGGGTTACCGGAACCCCCCGGGAGACTAATGGGCCTATTGGGCCTTAGTGGAAAAAGGAGAAAAAGGGAAAGCCCACAAGCTGGCCGGCGCCCCCCTTCCCAAAGTCCTAGTAGGACTAGGATAGGGGCCGGCCCCCTTCTCTCTCTTTTTCCCCCCGGGAGTCCTAATAGGATTAGGATTGGGGGGAGGAGTCCTACTCCCGGTGGGAGTAGGACTCCCCTGCGCCTCCTCTCCCTTGGCCGGCCGGCTCCCCTCCTCCAACCTTTATATACGGGGGCAGGGGGCACCCCAAGACACACAACTTGATCCTTGATATCGTTCCTTAGCCGTGTGCGGTGCCCCCTGCCACCAAATTCCACCTCGATCATACCGTTGTAGTGCTTAGGCGAAGCCCTGCGTCGGTAGTACATCAAGATCGTCACCACGCCGTCGTGCTGACGGAACTCTTCCGTGACACTTTGCTGGATCGGAGCCCGAGGATCGTCATCGAGCTGAACGTGTGCTAAGAACTCGGAGGTGCCGGAGTAACGGTGCTTGGATCGGTCGGATCGGGAAGAAGACGTACGACTACTTCCTCTACGTTGTGTGATCGCTTCCGCAGTCGGTCTGCGTTGGTACGTAGACAACACTCTCCCCTCTCGTTGCTGTGCATCACCATGATCTTGCGTGTGCGTAGGAAAGTTTTTGAAATTACTGCGTTCCCCAACATGTACATCCTAGCTGCGGGGATCTGCACCATCGATCGTCATCGACTCTACTTCCCGCTACGCTATGAGTCGGTAACGAAAAAGATCAAAGCTTGTACGCAGTCTCCATAGTGGTCCTGGGCTGGTGCGTAAGTCAGAAATTTTTTGTTTTCTGTTGCGTTCGCCTACACAATGTTCATCAACCGCAAAGTAAGAGCATCTATAGCCAGGATTATCAAATCCAGCGCTCTATACTTCTGCGTACGCACCCAGACGTGTCCGTGGACAGTGACCGGTCCGACCTCAAACTCTCGCCCGCACAACTGCGTACCTCATATCCGGCACCATAAATCCGTACTACACATGCAACGTGAAACTAGTCTACATAGATTAGATCACATGAAACAAAAGGACATCCAAACAACGGGCATGGAAATCGGCAACAAATAGACACAGAAATGCACATGATCCACTTTACATCATCCAAAAGATCACCACCGTTCATCGCCGGACAAGTTCTAAAGTGAAACCGCTAAAAACAATGATATAAAACGTAGGGCATAGCTTCTTCACCACCTCCTCATCGGCCCTTTTCCCTTCCAGTTGTTTGTGTAGCTGTAGGCGTCCTCGGCAGGTGGTGGATCGTCGGAGTCATTGGAGTTAGAGCCATGGTCGTTAGAGTCATTGGAGTCGGAGCCGTGGTCATCAGATGAGGAGGAGGAGGAATCGGAGAGGACGATGAGGCCCTTCATCCGCCAGATGACCCAGTATTTTTGTCGCTTGATCTTGGTCACCCTCGCCGCATGCGCCACTGCCTGTGCCGCCTTGTGCTTGGACTACTCAATGGCTATGCAGAGCGCCTTGGCATTCTTCCTCCGGAGTCGGCGAACGCCTGTCTCCACCGTCGTAAGTACCGACGGTAGACCCAAGCGAGGAACCGCTCCTCCTCGTCAGGCATCACCGGCAACCCGCGTCAGCGGTGAACGGATTGCTTTGCCGCCTCCCAGTCCCTTACCCGCTGCCTCTCGTGGTGGGCGGTGTGCGCCTTCAGTTTCGGTGTTCGCACCACAAGGGCATCGGAGCGGGCACTAGAACCCACCATTGCCTTTGCAGACCAACGACCAGTGGTGGAGGTGGACGACGGAGAGGCAACGCGGGTTGAGCAGCCCTCGTGGAGCTGTGTGCCAGTTGCTACTTGTGATAGGGTGATGTACTATAGTAGCAAATAGTATTTCTCTTAGTTAAGAATCAAGGTTTATCGAACCAATAGGAGACATCACATAGACAAACGTAAACAACACCTGCACACACACACACAAACAAATGCTTGCATCCCAACAAGGCAAGGGGCATCACTCACCTTGCTCTTGTGCAATCGCAAGGATTAAATCTGGTGGTAATAGATATAATAAATAAAAGCAAAAGAAAAGATAAAAGAAAACAACAAGGAAATTATAAGTTTTGTTTTATATAAAAGTGAATGGACCCGGGGGCCATATCATTCACTAGAGGCATCTCTCTCATAATAGCAACAGTGGTAAACAAATTATTGTTGGGAAATTGACAGAATATCACATAGTTGTGATGATCATCCATGGCATAATAAATATATAGGCATTACATCTGTGAAAATTAGACCGTTAAACTTATTGACGCCTACTACTATTACTCCACCCTAAGACTGCTATCCAGCATGCATCTTGAAGTATTAAGTTCATGACAAGCAGAGTAATCCTTTAAGCAAGATGGCATAATGGACACAAAATAAGATCATGGAATATGTTCAAACCCCATCGTTTTATCCTCAGTAGCAACAATACGATACGTGCCTTGCAACCTCTCCTGTCATAGAGTAAGGACACCGCAAGATTGAACATACTACTATGCACCACTCCCTGTAAAGATCTAATCATTAACTTGGCTAAAGAAAACTCATAGATCAGAAAGCATACATAGCTATAAAATTACACGTAAATAAATCTCAGACAAGACTCAAATACTTTCAATGAATAATCTAACCATAAACCCACAATTCATCGGATCCCAACAAAATGCACCGCAAAAGTTTACATCGGATTGATCTCAGATGAGATCATTGTATTGAAGATCAAGAGAGAGAGAGAGAGTCATCTAGATACTGCCATGGACCCATAGGTCATGTGGGAACTACTCACAATTCATCGCGGAGGCAGCAAGATTGATGAACATAGCCTCCCTAATGGTTTCCCCCTCTGACAGAAAAATAATATAAATATATAATATGATAGTAAAAAATATGTAGGAATGATAATATAATAGCATGAAACAATAAAAACGTATAGAAACATTTGAGACGTATCAAAACCATTCTCCTAGGGGGCCAATTAAGAAGAAAAATGAGGGAGGCTCTCTCTCCCCTCTCTTCTGATGGCGTCGAAATGCCGCTGTGGGAACCGTCATCACCACCATCGTCTCCAATAACACTTTCATCACCATGGCCATCAACATCCCCTTCATCATCACCATCACACTCCTCTCCTCCATGTGCGAGTAATTTCTTGTAGGCACATGGACATGGGTGGATCCTATCCGGGTGATGGAACATCATGTAATAGTGTTAAGATTGATGTAGTATTAACAAATGGTGCTTGATTATTACGATTGCTCTAACTTTGTTGTGACCAATGCTTATTACTAGTGCCCGAGTAATATGATTTCATATCTGAACCATGTTTCTCTTTTGTGTGTTTTTGTTCATGATCATACCTACAAGTTGTATGCACCTGTTATAGTTTTGAACTAGCAACCTTGAAGGTGACAGACCACGGTATCAAAGGGATGGCTATTATCTGAGGATCACATGTATTCATGGAGTGTTAATGCATTGTTTCGGTTGACCCATGATATGTCTCCAAGGTATCTATAATTTTTATTGTTCCATGCTATTATATTATGTGTTTTGGGTGTTTTATATGCATTAATATGCTATTTTATATTATTTTTGGGACTAACATCTTAACCTACACTACAAAAAAAAGACATATCCGTGACATTTTGGGCCGAATGAATTTTTTTTCTGTCATACATATGACACTTCTATGACGATAATTGTGACAAAACCCGGTATCATCATAGATGTGGTGGGCTCCTACTTCTATGACAAAAAATCATGACAGAAAATGGGATTTTCGTCCTGGGCGGGCCGGAGACACAGCTGCATGACATTCTTTGGGCCGTCCATGACGGAAAAAACCGTGGTAGAAGCGAGGGGGAGGAAAATTTCGGGGAGTTCCCGGTTACGGTGGGAGGACGGGGGCTGAGCGATGCGTGTTTCTCTCGTACACGTACGCGTGTGTGTGCGAGGCATTGGATCTAACTGAACCCGAGCGAGGCGTTGGGCTCTAACTGAACCCGAGCGATTGCACTGCAGGCTACACGTTACTGAACCCGAGCGATCGATCGATGGCTGTTAACTGAACCCGATCGAGCGGTTCCTTCGCTACTGCTGCTAACTGAAGCCGATCGATGCTGCCTCTGGGATAAACAGTGAGCGTTGTAGGGGGGGGGTTGGATGAATAGTGAGCGGTGGCGTTGCCTCTGGATGAACAGGACCCTGTGGTGTGGTGGAGGGCTGGATGAATAGTAGATGGTGGTGGGGTGCCCGTGGAGGGGTGGTTGAACAGGACCCCGTGGTGTGGAGGGCTGGATGAACAGTAGACGATGGAGGGGTGCCCGTGGAGGGGTGGTTGAACAGTAGCCGGTGGAGTAGCGCGTGGTGGAGGCTGGATGAACAAGAGCCCGTGGAGGCTGGAGGAGGTCGACGGTGGAGATGAACAGTATCCCGTGGAGTCCTGTTTTGCGGTACGCCACACCCCTCCCGATAACAGGACCCCCGTTTCGACCGTAGGAGGTCCGTTTCGTCCGTTTTGCGGTACGCAACACCCCTCCCGATCAATAGGACCCCCCTTTCGACTGTAGGAGGTCCGTTTCCTCCGTTTTGCGGTACACCACACCCCTCTCGATCAACAGGACCCCTGTTTCGACCCTAGGAGGTCCGTTTCCTCCGTTTTGCGGTACGCCAGACCCCTCCCGATCAACAGGACCCCGTTTCGAACGTAGGAGGTCTATTTCCTCCGTTGTGCGGTACGCCAAGCCTCGTTTCCATCGCTTGTTCCGTCCAAGCCCTCCCGATGAACACGACCACGCATTCCGTTCCGACCCAGCCGGTTGGCTCCCACGCGTTCCGTTGCCTCCCGATGAACACGACGCATTCCTTTGCCTCCCCATGAACACGACGACGACGTTGTTTCTCCGTTCCGACCCAGCCATGTACACGAGCCCTGGCCGTACGTATGCGCGAGTAGGCGTTCGAGACCCCGCCCGTATGTACACATATGTGGTCATATTTTCTTTCTTGCACCCTGGCCGCTGTACGTACGTGTACATGCTACGTGCACGCCTCTACTACGACACGTACGCGCCTCTACTATGACACGTGCGCGCCTCTACACCCACCAGTATATATGTACGTACACGTTCGCGACCAGAATGACAACGCTACGTACGCTTCGACCAGGTGGGTCCCGACTGTCAGGCACTTCCTTGCCTGCGAAGATGTAGCTGGTGGGTCCCAGCAGTCAGGGGGGTGAATCTTTTTTTTGCCCGGACGCACTTCCTTGCATGCGAAGATGTAGCTGGTGGATCCCAGCAGTCAGGGGGCGAATCATTTTTTTCCCACACGCACTTCCTTGCGTGCGAAGATGTAGCTGATGGGTCCCAGCAATCAGGGGGAAACGTTTTTTCACGAAATACGGTGGCCCGTCCGGTGGGTCCCCGTTGTCAGGTGGAGGAATAATTATTTTGCATGTAATAAGGAGGCACTTCCTTGCTGCGGCCGTGGACCCAGCTGTCAGCCTCTCCACGTACAGTCCACGTCCAATGGAAGCCATTCCTTGACCACGTTGACCACGCTGTGCCGTGAGCACCAAGGCGGTGGACGACGGCGAGGCCTAGGAAGGGGATGACAGGAGCCGGGGAAGACGCGATAGTGGATGCCCACGCGTAGAGGAGTACGAGGGTTCACTGGTTCGCTGCAGTGTGAGGATGCCGTCGCCGCAGAATAACAGGGGTGTGGGTGAGTAGAGGGATGGCCTGGCCAGCAGTGGGAGTAGTAGGGGCGGTGAGGCCTCTGCCGCATCGCAGCCGGCCACGGGAGGCAGGATCACGAGGCACGACCGGTGCTGGTTTGGGCGGCTGGAGCAAGAAGACCAGAGGTTGAAGAAGCACTACGGCCGTTGGATGGACATCGTATAGTCACTGGAGCTAGAATCGTGCATATTGACTAAGTTGACAAAGCCCTCCGTCCCCATCAACTTAGTAGGCCCACAAGCCAGCCTACCACTATACTGGGTCCCAGCTAACAGGGGGAGTATTCATTTTTTTGTGCGTAATAAGGAGGCACTTCCTTGCGTGCGAAGATATAGCTGGTGGGTCCGAGCTGTCAGCGGCGGTAACGTTTTTTTTGCGAAATACATAGGCCCTTTCGGTGGATCCCTGATGTCAGGTGGAGGAATCATTATTTTGCGCGTAATAAGGAGCATTTCCTTGCGTGCGGCCATGGACCCAGCTGTCGGCCTCTCCACATACAGTCCACTTCAGATGCATGTCGGTCGTTGACCACGTTGACCAGGCCGCGCCGAGAGCACCAGGGCGGTGGACGGCGGCGAGGCCTAGGAAAGGAACGACAGAGAGGCAGGGAAGACTCGGCAGTTGTTTCGCACGCGGAGGGGAGTATGACTGTACGAGGGTTTACTGGTTCGTCTGCCGTCGCCGAAGAACAAAAGCAGGTGTGGGTGAGTAGAGGGATGGCTAGGCCAGTGATGGGAGTACGGTGGGGCGGTGAGGCCTGCGCGACAGCAGAGCCGGCCGCGGGAAGGAGGGAGCAGGCAGTCCCGCCGGCGCTTGTTTGAGCGGCTGGAGCAGGAAGAGCAGAGATTGAAGAAGCACGATGGCAGTTGGATGGCCATCCAACAGTCACTGCTTGTGCGTCAACCTTTTTTTTAGGAAAGCCTCAAATCTGTGGAAAACAGCATACAACCCATCTGCCATTATTTCTAATAATTTACAACCCATTTGCTAATTATTAAGGTTTTTTGGAGCCCATATTCTTTTTGTTAGCATTACAGCCCATATTGTGGCCACGGTTAAAAAATTATACGAAATTTTGCATATTTCGGTGCGGTCCGAGCTGTTTTTAATCCCGAAATTTCGACTCACATTCAAACTGATTTTAAAAATAAATGTATATTAATATAACATCCAACAAATTCTCAACGCATAAAAATTAATGTAATTTAAAAATCTCGAAATGAAAAAAAAGATATTTGAAACTAATTGCCGGTTTGATGTGTTTTAAAAATGTACAGCCCATTTCTCATTACTGATGGGCCATTTTCTCGGCCAGCCGAATGAAAGCTCTCCTCATCTTGAAAGATTTGCAGCCCAACAGGCCTGACAAAGAGACTTACTTGGCAAGTCACAAAAAAATTGTGTTGTGACCATGGACCCAGCTGTCAGCCTCTCCACATATAGTACTCTTCCGATGGAATGTCGTTGACCATGTTGACCACGCCGCGTCGAGAGCACCAAGGCGGTGGACGACGGCGAGGCCTAGGAAGGGGATGACGCGGAGCCGGGGAAGACGCGACAGTGAATGCCCACGCGGAGAGGAGTACGAGGGTTCACTGGTTCGGCTGCGATGTGAGGCTGCCGTCGCGACAGGGCCTGGCTAGCGGTGGGAGTAGTAGGGGGCGATGAGGCCTCAACGGCAGCACAGCCGGCCACTGGAGGCAGGAGCAGGCGGTCTCCGAGGCGCTGGTTTGGGCGGCTGGTGCAAGAAGAGCAACGATTGAAGAAGCAGCAGGACCGTTCGATTCAAATCCTACGGTTACTGCTGCTAGAATCGTTTGTTGACTAAGTTGACAAGCCCTGCGTACGCATCAACTTAGTAGGCCCACAGGTCAGCCTCCCAACCGGTGCGCCCCAGATGTCACTGGGAGGATTCATTTTTTCGTGTAATAAGGAGGCAGTTAATTGCGTGCGGCCAGGCCAGCGGAGGGAGTAGGGTGGGCCGGGGAAGCCTGCGCGGCTTCACAGCGGTCCACAAGAGGAGGGAGCAGGCAGTCCCGCTGGTGCTAGTTTAGGCGGCTGGAGCAGGAAGATCAGAGATTGAAGAAGCACGCCGGCCGTTGGATGGACATCCAACAGTCACTGTTGCTAGAATCGTGTGTTCACTCACAAAGCCTTGCGTAAACAAGTCAGCCTCGAAATCTGTGGCCTGTACAGCCCATTTGCTATTATTTTTATAATTTTTACTCATTTTCTAATTCATATGGAATTTATTGCAACCCGTTTTCCATTTTTAGAATTGCTGGCCATTTTCTGGTCAGTACCAGGGTCAAAAAATTAACTAAATATGTGGGAAATTTTGAAAATTCGCAAATTTTTGCTGGGGGACGAAATATTCTTAATCCAAAAATTAATAGCCATACTAAAACAAATTTAAAAATAAATTAGTACTATGTCATGTTAAATCCAATGAAATACGTATAAGATATGAGTGAAGAACAAAAACAAAAAAAGAAACTTATATCCCATTTGCTATAATTTTTTTGGAATTTTCAACCCCTTTTGATATTACTTTTAACAGACATTGACCACACTCTTAAGCCAGGCCGGAATGCATCCCTCCTCGTCTTGAAATATTTGCAGCCCAGTAATTCGGAGAAAACAAATAGGCCTAGCTTGGGTATTCTTCAAAAAGAAATACCGGGCTACCTATTTTCCCAAAGAACTGGTGCATGAGCATTTAGCTTTATTTATTCATTTATTTACTTATTTATGTTTAGGGGACCATGAGCATGTACCTGGGCCGGATTCATGTGAGAGCCTCCCTTCCAGTTAATTATGGGCTTCTCTATTGGGCCTTCATCAGTGGGCTGCATGTTATCAACAAGTGGAAAATGTGTTCCATACAAAAAATAGTATGCGTTACGTACGGTACGGGGCACTAAAGGATCGAACCGTGCAACGACTTCCAAAACATTGTGTTTGTCGTTCTAACAACACATTTATTCAACCAACAGACGAAATATACTACTGATTGTACATTGAAAACAGCAGCAGCAGCAACCAGGGCTGGGGGGTGCAACAGAAGCAGTAAGCAGGCCAGAAGAGTGAAGATGCAGCTCTCTCTTCCAAACCAAACATCAACCATCATTACAAAAGGGCTACCAAAAAAGAACAAGTGTATGCAGCAAATTAAATAAATATCCTACTACACCAAGTGTACGCATCTAACTAACTGGCTCAGTTAGACGTTACTATTTATTAAGCTGTGGAGATTGGCTGACAGCTTGAACCAGATGGGTGCCTGACGGGGGAAACTCCAGCCAGTAGGTCGAAGTCAGATACTTGCGACCCTCTCTCCTACTTTGGGCTGCAGAGCGTGGCGGCACATATCAGGGTATGGTGCATGCAGAGACGCATGGTACGCTGTGTACACATAGTTTTTCCTGATGAACAAAACCGCGCTACCATCATGATCCTTGCCGTCGGTTATCTCCTGGTTAATTAGATAATTCAGTCCGACAAACAGAGAGCATGTACCAAGGCTACTTACCAGCCTCCAGTCAAAAATTCTTGAAGGCCCAGAGAAGCTGGGATCCTGTTCAAAGACCTTGCAATGACTGTGATTGTATTCCGTGAAACAACACATCCGGTACATGCGAATGATCATCAATCTTTCGCCATCGTCTGATCGAGCTAGGAACCACCTGCAACTGCCATGCCGCTTTTCTTTGAAAGGTTCTGGGATTAGGAAGGGTAGGGACACCAGGAGGCCTACAACATCATATCAAGTTGGAGTAAAATAAAAAAGGGCTCTTGATTTAGTCAATCTTAAGAACAACATGTTATGAGCATGAATATTTTTTCAGCAAATGTTGACAGTAATATAAGCAAGCCATCATGATATCATAGGAAAGTAACATACTGTTGTAACAACCGTTTGTAGCGATGACTGGAGTAGGCCAGCAATACGTCTAGCCATAGAAGGAAGCGATAGCGTAAATGAAGCCCTTGTGTTCAATGGCATCAGAGAACCATGGAGGATGTATGATCCTGTGATGGACGTGCAGATTTATCCACTTACCGCAGTGACCTGTCAGATAGGCGAGACCACGGTTGAAGAACGCAATTAGCCTGAAGTCTTTATAATTCACAGATCTTGTGGGCACTTGGCAGATTACAACCTTGAGCAAATCAAACTTGGTATCATGTTGGCTACTGTAAGATTCCGAGTATTCTGGGTCGCGGTGCCAAAGCAGTGCAGTGTTAATCAAAGGAAGGGGGATTAATCGCCGGGTGTAGACCTCCACGAGCATCCAGCTGCCGTGACCGTCGACGAGCACCATCCAAGACGTGTTCATGCCGACCCAGTACATACCGTTAATGTAGTTGATGCTGACGGGGATCGGATCACAGTCAAGGGGGTTGATGCTTGCCACCCTACGATCGTTATGCTGCATGACACGCCATTTCTGAAGATCAAGCGGCATCAGCAAACAAGGAGCTGGCTTAAAAAGCTCCGGCCTGAGGGCTTTGAGTAAACGGTACAGCCCCGACGAGCACGCGGCGAGCGGCATGGTACTGAGATTGTCCACACTTGAAATAATGAGCTTGATTACCTCTGTGGAGAGAAAATTCCGGCCACTCTTTCGGTGGATGCTACTCGGTTCTGCCATTGTTAGTGCTTGGGTTTCGGACGAGGGGGAGGCGCCTTAGCGGGGATGGAATATTGGACAGGATTATGTGCGGACAAAGATGGAGAAGCGAATATCTGCTGCGGGAAGTGGATAGGTGATGATGACTACAGCACGCCGCTTGACTTACGAGACACATACCAGCAGCGTAGGGTCATGTCGATGCCAGACAACTTGCTTGAGTGATCACAGTACTGGTACTCCCTACAGTGCTATGCCCTAACTTGCTTGAGTAGAGTAGTAGAGTAGGACTCTGATCTACTACTAGCACTGGAGGAGTAGTATATTCTAATCTAAAATAGTTACAAACTTCAATGCCCGAGCGTGGAACGACTACGAACCGTGCTCAAAGATCGTGTCTACGTGGTGTTTGGACATGTGCGACAACCTCAACGCCAACGGTGCTGCTCCCGTTGCACCGTATGTGTTTCTGTCCTTCCTGTTCGAAATCCAAGGAGATTCACCTGGACATACGCATTATCAAGTTAAATGTTGATCATTAGTCTTCGCTCAATGTAATCCGCGGTCTAAGCATGTGGAGACTTCCATGCAGGATCTTGCTCTATTGGAGTATCGCGCATGAATAAAAGTGTATCCATTTATGGTTTAGTCTAGAATCTTCCATGTATGAATTTTTACTACAGTACTGGTGAAAGACTTACAATGAACCATTTCTTACATCTCCTCTGCCCGCTTGCAAGTCATCCTGATTTAATCCCTCCGTCTAGGTGTATATGGGCATGGTTAATATTACTTAATAGTATAGCCAACTGTTGACTATAAGAAAGTGACATGTCATCTGTAGCCAACATGTATAACAATCAATACTCAAAAACTAATTATTAAAGATCATTTCTTGCAAAGCACAATAAGTGTTATTTCTTCGCAAGTTTTGGATGCAGGTTGAACAGTTGAACGCTTTTGTTTGCAAAAGATACCTTTTTATCTATTTCACCCGGATGTTTGTGAGCTCTAGAGATGAAATAATATCCGAAGAAACCTATTGATACCCGTTACACATGAGATGACCCCCACATCCTTTGTCAAAATAAACAACTCCTCGATCAATGCATTTCACTCTTCGGTGCAACGCACGGGCACCTTACTACTCCCTACGGTCCTTTTTAGTCTGCGTTTAAGAAAAATCCATTTTCCCCGCAATGCTGTGCGTATTAGCGTGTTGGGGCTGTTCTTTCCAACTTTGCCCCTCCTTTATGTTTGCTCGCACGCATGCCTGTAATTACTCCCATCTCTCTCTCCCATGCATGTCCTTCGCGCCTTCCCAAGGCAGCCAGCCGCCTACCTCTTACTCTCCTCCCCAGTCCCCACTGGTCCCATCTCACCTTCCCATTCTCCCATCTCTACTACATCCCGTACATCTCCATGGATGAAATGCACCCATCGTGGTTGTGGTAGGATAGCCAACCCTAGTGAGACCATGGATGAAAGCTTTATTAACGTGGACGACATCAAGCTCGTGTACCGAAGCGTTCTCCCGCTCGTGGACGACGACACACTCGTGGAAGATGGGGCGCTAACTGACGACACCGTGTTGCAGCTAGGCGATGTGTTCCAGGTGTGCGGCACGCCCACGGACGGCCACACACTCGTGCAAGGTGGCGTTCTCACAGACTGCAGCATGCACCTGGATGATGGTGGCATCCACGCGCTTGAGCACGTCGTACGGGTGCTGGTCGAGCTGCTAATCTATAGCGGGCTGTTCAGTTTAGGAGGGAGTTGAAAATTTGGGCGGAAAGATTTCATCTACCAAAATTAAACGAATTGTTTTGGCTCCAATTCCACCAGCATCAAGTGACGATGTTGTTCTTCTTGCCTCGGCGTTCTTCATGCTCAAACGCCATGCAATGGGTGAGAGATTGGCGCGGATGCTGAGAAGATTTTGCACATACAGAGAGAGAGAGAGAGACGCATGCGCCTGCATGTAGAGATTGAGCGGATAGAGAGAACCCGCATGCATGCAGAGAGGTGGATAAAGGAGAATGTGGGCGCGAGAATACAGGGTGTCGAGCCAATCGTTGCATGCGCACAATAACTACCCAGCATCCCTTCTGTAGCAAACCAGGGGCAAAACAGTCTGATTTTTGCTGCTCTCTCCTCTCCTTGGTATGCGGGCTGAGCATAGAACACAAAGAAAAAAGGACCGGAGGGAGTACTATAGATTAGTACGACCAAAAATTGAACTAACATTATATATAGTACGATAAATGCTGATGCATGTCACCTAAAATTATATCATTCAAAACTATGTTCAAATACGAATCCAACGATATAGTTTTTGTTGACATGCACTAACATTTTGTCAGTTAAATCTTCAGTCAAATTCAATGGGGGACTAATAAACCACGACCTATGTAGTACAAGTGTAGAGGGTGGCGCTGCACGGGAGTCTCACCTCTCACCCCGCTCGTGGCGCGGCAGTAAAGCCGTCATATCACAAAACCGAACCACTCCCAGTAATAAGTGGCCTGGTAAAATAAACGGACAAGCAACCATCACATCCCTCCGTCTTTTTGCATTTCATCTCTCTGCATTTACTTTCTCCGATTCATCTCGCACACTCGATCCCTAGCTACTACTCCTAGGGCCAGTTCTTTTGGCAGCTTCCCCAGCTTTTCCCACAAGGAGCCTCACTCATTTATTTGGGCTTCTAAACTACTACTCCGTCCTGGTTTATTCCTCGCCATTGTAATTTGTGCTAAATTTTGACCAAAGATTTAACTGGTTTATTCCTCACCATTGTAATCCCTCCATCTAGGTGTGTAAGTCATCTTACGAAAACCAAATAATCACAAGCTTGACTAGTGCTGTTTTTCTACTTTTACAAAAACCGCATCGTAATGTTAGAACGTGCATTTGCACATACATAAGTAATAGTAATACTCCCTCCACCTAGGTGTATAACTCTTCCCTCCTTCTTGGTCACGGTGCACAACCAAAGATGACTTATTGACCTGGACGGAGGGAGTAGCACAGTCTGCAAGCATATATCGAGAGAGACGTGTAGTGCGGTAGTATATAGTAAAGTTTGTGCTATATGCACGTACTTGCAAAATGCGTACGAATACACAAGGTTTCCAAACTTTCCCTTTTACATACTTAATTAAGGACGCTAAAAATTCTTGAATGTTCAGGATTTATCATTTGCGTCCCAAAACAAATGAGATCGCCTTATGAAACAAAAATTATACTCCTCCTAAAAGCCACGACGCTCGCAGGAGCTCTTGCGGCGCGCCACGAGTGCCCTGGTGCGCGGCCATTTCCCAGCAGGCCAACACAACGCCTCTTCCTCAGCCTCGCAACTCGCGAGGTGCTGATTGGCGGCTTGCCGGCGGGCGAGCGCAATCTCACTGGTGTGGTGATCCGGCGCCAATAGGTACGCCTCCTTGCTGGAAGTGTGCACCCGGTCCACGTACCGCCAAGTGTAGATGAGGTGCTTGGGCCCGACTGCACTCAGGGCGTTGGCATGGGCGTCCTCCGCCACCCTCACGGCCCTCGCACGAGCCTTCTGCCAAAGAGCCAGTCGCCTGACTCTCTCGGACGCGACATAGGCCTCCCAGGCAGCTTGTTCCGCGATGCGCTTCTCTTCCTCGGCCTTCTTCTCCGCCTCTATTTTGGCGCGCTCTACTAGAGGCAAAGCCTCCCACAAGGCGACATCCATTTCTTTCCAAAGCTCCTCAAGGCTGGGGGGGGGGGGCTCGGCGGGTGGCGCGGCGTTCTCCTCATAGCGGGGAGCCGACGCGTCCTCCGGCGTGCGTGCTGGCGAGATTGGGAACGCCGACGCGTCCACCTCGACGCGTCGCGGCGAGGAGCGGAACGCCAACGCGTCCGCCTCGACTAGTGGTGGCGAGGAACGGAACGGTGACGCGTCGTGTCGCGGCGAGGAGCGGAACGCTGACGCGTCCTCTTCGACTAGTGGTGGCGAGGAACGGAACGGTGACGCGTCGCGTAGCGGCGAGGAGCGAAACACCGACGCGTCCTCCTCGACTAGTGGCGGCGAGGAACGGAACGGTGACACGTGACCATCCGCGCGATGCAGCGAGGGGATCCTAGGGCTTGGGAGGGGCGATGCCATGGTGGTCGACGTGAGAGGGAGGGGAGGAGATAGCGATGAACGTGAACGTGAGGGGGAGGAGATAGCGATGTCGTGGGAGGCCCAGTATTTATAGCGAGCAATGGCACACCTACGTAAGATATGGACTGAGCTGCACTGACTTAACAGCAGGTCCAGTTGCGTCACTAACATGTGGGCCAGACCCCTGTTGGTCCCATATGTCAGTGACCCAATGCACCTGCAGTTAAGTAACAACTACATGGGCATATTTGTTGGAGTAAATTACGGGGGAGCGAAGGGGTGGAAATATTGCTGGTCACAACGGATTGGACGAGCGTGGGGGGAGGAGAGTCATGCATGCAGATTTTTCACATGGGGTGGAGTGGTGGGACCGCCGGAGGGAGAAGGAGAGTTTGGCAGGCATATTGTTTCCACACATGGAGAGGAAAAGATTTGGAGACGAATGGGCTTCCTGCAGGTATGGGGAACGGTGCATAATAAGTCATCTTGCATGCCGGGCTAGGTATAGTCTCAAGTCATTAAAAACACACACGCCACACACATGTTCATATTTCAAGGTGCACTAAATTATTGCATGCGATGATTAAGGCTGGCCATAATGGTGGTATCTTAGCTGGTATCATGCACACGGGAATAGCAAACATGCTGATGTGGCAAAGAATTAAAGAAGAGAGGGGGTTAGAGTAACTAGTGTTCATGCATGCATCTCGTTTTCCATTCACATTTTACAAGTAAAATTCGTGGACAAACTTTGACCCAAAGTATGACCCAAAGTATGATGGCGAGCCACCGCGCTCCAAGTCGTTCACCTGTGGTCCCGACCATCAACTCCTATGGATCAAATTATCACGCGAGCTGACTATTCCTACAAAGGTGCTCCACCACGTACCCGGTACCCACGAATGCATCAATCGTGCACCTAGGGTTTTAGGGTTTATTTGTTAACGTCGCCTTTACGTAACACTCATGTGTGCGAGACAGCGAGAGGCTGACTACGTGTGTGCGCCTCTTCTCTTCGTATATGTACTCCACCATTTGTCTGGTGTCCAAAAAATTATAATAACTACTAGCAATGTGCCAATGCGTTGCCATACGATCAAAGTAGATTAATACATATTCACGGATTTGATACAAAAAAAGTCTAGTTTTGAAATACGTATATCACTAAAATATGTTATGTTTCACTCAAAATATATTCCTTTGGCGGTTTTGATGAGATAAGGGAGGAATGTTGTTGGTTTCAAGATTCGAGAAGTGGTATATTTCTAATTTCTACTCTTACTAGCAAGATGCCCGTGCGTTGCATGGGACATCAAGATCTTGTGGGAAAAAAGGATGAACGAGCGAAGGCCTTATCTGCAAATGTGGTGAAGAGTGCGGGTAAATTGCCATATTTTCCTTCCTATCCATCAGATATAAATCGGACAACCTACATTGCAGGATGGCAGGCCCACCATCATCACCGGCTCTATTTTTTATCCCTACTCTTATAAAAAGAATTGTCGGTGATGATCGTGTGCCTACCATCCTACAATATAGGCCGTCCGATCGATATCTGATGGATAGGAAGGAAACTATGGCAATTTTGCAAAAAGATACCCACACCCCTCTCCACATTTGCAAATAAGGCCTTCCCTCGTTCATCCTTTTCCCCCAGAAGATAAACTACTCATACAAATGCATCTTGATGTTCCGTGCAACGCATGGGCATCTTGCTAGTTGTTGCAAAAAGCCCATGTGTGTGTGAGAGAGAGGGAGAGTGGAGGAGGACGGAGTGCATGTGTGACAAAGACACAAGGAGTGTGTGTGCGATAGGTATCAGCTTAAAATGAGGCGATAGTGTGTGTGTGCACCATCGAGAGGGCGTGTCTCAAGAAGGGAAGAAAAATCTACATAGATACAAGGAGCGGGAGAGAGAGATGTATGCAATGGTGGAAGCATGAGTGTGTGGGTGTATAACCCTATCTAGAGGCTAGCTAGTCGATAAATGTTTGTGAGAGAAATACGAGTCGGGGTGCGAAAGCGAGAGTTTTGTGTGTGTGTGTGAGAGAGAGAGACGGTAGTCGGGAAGGGGAGTGGAAGCAGGAGTTGTGTGTGTGTGTGTGTCTGAGAGAGAGAGAGAGGAGACGGTAGTCGGGGTTGTGTGATCGGTAAACAAATGAATAATGTCAGTCTGGGATGGAGACGAAAAGGAGACCGCAACAAATGTTGTGTCTACAGGAGAGAGAGAGAGTAATTTTAGTGGTATGAGTCATATGTAGAGACATATAGGGTGTGTGAGATAATCCCATAGAGAGAAAGACGAGTGGAGACTGTGTGTGTGGTGGTGAAAAAGAAATCTTAGGTACCGAGTGATACCAGAGAACAATAGAGACGTGAGAGATAATGAAAACTGTGTAATGTATAATGATAGGGAGAGTGTGACACTTCTCAAGGGAGACGTCGAGAGACCATGTTTGCGAGGATAGGAGAAACATGAAGTGAGCGTGCGGGTGAGCTGGAGAAAAGAGAGTGATAGCTACCTGAAGGAGCATGCATGCGAGAGACATGGGCGTGAAAGGAGTGAACAAAAAAGGGATTCAAATATTTGAATTCGAGATGATGATACATGTAATCCATACTCAAACCAAGATTGATCTATCAAACATGCATACTCATATGAATTCACGCACATCTATGTTATTTAATATGTAGATATTACTGATCCATACATTTTAGTAGAACATAATTTGGTTAAATTTTTTCGAATTCAACCTTAAGATTCCGAGGTCGTTGTATTTGTAAATCATATTATACATATAAAGGAGCAGAATTCTTTGTTGTGCTTTTGAAAGTATATATAAAAAATGATGTATATATAATGTAATTCCAATTGAAAATGGATCCCGCCCGGAAGAAAAAGAATACAAACCGGATTCGAAATGAGTTGGCACGGTAAACGTGCACTCTGCAAAATTTGAACGAAGCGGGGAAAGTCGCAGTAACTGCCCGAAACCAAAATCTGCGAGATGGAAATCACTACTGCCTATCCCTGCCACGCAAAGCCTAGCTGCTGGATTTCTATAGGTTTCAATAGGGGTAGGTTTGTAATTTCACCCAAACGTGACGTAACCGCCTCTCACCCGGATTCATACACGGTGGGTGCCAAAACACAGTGTGTCCTCGGCCGAAATCGACTCCCTCCCCAATTCATATTCATACACGGTGGGCGCCAAAAAAAACTCTCGTCGGCAAATATTCGGTGTATGCGAGATTACCGTCCTATCCCCAACCGACTAATGTTGCTGTGATGTAGTAGAAATTTGAAACGGGGGCTAAGTTTGTAAATTTCCTCGCATTTGAGACAAGTGCGCCCTGAATACATGGTTCCCCCCTTCCTCTCTACCTCCCTTTTCCCCATTCGTACTCCGTGGGCGCCAAAACACCCTCTCCACCCCACCCTCCTCCGTCCGCCGCCGTCCGCCACCCCATCCACCGCCGTCCTCCTCCACCATGCCAGAGCTGATACCCCGACGCCGCTGTCCATTACAAGAGATCGACCTCTCTCATCCACGGCTTCGGACCGGGATCCTTGCATCCCATCCTCTCGCTTCATCCCCGCCGTTGTCCACCTTACCGGCGCCCCTCCTACGACCGTCTCGTCCACCGCGCCCCGCCGCCACCGTCTACCCTCCTAGATCTGCTTCCACGCCGCCGACAGCCATCGCTACCGCAGCACCGTCAAATTCTCAGCAGATGCGTACACGGCGCCACACCAGAGGCGGTACTCTTTCGTATCTGCTCAACTTATTTATCGCGGCAAGAAAATAGATCGCCACTGCTTTACTCTGATTTCTTGTCTTGGTTGCGAAGTTGCCTTTGTCCGGTTTGCACCTTCAGATCCGCCATGGCACGCTCAACACTATACTCCCAATGCTTATGGTTTTCCCCTTTTATATTCCACACTAGTTAAATCACAATAGACTAAATTTCAAAATTGGGTCAGTCGATTTTTCAGAGCTCGCCGGAGTTCGCCAGTGCGACTGAAGGGGCTCAGGTGGTTGTGGGGCCTCGCCGAACGAAGAAAACTCGACGCGGGTGGGGGTTGGGGCGGGGGTGGGGGTGGCGGAGGAACACAGGCGGTGGGGGCCAGTGGTCCGGTCGGCGGTCGTGCGGTGTTCTATATGGGAAGAATCAGAGACAAGGAATAAGAAGGGTTATGAGACGTAGGATCTTCATCCAACCGCCTGAAATGGTCGAGAGACAGCTAGGAGTTGCATTCTTAATGCATTCTGGTTCATCATGTGTGGGCACTGCGCAACCAACATTTTATTATCCAAAATCTGCTTGCTCTTCTTTACCATGTTCCTCTTCCATTCTTCTTTAATATGTACTCTCTCCGTTCCTAAATACAAGTCTTTGTATAAATTCCACCATGGACTACATATGGAGCAAAATGAGTGAATCTAGACTCTAAAATGTATCTGGATACATCTGTATGTGATCCATAGTGGAAATCTCTACCAAGACTTATATTTCGGAACGAAGGGAGTATGATAGTAGTACAGTATGTTCCTTGTACTGAAGATGAGCAAGGACATTTGCAGTGTAGAGGTCTATACGGTCGGTTGTGATGGACACTTTGAGCCTCTTTAATTCGTAGGATCTTGTAAACATAGGAATAGGATTTGTAGTGGCCTGCCCACTTGAATCCTATAAGAATAGCAAGGAAATGCGGGGAGCTGTATCGCCTTTGAGAGTTACTCTGATATTAACAGTACCGCACCTTCACTTGAAGAGAGCTGGTATCCGAAGCCTTTCTAGCCATACCGGCAATACTAGCACATATATTCCAGCAAGTTCCACTTTGCTGATTTTACTCGGATGCTTAAGGTTTTCCCGTTATATCTACACTATGATCTGTGTAGCTGCTTTGTGTCGCACTAGCAGCAGTCCACTCTTGAAGCTAAACACAGCAATGACTTACAAAATTGGCACCAAGGCATTGAGTGCCATTCTGGATGCAATGAAACTCATATGCTCCCCACATGTTGATTCGTGTTCAGAATATGATCCTAATGACTATTCTAACCTCGAGGAGTCAAAGGCAGATGGCCTGTCCTGTTCACCCATCAAGGTGCCTGTTCTAATTTGGCAATGTTTTATTGATTGCGGGTATCTTGCATATGTTGTCTTGCATTTCTTCTACTTTGTTGCACCGCCATCTGCTTAGTTTACTCGTCATATATGTCGAGATGCCATGCCCATCCATTATCAATACATATTCCATCTGTCATCATACCATGTTTTTCCACTAAAATGATGTTCTTGTGCATCAAACATCAAAAAGGAAGAGGGTGATTGCCGAACCTGAAGGAGCACTAGCAAAGTCCTTGAAAAACGTGGTGGTGCCGGGGAAATCAGACAACACCCCACTTATATTTGCTGTACAACGAGTGACACAAAACGTAGGACCGACTCTAGCAGATTGTACCCATACTTCACTGGCCACACCACTAGCCCCACCATACAGGACCTGCACTCCAGCAAAAGGTATACCGATTTCATTTGCCATAGCACCAGCTGTACCGCAGAAAAATCCCACTCCAGCAAAAAGTACAGCAAGTCCACTGGCCGAAGACATATCCCAACTGCAGAGATGGCCAATTCCTGCAGATTGGAACCCCATTCCATTTATTCCCAGTTTAAGAGACAATGCTTTCAATGTTGTTAGGGACTACGTGCATATATTCCCATCATGGGAAGATTATTGTGAAGACAAACACCATTTTCACATCTTCCTGTCCAACTTACGTGTAAGTGCTATTATTCATGGTTATTATTTTCCTGTTTTCTGCTGATTGAACACATCAATGATTTACATTACATTGTTGTAACTAGGCGAGGGTCAATCTGGATAGTCATGACGAGCAAAGCTTGCTTGTGCTTTTCAAGGAAGCATTGCAGCAGTATCGGTGTTACCTGAGGAAATCACACTTTGATGGCAAGTCTATAAACGAATTTCCGGTGAAGTCTCCTATGCTAAATTTAGAAGACATTGAATGGAAAAACCTTGTTATGCACTGGTCTCGTTCCTAGGATGAGGTACTGTCTATGAAATCACATGACAATTTGAACTTCTACTTTTCCGCATGTGGCTTACGGATCTTTTTTGCAGGAAATCTTCTCGAAGAAGAATTCCGGTTTGACAAGAACGACAGGATATCGCAAATATGCTGCCCACTGCTTCGCTCTTGTTAGTACCCGGTGTCCTGTATCACTGTACTTGCATACATACCTGGTTCATTATGTGACAGCAGTATGCATGATAGCTTGCTTATCAATTGTTCGCTCCAAATTATCTGATCTGTATGAATGGTTATATTAGTGTAGAATATATCCACTGCCAATGTTTTTTAGCTCTGCATTGTTCTTGTAAGTACATGCTGTCCTTTATCAGTGTACTTATAATGACAGGTAGTTGTTCATGTACCATCACTCTACAGCTTATTTTCCTTTGTCCTCCATTTTCTACACATCAGATCTATATTTACTCTTACCATAAGGTTGGTACTGAAGAAGTTTAGCTGTGCATTGCTCTTGGCTGTACCTTTTTCCTGTATCGCTACACTTATATTTATAGCTACTTGGTTATGTAGCATCACTCTTCATCTTATCTTAAATATTCTCCATTTTTTCGTATATTATCACATCTATATTTACTCTTAACAAAATGTAGAATAAAGGCAATGCTTTTGAAGAAGATTCTATGGTAAACTTCTTGAATTGCCCCCCATTAGTATGGACAAGGCCTTTATAGAGCATGTCTTCACCAATAATGTAAGTTTGTCCATCTCAAGCCTTCAAACTTTGTTGTATATATTTGGTTAGGCATGACTGCAACAAATGTTTATTTTTGGTGTTTGCATCAAATTGCTTGTTTAAAGTTTATTATGTAGTTCATAAACAAAAGTTTGTCCTTTCTCAATTTAAGTTTTCAGTTGTACAACCAAGTTCCTTCTTCATACCATGTAAATTAAACTATGCAGAGCAAGTGATCTTCTTTTGCACTGCATGTATGCTTCTGTTCTTCATCAGTAATCCAGTGGTGTGGTGAACCTACCCACTACAGCACAATGTCATATTCTGCAATGTCTTAACTATGAACAATGTCATATCATTCTGCTATTATTTAAACCGTCTCTTTATTTGCCAATCTGAAATGGTATAAATTGACAACACAATAACCATTGATACTTATGAGTTCTTGATCTGTAATCCAGTGGTGTCGTGAAGCTGCCAACTCCTTCACAATGTCATTTCCTGTCATGTCTTGACCTGAACAATACCATATAGTGTTAATGCAATTTTAAACTGTGTCACTTTATTCGTCAGTAAGAAATGTGATGAATTGTCAGCACTGATACTTTTATGTGCAAAACCTGTCATCTGTCTGCTTGTTTATCTTTCAGAGTGAGGAAGATATAAGTGTTGAACAAGCGCAGTCTCATCATCTTGCTCAGCTGCTTGCGCTGCAGCTACCCAGCAGGGCTAACCTTTCTTGAACTCTATTGAACTGCTATTGGTTTTGCATATTATTTTGTCGGTGTGTTTATTTGTACTGGTGGCGATCTTAGATGCCCAGTGTATGTAATCTACTGTCTGCTTGTGCTTTATTATCATAGTAGCAAACTTTGATGCCCAGTGGATGTAATATGCCATAATTTATTTATTGTATAGTCTAGGTTTTTTCTTATTCACGATGCTGCAGTTATTTTACTGTATATATATCCTGTCTTCGCAGTAAACCGGCCAAACCATAAAATTATGATACATAATCGGGCCGTCATGCAATCATGATGTAGGTTGGGCCTGAAACGTGCCGAACAGCTCACGGGCCGGCAGCAGCCCGAAATGAACCCCGGGCCATGATTGTGCGAATCAAATCATGGGCTTTTAATAGGCCAAAATTGTCTCGGTCCTTGTTTGGCCCAATCAGATATCGGCTGCGAGCAGGCCGGATGCAAACCGGGCCGTAGTTAGGCCCAACTATATGACGGGCTTTTAACAGGCAGAAATTAATATAGTGCCGAAATGTTAAACAGGCCCTTAACAGGCCAAAACTAATATCAGGCCGAATTACTAAGTGGTCCTTTAGCAAGTGGGCCCAAAAGCATAGTGTCCAGTTGACGGGCTAAATCTGATATGGGCCATAATTGAGCCCAAAGCCTCTTAAAGGGCTGGACCTGATCTAGGCCGTAATTTGGCCCAGAACGTGGTAGGCTTTTAACGGGCCAGATCTCATATGGGCCACTATTAGGCCCGGAGCGTGGCAGGCCATTAATGGACCGAATCAAATATGGGTCGGCATTTGGCCCAAAACATGGCAGCCAGTTAATGGGCCGGCCTACTAGGGTCCTCAAAATCTTGTGGGCCTACAGCTGGGCCGGCCCATTAATGTCGGCGAAATCTCGTGGGCCTTTAGCTGGGCCAGCCCATTATGATCCGCAAGAATCTTGTGGGCCTTTACCTGGACCGGCCCATTATAGCACACAAAAATCTTGTGGGCCTTTACCTAGGCCGGCCCATTATGGCCCGCAAAATCCTGTGGGCCTTTAGCTGGGCCAGCCCATTATGGTCCGCAAAATCTCGTGGGCCGGCCCATTATGGTCCGCAAAATCTTGTGGGCCTTCAGTTGAGCCGGCCCATTTAAACTTGATGGGCCGGTCCACGTGTCAACATATCATAGGCGCGTCTCGCCCATTGGATGAGTGACACATGTGCCAACGCGGACCTGACACGTGTCTCCTCTAGCCAATGATGATTTTACACGTGGAAAATCCCCATTGGTCGGGGCTGTTAATGGGTTATCGGATCCAAAACCCGACCCGATAGCTTAACGGTGTTCCGTTACGGTGGATGCCACGTGTCGGTCACCCTTGACGAAAGCACTTCTATGACGCGCGATTTATCGTCATGGAAGTGGACACTTCCGTGATGATAATTTTGGTAATGTCATGGAACACTTCTACAACAGCACAGGTATGACTATCTTGATTCTGTCATAAAATCGTCATGGATGTACATGCATGACAGAAAACGCAACCTACTATGACAAACACGTATCATCACGGAAGTGTATTTTTTTGTAGTGCTAGAGCCCAGTGCAAGTTCCTGTTTTTTCCTTGTTTTAGAGTTTCACAGAAAAGGAATACCAAACGGAATGAAACTTTCGCGATGATTTTTCTTGGATCAAAAGACATCCAAAGGGCTTGGAGTGCACGTCAGGAAAGCCACGAGGCAGCCATAAGGTCGGGAGGCGCGCCCCCACTCTTGTGGGCCCCTCGTGACTCCACCGACCTATTTATTCCACCTATATATCCTCAAATATCCCAAAACCTTCCAGGGGAGCCACAAAACCACTTTTCCACCGCCGCAACCTTCTGTACCTATGAGATCCCATCTAGGGGCCTTTTATGGTGTCCTGTAGGAGGGGGATTCGATCGCGGAGGGCTTCTACATCAACACCATTGCCTCTCCGATGAAGCGTGAGTAGTTTACCATAGACCTATGGGTCCATAGCTAGTAGCTAGATGGCTTCTTCTCTCTCTTTGATTCTCAATACCATGTTCTCCTCGATGTTCTTGGAGATCTATTTGATGTAATACCCTTTTGCGGTGTGTTTGCCGAGATCCGATGAATTTTGGATTTATGATAAACTTATCTATGAATATTATTTGATTCTCCTCTGAATTCTTATATGCATGATTTGATATCTTTACAAGTCTCTTCGAAGTATCGATTTGGTTTGGCCAACTAGATTGGTTTTTCTTGTAATGGGAGAAGTGCTTAGCTTTGGGTTCAATCTTGCGGTGCTCGATCCTAGTGACAGAAGGGGAACCGACATGTATTGTATTGTTTCCATCGAGGATAACAAGTCGGGGTTTTCATCATATTGCTTGAGTTTATCCCGCTACATCATGTCATCTTACTTAATGTGTTACTCTGTTCTATGAACTTAATACTCTAGATGCAGGCATGAGTTGGTCGATGTGTGGAGTAATAGTAGTAGATGTAGGAAGGAGTCGGTTGATACGTCTCCAATGTATATATAATTTTTTATTGTTCCATGTTGTTATATTATCAATCTTGGATGTTTTATAATCATTTTATAGTCATTTATATTCATTTTTTGGTACTAACTGATACGTCTCCAACGTATCTCAATTTTTTGATTGTTCCATGCTATTATATTATATGTTTTGGATGTTTAATGGGCTTTAATATGCACTTTTATATTATTTTTGCGACTAACCTATTAACCGGAGGCCAAGTGCCAGTTTTTGTTTTTGTGTGCCTATTTTAGCGTTTTGCAGAAAAGGAATATCAAACGGAATCCAAACGGAGAGAAACCTTCACGAGGATCTTTCTTGGAACAAACGCAAACCAGGAGACTTGGAGTAGACGTCTGGAACCCCGCGAAGCTTCCACGATACAGGGGGCGCGCCCAAGGGGGTAGTGTAGCGACTAGACCTCAAACAGTCTGATCTCTGTGCTCCAGTGTCATCCCTGGATCAGTAATGCTGACACCACACAGTACATCAAAGGATTTATAGCAGAGTGGCAATCACACACTTATTACATCGATGTCTCCGAAGAGAACTTAATACAATAAATATGGCTTAAGGCCATCTAGTAACGATAACAGCGGAAGACTTGGAAGGTAAATGGGTCCATCAACTCCAGCGGCATCACTGAGTATAGAACCACGACCTAGAAGCACCTTAATCGTCGTCTGAAAAGTCTGCAACATTAACGTTGCAGCCCGAAACGGGTCAGAACTTGGAATATGCTGGCAAGGTAACACATAGAGAGTAATGGAATGAAACAGCTATACTACATGCATATTTGGCTGGTGGAAAGCTCTATGGTTACTGTTTTGCGTAAAGCCATTTTTTCCCTACTGCAAAGGAATAAATTTATTTAACTATCATGGTGGTTGTTAAACATTGAGAATGGTTGACAGCATCCTCAATCCCAATTAAAAGTAGTCATCAATAACCCAACAATATTAATTAGAAGTAACATGATGAGATTCACATGATATTCAAGTACTAGATACTCAAGATTGTCCATAACCGGAGACACGGCTAATCATGATTAGTTTGTTACACTCTGCAGAGGTTTGCGCACTTTTCCCCACAAGACTCAATCGCCTCCATTGGATTTCTTGCACTACTGGTGTTTGAGAAACGGATGACCGAGACATAGTCTTTCAGAAGCGCTAGCACCTTACGATGGAGTAGACCATACCACCTACATCCCCTACATCTGCTAGTCTACCCCTATAAGAGTTCGCACGACTTAGTCAACTATGCCAGAGCCCATAATGGCTTGTGGCTGCACACGTAAGTATTTAGCATGAAAGATCTTATGATCCCTTTGAGCCTGGGTGGCGGTCCAAAATAAAACAGGCAAGTCCTGATAGACATCAGGTGCCTCAATCTACCCAGATGTGTGTTTAAGTTGCCACCTTAGATAAACCATTAAAATTATCAATCTCACATCTGTCATGGATATCACTCACCCAATCCACGTCTACTAGCATAGCATGGCATAATAAGCAAACGTAGAAGTAACTTCCAAAGGTTTCATAGTAACAGTTAATAGGTACTACCTCATCTACTTCCCATCCCACAATTTAATTAGATCCTAATCATGCAATCTGTGAGGATGGATCTAATGCAATAAAACTGGGTTGTAGAAAAGGTATGATCAAAGTGTTACTTGCCTTGCTGATGATTCGCGAGTCCTAGAGCTTCGAAGTAACAAGCGGCCCAATCCGGGTAATCTATCGCAGACAAACAACAAGCATACAATAAGTACTCATCTAATGCACGGGTAAAACTCGAACAAGAGATCAAACCAGATAGTTCAACTTAAGAACTCCGGTTGCAAAGAAAGAAAGAAAGAACCGAACAAAGAAACCGAAAACAAACTGCGGAAGAAAACAACTCGGTTCTAGCAAGTTGAAACTAGGTCAAGTTTTACAGTAGCAAAAACTTAGTTAAAGTTGATTAGTCGGAACGGTGGTTTCAAAACGAAACACCAGGCGCTTGAATCACCTGATTCCGATAAACGAGCGAGAAGATAGACTAGAAAGAAGATCGGATCTGAGATCGCGATTGCGGAATAAATCCGACGAGAAGAAAAACAAGAACGGTTAAACGAACGGACGTTCGTTAACCTAGAAGAATCCGGTGATCACGTTCGTTAGGACGAACGGTTCGGCGAACGGTCTCTAGGCAACTAAATCGGAAAAGAAAACGAATCCGATCTAGGGTTTCGAGAAAAGAAAACCGAACGAAAAACCGATCTAGAAAACGAATCGGAAGAGAAGGAAAGAATCAGAACGATTAGAAGAAAACGATCCGATGAAAAGAAAAGATGCGGCGCGGTACCTCCGGCGAGGTCTCCGGCGAGGGGCTCCGGCGGCGTGGGCGTGGGGCGGTGGCAGGGTGCGGCGGCGGCGCGGGCATAGGGCGGCGGCATGGCGTGGGCAAGGGCGTGGGGCGGCGGCGGCGGTGGCAGGGTGCGGCGGCGGCGCGGCGTGGCTCTAGGCTTGGGGCTTGGGGCTTTGGTTTGATGATTTAGAGGGGGGTGCTTGGGTATTTATATTGGGGAGGGGGAGGGTTTGCTTGGAGGAGGGATCAAGGAATAAGAGTAGGAATAGGAAAGATCTAGAAAAAAAACGGAGTAGGACAAAAGTCCTACTAGGAATCCACAAAGGACGGCAGCGGCCTCCTGCGCCCGGGCACTCGCGCGGCGCGGCGCTGGCACTGGTGCCTGGCCCGGCCGGCTGGGCCTTTGGCCCAGGAGCGCGCGGGGTTTTTTTTAAACGGTTCTGCGCGCGGAAAAACACAGAAAAAGCAATTCTACCGGACTCCAAAACTAATAAAGTAAATTTTCCCCGACTCCTAAAAATGAGTCGAACAAAATGAACTTTTCTCCAGGCCTAAAATGCAATTTTTGAAAACGCGCATTTTTCCCTATCCAAACAAAAGGCAAATAAAACTCCAGCAAAACCAATGATCCTCTTTTCGAAATTTGAGAAGAACTCAAATATGAAAATGACGAAATCTCCAACTCTCTCCGAAGGTCCTTGAGTTGCGTGAAATTTCTAGGATCGGCAAAATGCAAGAAAACATGATATGCATGATGATCTATGTGTATAACATTCCAAATTGAAAATTTGGGATGTTACAAACCTACCCCCCTTAAGATGAATCTCGCCCTCGAGATTCGGGTTGGCTAGAAAATAGGTGAGGGTGGTCCTTGAGCAAATCTTCTTCTCTCTCCCAGGTGGCTTCATCCTCTGAGTGGTGGTTCCACTAAACTTTGCAAAACTTGATAACCTTGCTGCGGGTAACTCTGCTGGCATAATCGAGAATCTTGACCGGTTTCTCTTCATACGTTAAGTCGTGCTTCAACTGAATCGCTTCTAGCAGCACTGTATCTCTTAATGGTACCTCCGCCATCTCGGCGTGACATTTCTTCAGCTGAGAAACATGGAATACGTCATGAACTCCTGACAATCCCTCTGGTAATTCCAACTTATACGCGACTTCTCCCATACGTTGCAAGATCTTATATGGTCCAACGAAACGTGGTGCTAACTTTCCCTTAACTCCAAAACGCTTAACTCCTCGAAGTGGGGATACTCGGAGATACACTCTGTCTCCGGTTTCGTAAACTGTCTCCTTGCGTTTAGAGTCTGCGTAGCTCTTCTGCCTGGACTGGGCTACCTTGTGCCTATCGCGAATCAACTTCACCTTCTGTTCAGACTCCTTAATCAAATCTGGTCCAAAGAATTGACGGTCTCCAACTTCGTCCCATGACAACGGTGTCCTGCACCTCCTTCCGTATAAAGCTTTGAAAGGTGCCATCTTCAAACTGGTTTGGTAACTGTTGTTATAAGAAAACTCCGCATACGGCAAATTATCATCCCAACTAGATCCATAATCTAGTGCACAAGCTCTCAACATATCTTCCAAAATCTGATTGACTCTCTCGGTCTGTCCATCTGTCTGCGGATGAAAAGCGGTGCTGAACTCTAGCCTGGTTCTCAAAGTTTCATGCAACTGATTCCAAAACTTTGAGGTAAATTGGGTTCCTCTGTCTGATACAATACTCCTTGGAACTCCATGCAAACAAATGATCCTAGTCATATATATCTTTGCCAACTTAGCACTGGTGTAAGTGGTCTTAACTGGAATGAAATGTGCTACCTTCGTCAAACGATCGACTACTACCCATATCGAGTCATATCCTGCTTTTGTCCTGGGCAGTCCTGTGAAAAAATCCATACCTATCTTATCCCACTTCCATTCGGGTATCGGCAATGGCTGTAACAATCCGGCTGGCTTCTGATGTTCTGCCTTTACTCTATGACATACGTCACAAACTGCTACATATGCTGCAATATCCTTCTTCATTCTGGTCCACTAGAATGTTTCCTTCAAATCCAAATACATCTTGGTATTTCCTGGGTGAATCGAATAGGGTGAATCATGTGCCTCTTGCAAAATCAACTTCCTGATCTCCGGGTCATTTGGCACGTAAACACGGTCCTCAAACCATAGGGTATCGTGCTCATCCTCACGAAATCCCTTTGCTTTTCCTTTGCTTAGTTTCTCCTTTATAGCAGCAATCTCCTTGTCAGATTTCTGAGCCTCTCTGATTTTATCCATCAATGTGGACTGAATCTCCAATGCTGCTACATAGCCTTTCGGAACTATCTCTAAACTTAGTTCACGAAGGTTTTCTGCTAACTCCTTGGGTATTTCTCCCATCATTAACGTATTGACATGGCTCTTACGGCTCAATGCGTCAGCTACTACATTAGCTTTACCGGGATGGTAATGCAATTTCATATCATAATCCTTGATGAGCTCCAACCATCTCCTTTGTCTGAGATTCAACTCCTTCTGCGTGAAAATGTACTTCAAACTCTTGTGATCCGTGTACACCTCACAATGATTTCCAATGAGGAAATGTCTCCACGTCTTCAATGCATGCACTACGGCTGCTAACTCCAAATCATGTGTGGCATAATTCAACTCATGAGGCTTCAGTTGTCGTGAAGCATACGAAACAACTCTCCCTTCCTGCATAAGCACTGCTCCAAGTCCTTGACGTGAAGCGTCGCAATACACCTCATAATCCTTGGTCTGATCTGGCAAAATCAACACTGGTGAGGTAACCAATCGTTTCTTCAACTCCTGGAAACTAGCCTCACACTCCTCAGTCCAATTGAACTTAGTATCCTTTTTCAACAACTCCGTCATAGGCTTCGCAATCTTTGAAAAGTTCTCAATGAATCTCCGGTAGTATCCTGCGAGTCCAAGAAAACTCCGGATCTCTCCAACTGGCGTTGGTGCTTCCCATTTGGTTACAGTCTCAACCTTTGTGGGGTCAACTGCAATCCCTTCTCCGGATATAACATGTCCAAGAAATCCAACTTCCTTCAACCAAAACTCACATTTGCTAAATTTGGCATATAACTGATGTTCCCTTAGTTTCTCCAAAACCAAACGCAAATGTTCCTTATGCTCTTCTTCATTCTTTGAATAAACCAGGATATCATCAATGAACACTACCATGAACTTATCCAAAAACTCCATAAACACCTTGTTCATCATGTTCATAAAATAGGCAGGCGCGTTAGTCAATCCAAATGACATAACGGTATACTCATACAGTCCATATCTCGTGGTGAATGCTGTCTTAGGAATATCCTGTTCCCGAATCTTCAACTGGTGGTACCCTGATCGCAAATCGATCATGGAAAACACTTTGGCTCCTTGCAAACGATCAAACAGATCATTTATCATTGGCAGTGGGTACTTGTTCTTGATGGTTACTTCATTCAATCCACGATAATCAACAACCATCCTTAATGATCCATCCTTCTTCTCCACTAGAAGTATGGGTGATCCCCAAGGCGAAGAACTTGGGCGTATGTAACCTTTCTCCAATAACTCCTTAATCTGATTCTTAATTTCTACCAAATCCTTTGCTGGCATCCTATACGGTCTCTTTGATATTGGTCCAGTGCCTGGCAATAACTCAATCAAAAACTCAATGTCTCTATCCGATGGCATGCCTGGCAACTCTTCCGGAAATACATCAGGAAAATCCTTTACCACATGTACTTCCTCCTGCACGACTCCTGTCAGGCAATTTACCTGTGTCCTATTGGGCACATGCCGGGATACATACTTGATCCTTCTTCCTTCCGGCGTTGTAAGCAAAATTGACTTACTAGCACAGTCGATGTTTCCTCCATACATCGACAACCAATCCATACCGAGGATTACATCCAATCCTTGAGATTCCAATACTATTAGGTCTGAGGGAAAAACATAGTTACCAATCCTTAATGGTAACCGATCACACCATTGTCTAGCCATAAACTCTGCTCCTGGTGAGCTTACTAACATGGGTGACCTAAGGGCTTGGGTTGACAGGTTATATTTATCCACAAATCCCCTTGATATGTATGAATGCGATGCACCAGTATCGAAAAGAACGAGTGCGGTAAATGACTTAACCAAAAACTTACCGATCACTGCATCAGGCTGATCTTCAACCTCCTCCACGCTAACGTGGTTCACCTGTCCCCTATTGAAAGGGTTCGGCTTCTTCCCTGAGCTTCCATTGCCATTTCCATTCTGGCCTTCAGGACATTCATTGGCATAATGTCCGGTCCTGGAACACTTGAAACAGGTGACTTGGCTCAGGTCTCTCTTGGATGGGGTTGATGGGGTGGTCCGGTTATGGCCGCTGCTTCCTCCATTCCCATTACCATTTTTGTGGCCATTGTGGTTGTGCGGACTACTTCCTCCATGGGTATGCTAAAACTGAAATCCCGATTTAGGGGTAAAACGGGGCTTCTGCTGGGCTCCAGAGTTATACTTCCCCTGTCCATACTTCCTCTTACGGTTCTCAATCTGCTGTTGCTTCCCTTCAATCATAATGGCATGATCTACCAACTCCTGGTAGTTTCTGAAACTTGCTACCATCAACTGCATGCTTAACTCATCATTCAATCCTTCCAGAAACTTCTCCTGCTTGGTTGCATCCGTAGCAACGTCATCTGGGGCATAACGTGCTAACTTGCTGAAGTCGTCAACGTACTGGCCAACTGTCCTTCCTCCTTGGCGTAAGTTGCGAAACTCACGCTTCTTCATGGCCATAGCTCCTGCTGAAACATGTGCAGTGCGGAAAGCTTGCTGGAACTGATCCCATGTGACGGTGTCAACTGGGAAAGTGGCTATGAAGTTCTCCCACCATGCTGCCGCGGGTCCTTCTAACTGATGTGCGGCAAACTTCACTTTCTCACCATCCGTGCATCCTGCAGTGGTCAACTCCCTTCCTATCTTGCGGAGCCAATCGTCTGCTACTATCGGCTCGGTGCTACTGGAAAACACCGGCGGATTTAGCCTAAGGAAACGGGCTAAGTGGTCAATAGGGGGTGGTGGTGGTGGTGGGTTGTTGTTGTTGTTGTTGTTCTCCTGATTCTGAACTAACATCTGCATCAATTGATTCTGCTGCTGGATCAACTGAGTGAGCTCCGGTGGGAATCCATTGTCACGTCTTGGAGGCATCTGAGGGTTTAGAAAAGAAGAGATATAAGAATAGAATGAGGTCTAAAGAGAAAACACTACCCCAATGCACATGAGCAAATTCACACAAAATCACTTCATTCAATCAAACAAGGGCATACAATCGATCTAGCTATCACAAAAGTGCTCGAACTATAGTGTTTACATGGGGGAAAATACTACTAATATTTGGTGGTCATCTAGAAATTTGAACCGACGGAAGACTCCATGATGTCCGCTCCAGCTTCATCGTCAAAGTCGGGTTCACTTGGATCCAAATCGGTGTCGTCGATGATGATGTAGTTATCCGGGCATGCGACATACTCGTCTTCCTCCTTGGATGCTAACTTCCTCTTGAGTTCTTCAATCTCTTGCTTAAGATCGACGTTGTGTCTTGCTAGAGCTACGATCTCGTCCATGTAGTCCTTGCGTGTAGCCTTCAGTTCTCCTTCTAGCTCGATGATCCTTGTCTTCGCATTCTTCAACTCCATCATATCATTGCACATCTGGTTCTCGTGGCGTCGAATGTGCTGGTTTAACTCCTGGATGAATGCTGCAATGGATCTATCCTTCTTGGTGCTGACTAACTCCCATTGTTCATCTCAGCGTCCGCAAATCTGGTAGATAGTGTCCTTGAGGTCTTCTTGATAAACTTCTCCAATGCGTCCTATGGTGATATGGGCTGCCATGCTCCTTCCTAGACTCCAAGTTGGTGCATTGAAAACACTATCTATGGGCTTCGTGATTGGCGCGAATGTCCTTCCCGGAACGTGAGCTTGAATCTTCCAGCGCTCCTCTTCAGGCAAAGTGGCGTTGAAGGTTCCCGTGAAACTTGGTAATCCAATGTTTAGGTACTTGGTGACTTCCTTCAAGTGAAATCCAAAAGGTGTGCCTTCATCCGGTTGAGCGTACTTAATCTTCGCGTCCTTCATCCTAAAGAGTAGAAAAGATAAGGAGTTAGAAAATGAGGAGAGAATAGTGATCTATGGCTTTAACTTAGTGGTCGTGTCCTACAGTCAGCGTGTGCTCTGATACCATCTCTGTGGCGACCAGACCTCAAACAGTCTGATCTCTGTGCTCCGGTGTCATCCCTGGATCAGTAATGCTGACACCACACAGTACATCGAAGGATTTATAGCAGAGTGGAAATCACACACTTATTACATCGATGTCTCCGAAGAGAACTTAATACAATAAATATGGCTTAAGGCCATCTAGTAACGATAACAGCGGAAGACTTGGAAGGTAAATGGGTCCATCAACTCCAACGGCATCACTGAGTATAGAACCACGACCTAGAAGCACCTTAATCATTGTCTGAAAAGTCTGCAACATTAACGTTGCAGCCCGAAATGGGTCAGCACATGGAATATGCTGGCAAGGTAACACATAGAGAGTAATGGAATGAAACAGCTATACTACATGCATATTTGGCTGGTGGAAAGCTCTATGGTTATTGTTTTGCGTAAAGCCAATTTTTCCCTACTGCAAAGGAATAAATTTATTTAACTATCATGGTGGTTGTTAAACATTGAGAATGGTTGACAGCATCCTCAATCCCAATTAAAAGTAGTCATCAATAACCCAACAATATTAATTAGAAGTAACATGATGAGATTCACATGATATTCAAGTACTAGATACTCAAGATTATCCATAACCAGGGACACGGCTAATCATGATTAGTTTGTTACACTCTGCAGAGGTTTGCGCACTTTTCCCCACAAGACTCGATCGCCTCCGTTGGATTTCTCGCACTACTGGTGTTTGAGAAACGGATGACCGAGACATAGTCTTTCAGAAGCGCTAGCACCTTACAATGGAGTAGACCGTACCACCTACATCCCCTACATCTGCTAGTCTACCCCTATAAGAGTTCGCACGACTTAGTCAACTATGCTAGAGCCCATAATGGCTTGTGGCTGCACACGTAAGTATTTAGCATGAACGATCTTATGATCCCTTTGAGCCTGGGTGGCGGTTCAAAATAAAACAGGCAAGTCCTGATAGACATCAGGTGCCTCAATCCACCCAGATGTGTGTTTAAGTTGCCACCTTAGATAAACCATTAAAATTATCAATCTCACATATGTCATGGATATCACTCACCCAATCCACGTCTACTAGCATAGCATGGCATAATAAGCACTCCCAAAGGTTTCATAGTAACAGGTAATAGGTACTACCTCATCTACTTCCCATCCCACAAGTTAATTAGATCCTAATCATGCAATGTGTGAGGATGGATCTAATGCAATAAAACTGGGTTGTAGAAAAGGTATGATCAAAGTGTTACTTGCCTTGCTGATGATCCGTGAGTCCTAGAGATTCGAAGTAACAAGCGGCGCAATCCGGGTAATCTATCACAGACAAACAACAAGCATACAATAAGTACTCATCTAATGCACAGGTAAAACTCGAACAAGAGATCGAACCAGATAGTTCAACTTAGGAACTCCGGTTGCAAAGAAAGAAAGAAAGAACCGAACAAAGAAACCGAAAACAAACGGCGAAAGAAAACAACTCGGTTCTAGCAAGTTGAAACTAGGTCAAGTTTTACAGTAGCAAAAACTTAGTTAAAGTTGATTAGTCGGAACGGCGGTTTCGAAACGAAACACCAGGCGCTTGAATCACCTAATTCCGATAAACGAGCGAGAAGATAGACTAGAAAGAAGATCGGATCCGAGATCACGATTGCGGAATAAATCCGACGAGAAGAAAAAGAAGAACGGTTAAACGAACGGACGTTCGTTAACCTAGAAGAATCCGGTGATCACGTTCGTTAGGACGAACGGTCCGGCGAACGGTCTCTAGGCAACTAAATCAGAAAAGAAAATGAATCCGATCTAGGGTTTCGATAAAAGAAAACTGAATGAAAAACCGATCTAGAAAACGAATCGGAAGAGAAGAAAAGAATCGGAACGATTAGAAGAAAACGATCCGATGAAAAGAAAAGATGCGGCGCGGTACCTCCGGCGAGGTCTCCGGCGGCGTGGGCGTGGGGCGGCGGCGGCGGTGGCAGGGTGCGGCGGCGGCGCGGGCACAGGGCGGCGGCGCGGCATGGGCAAGGGCGTGGGGCGGCGCCGGCGGTGGCAGGGTGCGGCGGCGGCGCGGGCACAGGGCGGCGGCGCGGCGTGGCTCTATGCTTGGGGCTTTGGTTTGATGATTTAGAGGGGGGGGGTGCTTGGGTATTTATATTGGGGAGGGGGAGGGTTTGCTTGGAGGAGGCATCAAGGAATAAGAGTAGGAATAGTAAAGATCTAGAAAAAAAATGGAGTAGGACAAAAGTCCTACTAGGAATCCACAAAGGACGGCGGCGGCCTCCTGCGCCCGCGCGCTCGCGCGGCGCGGCGCTGGCGCTGGCGCCTGGCCCGGCCGGCTGGGCCTTTGGCCCAAGGGCGCGCGGGATTTTTTTTAAACGGTTCTACGCGCGGAAAAACACAGAAAAAGCAATTCTACCGGACTCCAAAACTAATAAAGTAAATTTTCCCCGACTCCTAAAAATGAGTCGAACAAAATGAACTTTTCTCCGGGCCTAAAATGCAATTTTTGAAAACGCGCATTTTTCCCTTTCCAAACAAAAGGCAAATAAAACTCCGGCAAAACCAATGATCCTCTTTTCGAAATTTGAGAAGAACTCAAATATGAAAATGACGAAATCTCCAACTCTCTTCGAAGGTCCTTGAGTTGCGTGAAATTTCTAGGATCGGCAAAATGCAAGAAAATATGATATGCATGATGATCTATGTGTATAACATTCCAAATTGAAAATTTGGGATGTTACAGGTAGGGGCGCCCCCACCCTCGTGGGCCCCACAGAGCTCCACCGATGTACTTCTTTTGCCTATATATACTTTTATACCCTAAAAACATCCAAGAGAGCCACGAAACCACTTTTCCACCGCCACAACCTTCTATACCCGTGAGATCCCATCTGGGGACCTTTTCCGACGATCCGCCGGAGGGGGAATCGATCACGGAGAGCTTCCACGTCAACACAATAGCCTCTCCGATGATGTGTGAGTAGTTTACCACAAATCTTCAGGTCCATAGTTATTAGCTAGATAGCTTCTTCTCTCTCTTTGGTTCTCAATACGAAGTTCTCCTTGATGTTCTTGGAGATCTATTCGATTTAATATTCTTTTGCGGTGTGTTTGCCGAGATCCGATGAATTCTGGATTTATGATCAAGTTTATCTATGAACAATATTTGGTTCTTCTCTAAATTCTTATATGCATGATTTGATATCTTTGCAAGTCTCTTTGAATTATCGGTTTAGTTTGGCCTACTAGATTGACCTTTCTTGCAATGGGAGAAGTGCTTAGCTTTGGGTTCAATCTTGCGGTGTCCTTTCCCAGTGACAGTAGGGGCAGCAAGGAACATATTGTATTGTTGCCATCGAGGATAAAAAGATGGGGTTTATATCATATTGCTTGAGTTTATCCCTCTACATCATGTCATCTTGCCTAAAGCATTACTCTGTTCTTATGAACTTAATACTCTAGATGCATGCTGGATAGCGGTCGATGTGTGGAGTAATAGTAGTAGATGCAGAATCGTTTTGGTCTACTTGACACGGACGTGATGCCTATGTTCATGATCATGCCTAGATATTCTCATAACTATGCGCTTTTCTATCAATTGCTCGGCAGTAATTTGTTCACCTACCGTAAGACTTGCTATCATGAGAGAAGCCATTAGTGAAACCTATGGCCCCCGGGTCTATTTTATATCATATAAGTTTCTGATCTACAATTCTAATTTACTATTTATCTTATTTTGCAATCTTTACTTTTCAATCTATACAACAAAAATACCAAAAATATTTATCTTATTATCATTACCAGATCTCATTTTTGCAAGTGGTCGTGAAGGGATTGACAACCCCTTTATCGTGTTGGTTGCAAGGTTCTTGATTGTTTGTGCAGGTACTAGCCGACTTGCGTGTAGTCTCCTACTGGATTGATACTTTGTTTCTCAAAAACTGAGGGAAATACTTACACTACTTTGCTGCATCACCCTTTCCTCTTCAAGGGAAAACCAACGCATGCTCAAGAGGTAGCAAGAAGGATTTCTGACGCCGTTGCCGGGGAGATCTACGCTCAAGTCAAGACATACCAAGTACCCATCATAAACTCTTCTCGCTCGCATTACATTATTTGCCATTTGCCTCTCATTTTCCTCTCCCCTACTTCACATTTGCCGTTTTATTCGCCCTTCTTCCGTTCGATCTTGTGTTACCATGTACCTTCTTTTTTCTTGCATCTTCGCTTGCTAAAAGTTTATGGATCCTCATACACTTGCTAATCTCTCTAAGAGATCCAATTATGATGAACCTATTGCTAGTGAGTTGATTGCACTAGATTATCTTTCTGAGGTTTTGCTTGAAATTCATGAATCTGAAAAGTGTGATGAATTACTTTATGAAGTGATTCACGATAGTCTTTGAATAAAAAGCATGATTACAATGATTTTATTATAAATTCTATTGATGTAAATTATGCTAATAATATGCAAAACCCTAATCTTGGGGATGCTAGTTTTGCTATGTCCTGTACTTATTGCAATGATCATGATTGGGGTGATTCTTCTTATGATCTTGAAAATTTATTTAAGCCCCATGATGAATATGAGATTGATAATAATGTTTGCAATAATATTGAAAGTGTGTTTGCAAGAGTGTCAACTTTAGATCCCACATATTTGGAGAATGTTCAATGTTATGAAGTTTTTGATAAAAGTGGGTTTGGAGAGGTCATGACTTTAGTTAATGTTAATCCCACTATTTTGGAAGAGTGTCAACTTTGCATACATGTGGATCGTGTTAAGAATATGTTTTGTGATAGCTATATTATTGAATTTTCTTATTACCCTGCATGTAATTATTATGAGAGAGGAAAATATGGTTGTAGAAATTCTCATGTTTCTAATTACCTCTCGTTATGTTGAGATCGCCATTTGTTTCTTTCCGCTTCCTTGCATATGCTAGTGTTTGCTTGCCTTGATAATTTGTTTGACGATAAGATGCCTATTCATAGGAAGTATGTTAGACTTAGATGTGTTTGTCACATGTTTTATGATGCTCTCTTTGCACTTCAATTCTTGTCTTTCATGCGAGCATCATTGAAATCTCTTTGCCTAGCTAGGGGCGTTAAACAATAGCGCTTGTTGGGAGGCAACCCAATTTTATTTTTGTTCTTTACTTTTTGTTCCTGTTTAGTAATAAATAAATCATCTATCCTTTGTTATGATTGTGTTTTTTATATTTTAATTAGTGTTTGTGCCAAGTAAATCCTTTAGAATATTCTTGGATGATTGTTGTTTGATCTTGCTGAAAAAACAGAAAGTATGCACTCACGAAAATAATTTTCATTTTTATGCAAATTCCAACTGCAGTAGATCATTATACAAATTATTTAGGTCTTCCTAATTTTTCAGAATTTTTGGAGTTACAGAAGTATTCGAAACATCCCGATTTCTACAGATTGTTCTGTTTTTGACAGATTCTGTTTTTCGTGTGTTGTTTGCTTATTTTGATGCATCTATCGCTAGTATCGGGGGGTATGAACCATAGAGAAGTTGGAATACAGTAGGTTTAACACAAATATAAATAAATAATGAGTTAATTACATTACATTAAAGTGGTGGTTTGTTTTCTTATACTAACAGAGCTCATGAGATTTTCTGTTGAGTTTTGTGTTGTGAAGTTTTCAAGTTTTTGGGTAAAGATTTGATGGATTTTGGAACAAGGAGTGGCAAGAGCCTAATCTTGAGGATGCCCAAGTCACCCCAAGGTAAAATTAAAGGACAACCAAAAGCCTAAGCTTGGGTATGCCCCGGAAGGCATCCCCTCTTTCGTCTTCATCTATCGGTAACTTTACTTGAGGCTATATTTTTATTCACCACATGATATGTGTTTTGCTTGGAGTGTCTGGTATGATTTGAGTCTTTGCCTTTTAGTTTACCACAATCATCCTTTCTGTACACACCTTTTGAGAGAGACACACATGAATCGGAATTATTAGAATACTTATGTGCTTCACTTATATCTTTTGAGCTAGATAATTTGGCTATAGTACTTCACTTATATCTTTTTAGAGCACAGTGATGGTTTTATTTTATAGAAATTGTTGATCTCTCATGCTTCACTTACATTATTTTGAGAGTCTTTTATAACAGCATGGTAATTTGCTTTGGTTATGGAAAGTCCTAATATGATAGGCATCGAAGATGGGTATAATAAAAACTTTCATATAGAGTGCATTGAATAGTTTGATACTTGATAATTGTTTTGAGATATAAAGGTGGTGATATTAGAGTAGTGCTAGTTGAGTAATTGTGAAATTGAGAAATACTTGTGTTAAGGTTGGCAAGTCCCATAGCATGCATGTATGGTAACCGTTGTGTGAAAAATTTGAAGCATGAGGTGTTCTTTGAGTGCCTTCCTTATGAGTGGCGGTCGGGGATGAGCGATGGTCTTTTCCTACCAATCTATCCCTCTAGGAGCATGTGCGTAGTGCTTAGTTTTGATGACTTGTAGATTTTTGCAATAAGTATGTGAGTTCTTTATGACTAATGTTGAGTTCATGGATTATACCCACTCTCACCATTTCACCATTGTAGCCTCTCTTGTGCCGCGCAACTTTCGCCGGTACCATAAACCCACCATTTACCTTCCTCAAAACAGCCACCATACCTACCTATTATGGCATTTCCATAGCTATTCTGAGATATATTGCCATGCAACTTTCCACCGTTCCGTTTATTATGACATGCTTCATCATAGTCATATTGCCTTGCATGATAATGTAGTTGACATCGTATTTGTGGCATGGCCACCATTCATAATTTTTTACACATGTCACTCTTAAATCATTGCACATCCCGGTACACCGCCGGAGGCATTCACATAGAGTCATATTTTGTTCTAAGTATCAACTTGTAATTCTTGAGTTGTAAGTAAATAAAAGTGTGATGATCTTCATTATTAGAGCATTGTCCCATGTGAGGAAAGGATGATGGAGACTATGATCCCCCCACAAGTCGGGATGAGACTCCGGACGAAAAAAAGAGGCCATAAAAAAGAGAAGGCCCCAAAAAATGAGAGAAAAAGAGAGAAGGGGCAATGTTACTATCCTTTTTCAACACTTGTGCTTCAAAGTTACACCATGATCTTCATGATAGAGTCTCTTATTTTGTCACTTTCATATACTAGTGGGAGTTTTTCATTATAGAACTTGGCTTGTATATTCCAATGACGGGCTTCCTCAAATTGCCCTAGGTCTTCGTGAGCAAGCAAGTTGGATGCACACCCACTTAGTTTATTTTGTTGAGCTTTCATACACTTATAGCTCTAGCGCATCCGTTGCATGGCAATCCCTACTCACTCACATTGATATCTATCGATGGGCATCTCCATAGCCCGTTGATACGCCTAGTTGATGTGAGACTATCTTCCTCCCTTTTGTCTTCTCCACAACCACAATTCTATTCCACCCATAGTGCTATGTCCATGGCTCGCGCTCATATATTGTGTAAAATTTGAAAAAGTTTGAAAAGGCTAAGTATGAAACAATTGCTTGGCTTGTCATCGGGGTTGTGCATGATGGGAGCATTTTGTGTGACAGAGATGAAGCATGGACAAACTATATGATTTTGTAGGGATGAGCTTTCTTTGGCTATGTTATTTTCATAAGACATAATTGCTTGGTTAGTATGCTTGAAGTATTATTATTTTTATGTCAATACTAAACTTTTGTCTTGAATCTTGGATATGATTCATGCCACAATAAAGGAAATTACATTGTAAATTATGTTAGGAAGCATTCCACATCAAAAATTCGATTTTTATCATTTACCTACTCGAGAGCAGGAATTAAGCTTGGGGATGCTGATACGTCTCCAACGTATCTATAATTTTTGATTGTTCCATGCTATTATATTATTTGTTTTGGATGTTTAATGGGATTTAATATGCACTTTTATATTATTTTTCGGACTAACCTATTAGCCGGAGGCCCAGTGCCAGTCTCTGCTTTTTGCCTATTTTAGTGTTTCGCAGAAAAGGAATGTCAAATGGAATCCAAATGGAACGAAACCTTCGCGAGGATCTTTCTTGGAACAAATGGAAACCAGGAGACTTGGAGTAGACGTTTGGAACCCCGCCAAGCTTCCACGAGGCAGGGGTGCGCCCAGGGGGTAGGCGTGCCCCCACCCTCGTGCGCCCCATGGAGCTCCACCGACATACTTCTTTTGCCTATATATATACTCTAATACCTTAAAAACATCCAAGAGAGCCACGAAACCACTTTTCCATCACCGCAACCTTTTATACTCGTGAGATCCCATCTGGGGACCTTTTCCGGCGATCTCCGGAGGGGGGAATCGATCACGGAGGGCTTCTACATCAACACCATAGCCTCTCCGATGATGTGTGAGTTGTTTACCACAGACCTTCGGGTCCATAGTTATTAGCTAGATGGCTTCTTCTCTCTCTTTGGTTCTCAATACAAAGTTCTCTTCGATGTTCTTGGAGATCTATTCGATTTAATATTCTTTTGCGGTGTGTTTGCCGAGATTCGATGAACTCTGGATTTATGATCAAGTTTATCTATGAACAATATTTGGTTCTTCTCTGAATTCTTATATGCATGATTTGATATCTTTAAAAGTCTCTTCAAATTATCGGTTTAGTTTGGACTACTAGATTGATCTTTCTTGCAATGGGAGAAGTGCTTAGCTTTAGGTTCAATCTTGCGGTGTCCTTTCCTAGTGATAGTAGGGGCAGCAAGGCACGTATTGTATTGTTGCCATCGAGGATAAAAATATGGGGTTTATATCATATTGCTTGAGTTTATCCCTCTACATCATGTCATCTTGCTAAAGCGTTACTCTGTTCTTATGAACTTAATACTCTAGATGCATGCTGGATAGCGGTCGATGTGTGGAGTAATAGTAGTAGATGCAGAATCGTTTTGGTCTACTTAACACGGACGTGGCTCCTATGTTTATGATCATGCCTAGATATTCTCATAACTACGCGCTTTTCTATCAATTGCTCGACAGTAATTTGTTCACCCACCATAATACTTGCTATCATGAGAGAAGCCATTAGTGAAGACTATGGCCCCCGGGTCTATTTTATATCATATAAGTTTCCGATCTACAATTCTAGTTTACTATTTATCTTATTTTGCAATCTATACTTTTCAATCTATACAACAAAAATACCAAAAATATTTATCTTATTATCATTATCAGATCTCACTTTTACAAGTGGCCGTGAAGGGATTGACAACCCCTTTATTGCGTTGGTTGCAAGGTTCTTGATTGTTTGTGAAGGTACTAGCCGACTTGCGTGTAGTCTCCTACTGGATTGATATCTTGGTTCTCAAAAACTAAGGGAAATACTTACGCTACTTTGCTGCATCACCATTTCCTCTTCAAGGGAAATCCAACGCATGCTCAAGAGGTAGCACTAACCTATTAACATAGTGCCAAGTGCTAGTTGCTATTTTTCCATGTTTTTACATCGCAGAAAATCAATACCAAACGGAGTCCAAATGCCATGAAACTTTACGGAGATTTTTTATGGACCAGAAGGAACATAATGGGCCCTGGCTGTGCCTGGGGGTGCTCTGAGGAGAGCACCACCCACCAGGGTGCGCCAGGAGGCCCAGGCGCACCCTAGTGGGTTGTGCCCACCTCGGGTGCCCTCCCGGACCGCCTCTTTTCTCTATAAATACCCTAATATTCCCAAAACCCTAGGGGAGTCGGCGAAATATTCATCCACCCGCCGCAGAGTCCAGAACCACCACATCCAATCTAGACACCATCTCGGATGGGGTTCACCACCTCCATTGGCGCCTCTCCGATGATGCGTGAGTAGTTCTTTGTAGACCTTTGGGTCCGTAGTTAGTAGCTAGATGGCTTCCTCTCTCTCACTTAATTCTCAAAACAATGGTCTCTTGGAGATCCATATGATGTAACTCTTTTTGCGGTGTGTTTGTTTGGATTGATGAACTTTGAGTTTATGATCAGATCTATCTTTTTATATCCATGAAAGTATTTGAGTTTCTTTGATCTCTTTTATGCATGATTTCTTATAGCGTCGTATTTCTTGTCTTTATTTGGGTTTTTTGGCCAACTTGATCTATTTATCTTGCAATGGGAAGAGGTGCTTTGTAGTGGGTTCGATCTTACGACGCTTGATCCAAGTGACTATAGGGGAACCAACACGTATGTATTGTTGCTACTAAGGATAAAACGATGTGGTCTATCTATACATAGATAGATCTTGTATACATCATGTCATCATTCTTATTGCATTACTCCATTTCTCCATGAACTTAATACACTAGATGCATGCTGGATAGCGGTCGATGTGTGGAGTAAGAGTAGTAGATGCAGGCAGGAGTCGGTCTACTAATCTTGGACGTGATGCCTCTGTAATGATCATTGCCTGGATATCATCATGAGTATTTAAAGTTTTGTCAATTTCCCAACAGTAATTTGTTCACCCACCGTTTGCTATTTTTCTCGAGAGAAGCCACTAGTGAAAACTACGGCCCCCGGGTCTCTTCCTCATATATTTGCCTTTGTGATCTACTTTTCCTTTGAATTTATTTTCAGATCTACTAAACCAAAAATACAAAAATACCTTGCTGCAATTTATTTATTTTTGGCATTCGATCTATCAATATTTACAACTATCTCACGCCCGTTTGCCAATTTCTGGCGCTGTTACCCGAAAGGGATTGACAACCCCTTTTACACATCGGGTTGCGAGTATTTGTTATTTGTGTGCAGGTGTAGTTTACATTGTGTTGCTTGGTTCTCCTACTGGTTCGATAACCTTGGTTTCACATCTGAGGGAAATACCTACCGCTGATGTGCTGCATCATCCCTTCCTCTTTGGGGAAATACCGACGTAGATTCAAGCGGCATCAAAAGGAATTTCTAGCGTCGTTGCCAGGGAGGATCTTCAACATATACCAGGTTCCTTATCACATATCTCATCTCCTTGCAATTTACATTATTTGCCATTTGCCCCTCATTTTCCTCTCCCCCACTTCACAAAAATTTGCCGTTTTATTCGCCCCTCTTTTTCATTCGCCATTTTCTTGCTGGATCTATCTGTTTTCTTGCTTCCTAGTCTTAATGGCTAGCGTGGCTACTCCTCCTTTGTCACCAGATTTTGAAGTGCTTTAGTTCAAGCAAAGAAAAGGAGAAAATTTGAAAGATGCTTGGTATAGGCTTATGGAATCTTATCGTATTTCCAGTTTAAAGGGGGGCGCTAAGGTCTTGCTTCATAATTTTTACATAGGATTGGCTTTGCATCATAGACAATTTTTAGATTTTGCTGCTAAAAGAAATTTTATTGAGCTTGATGCTAATGCTCCCTATGAAATTTTAGAAGGAATTTTGGGAATTCCACCTCAAAAGAAGGGGTTTCCCTTTACTCTTGACGGAGCTCAAATGTTGGGCAAACTTGGTGATTTGCATAAACAAATGGTTGAAATACAGAAATATAATGAACCCCTCAAACACCTCAATGGTAGTATCAATCGCATGAATACCCCGATTACTCTTTGCAACAAGCGATTGGATATTTTAGATCTTAAGATGGTTTCTCTCTCGGAGAATTTAGGGAAGCATAAAGAGCCTCCCGGGTTTGAGAAAACCCTTATAAAAGTTTCCAAAACTTCATATGACAAAACTTAGATCCTTGCTTTATGCCTAGCTAAGGGCGTAAAACTATAGCGCTTGTTGGGAGGCAACCCAATGAATAAAATTTATTTTTTTCTTTTTGTTTCCTGTTCTTGAGTGTTAGCACAATTATTCTACTGTTATGATTGTGTTTTTTATGTTTCAATTAGTGTTTGTGCCAAGTAAAGACTTTAGGATCTTCTTGGGTGATAGTTGTTTGATCTTGCTAAAAACAGAAACTTTTGTGCTCACGAAAATAATTCTCATTTTTTTACCAGAGAGCGATAAAATACCCATTCCTTTTGCAGTAGATCAATATACAAAGGCCGTCCTAATTTTTCAGAATTTTTGGAGTTACAAAAGTATTCGAAATAGTCAGATTTCTATAGACTGTTCTGTTTTGACAGATTCTGTTTTCTTTACATTGTGTGCTTATTTTGATGGCTCTATGGTTTTCTTTGATGAGTTTTTGTCATAGAAAAGTTGGAATACAACAGATATAATGCAAGAAAATAAATATGAATTGGTTTGATACAACACATATAGTAGTGATTTATTTTCTTATACTAACGGATCTCACGAAGGTTTTGTTGAGTTTTGTGTGATTGAAGTTTTCAAGTTTTGGGTTATCTTACGATGGATGAAGGAATAAGGAGTAGAAGAGCCTAAGCTTGGGGATGCCTGGGCATCCCAAGATATTATCCTAAATGAGCAACCAACTAAGCTTGGGGATGCCCCCGAGTGGCATCCCCTCTTTCTTCTAACGACCATCGGTATTTTACTCGAAGCTATATTTTTATTCGTCACGTACTATGTGTTTTGCTTGGAGCGTCTTGTATGATATGAGTCTTTGCTTGTCTTATTTTTTGTTTTAAGTCTTGATCCCTTGCTGGACACACCTATTTGAGAGAGCCAAAATTATGGCATGACTTGTTAGTGCTCTCTTTGCTTCACTTAAATCTTTTATGAGCTATGGACTTGCTCTAGTGCTTCACTTATATCTTTTTGAGCATGGTGTGCTTAGTATTTTTGAAGAAATGCTCTCTTGCTTCACTTAGATTTATTTGAGAGTTAGTAAACTTCTCAAGAAATTCTCTCTTGCTTCACTTAAATTAATTTGAGAGAAAGAAAGAAATATTATGTTCATGATCTTCATTTATATTTGTTTGAGCTTATGAAAAGCAACACATGAAAATTAGTTCCAAAGTGATAGATATCCAAGAAGGATATAATAAAAACTTTCATTAAGATCATTGGACAAAATAAAGTTAATTCTTAGTAATAGTTTTGAGATATGATGATGTGATATGTGAGTTATGTTGATGAGTAATTATGCTTTAGGAAGAATATTGGTGTTAAGGTTTGTGATTCCCTATGCAAGCACGAAAGTCAATAGTCATGCAATGAAATTATATCCTACTTGTGGTGCATTATTCGGTGTTAATTATGCTTAATGCTTGCTTATGAGATTATCCGTTTCTTGGTTGGTCGCTTCTCAATCTTTTGCAAGCCTTCATTTTGCACTAAGTATGATCTCTACTTGTGTATCCAAAATCCTTTAAACTAGTTTTGCCACATGAGTCCACTATATCTACCTATATGCGGTATTATTTTGCCGTTCTAAGCAAATTTGTGTGTGCCATCTCTAATTTTCAAATAAACTTCTTTTTTGTGTGTTCGTTTCGCTCGCGGAGCGGTGAGGGGTGGCTAATATTTTCCATGCTAGATGTGTTATTATCATGATGAGTGTTTATTCACTTGTCATTGCACAAGAGTAAGGGAAAGGTATTAGGGATGCCCAGTCCTAAAATGAAAAGAAATGAATTTACTTTATGTTGTCAGATAATAAATTCCTTGGAAAGTGTTGGTATGGAAGGCACTCGTGGATACAGTTAGCCATGGAAAGTGAAAGTATGGTGGAAAAAGGAACCAACTTTATTTTCTGTTTGGTAACAGCCTATGATATATCTAAGCATGGAAAGTGTTGGGAACCCTAAGTCGTTTTCGTTGGTGGGATGGATACACCTCCCAAAATGTTTTTATCTCTAAGTTTTTCGCTTTGAGCTTTGGCACCTCTACAAATCCCTACTTCCCTCTGCGAAGGGCCTTTCTTTTACTTTACGCAATTTTTATTTTTGAGTCTCCATCTTCTCTTATAAAAGCACCAACTGGGAGGCAATATGATCGTACTCGAGTATTGGGTGTAGCTAATATGCGAGTGTGTTTCATGAATGGAACAATGATTGAGCATGATGGGCTAGGGATAACTTATTTTAGCGTTGATATTTTGAAAGACATGGTTGCTTGTTGATATGCTTGAGTATTTAAATTATCATGTCAAAACTAGACTATTGCTTTGAACAATATAGAAGTCCAAATGTCCAAGCCACAAAGAAAAGAATATGATATGACATGTTAGGCAGCATTCCACATCAAAAATTCTATTTTTATCACTTCCCTACTCGAGGATGAGTAGGAGTTAAGCTTGGGGATGTTGATATGTATCCAACATATCTATAATTTTTATTGTTCCATGCTATTATATTATCAATCTTGGATGTTTTATAATCATTTTATAGTCATTTATATCATTTTTTGGTACTAACCTATTGACATAGTGCCAAGTGTTAGTTGCTATTTTTTACATCGCAGAAAATCAATACCAAACATAGTCCAAATGCCATGAAACTTTACATAGATTTTTTATGGACCAGAAGAAACATAATGGGCCCTGGCTGCGCCTGGGGGGGGGGGGGTTCTCCGAGGATAGCACAACCCACCAGGGCGCGCCAGGAGGCCCAGGCGCGCCCTGGTGGGTTGTGCCCACCTCGGGTGCCCCTCGAACCACCTCTTTGCTCTATAAATACCCCAATATTACCAAAACCTTAGGGGAGTCAACGGAATATTCATCCAGCCACCGCAGAGTCCAGAACCACCACATCCAATCTAGACACCATCTCGCATGGGGTTCACCACCTCCATTGGTGCCTCTCCGATGATGCGTGAGTAGTTCTTTGTAGACCTTTGGGTCTGTAGTTAGTAGCTAGATGGCTTCCTCTTTCTCTCTTAATTCTCAATACAATGGTCTCTTGGAGATCCATATGATGTAACTCTTTTTGCGGTGTGTTTGTTGGGATCGATGAACTTTGAGTTTATGATCAGATCTATCTTTTTATATCCATGAAAGTATTTGAGTTTCTTTGATCTCTTTTATGCAAGATTGCTTATAGCCTCGTATTTCTTCTCCGATATTTGGGTTTTGTTTGGCCAACTTGATCTGTTTATCTTGCAATGGGAAGAGGTGCTTTGTAGTGGGTTCGATCTTATGGTGCTTGATCCTAGTGACAGAAGGGGAACCGACACGTATGTATCATTGCTACTAAGGATAAAACGATGGGGTCTATCTCTACATAGATAGATCTCATCATGTCATCTTTCTTATTGCATTACTCTGTTTCTCCATGAACTTAATACACTAGATGCATGATGGATAGCGGTCGATGTGTGGAGTAACAATAGTAGATGTAGTCAGGAGTCGGTCTACTAATATTGGACGTGATGCCTATGTAATGATCATTGCCTGGATATCGTCATGAGTATCTGAAGTTTTTTCAATTGTCCAACAGTAATTTTTTCACCCACCGTTTGCTATTTTTCTCGAGAGAAGCCACTAGTGAAACCTACGGCCCTAGGTCTCTTCCTCATATATTTGCCTTTGCGATCCACTTTTCCTTTGCATTTATTTTCAGATCTACTAAACCAAAAATATAAAAATACCTTGCTGCAATTTATTTTATTTGGTGTTCGATCTATCAATATTTACAACTCTCTCACGTCCATTTGCCAATTTCTGGCGCCGTTACCCGAAAGGGATTGACAACCCCTTTTACACGTTGGGTTGCGAGTATTTATTATTTGTGTGCACGTGATGTTTACGTTGTGTTGCTTGGTTCTCCTACTAGTTCGATAACCTTGGTTTCACATCTGAGGGAAATACCTACCGTCACTGTGCTGCATCATCCCTTCCTCTTTGGGGAAATGCCGACGTAGCTTCAAGTGACATCATCGGTCTACTTGATACGGACGTGATGCCTATATTCATGATCATTGCCTTAGATATCGTCATAACTTTGCGCTTTTCTATCAATTGCTTGGCAGTAATTTGTTCACCCACCGTAATATTTTCTATCTTGAGAGAAGCCTCTAGTGAAACCTATGCCCCCCGGGTCTACTTTCCATCATATAAGTTTCTGATCTACAATTTTAGTTTCCTATTTACTTTCTTTGCAAACTTTTACTTTCCGTTCCATAAACAAAAAATACCAAAGATATTACTTTACTATTTATACATCTATATAAGATCTCACTTTGCAAATAACCGTGAAGGGATTGAGAACCCCTTTATTGCGTTGGGTGCAAGTTGGTGTTTTTTTGTGCAGGTATTCGGTGGCTTGTGCGTTGTCTCCTACTGGATTGATACCTTGGTTCTCAAAACTGAGGGAAATACTTACTCTACTTTTCTACATCACCCTTACCTCTTCAAGGGGAAAACCAACGCGAGCTCAAGAGGTAGCAGGAAGATTTTTTGCCGCCGTTGCCGGGGAGATCCATGCCAAGCCGAGACATACCAAGTACCCATCATAAACTCTCATCCCTCGCATTACATTATTTTCCATTCGCCTCTCGTTTTCCTCTCCCCCACTTCTAAAATGATTTTTGAACAAATTTTCCTTTTCTTTGCCCCTCTTTCGTCCTTCTTCTCCGCTTGCTTTTTGTGTGCTTGTTTGTTGGATTGCTTGCTTTGTCACGATGGCTCAAGATAATACCAAATTGTGTGACTTTTCCAATACCAATAATAGTGATTTTATTAGTACTCCGATTGCTCCTGCTACTAATGTGGAATCTTGTGAAATTAATACCGCTTTGCTGAATCTTGTTATGAAAGATCAATTTTCCAGCCTTCCCAATGAAGATGCCGCATCCCATCTTAATAATTTTGTTGATTTTTGTGATATGCAAAATAAAAAAGATGTGAATAATGATATTGTTAAATGGAATCTATTTTCGTTCTCACTTCGAGATCGTGCTAAAACTTGGTTTTCGTCTTTGCCTAAAAACAGTATTGATTCATGGAATAAGTGTAAAGATGCTTTTATTTCCAAGTATTTTCCTCCCGCTAAGATAATCTCCCATAAGAACGATATTATGAATTTTAAGCAACTTGATCATGAACATGTGGCACAATCTTGGGATAGGATGAAATTAATGATACGACATTGCCCTACTCATGGTTTGAATTTGTGGATGATTATACAAAAAAATTATGCCGGATTGAATTTTCCTTCTAGAAATCTTTTAGATTCGACAGCGGGAGGTACTTTTACAGAAATTACTTTAGGAGAAGCTACTAAACTCCTAGATAATATTATGGTTAATTATTCTCAATGGCATACCGAAAGATCTTCCACTAGTAAAAAAGTGCATGCAATTGAAGAGATTAATGTTTTGAGTGGAAAGATGGATGAGCTTATGAAATTATTTGCTAGCAAGAGTGCTCCTACTGACCCTAATGATACGCTACTTTGATTGATAATAATAATGAATCTATGGATGTAAATTTTGTTGGTAGGAACAATTTTGGTAATAACACGTATAGAGGTAATTTTATTCCTAGGTCGTTTCCTGGTAATTTCTCTAAGAATTATGGTAATTCCTACAACAATTCTTATGGAAATTGTAATAAGATTCCCTCTGTACTTGAGAATAGTGTTAAATAATTTATGAGTTTGCAAAAGAATTTCAATGCTTTGATTGAAGAAAAATTGCTTAAGATTGGTGATTTGGCTAGGAACGTGGATAGAATTTCTCTTGATGTTGATTCTTTGAAACTTATATCTATTCCACCTAAGCATGATATCAATGAGTCTCTCAAATCCATGAGAATTTCCATTGATGAGTGCAAAGAAACAATTGCTAAGATGTGTGCTAAAAAAGATTGGTTTATAAAAGCGTGTTCTTCTAGTTTCCGTGAAAATAATGATGCAGATCTTAAAATGATTGATGTGACTCCTATTGAATCTTTGTTTTCTAATATAAATCTTGATAAAGATGGGACTGGAGATGAGTCAACTTTAGTTAGAAGGCGTCTCAATGATTCGGAGTTTTTAGATCTTGATGAAAAATTAATAAAAGTGGGATTGGAGAGGTCAAAAGTTGAAGTAGCAATGAACCCACTCTTTTGGATTTCAAGGAATTTAAGTATGATAATTTTTATTTAATAGATAGTATTTCCTTGTTGCAATCCATGTTGAATTCTCCTCATGCTTATAATCAAAACAAAGCTTTTTACTAAACATATCGTTGGTGCTATGATGAAATCTCTTGAAGAAAAGCTTGAATTGGAAGTTTCTATCCCTAGAAAACATTATCATGACTGGGAACCTACTATTAAGATTAAGATTAAAGATTGTGAATTCCATGCTTTGTGTGATTTGGGTGTTAGTGTTTCCACGATTCCAAAAACTTTATGTGATGTGTTAGGTTTATGTGAATTTGATGATTGTTCCTTAAATTTGCATCTTTCAGATTCCACTATTAAGAAACCTATGGGAAGGATTAATGGTGTTCTTATTGTTGCAAATAAGAATTATGTCCCAGTAGATTTCATTGTTCTTGATATAGATTGCAATCCTACATGTCCTATTATTCTTGGTAGACCTTTCCTTAGAACAATTGGTGCAATTATTGATATGAAAGAAGGAAACATTAGACCTCAATTTCCATTCAGGAAAGGCATGGAACACCTCCCAAGAAAGAAAATTAAATTTCCTTACGAATCTATTATGAGAGCCACTTATGGATTGCACACCAAAGATGACAACACTTAGATCTATTCGTGTTTTATTCCTAACTAAGGGTGTTAAACAATAGCGCTTGTTGGGAGGCAACCCAATTTTATTTTTGTTTTTGCTTTGCAATAAGTATTTCATCTAGCCTCTGGTTAGATGTGGTTTTATGTTTTAATTCATGTTTGTGCCAAGTAAGACCTTTGGGATAGCTTACGGTGATAGTTGATTTGATCTTGCTGAAAAACAGAAACTTTTGTGCTCAAGTAAATAATTTTAATGTTTAGCAGAAGCGCGATAAAATACTAATTCTTATTTCAGGAGATTAATAAAAAAACTTAGGTCGTGCTAATTTTCAGGATTTTTTGAGTTACATAAGTATTCTAAATCTCGAGATTTCTATAGACTGTTCTGTTTTTGACAGATTCTACTTTTCGCGTGTCGCTTGCTTATTTTGATGCATCTATGGCTAGTATCGGGGGGATCGGGGGGTATGAACCATGGAAAGGCTGGAATACACTAGATATTACACCAATATAAATAAAGAATGAGCTCACAATAGTACCAAAAGTGGTGATTTATTTTCTTATACTAACAGAGCTTATGAGATTTTCTATTGAGGTTTGTGTTGTGAAGTTTTCAAGTTTTGGGTAAGGATTTGATGGACTATGGAATAAGGAGTGGTAAGAGCCTAAGCTTGGGGATTCCCAAGGCACCCCAAGGTAATATTCAAGGACAACCAAGAGCCTAAGCTTGGGGATGCCCCGGAAGGCGTCCCCTCTTTTGTCTTTGTCTATCGGTAACTTTACTTGAGGCTATATTTTTATTCTCCACGTGATATGTGTTTTGCTTGGAGGGTCTTGTATAATTTGAGTCTTTGCTTTTTAGTTTGCCACAATCATCCTTGCTGTACACACATTTTGAGAGAGACACGCATGAATCATGATTTATTAGAATATTCTATGTGCTTCACGTATATGTTTTGAGCTAGGCAAATTTTCTCTAGTGCTTCACTTATATCTTTTTAAAGCACGACGGTGGTTTTATTTTGTAGAAATTTATGAACTATCACACTTCACTTATATTATTTTGAGAGTCTTTAAAACAGCATGGTAATTTGCTTTGGTTATAAAAATAGTCCTAATATGATAGCATCCAAGAGGGATATAATAAAAACTTTCATATAAAGTGCATTGGATACTATGAGAAGTTTGATTCCTTATTATTGTTTTGAGATATGAAGATGGTGATATTATAGTCATGCTAGTAAGTAGTTGTGAATTTGAGAAATACTTGTGTTAAGGTTTGTGAGTCCCGTAGCATGCACTTTTGGTGAACCTTCATGTAATGAAGTTGGAGCATGAGATATTTTTTGATTGTCTTCTTATGAGTGGCGGTCAGGGACGAGCAATGGTCTTTTCCTACCAATCTATCCCCCTAGGAGCATGCGCGTAGTACTTTGTTTCGATAACTAATAGATTTTTTGCAATAAGTATGTGAGTTCTTTATGACTAATGTTGAGTCCACGGATTATACGCACTCTCACCTTTCCGCCATTGCTAGCCTCTCTTGTGTCACGCAACTTTCGCCGGTACCATACACCCACCTTATACCTTCCTCAAAACAGCCACCATACCTACCTATTATGGCATTTCCATAGCCATTCTGAGATATATTGCCATGCAACTTTCCACCGTTCCGTTTATTATGACACGCTCCATAATTGTCATATTGCTATGCATGGTCATGTAGTTGACATCGTATTTGTGGCAAGGACACCGTTCATCATTTTTTATACATGTCACTCTTGACTCATTGCACATCCTGGTACACCGCCGGAGGCATTCATATAGAGTCATATTTTGTTCTAAGTATCGAGTTGTAATTTTTGAGTTGTAAGTAAATAAAAGTGTGATGATCTTCATTTTAGAGCATTGTCCCATGTGAGGAAATACAAAAAGGGAGAGAAATGCCAAATAAAAAAAGAGAAGGCCCAAAAAAAGAGAGAAGGGACAATGTTACTATCCTTTTTGCCACACTTGTGCTTCAAAGTAGCACCATGATCATCATGATAGAGAGTCTCCTATATTGTCACTTTGATTTACTAGTGGGAATTTTTCGTTATAGAACTTGGCTTGTATATTCCAACGATGGGCTTCCTCAAAATGCCCTATGTCTTCATGAGCAAGCAAGTTGGATGCACACCCACTTAGTTTCTTTTTGAGCTTTCATAAACTTATAGCTCTAGTGCATCTGTTGCATGGCAATCCCTACTCACTCACATTGATATCTATTGATGGGCATCTCCACAGCCCGTTGATATGCCTAGTTGATGTGAGAGTATCTCCTTCTTTTTGTCTTCTCCACGACCACCGTCTATACCACCTATAGTGCTATGTCCATGGCTCACGCTCATATATTGAGTGAAAGTTGAAAAGGTTTGATAACATCAAAAGTATGAAAGAATTGCTTGGCTTGTCATCGGGTTTGTGCATGATTTGAATATTTTGTGTGATGAAGATAGAGCATAGCCAGACTATATGATTTTGTAGGGATAAGCTTTCTTTGGCCATGTTATTTTGAGAAGACATAATTATTTTGTTAGTATGCTTGAAGTATTGTTGTTTTTATGTCAATATTAAACTTCTATTTTGAATCATACGGATCTAAATGTTCATTCCACAATATAGAGAATTACATGGATAAATATGTTAGGTAGCATTCCACATCAAAAATTCTATTTTTATCATTTACCTACTCGAGGACGAGCAGGAATTAAGCTTGGGGATGCTTGATACGTCTCCAACATATCTATAATTTTTGATTGTTCCATGCTATTATATTATCTGTTTTGGATGTTTTATATGCATTAATATGCTATTTTATATTATTTTTGGGACTAACCTATTAACCTAGAGCCCAGTGCCAGTTCCTGTTTTCCCCTTGTTTTAGAGCTTCACAGAAAAGGAATACCAAATGGAGTCCAAATGGAATGAAACTTTTGCGATGATTTTTCTTGAACCAAAAGACATCGAGAGGGCTTGGAGTGCACGTGAGGAAAGCCACGAGGCGGCCACAAGGTCGGGAGGCGCGCCCAGGGGGTAGGGCACGCCCCCACCCTTGTGGGCCCATCATGACTCCACCGACCTATTTCTTCCACCTATATATTCTCAAATATCCCAAGACCTTCCAGGGGAGCCATGAAACCACTTTTCCACCGCCGCAACCTTCTGTACCCTTGAGATCCCATCTAGGGGCCTTTTCCGACGTCCTGCTGGAGGGGGATTCGATCACGGAGGGCTTCTACATCAACACCATTGCCTCTAGGATGAAGCATGAGTAGTTTACCACAGACCTACAGGTCCATAGCTAGTAGCAAGATGGCTTCTTCTCTCTCTTTGATTCTCAATACCATGTTCTCCTCAATGTTCTTGGAGATCTATTCGATGTAATACTCTTTTGCGGTGTGTTTGCCGAGATCCGGTGAATTGTGGAGTTATGATCAGCTTATCTATGAATATTATTTGATTCTCCTCTAAATTCTTATATGCATGATTTGATATCTTTGCAAGTCTCTTCGAACTATTGATTTGGTTTGGCCAACTAGATTGGTTTTTCTTGCAATGGGAGAAGTGCTTAGCTTTGGGTTCAATCTTTCGGTGCTCGGTCCTAGTGACAGAAGGGGAACCAACACATATTGTATTGTTGCCATCGAGTATAACAAGATGGGGTTTTCATCTTGTTGCTTGAGTTTATCCCGCTACATCATGTCATCTTATTTAATGCATTACTCTGTTCTATGAACTTAATACTCTAGATGCAGGCGGGAGTCGGTCGTGAAGGAAATATGCCCTAGAGGAAATAATAATGTTGTTATTTATATTTCCTTATATCATGATAAATGTTTATTATTCATTCTAGAATTGTATTAACCGGAAACTTAGTACATGTGTGAATACATAGAAAAACAGAGTGTCCCTAGTATGCCTCTACTTGACTAGCTCGTTAATCAAAGATGGTTATTTTTCCTAACCATAGACATGTGTTGTCATTTGATGAACGGGATCACATCATTAGGGAATGATGTGATGGACAAGACCCATCTGTTAGCATAGCATAATGATCTTTTAGTTTTATTGCTATTGCTTTCTTCATGACTTATACATGTTCCTTTGACTATGAGATTATGCAACTCTCGAATACCGGAGGAACACCTTGTGTGCTATCAAACGTCACAACTTAACTGGCTGACTATAAAGATGCTCTACAGGTGTATCCGATGGTGTTTGTTGAGTTGGCATAGATCGAGATTAGGATTTGTCACTCCGTGTATCGGAGAGGTATCTTTGGGCCCTCTCGATAATGCACATCACTATGAGCCTTGCAAGCAATGTGTCTAATGAGTTAGCCATGGGATCATGCATTACGGAACGAGTAAAGAGACTAGACGGTAACGAGATTGAACTAGGTATGATGATACCACGATCGAATCTCGGGCAAGTAACATACCTATGACAAAGGGAACAATGTATGTTGTTATGCGGTTTGACCGATAAAGATCTCCGTAGAATATGTAGGAACCAATATGAGCATCCAGGTTCCGCTATTGGTTATTGACCGGAGATGTTTCTCGGTCATGTCTACATAGTTCTCGAACCCATAGGGTCCGCACGCTTAACGTTCGATGACGATTTGTATTATGAGTTATGTGTTTTGATAAACTGAAATTTGTTCGGAGTCCCGGATGAGATCACAGACATGATGAGGAGTCTCGAAATGGTCGAGACATAAAGATTGATATATTGGAAGGTTATGTTTGGACACCAAAATGGTTTTAGAAAGGTTCGGGCATTTTCCGGAGTACCGGGAGGTTACCGAAACCCCCCAGGGGGTTACTGGGCCTTCATGGGCCCTAGTGGAAGAGAGGAGGCGGCGGCTAGGTGGAGGCGCGCGCCCCCCAAGCCCAATCCAAATAGTACTAGGGTTGGGGGCGGCCCCCTTTCCTTCTTCACCTCCTTCTCTTTCCCCCTTCCCCATTCTTTGGAAAGGAAAGGTGGGGGGGGTCGAATCCTACTTGGACCGGGAGTCCAAGTAGGACACCCCCTTGGCGCGCAGGACACCCCCCTTGGCGCACCCCCTCTAGTGCCGGCCTCCTCTCCTCCCCCTTTATATATGTGGGAGGGGGCACCCCAAAGGCACACCAAGTCTTCTCTTAGCCGTGTGCGGTACCCCCCTCCACAGTTACACATCTCGGTCATATCATCGTATCGCTTAGGCGAAGCCCTGCACCAGTAACTTCATCATCACCGTCGCCATGCCATCGTGCTCAAGAACTCTCCCTCCGCCTCAACTGGATCAAGAGTTCGAGGGACGTGATCAAGCTAAACGTGCACTAATCGTGGAGGTGTTGTATGTTCGGTGCTTGGATCGGTTGGATCGTGAAGACGTTCGACTACATCAACCGCGTTACTAAACGCTTCCGCTTTCGGTCTACGAGGGTACATGGACACACTCTCCCCGCTCGTTGCTATGCATCTCCTAGATAGATCTTGCGTGATCATAGGTAAATTTTTTGAAATACTATGTTCCCCAACAGTGGCATCTGAGCCAGGTCTATACGTAGATGTTATATGCACGAGTAGAACACAATGAGTTGTGGGCAATAATAGTCATACTGCTTACCAGCAACGTCTTACTTTGATTCAGCAGTATTGTTGGATGAAGCGGCCCGGACCGACATTACATGACCAATTTCATGAGACCGGTTCTATCGACGTGCTTCGTGTTGGGGAACGCAGAATTTCAAAAAATTTACCTACGATCACGCAAGATCTATCTAGGATATGCATAGCAACAAGAGGGGAGAGTGTGTCTATGTACCCTCGTAGGCCGAAAGCGGAAGCGTTTAGTAACGCGGTTGATGTAGTCGAACGTCTTCGTGATCCAACCGATCAAGTACCGTATGCACAACACCTCCGCGATCTACACATGTTAAACTTGGTGACATCCCTTGTACTCTTGATCCAGCTGAGGCTGAGGGTGAGTTCCGTCAGCACGACAACGTGTTGATGGTGATGATGAAGTTACCGACGCAGGGCTTCGCCTAAGCACTACGACAATATTACCGAGGTGGAAAACTATGGAGGGGGGCACCACACACAGCTAAAGATCAACTTGTGTGTCTATCGGGTGCCCCCCTCCCCAGTATATAAAGGAGGGGAGGAGGAGGAGGGTCGGCATTAAGGGGCGCGCCCAAGGGGGGATTCCTACTCCTAGTAGGAGTAGGTTTCCCCCTTTCCTAGTCCAAGTAGGAGAAGAAGGAAGAAGAGGGAGAGGGAGAAGGAAAGACCAGCCCATTGGGGGCACGCTGCCTCCCCCTGTGGCCCTTCTCTCCTTTCCACTAAAGCCCAATAAGGCCCAATTCTTCCCCCGGTGAATTCCCGTAACTCCCTGGTTCTCCGAAAAATACCCGAATCACTTGGAGCCTTTCCGATGTCCGAATATAGCCTTCCAATATATGAATATTTACCTATCGACCATTTCGAGACTCCTCGTCATGTCTGTGATATCATCTAGGACTCCAAACAAACTTCGGTCATCAAATCACATAACTCATAATATAAATCGTCATCGAATGTTAAGCGTGCGGACCCTACGGGTTCGAGAACTATGTAGACATGACCGAGACACATCTCCGGTCAATAACCAATAGCGGAATTTGGATGCGCATATTTTCTCCTACATATCCTACGAAGATCTTTATCGGTCAAACCGCATAACAATATACGTTGTTCCCTTTGTCATCGGTATGTTACTTGCCCGAGATTCGATCATCGGTATCATCATACCTAGTTCAATCTCGTCACAAGCAAGTCTCTTTACTCGTTCCGTAATGCATCATCCCATGACTAACTCATTATTCACATTGCTTGCAAGGCTCATAGTGATGTGCATTAGCGAGAGGGCCCAGAGATACCCCTCCAATACACGAAGTGAAAAATCCTAATCTCGATCTATGCCAACTCAACAAACACCATCGGAGACACCTGTAGAGCATATTTATAATGACCCAATTATGTTGTGACGTTTGATAGCAAACTAAGTGTTCGGGAGTTGCATAATCTCATAGTTATAGGAACATGTATAAGTCATGAAGAAAGCAATAGCAATAAACTAAACGATCATAGTGCTAAGCTAACAGATGGGTGTTTTCCATCACATCATTCTCTAATGATGTGATCCCGTTCATCAAATGACAACACATGTCTATGGTCAGGAAACATAACCATCTTTGATTAAGGAGCTAGTCAAGTAGAGGCATACTAGGGACACTTTGTTTTTCTATGTATTCACACATGTACTAAGTTTCTGGTTAATACAATTATAGCGTGAATAATAAAAATTTATCATGATATTAGGAAATATAAATAACAACTTTATTATTGCCTCTAGGGCATATTTCCTTCAGTCTCCCACTTGCACTAGATTCAATAATCTAGTTCACATCGTCATGTGATTTAACACCAATAGTTCACATCTTTATGTGATAGTTCACATCTTCATGTGCCTAATACCCAAAGGGTTTACTAGAGTCAATAATCTAGTTCACATCGCTATGTGATTAACACCCAAAGAGTGATCATGTTTTTCTTGTGACAAAAGTTTAGTCTACGGGTCTGCAACATTCAGATCTGTATGTATTTTGCAAATTTCTATGTCTACAATACTCTGCATGGAGCTACTCTAGCTAATTGCTCCCACTTTCAATATGTATCTAGATCGAGACTTAGAGTCATCTAGATCTGTGTAAAAAGCTTGCATCGACGTAACTCTTTACGACGAACTCTTTTATCACCTCCATAACCGAGAAATATTTTCTTAGTCTTCTAAGGATAATTTTGACTGCTGTCAAGTGATCCACTCCTGGATTAATATCGTACCCCCTTGCCGAACTCATGGCAAGGTACACAAAAAGGTTTGGTACACAACATAGCATACTTTATAGAACCCATGGATGAGGCATAGGGAATGACTTCCATTCTCTTCTATTTTCTGTCATGTTTTGAGTCTTACTCATCTTTACACCTTGCAACATAGGCAAGAACTCCTTCTTTGACTGTTCCATTTTGAACTACTTCAAAATCTTGTCAAGGTATGTACTTATTGAAAAAACTTATCAAGCATCGTGTTCTATCTCTATAGATCTTGATGCTTAATATGTAAGCAGCTTCACCGAGGTCTTTCTTTGAAAAACTCCTTTCAAACTCTCCTTTATGATTTCCAGAAAAATTCTACATTATTTCTGATCAACAATATGTCATTCACATATACTTATCAGAAATGTTGTAGTGCTCCCACTCACTTTCTTGTAAATACAGGCTTCACCGCAAGTTTGTATAAAACCATATGCTTTGACCAGCTTATCAAAGCGTATATTCCAACTCCGAGATGGTTGCACCAGTCCATAGATGGATCGCTGGAGCCTGCACATTTTGTTAGCACCTTTAGGATTGACAAAACCTTATGGTTGTATCATATACAACTCTTCTTTAACAAATCCATTAAGAATGCACTCTTGATATCCATTTGTCAGATTTCATAAAATATGGCAATTGCTAACATGATTCGGACAGACTTTGAGCATCAATACGAGTGAGCAAATCTCATCGTAGTCAACATCTTGAATTTGTCAAAAACCCTTTTTGACAGGTCGAGCTTTGTAGATAGTAACACTACTATCAGCGTTTGTCTTCCTCTTGAAGATCCATTTATTCTCAATGGATTTCCGATCATCGGGCAAGTCCACCAAAGTCCACACTTTGTTCTCATACATGGATTCTATCTCAGATTTCATGGCCTCAAGCCATCTCTCGGAATCTGGGCTCATCATCGCTTCCGCATAGTTCATAGGTTTTGAAGGAAATATGCCCTAGAGGCAATAATAAAGTTATTATTTATTTCCTTATATCATGATAAATGTTTATTATTCATGCTAGAATTGTATTAACCGGAAACTTAGTACATGTGTGAATACATAGACAAGCAGAGTGTCACTAGTATGCCTCTACTTGACTAGCTCGTTGAATCAAAGATGGTTAAGTTTCCTAGCCATAGACATGAGTTGTAATTTGATAAACGGGATCACATCATTAGAGAATGATGTGATTGACTTGACCCATTCCGTTAGCTTAGCACTTGATCGTTTAGTTTACTACTATTACTTTCTTCATGACTTATACATGTTCATATGACTATGAGATTATGCAACTCTCGATTACTGGAGGAACACTCTGTGTGCTACCAAACGTCACAACGTAACTGGGTGATTATAAAGGTGCTTTATAGGTGTCTCCGATGGTACTTGTTGAGTTGGCATAGATCGAGATTAGGATTTATCACTCCGATTGTCGGAGAGGTATCTCTAGGCCCTCTCGGTAATGCACATCCCTATAAGCCTTGCAAGCAACGTGACTAATGAGTTAGTTGCAGGATTATGCATTATGGAACAAGTAAAGAGACTTGCCGGTACCGATATTGAACTAGGTATTGAGATACCGACGATCGAATCTCGGGCAAGTAACATACCGATGACAAAGAGAACAATGTATACCATTATGCGGTTTGACCGATAAAGATCTTCATAGAATATGTAGGAACCAATATGAGCATCCAGGTTCTGCTATTGGTTATTGACCGGAGATGTGTCTCGGTCATGTCTACATAGTTCTCGAACCCGTAGGGTCTGCACGCTTAACGTTTGGTGACGATCAGTATTATGAGTTTATGTGTTTTGATGTACCAAAGGTAGTTCGTAGTCCCGGATGAGATCGGGGACATGATGAGGAGTCTCTAAATGGTCAAGACGTAAAGATCGATATATTGGCCGACTATATTCGGACATCGGAAAGGTTCCGAGTGATTCGGGTATTTTTCAGACTACCGAAGAGTTACGGGAATTCGCTGGGGAGTATATGGGCCTTATTGGGATTTAGGGGAAAGAGAGAGGGGAGGCTGCGCCCCCCCAAGGCCTAGTCCGAATTGGACTAGGGGGAGGGGCGGCACCCCCTCCTTCCTTCTCTTCTCTTTTCCCTTTCCTTCCCTCCTACTCCTACTACATGGAAGGGGGAATCCTACTCCCGGTGGGAGTAGGACTCCCCAGGGCGCGCCATAGAGAGGGTCGGCCCTCCCCCTCCTCCACTCCTTTATATACGGGGGAGGGGGCACCCCATGGACACACAAGTTGATTAGTTGATCTTTTAGCCATGTGCGGTACCCCCCTCCACCATAATCCACCTCGGTTATATCATAGCGGTGCTTAGGCAAAGCCCTGTTCCGGTAGCATCATCATCACCGTCATCATGCCGTCGTGCTGACGAAACTCTCCCTCGAAGCTCTACTGGATCGTGAGTTCGTGGGATGTCACCGAGCTGAACGTGTGCAGATCGCGAAGGTGTCGTACGTTCGGTACTAGGGATCGGTCGATCATGAAGACATACGACTACATCAACCACGTTGTCATAACGCTTCCGCTTACGCTCTACGAGGGTACGTGGACGATACTCTTCACTCTCGTTGCTATGCATCACCATGATCTTGCGTGTGCGTAGGAATTTTTTTGAAATTACCGCGTTCCCCAACAGTGGCATCCGGGCCAGGTTTATGCGTAGATGTCATATGCATGAGTAGAACACAAAGGATTTGTGGGTGTGGGTATATACATATTGCTTGCTGTCACTAGTTGATTCTTGATTTAGCGTCATTGTTGGATGAAGCAGCCCAGACCGACATTATGCGTACGCTTACGCGAGAGTGGTTCTAACGACGTGCTTCGCACACAGGTGGCTAGCGAGTGTCTGTTTCTCCAGCTTTAGTTGAATCGGATTCAATGAACAGGGTTCTTTCTAAAGATCAAAAAGCAATCACTATACCACGTTGTGGTTTTTGATGCGTAGGTAAGAACGGTTCTTGCTCAGCCTGTAGCAGCCACGTAAAACTTGCAACAACAAAGCAGAGGATGTCTAATTTTTTGCAGGGCATGTTGTGATGTGATATGGTCAAGACGTGATGAGATATAAATTGTTGTATGAGATGATCATGTTTTGTTAAAGTTATCGGCAACTGGCAGAAGCCTTATGGTTGTCTCTTTATTACCTAAGATGCAAGTGCCATGTAATTGCTTTACTATATCGCTATGCGATAGCAATAGTTGCAAAAGCAATAGTTGGAGAGACGACCATGTGATGACACATTGATAGGGATCAAGATGATGGAGATCATGATGTCATGCCGGTGAAGATAGAGATCATGACGGTACTTTGGAGATGGAGATCAAAGGCGCAAGATGATCATGGCCATATCATGTCACATATTTTGATTGCATGTGATTTTTATCCTTTATGTGTCTTCTTTTGCTTAGTTAGGCGGTAGCATTATAAGATGATCTCTCACTAAATTTCAAGGTACAAGTGTTCTCCCTGAGTATGCACCGTTGCTAAAGTTCATCGTGCCGAGACACCACGTGATGATCGGGTGTGATAAGCTCTACGTTCACATACAGCGGGTGCAAGCCAGTTTTGCACATGCAGAAATACTCAGGTTAAACTTGACGAGCCTAGTATATGAAGATATGGCCTCGGAACACTAAGACCGAAAGGTCGAGCATGAATCATATAGTAGATATGATCAACATAGTAATGTTCACCGTTGGAAACTACTCCATTTCACATGATGATCGGTCATGGTTTAGTTGATTTGGATCACGTGATCACTTAGATGATTAGAGGGATGTCTATCTAAGTGGGAGTTCTTAAATATGATTAATTGAACTTTAATTTATCATGGACTTAGTCCTGACAGTATTTGTATAACTATGTTGTAGATCAATAGCTCGCGATGTAGCTCCTCGTTTATTTTGATATGTTCCTAGAGAAAAACTAAATTGAAAGATGTTAGGAGCAATGATGCGGATTGGATCCATGATCTGAGGATTATCCTCATCGCTGCACAGAAGAATTATGTCCTTGATGCATCACTAAGTGAAAGACCGATTGTAGGAGCAGATGCAGATGTTATGAACGTTTGGCGAGCTCGATGTGATGACTACTTGATAGTTTAGTGCACCATGCTTTACGACTTAGAATCAGGTCTTCAAAGACGTTTTGAATGCCACAGAGCATATACGATGTTCCAAGAGTTGAAATTAGTATTTCAGACTCATGCCCATGTCGAAATGTATGAGACCTTTGACAAGCACTTTGCCTACAAGATGGACGAGAATATTTCGGCTAGTGAGCATGTGCTCGGAATGTCTGAGTACTACAATCACTTGAATCAAGTGGGAGTTAATATTCCAGATAAGATAGTGATTGACAGAGTTCTCTAGTCACTATCACCAAGTTGCTGGGACTTCGTGATGAACTATAATATGCAAGGGATAACGGTAACGATTCCCAAGCTCTTCGTGATGCTGAAATCGACGAAGGTAGAAATCAAGAAAAGCATCAAGTGTTGATGGTTGACAAGACCACTAGTTTCAACAAAAGGGCAAAGGGAAGAAGGTGAACTTCAAGAAGAACGACAAGCAAGTTGCTCCTCAAGTGAAGAAGCCCAAGTCTAGACCTAAGCCTGAGACTAAGTGCTTCTACTGCAAAGGGACTGGTCACTCGAAGCAGAACTGCCCCAAGTATTTGGCGGATAAGAAGGATGGCAAAGTGAACAAAGGTATATTTGATATACATGGTATTGATGTGTACTTTACTAGTGCTTATAGCAACCCCTCGGTATTTGATACTAGTTCAGTTGCTGAGATTAGTAACTCAAGCGTTGTAGAATGAACAGAGACTAGTTAAGGGTTGAAAGTGCAACTATCCCTAGGTGGTTTTGGTAATTCCTAACAACATATAGCTCATTGAGCTAATGCTATTTCAAGATTAATATCTCAGGAAATCTCAATGATTGGCATGGCATGGATGAGAAAAGTGGACCCCTCAAAATGCTAAGGACAAAGGATTGGCTCAAGCTCAAAGCTCAAGACTCTACATTTTACATTTCAGTGATCCAAGATCACATTGAGTCTATAGGAAAAGCCAATACTATCAAGGAGGGATGAGGTGTTGCTTAATGAGATTCTTGCTCAAAATGCTTAGTGATATGCTCCAAAAACCTCAACTACTTTCTCACATCCACATATGACCTATACCAAAAGTCAAACTCAACCCCACCGATTCTTTCTATCCGGCGCCACCGAGTTTAAAATGCCATAGCCACTGCCACAAACCCTAGGCAAATCGGTCTCACCGATAGGGATCTCGGTCCCACCGAGATTGCAATGTAAACTCTCTGTTTTCCCTTCGTAACGTTTTGGTCTCACCGAAATGAGCGATCGGTCCCACCGAGTTTACCTGACCAACTCTCTGGTTAGCTTATTACCAAATTCGGTCTCACCGAGTTTGTGTAATCGGTCTCACCAAGATTACGTTATGCCCTAACCCTAATCATATCGGTCCTACCGAGTTGCATGTCGGTCCCACCGAAAACCCTAACGGTCACTAGCTTTGCTGAATCGGTCCGACCAAGTTCAATCATTCGGTCCCACCGAGTTTGGAAAGTTATGTGTAACGGTTAGATTTTGTGTGGAGGCTATATATACCCCTCCACCTCCTGCTCATTCATGGAGAGAGCCATCAGAACAAACCTACACTTCCAACCTATATTTTCTGAGAGAGAACCACCTACACTTGTGTTGAGACCAAGATATTCCATTCCTACCATATGAATCTTGATCTCTAGCCTTCCCCAAGTTGCTTTCCACTCAAATCTTCTTTCCACCAAATCCATATCCTGTGAGAGAGAGTTGAGTGTTGGGGAGACTATCATTTGAAGCACAAGAGCAAGGAGTTTATCATCAACACACCATTTGTTACTTCTTGGAGAGTGGTGTCTCCTAGATTGTCTAGGTGTCACTTGGGAGCCTCCGACAAGATTGTGGAGTTGAACCAAGGAGTTTGTAAGGGCAAGGAGATCGCCTACTTCGTGAAGATCTACCGCTAGTGAGGCAAGTCCTTCGTGGGCGATGGCCATGGTAGGGTAGACAAGGTTGCTTCTTCGTGGACCCTTCGTGGGTGGAGCCCTCCATGGACTCGCGCAACCGTTACCCTTCCTGGGTTGAAGTCTCCATCAACGTGGATGTACGATAGCACCACCTATCAGAACCACGACAAAACATCCATGTTTCCAATTGCCTTTGAATCCTCCAAAACCTTCCCTTTACATTCTTGCAAGTTGCATGCTTTACTTTTCGCTGCTCATATACTCTTTGCATGCTTGCTTGAATTGTGTTAAGATTGCTTGACTTGTCCAAAGTTGCTAAAATCTGCCAAGAACTAAAATTGGGAAATGGCTAGATTTTTATTTGGTCAAGTAGTCTAATCACCCCCCCTCTAGACATACTTTCGATCCTACAAGTGGTATTAGAGCTTTGGTCTCCATTTGCCTTGATTTTCATAGCTTTTGTAAGTCATAGCCTTGGTTTCACAACCTAGGAGAGTATGGCGTCTAGCAAGGGAAATTACCACCGTAGAGGTCCTTACTTTGATGGTACTAATTTTGCTAGTTGGAAGCATAAGATGAAAATGCATATTCTTGGACATAACCCCACCGTTTGGGCTATTGTGTGTGTTGGCTTGCAAGGCGAATTCTTTGATGGGAGAGAACCAAATCGTGAAGCTACCACGGAAGAGTTGAAGATGCTGCAATACAATGCTCAAGCTTGTGATATCCTCTTCAACGGATTGTGCCCCGAAGAATTCAACAAAATCAGCCGTCCTGAGAATGCAAAGGAAATTTGGGATACTTTGATTGATATGCACGAAGGTACCGACTTCATCAAGGAATCCAAGTTGGATGTGCTTCAAAGTCAACTTGACAAGTTCAATATGAAGGATGGTGAAGGTGGCGCTGAAATGTACTCTAGGCTTGCTCTTATCACAAATGAGATTGCCTGCTTAGGAAGTGAAGAGATGACCGACAAATTCATCATCAAGAAGATCCTAAGAGCCTTGGATGGAAAATACGATACCGTATGCACATTGATCCAAATGATGCCGAATTACAAAGATCTCAAGCCAACGGATGTCATTGGAAGAATTGTTGCTCATGAGATGTCACACAAGGATAAGGAGGAGCTCCATAACAAGTCAAGTGGTGCTTACAAAGCCTCATGTGAATCTCCCACACCATCAAGTGAGAAACAAACCTTCAATGAAGAATTAGCCTAATGGTGAAGAACTTCAACAAGTTCTACAAGAGTAGAAGCAAAGAGAGAAGTTCCAAGTCAGGGTCCTACAATGACAAAAGATCTTCTAGTCGAGAGCGAAACTGCTACAATTGTGGAAGACCCGGACACTACTCCAATGAGTGTACGGCTCCCCACAAGAGAAGAGAAGATTCTCCCAAAAGAAGAAGTAGAAGAGAAGAATCACCATCGAGGGAGAGAAGGAGTAGGGATGATCATTATGAACGAAGACCCTCTCGGAGAAGCAAGGATTCAGAAAGGAAGGACAAGTCATCAAGGATCTACACAAAACGAAGACATCAAGCTCATGTTGGTGAATGGGTATTCGGCTCCGACTCCGACAGTCACTCCGAGAGAAGCTATCACTCCGACTCTGAATATACTCAAGATGAAGGTGTTGCCAGTCTAGCACTTGTGTCAACCAACTCCTACGACATATTTGATTCACCAAATGAAGTAATTGGAATATGCTTCATGGCCAAAGGTCCAAAGGGAATCATAGAGAAAGGTGTTTACAAGAGCCTTGTTGGGAGTAAGCAATTCGAGGAAATTGTACGCAAGCAAGGAAGGCACCGGAAGAATCAAGGTATTGGTTTTGAACGAAAGTTCAATGCCAACGGAGTTGAGTGGGAAGAAGATCAATACCCCAAGATGAAGTTTGTTCCTCAACAAGAGAAGTATGATCCTACTTCTTCCAAAGGGACACAAGCTCAAGATGATCTTCCACCACAAGACCACAAGCAAAAAGGCAAGGAAAAGCTTCAAGAGGAAATTGATGCATTTGAAAAAGCTCCTAAGGCCTTGGTCAAGTGGGTTCCCAAGACTACATCAAGTTCCACTTCATCAAGTACAACTACAACTCCGAGTATTCCCATCAAGATGGTGTCGATCCCAAAGAAGAAGAACTAGAGAGTTCTTGAGGGTGACTCCGCCAACATACTTCACTCTTATCATTTTGGCAAGAACAAGTGCAATCAACTTCCACATCTTGCACTAGTTCAAGGAGTCACAAACCCTCTTGTTGGTAAGACAAGGGACAAGGTAACCTAATGCTCTCATAGACATCATCTTGTGTGTGCATCACTCTATGTCTATGGATATCCTTGTTTGTTCCTTGTGGGACTAACCTGTGTAGGTATTGAAAGTGCAACTCACTCCAAAGGACAGCTCCGAATGATCTACATCAACTTAGAGCATCCACATCTTCAACACCTACATGAAGTCATCATCGACAAAACCCAAGGTTAGTTCATCCCTCTTAGGGGGGGATATCACATCTAGGGGGAGCTTTGCTCTAACAATTGAGTTAAAGCAACTCTAATGGTGTGAACACAACAACGCTTTATGTAAAAGTGGTAACCCCACCTGTGCTTAAACGATGAGTATGACCTATGATCAAATGTTCTCATTTGACTCCTAAGTCAATATACTCATATATAGATGACCTAGTCATCGCCAATTGCTTGATAGATGCTAGAATTTTTTTGTGCATGCTTTGCCACATATTTCATTTGTCATTTTATTATGTGAGCATGTTGGTTGCATAATCTACTCATTCGAGGACATCCACTTGTTGTTTTGATTGATTGGTTTCCTTTTCTTTTGGCCAAGTGGATGGACAAGAATGCCTAAGAACCTTCTCTAGCTATCTATGCTTATCTCGTCTCAAACTCTATTCATGTTGCATCACAAAGTTTGATCAAGTCAGATTCGAACCACTCTGTGTGAGGAGGACTCAGAGTCCCTGACTTGTCATAGACTTAAACTTCCAAAACTTCTTTATGTGTTTCGGTCTGACCGATTCATCCATTTCGGTCATACCGAGATCACTAAGTCGATCTAGGTTTTCAATCTCGGTGCAACCGATTTGAACTTTTTGGTCACACCGAGTTTCAGTAACTGCTTGCAGTTATGAATCTCGGTGACACCGAGTTGTTCCACTCGGTCACACCGACAGGGTCAGGCTATATATATCCATGGGTCAAATTTTGGAAAACTTTCCGAACCTCCTTGCCCGCGCTTAGCCTGCTCTGCCTCCCTGGGTCTCCGGATCATCCTCCTCATCGCCAGCCGCCTCCTGTCACTGGTCTCCGCCGCCATCAATGGGATCGTCTCCGCCGTTGCCTCCATAGCAAGTTCATCGTCGAACTAGGGTATGGACTTGAATTTGTGTTGTTCTAACTCCGATTCCCCAGCACATTGCTTTGCCATGTATCTTGCCACGATTGAGATCAATCTATCCATCGAAAACACTCCGTAGTTTAGTCGTGAATTGAAAATTTAGGGTTAGGTTTCCGTCGAAACCATCTCGAACCGGCCGAGTTGATGAAATCGGTTCCACCAATTTGGCTCAGGCCATTGCACATGTGATTCTTGGTCTGACCGAGAATTGCAAATCGGTGTGACCGAGTTCAGCACTTTGTGAAACCCTAGCAGTCTCGGTGCCACCGAGCTGTGACTCGGTCTGACCGAGTTCACTAGTTTAGGTTCCAAAAGCTGCTTTGGTATCACAGAGTTTGCAAATCGATAGATCCGAAATGCTTTTTATGGAAAATTAAAACTAAATTTTTAACTCATTCTTTTGCAAAACCTCTATACTTTGTGATGCTTATCCACTCTACCTCATCTATAATCTATTCACAGGGTCTGTTGTCAGTGTTTGCATCATGTCAGATCAAAGTGACAGTCAGAACAAGTCTGAGGAGTAGGTTCACTTGAGTGAGGGCACTAGTCCCTCTAGCAGCTCAAATGATGGAAGCAGGAGCACACCCAGCAATCTGCCAAAGGCTGCCACAAGGGCCCGCAAGAAAAGAACCTCAGAGTCAGAGGATGAGGACTATGTGGTTGAGGAAGAAGAAACCACCTCAAAGAGGAAAGTCCTGAAAAAGGAATATGGCACAGCTGCTGCCACCAAGCCAGGGATGAAGCAAAATGTTCCTGCCAAGAGAGCTCCAATGTCAAAAGCCAGATCATTCACTCAAGAGACTTTGGGATCTCCACCCAAAGAGCAGATTGTGGCAGAAAAGAAAAGGAAAGAGAGGGTCAAGAAAACCACTGCCAGAGTGCTTGGGAAATATTTAATCATGAAAGACTCTGAAGAAGAGGAAGAGGAAGAGGATGCAGCAATAGCACCCAAAGCTCAAAAGCTTATGGGAGATGCCATAAGATTAGGGGCTGCTCCATCTAAGCCCAAAGGAACTCCTAAGCCAGCTGCTCCAAAACCCAAAACTGCACCCAAGAGGAGCACCAGGAACATCCCAGTAGCAGAGGAGAACAAGGCCCCAATGCATGAAGCTGCAATGGAAGAAGAAGATGATTCTGTTGTCTTCAGGAAGTTGAAGCCAAAAATTCCAGACCACAATGATGCTCATCCAGTTGTAGAGAACATGAAAGTCAGGAAGGACTTTGGTCTAAGGCTATGGAGAGAGTCTGATCCATACACCACCAGGAGAAGGACTGTTGTGGACTACAGGTTCCATACAAAGGAACACCAATTCTTCTATGAGACCATCTTGCTTGACAAGAAGCCCATAGTGTGTGACATGAGATGGGTCAATTGGTCATTCATTGAGGAAAACGAGGATCACTTCCCTGGTGTATATGAGAGCTTCAAGGCTTGTGGAATTGATGAGTTTGTGGCTCAGAAGCTCACAAAATGGAATGATGAGCTCATCATGTAGTTCTACTCCATAGCTCACTTCTACCCAGATGGAAGGATTGTCTAGATGTCTGAAGGTACTAGGTACCAGTCCACAGTTGCAGAATGGGCGAAATTGATCAATGCTCCAAAAGAGAGTGAAGATGACTTGGATGTCTATGCCAAGAAGAAGAAGGATCACAACACCATGGCACACATGTACAAGGAGATCCCAGATGTTGCTCTTGAGACACATAAGTTTGGATATGTACATTACCTTCTGTTAGGCTTGCCAACTATCAACTGGATCCTCACACACACTCTCTTGCCAAAGTCAGGTGATCACAAGATGATCAGAGGCCATGCAATTAACTTGCTTCACATCTTTGATGTCCCACAGAAGTTCAAAGTCATGAGCCTAATGGTGGAAAACAAAAAGAGGACAGATGCAAATCAGAAGAGGAGTTGTGGGTATGCCCCACAGATCTAGGAGCTGATCAACTCCAAGATGGGCACTGGCACATATCTGCTGGACAAGGAGCACCTGCCCATCTACCCAGACTTTGAGGACAACACTGTGGTGATGGATGAAAATGAACCATCTTCTGTGCATGCACAAGCCAAGAAGGAGAAGGCAAGGGCTGAAAAGGCTGCAAGGATGCCAACTACTGAAGAAGCATCTCAGTATCTTCTGAAGAGCAAGCAGGATCAGCTTGGCTACTTGATTGCCTCCACCCTGAGGATTGAGAAGGGATTGGCTACCCTGACTCAAAACCAGGAGAGCTTGGAGAGGATCGTGGAGCAGAAGTTCTATGACTTAATGTGAAGGTCACTGAGATCCAGTCAGTCGTTGAGAAACTTCAGGATGAAGTGGAGGAGAAGAAGGGCAAGACAACCACGGATGCTTTTGCTAGAGTGCCCAGAGGTTAGAGGTCTGCTGCAGTGCCTATTTCAGATACCAAAGCTACTTCATCTGCACCAGCTATAGCTTCAGTGCCACCAGCTCTAGCACCTACTCCACCAGCTCCATGTACATCGACTGATGCCTTCATTCTTGGAGTTCTGTCTACACCACCACCTGAAGACCAAGCCTGAGTGTCGATTTAGCACTATGCATTTTTATGAACTTTTTGGTAACTTGTTGCCGAAGGGGGAGAAAATGTATAGATCATAGGCTTCGAGAGAGAGCGTTGCTTTTTATTCTCTCTTTTTGTTTGGTGGTTAAACTTCGTTTACTTGCTTGGTTGAGATACTTTATACTTTGTGCTTGCTTGGATGATCATGTGTTTGATCATATGCTACCTTAATGCTTGTTGGATGACATTATACTTTTTATATTCCATATGATCATTCACTTTGCTTGGTGATGAGTGCATGTATTTTAATTATTATCATTTTGAGCTCTCCACCAAGATGTATGTGACATGGAAGAGTAACCCATGATCGTAACTCCTTGTGCATTTGTAATCCAAAGAAAATCTTAATCTATGCAAAAATTTAGGGGGAGCTCTTGCTTTTCACATACTTCTCAAAGCGACAATGTTTTTCACTCTTATTATCATTTGTCGAAGCTTTCATCTATATGTTGTCATCAATTACCAAAAAGGGGGAGATTGAAAGTGCAACTATCCCTAGGTGGTTTTGGTAATTCCTAACAACATATAGCTCATTGAGCTAATGCTATTTCAAGATTAATACCTCAGGAAAGCTCAATGATTGGCATGGCATGGATGACAAAAGTGGACCCCTCAAAATGCTAAGGACAAAGGATTGGCTCAAGCTCAAAGCTCAAGACTCTACATTTTCCATTTTAGTGATCCAAGATCACATTGAGTCTATAGGAAAAGCCAATACTATCAAGGAGGGATGAGGTGCTGCTTAATGAGATTCTTGCTCAAAATGCTTAGTGATATGCTCCAAAACCCTCAACTACTTTCTCACATCCACATATGACCTAAACCAAAAGTCAAACTCGACCCCACCGATTCTTTCAAATGTCATAGCCACTGCCACAAACCATAGGCAAATCGGTCTCACCGATAGGGATCTCGGTCCCATCGAGATTGCAATGTAAACTCTCTGTTTTCCCTTCGTAACATTTCGGTCTCACCGAAATGAGCGATCGGTCCCACCGAGTTTACCTGACCAACTCTCTAGTTAGCTTATTACCAAAATCGGTCTCACCGAGATTACGTTATGCCCTAACCCTAATCATATCGGTCCTACCGAGTTGCATGTCGGTCCCACCAAAACCCTAACGGTCACTAGCTTTGCTGAATCGGTCCGACCAAGTTTAATCATTCGGTCCCACCGAGTTTGGAAACTTATGTGTAATGGTTAGATTTTGTGTGGAGGCTATATATACCCCTCCACCTCCTCTTCATTCTTGGAGAGAGCCATCAGAACAAACCTACACTTCCAACCTATATTTTCTGAGAGAGAACCACCTACACTTGTGTTGAGACAAGGATATTCCATTCCTACCATATGAATCTTGATCTCTAGCCTTCCCCAAGTTGCTTTCCACTGAGATCTTTTTTCCACCAAATCCATATCCTGTGAGAGAGAGTTGAGTGTTGGGGAGACTATCATTTGAAGCACTAGAGCAAGGAGTTCATCATCAACACACCATTTGTTACTTCTTGGAGAGTGGTGTCTCCTAGATTGGCTAGATGTCACTTGGGAGCCTCCGACAAGATTGTGGAGTTGAACCAAGGAGTTTTTAAGGGCAACGAGATCGCCTACTTCGTGAAGATCTACCGCTAGTGAGGCAAGTCCTTCGTGGGCGATGGCCATGGTGGGATAGACAAGGTTGCTTCTTCGTGGACCCTTCATGGGTGGAGCCCTCTGTGGACTCGCGCAACCGTTACCCTTCGTGGGTTGAAGTCTCCATCAACGTGGATGTACGATAGCACCACCTATCGGAACCACGACAAAACATCTGTGTCTCCAATTGCGTTTGAATCTTCCAAACCCTTCCCTTTACATTCTTGCAAGTTGCATGCTTTACTTTCCGCTGCTCATATACTCTTTGCATGCTTGCTTGAATTGTGTTAAGATGGCTTGACTTGTCTAAAGTTGCTAAAATCTGCCGAGAACTAAAATTTGGAAAGGGCTAGATTTTTATTTGGTCAAGTAGTCTAATCACCCCCCCCCCCTCTAGACATACTTTCCATCCTATAAGGGTGAAGTGACGATGTGTGTTGGAAGTGGTTCCAAGATTGATATGATCATCATCGCACACTCCCTATACTTTCGGGATTAGTGTTGAACCTAAATAAATGTTATTTGGTGTTTGCGTTAAGCATGAATATAATTTGATCATGTTTACTACAATATGGTTATTCATTTAAAGTTTGCGAATAATTGTTATTCTGTTTACATGAATAAAACCTCCAATGGTCATACACCCAAGGTGACTGGTTTATTGAATCTCGATCGTAGTGATACATATATTCATAATATTGAAGCCAAAAGATGCAAAGTTAATAATGATAGTGCAACTTATTTGTGGCACTGCCGTTTAGGTCATATTGGTGTAAAGCGCATGAAGAAAATCCATGCTGATGGGATTTTGGAATCACTTGATTATGAATCAGTTGATGCTTGCGAACCATGCCTCATGGGCAAAATGACTAAGACTCCGTTCTCCGAAACAATGGAGCGAGCAACAGACTTGTTGGAAATAATACATACTAATGTATACAGTCCGATGAGTGTTGAGGCTTGCGGCAGGTATCGTTATTTTCTGACCTTCACAGATGATTTTAGTAAGACTAGCAAATATACCCGTGCGTTGCAATGGGAGAAAACAGCCCTCACACGTCTTTACCCACTGAGCATGGCTAAAGACCTCACCCTCGTGCCCATAACATAATAAACATGACTAATACCTCATCCTCAGGTGGACATCCTACATTTCAATATAACATCAGACACATGTTTTCACTTGCCGTGTTTGCCGTCCTCGCCGCCGATGGTCATAGCACTAGTTGTCACTCACCAAGGTTGGACAGGTCCAATAACTGAATTGTTGAGCCGCCTTCGTGTCCGACAAAGATCAAGAGCGTTGAAGAAAGTTTTTTTATCATTTGGCTAATATAATAGGGAAAATCACTACACATAATATATGTCCGTGTGATCATGTAAATTGAGTAGTTTGTGTTAGATAGACCATGAAACCTTAGTTGGACTCCTCATGTATTTTGACAGGAGTCACTGGGCCGAGTGAGACTGGTCGTACGTGAAGACGTGACAGCGAAAAAGATTCTTTCCATATCCCTAGTTTAATAAATTGAACTAAAATAATGCATCAGGTGGGAATATTTAGAAAACTCACCAAGTTTAATTAATAGGTATAGATTAAAACAATTTAGCTACAGTACCTCTCAGTTTTTTAAGAAAATCTTGTTTTAAAAAACGGTTTGACTTTTCAAATTCTTGTTTTGCGTGGGAGAGACTTCAAATTGAAGCTAAAAATATATTTGTTTTTTCAAATGTTTGCAAATTTGAAAAATAATCACAACAGTACCTCCTAGTTTTAGAACTTGTTTGTGCTTTAAAAAATTGTTAGGTTTCAAAAAATAATAAAAAATTGTTCATTAAAAAAGTTCGAGTTTCATTTTTTATTACCAACTTTGCAAAATTTCCGCGTTCTAAAATATATTCACTTTTTCTAAAAATAACTTTTTCTCTCAGTATCTGACGCGACTGCGTGCTTAATTTTAAATTTTGCGCTGCCAATTAAACACCAAATCTTATTTAGTCTAGTGGCTACCATTATGAGCGATCAAGCGTGAGGAGCTGGGTTCGATCCCTCGTCGCGCAATGTTTTTTCTTGAATTTTTTTTACTGGCGTGGGTTGTGTGTATGCTAACGGGCCGGGCCATTGCTGCTCTGTGCATCACGTGATATTTTTTTTGACAGAAGCCAATCGGGAGAAGGAGAAAACGCTTGCACGAGGAAACGACTGACGTACGAATTTTTTTGGGTCCCACCATAAACCAAAAAAACTGGAGAAACAATCCTTCCTTTAATATTAGGTAAAGATATGGGTATATCTTCTTGATGAAACATAAATCTGAAACATTTGAAAAGTTTAAATAATTTCAGAGTGAAGTGGAAAATCATCGTAATAAGAAAATAAAGTTTCTACGATCTGATCATGGAGGAGAATATTTGAGTTATGAGTTTGGTCTTCATTTGAAACAATGCGGAATAGTTTTGCAACTCACGCCACCTGGAACACCACAGAGTAATGGTGTGTCCGAACATCGTAACCGTACTTTATTAGATATGGTGCAATCTATGATGTCTCTTACCGATTTACCACTATCGTTTTGGGGTTATGCATTAGAGACAGCTGCATTCACGTTAAATAGGGCACCATCTAAATCGGTTGAGACGACGCCATATGAACTATGGTTTGGCAAGAAACCAAACTTCTCATTTCTTAAAGTTTGGGGTTGCGATGCTTATGTGAAGAAGTTTCATCCTGATAAGCTCAAACCCAAATTGGACAAATGTGTCTTCATAGGATACCCAAGGGAGACAATTGGGTACACCTTCTATCACAGATCCGAAGGCAAGACATTCATTGCTAAGAATGGATCCTTTCCAGAGAAGGAGTTTCTCTCGAAAGAAGTGAGTGGGAGGAAAGTAGAACTTGATGAGGTAACTATACCTGCTCCTTTATTGGAAAGTAGTTCATCACAGAAATCTGTTCCTGTGACTCCTACACCAATTAGTGAGGAAGCTAATGATGATGATCTTGTAACTTCAGATAAAGTTACTACCAAACCTCGTAGGTCAACCAGAGTGAGATCCGCACCAGAGTGCTACGATAATCCTATTCTGGATGTCATGTTACTTGACCATGACGAACCTACGAACTATGAGGAAGTGATGATGAGCCCAGATTCCGCGAAATGGCTTGAGGCCATGAAATCTGAGATGGGATCCATGTATGAGAACAAAGTATGGACTTTGATTGACTTGCCCGATGATCGATGAGTCATTAAGAATAAATGGATCTTCAAGAGGAAGACGGACGCTGATAGTAGTGTTACTATCTACAAAGCTCGAATTATCGCAAAATGTTTTCGACAAGTTCAAGGTGTTGACTACGATGAGATTTTCTCACCCGTATCGATGCTTAAAAGTCTGTCCGAATCATGTTAGTAGTTGCCGCATTTTATGAGATCTGGCAAATGGATGTCAAAACTGTATTCCTTTATGGATTTCTTAAAAGAAGAGTTTTATATGATGCAACCAGAAGGTTTTGTCGATCCTAAAGGTGCTAACAAAGTGAGCAAGCTCTAGCGATCCATCTATGGACTGGTGCAAGCATCTCGGAGTTGGAATATATGCTTTGATAAAGTAATCAAAGCATATGGTTTTATACAGACTTGCGGTGAAGCCAGTATTTACAAGAAAGTGAGTGGGAGCACAACAACATTTCTGATAAGTATATGTGAATGAATTGTTGATCGGAAATAATGTAGAATTTTCTGGAAAGCATAAAGGAGTGTTTGAAAGGAGTTTTCCAAAGAAAGACCTCAATGAAGTTGCTTACACATTGAGCATCAAGATCTATAGAGATAGATCAAGACGCTTGATAAGTTTTTTCAATGAGTACATACCTTGACAAGATTTTGAAGTAGTTCAAAATGGAACAGTCAAAGAAGGAGTTCTTGCATGTGTTGCAAGGTGTGAAGTTGAGTAAAGACTCAAAACCCGACCACAACAGAAAATAGAAAGAGAATGAAAAGTCATTCCCTATGCCTCAGTCATAGGTTATATAAAGTATGCTATGCTGTTTACCAGTCCTATTGTATACCTTAGCATCTTTCTAGCAAGGGAGTACAATAGTGATCTAGGAGTAGATCACTGGACAGCGCTCAAAATTATCCTTAGAGGACTACGGAAATATTTCTCGGTTATGGAGGTGATAAAAGAGTTCATTGTAAAGAGTTACGTCGATGCAAGATTTTTACATTGATCTAGATGACTCTAAGTCTCGATCTGGATACATATTGAAAGTGTGAGCAATTAGCTAGAGTAGCTCCGTGCAGAGCATTGTAGACATAGAAATTTGCAAAATGCATACAGATCTGAATGTTGCAGACCCACAGGCTAAACTTCTCTCACAAGCAAAACATGATCAATCCTTGGGTGTTAATCACATAGTGATGTCAACTAGATTATTGACTCTAGTAAACCCTTTGGGTATTAGTCACATGGAGATGTGAACTAATCACATAAAGATGTGAACTAGATTATTGACTCTAGTGCAAGTGGGAGACTGAAGGAAATATGCCCTAGAGGCAATAATAAAGTTATTATTTATTTCCTTATATCATGATAAATGTTTATTATTCATGCTAGAATTGTATTAACCGGAAACTTAGTACATGTGTGAATACATAGACAAACATAGTGTCACTAGTATGCCTCTACTTGACTAGCTCGTTGAGTCAAAGATGGTTAAGTTTCCTAGCCATAGACATGAGTTGTCATTTGATTAACGGGATCACATTATTAGAGAATGATGTGATTGACTTGACCCGTTCCGTTAGCTTAGCACTTGATCGTTTTAGTTTACTGCTATTGCTTTCTTCATGACTTATACATGTTCCTATGACTATGAGATTATGCAACTCCCAATTACCGAATGAACACTTTGTGTGCTACCAAACGTCACAACATAACCGGGTGATTATAAAGGTGCTCTACAGGTGTCTCCGATGGTACTTTTTGAGTTGGCATAGATCGAGATTAGGATTTGTCACTCCAATTGTCGGAGAGGTATCTCTGGGCCCGCTCAGTAATGAACATCACTATAAGCCTTGCAAGCAATGTGACTAATGAGTTAGTTGCAGGATGATGCATTATGGAACGAGTAAAGAGACTTGCCGGTAACGAGATTGAACTAGGTATTGAGATACCGACGATCGAATCTCAGGCAAGTAACATACCGATGACAAAGGGAACAATGTATACCGTTATGCGGTTTGACCGATAAAGATCTTCGTAGAATATGTAGGAACCAATATGAGCATCCAGGTTCCGCTATTGGTTATTGACCGGAGATGAGTCTCGGTCATGTCTACATAGTTCTCGAACCCGTAGGGTCCGCACGCTTAACATTCGGTGACGATTGATATTATGAGTTTATGTTTTTTGATGTACCGAAGGTAGTTCGAAGTCCCAGATGAGATTGGGGACATGACAAGGAGTCTCGAAATAGTTGAGACATAAAGATCGATATATTGGACGACTATATTCGGACATCGGAAAGGTTCTGAGTGATTTGGGTATTTTTCGGAGTACCTGAGAGTTACAGGAATTCGCCGGGGAGTATATGGGCCTTATTGGGCTTTAGGTGAAAGAGAGAGGGGAGGTTGCGCGCCCCCTAAGGCCTAGTCCGAATTGGACTAGGGGGAGGGGCGACGCCCCCTCCTTCCTTCTCTTCTCTTTTCCCTTTCCTTCCCTCCTACTCCTACTACATGGAAGGGGGGAATCCTACTCCCGGTGGGAGTAGGACTCCCTAGGGCGCGGCATAGAGAGGGCCGGCCCTCCCCCTCCTCCACTCCTTTATATACGGGGGAGGGGGCACCCCATGGACACACAAGTTGATCAGTTGATCTTTTAGTCGTGTGTTGTGCCCCCCTCCACCATAATCCACCTCGGTTATATCGTAGCGGTGCTTAGGCAAAGCCCTGTTCCCGTAGCATGATCATCACCGTCATCATGTCGTCGTGGTGACGAAACTCTCCCTCGAAGCTCTACTGGATCGTGAGTTCGTGGGACATCACCGAGCTGAACGTGTGCAGATCGCGGAGGTGCCGTACATTCGGTACTAGGGATCGGTCGATCGCGAAGACGTACGACTACATCAACCGTGTTGTCATAACGCTTCCGTTTACGGTCTACGAGGGTACATGGATGATACTCTTCCCTCTTGTTGCTGTGCATCACCATGATCTTACGTGTGCGTAGGATTTTTTTTGAAATTACTGCGTTCCCCAACAGGTTTATCATGGTCTAGCAACATGACTTCTAGAACAGGATTACCGTACCACTCTGGTGCGGATAATACTCTAATTGACCTACCAGGTTCGGTAGTAACCTGATCTAAAGTTTCATGATCATCATCATTAACTTCCTCACTAATTGGTGTAGGCATCACTGGAACTGATTTCAGTGATGAGCTACTTTCCAATTCGAGAGAACGTACAATTACCTCATCAAGTTCTACTTTCCTCCCACTCACTTCTTTTGAGAGAAACTCCTTCTCTAGAAAGGATCCAGTCTTAGCAACAAAGATTTTGCCTTCGGATTTGTGATAGAAGGTGTACCCAACAGTTTCTTTTGGGTATCCTATGAAGACGCACTTCTCCGATTTGGGTTTGAGCTTATGAGGCTGAAACTTTTTTATATAAGCATCGCAACCCCAAACTTTAAGAAACAACAGCTTAGGTTTCTTGCTAAAGCACAGTTCGTATGGTGTTGTCTCAACGGATTTAGATGGTGCCCTATTTAATGTGAATGCAGCTGTCTCTAATGCATAATCCCAAAATGATAGTGGTAAATCAGCAAGAGACATCATAGATCGCACCATATCCAATATAGTATGGTTACGATGATCGGACACACCAGTACGCTGTGGTGTTCCAGGTGGCGTGAGTTGTGAAACTATTCCACATTGTTTTAAATGAAGACCAAACTCATAACTCAAATATTCACCTCCATGATCAGATCATAGAAATTTTATTTTATTGTTACGATGATTTTCCACTTCACTATGAAATTCTTTGAACTTTTCAAATGTTTCAGACTTATGTTTCATCAAGTAGATATACCCATATCTCCTCAAATCATCTGTGAAGGTAAGAAAATAACGATACCCGCTGTGAGCCTCAACACTCATCGGATCGCACACATCAGTATGTATTATTTCCAATAAGCCAGTTGCTCGCTCCATTGTTCCGGAGAACGGAGTCTTAGTCATCTTGCTCATGAGGCATGGTTCGCAAGCCTCAAGTGATTCCAAAAGCCCATCAGCATGGAGTTTCTTCATGCGCTTTACACCAATATGTCCTAAACGGCAATGACACAAATATGTTGCACTATCATTATCAACTTTGCATCTTTTGGCATCAATATTATGAATATGTGTATCACAACAATCGAGATTCAGTAAACCATTCACCTTGGGTGTATGACCTTAGAAGGTTTTATTCATGTAAACAGAATAACAATTATTCTTTGACTTAAATGAATAACCGTATTGCAATAAACATGATCTAATCATATTATGCTCAACACAAACACCAAATAGCATTTATTTTAGGTTCAACACTAATCCTGAAGGTAAAGGGAGTGTGTGATGGTGATCTTATCAACCTTGGAATCACTTCCAACTCACATCATCACCTCGCCCTTAACTAGTCTTTGTTTATTTTGCAACTCCCGTTTCGAGTTACTACTCTTAGCGAATGAACCAGTATCAAATACTGAGGGGTTGCTATAAACACTAGTAAAGTACACATCAATAACATGTATATCAAATATACTTTTGTTCACTTTGCCATCCTTCCTATCTTCCAAGTATCTAGGGCGGTTCCACTTCCAGTGACCATTTCCTTTGCAGTAGAAGCGCTGAGTTCCAGGCTTGGGTCTAGCTTTGGGCTTCTTCATGGGAGTATCAACTTGCTTGCTATTCTTCTTTGAAGTTCCTCTTTTTTTCCTTTGCCCTTTTCTTGAAACTAGTGGTCTTGTTAACCATCAACACTTGATTCTATTTCTTGATTTCTACCTTCGCCGATTCTAGCATCGTGAAGAGCTTGGGAATTACTTTCATCATCCCTTGCATATTATAGTTCATCACTAAGTTCTAGTAACTTGGTGACAGTGACTAGAGAACTTTGCAATTACTATCTTATCTGGAAGATTAACTCCCACTGGATTCAAGCAATTGTAGTACCCAGACAATCTGAGCACTTGCTCACTGGTTGAGCTATTCTGCTCCATCTTGTAGGCAAAGTACTGTCAGAGGTCTCATACCTCTCGACACGGGCATGAGTATGAAATACCAATTTCAACTCTTAGAACATCTTATATGCTCCGTGGCGTTCAAAACATTTTTGAAGTCCCGGTTCTAAGCCGTAAAGCATGGTGCACTAAACTATTAAGTAGTCATCATACCGAGCTTTGTCAAACGTTCATAACATGTGCATCTGCTCCTGCAATAGGTCTGTCACCTAGCGGTGCATCAAGGACATAATTCTTCTGTACAACAATGAGGATAATCCTCATATCACGGAGCTTGTCCGCATTATTGCTACTAACATCGTCCAACATAGTTTTCTCTAGGAACATACCATAAATAAAATGGGAAAGCAATACGCGAGCAATTGATCTACAACATAGATATGCAAATACTATCAGGACTAAGTTCATGATAAATTTAAGTTCAATTAATCATATTACTTAAGAACTCCCACTTAGATAGACATCCCTCTAATCATCTAAGTGAACACGTGATCCATATCAACTAAACCATGTCCGATCATCACATGAGATGGAGTAGTTTTCAATGGTGAACATCAATATGTTGATCATATCTACTATATGATTCACGCTCGACCTTTCGGTCTCAGTGTTCCGAGATCATATCTACATATGCTAGGCTCGTCAAGTTTAACCTGAGTATTCTGCGTGTGCAAAACTGGCTTGCACCCGTTGTATGTGAACGTAGAGCTTATCACACCTAATCATCATGTGGTGTCTCGGCACAACGAACTGTCGCAACAGTGCATACTCAGGGAGAACACTTGTACCTTGAAATTTAGTGAGAGATCATCTTATAATGCTACCGTCGTACTAAGCAAAATAAGATGCATAAAGAGATAAACATCACATGCAATCAATATAAGTGATATGATATGGACATCATCATCTTGTGCCTTTGATCTCCATCTCCAAAGCACCATGATGATCACCATCGTCACTGGCTTGTCACCTTGATCTCCATCGCAGCATCGTTGTCGTCTCGCCAACTATTGCTTCCATGACTATCGCTACCGCTTAGTGATAAAGTAAAGCAATTACATGGCGATTGCATTTCATACAATAAAGCGACAACCATATGGCTCCTGCCAGTTGCCGATAACTGTGTTACAAAACATGATCATCTCATACAACAATTTATATAATCACCTCTTGACCATATCACATCACAACATGCCCTGCAAAAACAAGTTAGACGTCCTCTACTTTGGTGTTGCAAGTTTTACGTGGCTGCTATGGGCTTAGCAAGAACCGTTCTTACCTACGCATCAGAAACCACAATGATTTTTCATCAAGTGTGATGTTTCAACCTTCAACAAGGACAGGGTGTAGTCACACTCGATTCAACTAAAGCTGGAGAAAGAGACACCCACTAGCCACCTATGTGCGAAGCATGGCGGTAGAACTAGTCTCATGAACGCGGTCATGTAATGTCGGTTTGGGCCGCTTCATCCAGCAATACCGCCGAATCAAAGTATGACATGCTGGTAAGCATTATATATGACTATTATCGCCCACAACTCTTTGTGTTCTACTCGTGCATATAACATCTACGCATAGACCTAGCTCGGATGCCACTGTTGGGGAACGTAGTATTTCAAAAAAATTACCTGCGCTCACGCAAGATCTACCTAGGAGTTCCGTCGGCACGACGACGTGTTGACGGTGATGATGAAGTTACCGACGCAAGGCTTCGCCTAAGCACTACGATAATATGACCGAGGTGGAAAACTGTGGAGGGGGCACCGCACATGGCTAAAGATCAACTTGTGTGTCTATGGGATGCCCCCTCCCCAGTATATAAAGGAGGGGAGGAGGAGGGCCGGCCTCAAGGGGCGCGCCCAAGGGGGGATTCCTACTCCTAGTAGGAGTAGGTTTCCCCCTTTCCTAGTCCAAGTAGGAGAAGAAGGAAGAAGAGGGAGAGGGAGAAGGAAAGAGGGGGGCGCCGCCCCCTCCTAGTCCAATTCGTACCAGCACATGGGGGGCACGCTGCCTCCCCTTGTGGCCCTTCTCTCCTTTCCACTAAAGCCCAATAAGGCCCAATACTTCCCTCGGTGAATTCCTGTAACTCCCCAGTTCTCCGAAAAATACCCGAATCACCTTGAACCTTTCCGATGTCCGAATATAGCCTTACAATATATGATTTACTCTCGACCATTTTGAGACTCCTCGTCATGTCCGTGATCTCATCCGGGACTCCGAACAAACTTCGGTCATCAAATCACATAACTCATAATACAAATCGTCATCGAATGTTAAGCGTGCAGACCCTATGGGTTCGAGAACTATGTAGACATGACCGAGACACATCTCCGGTCAATAACCAATAGCGGAACCTGGATGCTCATATTGGCCCCCACATATTCTACGAAGATCTTTATCGATCAAACCGCATAACAACATATGTTGTTCCCTTTGTCATCGCTATGTTACTTGCCTGAGATATGATCGTCGGTATCATCATACCTAGTTCAATCTCGTCATCGGCAAGTCTCTTTAATCGTTCCTCAATGCATCATCCCGTGACTAACTCATTAATCACATTTCTTGCAAGGCTCATAGTGATGTGCATTACCGAGAGGGCTCAGAGATATCTCTCTGATACACAAAGTGACAAATCCTAATTTCGATCTATGCCAACTCAACAAACACCATCGGAGACACCCGTAGAGCATATTTATAATCACTCAGTTATGTTGTGATGTTTGATAGCACACTAAGTGTTCCTCCGGTATTCGGGAGTTGCATAATCTCATAGTTATATTAACATGTATAAGTCATGAAGAAAGCAATAGCAATAAACTAAGCGATCATAGTGCTAAGCTAACGGATGGGTCAAGTCAATCACATCATTCTTTAATGATGTGATCCCGCTCATCAAATGACAACTCATGTCTATGGTTAGGAAACTTAACCATCTTTGATTAACGAGCTAGTCAAGTAGAGGCACACTAGTGACACTCTGTTTGTCTATGTATTCACACATGTACTAAGTTTCCAGTTAATACAATTCTAGCATGAATAATGAACATTTGTCATGATATAAGGAATATAAATAACAACTTTATTATTGCCTCTAGGGCATATTTCCTTCACTTCGCACACAGGTGGCTAGCGGGTGTCCGTTTCTCCAGATTTAGTTGAATCGAGTTTGACTACACCCGGTCCTTGTTGAAGGTTAAAATAGCACACTTGACGAAAAATCATTGTGGTTTTGATGCGTAGGTAAGAACGGTTCTTGCTAGAATCCCGTAGCAGCCACGTAAAACTTGCAACAACAAAGTAGAGGACGTCTAACTTGTTTTTGTAGGGCATGTTGTGATGTGATATGGTCAAGATGTGATGATATAAATTGTTGTATGAGATGATCATGTTTTGTAACAGTTATCGGCAAATGGCAGGAGCCATATGGTTGTCGCTTTATTGTATGAAATGCAATCGCCATGTAATTGCTTTACTTTATCACTAAGTGCTAGCGATAGTCATAGAAGCAATAGTTGGCGAGACGCAATGATGCTACGATGGAGATCAAGGTGTCAAGCTAGTGACGATGGTGATCATGACGGTGCTTTGGAGATGGAGATCAAAGGCACAAAATGATGATGGCCATATCGTATCACTTATTTTTATTGCATGTGATGTTTATCCTGTATGCATCTTATTTTGCTTAGTATGGCGGTAGCTGATACATCTCCATCGTATCTATAATTTCTGATTGTTTCATGCCAATATTATATCACTTTCACATATTTTTGGCAACTTTTTATATGATTTATTGGACTAACCTATTGACCCAGTGCCCAGTGCCAGTTCATGTTTTTTGCATTTTTTTGTATCGCAGAGTATCCATATCAAACGAAGTCCAAATGCAATAAAAATTTATGGAGAATTATTTTGGAATATATGTGATTTTTGGGAGTTGGAATCACCGCAAACGGAGGCCCACACGGGGCATAAGAAACTAGGGCACGCCAGAGGCCCCTAGCATGCAGTGGTGGGTTGTGCCCACCTCGTACGTTGGTTGGACCTCTACTTCGGGCGCAAGGAAGCTTATATCCGGAAAAAATCGTGTTAAAATCTCAGCGCAATCGGAGTTACGGATCTCCGAGTATATAAGAAACGGTTTTCGGCCAGATCTGGAGAACACGAAACAGAAGAGAACAGAGAGGGAGATCCAATCTCAGAGGGGCTCCCGCCCCTCCGCCGCCATGGAGACCAAGGACCAGAGGGGGAACTCTCCTCCCCATCTAGGGGGGAGGCCAAGGATGAAGAAGAAGCAGGGGGGCTCTCTCCCACTCGCTTCCGGTGGCGTCGAAGTGCTGCCGGGGCTAGGATCGTGACGGTGATCTACATCAACAATCTTGCTACCGTCAACACAAACTTTCTCCCCCGCTTTGCAGCGGTGTAACACCTCTTTCCCCCCCTGTAATCTCTACTTAAACATGGTGCTCAACTCCGTATTTTATTTCCCAATGATCTGTGGTTATCCTATGATGTTTGAGTAGATCCGTTTTGTCCTATGGGTTAATCGTGATATTGGTTGGTATGATTGTATACTTTATTTATGGTGCTGTCTTACGATGCCCTCCATCTCGCGCAAACGTGAGGTACCCCCGTTGTAGGGTGTTGCAATATGTTCATGATTTGCTTATTGTTAGTGTAGCGAGAGTGACAGAAACTTAAACGCGGATAGGTGGGTTATGGCATATGGGAGTAAAGAGGACTTGATACTTAATGCTATGGTTGGGTTTCATGACCTTAATGATCTTTAGTAGTTGCAGATGCTTGCTAGAGTTCCAATCATAAGTGCATATGATCCAAGTAGAGAAAGTATGTTAGCTCATGCATCTCCCTCATATAAAATTACAAGAATGATTACCGGTACTTGTTATCGATTGCCTAGGGACAAATAACTTTCTTGTTGGCAAAAGCTATCCTCTTTTATTATCTTGCAAAGTACTTCTAGTTTTATTCTTGCAAAGTAGTTCTAGCATCACACCTACAAAGTACTTCTAGTTTCATACTTGTTCTAGGTAAAGCGAACGTCAAGCGTGTGTAGAGTTGTATCAGTGGTCGATAGAACTTGAGGGAATATTTGTTCTACCATTAGCTCCTCATTGGGTTCGACACTCTTATTTATCGAAAAAGGCTACAAATGATCCCCTATATTTGTGGGTTATCATTAGCATTATAAGATGATCTCTCACTAAATTTCAAGGTATAAGTGTCCTCCCTGAGTATGCACCGTTGCTACAGTTCATCGTGCCGAGACACCACATGATGATCGGGTGTGATAAGCTCTACATTCACATACAATGGGTGCAAGCCAGTTTTGCACACGCAGAATACTCGGGTTAAACTTGACGAGCCTAGCATATGCAGATATGGCCTCGGAACACTGAGACCGAAAGGTCGAACGTGAATCATATAGTAGATATGATCAACATAGTGATGTTCACCATTGAAAACTACTCCATCTCACGTGATGATCAGACATGGTTTAGTTGATATGGATCATGTGGTCATTTAGATGACTAGAGAGATGTCTATATAAGTGGGAGTTCTTAAGTAATATGATTAATTGAACTTTAATTTATCATGAACTTAGTACCTGATAGTATTTTGCATGTCTATGTTGTTGTAGATCGATGGCCCGTGCTACCGTTCCTTTGAATTTTAATGCGTTCCTAGATAAATCTAAGTTGAAAGATGATGGTAGCAATTACACAGACTGGGTTCGTAACTTGAGGATTATCCTCATTGCTGCACAGAAGAATTACATCATGGAAGCACCGCGAGGTGTACCACCCGCGCCAGCTACTGCAGACATTGTGAATGCCTGGCATACATGTGTTGATGACTACTCGATAGTTCAGTGTGCCATGCTTTACGGCTTAGAACCGGGAGTTCAACAACATTTCGAGCGTCATGGAGCATATGAGATGTTCCAGGAGTTGAAGTTAATATTTCAAGCAAATGCCTGGATTGAGAGATATGAAGTCTCCAATAAGTTCTACAGCTGCAAAATGGAGGAGAATAGTTCTGTCAGTGAACATATACTCAGAATGTCTGGGTACCACAACCACTTGACTCAACTGGGAGTTAATCTTCGTGATGATAGTGTCATTGACAGATTTCTTCAATCACTGCCACCAAGCTACAAAAGCTTCGTGATGAACTATAATATGCAAGGGATGGATAAGACAATTCCCGAGCTCTTCACGATGCTAAAGGCTGCGGAGGTAGAAATCAAGAAGGAGCATCAAGTGTTGATGGTTATCAAAGACCACTAGTTTCAAGAAAAAGGCAAAGGGAAGAAGGGGAACTTCAAGAAGAACGGCAAGCAAGTTGCTGCTCAAGTGAAGAAGCCCAAGTGTAAGGTCATTTCCCTACTTTATGTTTTGGATGATGATGACAACCCTTTGTTGGTCTAATCTTATGCTAAGTGCTTCAGGTTCTCGGTGATTAGGCTTGCATCGATTAGCTATTCTCTCCGGAAGGAAAATATCGAAGATGGTGTTTGTCTACGTGTTTATCTCTTTGGTCATAGGGAACCCATACTATTAAGAGGGAATCCAGATCGGAAGGTATTGGGTGAATCATTACACGTACACTTCTTCATCACCCACCTTTACCTTCTGTGTTTTGTGAGAGAGAGAGCTCCCTTTCTTTTTCAATGGTTGATGTGTACTCCCAGCGGTTGTACCGCTCGTTCGAGCGGTTGTACCGCTGGCTCTTGGCACTTACCCAACCACCACCCTAGGGGTTGAACTGCCCAGTCATGACCAAACGGTTGTACCGCTGCCCCCGGGTGGTAGTACCGCCACCGTGCTCAAAACATGATTGCGGTGTCATTGGCGGTTGTACCAGCCAGGTACCGCTCAACAACCGGCCTCGGTTCTGTTTTGATGCGGTACTCAAGTAGTGGTGGCCCGGTTGTTCCGGTTGTGCTCCGCACACCGGTACCACCGGTGCCCTAAGCATTTGTATCGCTTAGGACTTAGCCACCCAAGGTTCCAGGGCCAGGCGATTGCACCGGTGCACTACCACTCGATCACCGCTCACATGGGTGTCTCGCTTCTGTTTCATAGCGATGGTTGAGCGGTGGCTGAGCGGTTGTCCTTCACAACCGGTACTACCACTTGCCTGTTCGGTTGTACTGCTTGGTAGGGTTTTTGCAGTATTTATGTGAGTTCCGGTTGTACCAGGACTAGGAGCGATTGTACCGCTACAGTGCTGTTTTCACAGTAACGGTTGGATTTTAGGGTTTGCTATATAAGGGTGGTTCTTGCACCTACCACACTCACCTCTTGCCTCTCTCTCTCCACCATTAATTCCATTCAAGCTCTCTTTCCCGATCTCTCTCTAGCCACTCAAACTTGTTGATTTGCTAGGGATAGAAGGAGGAGATCTAGATCTACACTTCCACCAAAGTATATTTGATTCCCCCATACTTTCTTGTGTGGATTTTTTTTACTCTTGGGTGTCTGAGCACCCTAGATGGTTGAGGTCACCTTGGAGCCGCATTCCATTGTGGTGAAGCTCCGTGGTTTCGTTGGGAGCCTCCAATTCGGCTGTGGAGACAACCCCAACCTTGTTTGTAAAGGTTCGGTCACCGCCTTCAAGGGCACCAATAGTCAAATCATAGCATCTCGCATTGTGTGAGGGCGTGAGGAGAATACGGTGGCCCTAGTGGCTTCTTGGGGAGCATTGTGCGTCCACACCGCTCCAACGGAGACGTGCTTCCTCTCAGAGGGAAGGAACTTTGGTAACACATCCTCATCTCCACCGGTTCCACTCTTGGTTATCTCTTACCTTTACTTATGCAAACTTATTGTGGTGTATCCTTTGCTTGATTGTGTGCTTATGGTTGTTGCATCATATATGTTTCTCACCTAGTTGCATATCTAGACAACCTACTTTGATGCAAAGTTTAAATTGGTAAAGAAAGGCTTAAAAATTGTTAGTTGCCTATTCACCCCCCTCTAGTCAACTATATCGATCCTTTCAATTGGTATTAGAGCCTCATCTATTTATTAAGGACTTTTCCATCCAAAGAGTATGGTTGACACCGTAGACGGTGGGGAGGAGCACCCCGGTGTGATTTTGTCCTCGTCTATGGCCGATGGAGGTTCCTCGGTCTCTCGTGAGGAGTTCAATGCGGCTTTGGACACATTGAAAACCTCCATGACGACCGAGGTTGAAAGCATGTTCAATAATTTTTTAGAAGGACTTAAATTATCAACCGCACCAATGAAAGTGGGTGATCCCACTAACAAGGTGACGGATGCTAACTCCGACAAGGGGGAAGCTATGAGTGACAAAGTTCCTTTATCTGGTGGTAGAAGTGGAAATGGCATCTTTGTCCGTGTTGAACCTCCACTTATTTATGGAGGACCGGTTCCCTCCACTCATTTGAATCATGTTGGTCCTCCTCCTAAGTTTGTGACAAATGAATATTTTGCCTCTTGGGTCTATCGCTTCAAATGTCATTTAAATCATAGTTCTACTAACCTTTGGAGAATTATTGAGCAAGGTTTCTATCCGCATGACCCAAGAAACTTCACTCCTAGAGAAGCCGTGGATCATCAATTCGATGAGTCCGCTCTTTGCATTCTCCAAGAGGCCATCCCTCCCGAAGATATTGCGCATCTCCGACCTTTCACCATGGCCAAGGAAGCATGGCAACATGTTGTTTCCATTTACAAGGGAAGCGCAAGCATTTAACGCTCCAACTATGAAGTGGTTCAAGATGAAGCCGATGAGTTTGAAATGAATGAAGATGAAGAACCTCGTGAGCTTTACCGGAGATAAACCACCCTTGCGGTCTCACTCCAAGATCATGGGAGCAAGCATACAGATGACAATTGGATCAAGCGCAAATTTCTCAAGGCCATGATGCCTTACCACAAGGCCATGTCCTCCGTCATCCGTCAAAGGCTGGACTTCCACACCTTGTCCTCAAATGAAGTGTTGGATGAGTTTGTGGCAATGAGAATCTTGGACAAGACCGCCGACAATGCAGTGTTGCATTCTCAACATGCAAAGAAGCCCAACCTTGCTTTGAAAGCCAAGGCTAGTGTGGAAGAAGAGGATGAAGAGGAAGAAGAGGAGAGTAACCACGAAGATACAAAATATGCTTATCATGAGCACATGGCTCTCGCTTCAAGACAATTTTGGAGCAAGAAGAACTCAAGTCCAAACTTCAACAAGAACAACTGAAATAGCACCAAGGGCAAGCAACATGTGAGGACATGCTATAATTGTGGCAATGTGAGCCACTTTGTTGTGGAGTGCCCATATGAGAAGAGGGAGGACAATGGTGGCGAGCTTATCCAAAAAGACAAGGCCAAGTCCTTCCCCAACAAGAACAACTTCACCAAGAAAACTCCTCCCAAGGGGTTGGTGGCACAAGAAGAGTACAATGAGGATGATGATGATGGTGAGACGGCTACCATGGCCTCCGTTGCCATTGCAACAACTCCTTGGGTGTCCCTTTTCGACTCACCCAACGAGAACATCACCGCCAAGTGCCTCATGACCAAAGCCACCAACAAGGTAACCCCCAACATCAAAACCACCATCACCACTAATCCCTCTTTGACGGATTGCAATGATGAAAGTGAGGGGTCCAATGAGGAAGGAAATGAATTTGAGTCTTTTATGAGTAAGCTTAAAGGTAAATCCAAGAAGCACTTTGTTGCTCTCTTGGAACAACTTGTCGAAGCCAATGACATGATCGAGGCTCACGAAGACACCATCTCTGAGATGGAGGGGCATAGTCGTGACTATGCCGATGAGATATCAGATCTCTCTAATGCTCTTGAGGAAGAGCATGGTCATCATTTGGCTCTTGAGGAGTCACACAACGATGATCATGCTAAATTAGAGAAAGATCTTGATCATGCTCTTGTTGTATCTCATGTGCTCAATTCCGAGAAGGCCAAACTTGGGGTTGATCTTGCTAGACACAAGGAGGAGTTTGATATACTCAACATGGCTCACAAAGCCTTGAAGGGTACTCATGCTAGCCTCAAAGAGTCTCATGATCAACTCCAAGTGAAGTTAACAGGAAAAAGCCACTTTTCCTTATATGGTTTTAATTGATAATGCAAATGCTACTAACTCGTGTTGTGAGCATGTGCATCTTGTGGAAGAGAATGAAAAGTTGAAGGAGCAACTTGAGAAAGGCCTTGTGTCTTGCATACAAGGTGAGAAGAACCTCAACGACCTTTTGAACAATCAAAAGGAAGTTGTGGGCAAGGAGGGAATTGGGTTCGCTCCCAAGTCCAAGAACAAGAAGAAGAATGACAAGGACAAACGACCTCCTCCTCTCAAGCAAACTGTTGTGAAGGAGGGAGAGGGTGCTTCTAAGGAGAAGAAGAACAATGAGAAGGGTGGTGGGGTCAAGAAGGCCAATGCCACTCCTTCCAACAAAGCCGGCGACTTTAACCCATCTTATGTGATATGTCATGCTAGTGATGGACATGTTTATGCTAAATTTGTTGGTTCTCCTTATGAGTACATTGAATGGTCTATTTGGGTATCTAAGACCCTTGTTGCTAACATCAAAGGACCCATTACAAAATGGGTACCTAAAACCAGGCATTGATCTCTTGTAGGTGTTTGCTTCCGGTGGGGGTCATGGTTGCTCGATAGTGGAGCCACAAATCATATGACTGGAAGCAAGGACTTGGTGGTGGACGTGCACAAGATTTCATCTATTCCCACCAATGTCAAGTGGGGTGATGCCTCGACCTCTAAGGTATTGGGTCTTGGCAAGGTTGTCATTTCTCATGATCTCACGATTGTGAAAGTCATGCTTGTTGAGTCCCTTGCATACAATTTACTTTCCCTTCGTCAACTTGCACTCATGGGCTTTGCAAATTTCTTTGATATTGATACCGTGGCCCTCTTGTGGAGCATGACTCTTAAAGTAGCCTTTGTTGGGCATGTCGAGAACGGTCTCTATGTGATTAACTTCTCGGAGCGACCCACTAAGACCGCGACATGCCTAATGGCTAAAGTTGACGTGGGATGTCTTTGGCATCGCCGTTTAGCCCATGTCAATATGAGATCTTTGCAAAGTCTTCTCAAGCGGGACCATGTCCGTGGACTAACGAATGTTAGCTTTGCCAAAGATCATGCTTGCAGTGCTTGTATAGAAGGAAAGCTACATGAGAAGGCTCACCCTCCCATGACTATCATTTACTCAAAGAGGCCCTAGGAGCTCCTTCACTTAGATCTCTTTGGACCTCCATCCTTTGATAGTCTTGGGGGTATAAAGTATTGCTTGGTGATTGTGGATGATTATTCAAGATACACTTGGGTGTACTTCTTCAAGAGGAAGAGCAATACCCAACAAACCGTCATTGACTTTGCAAATGAAGCTCAACGCCAACATAATGCAAAGATCTTGATGATAAGAAGTGACAAGGGCACCGAGTTCAAGAACTACACCTTGGATGAGTTTCTTAGTGATGAGGGGATCAAGCATCAATATTCATCACCTTACACCCCTCAACAAAATGGTGTAGCGGAGAGGAAGAATCGGACGTTGATGGATGCGGCAGGGACCATGATGACGGAGTTCAAGTCTCCATACAACTTTTGGGCCAAAGCCATCAACACCACATGTCATGCATCCAATCGGCTCTATCTCCACAAAGGCTTGAATAAAACTCCATATGAGATACTCACCGGTAACAAGCCCAACCTCAAGTACTTTCAGGTGTTTGGGTGTAAGTGTTTCATTCTCAAGAAAGGTGTTCATTTGTCTAAATTTGGGGCTAGAGATCATGAGGGCATATTCGTTGGTTATGCTAAAAACTCTCATGCGTACCGTGTCCTCAGTAAGTCCACGGGACTTATTGAGGAGACGTGTAACGTGGAGTTTGATGAGAATAACGGCTCCCAAGTGGAGCAAAGTGGTACTTGTGATGTAGGTGATGAAATTCCTCCCCAAGCCATAAGAAGAATGGGTGTTGGTTTTATCCTCCCCATTGAGGAACCCCTTGTGGCTGAAGGATAAGGAAAATGTTCCACTCAAGTGGGACCATCACCAACCCAAGACCCACACGCTTCCGAAGAACAAAGTGAAGGCCCTCAACCTCATGAACAAGATCAAGGGCAAGATCAATCTCAAGATGGTGTTGAACCACCAGGTGATTCCCAAGGTCAAGTTCTCACCTCCGAGCATGTTCAAGATCAAGAGCAAGCTCAAGATCAAGAACAAGCTCAATACGACACTCAAGATGATCAAGTTACCGCTCCTCAACTCACTCCTAAGGAGTAATTGGAGCATCGTGCCGCCAAGATTGCATCCAAGCTCACTACCAAGGGTCACCTCATGACGAATGTGCTTGGAAGCTTAAGAAAGGGGGTAAGCACTCGTAGACAATTAGCAAACTATTGTGAACATCATGTGTTTGTTCCTTGTGTTGAACCCCAAAAGGTCTATGAGGCGCTCGAGGATCCGGATTGGCTTAATGCCATGCATGAAGAACTCAACAACTTCGAGCACAACAAAGTGTGGAGATTGGTGCCAAGGACAACGAGGAATCATAATGTCATTGGAACCAAGTGGATGTTCAAGAATAAGCAAGATGCTCATGGGATTATCATTCGCAACAAGGCTCGGTTGGTAGCACAAGGCTACTCCCAAGTCGAGGGTATCGACTATGGTGAAACCTTTGCTCCCGTTGCTCGCCTTGAATCCATTCGTTTGTTGATTGCTTATGCTTCTCACCATAACTTTAAGTTGCAACAAATGGATGTGAAGAGTGCTTTTCTTAATGGTCCTATTAATGAGTTGGTATATTTCAAACAACCCCCGGGGTTCGAGGATCCCTATTTCCCCGATCATGTGTACCAACTCGATAAGGCACTATATGGCCTTAAACAAGCCCCACGTGCGTTGTATGAGCACCTTACCGAGTTGTTGCAAGATCGTGGGTTTGAAATTGGGAAAATCGACCCCACTCTTTTTACTAAGAAGGTCAAAGTGTAGTTGTTTGTATGCCAACTATATGTTGATGATATTATCTTTGGTTCCCCTAACAAAGCTTTCAATGAGGAATTTGCCACTCTCATGACCTCAAAGTTCAAGATGTCCATGATGGGAGAGTTGAAGTTCTTTCTCGAGTTAGAAATCAAGAAAATAAAAGAAGGAGCCTTCATCAACCAAGCCAAATATACTCAAGACATGCTCAAGAGATTCAAGCTAAGTGATGTCAATCCGGCTTCCACTCCAATGCCCGTCAAATGCCAACTTGACATAGATCCCAATGGTAAAGCGGTGGATCAAAAGATATATCGCTCCATGATTGGCTCCTTGCTTTACCTTTGTGCATCTAGACCGGATATCATGTTGAGTGTGGGAATTTGTGCATGGTTTCAAGCCGCACCTAAGGAAAGCCACTATGTGGCGGTCAAGTGAATCTTTCGATATTTGGCTCATACCCCAAACTTTGGCTTATGGTACCCAAGAGGGGCAAACTTCAACCTTGTGGGTTATTCGGACTCTGATTGGGCGGGAGACAAAGTGGATAGGAAGTCAACTTCCGGAGGGTGCCAATTCCTTGGTTTCTCTTTGGTGAGTTGGTCTTCTAAGAAGCAAAGTTGTGTGTCTCTCTCGTCCACCGAAGCGGAGTATGTGGCTGCCGGTAGTTATTGTGCACAACTTCTATGGATGAGGCAAACTTTAAAGGATTACGGTGTCACTTGTGACAAAGTGCCTCTTTGGTGTGACAATGAAAGTGTCATCAAGATTTCTCTCAACCCGGTGCAACACTTCAAGACGAAGCATATTGAGATTCGGTATCATTTCATCCGGGGTCATATTAGGTGAGGTGAGATCGAGATCAACTATGTCAACACTCATGATAACCTTGCAGATATCTTCATTAAGCCCTTGGATGAAGCAAGATTTCACGAGTTAAGGCATGAGCTAAATATCATTGATTCGAGCAATGTGGCTTGAACCCTTGCACACCCCACCATACTCATCGTGTTGTCTTGTTCTAGGTGTAGGCATGGACATAGGGGGAGTATTGTTCTCTCAATGAACTATTCCTCCCCCCATTATGCATAAATTGATCAAATCTTTCACATTAGCCATTTTTATGGTACTTGTGCTTCAAAGATGAGTTTTGGTCATGGGACCGAGGTTAAAATCTTCGCGGTGCCATACCTTTACACTCAAACATCGGTGGCCTCGGCCACCGCCCTTCCTTTTGAAGGAGAGTTGGAGTTGGTTTCCTTGGATCTTTTTCGCTCTTGCTTAGCCTTGTGTTAGGTCCTAGGTGTTGTAATCTCCAAGGTAGCGTTTTCTTGTTGGTTGTTTCTTGCTCTCTTGGAGATCCTCACACCATATTCCAGTGTCGCGTTCCATCCCAAGCCCATCTCCCTATCCTAAAAACATTCAATCCAATTGCACGCATATTGATCTTGGTTCAAGCAATACTGACTGGGCGGTACAACCGGTGGTCCGAGCGGTTCAACCGCTGGTGTACTTGGTGTGTACTGTCCCAGGAGGACCCCTAGGGGTGTCTGAGCGGTTCCACCGCTCGACCCCGGGATGTGCTTCTGGCCGGTACTACCGGTCGGTTACAGGTGGTACTACCACTGCCTCCCAAGCAACAGAAGTACCGCCCGCAACCACTGGCACGTACCAGGCAGCGGTACAACCGCTCCTTGGAGCGGTACAACCGCTTCGCGTCTGCGGGCATATAAATAGGGTCGGGGCTGAAGGGTTTTCTTCCCTTCATCCCCCTTCCTGCTCCATCTCTTGCCCTAGCCGCCAGTCGCCATTGCCCCTGCCCCGGAGTGCTCGTCGCGCTCCAGATCCGAGGGCTTTCTATGGATTCGCTCCGTGGAGGCCCCCTCCTTCCCGATCACTTCCCATGGATGCCGATAATGCCTCGTGTTCTTCTCTCTAGGATTTACTTCCCTTCTTCTAGGGCATTACTTGAGATTCCGTGTTTATTGTTCAAACTATTGGGTGGAAGAGATCTATATATGCCTCCTACTTTGTTTGCCTTTCTTAGAAGATAGAATATTGTTATTTTGATTCATATCTCGTGGCTTATATTTCTACAATTGGTAGTGCTGCTCTCCCAGCGGTTCTACCGCCTCAAGGGGCAGTACGACCGCGATGTCTGAACCACGTAGCACTGTTATGTCTTCTCTGTTTTGCATTCAAGTCTATTCCTCTGCTCGTGTGTGCAATCCTCTCATCTTTGTTGGGTTTCTTGTGTTCTTCCCGTGTGTGTGTGTGTGTGTGCAGGACGCTCAGGTTCTTGTTCTGCTCCTCGTAGAAAGACCAAGAAGAGGGCGAGCAGATGCAAGCACATGGTTGAATCTGATGGAGAAGAAGAAGTTGTGATTCCCACCAAGACCACTCACCGTGAGAAATCTGCCGCTGCCAAGCAACACGTGGTCATGCCCCTGCACTGATGGAATGCCAAGGATTGGGAAGCCTTCCGGACCAAAAATCCATACGAGGTTCCCATTGTGCCTCGTTGGACCACCGTTCAGTTCCAGAATGAGATGCAAGTGTGGATTGTTCATGAACTCTTTGAGCAAAACAAGAATAGGTATGCCAAGAAATGGACTATTGATCTTGATCACTCGACGAGAAACTTGGATTATTTTGGGGAGGCCTTGGCCCTTTGTGAGGACTTTGATTTGGTCAAGCTCATGTCTGTCAACTGTGACTTTGATGTTCAGCTCATTCATCAGTTTTATGCCACTGTTCACTTTGGAGAAGATGATGCACGCACTCTCTCGTTCATGTGTCGTGATGAGCTCTTTCAAGTGCCCTAGAGGGTTTTCTGCAACGCTGTTGTGTATGAGGACACCGGTCTCGAAGGGAATGGTGGGATTCATCCTCACGACCATCCCCATTATATGCCTAAGGAGAAACTTGCTCTCTATACATTCGTGGTCGAGGCATTATTGGAGAATCCAAGGATCTTGAGAAGGTCTATGACATCATGCGTCGGGTGTTTTGCAATGTGCTTTTGCCCAAGGTTGGCAATCAGGATGAGGTCTATGGGTACCTAGTTGACTTGCTTGTTGCTATGAAAAGGTGGGGTCTGGTGTTACCTTTGATGTGTCCAACTGGTTGTGGCACGAGATGTATAGCATGGTCATCTACAGAAAGGTACCCATTTATGCTCCTTTTTTCATGTGCTTTCTGAACGCATTTTGGGCTGTTCGCCGCCCTGGAGAGCTTCTCACTTCCCCAGATAACCTCATCGTGCATGAGGTCAAGCAACTCAAGAAGGAGAAGCATGTCGATCCTCGCTTTCTGGCTAATGATCCTAAGGATGTCTATGCCACTTCAGAGGATGAGGACTTTGAGATGGGGCCAGGGGCCAAGCCCTCATGGGTGACCAAGCTCATGGCTAAAGTGAAGAAGACTTTCTGCCTCCAGACTGACATTCAGAAGAAGTTGTATGAGGCCCATGTCAATGAGAAGCATGCCAGGCATCGTCAGATTGCTATGATGAAGCACCTCAACATGTCTGTCCAGAGTGGTTCTGAGAAGAGCATCACCCGTGAGGAACGGTTGATCTCTGCGCACAACACATGGTCTGATGATGAGGCTCCTCGCCAGCCTTCTACCTCCATTGCTGCTGATGATGATATCATGGAGGACGCTGATAGGGACGATGATTAGGAGTGTGATGATGAGGGGGATCCAGATGAGACCGAGGAGTCAAAGGAGGACTACTGATCTCTGGGACGCTAGCTTCGCTCTTTTCCTTTTTGGTGTCTTGATGCCAAAGGGGGAGAGAGTTCTATTTGGTCTCGGGATTTCCATGGGATTTTCTTTGTGCTTGGGTTTGTATTTTTTGTGCTTGGTGTTGGACTTTAGTGTGTGTACCTTGTTGCTTATCTTGACTTGCATGGTGTGAGACATGCGCTCCTCTATTTATCATTATTGTTGTTAATGTCGTTTATCCGTTAAAGTTGTTACTCTCTTATTATGCGCTTATTGCTTATCTTCGCATGTCTAGTAGGAGTGGTGGGTCTATAAAATCTAGGGGGAGTCTTGCTCCTAATGTGTGCCTTTGCATTCCAAAAGCAATTTCATATTAGTGCACACATCTAGGGGGAGTCCCGTCTATATTTTCTAGACCTCTCTCTTGCAAATTGTGTTGTTGTCATCATCCACCAAAAAGGGGGAGATTGTAACATCATTTCCCTATGCTGTGTTTTGGATGATGATGACAACCCTTTGTTGGTCTAATCTTGTGCTAAGTGCTTCAGGTTCTTAGTGATTAGGCTTGCATCGATTAGCTATTCTCTCCGGAAGGAAACGATCGAAGACGGTGTTTGCCTATGCGTTTATGTCTTTGGTCGTAGGGAACCCGTACTATTAAGAGGGAATCCACATCGAAAGGTATTGGGTGAATCATTGCACATAGACTTCTTGCTCACCCACCTTTGCCTTCGATGTTTTGTGTGAGAGAGAGCTCCCTTTCTTTTTCAACTGTTGCTATGTACTCCCGCGGTTGTACCGCTCATTCGAGCGGTCGTACCACTGGCTCTTGGCACATACCCAACCACCCCCCCCTAGGGGTGATACCCTGGGGTTGAACTGCCCAGTCATGACCAAGCGGTTGTACCGCTGCCCCCGGGCGGTAGTACCGCCACCGCGCTTAAAACATGACTACGGTGTCATTGGCGGTTGTACCGGCCAGGTACCGCTCAACAACCGGCATCGGTTCTGTTTTGATGCGGTACTCGGGCGGTGGTGGACCAGTTGTTCCGGTTGTGCTCCACACACCAGTACCACGAGTGCCCTAAGCAGTTGTACCATTTAGGACTTAGCCACCCAAGGTTCAAGGGCCAGGCGGTTGCACCGGTGCACTACCGCTCGATCACCGCTCGCATGGGTGTCTCGCTTCTGTTTCATAGCGGTGGTTGGGCGGTGGCTGAGCGGTTGTTACGGTTGTCCTTCACAACCAGTACTACCGCTTTCCTGTCCGGTTGTACTGCTTGGTAGGGTTTATGCAGTATTTCTGTGAGTTCTGGTTGTACCGGGACTAGGAGCGGTTGTACCGCTGCAGTGCTGTTTTCACAGTAACGGTTGGATTTTAGGGTTTGCTATATAAGGGTGGTTCTTGCACCTACCACACTCACCTCTTGCCTCTCTCTCCACCATTAATTCCATTCAAGCTCTCTTTCCCGATCTCTCTCTCTCTCTAGGCACTCAAACTTGTTGATTTGCTAGGGATAGAAGGAGGAGATCTAGATCTACACTTCCACCAAAGTATATTTGATTCCCCCATACTTTCTTGTGTGGATTTTGTTACTCTTGGGTGTTTGAGCACCCTAGATGGTTGAGGTCACCTCGGAGCCACATTCAATTGTGGTGAAGCTCCATGGTTTCGTTGGGAGCCTCCAATTCGGCTATGGAGACAACCCCAACCTTGTTTGTAAAGGTTCGGTCACCGCCTTCAAGGGCACCAATAGTCAAATCATAGCATCTCGCATTGTGTGAGGGCGTGAGGAGAATACGGTGGCCCTAGTGGCTTCTTGGGGAGCATTGTGCCTCCACACCGCTCCAACGGAGACGTACTTCCTCTCAAAGGGAAGGAACTTCGGTAACACATCCTCGTCTCCACCAGTTCCACTTTTGGTTATCTCTTACCTTTACTTATGGAAACTTATTGTGGTGTATCCTTTGCTTGATTGTGTGCTTATTGTTGTTGCATCATATAGGTTGCTCACCTAGTTGCATATCTAGACAACCTACTTTGATGCAAAGTTTAAATTGGTAAAGAAAAGCTTAAAAAAATTTAGTTTCCTATTCACCCCGTGAGGGAGTCCAGGATTACGGGGTCCTCGAGCGTCCGGACTATGTGATATGGGCCGGACTAATGGGCCATGGAGATACAAGACGGAAGACTTTCCCCGTGTCCAAATGGGACTCTCTTTGGCGTGGAAGGCAAGCTTAGCGTGCGAATATGAAGATTCCTTTCTCTGTAAACCGACTCGGTACAAGCCCTAGCCCCCTCCGGTGTCTATATAAACCGGAGGGTTTAGTCCGTAGAGGCAATCATAATCATACAAGCTAGACAATTAGGGTTTAGCCATTACGATTTCGTGGTAGATCAACTCTTGTAACCCCTATACTCATCAAAGTCAATCAAGCAGGAAGTAGGGTATTACCTCCATCAAGAGGTCCCGAACCTGGGTAAACACCATGTCCCCTGCCTCCTATTACCTTCAATCCTTAGACGCACAGTTCGGGACCCCCTACCTGAGATCTGCTGGTTTGACTCCGACATTGGTGCTTTCATTGAGAGTTCCACTGTGCCGTCATCGAAAGGCTCGATGTCTCCATCAATCATCTACAACAATGCTGCCGCGAAGGAGGTTTTTCTCCCCAACCAGATCTTTGTATTCGGTGGCTTTGCACTGCATGCCAACTCGGTTGGCCACCTAGAGCAGATCGACAGGTATGCCCCTGGTCACCAAATCAGTTTTGGAAATCTAAACTATGTCGCTGATAGCCAAGGAGACTTGATCTTCCAAGGGTTCACGGCCCCAACCACCACGCTTCGGCCTTAGATTCGGGGCACGTCATCAGGTCCAAAGACGGGAGTCTAGAGCCCGCCAGACTCTCTGCGGCCTTAAAGCTCAACACCGGAAAACCGGAGAGAATAGCGTCTCCGGCTATCATCACAAAGCCGGACTCTCCTCCGGACACCAACTCCGAACCCTCGAAGCCTGCATCATGCGAGCTCGGGCCGGAAACTTCTGTCCCCTCCCAAACCTCGCCCTTTAACGAGGCCCTGGACTTAATGCGGTCCCTTGCCATCACAGAGGAACCATTTCCGAATTGCGCCCAGCCTACACTAGGGGCCGGAAACAGGGAATTTTACTTCCCACCCACCACCCACCTTATATCCACTATCGAGGATCTAACCGACATGCTTGATTACGGATCCGAAGACATCGACGGTATGGACGATGATGTCGGAGAGGAGGAGGCCCAAAACCCGCCGTTCACCAGACGCTGGACGGCCACTTCCTCATACGACGCATACATGGTGGACACACCTAAAGAAGGTGACGACGACAAAGGGAAGGATACAGTCGAGGGCGAACCTCCTGAAATACCACCGAAGCGTCGACATCAGCGGCGCCGCTCTAAATCGCGCAATGGGAAAGATAGCAATACCGGCACTGGAGGCAATGATACTCCGGAGAACACCGAAGACCAAGAAGACCCCATCAATCCAGTATCCGAGCAGGATGATCGAGAGGATGGGCAAGTTGACCCTGACAAGCAAGCGGGGTACGAAGACTCCAAGGACAGCAACTATCTGCCACTCTCTGAGGATGACGTGAGCCTCGACGATGAAGATTTTATTGTGCTAGAGGAACCCCTCGAACGAGAGCGCTTTAAGTGCCAGCTAATAGCCATAGCAAGAAGCCTAAAAATGAAACAACAAAAGCTTCAAGCTGACCAAGATCTGCTCAACGACAGATGGACTAACGTCCTGGCAGCCGAAGAATACAGCCTCGAACGCCCAGCAAAGAGTTACCCAAAGCGTAAGCTGCTACCCCAATTCGATGACGAGGTGTTGGAGCCTATACCACCCGCGTGTAATGCGGCTGACGGACCCGACCGCCCACCGCGTGGTCGGGCCAGAACAACAACTCAAGCCGAACACCAGCCCGCAACACCTTGCCGTAAAAGCAGAGAAACAACAGCTTGGGGATACACATACAACCTATGACATGACCTGGAAAATAGAGCAGGTCAGACCAGGTCAATCTACGGATCACGAGGGCGTCCTCCGGCACGAGAGGAGAACTATCAAGCATGGTGCGATAAGCATAACCAACCCCAGGCTGAAAACCGCATACGGTCTCCATCCGAACTGCGTCGTGACATGGCCCGAGACAGAGGCGCCGCACACCCACTATGCTTCACCGATGAGGTAATGGAGCACCAGTTCCTAGAATGGTTTAAACCCGTGAACATTGAATCATACGATGGCACAACAGATCCTGCAATATGGATTGAAGAATTTCTTCTCCACATTCACATGGCTCGCGGTGATGATCTACACGCCATCAAATACCTTCCCCTAAAACTTCAGGGGCCAAATCGGCACTGGTTAAACAGCCTCCTAGAAAACTCTATTGGAAGCTGGGAAGACTTGGAATATTCCTTTAGAGAAAACTTCCAAGGCACTTATATCCGACCTCCGGATGCCGATGACCTCAGCCATATAGTCCAACAGCCCGGAGAGTCGGCCATGAAATTCTGGACCAGGTTCCTAATTAAAAAGAACCACATCATTGACTGTCCGGATGCTGAAGCCCTAGCGGCCTTTAAACACAGCATCCGCGACGAATGGCTCGCCCGACACCTCGGCCAAGAAAAGCTGAAGTCCATGGCAGCCCTTATAGCACTAATGACCCGCTTTTGCACGGGCGAGGATAGCTGGCTAGCCCGTAGCGGCAACAGTACCAGCGACCCCGGCACTTCCGAAGCCAGAAGCGGCAACGGGAGTCCCCGACGCAACAAACACAAGCGTCGGAACAACAATGAGGATACAGAGAATACGACAGTCAACACCGGATTAAGTGGCTCCAAACCCGGTCAACGGAAGAAGTCATTCAAACGAAAGAAAGACAGCTCATCAAGCCTGGACCGGATACTTGATCAACCCTGCCAGATCCACGGCACTCCTGATAAGCCTGCCAACCACACCAACAGACCTTGTTGGGTCTTCAAACAGGCCGACAAGTTAAATGCCGAGCATAAGGAGAAAGGGTCGCCAAGTGAGGATGACAACGAGGAACCTCGCGCACTGAAAACAGGGGGACGGAAGAAATTTCCCCCCGAAGTCAAAATGGTGAACATGATATACGTCACCCATATCCCCAAGAGGGAGCGCAAGCGCACGCTAAGGGACGTCTATGTGATAGAGCCAGTCGCCCAAAAATTCAACCCATAGTCGGCCTGTCCGATCACCTTCGATTGTAGGGACCATCCGACCAGTATCCATCATCGAGGTTTGGCCGCATTACTCCTCGATCCAATCATCGAAGGATTCCACCTTACGCGAGTCCTCATGGACGGCGACATCGGCCTTAACCTGCTCTATCAGGACACAGTCCGCAAGATGGGTATTGATCCGCCAAGAATCAAGCCCACTAAAACTACCTTTAAAGGAGTGATACCCGGCGTAGAGGCTCGCTGCACCCGCTCAATCACATTGGAAGTGGTTTTCGGTTCGCTCGACAACTTCCACAACGAAGACTTGATCTTTGATATCGTCCCCTTCTGCAGCGGCTACCATGCACTGCTCGGACGAACCGCGTTCGCTCGCTTCAATGCAGTCCCGCACTACGCCTATCTCAAACTCAAGATGCCCGGACCACACGGAGTTATAATAGTGAATGGAAACACGAACGCTCCCTCCGCACCGAGGAGCACACCGCGGCCGTGGTAGCAGAAGTACAGGGTGGCCTCATCAAGCCAACCATTACGTCGGCGGCCAAGTCCTCGGACACTGTCAAACAAGTCCGGACTACCCCACTGTACGATAGTCCAGCTCGTCAGGAGCTCGATTAGCAATTCGGCCTCCATCTCACCCCCTACCAAATTGTGGCATATGTACCATGCGTACATAATTACGCACTAAAAATACCATGGGAAAGGATGGAGGCATAATAAGGACAATGTCTACAATACGGCTAGACCCTATCATGACACTCACATTTCCCTTTTTCTTTTCTTTTTATTTTCCCAGGTTCCTTACAACCCACACCACCCTTTCAACGGTACCAAGGCATCTTTCCGTGGCCTATTATGAAAGCACCGGTCGATGATCCTCTCGAAGGACAATATACCAAGGAGAAAAGAATCATAGATGCGTGCCAGAGCACCTAAAGGATCCTTAAAGATCACCTCGTCCGCTTTCAGGATGCATGCACGGCTTCCCCTTGTGTTTGACATGTAAAATAGCCTTGTTGCTTATTACACTATTTGTACCAATACGTTTTGACGTATCAATCAGACTACTATGGAAACAGTTTTTAGCCCAAACCTACATGGTGTTGGCTTATCTCTCAACATATGTTTCCCTGTTTTTGTCTGATTGTCATGTACACCTTGGTATGACCTAAATTGCCAGGGGCTCTATTAAGCCGCGTACATCTTTTAAATACTAAAACAAAGTCCGAACACTTTCACAGTGCAATTCGGCATCCCGAATATAGCATTATATGCATTAGCTCCGAATCATGTCTTTGGTCAATAGTTGGGTTGCCCGCTCCTGTGCTTGCTACCTTACGTTCCGTCTAATTGACTAGGGTAGTAAAGGGAGAACTACTGCGATTGTGTTTCTGGTTCACTCGGGCAAACACCTCAGTAGAGAAAGCCGAAAACTGACCGTCATGATGCGGCGAGAGCTGGTCAGCTATTCGGTGACTAAGTATAAATCTCTTGCGATTTTTCCGCATTATGTGATAGGCTGGCCTCCACCCGGCCGGGCATTCACAGCAGCCAAGTTTGGATAATCAAACAATACTAGGGGCTGCGCCCGCACTCCCATTATAAAACTCCTATGTCTAAGTGAGGGTGATAAAGTCATATAGTCTGATTGCCTGGTTCGCTACACTAACACCTCCTTCACGGACCAGTACGTTGGGTCAAGTGTGTTTAAGTGTTATCCCGAACACCCCCGTACTACCTACGTGGGGGCTGAAGCCGACGACTGGCCAACTCTCAGATGTCATAAACAGCCACACAGGAGGAGATATTTTAAAGTAAAATAAGAAACATATCATACATAAGCCTTGTTTCATGATACAGGATTGGACAACATAGATACATTCATTCAAAAATGATGTCCTTCGAACATTGGCCCTCTACAATGCGGGATCCTTTCAGGACATCATCAAAGTACCGCTCCGGAGTACGGTGTGAAGGAAATATGCCCTAGAGGCAATAATAAAGTTATTATTTTATTTCCTTATATCATGATAAATGTTTATTATTCATGCTAGAATTGTATTATCCGGAAACATAATACTTGTGTGAATACATAGACAAACTAAACGTCACTAGTGTGCCTCTACTTGACTAGCTCGTTAATCAAAGATGGTTATGTTTCCTAACCATAGACATGTATTGTCATTTGATTAACGGGATCACATCATTAGGAGAATGATGTGATTGACATGACCCATTCCATTAGCTTAGCACCCGATCGTTTAGTATGTTGCTATTACTTTCTTCATGACTTATACATGTTCCTATGACTATGAGATTATGCAACTCCCATTTGCCAGAGGAACACTTTGTGTGCTACCAAACGTCACAACGTAACTGGGTGATTATAAGGGAGCTCTACAGGTGTCTCCAAAGGTACATGTTGGGTTGGCGTATTTTGAGATTAGGATTTGTCACTCCGATTGTCGGAGAGGTATCTCCGGGCCCTCTCGGTAATGCACATCACATAAGCCTTGCAAGCATTGCAACTAATGAGTTAGTTGCGAGATGATGTATTATGAAACGAGTAAAGAGACTTGCCGGTAACGAGATTGAACTAGGTATTGAGATACCGATGATCGAATCTCGGGCAAGTAACATACCGATGACAAAGGGAACAAAGTATGTTGTTATGCGGTCTAACCGATAAAGATCTTCGTAGAATATGTGGGAGCCAATATGAGCATCCAGGTTCCGCTATTGGTTATTGACCAGAGACATGTCTCGGTCATGTCTACATTGTTCTCGAACCCGTAGGGTCCGCACGCTTAACGTTACGATGACAGTTTCATTATGAGTTTATATATTTTGATGTACCGAAGTTTGTTCGGAGTCCCGGATGTGATCACGGACATGACGAGGAGTCTCGAAATGGTCGAGACATAAAGATTGATATATTGGAAGCCTATGTTTGGACACCGGAAATGTTCCGGGTGAAATCGGCATTTTACCGGAGTACCGGGAGGTTACCGGAACCCCCGGTAACCTAATGGGCCTTAATGGGCCTAGTGGAGGAAGAGGAGAGGAGGCCTAGGGGCTGCCGTGCGCCCCTCCCCCCCCCCCCCCCAAGTCCGAATTGGACAAGGAGGGGGGCGGCGCCCCCCTTTCCTTTCTTCCCTCTCCTCCTTCCCCCCAAGTCCTAATCTAACTAGGGAAAGGTGGGGAGTCCAACTCCCGGTAAGAGTAGGAGTCCTCCGGCGCGCCTCCTCCTAGGGCCGGCCGCACCCCCCCCCCCCCCTTGCTCCATTATATACGGGGGCAGGGGGCATCTCTAGACACACAAGTTGATCCTCGTGATCATTTTCTTAGCCGTGTGCGGTGCCCCCTTCCACCATACTCCTCGATAATATTGTAGCGGTGCTTAGGCGAAGCCCTGCGACGGTAGAACATCAAGATCGTCACCACGCCGTCGTGCTGACGGAACTCTTCCCCGACACTTTGCTGGATCAGAGTCCGGGGATCGTCATCGAGCTGAACGTGTGCTAAAACTCGGAGGTGTCGTAGTTTCGGTGCTTGATTGGTCGGGCCATGAAGACGTACGACTACATCAACCGCGTTGTCATAACGCTCCCGCTGTCAGTCTACGAGGGTACGTAGACAACACTCTCCCCTCCCGTTGCTATGCATCACCATGATCTTGCGTGTGCGTAGGAAATTTTTTGAAATTACTATGTTCCCCAGCACGGTGCTCTTTGCCTGCGGGCGGTCCCTCAGTTGCAAGTTTGACGGCGTCCATCTTCGTCCACTGCACCTTGACACGGGCGAAGGCCATCCGCGCACCTTCGATGCAGACCGACCGCTTCACGGCATCAAGCCAAGGGCAGGCACTAACCAGCCACTTCACGGGACCAAAGTAGCTACTGGGCATGGTTTCGGCGGGCCAGAGACGGATTATCAAATCCCTCATGGCCAATTCGGCTACCCTATGCAGTTCGGTCCACTGCTTCAGCTGATCACTGAGGGGCACGGGATGCTCTGGCGCAAGGTACTGCGACCAGAACAACTTCTCCATTGAGCTCCCCTCTTCGGCTCGGAAGAACTCTGCGGCATCAGCAACACTTCGGGGCAGGTCCGCAAACACTCCTGGAGAACTCCAAATCCGGGTTAACAAGATATACCTTTTCCTCACAAATTTGCTCTGCATGTTAAAGGCCTTACCCGCCGCAATTTGCTTTGCTTCTTGGATTTCCCGGACAGCGCTTTGGGCTTCAGCCCGGGCTTCCTGTGCGCTTTGGAGTGCCTTAGCAAGTTCGGAGTTCTACTCCAAACTCTTGCGCTCTAAGGACTCGCATTTGCCTATGGCATCCTTGAGCTCTTGCTAGACTTCCTCCACCCGCGATTCATGTTTAAGGCGTGAGGCTCGTTCCTCCTATGCCTCCTTCTTGGCGGCCAGCACACTCTTGAGGGCCTCGACCTCAGACGTTTCAGCTGCAAACATAATTATAAAACTCATTGGTATACCACATCATAGCTGACATCATTTCAGACGTGTTTCGTTATTACATACCTTGCTTTTCTTCTAACTTCCGCCTTAGCTCGGATGCTTCGGTGGCATGGGCAGCTGACGCCTGTTTTGCAGCTTGTTTATTCAAACAGATATGTGTGTTAGTCTCCTGCATGAGTTATTAGATCCTATGTTCGGTTTTTCTTTCCGAACACCGAACAGAGTCTCAGGGGCTACTATCTATACACAGACATTCTTTTATACAGCTAAAAAGACACTGTAAGGCACATACCTCAAAGCCTCTTAAAAGGCTAGTGTAGGCTTCGCGTAGTCCGCTTTTCACGGACTGAACCTTTTCAATCACCATAACCATAAGGGTACGACGTTCTTCCACAATGGTGGTGCTCTGAAGCGCTCTCACTGAGTGTCCGGCGCCTCCGCATTGACAGAGGACGCTGGTGTTGTAGGCGCACCCCCTTCTAGCAAGAAGGGTTGCTCATCTGTCTCCGGAACTGTATGGGTTTCCAGAACGACATTGGGATGGGGGACAAACTGGACATGGTCCCCATCTCCAGTCTCCATGGGGGTCAGTTCCCCCATGTTCTCGGCAGCCGAGGTGTCACCCCTCGACACCGTCTTGGCAGCCTCCGGCACCTCTCCTTGTTTTGGGAGGATCCTTTGGGACGACACCTCGGTGTTATCCGCTGCAATGGGGGAGGAAGCTGGTGGAGGCGACTCGCTCTCCATCATGTTCGGACCCAACGATTTCCCAGAAGAGGAAGATTGCTGAGGGAGGACATGAACCGGACTGCAGCATGCAATTTAAATGCATTACAACCATAGGACAGAAAAACCAGATATATATATATACCTTTGAGTACTTACAATCCGGCCAGGGGCTTCGGCCTGGGGCGCCAATCATCGGCGTCCGACTCGGAGTCATCCGCAAGGGAGGTCCTCCCTTTCTTGGACACTTCCGCCTCTAGTTCGGCGGAAGCTGCCCTCTTCTTCTTCTCCCTCTTAGGAGGGGTCGCTCTCTTCCTCCTCCTCTTCCTCTTTGTCAGGGGAGGAGAGAGTTTCGGTGTCTTCAGACACTACGTAAGAGGCACCTTTATGGCGGAGGCCACTCTTGGCCTCCTTGCCCTTCTCCTTGGCCTTCTTTTCCGGCGCCTGGTACAGCACCGGGACTAGCATCCTCATCAACCGAGGAATAGCTGAGTCTTCGGGCAGCGGAGCCGAACAGTGAATCCGTTCTGCTTTCTTTGTCCAGCCGTGTGAAAGAAAATGCAAAGTTTAGCGTGCTCCTTGGACTCGCAAAGTAAGGTTATCAAAGAACTTACGGGGGTCACAACATGGGTGCTGTCGTAGCCGAGGTCCTCGGTTGTCTCCAGCCATGACTTCTGGTTCTTGAAGAGCAGCTTCCACATGTCTTCGTGCTTTGTGCCGAAGAACCACTACAGGTTCTGGGGACCGGCCGGGTTGAACTCCCACATGAACTCTTGACGCGCCTGACAGGGGAGAATCTGGCAGAAGAGCATCACCTGTATCATGCTGGCGAGACTGGTATTTTTATCTACCATGCTCTTGATGCGCTTCTGCAACATCATCACCACGTCAGACGACGCCCAGTCCAGGCCCTTGTTGAGCCAGGACGCCAGCCGCATTGGGGGTCCGGACTTGAACTCCATAGGAGCAGCCCATGTGGAGTCACGGGGTTCTGTGACATAGAACCACCCCTACTGCCATCCCTTCACGGTCTCCACGAAGGTGCCCTTGGACCAAGTGACATTGGGAATTTTGCTCACCATAGCGCCACCACAATCCGTGTGTTGGCCGTCCACCACTTTCGGCTTCACGTTGAAGACCTTGAGCCATATGCCAAAGTGGGGGGGAAATGCGGAGGAATGCCTCGCATACGACGATAAACGCCGAAATGTTGAGGAAGGAATTCGGGGCTAGATCATGAAAATCTAACCCGTAGTAGAACATGAGGCCGGGGACGAAAGGATGAAGGGGAAACCCGGTCCGCGGAGGAAGCGAGGGATAAAAACTACCCTCTCATTAGGCTTTAGTGTGGGGATGATCTGCTTTTTGGCCGGGAGCCAGTGAGCGATCTCCTTGGCCGGATACCCCGCTTCCCGGAGCTCCTTGATGTTTCTCTTCATGACGGAGGAAGCCATCCACTTTCCCTGCGCTCTGAATCCAGACATGGCTGGAGTACTTTTTGGGAATGGAGAGGGTTGAAGCTTGGGCGCTGGAGCTTGAGGACGGATGGGCTGAGGAAGGGGAAGGTGTGGGCTATAAAAGGGGGGAATCTTATCTCCTTATAAAGGCGGTGAATATCATGCGTCCCCCACGAGCCTTAAAGCTCGCCTATTTCCAAGGGGTCATGCGAAACGGTACAGTTGGGTTTCCCAAACCCGTATTGATGATAATCCCGTAATAAGGGGCACGATCTCTGCTTTGACAAGACGTGTCGTCGGTGGTTGCGTCTCGAAACGCAAAACGGGAGGTCGAAAAAGGGTTTGAAATAATAAAATGGCAGGACGTAACGTCTCACCAGTAAAATCTTCAGAGGACAGAACTTATCTGTATTCTGCCCTTGTGATTCGAAGGTATGACTATTGTACAGAGCCGGATATAGTATTGATGATCAACTACTTTGAAGTATTCGAAGGAGGAACCCGCATTGCAATGCTGATGACAATCTACGCGCCGGACACGTCGTCATTGAAGACTGGTTCAGGGGCTACTGAGGGAGTCCGGGATTACGGGGTCCTCGGGCGTCCAGGCTATGTGATATGGGCGGGACTAATGGGCCGTGGAGATACAAGACGGAAGACTTTCCCCGTGTCTAGATGGGACTCTCTTTGGCGTGGAAGGCAAGCTTAGCGTGCGGATATGAAGTTTCCTTTCTCCGTAAACCGACTCTGTACAAGCCCTAGCCCCCTCTGGTGTCTATATAAACCAGAGGGTTTAGTCCATAGAGGCAATCATAATCGTACAAGCTAGACAATTAGGGTTTAGCCATTACGATCTCGTCGTAGATCAACTCTTGTAACCCCTATACTCATCAAAGTCAATCAAGCAGGAACTAGGGTATTACCTCCATCAAGAGGGCCCGAACCTGGGTAAACACCGTGTCCCCTGCCACCTGTTACCTTTGATCCTTAGACGCACAGTTCGGAACCCTCTACCCGAGATCTGCCGGTTTTGACACCGACAGCCCCCTCTAGTCAACTATATCGATCCTTTCACCAAGTCTGGACCTAAGCCTGAGACCTAGTGCTTCTACTGTAAAGGGACTGGTCACTGGAAGCGGATCTGCCCCAAGTATTTGGCGGATAAGAAGGATGGCAAAGTGAAAGGTACATTTGATATACATGTTATTGATGTTTACCTTACTAATGCTCGTAGTAGCGCTTAGGTATTTGATACTGGTTTTGTTGCTCATATTTGCAACTCGAAACAAGGGCTACGGATTAAACAAAGATTAGCTAATGACGAGGTGACGATGCGCGTGGGAAATGGTTCCAAAGTCGATGAGATCGCCGTCGGCACGCTACCTCTACATCTACCTTCGGGATTAGTTTTAGACCTAAATAATTGTTATTTGGTGCCAGCGTTAAGCATGAATATTATATATGGATCTTGTTTGATGCGAGACGGTTATTCATTTAAATCAGAGAATAATGGTTGTTCTATTTATATGACTAATATCTTTTATGGTCATGCACCATTGATGAGTGGTCTATTTTTGTTGAATCTCGATAGTTGTGATACACATATTCATAGTATTGAAGTTTAATAATGATAGTGCAACTTATTTTTGGCACTGCTGTTTAGGTCATATTGGTGTAAAGTGCATGAAGAAACTCCATGCTGATGGACTTTTGGAATCACTTGATGCTTGTGAACCATGCCTCATGGGCAAGATGACTAAGACTCCGTTCTCCGGAACAATGGAGTGAGCAACATACTTGTTGGAAATAATACATACTTATGTATGCGGTCCGATGAGTGTTGAGGCTCGCGGCAGGTATCGTTATTTTCTGACCTTCACAAATGATTTGAGCAAATATGGGTATATCTACTTGATGAAACATAAGTCTGAAACATTTGAAAAGTTCAAAGAATTTCAGAGTGAAGTGGAAAATCATCGTAACAAGAAAAATAAAATTTCTACGATCTGATTGTGGATGTGAATATTTGAGTTATGAGTTTGGTCTTCATTTGAAACAATGTAGAATAGTTTCGCAACTCACGCCACCTGGAATACCACAATGTAATGGTGTGTCTGAACATCGTAACCGCACTTTATTAGATATGGTGCAATCTATGATGTCTCTTACTGATTTACCGCTATCGTTTTGGGGTTATGCTTTAGAGACGGCTGCATTCACGTTAAATAGGGCACCATCTAAATCCGTTGAGATGACACCATATGAACTGTGGTTTGGCAAGAAACCCAAGTTGTCGTTTCTTAAAGTTTGGGGCTGCGATGCTTATGTGAAAAAGTTTCAACCTGATAGGCTCGAACCCAAATCGGAGAAATGTGTCTTTATAGGATACCCAAAGGAGACTGTTGGGTTCACCTTCTATCACAGATCCGAAGGCAAGATATTCTTTGCTAAGAATGGATCCTTTCTAGAGGAGTTTCTCTCGAAAGAAGTGAGTGGGAGGAAAGTAGAACTTGATGAGGTAATTGTACCTTCTCCAGAATTGGTAAGTAGTTAATCACAGAAATCAGTTCCAATGATTCCTACACCAATTAGTGAGGAAGCCAATGATGATGATCATGAAACTTCTGATCAATTTACTACCGAACCTTATAGGTCAACCAGAGTAAGATCCGCACCAGAGTGATATGGTAATCCTGTTCTGGAGGTCATGTTACTTGACCATCACAAACCTATGAACTATGAGGAAGCGATAATGAGCCCAGATTCCGCGAAATGGCTTGAGGCCATGAAATTTGAGATGTGATCCATGTATGAGAACAAAGTGTGGACTTTGGTTGACTTTCCCGATGATTGGCAAGCCATAGAGAATAAATGGATCTTCAAGAAGAAGACTACCGCTGACGGTAATGTTACTGTCTAAAAAGCTCGACTTGTTGCAAAAGGTTTTCGACAAGTTCAAGGAGTTGACTACGATGAGACCTTATCACCCGTAGCGATGCTTAAGTCTGTCCAAATCATGTTAGCAATTGCCGCATTTTATGATTATGAAATTTGGCAAATGGATGTCAAAACTGCATCCCTCAATGGATATCTTAATGAAGAGTTGTATATGATGCAACCAGAAGGTTTTGTCGATCCAAAAGGTGCTAACAAAGTGTGCAAACTCCAGCGATCCATTTATGGACCGGTGCAAGCCTCTCGGAGTTGGAATATACGCTTTGATAGTGTGATCAAAGCATATGGTTTTATACAGACTTTTGGAGAAGCCTGTATTTACAAGAAAGTGAGTGGGAGCTCTGTAGAATTTCTGATATTATATGTTGATGACATATTGTTGATCGGAAATGATACTGAATTTCCGAACGGCATAAAAGGATACTTGAATAAGAATTTTTCGATGAAAGACCTCGGTGAAGCTGCTTATATATTGGGCATCAAGATCTATAGAGATAGATCAAGACGCTTAATTGGACTTTCACAAAGCACATACCTTGATAATGTTTTGAAGAAGTTCAAAATAGATCAGTCAAAGAAAGGGTTGTTGCCTGTGTTACAAGGTGTGAAGTTGAGTCAGACTCAATGCCCGACCACTTTAGAAGATAGAGAGAAAATGAAAGTCATTCCCTATGCCTCAACCATAGGTTCTATCATGCATGCAATGTTGTGTACCATATCTGATGTGTGCCTTGCTATTAGTTTAGCAGGGAGGTACCAAAGTAATCCAAGGGTGGATCACTGGACAACGGACAAGAACATCCTGAAATAACTGAAAAGGACTAAGGATATGTTTCTCGTTTATGGAGGTGACAAAGAGCTCGTCGTAAATGGTTACGTCGATGCAAGCTTTGACACTGATCCGGCTGACTCTAAGTCCCAAAACGGATACATATTTATATTGAATGGTGGAGCTGTAAGTTGGTGTAGTTCCAAGCAGAGCGTCGTGGAGGAATCTACGTGTGAAGCGGAGTACATAGCTGCTTCAGAAGCAGCAAATGAAGGAGTCTAGATGAAGGAGTTCATATCCGATCTAGGTGTCATACCTAGTGCATCGGGTCCAATGAAAATATTTTGTGACAATACTGGTGCAATTGCCTTGGCAAAAGAATCCAGATTTCACAAGAGAACCAAGCACATCAAGAGACGCTTCAATTCCATCTGCAATCAAGTCAAGGAGGGAGACATAGAGATTTTCAAGATACACACGGATCTGAATGTTGCAGACCCGTTGACTAAGCCTCTCTCACGAGCAAAACATGATCAACACCAAGACTCCATGGGTGTTAGAATCATTACTATCTAATCTAGATTATTGACTCTGGTGCAAGTGGGAGACTGAAGGAAATATGCCCTAGAGGCAATAATAAAGTTGTTATTTATATTTCCTTATATCATGATGAATGTCCATTATTCATGCTAGAATTGTATTAACCGGAAACTTAGTACATGTGTGAATACATAGACAAACAGAGTGTCCCTAGTATGCCTGTACTTGACTAGCTTGTTAATCAAAGATGGTTATGTTTCCTAACCATAGGCATGTGTTGCCATTTGATGAATGGGATCACATAATTAGAGAATGATGTGATGGACAAGACCCGTCCGTTAGCTTAGCATAATGATTGTTTAGCTTTATTGCTATTGCTTTCTTCATGACTTATACATGTTCCTCTGACTATGATATTATGCAACTCCTGAATGCCGAAGGAACACCTTGTGTGCTATCAAACATCACAACATAACTGGGTGATTATAAAGATGCTCTACAGGTGTCTCCGATGGTGTTTGTTGAGTTGGCATAGATCGAGATTAGGATTTGTCACTCCGTGTATCGGAGAGGTATCTCTTGGCCCTCTTGGTAATGCACATCACTATGAGCCTTGCAAGCAATGTGTCTAATGAGATAGCCACGGGATCATGCATTACGGAATGAGTAAAGAGACTTGCCGGTAACGAGGTTGAACTAGGTATGATGATACCGACGATTGAATCTCGATCAAGTAACATACCGATGACAAAGGGAACAACATATGTTGTTATGCGGTTTGACCGATAAAGATCTTCGTAGAATATGTAGGAACCAATATGACCATCCAGGTTCCGCTACTGGTTATTGACCGGAGATGTGTCTCGGTCATGTCTACATAGTTCTCGAACCCGTAGGATCCGCACGCTTAACATTCAATGACGATTTGTATTATGAGTTATGTGATTTGATGAACCGAAATTTGTTCAAAGTCCCATATGAGATCACGGACATGACAAGGAGTCTCCAAATGGTCGAGACATAAAGATTAATATATTGGAAGGTTATGTTTGGACATCGGAATGGTTTCAGAAAGGTTCAGACATTTTTCGGAGTACCGGGAGGTTACCGAAACCCCCCGGGGGGGTAATGGGCCTTCATGGGCCCTAGTGGAAGAGAGGAGGCGGCGGACAGGTGGAGGCGCGCCCCTCCAAGCCCAATACGAATAGGACTAGGGTTGGGGGTGCCCCCCCTCCCCCCTTTCTTTCTTCTCCTCCTTCTCTTTCCCCCTTCCCCCTTCTTCGGAAAGGAAGGGGGGCGAATCCTACTTGGACCGAGAGTCCAAGTAGGACTCCCCCCCTTGGCGCGCCCCCTCTAGGGTCGGCCTCCTCTCCTCCCCCTTTATATACGTGGGAGGGGGCACCTCAAAGGCACACCAAGTCTTCTCTGAGTCATGTGCGGTGCCCCCTCCATAGTTACACACCTTGGTCATATCATCGTAGTGCCTAGGCGAAGCCCTGCGCCGGTAAATTCATCATCACTGTCGCCACGCCGTCGTGCTGACAAAACTCTCCCTCAGCCTCAATTGGATCAAGAGTTCGAGTGACGTCATCGAGCTAAACGTGTGCTGATCACGGAGGTGTCGTACGTTCGGTGCTTGGATCGGTCGGATCGCGAAGACGTTCGACTACATCAACCGCGCTACTAAACGCTTCCGCTTTTGGTCTATGAAGGTATGTGGACACACTCTCCCCGCTCTTTGCTATGCATCTCCTAGATAGATCTTGCATGATCGTAGGTAAATTTTTTGAAATACTGCATTCCCCAACAGGTCGATGTGTGGAGTAATAGTAGTAGATGCAGGCAGGATTCGGTCTACTTGATACGGATGTGATGCCTATATACATGATCATTGCCTTGGATATCGTCATAACTTTGCGCTTTTCTATCAATTGCTCGGCAGTAATTTGTTCACCCACCATAATATTTTCTATCTTGAGAGAAGCCTCTAGTGAAACCTATGGCCCCCGGGTCTACTTTCCGTCATATAAGTTTCCAATCTACAATTTTAGTTTCCTATTTACTTTCTTTGCAATCTTTTACTTTCCGTTCCATAAACCAAAAATATTACTTTACCATTTATCCATATATATCATATCTCACTTTGCAAATAACCGTGAAGGGATTGACAACCCCTTTATCGCGTTGGGTGCAAGTTGGTGTTTGTTTGTGCATGTATTCGGTGGCTTGTGCATTGTCTCCTACTGGATTGATACCTTGGTTCTCAAAATTGAGGGAAATACTTACTCTACTTTGCTACATCACCCTTTCCTCTTCATGGAAAAAACCAACGCACGCTCAAGAGGTAGCAACCCGCAAGGTTACCTTAATAACCCTTAGTTTCCTTAGGGACACCGAAGCAAGGGGGGTTGGATTGTAGATGAGAGACAAGTTATTTTAGCATGTTTCCCAATTTAAGGAATACATGCCTACGTGGTTTGAGATAATCTTGGAGTCACACTGTTAGTGCACTAGTATTGATTTACTCTATCTTGACAATATCCACTCCATGCCTACATTTTCTATCACTGCTTGCTCTCTTTAAAAATACTTGATACCTAGCAACTGCTAGGTACTTGTTGCTTGTTACCGTGCTCTATGTTACTCTATTGCAACCTACACCAAGCAATCAACTTGTTTACTTAGTAAGGTAAACACTAAAAGTGCAAAGATAGTTTTGTGAGTGGCACACATAACTTGAAATAGTAGGAAACCAACCTTTAACTCCCACGATATACTCAATACTTCCACATCCACATTGGAAAGTGCTACAATAATTCCCTACACTTGGGGATTTTCACTGTTCTTCACCATGCAGGATTTAGAATCTCTTCGGGCTAGATATCTTCAGTGTCCAGATGCAAAAGATGTGGCAAAGATGTATGAACAAGGGTGTAGTCAAGGACATGTTTAAGCGCTGAGACATGACACATTGGATGAATAAGGTTGTTGGGTGGCAAGTTCAACTTATAGGTTGCTGGTCTAATATGTTTCACAATCTTATAAGGACCATAGAACTTGAATGCCAGTAGAGTACATGGCATGTTGACCAAAGAGCTTTGTGCATAATGTTAATGTTTGAAAAAATAGAACCCCCAATAGTGAATTCCCTTTGTGACCTATGTTTGGCTATATCAAGCTTCATTTTGAGCTAAGCTCTGTCCAAATGTTGCTGCAAATATTGGGAGTACACATGCCTCTGCTTAGGCCTGGGTGTTCGGTAGAAACCGAATTTTCAGTTTCGGATGTTCGGTTTTTTTTGCAATTCAGATAGCAAAGGAGAAAACCAAAATAGGCACTAAAAATGAGCTAACCGATTTTTTGGTTCGGTATTCGATTTTAACCAAATTATGGATCATGTACAGAAAATGCATGTTCAAAACATACTTTGTCAGCAGGTACGACTTTTGTAGAATTTTTTTGACACAAATGCATAATTTTAAAATGTATATAACATTTTTCACATCACATGATTATAAAATATCACACGCACCTCAGATATAAGCATTTCAGAATAGTGACATAATTATAATTTCATTACCATGCCTATGCTATTTGGAGAGATTCCACTATTGAAATTATGAATCCCGGTCCTTTATTCTTCAGAAACACAACTTCATTTTCCCGCTTTATTGTTATTTTATATTCATATATTTTTACTTTTGCATGAGAAAATAAATTCCAAACGCTTGATATGCCAATCTCACTAGACAAGATGGGGACTGACGTTAAGATAATTGTCAACTAAAATACTTTTACTAGTGGAAACGAAGTTGTGTTTCTGAAGAATAAATTATCGGGATTCATAATTTCACTAGTGGAATCTCTCCAGATAACATAGGCATGGTAAAAAAATACAATTATGTATCAATTAACTACTGACTCCACTTCAATACCAAAATCTATCATGCATCTGAAAGTATTAAGTAATAAAACAGAGCATTGCATTAAGCTGGGTGACATTATATTGACTATATATTCTCTTTACCTTCGGTGCATCACCAAGACAACTATGCAACTACCTTTTTATCCTTAGTGGCAATAACAAACTACAAAGCTTTTTATCTTTCTATCACTAAGATAGGTTAGTTGCAAGATTAAACCCAACCAACATACACAACTCCTCTTGGAGATCATTCATCTAAACATGGTGAGTGCAAGACTAATAGATCCATAACAATAGCTATATGACATCTACCCAGCATGTTATTCAATACAAATATCAAATGAGATGCCTAACAGGATTGTGATCAATCTGATGTCATTCACGGTGTGTTTATTATGGTGTGATGAATTTCCAGTTCTTGATCATAATATATATGAATTTTTTATTTGGTTTGTACTAGTTGTTTTCTACATGATTTACTGTAGCGACCCGACCCGAATGGATCAAGTCTACTGTGCTCCGGTGTCATCCCTGGATCAGTAATGCCGACACCACACAGTACATTGAAGGATTTATAGCAGAGTGGCAATCACACACTTATTACATCGGTGTCTCAAAAGAGAACTTATTACAATAATATGGCTTAAGGCCATCTAATATCGATAACAGCGGAAGACTTGGAAGATAAATGGGTCCATCAACTCCAACGGCATCACTGAGTATAGAACCACGACCTAAAAGCACCTTAATCGTCGTCTGAAAAGTCTGCAACATTAATGTTACAGCCCGAAAACGGGTCAGCACATGGAATATGCTGGCAAGGTAACACATAGAGAGTAATGGAATGAAACAGCTATACTATATGCATATTTGGCTGGTGGAAAGCTCTATGGTTACTATTTTGCGTAAAGCCAATTTTTCCCTACTGCAAAGGAATAAATTAATTTAACTATCATGGTGGTTGTTAAACATTGAGAATGGTTGACAGCATTCTCAATCCCAATTAAAAGTAGTCATTAATAACCCAACAATATTAATTTAGAAGTAACATGTTGAGATTCACATGATATTCAAGTACTAGATACTCAAGATTGTCCATAACCGGGGACATGGCTAATCATGATTAGTTTATTACACTCTGCAGAGGTTTGCGCACTTTTCCCCACAAGACTCGATCGCCTCCGTTGGATTTCTCGCACTACATGGTGTTTGAGAAACAGATGACCGAGACATAGTCTTTCAGAAGCGCTAGCACCTTACGATGGAGTAGACCGTGAAGGAAATATGCCCTAGAGGCAATAATAAAGTTATTATTTATTTCCTTATATCATGATAAATGTTTATTATTCATGCTAGAATTGTATTAACCGGAAACATAATACATGTGTGAATACATAGACCAACAGAGTGTCACTAGTATGCCTCTACTTGACTAGCTCGTTAATCAAAGATGGTTATGTTTCCTAACCATGAACAAAGAGTTGTTATTTGATTAACGAGGTCACATCATTAGTAGAATGATCTGATTGACATGACCCATTCCATTAGCTTAGCACCCGATCGTTTAGTATGTTGCTATTGCTTTCTTCATGACTTATACATGTTCCTGTAACTATGAGATTATGCAACTCCCGTTTACCGGAGGAACACTTTGGGTACTACCAAACGTCACAACGTAACTGGGTGATTATAAAGGAGTACTACAGGTGTCTCCAATGGTAGATGTTGGGTTGGCGTATTTCGAGATTAGGGTTTGTCACTCCGATTGTCGGAGAGGTATCTCTGGGCCCTCTCGGTAATACACATCACATAAGCCTTGCAAGCATTATAACTAAGATGTTAGTTGTGAGATGATGTATTACGGAACGAGTAAAGAGACTTGCCAGTAACGAGATTGAACTAGGTATTGGATACCGACGATCGAATCTCGGGCAAGTAACATACCGATGACAAAGGGAACAACGTATGTTGTTATGCGGTCTGACCGATAAAGATCTTCGTAGAATATGTAGGAGCCAATATGGGCATCCAGGTCCCGCTATTGGTTATTGACCGGAGACGTGTCTCGGTCATGTCTACATTGTTCTCGAACCGTAGGGTCCGCACGCTTAACGTTACGATGACAGTTATTATGAGTTTATGCATTTTGATGTACCGAAGGTTGTTCGGAGTCCCGGATGAGATCACGGACATGACGAGGAGTCTCGAAATGGTTGAGACGTAAAGATTGATATATTGGAAGCCTATGTTTGGACATCGGAAGTGTTCCGGGTGAAATCGGGATTTTACCGGATTACCGGGAGGGTTACCGGAACCCCCCGGGAGCCAAATGGGCCAACATGGGCCTTAGTGGAAAGGTGAGAGGGCAGCCCACATAGGGCTGCGCCTCCCCCCTCTCCCTAGTCCTATTAGGACTAGGAGAGGGGCCGGCCACCTCTCTCTCTCTCCCCTTTAAGGATTCCTAGTTGGACTAGGATTGGAGGGGGGAGTCTTACTCCCGGTAGGAGTAGGACTCCTCCTGCGCCTCCCTCTCTATGGCCGGCCAGCCTCCCTCCCTCCAACCTTTATATACGGGGGCAGGGGACACCCCAAGACACACAAGTTGATCCTTGAGATCGTTCCTTAGCCGTGTGCGGTGCCCCCTGCCACCAAATTCCACCTCGATCGTACCGTTGTAGTGCTTAGGCGAAGCCCTGCGTTGGTAGTACATCAAGATCGTCATCACGCCGTCGTGCTGACGAAACTCTTCCTCGACGCTTTGCTGGATGGAGCCCGGGGAACGTCATCGAGCTGAACGTGTGCTAAGAACTCGGAGGTGCCGGAGTAACGGTGCTTGGATCGGTCAGATCGGGAAGAAGACGTACGACTACTTCCTCTACGTTGTGTGATCGCTTCCGCAGTCGGTCTGCGTTGGTACGTAGACAACACTCTCCCCTCTCGTTGCTGTGCATCACCATGATCTTGCGTGTGCGTAGGAAATTTTTTGAAATTACTGCGTTCCCCAACAGTGGTATCAGAGCCTAGGTTTTATGATTTGATGTTATATGCACGAGTAGAACACAAGTGAGTTGTGGGCGATACAAGTCATACTTCCTACCAGCATGTCATACTTTGGTTCGGCGGTATTGTTGGTTGAGACGATCCGGACCAACCTTACGCGTACTCTTACGCGAGACCGGTTCCCTCGACGTGCTTTGCACATAGATGGCTTGCGGAAGACTGTCTCTCCAACTTTAGTTGAACCAAGTGTGACTACGCCCGGTCCTTGAGAAGGTTAAAACGGAGTCTATTTGACGAACTATCGTTGTGGTTTTGATGCGTAGGTGAGATGAGTTCTTACTTAAGCCCGTAGCAGCCACGTAAAACTTGCAACAACAAAGTAGAGGACGTCTAACTTGTTTTTGCAGGGCATGTTGTGATGTGATATGGTCAAGGCATGATGCTGATTTTATTGTATGAGATGATCATGTTTTGTAACCGAGTTATCGGCAACTGGCAGGAGCCATATGGTTGTCGCTTTATTGTATGCAATGCAATCGCGATGTAATGCTTTACTTTATTACTAAGCGGTAGTGATAGTCATGGAAGCATAAGATTGGCAAGACGACAACGATGCTACGATGGAGATCAAGGTGTCGCGCCGGTGACGATGGTGATCATGACGGTGCTTCGGAGATGGAGATCACAAGCACAAGATGATGATGGCCATATCATATCACTTATATTGATTGCATGTGATGTTTATCCTTTTATGCATCTTATCTTGCTTTGATTGACGGTAGCATTATAAGATGATCTCTCACTAAATTATCAAGAAGTGTTCTCCCTGAGTATGCACCGTTGCCAAAGTTCGTCGTGCCCAGACACCACGTGATGATCGGGTGTGATAAGCTCTACGTCCAAATACAACGGGTGCAAAACAGTTGCACACGCAGAATACTCAGGTTATACTTGACGAGCCAAGCATATACAGATATGGCCTCGGAACACGGAGACCGAAAGGTCGAGCGTGAATAATATAGTAGATATGATCAACATATTGATGTTCACCATTGAAAACTACTCCATCTCACGTGATGATCGGTTATGGTTTAGTTGATTTGGATCACGTGATCACTTAGAGGATTAGAGGGATGCCTATCTAAGTGGGAGTTCTTAAGTAATATGATTAAATTGAACTTAAATTTATCATGAACTTAGTCCTGGTAGTATTTTGCAAATCATGTTGTAGATCAATAGCTCGCGTTGTTGCTTCCCTATGTTTATTTTGATATGTTCCTAGAGAAAATTGTGTTGAAAGATGTTAGTAGCAATGATGCGGATTGGATCCGTGATCTGAGGTTTATCCTCATTGCTGCACAGAAGAATTATGTCCTTGATGCACCGCTAGGTGACAGACCTATTGCAGGAGCAGATACAGACGTTATGAACGTTTGGCTAGCTCAATATGATGACTACTTGATAGTTTAGTGCACCATGCTTAACAGCTTAGAATCGGGACTTCAAAGACGTTTTGAACGTCATGGACCATATGAGATGTTCCAGGAGTTGAAGTTAATATTTCAAGAAAATACCCGAGTTGAGAGATATGAAGTCTCCAACAAGTTCTATAGCTGAAAGATGGAGGAGAATCGCTCAACTAGTGAGCATGTGCCCAGATTGTCTGAGTACTACAATCGCTTGAATCAAGTGGGAGTTAATCTTCCAGATAAAATAGTGATTGACAGAATTCTCTAGTCACCATCACCAAGTTAGTAGAACTTCGTGATGAACTATAATATGCAAGGGATAACGGAAACAACTCCCAAGCTCTTCGTGATGCTGAAATCAACGAAGGTAGAAATCAAGAAAAACATCAAGTGTTGATGGTTGACAAGATCACTAGTTTCAAGAAAAGGGCAAAGGGAAGAAGGGGAACTTCAAAAGAACGGCAAGCAAGTTGCTACTCATGTGAAGAAGCCCAAGTCTGGTCCTAAGCCTGAGACAAAGTGCTTCTACTGCAAAGGGACTGGTTACTGGAAGCGGAACTACCCCAAGTGATTGGCGGATAAGAAGGATGGCAAAGTGAACATAAGTATATTTGATATACATGTTATTGATGTGTACTTTACTAGTGTTTATAGCAAACCATCAGTATTTGATACTAGTTCAGTTGCTAAGAGTAGTAACTCGAAACGGGAGTTGCAGAATAAACAGAGACTAGTTAAGGGTGAAGTGACGATGTGTGTTGGAAGTGGTTCCAAGATTGATATGATCATCATCGCACACTCCCTATAATTTCGGGATTAGTGTTAAACCTAAATAAGTGTTATTTGGTGTTTGCGTTGAACATGAATATGATTTGATCATGTTTATTGTAATACGGTTATTCATTTAAGTAAGAGAATAAATTGTTGTTCTATTTACATGAATAAAACCTAATATGGTTACACACCCAATGAAAATAGTTCATTGGATCTCGATCTTAATAATACACATATTCATAATATTGAAACCAAAAGATGCAAAGTTAATAATGATAGTGCAACTTATTTGTGGCACTGCCGTTTAGGTCATATCGGTGTAAAGCGCATGAAGAAACTCCATACTGATGGGCTTTTGGAACCACTTGATTATGAATCACTTGGTACTTGCGAACCGTGCCTCATAGGCAAGATGACTAAAACACCGTTCTCCGGTACTATGGAGAGAGCAACAGATTTGTTGGAAATCATACATACCGATGTATGTGGTCCGATGAATATTGAGGCTCGTGGCGGATATCGTTATTTTCTCACCTTCACAGATGATTTAAGCAGATATGCGTATATCTACTTGATGAAACATAAGTCTGAAACATTTGAAAAGTTTAAAGAATTTCAGAGTGAAGTGAAAAACATCGTGACAAGAAAATAAAGTTTCTACGATCTGATCGCGGAGACAAATATTTGAGTTACGAGTTTGGTCTTCAGTTAAAACAATGTGAAATAGTTTCACTACTCACGCCACCTGGAACACCACATCATAATGGTGTGTCCGAACGTCATAACCGTACTTTATTGGATATAGTGCAATCTATGATGTCTCTTACCGATTTACCACTATTGTTTTTGGGTCATGCATTAGAGACAGCTGCATTCACGTTAAAAAGGGGCACCATCTATATCCGTCGAGACGACGCCTTATGAACTATGGTTTGGCGAGAAACCAAAGTTGTCGTTTCTTAAAGTTTGGGGTTGCAATGCTTATATGAAAAAGTTTCATCCTGATAAAGCTCAAAACTCAAATCGAAGAAGTGCATCTTCATAGGATATCCAAAGGAAACTATTGGATACACCTTCTATCACAGATCCGAAGGCAAGACTTTTTGTTGCTAAATTCGGAAACTTTCTGGAGAAGGAGTTTCTCTCGAAAGAAGTGAGTAGGAGGAAAGTAGAACTTGACGAGGTAACTGTACCTGCTCCCTTATTGGAAAGTAGTACATCACAGAAAAATGTTTTCTGTGACACCTACACCAGTTAGTGAGGAAGCTAATGATGATGATCATGAAACTTCAGAACAAGACACTACTGAACCTCGTAGATCAACCAGAGTAAGATCCGCGCCAGAGTGGTACGGTAATCCTGTTCTGGAAGTCATGCTACTAGATCATGATGATCCTACGAACTATGAAGAAGCGATGGTGAGCCCAGATTCCGCAAAGTGGCTTGAAGCCATGAAATCTGAGATATGATCCATGTATGAGAACAAAGTTTGGACTTTGGTTGACTTGCCCGATGATCGGCAAGCAATTAAGAAAAAATGGATCTTCAAGAGGAAGACGGACGCTGATAGTAGTGTTACTATCTACAAAGCTAGAATTGTCGCAAAAGGTTTTCGACAAGTTCAAAGTGTTGACTACGATGAGTTTTTCTCACTCGTATCTATGCTTAAGTCTGTCCGAATCATGTTAGCAATTGCCGCATTTTATGAAAACTGGCAAATGGATAAACAAAACGGCATTCCTTAATGGATTTATTAAAGAAGAGTTGTATATGATGCAACAGAAGGTTTTGTCAATCCGAAAGGTGCTAACAAAATGTGCAAGCTCCAGCGATCCATCTGTGGACTGGTGCAAGCATCTCGGAGTTGGAATATACGCTTTGATGAGTTGATCAAAGCATATAGTTTTATACAGACTTGTGGTGAAGCCTGTATTTACAAGAAAGTGAGTGGGAGCACTACAGCATTTCTGATAAGTATATGTGAATGACATATTGTTGATCGGGAATAATGTAGAATTATTCTGTAAAGCATAAAGGAGTGTTTGAAAGGAGTTTTTCAAAGAAAGACTTCGGTGAAGCTGCTTACATATTGAGCATCAAGATCTATAGAGATAGATCAAGACGCTTGATAAGTTTTTTCAATGAGTACATACCTTGACAAGATTTTGAAGTAGTTCAAAATGAAACAGTCAAAGAAAGAGTTCTTGCCTGTGTCATAAGGTGTGAAGTTGAGTAAGACTCAAAGCCCGACCACGGCAGAAGATAGAAAGAGAATGAAAGTCATTCCCTATGCCTTGGCCATAGGTTCTATAAAGTATGTCATGCTGTATACCAGATCTATTGTATACCCTGCACTGATTTGGCAAGAGAGTACAATAGTGATCTAGGAGTAGATCACTGGACAGCGGTCAGAATTATCCTTAGTGAAATAAGGATATGTTTCTCGATTATGGACGTGATAAAAAGGTTCGTCGTAAAGGGTTACACCGATGCAAGTTTTGACACTAATCTAGATGACTCTAAGTCTCGGTCTAGATACATATTGAAAGTGGGAGCAATTAGCTAGAGTAGCTCCATGCAGAGCATTGTTGACATAGAAATTTGCAAAATACATGTGGATCTGAATGTGGCAGACCCGTTGACTAAGATCCTCTCACAAGCAAAACATGATCACACCTTAGTACTCTTTGGGTGTTAATCACATAGCGATGTGAACTAGATTACTGAATCTAGTAAACCCTTTGAGTGTTGGTCACATGACGATGTGAACCATGGGTGTTAATCACATGGTGATGTGAACTATTGCTGTTAAATCACATGGCGATGTGAACTAGATTATTGACTCTAGTGCAAGTGGGAGACTGAAGGAAATATGCCCTAGAGGCAATAATAAAGTTATTATTTATTTCCTTATATCATGATAAATGTTTATTATTCATGCTAGAATTGTATTAACCGGAAACATAATACATGTGTGAATACATAGACCAACAGAGTGTCACTAGTATGCCTCTACTTGACTAGCTCGTTAATCAAAGATGGTTATGTTTCCTAACCATGAACAAAGAGTTGTTATTTGATTAACGAGGTCACATCATTAGTAGAATGATCTGATTGACATGACCCATTCCATTAGCTTAGCACCCGATCGTTTAGTATGTTGCTATTGCTTTCTTCATGACTTATACATGTTCCTGTAACTATGAGATTATGCAACTCCCGTTTACCGGAGGAACACTTTGGGTACTACCAAACGTCACAACGTAACTGGGTGATTATAAAGGAGTACTACAGGTGTCTCCAATGGTAGATGTTGGGTTGGCGTATTTCGAGATTAGGGTTTGTCACTCCGATTGTCGGAGAGGTATCTCTGGGCCCTCTCGGTAATACACATCACATAAGCCTTGCAAGCATTATAACTAAGATGTTAGTTGTGAGATGATGTATTACGGAACGAGTAAAGAGACTTGCTAGTAACGAGATTGAACTAGGTATTGGATACCGACGATCGAATCTCGGGCAAGTAACATACCGATGACAAAGGGAACAACGTATGTTGTTATGCGGTCTGACCGATAAAGATCTTCGTAGAATATGTAGGAGCCAATATGGGCATCCAGGTCCCGCTATTGGTTATTGACCGGAGACGTGTCTCGGTCATGTCTACATTGTTCTCGAACCGTAGGGTCCGCACGCTTAACGTTACGATGACAGTTATTATGAGTTTATGCATTTTGATGTACCGAAGGTTGTTCGGAGTCCCGGATGAGATCACGGACATGACGAGGAGTCTCGAAATGGTCGAGACGTAAAGATTGATATATTGGAAGCCTATGTTTGGACATCGGAAGTGTTCCGGGTGAAATCGGGATTTTACCGGATTACCGGGAGGGTTACCGGAACCCCCCGGGAGCCAAATGGGCCAACATGGGCCTTAGTGGAAAGGTGAGAGGGCAGCCCACATAGGGCTGCGCCTCCCCCCTCTCCCTAGTCCTATTAGGACTAGGAGAGGGGCCGGCCACCTCTCTCTCTCTCTCCCCTTTAAGGATTCCTAGTTGGACTAGGATTGGAGGGGGGAGTCCTACTCCCGGTAGGAGTAGGACTCGTCCTGCGCCTCCCTCTCTATGGCCGGCCAGCCTCCCTCCCTCCAACCTTTATATACGGGGGCAGGGGACACCCCAAGACACACAAGTTGATCCTTGAGATCGTTCCTTAGCCATGTGCGGTGCCCCCTGCCACCAAATTCCACCTCGATCGTACCGTTGTAGTGCTTAGGCGAAGCCCTGCGTTGGTAGTACATCAAGATCGTCATCACGCCGTCGTGCTGACGAAACTCTTCCTCGACGCTTTGCTGGATCGGAGCCCGGGGAACGTCATCGAGCTGAACGTGTGCTAAGAACTCGGAGGTGCCGGAGTAACGGTGCTTGGATCGGTCGGATCGGGAAGAAGACGTACGACTACTTCCTCTACGTTGTGTGATCGCTTCCGCAGTCGGTCTGTGTTGGTACGTAGACAACACTCTCCCCTCTCGTTGCTGTGCATCACCATGATCTTGCGTGTGCGTAGGAAATTTTTTGAAATTACTGCGTTCCCCAACAGACCGTACCACCTACATCCCCTACATCTGCTAGTCTACCCCTATAAGAGTTCGCACGACTTAGTCAACTATGCCAGAGCCCATATTGGCTTGTGGCTGCACACGTAAGTATTTAGCATGAAAGATCTTATGATCCCTTTGAGCCTGGGTGGCGGTCCAAAATAAAACAAGCAAGTCCTGATAGACATCAGGTGCCTCAATCCACCCAGATGTGTGTTTAAGTTGCCACCTTAGATAAACCATTAAAATTATCAATCTCACATCTGTCATGGATATCACTCACCCAATCCACGTCTACTAGCATAGCATGGCATAATAAGCAAACGTAGAAGTAACTCCCAAAGGTTTCATAGTAACAGGTAATAGGTACTACCTCATCTACTTCCCATCCCACAATTTAATTTAGATCCTAACCATGCAATGTGTGAGGATGGATCTAATGCAATAAAACTGGGTTGTAAAAAAGGTATGATCAAAGTGTTACTTGCCTTGCTGATGATCCGCGAGTCCTAGAGATTCGAAGTAACAGACGGCGCAATCCGGGTAATCTATCGTAGACAAACAACAAGCATACAATAAGTATTCATCTAATGCACAGGTAAAACTCGAACAAGAGATCGAACCAGAAAGTTCAACTTAAGAACTCCGGTTGCAAAGAGAGAAAGAACCGAACAAAGAAACCGAAAACAAACGGCGGAAGAAAACAACTCGGTTCTAGCAAGTTGAAACTAGGTCAAATTTTACAGTAGCAAAAACTGGTTAAAGTTGATTAGTCGGAACGGCGGTTTTAAAACGAAACTCCAGGCGCTTGAATCACCTGATTTCGATAAACGAGCGAGAAAATAGACTAGAACAAAGATCGGATCTGAGATCGCGATCGCGGAATAAATCCGACGAAAAGAAAAAGAAGAACGGTTAAACGAACGGACGTTCGTTAACCTAGAAGAATCCGGTGATCACGTTCGTTAGGACGAACGGTCCGGCGAACGGTCTCTAGGCAACTAAATCGAAAAAGAAGACGAATCCGATCTAGGGTTTCGGAAGAAAACCGAAACGAAAAACCGATCTAGAAAACGAATCGGAAGAGAAGAAAAGAATCGGAACGATTTAGAAGAAACCGATCCGAGGAAAAGAAAAAGATGCGGCGCGGTACCTCCGGCGAGGGGCTCCAGCATCGGCGAGCAAGGGCGGCGGCGGCACAAGGGGGCGGCGGCGGGGCACTAGGGCGGCGGCGCGATGACGCAGGGCGCGGGCGGCGGTGGCTCTAGGCGCTGCGCGGGGTGCGGCTTGGGGCTTGGTTTGATGTGGGTTTAGAGGGGGGGCTTGGGTATTTATATAGGTGAGGGGAGAGGAGACTTGGGGTAGGGGCAAGAAAAAGAGGAGGAAAAAGAGTAGGAGAGGGAGATTGGAAAAGGAAAAGGCAATCGGAGTCCAACTAGGACTCCTAGGCGGCGGCGGCCTTGGCGCCTGCCTGCGCCAGGCGCGCGGCGCGATGGGGAGGGGCCGGCCTGGCCGGCGGCTTGGGCCTTGGCCCAGGCGCGCTGGAATTTTTTTTAAACGGTTTCGCGCGCAGAAAAAAAACAGAAAAGAAAACTAAACGAACTCCAAAACTTCTAAAGTAAATTTTCCTCGACTCCTAAAAATGAGTCGAACAAAATGAACTTTTCTCCGGGCCTAAAATGCAAATTTTGAAAACGCGCATTTTTTCCTATCCAAATAAAGGCAAATGAAACTCCGACAAAACCAATGATCCTTTCTTCAAAATTTGAGAAGAACTCAAATATGAAAATGACGAAATCTCCAACTCTCGCCGAGGGTCCTTGAGTTGCGTGAAATGTCTAGGATCGGCAAAATGCAAGAAAATATGATATGCATGATGATCTAGTGTATAACATTCCAAATTGAAAATTTGGGATGTTACATTTACATATGTCATCCCCAAGTGGACATACCTAAACTTAGAGTTTTTGACCTCCATGGAAGAAGTGGTGATGCATTGTCATCCCCAAGCTTGAGATTTTGCTTGGTTCATCTTTTCGTCTCATCATCATGTCCCTCTGAAGTCTTATTTTTTATCCTCACGAAGCTTTAGCGACTAGGCAACGTGTCTAGTCCACAAAATAATTATAATGTAAGCATGTATATATGTGATGTAGAAAAAACATAATAAATTATTTATCATTAGTACAATACTATGCCAATATAATTGGGTCCTTATGATCCAATATGAGTTTGAAAATAAAATTCATGTATCTAAAAGCAAGTAAAGCACAATTCTGTTTCAGTAGCTCAATCAGCAAACATAGATTTTAGCTTGGGAGCTATGACTCCACGAGAAATTCCAAAAATATTTGCACATACATATGACTCATCATTGCATAATGTGTATAACAATTAAAGAAATTTACTAGCATGTTCCAGCAGAGAGCAGTAAATGCCCGAAGGTCAGCAAAACTGCTTAATACATACCAGAGTGTTATTTTTAGGTATAAAACTGCTTAGCTACATAAGAACTTGAGAGGGGGGATGGAAGCCATTTGCGCAAGAAGGATGGAAGCCATGGGGCAAGGTGGAAGCCACTTGCGCAAGAAGGATGGAAGCCATGGGGCAAGGTGGAAGCCACTTGCGCAAGAAGGATATTAGGGCGCTCACGATCCTGATAATGTGGGAGCTATGAAAGCACCGAAATGGAATTGTGTTCGAGGAGGATTCATCATCGATTGGATTTGTAATGCAGAGAATAGTGAGCAAGGGGAAAGCATGGAGAGCAGCAGGCCTGGTTAAAGAGAATGTGCAAGATTTTCTTGTGGCACTTTTGGTGGGTACAGTAGCAAGTACGTAGCTTCATTAAATAGCGGTGGAGTTAAGGAGCGTATGTAATATGTAACCACCGACATGAAGGGGTTCTTCACCCCATTTCTCCTTTAATATATAGTACGTACAATCGTGCGTATTCAAAAAAAGAACTTGAGAGGGAAATGGACTCTCAGCCTCTCCATCAGCAATGTGGGCAAAGCCCCAAAACCTACCTCACCGGGCCTTATTAAATGTGTAATATCATTTTTCACGAATACGCAAAGCTTGCATATCTTTCATTGATAGGTAGGATAGAATACAAGGTCGGGCATTAAATGTGTAATATCATTCTGTGTGTGTCATGTATTATAATCTTATCACGAATGCTCATATACTTTTAATTTTGAGTTCCTCTCACAGCAAGAAGAAATCCCTCGTAAAAAATAGTTCAAAGGTACGCAGAATATTTTTGGAGGTATCAGTATGCTGTATGCAGCTGTACGACTTGGACAACTTTTATATCCTATAGAACCAGAGCTAGTTTATGATACTACTAACAGTATGGTACGATCAAACCCAATGTCTGATGCGAACAGCTAGAGTAGCTGCGCGTGGACTTCCGCAAACAAGATTAAAAAAACATGGGTATATCCACTAATCACCACTGGAATGAAGATACGCGGAGTGTAACAGTTCCACGCCATCGGCGACAACTTTACTGATGAGCAATGGTGCCAACAAGACACAATTGCTGCAATTACAATCGACTCACATGGACACCTGAACAAAATGCAACAGGAACCCAACCCACTTTAGACAATGGCAAGCCGCTGCCACTACTACGAACTTGACGACCGTAAATGATCTCATGCAACCTTGTTCCACTTTTGCAACATGATATCAGGACATATATGCAGCATATTTCTCAAAAATATTTCATCTGGCAAGAGAAATAGTTTGTCCAGAGAACCATCAACAACGCTGGCAGCTTTGCTGGAGAAGCTTTCCCTCATGAAACCAGCACACGTGAGATCACACCCTGGACCCAGGATGCAGTCTCCCTCAGCTGTTCGTCATCAGACTGGGAACAGCGCCCAAGGAGCTCCGAGTGGAAGTTAGAATTCTTGAGCAGCAGTTTGATGGAAGGTCCTAGCGCATCCGCCAGGTCCCCGACCAAGGCAACTCCAGCTTTCGTCAGACCCTCGTCCCTACAAGGAATTCGAACGATAATATCACCACATTGATCCAGTCCTTTGACAGAGTATCAGACTTTTATGCAGGCACCCGTTTATACAAGTAGAATGCATACATTTACAATGTCAGAAATGAAAAGTTATCTGCTTATAGTTATTTTGAAGTTCATGTTTCCTATCATTTACTCCCTCTGTTCACAAATATAAGATGTTTTGAATATTTCAATATGGCCGACATACAAACTGAAATGAGTGAACAAACACACTAAAACATGTCTATACATCCGACTCAGAAAAATGTTAGAACATCTTATATTTGTGAACGGAGGGAGTCCTTCGGTGTTCTAGTTGAGAATATGACAAATGAAAATGATTGATACATTGACTATGCATTCCGTGTCAAAGGACAGATCGTAAACTCACCTTGATGTCTCTCGCAGGACCAGTTCCGCGAACTGGAAAATATGGCTGGCATAAGGAACCATTAGCTCTGATTTTGAATTTTTGACTCCCTGAAGTATACCTGAATAGGCCTCGAAGATGCTTCGCCTGAGTTCATTTTTATACTCTGTACTGTCATCATCAGGAAGGTCCATGCAAGAACAAAGCTCTGCAGCTCCTTGCAACATAGGCACAGTGTATGGAACATATTTCTCAAAATTCTCACCAATTGTAAGTGCAATATCTCCTATGCATGACAAAATTGGCGGTTTCACAGAACGGTGCAGCTCTGGGCTTGAAAGGTCCTTGAGAAGGGCGGACATGATAGCATCACAGTAAGGGAGTACCTTGTCATCCAGGGCACGACAGATGTCCGCAACCACGCCAACAGAAACACAGCATACTTGATATGCACCAAAATTTTGTAAGCCCATTTCAAGGTACTTGTGAAACTCTGGCATGTATTTCACAAATTCCGGTCCAGTAGCATAAGCAAGAGCACCAATAGCAAGCATTGCTTCTTCATGCACATTAGAATTATCGCATGAAAAAACCCGGAGAAATAACACCATTATTTGGTCAGCAAACTGAATGATTACTGACTTATCATCACAGTTGCTGAACTTCTGAAGGATTACTTGAACAACACCACACAGCAAGGCTTGAAGATCACTTTGCTTTTCCTTGTCCTCAGAGGATGTGATCTGAAACTCAAAGGTCTGGTTTAATCTCTTCAAGATCTCTTGCAATAATAACACAATCATGTTCAGAGTGTCTGCAATGCTGCTGCATCTCACAATCTCATTAAGTGTTTCATATGCAGATGCACAAAGCCTGGAGTTGTTGGAATCAGAACGATCAGCAGTGGCAAGGAGAGCTGATACTAATTGACCAAAGTAGGGTGACAGCACTGATGACATAGACCCTGCATTCTCATAGCCGTGAGCAAGAAAATACAGGGCACCACAGATTTTCTCAGCAACATTAGGGGAGTCTTTGATACTTGTCAACATAATTTCTATAACATGAGGAAGGTTTGCATTTGTCACTACAGAAACGCCACTGGTTGGTGAATGTAGAAACTCAAATGCCCTCGAAAGTGCCCATGCAGTAGTCTCCCTGACATGGTTATTTTGATCCTTGGTTGCATTTAGCAGGAAATCAAAGCCAGCATGAACCAGTGGTGCAAGCTTTTCAACTGAAGGACCTTCAAGAATGGAACCAAATGCAAATGTAGCAGCCTCCCTGCTATGCCAGTCAGGCTTTGTTATATTGCCTTCTATAAATGGCATCACAAGAGGTACAATGGCATCCTTGACAGCTGTTGCAACAAGCCCAAGGCAGGTGCCCCCCGCCATTGATATATTCCAAATTCCATCATCCTCATCTTGATCCTCCTCTTGCTTCAGAAGTGTTTCTAAAAGCATAGGGACAAGCAAAGGAAGGGCCTTTTCAATAAAATGGAAATGACATGCAGAACTAACATCACCAGATTCTTCAGCGTCTTCTTGAATTGCAACTTCTTCATCACAGATTGTGCTCCAGAACTCAATAGCTTGAAGTGCTACCTGTTCTTCATCTGCCCTGGCAGCATTTGCTGTCAACTCAAATAATGTCTGCATGTATGGCTCTAGAAGATCATAGTATGTTGATGCTATTGAGACCAAACACTCAAATGCAGCCTTCCTAATATCAGCCTCTTTAGAAACGGCAGTCTCACAAACTACCTTCATTATGTAGTTCCTCTCTGATTCATTCTGAAAATTTGTCTCAGCAAAATCAAGAGCATTATACAATGCTTTAACAGCAGCAAGTCGGACCCCTGAACTATTCTCCACGTGATTCATACCCTGGACCACAGCAGTAAGAACAGCATTAACTTGATCCTGCTCCAGATCCTTAGGGGATATCTCCTCACAAACATATCCAATGGCATCCAGGGTAGCCTGCTTCAGAGAAGGGGATGCATCCGGCTTTGTCATGTTACCTAGCAAGCTTACTATGAGTTCTGGCCATCCTTGAAGAGGGATCTCAATGGAAGCAATCTTTGCAATGACTTGTGAAGAACTGCGGTGAGCGTCAGATACTGGTGATCCAAGGGTCATCAACAGGGAACCTTTAACCTGTGACTTGATTGCTGGGTCCACACTTATCCATCGTTGTGTGCATTTTTCTTTCCTCACTAAATCATTTGCATCCAAAGAATTTTTAAGAAGAATACCAGCAAGCCTTCGAGATACAGGAGGTTTGTTATCATTCGATAGCTCAGCAGATAATGCTTGCAGAAACTGTGCAAAACTCTGCTCCTCAAATTGCTTGATATTCCCTTCTGCAACATTTCGTATCTGACCATCATGGGACTGTGTAGCTAGCAGAACCTCAGTGATATCCATTAGCTGAACCTGCAGTACAAAGGTCACCCAGGAAAGCATATAAGATACTGAGATCTCAAGGTCAAAAAAGAAAAATAAGGCAGGCTCCACCTTGGTTCAAAGATAGTCTGGCATTATTACAGTTTGCTTAATGGAAATACAAATAATCTAGTTTGCTCTAACAGCACATATTGTTCACATTGATACAGTGCAAAAATACAAGATAAAAGACAAAAGTAGAACTCAAGCCTCCAATACAGTGCGGTCACTTTTGGAAAGTGTAGGGAGGGCGCAACAGCTTGCGAGAGATTCAATGCATATGTTACTCCACCTGAGCTGTCAACAATTACCAGGTCATTTAGTTTCTGAATAGTCATTATTTTCCTGAAGTAGGGGTTTCTGAATCGTTATTATTTTCCCAAAAGGGAGGTTTCTTAATTACAGTCCAAGTATAAACTCTGGAACACGACTGTTGCTATACAACGTAAATCTCAGCTATCAACATACCGTTTGAATGACCGTGAACCACGCCTCTCCCTGATCTAATAATGTTTTTCATTCAAAAATGCTCAATAGTTCTACAGGGCGTCAAATAATCTCCATGATCTAAAACAAATAATCTCTAACATCAGGTGCTAGGATCTAACCCACGACAGGCATCTAGAAAATCAAAGTTATTCAACAGGGCGTCAAATAATCTCCATGATCTAAAACAAATAATCTCTAACATCAGGTGCTAGGATCTAACCCACGACAGGCATCTAGAAAAACAAAGTTATTCAACAGGGCGTCATGCTATAATTGCATTATGACGGACAGAAAAAGCACAAAACAATTCCTACACGCGTGTTTGTGGAAACTCTGGGATCGTTCAAAAAATTAAGATCGAAGTGACTATAGAGCGACCTGATCAGACCAGAACTAAAGTATATCAGGTAAGACAAGCCAAATCAACATCTCCTGAGAAGAATCAACCGCAACATCGCACGATTCAAGGACGAAAACCAAAGCGGCCACGGTCTAAAACCCCACGGATCTGCCCAAGAAGGAACTTAGGAAACCCGCCGCCAACCAAACATCAACTTGGATACAGGAGCGTCGTCAGATCGGGGAACCAAAATGATACTGGGACCGAGCACCGGATTTTACCTTCGACGGCGAGCGCCGCTCCTCTCCGACGGGACCCTCGGCTGCCCCCTTGCCCCGCGCAACCTCTCGGCGGCGATCGGCAGGCGGTTCCGATCCCGGGGTGGAGAGATCGGTGTGGATTTCGGACGGGGGAGGGGAAGGTGGTTGGGTTGGGAGAGGGCAGAGGGGTTTTGGGGTTGGAGAGAAATTTGAATTCGTGGGGGAGAGAGACGATGGGGAGGGAAGCGGGGTGGTGCGGTTGGGGCTGACGCTGGGTAGAAAAAGGGAGGCGCGGCTGCGCAGGGCAGTGCGAATGCGTGCGAGTTTGCGCGACGCGGCGGCTGAGGACGCGCTGGACCAAACCCTAAGAAGCTAAGCCGTTGGTGCGTTTGGGCCTTGGTGATGGGCCGGTACACAAACCTCACTTCTTTCTGCTGCGCTCGATCTAAGTCCGAGCGCTAAAGTCCTAATGATCCACCTTTTTGTTATGGAGAAAAAAAAACCCAACACCTTTTTGTTATCTCGAAAATAAAATCCAACGCCTTTTCATTTCTATCTACCAATTACAATCATGGTGAATGAAGGAAAGATCAACCAGACAAGTCTTTTATGTGCCCAGGTACATTTGGACATTAACCAACCTTTGGCGAGGTTTGTCCCGATTACGTTAAAAGATCGTAAGAAGTACTTGATCTTCAATGAAAAGTTGCTGGAACTTTTGCCATTTTCTATGGTGTTTGGGTCACGTGGTGGAGGGTGGCGATGGGGTCCATGCTCCGAGCGAATGTCAATGGGAAGATTAGCTCCTATGAAATTTTGAACCAGCTAGAGTTCGAAGAACTAGTGGTGGATAAGGAGTTCTAGATATGGGTGGCAGAGGGAGGTCAGGAGGTAGATGAGATAGGGGTAGAGGAGCAGGAGGTAGAGGTTGTAGGGGAGACGCTTTGGCCGGGTATAGGGAGAGGCTTCGGTGAATGGAATGATAATGAAACCACGGATATGCATATCTCCGTGAGCAAAGTAGGAGAAGGGTTGGACAAGTACAAAGGTGCCCGCAAGAGACTTGTTACTGAGAGTGGTACTACTAACATCTAAGGTCAATCTTTACCCGATATAGTTGGCAAAGTTGCCGATACGTATTGTTAGAGAATGGATGGGCTAGAGTTGCGGCTGATTCGTGCAAACAGAGGAAGGTTCTTACAAATTGTACCTCTGGGAATTTGCTGATGACGGGGAACCAAACTACACGACATATTAGTAAGCAAAGGATTCCCAATGCCAATAGGATATGGTGTTGGACAAGTAACTGAAGGAGAGACGGGAGAAGAGGATGCAGAGCAGGAGGTTGACAATGCGGTTCATCAGGTCATGGCCAAGCAACAACAGTTGGATGGCCTTAGCAGCAATGAGGAGATCAAAGAGCTTGCGAAGATAATGGGCAAGATCGTTATGCTATGTAGGACGATTAGCTTTGTATTCGTAGAGTACGTGGCACTCATGACACATGCAGTCTAGACGGCTCTAATCCGTGGAATAAACAATGGCCCAAGCGCCAATATACGGGTCGGAACATGCATGGAGCAGGCAACAGGCAGCGAATGAGGCAGCCCCGGACACACCCTCGACCGACGCGACATGGACCCCCGAGTGGCCATGTGTGTGGCTTATTCAACTGTTGCGGTGCGCTGGGTTGGGTTATCCCATGCGCTACGGGTCGGTTTAGAGTCGTTGCTTTCTGGCTCCATTTCTCAGCCGCTTGGGTGTGTTGTCAGTTGCCGATTAGGATGTTACTAGGGAGGCTGGTCCTCGGTATGTCTGGGTCGACTTTTTGTTGCTCGGTTCGTCTGATTTGGTGTTACCTAGGTCGTCGTCTGCCCAAGTAACAAACACAACATGATAATAGTCATTGACATCATGTTTTGTGAATAATTTAGAAAAAAACACAATTCGAATGGCTTACTTGGTTTCTTCTCAAGTGGCCGACTCTACGTCATACTCGGCTATTGATGTGTGCGAGGTTGGGTTATGTCGGGCACCTCTCATGCTTTGTTGTTAGCCTGGTGGATATCGTTGCTTTCTGGTTCTGGGTTTAGACCACTTTTGGTGTGTTGGTGGTGGTCTTGTCTATTGCTTCTTGATGCTTTTGGGCACCCTATGTGTTTGGTCAGCATTTCTCACCACGGCTAAGGTGTGTTCTCACAAAGATGTGTCCATGTGTTTGATTGGACAATCTTTGGCGTGTGTGGGCGCGCTGTGGGAGACGGATGCCCCGGGCTCACCTTCTAGACGGGCAGCTTCGTCCCGTTCTGCCCTAGGTTGGAAAGCGCCTAAGGGCAAAGCCGGGGTAAAAGTGTTGCACAACGCCCTGACATGCAGCACACCTACCCAGGTGTTGGGGAACGCAGTAATTTCAATGCATAGCAACGAGAGTGGAAGAGTGTTGTCCACGTACCCTTGTAGACCGTAAGCGGAAGCGTTGTGACAACACAGTTGATGTAGTCGTACGTCTTCACGATTCGACCGATCCTAGTATCGAAAGTACGGCACCTCCGCGATCTGCACACGTTCGGCTCGGTGACGTCCCACGAACTCTTGATCCATCTGAGTGTCGAGGGAGAGCTTCATCAGCATGACGGCGTGATGACGGTGATGATGAAGCTACCGGCGCAGGGCTTCGCCTAAGCACTACGGTGATATGACCGAGGTGGATTATGATGAAGGGGGGCACCGCACACGGCTAAGAAATCAATGATCAACTTGTGTGTTCTAGGGTGCCCCCTACCCCCGTATATAAAGGAGCAAGGGGGGACGCGGGGCCGCCCTTGAGGCGCGCCAGGAGAGGAGGAGTCCTCCTCCTAGTAGGAGTAGGACTCCCCTTTCCTAGTCCTACTAGTAGGAGGAAGGGGGAAGGAAGGAGAGGGAGAGAAGAGAAGGAAAGTGGGGCGCCCCCCCCTTCCCTAGTCCAATTCGGACTAGAGGGGGAGGGGCGTGCGGCCTGCCTTGGCCGGCCCTCTCTCTCTCCACTAAGGCCCTGATACTTCTCCAACGTATCTATAATTTTTGATTGTTCCATGCTGTTATATTATCAACTTTGGATGTTTATGGGCTTTATTATACACTTTTATATTATTTTTGGGACTAACCTATTAACCTAGAGCCCAGTGCCAGTTTCTGTTTTTTTCTTGTTTTAGAGTATCGCAGAAAAGGAAAATCAAACGGAGTCCAATTGACCTGAAACTTCACGGAACTTATTTTTGGAAGGAAAGCAACCCGGGAGACTTGGAGTCCACGTAAGGGAAGCAACGAGGAGGCCACGAGGCAGGGAGTGCGCCCTCCACCCTCGTGGGCCCCTCGTGGCTCCCCTGACGCACTTCTTCGGCCTATATATCTCCATATACCCTAAAAACATCCAGGAGCACAATAGATCGGGAGTTCCACCGCCAGAAGCCTCCGTAGCCACCGAAAGCCAATCTAGACCCGTTCCGGCACCCTGCCAGAGGGGGGAATCCCTCTTCGGTGGCCATCTTCATCATCTCGGTGCTCTCCATGATGAGGAGGGAGTAGTTCTCCCTCGGGGCTGAGGGTATGTACCAGTAGCTATGTGTTTGATCTCTCTCTCTCTCTCTCGTGTTCTTGAGGTGATACGATCTTGATGTATCGCGAGCTTTGCTATTATAGTTGGATCTTATGATGTTTCTCCCCCTCTACTCTCGTGTAATGAATTGAGTTTCCCCTTTGAAGTTATCTTATCGGACTGAGTCTTTAAGGATTTGAGAACACTTGATGTATGTCTTGCCGTGCGTATCTGTGATGACAATGGGATATCACGTGATTCACTTGATGTATGTTTTGGTGATCAACTTGCGGGTTCCGCCCATGAACCTATGCATAGGGGTTGGCACACGTTTTCGTCTTGACTCTCCGGTAGAATCTTTGGGGCACTCTTTGAGGTTCTATGTGTTGGTTGAATAGATGAATCTGAGATTGTGTGATGCATATCGTATAATCATACCCACGGATACTTGAGGTGACATTGGAGTATCTAGGTGATATTAGGGTTTTGGTTGATTTGTGTCTTAAGGTGTTATTCTAGTACGAACTCTAGGGCTGTTTGTGACACTTATAGGAATAGCCCAATGGATTGATTGAAAAGAATAACTTTGAGGTGGTTTCGTACCCTACCATAATCTCTTCGTTTGTTCTTCGCTATTAGTGACTTTGGAGTGACTCTTTGTTGCATGTTGAGGGATAGTTACGTGATCCAATTATGTTATTATTGTTGAGGGAACTTGCACTAGTGAAAGTATGAACCCTAGGCCTTGTTTCCTAACATTGCAATACCGTTTACGCTCACTTTTATCGTTATTTACCTTGCTGTTTTTATATTTTCAGATTACAAGTACTCATATCTATCATCCATATACCGCTTGTATCACCATCTCTTCGCCAAACTAGTGCACCTATACAATTTACCATTGTATTGGGTGTGTTGGGGACACAAGAGACTCTTCGTTATTTGGTTGCAGGGTTGCTTGAGAGAGACCATCTTCATCCTATGCCTCCTACGGATTGATAAACCTTAGGTCATCCACTTGAGGGAAATTTGCTACTGTCCTACAAACCTCTGCACTTGGAGGCCCAACAACGTCTACAAGAATAAGGTTGTGTAGTAGACATCAAGCTCTTTTCTGGCGCCGTTGCCGAGGAGGTTAGCGCTTGAAGGTATATCTTTAGATCTTGCAATCGAATCTATTTGTTTCTTGTTTTAGCACTAGTTTAGTTTATAAAAGAAAACTACAAAAAATGGAATTGAGTTTGCCTCATATGCTTCATCTTTTTAATATCTTTCGTGAGTATGATGGAAAGGAAAATTGTGCCGAAGTGTTAGAAGAAGAATGCATTAAAATGTTTGGCACTAAATCTTTGAATGATGAGCATGATTGCAATGTTGTTAGTATGAACTCCTTGAATATCCATAGTACTAATGATGATTGCACTAGTTATGATGAAAATGTCTCCTATAAACATGTCAATTTTTGTGGAGTGCATTGGGTTTGCAAGTACACACCAAATAGGGAAGATAGATATTGCAAGAGGCATAAGCATTTAGAAACTAAATTGTTGCAAGAAAGATTAGATGTTTGTGCTGAAAGATTCAATATTTATCGCCATCCTTGTGAACTTTGCAATGAACATGGTCATTTAAAGCTCCAGTGCTATTTGTTTCATGATCAAGTCGTGTCCAAAAATTGTGATAACTTGATTACCCTTGAGCATCATAAAGAGCTTAGTCTTCTTTTGAGTTATGAAGAAATGAGACGTATAACTAAGGGTATTCCAAAATTTAATCTCGATAAATTTCTTGATTTTGATCTAGAGGAAAGTTATATGTATTGTGCGGTGAATTGCATTGAAAACCCTTATATTGCCAATTACATAAAGAAAAGAAAACAAATAGAAGATGAAGAGAATACTAATGAAAGGGAAGAGACCTCCCAATATCCTCCTATTATTTCTTATGATGAATCAGGTAACGAGGAGGAGCCTTCTATTCAACCAATCTCATTAATAAGGAGCTCCAAAAAGAGGATTGAACCCACACATGATGTGGTGAAGAAGAAGAAAAGAAAAAGGAAGAGAGGTAAAAAGATATCTCTCCCAAATAATGCTACTCCTATCACTGTTGTGCCTCATGAAAATATAATTGTGGAAGATGATGCACTTGATGATGATCTCGTTATGCCTATTGCTTGTTGTGATGATTATGATTGGGAAGATAATGATACTTCTTATGATCTTGAAAATCTTTTTGGCACTTGCTTGGAAAAATATGATAATTGCTATACTATTAGTGCTATCCATACTATTGATGATGAAAGTGATTATGCTTATGATATGAAAAGGCCCAAGCTTGGGGATGCTTTGTTTGAGGAAGATGATGTTTTTGAGAATATTTTTGCTGCAATTAATGTTAGTCCCAAGCTTGGGGAAGCTATGATTAATGAAGATGATATTTGTAGTCTCCCAAGTTTTGATATGCAAATTTATTATGATGATATCACGCCTCCTACTTATGATAATTATGAAAGTGGATTTGGAGAGGTCATGACTTTATTTAGTAATGATTCCACTATCTTGAAAGAGGTTTCAATCGATTATGATGAGAACAAAGTTGCTACTTATGATAATTATTGTGATGATACATATGCTATAAAAAGTAGTGATGATTATATTTATAAAACTTGTCATGATTATGATTACCCTTTTTCTGAACATTACTCTTTAAATGTGGAAAAAATTTATAGTATTCGAGTCTCTTATGATACTCCCACTATTCTGAATGAGAAGAATTTTGCTTATGTGGAGAGTAATAAAATTTCTATGCTTGTAGATCATGAAAAGAATGCTTTATGTGATGGTTATATTGTTGAATTCATTCATAATGCTACTGAAAATTATTATGAGGGAGGAATATATGCTTGTAGGAATTGCAATAATATCAAGTTTCATCTCTATGTGCTTAAAGTTATGAAGTTATGCTTATTTTATCTTCCTATGCAAGTTGATTCTTGTTCCCATAAGTTATTTGCTCACAAAATCCCTATGCATAGGAAGTGGGTTAGACTTAAATGTGCTAGTCATATTCTTCATGATGCTCTCTTTATGTTTCAATTCTTATCTTTTATGTGAGCATCATTGAAATCATCATGCCTAGCTAGGGGCGTTAAACGATAGCGCTTGTTGGGAGGCAACCCAATTTTATTTTTGTTCCTTGATTTTTGTTACTGTTTAGTAAAAAATAATTTATCTAGCCTATGTTATGATTGAGTTTTTATGTTTTAATTAGTGTTTGTGTCAAGTAGAACCGTTGGGAAGACTTGGGGAAAGTCTTGTTAATCTTGCTGTAAAAAACAGAAACTTTAGCACTCACGAGAATTGCTGCCATTTTTTATTGGAGAGTGATATTTAGTTAATTCTTTTTGTAGATGATTAATAGATAAATTCCTCACGTCCAGAAATTTATTTTATAATTTTTGGGGTTCCATAAGTTTACGTTAGTTACAGATTACTACATACTGTTCTGTTTTTTACAGATTCTGTTTTTCATGCGTTGTTTACTTATTTTGATGAGTCTATGGCTAGTAAAAGAGTTTATAAACCATAGAGAAGTTGGAGAACAGTAGGTTTAACACCAATATAAATAAAGAATGAGTTCATTACAATACATTGAAGTGGTGTTTTGCTTTCTTTCGCTAACGGAGCTCACGAGTTTTCCGTTAAGTTTTGTGTTGTGAAGTTTTCAAGTTTTGGGTAAAGATTCGATGAATTATGTAATAAGGAGTGGCAAGAGCCTAAGCTTGGGGATTCCCAAGGCACCCCAAGGCAATATTCAAGGACAACCAAGAGCCTAAGCTTGGGGATGCCCCGAAAGGCATCCCCTCTTTCATCTTTGTTCATCGGTAACTTTACTTGGAACTATATTTTTATTTACCACATGATATGTGTTTTGCTTGGAGCGTCAATTTATTTTGTTAGGATTTGCTTGCTGTTTGAATAAAATACCAAGATCTGAAATTCTTTAATGTTAGAGAGTATTCATATAGTTGCATAATTATTTGACTACTCGTTGATCTTCACTTATATCTTTCCGAGTAGTTTGTCTTTTGCTCTAGTGCTTCACTTATATCTTTTTAGAGCACGGCGGTGGTTTTATTTTGAAGAAATAATGAACTCTCATGCTTCACTTATATCATTTTGAGAGTCTCTAAACAGCATGGTAGTTTGCGTTGGTTATGAATTTAGTCCTGATATGATGGGTATCCAAGAGGGATATAATAAAAACTTTCATGTAAAGTGCTTTGAATACTATGAGAAGTTTGATATTTGATAATTGTTTTGAGATATGAAGATGGTGATATTATATTCATGCTAGTTGAGTAGTTGTGAATTTGAGAAATTCTTCTGTTGAAGTTTGTGATTCCCGTAGCATGCACGTATGGTGAACCGTTATGTTAAGAAGTCGGAGCATGATTTATTTATTGATTGTCTTCCTTATGAGTGGCGGTCAGGGACGAGCGATGGTCTTTTCCTACCAATATATCCCCCTAGGAGCATGCGCGTAGTACTTTATTTCGATAACTAATAGATTTTTGCAATAAGTATGTGAGTTCTTTATGACTAATGTTGAGTCCATGGATTATACGCACTCTCACCCTTCGACCATTGCTAGCCTCTCTAGTACCACGCAACTTTCGCCGGTACCATAAACCCACCATATACCTTCCTCAAAACAGCCACCATACCTACCTATTATGGCATTTCCATAGCCATTCCGAGATATATTGCCATGCAACTTTCCACCGTTCCGTTACTATGGCACGCTCCATCATTGTCATATTGCTTTGCATGATCATGTAGTTGACATTGTATTTGTGGAAAATCCACCGTTCATAATTCTTTCATACATGTCACTCATGCATCATTGCACATCCCGGTACACCACCGGTGGCATTCATATAGAGTCATACTTTGTTCCAGTATCGATTTGTAATCTTTGAGTTGTAAATAAATAGAAGTGTGATGATCATCATTAATAGAGCATTGTCCCCCCCCCCCCCCCGCGCCCAAAAAAAGAGAAAGGCCAAATAAAAAAGGAAGGCCAAAAAAAGAAAGGGCAAGTAAAAAAGGCCAAATAAAAAAGGGGGGCAATGCTACTATCCTTTTTTCCACACTTGTGCTTCAAAGTAGCACCATGATCTTCATGATAGAGAGTCTCTTGTATTGTCACTTTCATATACTAGTGGGAAATTTTCATTATAGAACTTGGCTTGTATATTCCAACAATGGGCCTCCTCAAGTGCCCTAGGTCTTCATGAGCAAGCAAGTTGGATGCACACCCACTTAGTTTCTTTTGTTGATCTTTCATATATTTATAGCTCTAGTGCATCCGTTGCATGGCAATCCCTACTCACTCACATTGATATCTATTAATGGGCATCTCCATAGCCCGTTGATACGCCTAGTTGATGTGAGACTATCTTTTTTTTGTCTTCTCCACAACCACCATTCTATTCCACCTGTAGTGCTATGTCCATGGCTCACGCTCATGTATTGCGTGAAGATTGAAAAGGTTTGAGAACATCAAAAGTATGAAACAATTGCTTGGCTTGTCATCGGGGTTGTGCATGATTTCAATACGTTGTTTGGTGAAGATGGAGCATAGCCAGACTATATGATTTTGTAGGGATAGCTTTCTTTGGCCATGTTATTTTGAGAAGACATGATTGCTTTGTTAGTATGCTTGAAGTATTATTATTTTTATGTCAATATTAAACTTTTGTCTTGAATCTTATGGATCTGAATATTCATGCCACAATAAAGAAGAATTACATAGAGAAATATGTTAGGTAGCATTCCACATCAAAAATTCTGTTTTTATCATTTACCTACTCGAGGACGAGCATGAATTAAGCTTCGGGATGCTGATATGTCTCAAACGTATCTATAATTTTTGATTGTTCCATGCTATTATATTATCAACCTTGAGTGTTTTATATGCATTTATATGCTATTTTATATGATTTTTGGGACTAACCTATTAACCCAGAGCCCAGTGCCAGTTTCTGTTTTTTCCTTATTTTAGAGTATCGCAGAAAAGGAAAATCAAACGGAGTCCAATTGACCTGAAACTTCACAGAACTTATTTTTGGACCAGAAGAAGCCCACAGAGTATCAGAGATGGACCAGGAGTGTCCCGGGCTGCCCACGAGGGTGGGGGCGTGCCCACCCCCCTGGGCGCGCCCCCTGCCTCGTGGACAGCCCGGAGGTCCACCAACGTACTTCTTCCTCCCATATATACCCATATACCCTAAAAACTTCGGGGAGCACAATATATCGGGAGTTCCGCCGCCAGAAGCCTCCGTAGCCATCGAAAACCAATCTAGACCCTTTCCGGCACCCTGTCGGAGGGGGAATCCCTCTCCGGTGGCCATCTTCATCATCTCGGTGCTCTCCATGACGAGGATGGAGTAGTTCTCCATCGGGGCTGAGGGTATGTACCAGTAGCTATGTGTTTGATCTCTCTCTCTCTCTCTCTCTCTCGTGTTCTTGAGGTGATACGATCTTGATGTATCATGAGCTTTGCTATTATAGTTGGATCTTATGATGTTTCTCCCCCTCTGCTCTCTTGTAATGGATTGAGTTTTCCCTTTGAAGTTATCTTATCGGATTGAGTCTTTAAGGATTTGAGAACACTTGATGTATATCTTGCCGTGCGTATCTGTGGTGACAATGGGATATCATGTGATTCCCTTGATGTATGTTTTGGTGATCAACTTGCGGGTTCCGCCCATGAACCTATGCATAGGGGTTGGCACACGTTTTCGTCTTGACTCTTAGGTAGAAACTTTGGGGCACTCTTTGAAGTACTTTGTGTTGGTTTGAATAGATGAATCTGAGATTGTGTGATGCATATCGTATAATCATACCCGCGGATACTTGAGGTGACATTGGAGTATCTAGGTGACATTAGGGTTTTGATTGATTTGTGTCTTAAGGTGTTATTCTAGTACGAACTCTAGGATAGATTGAATGGAAGGAATAGCTTCATGTTATTTTACTACGGACTCTTGAATAGATCGATCAGAAAGAATAACTTTGAGGTGGTTTCATACCCTACCATAATCTCTTCGTTTATTCTCCGCTATCAGTGACTTTGGAGTGACTCTTTGTTGCATGTTGAGGGATAGTTACGTGATCCAATTATGTTATTATTGTTGAGGAAACTTGCACTAGTGAAAGTATGAACCCTAGGCCTTGTTTCAACGCATTGCAATACCATTTACGCTCACTTTTATCATTAGTTACCTGGCTGTTTTTATATTTTCGGATTACAAATACTCATATCTATCATCCATATACCACTTGTATCACCATCTCTTCGCCGAACTAGTGCACCTATACAATTTACCATTGTATTGGGTGTGTTGGGGACACAAGAGACTCTTTGTTATTTGGTTGCATGGTTGCTTGAGAGAGACCATCTTCATCCTACGCCTCCTATGGATTGATAAACCTTAGGTCATCCACTTGAGGGAAATTTGCTACTGTCCTACAAACCTCTGCACTTGGAGGCCCAATAACGTCTACAAGAAGAAGGTTGTGTAGTAGACATCAGGATCTGTGATAGAAGGTGTACCCAACTATCTCCTTTGGGTATCCTATGAAGACACATTTCTCCGATTTGGGTTCGAGCTTATCAGGTTGAAGCTTTTTCACATAAGCATCGCAGCCCCAAACTTTAAGAAACGACAACTTGGGTTTCTTGCCAAACCATAGTTCATAAGGTGTCGTCTCAATAGATTTAGATGGTGCCCTATTTAACGTGAATGCAGCTGTCTCTAAAGCATAACCCCAAAACGATAGCGGTAAATTCGTAAGAGACATCATAGATCGCACCATATCTAGTAAAGTACGATTACGACGTTCGGACACACCATTACGCTGTGGTGTTCCGGGTGGCGTGAGTTGCGAAACTATTCCGCACTGTTTCAAATGAAGACCAAACTCGTAACTCAAATATTCTCCTCCATGATCAGATCATTGAAACTTTATTTTCTTGTTACGATGATTTTCCACTTCACTCTGAAATTCTTTGAACTTTTCAAATGTTTCAGACTTATGTTTCATTAAGTAGATATACCCATATCTGCTCAAATCATCTATGAAGGTGAGAAAATAACGATATCTGCCGCGAGCCTCAATGTTCATTGGACCACATACATCAGTATGTATGATTACCAATAACTCTGTTGCTCACTCCATTGTTCCGGAGAACGGAGTTTTAGTCATCTTGCCCATGAGGCATGGTTCGCAAATACCAAGTGATTCATAATCAAGTGATTCCAGAAGTCCATCGGAATGGAGTTTCTTCATGCGCTTTACACCAATATGACCCAAACGGTAGTGCCACAAATAATTTGCACTATCATTATCTCAGCATCTTTTGGCTTCAATACTATGAACATGTGTATCACTACTATCAAGATTTAGTAAAAATAGACCACTCATCAAGGGTGCATGACCATAAAAGATATTACTCATATAAATAGAACAACCATTATTCTCTGATTTAAATGAATAATCGTCTCGCATCAAACAAGATCCAGATATAATGTTCATGCTCACCGCTGGCACCAAATAACAATTATTTAGGTCTAAAATTAATCCCGAAGGTAGATGTAGAGGTAGCGTGCTGACGGTGATCACATCGACTTTGGAACCATTTCCCACGTGCATCGTCACCTCGTCCTTAGTTAATCTTCGCTTAATCCATAGCCCCTGTTTTGAGTTGCAAATGTTAGCAACCGAACCAGTATCAAATACCCAGGCACTACTGCGAGCATTAGTAAGGTACACATCAATAACATGTATATCAAATATACCTTTCACTTTGCCATCCTTCTTTTCTGCCAAATACTTGAGGCAGTTCCGCTCCCAGTGACCAGTCCCTTTGCACTCAAAGCACTCAGTGTCAGGCTTAGGTATAGACTTGGGTTTCTTCACTTGAGCAGCAACTGGCTTGCTGTTCTTCTTGAAGTTGCCCTTCTTCCCTTTACCATTTTTCTTGAAACTGGTGGTCTTGTTGACCATCAACACTTGATGCTCCTTCTTGATTTCTACCTCCGCAGCCTTTAGCATTGCGAAGAGCTCAGGAATTGTCTTGTCCATACCTTGCATATTATAGTTCATCACGAAGCTCTTGTAGCTTGGTGGCAGTGATTGAAGAACTCTATCAATGACACTATCATCAGGAAGATTAACTCCCAGCTAAGTCAAGTGGTTGTGGTACCCAGACATTCTGAGTATATGTTCACTGACAGAACTATTCTCCTCCATTTTGCAGTTGTAGAACTTATTGGAGACTTCATATCTCTCAATCCGGGTATTTGCTTGAAATATTAACTTCAACTCCTGGAACATCTCATATGCTCCATGACGTTCAAAATGTCGTTGAAGTCTCGGCTCTAAGCCGTAAAGCATGGCACACTGAACTATCGAGTAGTCATCAACTTTGCTCTGCCAGGTGTTCACAACATCTGGCGTTGCTCTTGCAGCGGGTTTGTCACCTAGCGGTACTTCCAGGACATAATTCTTCTGTGCAGCAATGAGGATACTCCTCAAGTTATGGACCCAGTCTGTGTAGTTGCTACCATCATCTTTCAACTTAGCTTTCTCTAGGAATGCATTAAAATTCAACGGAACAACAGCACGGGCCATCTATCTACAACAACATAGACATGCAAAATACTATCGGGTACTAAGTTCATGATAAATTAAAGTTCAATTAATCAAATTACTTAAGAACTCCCACTTAGATAGACATCCCTCTAATCATCTAAGTGATCACATGATCCATATCAACTAAACCATGTCTGATCATCACGTGAGATGGAGTAGTTTTCAATGGTGAACATCACTATGTTGATCATATATACTATATGATTCACGCTCGACCTTTCGGTCTTAGTGTTCTGAGGCCATATCTGCATATGCTAGGCTCGTCAAGTTTAACCCGAGTATTCTGCGTGTGCAAAACTGGCTTGCACCCGTTGTATGTGAATGTAGAGCTTATCACACCCGATCATCACGTGGTGTCTCGGCACGACGAACTGTAGCAATGGTGCATACTCAGGGAGAACACTTATACCTTGAAATTTAGTGAGAGATCATCTTATAATGCTACCGCCAAACTAAGAAAAATAAGATGCATAAAGGATAAACATCACATGCAATCAATATAAGTGATATGATATGGCCATCATCATCTTGTGCCTTTGATCTCCATCTCCAAAGCACCGTCATGATCACCATCGTCACCAGGTTGACACCTTGATCTCCATCGAAGCATCGTCGTCGTCTCGCCAACTATTGCTTCTACGACTATCGCTACCGCTTAGTGATAAAGTGAAGCAATTACATGGCGATTGCATTTCATACAAGAAAGGGACAACCATATGGCTCCTGCCAGTTGCTGATAACTATGTTACAAAACATGATCATCTCATACAATACAATTTAGCATCATGTCTTGACCATATCACATCACAACATGCCCTGCAAAAACAAGTTAGACGTCCTCTACTTTCTTGTTGCAAGTTTTACGTGGCTGCTACGGGCTGAGCAAGAACCGTTCTTACCTACGCATCAAAAACCACAACACGGTATAGTGATTGCTTTTTGATCTTCAGAAAGAACCCTGTTCATTGAATCCGATTCAACTAAAGTTGGAGAAACTGACACCCACTAGCCACCTGTGTGCGAAGTACGTCGGTAGAACCAGTCTCGCGTAAGCATACGCGTAATGTCGGTCTGGGCCGCTTCACCCAACAATACCGCCGAATCAAGAATCAACTAGTGACAGCAAGTAATATGTATATACCCACGCCCGCAACTCCTCTATGTTCTACTTGTGCATATAACATCTACACATAGACCTGGCTCGGATGCCACTGTTGCGAAATGCAGTAATTTAAAAAAAATTCCTACGCACGCGCAAGATCTATCATGGTGATGCATAGCAACGAGAGGGGAAGAGTGTTGTCCACGTACCCTTGTAGGTCGTAAGCGGAAGCATTGTGACAATGCGTTTGATGTAGTCGTACGTCTTCATGATCCGACCGATCCTAGTACTGAAAGTACGGCACTCGGTGACGTCCCACGAACTTCTTGATCTAGCTGAGTGTCGAGGGAGAGCTTCGTCAGCACGATGGCGTGATGATGGTGATGATGAAGCTACCGGCGCAGGGCTTTGCTTAAGCATTACGACAATATGACCGAGGTGGATTATGGTGGAGGGGGGCACCGCACACGGCTAAGAGATCAATGATCAACTTGTGTGTTCTAGGGTGTCCCTGCCCCCGTATATAAAGGAGCAAGGGGGAGGCCGGCTGGCCTTTGAGGCGCGCCAGGAGAGGAGTCCTACTAGGAGGAGGAAGGGGGGAAGGAAGGAGAGGGAGAGAAGAGAAGGAAAGGGGGCCACCCCCCCTTCCCTAGTCCAATTCGGACTAGAGGGGGAGGGGCGCGCCACCCCGCCTTGGCCGGCCCTCTCTCTCTCCAGTAAGGCCCATGTTGGCCCACTAGTCCCCCCGGGGGTTCCGATAACCCCCCAGCACTCCGATAATTATCCGGTGACCCCTGGAACTCATTCGGTGTCCGAATATAGTCATCCAATATATTAATCTTTATGTCTCGGCCATTTTGAGACTCTCATCATGTCCGTGATCACATCCGGAACTCCGAACTATCTTCGGTACATCAAAACACATAAAACTCATAATATCGATCGTCACCGAACGTTAAGCGTGCGGACCCTACGGGTTCGAGAACTATGTAGACATGACCGAGACACATCTCCGGTCAATAACCAATAGCGGAACCTGGATGTTCATATTGGCTCCCACATATTCTATGAAGATCTTTAACGGTCAAATCGCATAATGATATACGTTGTTCCCTTTGTCATCGGTATGTTACTAGCCCGAGATTCGACCGTCGGTATCTCAATACCTAGTTCAATCTCGTTACCGGCAAGTCTCTTTACTCGTTCCGTAATGCATCATCCCGTAACTAACTCATTAATCACATTGCTTGCAAGGCTTATAGTGATGTGCATTACCGAGAGGGACCAGAGATACCTCTCCGATACTCGGAGTGACAAATCCTAATCTCAATATATGCCAACTCAACAAACACCATCGCAGACACCTGTAGAGCATCTTTATAGTCACCCAGTTACATTGTGACATTTGATAGCACACTAATTGTTCCTCCGGTATTCGGGAGTTTCATGATCTCATAGTCATAGGAACATGTATAAGTTATGGAGAAAGCAATAGCAACAAACTAAACGATCATCGTGCTAAGCTAACGGATGGGTCAAGTCAATCACATCATTCTCTAATGATGTGATCCCGTTAATCAAATGACAATTCATCTCTATGGTTAGGAAACATAACCATCATTGATTCAACGAGCTAGTCAAGTAGAGGCATACTAGTGACACTTTGTTTGTCTATGTATTCACACATGTACTAAGTTTCCGGTTAATACAATTCTAGCATGAATAATAAACATTTATCATGATATAAGGAAATATAAATAACTAATTTATTATTTCCTCTAGGGCATATTTCCTTCACCAGGCATACTCAAGTAAAGCCGGCCAACCAATCCCCTCATAGCCTCACACGGCAAGGACGGACATGCAACATGTCTCGTGCTACCGAACCATCCTTTCTAGCCTACTCAATGCAAAGGGCCCCGCCTCAACAGAAAGAAGCTAACGTTTATTGCTTTTGTTGTTCCACATTGCTCTCCCCTCGCCACCTAAACCAACGTTCACACCAGACCTGTCCGGTACCGATGTTGTGTCTAAGTGTGGCCAGTACGAACAAGCACTTGTCATGATCACAAGGGTAGTTATTCCTCTTTGTTATCCCATCCATTGCTTCTTGGTGTTCCCTTATGTGGGGATAATTTAATTATGATTCATCAAATAAAATTTTATTAGACGTGCTACCCTTAACTTACTTAACTTCCCGACTAGTTGATCTTTGCGCCAAGGGCGCACCGGGTCATTGATACATATCCAATGTATCTATAACTGTTTTATAGTTTCATGTCATGTTTATATCATTTGGCATAGTTTTAACACCATTCTTTGGACTAACCAGGGTTTAAGGTTTACAATCCCTAGTGACAGCTGTTGTTTTATGTGTGTTTTTAGATTTTTAGGGAAATCAATTTTATCGGGTTCAGAAAAATAAAAAAAATCAAGAGAAGGTTTGCATTGGGAAGCTTCTAGTGGCCTACCGGCATAGGCCAGGGGTGGCCCACAGCTCTCATGCGCCCCTACAGGTGGCTAGAGGGTGTGTGGTGGGGCCGCATGGGGACCTTGGTGCTCCTTTCCACCGCCTCTCGGCACCTAAGCCTTTTATATACCTGAATAAGCTCGAGAATTTCAACCCTATTTTCTGTCGCCCCACTTCTCTGTTCCGCTATGTTCCAATCTGAAGTCTTTTCTGGAGCTTTGTCGGAGGGGGAATTCTTCACGGTGGCTATCTCCATCAATTTGAAGGCCGCTATGTTCGTCCACGAGTAGTTTCCTTTGGGCTATTAATTCATAGTGATAGCTAGTTGGTTTTCTCTGCCATGTTTCTCAATACAAAGATCACATGAGTTAGCCTACATGGTTTGATCCATAATCCAGGGTTGTGTTTGTTGCGATGTGATGAATTATCATTTTATGATCAGATTTATCCATGAATTCATTTGAGATCATTTTGGTTTGCTTGATGCATAATTCTTATTCATATATGCTCTCCGATCTACTTGTCTTTTATTTGGTCAAGTTTTAGGTTTGATAGTTGGGTTCAATCTGCAAGTTATCTACCGCTGTGACAGAATATGAAAAAAGCTTGTATTGTTTTGTTCCATGATACGTCTCCAACATATCTATAATTTATGAAGTATTCATGCCAATATATTATCATTCTTGGATGTTTTACAATCATTTTATAGCAACTTTATATCATTTTTTGGGACTAACCTATTGACTCAAAAAATACCAGGTGTTTGTTAGCATAGATGGATCATATGCTGTTTCTCCCCTCTATACTCTTGTCGTGATGAATTGAATCTTTACCCTTTGAAGTTTTGTCATGTCGGACTGAATGTTCAAATTTGGGAACACATGAGGTATGTCTTGCGGTATGAATACTTGAGGTGACAAATGGGGTATCATATTGATTCACTTGATATACATTATGGCACTCAACTTGCGGGTTCCCGCGATATTCGGGTAATCTATGCATAGGGGTTGATGCACGCTTTTATTATCCTTTCTCTAATAGAAGCTTTGGGGTCTTTTTGTAGTTCTTTGTGTGGATTGAGTATTATGAATATGAATATGCTTTGGTGTTATTCTAGTACGAACTCCAGGATAGATCGAACGGAAAAAATAGCTTTGCATTATTTTAGTATGAACTCTTGAATAGATCGAGCGGAAAGAATAGCTTTGAGGTGGTATCGTACCCTACAAACAATTTCTATCTTTTGTTATCCGCTAATAGGAACTCGGGAGTGATTCTTTGTTGCACTTTGAGGGATAATTATATGATCCAACTATGTTAGCATTGTTGAGGGATTGCACTAGCGAAAGTACGGACCCTAGGCCTCATTTCTAAGCATTGCAATACTGTTTTTGTGCCGGTTTACTATTTGCTACCTTGCTGTTTTTATTTATTCCGATTATAAAAATATATTTCTACCATCCACATTACACTTTTATTACCATCTCTTCACCGAACTAGTGCGCCTATACAATTTGTCATTGTATTGGGTGTGTTGGGGACACAAGAGATTTCTTGTATTTGGTCGCAGGGTCGTTTGAGAGAGACCATCTTCATCTTACACCTCTCACGGATTGATAAACCTTAGGTCATCCACTTGAGGGAAAATTGTTACTGTCCTACAAAACTCTGCGCTTGGAGGCCCAACACATGTCTACAAGAATAAAGTTGCATAGTACACATCAAGCTCTTTTCTGGCGCCGTTGCCGGGGAGGTGAGTGCTTGAAGGTATATCTTTAGATCTTGCAATTGAATCTTTTAGTTTCTTGTTTTGTCACTAGTTTGGTCTATAAAAGAAAACTACAAAAAATGGAATTTAGGTTGCATTATATTATTGATCATCTTTATAATGTCTTTCTTGGAAATGATGGTTCGAAAAATTGTGCTCAATTGTTAGAAGAAGAAGTCAATAAAATGCTTGGCACAAATTATTTGAATGATGAGCATGATTGCAATGTTGTTAGTTGAATTCTTTGAATATACAAAATGCTAATGATGATTGCACAATTCATGACAAAAATGTTTCTTATAAGCATGTCACTTTTTGCGGAGTGAATTGGGAGTGCAATTGAACACCAAAAAGGGAAGATAGATTTTGTAAGAAGCATAAATATTTAGAAATGAAAATTTTGCAAGAGAGGCTAGATGATTGTGCTGAAAGATTTTTTTTTCCGCCATCCTTATGAACTTTGCAATGAACATGGTCATTTAAATCTCCAATGCAAATTCTTGCATCATCAAATAGTGACCAAAAATTGTGATAACTTGATTACCCTTGAGCATCATAAAGAGCTTAGTCTTCTTTTAGGGTATGAAGAAATGGAACGTATAACTAAGGGTATTCCAAAATTTAATCTCGAGAGATTCCTTGATTTTGATCTAGAGGAAATTTATATGTTTTGTGCGGTAAATTTCATGGAGAATCCTTATATTGCCAAATATCTAAAATCAAGAAAACAAATGGAATATGAAGAGAGTACTAATGAAAGGGAAAATGTTTGCCAATACCCTCCTAGTGTTTATTATGATGAATCAGGTAACGAGGAGGAGCTTCCTATCCAATCAATCTCTTCAACAAGAAGCTTCAAAAAATAAATTAAACCCACACATGGTGTGGTGAAGAAGAAGAAAATAAGAAAGAATAGAGGTAAAAAGGTATCTCTCCCAAATAATGTTGCTCCCATCACCACTGTGCCTCATGAAAGTGAATCAAATATGTTGATGGAGGATGATGATATTGATGATGATTTTGTTATGCATATTGCTTGTTGTGATGATTATGATTGGAAATACGACGATATCCCTTATGATCTTGAAAATCTTTTTAGCACTTGCTTGGAAGAATATGATAATAATGTTTGCTATACTGTTGGTGCCATTCATGCTATTGATAAGAATGATTGTGATGATATGCAAAACCACAAGCTTGCAGATGCTATGTTTGATGAGTATGATATGTTTGAAGATTTATTTGCTAGAAATAATGCTTGTCCTAAGCTTCGGGATGTTTGCTTAATGAATATGATCCTTCTACTTTCGATAATAAAATTTATTATGATGATAGCATGCCTCCTATTTATGATGATTACATTGATGAAAGTGGGTTTGGAAGAGTGTCAACTCTAGGTAGTAGTGATCCCACTATTTTGGAGGGTGTTGAATCTTATTACAATATTGATGAAAGTGTATTTGGAGAGGTCATGACTTTATTTAGTGATACATCCACTATTTTGGAAGAGGCTTCAATTGACTATGACAGTAAAGTTGTTGTCTATGATGATTATTATGATGACATGTATGCCATAAAGAGTGATAATTTTTCTATGCTTGTGCATCATGAAAAGAGTGCCGTATGTGATATTTATATTGTTGAATCCATTCATGATGACTCTGAAAATTATTATGAGAAAGGAACTTATGCCCTTACATATCTCAATAATATTAAGTTTCTTCTCTATGTGTTGATTGTTTTGAAGTTACACTTGTTTTGCCTTCCTATGCTAGTTGATTCTTGTTCCCATAAGTTGTTTTCTCACAAAATCCCTATGCATAGGAAGTGAGTTAGACCTAAATGTGCTATTCATATGCTTCATGATGCTCTCTTGATGTTTTAATTCTTATCTTTTATGCGAGCATCATTGAAATCATCATGCTTAGCTTAAAAGGCATAAAAGAAAAGTGCTTGTTGGGAGACAACCCAACACTTTTACCTACTATTTTTGTGTGTTCACATGATTAGGCTACTGTAGTAATCATGTTTTATTGCTTTTGTTTAAATAAAGTGCCAAGTAAGACCTTTGGGATGGCTTATGGTGATAGTTGATTTGATCTTGCTGAAAAACAGAAACTTTTGCACTCAGGAAAACAATTCTAATTTTTAACAAAAGCGCGATAAAATTATGATTCTTTTTGAAGAAGATCAATATACAAATTTCTGAGGTTTTCCTAATTTTTCAGAATTTTTGGAGTAGTATAAGTATGGTTGGAGTACAGATTACTACAGACTGTCCTGTTTTTGACAGATTCTGTTTTCAATGCATAGTTTGCTTGTTTCCTAGTTTCTATGGCTTATATTGCTCAATATAAATTTTGGAAATGATATGTTACAGTAGGCAGTGTGTGAGAACAATTATGAATCTTGTCTTTGACAGTACCAAAGGTGAAATGGTTTTCTCTTTATCATACTAACCTATCTCACAAAGTTCCGTTAAGTTTTGTGTGATTGAAGTTTCCAAGTTTTGGGTGAGATATCGATATGAGGAGAATAAGGAGTGACAAGACCCTAATCTTGGGGATGCCCAAGGCACCCCAAGGTAATATTCAAGGAAGATCCAAGCAACTAAGCCCGGGGATGCCCTGGAAGGCATCCCCACTTTCGTCTCCAACATTACCGGTAACCTCACTTGGAGCTACGTTTTCATTCGTCACATGATATGTTTTGCTTGGAGCGTCAATTTATTTTGTTAGGATTTTATTGCTGCTATATAGAATAATGTTTTGCATCTTTTATTTCAATAAAAGTGGCAATGATAGCCTTTGCCATGCTTATTTTGCAAGTCTACATGTTGCTGTTTGAAAATAGAAAGTTTACCGTTGTTGCAAAAATTCCCTAGAAAAGTCAGAATGTAATAAAATGTTGAAACTTTTTGCAAAATGAGATCTGATAAATTTTCTACAATGTGGTACATCTTCATAACCTTTGGAGTTAGGTGATATGTCTCCAACATATCTATAATTTTTGATTGTTCCATGCTGTTTTATTACCAATCTTGGATGTTTTATAATCATTTTATAGTCATTTTATATCATTTTTGGTACTAACCTATTGACATAGTGACAAGTGCCAGTTGCTGTTTTTTCCATGTTTTTTACATTGCAGAAAATCAATACCAAACGGAGTCCAAATGCCACGAAACTTTGCGGAGATTTTTTATGGACCAGATGGAAGATATTGGGCCCTGGTTGTACCTAGGGGGAGTCCCGATGAGGGGACAACCCACCAGGGCGCGCCAAGAGGCCCAGGCCCGCCCTGGTGGGTTGTGCCCACCTTGGGTGCCCCCCGGACTGCCTCTCTTCTCTATAAATACCCTAATATTCCCAAAACCCTAGGGGAGTCGACGAAATATTCATCCAGCCTCTACAGAGTCTAGAACCACTAGATTCAATGTAGACACCATCACACAGGGGTTCACCACTTCCATTGGTGCCTCTCCGATGATGTGTGAGTAGTTCTTTGTAGACCTTCGGGTCCATAGTTAGTAGCTAGATGGATTCATCTCTCTCTCTCTCTCTCTCTCTTGATTCTCAATACAATGGTCTTTTGGAGATCCATATGATGTAAGTCTTTTGCGGTGTGTTTGTTGGGATCGATGAACTTTGAGTTTATAATCAGATCTATCTTTTTATATCCATGAAAGTATTTGAGTTTCTTTGATCTCTTTTATGCATGATCTCTTATAACCTCGTATTTCTTCTCCGATATTTGAGTTTTGTTTGGCCAACTTGATCTATTTATCTTGCAATGGGAAGATGTGCCCGGTAGTGGGTTCGATCTTACGGTGCTTGATCCCAGTGGCAGAAAGGGAACCGGCACGTATGTATCGTTGCTACTAAGGATAAAAAGATGGGATCTATATCTACTGCCATAGATAAATGAATCTTGTCTACGTCATGTCATCGTTCTTATTGCATTACTCCGTGTTTCCATGAACTTAATACACTAGATGCATGCTGGATAGCGGTCGATGTTGATACGTCTCCAACGTATCTATAATTTTTGATTGTTCCATGCTATTATATTATTTGTTTTGGATGTTTAATGGGCTTTAATATGCTCTTTTATATTATTTTTGGGACTAACCTATTAACTGGAGGCCCAGTGCCAGTTTCTGTTTTTTTGCCTATTTTAGAGTTTTGCGGAGAAGGAATACCAAACGGAATGAAACCTTCACGATGATCTTTCTTGGACCGAAAGCAATCCAGAAGACTTGGAGTCGAAGTCTGGAACTCCACGAGGAAGCCACGAGTCAGGAGGGCGCGCCCAGGGGGGTAGGCGCGCCCCCCACACTCGTGGGCCCCTCGTAGCTCCACCGATGTACTTCTTTCACCCATATACACTCTTATACCCTAGAAACATCAGGGAGAGCCACGAAACCACTTTTCCACCGCCGCAACCTTCTGTACCCGTGAGATCCCATCTTGGGGCCTTTTCCGGCGATGTGCCGGAGGGGGAATCGATCACGGAGGGCTTCTATATCAACACCATTGCCTCTCCGATGAAGCGTGAGTAGTTTACCACAGACCTTCGGGTCCATAGTTATTAGCTAGATGGCCTCTTCTCTCTCTTTGATTCTCAATACAAAGTTCTCCTCGATGTTCTTGGAGATCTATTCGGTGTAATACTCTTTTGCGGCGTGTTTGCCGAGATCCGATGAATTGTGGATTTATGAACAAGATTATCTATGAATATTATTTGGTTCTTCTCTGAATTCTTATATGCATGACTTGATATCTTTGCAAGTCTCTTCGAATTATCGGTTTAGTTTGGCCTACTAGATTGATCTTTCTTGCAATGGGAGAAGTGCTTATCTTTGGGTTCAATCTTGCGATGTCCTTTCCCAGTGACAGTAGGGGCAGCAAGGCACGCATTATATTGTTGCCATCGAGGATAAAAAGATGGGGTTTATATCATATTGCTTTAGTTTATCCCTCTACATCATGTCATCTTGCTTAATGCGTTACTCTATTCTTATGAACTTAATACTCTAGATGCATGCTGGATAGCGGTCGATGTGTGGAGTAATAGTAGTAGATGTAGAGTTGTTCGGTCTACTTGACACGGACGTGATGCCTATATTCATGATCATTGCCTTAGATATCTTCATAACTATGCGCTTTTTTATCAATTGCTCAACAGTAGTTTGTTCACCCACCGTAATACATGCTATCTTGAGAGAAGCCACTAGTGAAACCTATGGCCCCCGGGTCTCTTTCCTATTATATTACATCTCTTTTATTTACATCGCATCTTGGTTACTATTTTGCAATCTTTACTTTCCAATCTATACAACAAAAATACCAAAAATATTTACTTTACTATCTCTATTAGATCTCACTTTTGTGAGTGACCGTGAAGGGATTGACAACCCCTTTATCGCGTTGGTTGCAAGGTTCTTGATTGTTTGTGCAGGTACTAGGTGACTTGTGTGTTGTCTCCTACTGGATTGATACCTTGGTTCTCAAAACTAAGGGAAATGCTTACGCTACTTTGCTGCATCACCCTTTCCTCTTCAAGGGAAAACCAACGCATGCTCAAGAGGTAGCTGATGTGTGGAGTAATAGTAGTAGATGCAGGCAGGAGTCGGTCTACTAATCTTGGACGTGATGCCTATGTAATGATCATTGTCTGGATATTGTCATAATCATTTGAGGTTCTACCAATTTCCCAATAGTAATTTGTTTACCCACCGTTTGCTATTTTTCTCGAGAGAAGCCACTAGTGAAACCTACGGCCTCCGAGTCTTATTTCTCATATATTTGCCTTTGCGATCTACTTTTCATTTGCTTTTATTTTTATATCTATTAAACCAAAAATACAAAAATACTTTGCTGCACTTTATTTTATTTGTGATCTATTATTTCAATCTATCACAAATTTATCTCCCGTCCACACACCGTTTCTAGCGCCGTTTCCCGAAAGGGACTGACAACCCCTTTAACACATCGGGTTGCGAGGTGTTGTTATTTGTGTGCAGGGGTTGTTTATGTTGTGTTGCTTGGTTCTCCTACTAGTTCGATAGCCTTGGTTTCTTATCTGAGGGAAATACCTACCGCCGCTGTGCTGCATCATCCCTTCCTCTTTGGGGAAATACCGACGTAGCTTCAAGCGACATCAAAAGGAATTTCTGGCGTCGTTGCCGGGGAGAATCAAGTCAAGATAGCCTCCCGTCAACACGCCATTTTTGGCGCTGTTACCGGGGAGGATTTTCATCATAACCAGGTTCCTAATCACAAATCTCATCTCCTCGCAATTTACATTATTTGCCATTTTACCTCTAGTTTTCCTCTCCCCCACTTCACAAAAATTTGTCATTTTATTCACCTCTCTTTTCCGTTCGCCATTTTCTTGTCGGGTCTATTTTTGAGTGCAATCTTGTTGTGTGGTCATCATGACTCAATAAAACACCAAGTTATGTGATTTCTCAAATAACAACAACAATGATTTTATTGGCACTCCACTTGCTCCTCCCGCCGCAAGTGTGGAGTCTTTTGATACCAATGATACGTCCATTTTGCATCATGCTTTTATATTGACTAGTAATAATGTACGTGCAATGCACGTTTATATTAGGTAGGATATTAGTTGCATGTTATATTAGGTAAGATATATCTGTTGCACGTTGGTATTTAGTAGTATATCAATTACTTTTTCACGGGAATGGTAGGATATTAATTACATGGCAGATTTCATGGGATGGCGTTGAGTTAAAACGTGTTTATAACCAATGGCAGTGGTGGGTAATTAGAGCGTTAAACGTGTTTGGTGCTCACCATTGGAGGGATTTGAACCGTTAGATAACATGATTTGACGGTTGAGATGGTTTGGATCTGCCTCTTTGGGTCTTTTTATATTGGTATAGATATATACTGCATTATGGGCTGTTATTACACATTATGTCACAATACTTATGCCTATTCTCTCTTATTTTACAAGGTTTACATGAAGAGGGAGAATGCCGGCAGCTGGATTTCTGGGCTGGAAAATGAGCAAATATTAGAGAGCTATTCTGCACAACTCCAAAAGCCCTGAAACTTCATGGGAGCATGTTTCAGAATATATAAAAAATATTGGGCGAAGGAATTACCCGAGGGGGGACACCCACCATCCACGAGGGTGGCGCGCCCTACCCCCTGGGCGCGCCCCTGCCTCGTGGGCCCCAAGGCAGGCCTCCGGTGCCCATCTTCTGCTATAAGAGGTCTTTTGTCCTGAAAAAAATCATAAGAAAGCTTACAGGACGAAACTCCGCCGCCACGAGGCGGAACCTTGGCGGAGCCAATCTAGGGCTCCGGCGGAGCTGTTCTACCGGGAAAACTCCCCTCCGGGAGTGGGAAATCATCACCACCGCCATCACCATCGATCCTCTCATCGGGAGGGGGTCAATCTCCATCAACATCTTCACCAGCACCATCTCATCTCAAACCCTAGTTTATCTCTTATATCCAATCTTTGTCTCAAAACCTCAGATTGGTACATGTGGGTTGCTAGTAGTGTTGATTACTCCTTGTAGTTGATGCTAGTTGGATTACTTGGTGGAAGATCATATGTTCAGATCCTTTATGCATATTAATACCCCTCTGATTATGAACATGAATATGATTTGTGAGTAGTTACGTTTGTTCCTGAGGACATGGGAGAAGTCTTGCTATAAGTAGTCATGTGAATTTGGTATTCGTTTAATATTTTGATGAGATGTATGTTGTCTTTCCTCTAGTGGTGTCATGTGAACGTCGACTACATGACACTTCACCATTATTTGGGCCTAGAGGAAGGCATTGGGAAGTAATAAGTAGATGATGGGTTGCTAGAGTGACAGAAGCTTAAACCCTAGTTTATGCGTTGCTTCGTAAGGGGCTGATTTGGATTCATATGTTTCATGCTATGGTTAGGTTTACCTTAATACTTCTTTTGTAGTTGTGGATGCTTGCAAGAGGGGTTAACCTTAAGTGGGAGGCTTGTCTAGGGAAGGGCCGTACCCAAGCACCAGTCCACCCACATATCAAATTATCAAAGTACCAAACGCAAATCATATGAGTGTGATGAAAACTAGCTTGACGATAATTCCCATGTGTCCTCGGGAGCGCTTTCCTTTATATAAGAATTTGTCCAGGCTTGTCCTTTGCTACGAAAAGGATTGGGCCATCTTGCTGCACCTTATTTACTTCTATTACTTGTTACCCGTTACAAATTACCTTATCACAAAACTATCTGTTACCGACAATTTCAGTGCTTGCAGAGAATACCTTACTGAAAACTGCTTATCATTTCCTTCTGCCCCTCGTTGGGTTCGACACTCTTACTTATCAAAAGGACTGCGACAGATCCCCTATACTTGTGGGTCATCAAGACTCTTTTCTGGTGTCGTTGCCGGGGAGTGAAGCGCCTTTGGTAGGTGGAATTTGGTAAGGAAAATTTTATATAGTGTGCTGAAATTTACTGTCACTTGCTACTATGGAACATAATCCTTTGAGGGGCTTGTTTGGGGTATCTTCACCCCGACAAGTAGAGCAAAGAGTTGCTCCTCAACCTACTGAACCTACTGAAAATGTTTACTTTGAAATTCCTTCGGGTATGATAGAGAAACTGCTAGCTAATCCTTTTACATGAGATGGAACATTGCATCCCGATTTGCATCTAATCTATGTGGATGAAGTTTGTGGATTATTTAAGCTTGCAGGTATGCCCAAGGATGTTATCAAGAAGAAGGTCTTCCCTTTATCTTTGAAGGGAAAGGCATTGACATGGTTTAGGCTATGTGATGATATGGGATCATGGAACTATAACCGATTGAAATTGGAATTTCATCAGAAGTTTTATCCTATGCATCTTGTTCATCGTGATCGTAATTATATATATATAATTTTTGGCCTCGTGAAGGAGAAAGCATCGCTCAAGCTTGGGGGAGGCTTAAGTCAATGTTATATTCATGCCCCAATCATGATCTCTCAAGAGAAATTATTATTCAAAAAAATTATGCTCGGCTTTATCTCGATAATCGCTCCATGCTCGATTCTTCTTGTACTGGCTCTTTTATGATGAAGACTGTTGAATTCAAATGGGATTTATTGGAAAGAATTAAATGCAACTCTGAAGATTGGGATCTTGATGTCTACCACACAACCTTCTTCTTGTAGACGTTGTTGGGCCTCCAAGTGTAGAGGTTTGTAGGACAGTAGCAAATTTCCCTCAAATGGATGACCTAAGGTTTATCAATCCGTGGGAGGCGTAGGATGAAGATGGTCTCTCTCAAACAACCCTGCAACCAAATAGTAAAGAGTCTCTTGTGTCCCCAACACACCCAATACAATGGTAAATTGTATAGGTGCACTAGTTCGGTGAAGAGATGGTGATACAAGTGCAATATGGATGATAGATATAGGTTTTTGTAATCTGAAAATATAAAAATAGAAAGGTAACTAATGATAAAAGTGAGCGAAAACAGTATTGCAATGCGTTGAAACAAGGCCTAGGGTTCATACTTTCACTAGTGCAAGTTCTCTCAACAATAATAACATAATTGGATCATATAACTATCCCTCAACATGCAACAAAGAGTCACTCCAAAGTCACTAGTGGAGAACAAACGAAGAGATTATTGTAGGGTACGAAACCACCTCAAAGTTATCCTTTCTGATCGATCTATTCAAGAGTCCGTAGTAAAATAACACAAAGCTATTCTTTCCGTTCGATCTATCCTAGAGTTCGTACTAGAATAACACCTTAAGACACAAATCAACCAAAACCCTAATGCCACCTAGATACTCCAATGTCACCTCAAGTATCCGTGGGTATGATTATACGATATGCATCACACAATCTCATATTCATCTATTCAACTAACACAAAGAACTTCAATGAGTGCCCCAAAGTTTCTACCGGAGAGTCAAGACGAAAACGTGTGCCAACCCCTATGCATAAGTTCACGAGGTCACGGAACTCGCAAGTTGATCACCAAAACATACATCAAGTGGATCACGTGATATACCATTGTCACCACAGATAAGCACATGCAAGACATACATCAAGTGTTCTTAAATCCTTAAAGACTCAATCCGATAAGATAACTTCAAAGGGAAAACTCAATTCATCACAAGAGAGTAGAGGGGGAGAAACATCATAAGATCCAACTATAATAGCAAAGCTCATGATACATCAAGATCGTGCCGAATCAAGAACACGAGAGAGAGAGAGAGAGGGAGGGAGGGAGAGAGAGAGAGATCAAACACATAGCTACTGGTACATACCCTCAGCCCCGAGGGAGAACTACTCCCTCATCGTCATGGAGAGCGCCAGGATGATGAAGATGGCCACCGGAGAGGGATTGCCCCCTTCGGCAGGGTGCCGGAACAGGTCTAGATTGGTTTTTGGTGGCTAGAGAGGCTTGCGGCGGCGGAACTCCCGATCTAGGTTATTTTATGGAGGTTTCTGTATTTATAGGAATTTTTGGCGTAGGTCTCACGTCAAGAAGGTGCCCGAGTCGTCCACGAGGCAGGCCCACGCGCCCGGGGGGGGGGGGGGGGGGGCGCCCCCCACCCTCGTGGACGGCCCAGGACTCTTTTACTCCGGGGTCTTCTTTTGGTCCATAAAAAATCGTTAAAAATTGGCACATCAATTGGACTCCGTTTGGTATTCCTTTTCTGTAAAACTCAAAAACAAGGAAAAAACAGGAACTGGCACTGGGCTCTAGGTTAATAGGTTAGTCCCAAAAATCATATAAAATAGCATATAAATGCATATAAAACATCCAAGGTTGATAATATAATAGCATGGAACAATAAAAAATTATAGATACGTTGGAGACGTATCAAGCATCCCCAAGCTTAATTCCCGCTCGTCCTTGAGTAGGTAAATGATAAAAACAGAATTTTTGATGTGGAATGCTACCTAACATATTTATCAATATAATTCTCTTTATTGTGGCAAGAATATTCAGATGCATAAGATGCAAGACAAAAGTTTAATATTGACATAAAAATAATAATACTCCAAGCATACTAACTAAACAATCATGTCTTCTCAAAATAACATGGCAGATGAAAGTTCATCCCTGCAAAATCATATAGTTTGGTCATGCTCCGTTTTCGACACACAAGAATGCTCTCATCATGCACACCCCGATGACAAGCCAAGCAATTGTTTCATACTTTAGTAATCTCAAACTTTTTTCAACTTTCACGCGATACATGAGCGTGAGCCATGGATATAGCAGTATGGGTGGAATATAATATGATGATGGGGGTTACGTGGAGAAGATAAAAAGGAGAAAGTCTCACATTGACGCGGCTAATCAATGGGCTAGGGAGATGCCCATCAATTGATGTCAATGCAAGGAGTAGGGATTGCCATGCAACGGATGCACTAGAGCTATAAATGTATAAAAGCTCAACAAAAGAAACTAAGTGGGTGTGCATCCAACTTGCTTGCTCACGAAGACCTAGGGCATTTGAGGAAGCCCACCATTGGAATATACAAGCCAAGTTCTATAATGAAAAATCCCCACTAGTATATGAAAGTGACAAAACAAGAGACTCTCTATCATGAAGATCATGGTGCTACTTTGAAGCACAAGTGTGGAAAAAGGATAGTAGCATTGTCCTTTTTTTTCTTTTTTTGCCTTCCTTTTTATTTGGCCTTTCTTTTTTTCTTTTTTCAGGACAATGCTCTATTAATGATGATCATCACACTTCTATTTATTTACAACTCAAAGATTACAACTCGGTACTAGAGCAAAGTATGACTCTATATGAATGCCTCCAGCGGTGTACCGGGATGGGCAATGAATCAAGAGTGACATGTATGATAAATTATGCATGGTGGCTTTGCCACAAATATGATGTCAACTACATGATCACGCAAGGCAATCTGACAATGATGATGTGTGTCATGATGAACGGAACGGTGAAAGTTGCAAGGCAATATGTCTCGGAATGGCTATGGAAATGCCATAATAGGTAGGTATGGTGGTTGTTTTGAGGAAGATATAAGGAGGTTTATGTGTGACGGAGCGTATCATATCACGGGGTTTGGATGCAACGGCGAAGTTTGCACCAACTCTCGAGGTGAGAAAGGGTAATGCACGGTACCAAAGAGGCTAGCAATGATGGAAGGGTGAGAGCGCGTATAATCCATGGACTCAACATTAGTCATAAAGAACTCACATACTTATTGCAAAAATCTACAAGTCATCAAAAACCAAGCACTGTGCGCATGCTCCTAGGGGATAGATTGGTAGGAAAAGTCCACCGCTCGTCCCCGACCGCCACTCATACGGAAGGCAATCAAAGAAACACCTCATGCTTCAAATTTGTCACACAACGGTTACCATACGTGCATGCTACGGGACTTGCAAACCTCAACACAAGTATTTCTCAAATTCACAATTACTCAACTAGCATGACTCTAATATCACCATCTTTATATCTCAAAACAATTATCAAGTATCAAACTTCTCATAGTATTAAATGCACTTTATATGAAAGTTTTTATTATATCCCTCTTGGATGCCCATCATATTAGGACTAATTTCATAACCAAAGCAAACTACCATGATGTTTAGAGACTCTTAAAATGATATAAGTTAAGCATGAGAGTTCATCTATTTCTTCAAAATAAAACCACCGTCGTGCTGTAAAAAGATATAAGTGTAGCACTAGAGCAAATGACAAACTACTCCGAAAGATATAAGTGAAGATCAATGAGTAGTCGAATAATTATACAACTATGTGAAGACTCTCTAACATTTAATAATTTCAGATCTTGGTATTTTATTCAAACAGAAAGCAAAATAAAATAAAATAAAATGACGCTCCAAGCAAAACACATATCATGTGGTGAATAAAAATATAGCCTCAAGTAAAGTTACCGATGAACGAAGACGAAAGAGGGGATGCCATCCGGGGCATCCCCAAGCTTAGGCTCTTGGCTGTCCTTGAATATTACCTTGGGGTGCCTTGGGCATCCCCAAGCTTAGGCTCTTTCCACTCCTTAGTCCATAGTCCATCGAATCTTTACCCAAAACTTGAAAACTTCACAACACAAAACTTAACAGAAAACTCGTAAGCTCCGTTAGTATAAGAAAGCAAATCACCACTTAGGTACTGTAATGAACTCATCCTTTATTTATATTGGTGTTAAACCTACTGTATTCCAACTTCTCTATGTTTCATACCCCCTGATACTAGCCATAGATTCATCAAAATAAGCAAACAACACACGAAAAACAGAATCTGTCAAAAATAGAACATTCTGTAGAAATCTGTATCAAACGGATACTTCTGTAACCCACAAAATTCTGAAATAAATTGGTGGGCGTGAGGAATTTATCTATTAATCATCTGCAAAAAGAATCAACCTAATCGCACTCGCCAGTACAAAATGGCAGCTAATCTCGTGAGCGCAAAAGTTTCTGTTTTTTTACAGCAAGATCGCAAAGACTTCACCCAATTCTTCCCAAAGGTTCTACCTGGCGCAAACACTAATTAAAACATAAAAACAAATATAAACAGAGGCTAGATGAATTATTTATTACTAAACAGGAGCAAAAAGCAAAGAACAAAAATAAAATTGGGTTGCCTCCCAACAAGCGCTATCATTTAACGCCCCTAGCTAGGCATGATGATTTCAATGATACTCACATAAAAGATAAGAATTGAAACATAAAGAGAGCATCATGAAGAATATGAATAGCACATTTAAGTCTAACCCACTTACTATGCATAGGGATTTTGTGAGCAAACAAGTTATGGGAACAAGAATCAACTTGCATAGGAAGGTAAAACAAGCATAGCTTCAAGATTTTCAACACATAGAGAGGAAACTTGATATTATTGCAACTCCTACAAGCATATATTCCTCCCTCATAATAAATTTCAGTAGAATCATGAATGAACTCAACAATATAACCATCACATAAAACATTCTTTTCATGATCCCCATGCATATAAATTTTATTACTCTCCACATAAGTGAATTTCTTCTCATGAATAATAGTGGGAGCAAACTCAACAAAATAATTACCACGTGAGGCATAATCCAATTGAAAACTAAAATCATGATGAAAAGTTTCATGGTTATCATTATTCTTAATACCATACAAGTCATCACAATAATAATCATAGATAGCAACTTTGTTCTCATAATCCATTGGAACCTCTTCCGAAATAGTGGAATCATTACTAAATAAAGTCATGACCTCTCGAAATCCACTTTTATAATTATCACAATAAGATTCAACGTCCTCCAAAATAGTGGGATCATCACTTCCTAAAGTTGACACTCTTCCAAACCCACTTTCATCAATATAATCATTATAAATAGGAGGCATGCTATCATCATAATAAATTTGCTCATCAAAACTTGGGAGACAAAAAATATCATCTTCATAAAACATAGCTTCCCCAAGATTGTGGCTTTGCATATCATTAGCATCATGGGTATTCAAAGAATTCATACTAACAACATTGCAATCATCCCATCATCAAAATATTTAGTGACAAACATTTTAATACATTCTTCTTCTAATATTTTGGCACAATTATCGGAATCCTTATTTTCATGAAAGACATTAAAAAGATGAAGCATATGAGGTGCCCTCAATTCCAAATTTTTTGTAGTTTTCTTTTATAGACTAAACTAGTGATAAAATAAGAAACTAAAAGATTCGATTGCAAGATCTAAAGATATACCTTCAAGCGCTAACCTCCCCGGCAACGGCGCCAGAAAAGAGCTTGATGTCTACTACACAACCTTCTTCTTGTAGACGTTGTTGGGCCTCCAAGTGCAGAGGTTTGTAGGACAGTAGCAAATTTCCCTCAAGTGGGTGACCTAAGGTTTATCAATCTGTGGGAGGTGTAGGATGAAGATGGTCTCTCTCAAACAACCCTGCAACCAAATAGCAAAGAGTCTCTTGTGTTCCCAACACACCCAATACAATGGTAAATTGTATAGGTGCACTAGTTCGGCGAAGAGATGGTGACACAAGTGCAATATGGATGATAGATATAGGTTTTTGTAATCTGAAAAATATAAAAACAACAAGGTAACTAATGATAAAAGTGAGCGAAAACAGTATTGCAATGCGTTGAAACAAGGCCTGGGGTTCATACTTTCACTAGTGCAAGTTCTCTCAACAATAATAACATAATTAGATCATATAACTATCCCTCAACATGCAACAAAGATTCAGTCCAAAATCACTAATAGCAGAGAACAAACAAAGAGATTATTGTAGGGTACGAAACCACCTCAAAGTTATCCTTTCCGATCAATCTATTCAAGAGTCCGTAGTAAAATAACACGAAGCTATTCTCTCTGTTCGATCTATCCTAGAGTTAGTACTAGAATAACACCTTAAGACACAAATCAACCAAAACCCTAATGTCACCTAGATACTCCAATGTCACCTCAAGTATCCGTGGGTATGATTATACGATATGCATCACACAATCTCAGATTCATCTATTCAACCAACACAAAGAACTTCAAAGAGTGCCCCAAAGTTTCTACCGGAGAGTCAAGACGAAAACGTGTGCCAACCCTTATGCATAATTTCACGAGGTCACAGAACTCGCAAGTTGATCACCAAAACATACATCAAGTGGATCACGTGATATCCCATTGTCACCACAGATAAGCACATGCAAGACATACATCAAGTGTTCTTAAATCCTTAAAGACTCAATCCGATAAGATAACTTCAAAGGGAAAACTCAATTCATCACAAGAGAGTAGAGGGGGAGAAACATCATAAGATCCAACTATAATAGCAAAGCTCGCTGTAGCGACCCGACCTCAAACGGTCAAGTCTTTGTGCTTCAGTGTCATCCCTAAATCGGTAATGCTGACACACACAGTACTCGAAGGATTTATAACAGAGTGGCAATCACACACTTATTACATTGAATGTCTCAAGAGAGAACTTATTACAATAAATATGGCTTAAGGCCATCTAATACGATAACAACGGAAGGCTTGGAAGATAAAGTGAGTCCATCAACTCCAACGACATAGCTGAGTGCATGACAAACGACCTATCGCCCCTTACTCCTGGTCTGAAAAGTCTACAACATGATACGTTGCAGCCCGAAAATAGGTCAGCACATGGAATATGCTGGCATTGTAACACAGGAGAGTAATGAACAGATAAAAACTATCACTACATGCATATATGGCTGGTGGAGGCTCTATGGTCAGAATGTTTTGCGAAAAGCTAATTTTTTCCCTGCAACAAAGGAATATATTTTATTTAACTATCATGGTAGTTGAACAACATTGAGAAGGTTCCTCTAAATCAATCCCAATTAAAAGTAATTATCAACCCAACAAATTAATTTAGAGTGAGGAGATCCATATGATAATCCATGAACCAGATACTCAAGATGTCCATAACCGGGGACACGGCTAACCATGATTAGTTTGTACACTCTGCAGAGGTTTGTGCACTTTTCCCCACAAGACTCGATCTCCTCCGTTGGATTTCTCGCACTACATGGTGTTTGAGAAACGAATGAGCGAGACACAATCTTTCAGAAACATTTTCTCTCTACTCCGGGCGGACTGGTACACCTACAATCCCCTACATCTGCTAGTACACCTCTTCAAGAGCTCACACAACTTACTCAACTATGCCAGAGCCCATAATGGCTTGTGGCTGCACATGGAAGTCTCTAGCATGAATAGTCTTATGATCCCTTTGAGCCTGGGTGGTGGACCATAGGATGATCACACGGGTACTCCGGGATATCCCAGGACAACACTGGATTCTCCAGGTGCCCACAAGCAATCCACCCAAATGTGTATTAAAGTAGCCACCTTAAGTTGAGCCATTAATTAACAACTCACATCTTTCATGGATAGACTCAAACCGCATCCACATCTATGAGCATAGCATGGCAATATAAGCATAACGTAGAAGTAACTCCCAGGGGTTTGATAATAAAACAGGTAATAGGTTCTACCTCATCATCTACTTCCCAGACCCACATGTTAAGAGATCCTACTCATGCAATGTGTGAGGGTTGAAACTAATGCATAAAACTGGGTGATAAAGGGGTATGATCAAAGTGTTACTTGCCTTGCTGACGATCTGCAAATCCTAGGGACTCGTACTAGCACGCTTCGCACTCCGGGTGTTCTATCGCAAACAAACAATAGCATACATAAGCAATCAAGCAAAGATGCACGGGTAAAACTCAAATAAGAAGATCTAACCAGAAATTCAACTGAAGAACTCCGGTTTGCAAAAAGAATCAAATCAAACGGAGCAACGAAACTGAAACTGCGAAAGAAACAAGATCCGATTACTAATCTGGACTAAAGTCAAATTTTACAGTACCAAAATCTTGTTCAAGTTGGATAAACAGAAAGAGGGCTTTGAGACGAAGATCCAGGCGTGTAACACCCTCGATGCGACTATATCTCCCACGTGTCGAGGCACGACTTAGAGGCATAATCGCATTGAAGGCAATGTCGCAAGTGAGGCAATCTTCACACAACCCATGTAATACAATAGGGGAAAAAGTTACATAGTTGGCTTACAATCGCCACTTCACACAATTACAAGAATAAACATTACATCAATCAAATGCACTCATGGTCCGACTACGGAACCAAAATAAAAGAAGAACCCCAAATGCAACAAAGGTCCCCGATCGACCCCAACTGGGCTCCACTACTGATCAACTAGAACGAAACAACACAAATGAACATGGTCTTCAACGAGCTCCTCCTGAGCTGGGTTGCGTCATCTACACGGACTCATCGGCACCTGCAAACTGGTTTTGGAAGTATCTGTGAGCCACGGGGACTCAGCAATCTCGCATCCTCACGATCAAGACTATTTAAGCTTATGGGTAAGGTAAAGGTATGAGGTGGAGCTGCAGCAAGCGACTAGCATATATGGTGGCTAACATACGCAAATGAGAGCGAGAAGAGAAGGCAAAGCACGGTCGACAAAATATGATCAAGAAGTGATCCTGGACTACCTACGTCAAGCATAACTCCAACAACCGTGTTCACTTCCCGGACTCCGCCGGAAAGAGACCATCACGGTTACACACGCGGTTGATTCATTTTAATTAAGGTCAACTTCAGGTTTTCTACAACCGGACATTATCAAATTCCCATCTGCCCATAACCGCGGGCACGGCTTTCGAAAGATTAATCCCTGCAGGGGTGTCCCAACTTAGCCCATCACAAGCTCTCACGGTCAACGAAGGAATAGACCTCCACCCGAGACATTCCGATCAGACTCGGTATCCCAGTACAACAAGACATTTCGACAGGGTAAAACTAAACCAGCAACACCTCCCGAATGTGCCGACAAATCCCAATAGGAGCTGCACATATCTCTTTCTCAGGGCACACTCAGATTGTCCAAACTTCCGGTAGGCCAGCCCAGAGTTGCCCCTGGTAGCCACCGGCGGCTGACGTTTCGGACCAACACTCAGAGGAGCACTGGCCCGGGGGGGAGGGGGGGGGGTTAAAATAATGATGACCCTTGAGTCTGCAGAACCCAAGGGAAAGAAAAGGCTAGGTGGCAAATGGTAAAACCAATGTTGGGCATTGCTGGAGAAGCTTTACTTAAGGCAAACTGTCAAGGGGTTCCCATTATAGCCCAACCGCGTAAGGGACGCAAAATCCGGGAACATAACACCGATATGACGGAAACTAGGGCGGCAAGAGTGGAACAAAACACCAGGCATAAGGCCGAGCCTTCCACCCTTTACCAAGTATATAGATGCATTAATTAAATAAGATATATAGTGATATCCCAACAAGTAAATAAATGTTCCAATAAGGAACGATCTCCATGTTCCAACAAGGAACAAACTTCAATCTTCACCTGCAACTAACAACGCTATAAGAGGGGTTGAGCAAAGCGGTAACATAGCCAATCAACGGTTTGCTAGGACATAGGAGGGTTAGGGGCTGAACATGGCAATTTGGGAGGCTGACAAGCAAGTGGTAGGCATCGTAGCAATGGCATAGCAAAAGAGCGAGCAAACTAGCATAGCAAAGATAGTAGTGATTTCGAGGGTATGATCATCTTGCCTGAAATCCCATAAGGAAGAAGAACGAGTCCATGAAGAAGACAAACGGACGTAGACGAACGGGTCCTCACAAACTCGACATTACCGGAATCAACCCGAAGAAGCAATCACCGGAAAAGAAGCACACAGCATAGTAAACAACCATGACATCAACATGGCATGATGCACAAACGAGAATGATGCATGTCCGGTTTAAAGAGGGCATGGCATGGCAAAATGCACAAACAATTCTACAAATTAAGTGGAGCACAATATGCAACGGAGTTGCATATTGAAGAAAACACCACATGACTTATTTAGTTCAATCTTGTTTATGTACCCAACAATATTAAATGTTGATTAACATGGCAAGAGGTGAAGCAAAAGAAAACTACCTGTCTAGTCAAGTTTAAATGAGGCCGGAAACAATGGAGAACAATTCCGGAAAATGCCCATAGCATAATTTAAGGTTTGGTCCTGATCTGTCTTAAACACAATTTTAGAGTTCTTTAACATGCAAAGTGATGTCACCATGTTAAACTAGGCAAAATTCTACCCCATTTACATATCAAGTTTATTAAATTCGGAGTTACGGTTATTTAGATATGAATTAAACCGTTTTTAACATGGCATAGGGGCAAATTAAGGCAAACAACATTTTAAGCATTTTAAACGTGGAAGAAAGTGACATATTATGAAACTAGATGCAATTCTAAGCATTTTTCATATTAAGTTTATTTTAATACGATGCATCATTTGTGAGTTACAATATGCATGATCATGAAGGGGTTTTCTGTAAATCTGCTGCCTCTGGAAAAAGAACAAAATCGCAGAACAGGGAAAAAACCCTATCGGGCCGAATCTATCTGGCCCAAGAGTGCACAGAGTGAGGGAGCTAGATCTGAAGCTCACCAGGCCTCATGGGCCGGCTCGGTTGGGGAGGAGACAGGCCGACGGGGCTGCGGCCTTGGGAGGAAGGAGGCCCGCAGGGGCGCTGGCCCGCTGGGCTGGGCCCACAGGATGCGGGAGGAGGCCCAGGGCGCTGGGCGTCGTCCTCCTCGATCCCGCCTGGATCGAGGGAGGCAAAGGCAGAGGCAACACCGTTCGCCGGCAGGGCAGCGGCAAGGAGGAGCGGAGGAGGCCAGGGAAGGTCGGGAACAAGCGGATCTGGGCGTGGGGTCCCCGGATCCGGTGACGGGCGAGGTCGGGGAGGACCACGACGAGCTCGTCGGCGCCCTGCAAAACAATGGTGGCGGTGGCGCGGGCTTAGAGGAGAGGGAGAGCAGGAGAGGAAAAAGAGGGGAAGAGGAGGCGCGGGGCACTGCCTGGCCGAGGGCGCGACGACGGCGGAACTCCGGTGGCGAACGCGGCGAAGTGGGAGTCTGCACGGCGGTGCGGGACGCGGGCGCCTCGGGCCCAGATCGGCCCGGGGCGGGCCTGAGATGGGCTTCAGCGGGTCCTGCGGGAGGAGGAGGGAGGCAGGGCGATGTGGCGGCTCGCGACTGGCCACGGGCGCCTGCGTGGCGGCGGCTGGCCACTAGGAGCCCGCCATGTGGCGCCGGAGGGGTGGCCGGCGCCGGAAATTGAGGAGAGGAGGTGGGAGGCGGCTGGCTGGTGATTTGGGGGCGCGGATTTTGAGAAGGAGGAAGGGGAAGGCCCAAAATGGCAAGGGGGGGCTGCTATATATAGCAGGAGGAGCTAGGGTTGGGGGTTTTTGTCCGTTTCAGAGCCGTTCGATCTCGATCGGACGTCTCGGAGCGGAGGGGGGTTAGATAGGTGGGCTAGTGGGCTGTGAAGAGGGGTTGGGCTGAGATGAGAGGAGAGAGGGCGGCCCGGCGACTATTTCCGGAGACCGAAAACGTCCGACGTTTTGACCGGCTACTATTGCCGCTATATTTATCCGTTGGGGCGTCAAACGAACTCCGATTGCGATGAAACTTGACAGGCGGTCTGTCTACACTATAATAAGACCACACGTCAAATCTCATCCCATTCCGAGAACATTTTCCGGCCACTTATAAAATAATATTTCGGACATGCCGCGGGCGTGTGCAAGTGTGGTTGGGCTCAGAACGGACAACGAAGAGAAACTCGGAGAACCCGGACGAATGCAGGTTTTGAAAAACATGATGATGCAATGCACATGATGACATGATGAAATGAAACACGCAAGCAAATGACATGGCAACGACAGCAAATAACGGGAAGACACGCTGGCACATCGGTCTCGGGGCGTTACAACACTCCACCACTACGAGAGGATCTCGTCCCAAGATTTAGAATGGCACCGGAGGGAAAATGGAAGAGAAAAAGAAGAGGTAAGGCTAAGTTGCTTCTTTGACAAACGAGTGAAACCAAAGAACCTTGCGAGGTTGAACAAATCGAGAAAAGAACACAACGAAGGTGAACAAAGTCGAAAACACTCCGTTAGAAAAGAGGGACAACGAGCATTTCGAAACCCTTGAGGTTGAAGGGCAAGATATTTATTAAAAACACTCCGGTTAAGGAAGGGGATCAAGAAAAACCAAAATTCGGTTAGCACTCCGGTTGAAAAGAAAAAAAGAATTGAATAAGGTCTTGATAAGATGAGAAGATACTTGATGAAATCACAACACACTGCCACCGAAACTATTGAATGAACGGAACAAGGGGTAAGAAAGATCTCAGACCGCACTCCGGTTGAGAATGGAGTCAAAATTTGATAAGATGAGAGAGTTCAAATGAAAACACGACACTCCGGTTGAGAACAGGATGCAAGACTTGATAAGGCGAAAAGAGCTTGAACAAAGGGGCACAATACTCCGGTTAAGCAAGATAGGGAAGGAATAAGAGTGATATAATTTGGACAGCACTCTGTCTGTAAATGGAAGGAATTGAACAAGACAAGATGAGAGGATACTTGAAAAGAGGACACAACACTCCAATTAAAAGGATAGGCACGACAAGAACACGATCCTGATAAACAAGAAGATGGGTTGAGGAGAGCAACTTCACCATGCCTCCGGAACAAAAGAATAGAAGATAGATAATTGAAATAGGAGAAATGAGGAGAAAATGCCAACTTCTGCCACAAAAGAGCTTGGAAAGGCATCTTTAGGACAAGGGTCTAACGGAGTTGTTGGAAAACCAATAACGAAAATAATAAGCTTGTAGTGGACTTATGGAATACATCCCAAAATTATGAGGTGAAAACCTGCCACTCACGGGAAAAAGAATTGGGTTGATAAGAACAAGGAGACACGAAACTATTTCACCGGGAGGATAAATGAAAAACTTGGATCATATATAAGCACCATAATAACAACCATCCTTAGGGAAGGCTTTAGGTGAAATATAACCCAAGACAATACCAACGAATAGGTTGATGGATTTAAAATACCTCATTCATAACAACATGTGAATCATGGAACATGAATCCAAATTATCAAGAATGACATAATACCACCTCCAATAATATGGTAGAAAGAATTGCACTCCGGATAGCAAGATGAAGAAGGCTTGAGCTGCTTAGAAAAGAATCTCAATTAAAAAGTTGGAGAAGGAATTAAATACTTGATGGACCATCATGTAGAGCCTCCATGAAGAACTCCGGTAATAAAAAGATTGATCCAAAATAATTGAATGATGTAAAGAATAAGATTTAAGCCTCGCAATGATTTAGATAGAGAACTCCGTGATAATATAATTGAAAGAGGTTAGAACTCCGGGAAAGAAAGATGAGCACTTGAACCCAAGAATTTAATCATCGAGAACAAACTCCGGTAAACAAAAGGATGAACAAACGGAAGGAAAAGAAGTTGAAAACATAAAGCGTGTCGAACCAAGAATGTGATATGATGCACCTCCGGAATAAGGAATTAAATCACTTGGATGGAACAAGAGTAAGAATTACATTATGCTTATCCTTCACCAATTTAAATTGATGACAATCAACGGATTTGGCATATTACTTATCCTCGTAGAAAGGATTAAGATAGATATAGCGCAAACTTGAGAAAGTCTTCAATGAACCACCGGTAGAATTGAAAACAACGAATAAATAGATAAGATAAGGAAGAGAAATCTTGAATGAACCACCGTAAGATTTAAAATGACCAAAGGAAAGATAGAGGAACACCGGGAAGAATTGGGAAAACGAATTAAGATACTTGAGGGGAATTAGATCCATGAGAACGAAGAGCTCACGAGCCGATTAAAGATTACTTGGATGAAGCACCGGTAAAATTTGGAGAATGATAGCTGAAAGCTGAGAATTAATAAATCTTAGATGATGGGCTCCGGATGAACAAACTGAAAAGGCTCCTGAATTACTCCGGATGGTTGAAAAGAATATCTCACAATCGCAAATAATTATGAAAGGATGGCAACAAGACAGAATCGCGAAACTTGAAGAGAATGGAGCAAGATTGAGAGAAAAATCTTCTTCGGTCTCCAAAATCTGAGAATTACGACGAGAAACACCACCATGAATTGTTGAGGCACCGGAATAAAGAAGAATATAAAAGTTGAATCAACAATGAGATGAATTTGAAAGATCTTGGAGAAAGACATTTGACTGATGACAATTCATTCTTACGTCAAACTTCGAAAGGAATTTGAGAATACCTCCGGGAAAATAAGAAGAGTCAGGTAAGATCCTGGGAAAAGACCTGTGGGTTAGGGCCCACTCAAAAGATACACCGTTGAACGATTACTTAAAAAGAGAGATTGCACCGGTTGAATTAAATGGCTATAATGAGATAACAACCTCGAAATAGCTTGAACGGATTAAGAGTGGAAAACACGAATCTTCTGAAATATCTTGGGCACTCCGGAATAAATGAATAGCGAGAAATGAACGATTAAGAATTACACCGGCATGAGAAAACATTGAAATGAGGAAGGGTATGATCAACAAAGCTTGACTTGAAACCACCGGAGAAGAAAAAGAACGAAGACCGATGAACTAGAAGCTCCGTTAGAATCTTCATAAGAAACACCGGATAAGAATGGAGAGACTTCCATCGATAAAATGGATAGTTGAATAAGAAATCTGAGTCCTTGGAGAAAACAAAGGGAGGGAGGGTGGGAAAAACAAAGGCAACTTGGAGACGGATGAAACAAACACCGTTGAGAAGAAATGATAATTGGTCTTGCTGATGTTGAAGTGATCGGATCCACTTGAAGAGAAAACACGCCGGTGAGAAGAAATTGAAATGACAAACTCAATGATCGAGGAGGATTAGTATTCACATAGGAATATGAGAACACCATTTGGGGAAGGTATGGAATCAACATTTGACTTCGAAGCAACTCGAATACCACAACTCAAAACAAAAACAAAGGGTTGGCTTGCGAAATAAGCCAGAACAAACATATGACTGAGATTTCATCTGAAGTTTTCATGGTGGGACCTACACGGGCTCGATCGTACAGCACCATCATGTACAAGGCAGTGCACATGACATACGAAGCGTCCCCGAGTCAGCATAGCCAAGGACTCTTTAAGACACAACGAGGCCACTGTAAAATCGACCGTGAATAGGCGAACCACTAGACGTCGAACCCCAATTTCATATCATACATCTGTTGGAAAGATATCCTAAGAGCTACTTGAATTCCCACCTATGAAACTCCCGAAATTTTCCGGTTATGCAATCAGGTGCTGGGGATACAGGGGAAGCATAATATCTCACCCAAACTAGCAAATCCTACATCCAGCTACATCCATCCTTCAACACATAACCAAGAAACCTTCGGAAACCATCTATCTCAACCTTCGAAAAGCATCCGTTATACAAGTTATGGCGATACTCCCGAACTCCCGCCCCAGTACTGGGTGGCGTCGAGGTTATGTCACCAACGAACTGCATAAAGGAGATTTTCGATGTCGCGCACATATCTCAAGTATACCAGAATTGCAACGATAAAATTATGATGACAACACCTCAGAGCTCAACTCCCCAGGACACTTCCACTAAACCCCTGACAGGAGGCACCAGGACAGTATTCTCATCATAAGCCATCGGAACAAATCCAAGATACTCGCGTGATCCTCAAAAAAAATTCAGTGAAATTTGAGAAGAGAAGAGTCAAAACTCTACGTCAGGATGCCTTACCAGAGCGATGAAGAGACTGGGAAGTAAAAAGAATTCCTAAACTCTCCGATATATAATTCCTAATGACTCAAAACATTTTTCTAGACACAACTCGGCCGCTAAAAACGATCAATCAGAGGGGGCTCCTAAGGTCGGGGAAGGCTCTGATACCAACTTGTAACACCCTCGATGCGACTATATCTCCCACGTGTCGAGGCACGACTTAGAGGCATAATCGCATTGAAGGCAATGTCGCAAGTGAGGTAATCTTCACACAACCCATGTAATACAATAGGGGAAAAAGTTACATAGTTGGCTTACAATCGCCACTTCACACAATTACAAGAATAAACATTACATCAATCAAATGCACTCATGGTCCGACTACGGAACCAAAATAAAAGAAGAACCCCAAATGCGACAAAGGTCCCCGATCGACCCCAACTGGGCTCCACTACTGATCAACTAGAACGAAACAACACAAATGAACATGGTCTTCAACGAGCTCCTCCTGAGCTGGGTTGCGTCATCTGCACGGACTCATCGGCACCTGCAAACTGGTTTTGGAAGTATCTGTGAGCCACGGGGACTCAGCAATCTCGCATCCTCGCGATCAAGACTATTTAAGCTTATGGGTAAGGTAAAGGTATGAGGTGGAGCTGCAGCAAGCGACTAGCATATATGGTGGCTAACATACGCAAATGAGAGCGAGAAGAGAAGGCAAAGCACGGTCGACAAAATATGATCAAGAAGTGATCCTGGACTACCTACGTCAAGCATAACTCCAACAACCGTGTTCACTTCCCGGACTCCGCCGGAAAGAGACCATCACGGTTACACACGCGGTTGATTCATTTTAATTAAGGTCAACTTCAGGTTTTCTACAACCGGACATTATCAAATTCCCATCTGCCCATAACCGCGGGCATGGCTTTCGAAAGATCAATCCCTGCAGGGGTGTCCCAACTTAGCCCATCACAAGCTCTCACGGTCAACGAAGGAATAGACCTCCACTCGAGACATTCCGATCAGACTCGGTATCCCAGTACAACAAGACATTTCGACAGGGTAAAACTAAACCAGCAACACCGCCCGAATGTGCCGACAAATCCCGATAGGAGCTGCACATATCTCTTTCTCAGGGCACACTCAGATTGTCCAAACTTCCGGTAGGCCAGCCCAGAGTTGCCCCTGGTAGCCACCGGCGGCTGACGTTTCGGACCAACACTCAGAGGAGCACTGGCCCGGGGGGGGGGGGGGGGTTAAAATAATGATGACCCTTGAGTCTGCAGAACCCAAGGGAAAGAAAAGGCTAGGTGGCAAATGGTAAAACCAATGTTGGGCATTGCTGGAGAAGCTTTACTTAAGGCGAACTGTCAAGGGGTTCCCATTATAGCCCAACCGCGTAAGGGACGCAAAATCCGGGAACATAACACCGATATGACGGAAACTAGGGCGGCAAGAGTGGAACAAAACACCAGGCATAAGGCCGAGCCTTCCAGCCTTTACCAAGTATATAGATGCATTAATTAAATAAGATATATAGTGATATCCCAACAAGTAAATAAATGTTCCAATAAGGAATGATCTCCATGTTCCAACAAGGAACAAACTTCAATCTTCACCTGCAACTAACAATGCTATAAGAGGGGCTGAGCAAAGCGGTAACGTAGCCAATCAACGGTTTGCTAGGACATAGGAGGGTTAGGGGCTGAACATGGCAATTTGGGAGGCTGACAAGCAAGTGGTAGGCATTGTAGCAATGGCATAGCAAAAGAGCAAGCAAACTAGCATAGCAAAGATAGTAGTGATTTCGAGGGTATGATCATCTTGCCTGAAATCCCGTAAGGAAGAAGAACGAGTCCATGAAGAAGACAAACGGACATAGACGAACGGGTCCTCACAAACTCGACGTTACCGGAATCAACCCGAAGAAGCAATCACCGAAAAAGAAGCACACAGCATAGTAAAGAACCACGACATCAACATGGCATGATGCACAAACGAGAATGATGCATGTCCGGTTTAAAGAGGGCATGGCATGGCAAAATGCACAAACAATTCTACAAATTAAGTGGAGCACAATATGCAACGGAGTTGCATATTGAAGAAAACACCACATGACTTATTTAGTTCAATCTTGTTTATGTACCCAACAATATTAAATGTTGATTAACATGGCAAGAGGTGAAGCAAAAGAAAACTACCTATCTAGTCAAGTTTAAATGAGGCCGGAAACAATGGAGAACAATTCCGGAAAATCCCCATAGCATAATTTAAGGTTTGGTCCTGATCTGTCTTAAACACAATTTTAGAGTTGTTTAACATGCAAAGTGATGTCACCACCTTAAACTAGGCAAAATTCTACCCCATTTACATATCAAGTTTATTAAATTCGGAGTTACGGTTATTTAGATATGAATTAAACCGTTTTTAACATGGCATAGGGGCAAATTAAGGCAAACAACATTTTAAGCATTTTAAACATGGAAGAAAGTGACATATTATGAAACTAGATGCAATTCTAAGCATTTTTCATATTAAGTTTATTTTAATACGATGCATCATTTGTGAGTTACAATATGCATGATCATGAAGGGGTTTTCTATAAATCTGTTGCCTCTGGAAAAAGAACAAAATCACAGAATAGGGAAAAAACCCTATCGGGCCGAATCTATCTGGCCCAAGAGTGCACAGAGTGAGGGAGCTAGATCTGAAGCTCACCAGGCCTCATGGGCCGGCTCGGTTGGGGAGGAGACAGGCTGACGGGGCTGCGGCCTTGGGAGGAAGGAGGCCCGCAGGGGCGCTGGCGCGCTGGGCTGGGCCCACAGGATGCGGGAGGAGGCCCAGGGCGCTGGGCGTCGTCCTCCTCCTCGATCCCGCCTGGATCGAGGGAGGCAAAGGCAGAGGCGGCGCCGTTCGCCGGCGGGGCAGTGGCAAGGAGGAGCGGAGGAGGCCAGGGAAGGTCGGGAACAAGCGGATCTGGGCGTGGGGTCCCCGGATCCGGTGACGGGCGAGGTCGGGGAGGACCACGACGAGCTCGTCCGCGCCCTGCAAAACAATGGTGGCGGCGGCACGGGCTTAGAGGAGAGGGAGAGCAGGAGAGGAAAAAGAGGGGAAGAGGAGGCGCGGGGCACTGCCTGGCCGAGGGCGCGACGACGGCGGAACTCCGGTGGCGAACGCGGCGAAGTGGGAGTCTGCACGGCGGTGCGGGACGCGGGCGCCTCGGGCCCAGATCGGCCTGGGGCGGGCCTGAGATGGGCTTCAGCGGGTCCTGCGGGAGGAGGAGGGAGGCAGGGCGATGTGGCGGCTCGCGACTGGCCACGGGCGCCTGCGTGGCGGCGGCTGGCCACTAGGAGCCCGCCATGTGGCGCTGGAGGGGTGGCCGGTGCCGGAAATTAAGGAGAGGAGGTGGGAGGCGGCTGGCTGGTGATTTGGGGGCGCGGATTTTGAGGAGGAGGAAGGGGAAGGCCCAAAATGGCAAGGGGGGGCTGCTATATATAGCAGGAGGAGCTAGGGTTGGGGTTTTTTTGTCCGTTTCGGAGCCGTTCGATCTCGATCGGACGACTCGGAGCGGAGGGGGGTTAGATAGGTGGGCTAGTGGGCTGTGAAGAGGGGTTGGGCTGAGATGAGAGGAGAGAGGGCGGCCCGGCGACTATTTCCGGAGACCGAAAACGTCCGACGTTTTGACCGGCTACTATTGCCGCTATATTTATCCGTTGGGGCGTCAAACGAACTCCGATTGCGATGAAACTTCACAGGCGGTCTGTCTACACTATAATAAGACCACACGTCAAATCTCATCCCATTCCGAGAACATTTCCGGCCACTTATAAAAAAATATTTCGGACATGCCGCGGGTGCGTGCAAGTGTGGTTGGGCCTAGAATGGATAACGGAGAGAAACTCGGAGAACCCGGACGAATGCAGGTTTTGAAAAACATGATGATGCAATGCACATGATGACATGATGAAATGAAACACGCAAGCAAATGACATGGCAACGACGGCAAATAACGGGAAGACACGCTGGCACATCGGTCTCGGGGCGTTACAAGGCGCTTGAATCGCCTGATTCTGACTAACGAGCGAAAAGATAAACTAAAACGAAAAACAGGGCGGAAATCATGATCGAAAAATAATCGCGGAAAACCCTGGAAAAAGAAAAACTGACGAACAGGCTAACGAACGAATGTTCACTGTCTCTGACTAATGAATGAACGGCGTTGGTTAAAACGAATGTACAGACGAATGTCCTCAAACTAAATAAACCGACGGAAAACCGAACCGATCTAATAAAAAAACGAATCTAGGTTTTTGAAATAAAACCGAATGGTTTAAAAAAACGGCGGCTACCTCGGCAAACGTGACGGCGGCAGCGGTGGGAACTCCGGCGGGGTCGGCGGCGCAGCGGCGGCGACAGCAGCGATGACGGCTGGGGTGTGGGGCTTTGGGCGGCTAGGGTTTGGGGGGGCTGGCGGGCCGCAGCTTATAAGAGGCCGGACGGGTCGGTGTCCCAGGTGGACACGGCCCGGTAGGTCGGTTCCCTTTTTTTAAACATGTCACAGAAAAATAAAGAAAAGAAATACTAAACGGACTCCAAAAATTCCGAAATAAATTTTCCCCGTACTGTAAAAATATGCCGGACAAGGTGAACATTTATTACTCTTATGCAATTTTGAAAAACGCATATTTTTCCTAATTCAAATAAAATAGCATTAAAATCCAAATAAAAATGTTTATTTGTTTTTAATATTTTTCCTCCCATATTTCCTTAATTTTGGAGAATTCATATTATCTCCTCTCTTATATTTTAATATGAAATATTTTCGGAGAGAAAAAGTAATTAAAACAAATGATTCTCGTTTTGATATTTGATAAAATTCAAATATGAAAATGGTGAAATCCCGAACTCTCTCCGTGGGTCCTTGAGTTGCGTAGAATTTCAAGGATCGCAAAGCAAATATGCAAATGAAAATATGATATGCATGAATGATCTATGCATAACATTCCAAATTGAAAATTTGGGATGTTACAAACCTACCCCCCTTAAGATGAATCTCGCCCTCGAGATTCGGGTTGGCTAGAAAATAGGTGTGGGTGGTCCTTGCGTAGATCATCCTCTCGTTCCCAGGTGGCTTCGTCCTCGGTTTGGTGGCTCCACTGAACTTTGCAAAACTTGATAACCTTGCTGCGAGTAACTCGACTGGAAAATTCGAGAATCCTGACTGGTTTCTCCTCTTATGTCAAATCACTGTCTAACTAAATTGCTTCTAGGGGCACTGTATCTCTCAGAGGAATATCGGCCATCTCGGCATGACACTTCTTCAACTGGGAAACGTGAAACATATCATGTACTCCTGACAGTCCTTTGGGTAATTCCAACTTGTAGGCAACCTCTCCCACGCGTTCCAAAACTCGGTATGGTCCTACAAATCTCGGGACTAACTTTCCCTTAACTCCAAAATGTTTAACTCCTTGCAGAGGTGACACTCGTAGATATACTCTATCTCTGATTTCATAGGCTACCTCCTTGCGTTTTGAGTCGGCATAACTCTTCTGCCTGGACTGAGCTACCTTCAGTCTATCTCGAATCAAGTTAACCTTCTCTTCAGACTCCTTAATCAAATCCAGTCCAAACAACTGGCGGTCTCCAACTTCATCCCACATCAACGGTGTTCGGCATCTTCTTCCGTACAGGGTTTCAAACGGTGCCATCTTCAAACTGGCCTGGTAGCTGTTGTTGTATGAGAACTCCGCATAGGGTAAATTATCATCCCAACTAGACCCGTAGTCTAGCGCACAAGCTCTCAACATGTCCTCCAGAATTTGATTGACTCTCTTGGTATGTCCATCTGTCTGCGAGTGAAACGATGTACTGAACTCCATCCTGGTCCCCAAAGTCTGGTGCAATTGGTGCCAAAACTTTGAAGTAAATTGTATTCCTCTATCCGATACGATGGTCCTCAGGACTCTGTGCAGACATACGATCCTGGTCATGTATATCTTGGCCAACTTCGCACTTGTATATGTGGTTTTCACTGGGATAAAGTGAGCTACTTTGGTCAAGCGGTCCACTACTACCCAGATAGAATCGTATCCCGATCGGGTCCTGGGTAATTCGGTGATAAAATCCATGCCAAGCTTATCCCACTTCCATTTGGGTATCGGCATAGGCTGCAATAATCCTGCTGGCTTCTGATGTTCTGCCTTCACTCTCTGACACACATCACATACGGCTACATACTCGGCAATATCCTTCTTCATACCAGTCCACCAGAAACGCTCCTTCAGATCCAAATACATCTTGGTGTTTCCGGGGTGTATCGAGTATGGCGAGTCATGAGTTTCCTGTAGTATTAACTTCCTAATCTCTGCATTATTGGTCACATATATCCGGTCCTCGAACCACAAGGTGTCGTGCTCATCCTCACGAAAACCTTTGGCTTTGCCTTCACTCATCTTCTCCTTTATCTCGACAATTTCTTTGTCCTCCTTCTGGGCCTCTCGAATCTTTCCCAACAATGTCGACTGAACTTCCATGGTTGTAAAAAAACCTCTAGGAACAATCTCTAAACGTAGCTCCCTGAAATCTTCTGCTAACTCCCTTGGCAAACCTCCTGTTACTAAGGTATTGGCATAACTCTTCCGGCTCAAAGCGTCTGCTACGACATTGGCCTTGCCTGGATGATAGTGAAATTTCATATCGTAATCCTTTATAAGCTCCAACCATCTCCTTTGCCTGGCGTTCAACTCCTTCTATGTGAAAATGTACTTCAAACTCTTATGATCCGTGTACACATCACAATGGTTCCCAGTAAGAAAATGTCTCCAGGTTTTTAGCGCATGCACTACCGCTGCCAACTCCAAATCATGCGTGGCATAATTCAACTCGTGCGGTCGAAGTTGTCGTGAGGCATATGAGAAAACTCTTCCGTCTTGCATAAGTACTCCTCCAAGTCCTAAGCGAGATGCCTCGCAATACACTTGGAAATCCTTGCGTATATCCGGTAGAATCAACACTGGAGCCGTAGTCAAACGTTTCTTCAACTCCTGGAAACTTGCTTCACATTCTTTAGTATAATGGAACTTAGTGTCCTTCTTCAACAACGTCGTCATAGGCTTCGCAATCTTAGACAAATTTTCAATGAATCTCTGATAGTATCCCGCAAGTCCAAGAAAACTGCGGATCTCTCCAACTGAGGTGGGTGCCAACCACTCAATGACTGATTTAACCTTGGTAGGATCTACTGCTATACCTTCTCCTGATATAACATGTCCAAGAAATCCAACTTCCTCCAACCAAAACTCGCATTTGCTGAACTTGGCATATAACTGATGTTCCCTGAGCTTCTCGAGAACTAAATGCAAATGCTCCTTGTGTTCCTCTTCATCCTTTGAGTATACCAAGATATCATCAATGAACACCACAACAAACTTATCCAAGAAGTCCATGAACACCTTATTCATCATACTCATGAAATATGCAGGGGCATTAGTCAATCCAGATGACATAACTGTGTACTCATATAGCCCATACCTTGTGGTAAAAGCTGTCTTAGGTATATCCTTTTCTCGAATCTTCAGTTGGTGATATCCTGATCACAGATTGATCTTCGAAAACACTTTAGCTCCTTGCAGCTGGTCAAACAGATCATTGATCATCGGCAGTGGGTACTTGTTCTTGATTGTCACTTCATTCAATGACCGATAATCAACAACCATTCTCAGAGACTTATCCTTCTTCTCAACCAATAACACTGGGGCTCCCTATGGTGATGAACTTCGTCGAATGTAACCTTTCTCCAATAACTCCTTAATCTGTTTCTTGATCTCCTCCAGATCATTCGCGGCCATCCGGTATGGTCTCTTTGATATAGGCCCGGTGCTTGGCAACAACTCTATCAAAAACTCTATGTCTCGACCTGGCGGCATGCTTGGTAACTCCTCTGGAAATACATCTGGGTAATCCTTCACAACAGGCACTTCCTCCTGAACAACTCCCGTGAGAGAATTTACTTGGGTTCTCCTTGGCACATGCCTGGATACATACTTGATCCTTTTTCCCTCCGAGGTGGTAAGTAGAATTGACTTACTGGCACAATCGATGTTTCCTCCATACATCAACATCCAATCATTCCTAGTATCACATCCAACCCTTGCGACTCCAAAATTATCAAGTCAGAGGGGAAAACATGACTACCTATGGTTAATGGCATATGAAAACATCCACTGCTTGCCATATACTCGGCTCTGGGTGAGGTTACTAGCATAGGTGTCTTAAGAACTTTAGTGGGCAACTTATACTTATCCACAAATCCCCTTGATATGTATGAATGTGATGCACCAGTATCAAAAAGAACGATTGCGGTGAACGACTTAACTAAGAACTTACCGATAACTGCATCTGGTTGCTCTTCAACCTCCTCCACGTTCAGGTGGTTCACTTGTCCTTTGTTAAATGGATTGGGCTTCTTCCTAGAGCTCCCATTACCATTTCTGTTCTTCGCTTCAGGGCACACAGTGGCATAGTGTCCAGTCTTCTCGCATTTGAAACAAGTAACGTGGCTTAGGTCCCTCTTGGCAGGTGTAGCTAGATTGGAGCGGTTCTGATTGCTGATTGCTCCATTCCCATTCCCATTATTTGGGCCATTATGATTATGAGAACTTCCTCCATTGTGAGTGTGTCCTCCATGGTTATGGGTAAGCCCTCCCAAGTTTGGGGTAAAGCGAGGCTTCTGCTGAGCTCCTGAATTGTACTTCCCTTGTCCATATTTCCTCTTGCGGCTCTCTATCTGCTGTTGCTTCCCTTCGATCATGAGAGCTTTATCTACCAACTCCTGGTAGTTGTTAAATGTGGCCACCATTAACTGCATACTCATCTCATCATTCAACCTTCCATAAACTTCTCCTGCTTCGCGGCATCTGTGGCCACATCATTTGGAGCATAGCGGGATAACTTACTAAACTCCTCCACGTATTGGCCTACAATATGGTTCCCTTGGCGTAAGTTACGAAACTCACGCTTCTTCATGCTCATAGCTCTAGTGGATACGTGAGCGGTGCGGAATGCTTGCTGAAACTGCTCCCAAGTGACATTGGCTATAGGAAAAGTGGTTGTGTAATTCTCCCACCATCTGGCTGCGGGTCCATCCAATTGGTGTGCGGCAAAACACACCTTCTCAGCATCTGTGCAACCGACAGTGGTTAACTACCTTCCAATCCTACGTAGCCAATCATCAGCAACTATTGGCTCGGTGCTACTGGAAAACACCGATGGCTACAACCTCAGAAAGCGGGCTAAGTTGTCAACTGGTGGTGGTGGCGGAGGGTTGTTGTTGTTGCCTTGGTTCTGAACTAGCAACTACATCAATGTATTCTGCTGCTGGATCAACTGAGTGAGCTCCGGTGGGAAGGCAAACCCGGGGTCATGTCTCGGAGGCATCTGATGGGTTTAGAGGGAAGAGATTAGAATAGAATGAGGTCTAATGAGAAAACACTACCCATATGCACATGAGACAAACACAATCATATCATATCACTCAATCAATCAAGCAAGGGCATACAATCGTTACAGTGCTCGGACTACTAATATTTACATGGGGGAGTACTACTAATAGTATGGTGGTCTACTAGAAATTTTGATCGGTGGAAGACTCCATGATATCCGCTCCAGCTTCGTCTTCATAGTCATCATCACTACTATCAGGGTCGGAGTCGGTGTCGTCGATGATGATGTAGTCTTCAGAATGAATCTCCTTAGGTTTGTTGTCTTCTCCTCCTGGCACGGGGTCTCCCATAAAAACTCCTAGCTTCCTGGTTATGTTGTCATTCTTCTCCACAAGTATCATCATTTCCTCCTCATACCATCGCGTGTAGACTTAAGCTCTTCTTCTAGCTCTGTGATCCTGATCATCGCCTTCTTCAGATCTATCATGCTTGCGCACATCTGGTTCTCCCGACGACGAATGTGATGGTTTAATTCCTAGATGAATGTGGAAATGGACCTGTCCTTCCTGGTGCTGATCATCTCCCATTGCTCATTTCGGCGCCCACGCATCTGGTAGATAGTGTCCTTAAGCTCCTTGTGGTAAACTTCGCCGATGCGTCCTATAGCAATGTGGGCTGCCATACTCTTGTCTAGACTCTAGGTGGGTGCATCAAAGGAAAACTCTATGGGTTTAGTGACTGGTGTGAACGTCCTTCCTGAAACTTGAATCATCCAGTGCTCCTCTTCTGGTAAAGTGGCGGTATAGGTCTCGGTGAAGCTTGGTATTCCAATGTTCAGGTACATAGTGACTTCCTTCAAGTGTCGTCCAAAAGGTGTGTCTTCATCCGGTTGTGCAAACTTGTTCCTCGAGTCCGCCATCCTAGAGAGTAGAAAGTCGAGAGAAGTCAGAAATGAGTAGAGAAGAGTGGCCTATGGCTTTTCTTAGTGGTCGTGTCCTACATTCAGCGTGTGCTCTAATACCATCTTGTAGCGACCCGACCTCAAACGGTCAAGTCTCTGTGCTTCAGTGTCATCCCTGGATCGGTAATGCTGACACACAATACTCGAAGGATTTATAACAGAGTGGCAATCACACACTTATTACATCGAATGTCTCAAGAGAGAACTTATTACAATAAATATGGATTAAGGCCATCTAATACGATAACAGCGGAAGGCTTGGAAGATAAAGTGAGTCTATCAACTCCAACGACATAGCTGAGTGCATGACAAAAGACCTATCGCCCCTTACTCCTCGTCTGAAAAGTCTGCAACATGATACATTGCAGCCCGAAAACGGATCAGCACATGGAATATGCTGGCATTGTAACACATGAGAGTAATGAACAGATAAAAACTATCACTACATGCATATATGGCTGGTGGAGGCTCTATGGTTAAAATGTTTTGCGAAATGCTATTTTTCCCTACAACAAAGGAATATATTTTATTTAACTATCATTGTAGTTGAACAACATTGAGAAGGTTCCTCCAACTCAATCCCAATTAAAAGTAATTATCAACCCAACAAATTAATTTAGAGTGATGAGATCCATATGACACGAACCTGATACTCAAGATGCCCATAACCGGGGACACGGCTAACCATGATTAGTTTGTACACTCTAGAGGTTTGCGCACTTTTCCCCACAAGACTTGATCTCCTTCATTGGATTTCTCGCAGTACATGGTGTTTGCAAAACGGATGACCGAGACACAATCTTTCAGAAACATTTGCTCTCTACTCCGGGTAGACCGATACACCTACAATCCCCTACATCTGCTAGTCCACCTCCTCAAGAGCTCACGCAACTTACTCAACTCTGCCAGAGCCCATAATGGCTTGTGGCTGCACACGGAAGTTTCTAGCATGAATAGTCTTGTGATCCCTTTGAGCCTGGGTGGTGGACCGTAGGATGATCACACGGGTACTCCGGGATATCCTAGGACAACACTGGATTCTCCAGGTGCCCACAAGCAATCCACCCAGATGTGTATTAAAGTAGCCACCTTAAGTTGAACCATTAATTAAAAACTCACATATGTCATGCATACACTCAAACCGAATCCACATCCACGAGCATAGCATGTCAATATAAGCATAACATAGAAGTAACTCCCAGGGGTTTGATAATAACACAGGTAATAGGTTCTACCTCATCATCTACTTCCCAGACCCACATGTTAAGAGATCCTACTCATGCAATGTGTGAGGGTTGAAACTAATGCATAAAACTGGGTGATAAAGGGGTATGATCAAAGTGTTACTTGCCTTGCTGGCGATCTGCAAATCCTAGGGACTCGTAGTACCACGCTTCGCACTCCGGGTGTTCTATCACAAACAAACAATAGCATACATAAGCAATCAAGCAAAGATGCACGGATAAAACTCAAATAAGAAGATCTAACCAGAAAGTTCAACTGAAGAACTCCGGTCTGCAAAAAGAATCAAATCAAACGGAGCAACGAAACCCAAACTGCGAAAGAAACAAGATCCGATTGCTAATCTGGACTAAAGTCAAATTTTACAGTACCAAAATCTTGTTCAAGTTGGATAAACACAAAGAGGGCTTCGAGACGAAGATCCAGGCGCTTGAATCTCCTGATTCCGACAAACGAGCGAAAAGAAAACTAAAATGAAAAACATGGCGGAAATCGTGATCGAAAAATAATTGCGGAAAACCCTGGAAAAAGAAAAACTGACGAACAGGCTAACGAACGAACGTTCGCTGTCTATGACTAATGGATGAACGGTGTTTGTTAAAATGAACATACAGACGAACGCCCGCAAAATAAATAAACCAACGGAAAACCGAAAAGATCTAATAAAAAAACGAATCTAGGTTTTCGAAATAAAACCAAACGGTTTATTAAAAAACCGGTGACTACCTCGGCAAACGTGACGGCGGTGGTGGTGGGAACTCCGGCGGGGTCGACGGCAACTCCAGCAGGGTCGGCGGCGTGGCGCAGCGGGCGGGCGGCGGCGACAGCGGGCGACGGTGGCGCTAGCGCGGGCGGCGGTGGCTGGGGTGCGGGGCTTGGGGAGGCTAGGGTTGGGGGGGAGCTGGCGGACCGCGGCTTATAAGAGGCCGGCCCGGTCGGTGTCCCAGGCAGACACGACCCGGTAGGTCGGTTTCCTTTTTTTAAACATGTCGCAGAAAAACAAAGAAAAGAAATACTAAACAGACTCCAAAAATTCCGAAATAAATTTTCCCCGTCCTATAAAAATATGTCGGACAAGGTGAACATTTATTTAGGACTCTTATGCAATTTTGAAAAACGCATATTTTCCTAATTCAAATAAAATAGCATTAAAATCCAAATAAAATGTTTATTTCTTTTTAATATTTCCCCCCATATTTCCTTTATTTTGGAGAATTCATATTATCTCCTCTCTTATATTTTAATATGAAATATTTTTGGAGAGAAAATAATAATAAAACAAATGATTCTCGTTTCGATATTTGATAAAATTCAAATATGAAAACGATGAAATCCCCAACTCTCTCCGTGGGTCCTTGAGTTGCGTAGAATTTCGAGGATCGCAAAACAAATATGCAAATGAAAATATGATATGCATGAACGATCTATGTATAACATTCCAAATTGAAAATTTGGGATGTTACACTCGCGATACATCAAGATCGTGCTGAATCAAGAACACGAGAGAGAGAGAGAGAGAGAGAGAGATCAAACACATAGCTACTGGTACATACCATCAGCCCCGAGGGAGAACTACGCCCTCCTCGTCATGGAGGGCGCCGGGATGATGAAGATGGCCACCGGAGAGGGATTTCCCCCTCCGGCAGGGTGCCAGAATGGGTCTAGATTGTTTTTCGGTGGCTACAGAGGCTTGTGGTGGCGGAACACCCGATCTAGGTTATTTTCTGGAGGTTTATGTATTTATAGGAATTTTTGGTGTAGGTCTCACATCAATAAGGTGCCCGAGTCGTCCACGAGGTAGGCCCACGCGCCCGGGGGGTGGGCGCGCCCCCCACCCTTGTGGATGGCCCGGGACTCTTCTGGCCCAACTCTTTTACTCCAGGGTCTTCTTTTGGTCCATAGAAAATTGTCAAAAATTGGCACGTCAATTGGACTCCGTTTGGTATTCCTTTTCTGTAAAACTCAAAAACAAAGAAAAAACAGAAACTGACAGTGGGCTCTAGGTTAATAGGTTAGTCCCGAAAATCATATAAAATAGCATATAAATGCATATAAAACATCCAAGATTGATAATATAATAGCATGGAACAATCAAAATTATAGATACGTTGGAAACGTCTCAGATCTCGACGAAGGTAAGGAGTTAGGTATAACCCCAAAGTTTGATTGTGTTGAATCTTTTATGGATACCGATGCTTTCCGTGAATTTAGTACTAAATATGGACTTGACTATGAGATAGTAGCTTATTTCTATGAATCCTTTGCTACTCATGTTGATCTCCCTAAGGAGAAGTGGTTTAAATATAATCCTCCCATTGAAGTAAAAGTAGTTGCACCTATTAAATTTGAAGAAAAGACTATCACCTATAATGATTCTGTTGTTCCTACTGCTTATATTGAGAAACCACCTTTCCCTGTTAGAATAAAGGATCATGTTAAAGCTTGAACTATGGTTTGTAAGAGTAATACTAGAACACCTACACCCTCTGAGCAAATTAAAGTTGAACGTAGTGTTGCTATGGTTAAAGATCTCTTGGCCGATAATATTGATGGGCATGTTATTTACTTCTGTGATGAAGCTGCTAGAATTGCTAGACCCGATACTAAAAATAAACATAGACCTGTTGTAGGCATGCTTGTTATTTCTGTTAAAATAGGATATCATGGCTTATGTGATATGGGTGCTAGTGCAAGTGCAGGTGCAATACCTCATTCCTTATATAAAGAAATTATGCATGATATTGCACCTGCTGAGATAGAGGAAATTGATGTCACAATTAAGCTTGTCAATAGAGACACTATTTCACCAGTTGGGATTGTCAGAGATGTTGAAGTCTTGTGTGGGAAAGTTAAATATCCTGCTGATTTTCTTGTTCTTGGTTCCCGACAAGATAACTTTTGTCCCATTATATTTGGTAGACCCTTCTTGAATACTGTTAATGCTAGGATAGATTGGAAAAAGGATGTTGTTACTATTGGTTTGGGGGATATGTCTCATGAGTTTTATTTTGCTAAATTTCGTAGACAACCCCATGATAAAGAATTGCCTAGTAAAGATGAAATTATTGGTCTTGCTTCTATTGCCATGCCTCCTAATGATCCTTTAGAACAATATTTGCTAGACCATGAAAATGATATGTTTATGAATGAAAGAAGGGAAATAGATGAAGTATTCTTTAAATAAGGACCTATTTTGAAACACAACTTGCCTGTTGAAATCCTAGGGGATCCTCCTCCACCCAAGGGAGATCCCGTGTTTGAGCTTAAACCTTTACCTAATACTCTTAAATATGCTTATCTTGATGAGAAAGAGATATATCATGTTATTATTAGTGCTAACCTTTCAGAGCATGAAGAAAAGAAATTATTGAAAACTCTGAAGAAGCACTGTGCTGCTGTTGGATATACTCTTGATGATCTTAAGGGCATTAGTCCCACTCTATGACAGCACAAAATAAAATTGGAGAAAGACGCGAAACCGGTTGTTGATCACCAATGACGGTTAAATCCTAAGATGAAAGAAGTGGTAAGAAAACAAATGCTAAAGCTTCTGGAGGCAGGTATAATTTATCCTGTTGCTGATAGTCAGTTAGTGAGTCATGTCCATTGTGTCCCTAAGAAGGGAGGTATTACTGTTGTTCCTAATGATAACGATGAATTGATCCCACAAAGAATTGTTATAGGTTATAGAATGGTAATTGATTTCCGCAAATTATATAAAGCTACTAAAAAGGATCATTACCCTTTACATTTTATTGATCAAATGCTAGAAAGACTATCCAAACATACACATTTTTTGCTTTCTAGATGGTTATTCTAGTTTCTCTCAAATACCTGTGTCAAAAGAGGATCAAGAAAAGACAACTTTTACTTGCCCTTTCGGTACCTTTGCTTATAGACGTATGCCTTTTGGTTTATGCAATGCACCTGCTACCTTTCAAACATGTATGACTGCTATATTCTCTGACTTTTGTGAAAAGATTGTTGAGGTTTTCATGGGCGATTTCTCCGTATATGGAAATTCTTTTGATGATTGCTTAAGCAACCTTGATCAAGTTTTGCAGAGATGTGAAGAAACTAATCTTGTCTTGAATTGGGAAAAATGCCACTTTATGATTAATGAAGGTATTGTCTTGGGGCATAAAATTTCTAAAAGAGGTATTGAAGTCGATAAAGCTAAAGTTGATGCTATTGAAAAGATGTTGTGTGCTACCTCTTGAGCACTGCGTTGGATTTCCCCGAAGAGGAGAGGACGATGCAACAAAGTAGCGTAAGTATTTCCCTCAGTTTTTGAGAACCAAGGTATCAATCCAGTAGGAGGACACGCTCGAGACCCTCGTACCTACACAAAAACAATAGCTGAACGCAACCAACGCGCTTAGGGGTTGTCAGTCCCTTTCACGGTCACTTACGAAAGTGAGATCTGATAGAGATGATAAATAATATTTTTGGTATTTTTGGTATAGAGATGCAAAGTAAAAGCAAAGTAAAAGCAAAGCAATAATAAAGTGATGGAGATTAATATGATGATAAAGAGACCCGGGGGCCATAGGTTTCACTAGTGGCTTCTCTCAAGGGCATAAGTATTCTACGGTGGGTGAACAAATTATTGTTGAGCAATTGACAGAATTGAGCATAGTTATGAGAATATCTAGGTATGATCATGTATATAGGCATCACGTCCGAGACAAGTAGACCGAAACGATTCTGCATCTATTACTATTACTCCACTCATCGACCGCTATGCAGCATGCATCTAGAGTATTAAGTTACCTTAAGAATGATGACATGATGTAGAGGGATAGTTTCATGCAATATGATAAAAACCCCATCTTGTTATGCTTGATGGCAACGATACAATACGTGCCTTGCTACCCCTTCTGTCACTAGGAAAGGACACCACAAGATCGAACCCAAAGCTAAGCACTTCTCCCATGGCAAGAACAACCAATCTAGTAGGCCAAACCAAACTGATAATTCGAAGAGACTTGCAAAGATAACCAATCATACATAAAAGAATTCAGAGAAGATTCAAATATTATTCATAGATAGACTTGATCATAAACCCACAATTCATCGATCTCAAAAAACACACCACAAAAAGAAGATTACATCGAATAGATCTCCACGAGAGAGGGGGAGAACATTGTATTGAGATCCAAAAAGAGAGAAGAAGCCATCTAGCTACTAGCTATGGACCCGTAGGTCTGAAGTAAACTACTCACACTTCATCGGATAGGCTTGGATGATGATGTAGAAGCCCTCCGTGATCGATGCCTCCTCCGGCGGAGCTCCGGAACAGGCCCCAAGATTGGATCTCGTGGATACAGAAAGTTGCGGTGGTGGAATTAGGTTTTTGGCTCCTCTTCTAGTCGTTTGGGGTTACGTGGATATATATAGGAGGAAGAAGTACGTCGGTGGAGCTTCGAGGGGCCCACGAGGCAGGGGGGCGCGCCCTCCACCCTTGTGACCGCCTCATGGCTTTCTTGACGGAGGGTCCAAGTCTCTCGGGTCTTATCTGATGAGAAAATCACGTTCCCGAAGGTTTCATTCCGTTTGGACTCCGTTTGATATTCCTTTTCTTCGAAACCCTAAAATAGGCAAAAACTGCAATTCTGGGCTGGGCCTCCGGTTAATAGGTTAGTCCCAAAAATAATATAAAAGTGGAAAATAAAGCCCAATATAGTCCAAAAACAGTAGATACTATAGCATGGAGCAATCAAAAATTATAGATACGTTGGAGACGTATCATTGTGTACTAAGGACATTAAAGGTATAAGAAGTTTCCTTGGTCATGCTGGTTTTTATAGGAGGTTCATGAAGGACTTCTCTAAAATTTCTAGGCCTCTGACTAATCTCTTACAAAAATATGTTCCATTTGTCTTTGATGATGATTGTGTAGAAGCATTTGAAATACTTAAGAAAGCCTTGATTTCTGCACCTATTGTTCAGCCACCTGATTGGAATTTACCCTTTTAAATTATGTGTGATGCTAGTGATTATGTTGTAGGGGCTGTTCTAGGACAAAGAGTTAATAAGAAATTAAATGTTATGCAATATGCCAGTAAGACTCTGGACAGTGCCCAGAGAAATTATGCTACTACTGAAAAAGAATTTTTAGTAGTTGTGTTTGCTTGTGATAAGTTCTGACCTTATATTGTTGTTTCTAAAGTAATTGTTCACACTGATCATGCTGCTATTAAATATCTTATGGAAAAGAAAGATGCTAAACCTAGGCTTATTAGGTGGGTTCTCTTGCTACAAGAATTTGATTTGCATATTATTGATAGAAAGGGAGCTGAGAACCCTGTTGCAGACAACTTATCTAGGTTAGAGAATGTTCTTGATGACCCACTACCTATTGATGATATCTTTCCTGATGAACAATTAGCTATCATAAATGCTTCTCGTACTGCTCCATGGTATGCTGATTATGCTAATTATATTGTTGCTAAATTTATACCACTTATTTTCACATACTAGCAAAAGAAAAAGTGTTTCTATGATTTAAGACATTACTTCTGGGATGACCCACACCTTTATAAAGAAGGAGTAGATGGTATTATTAGACATTGTGTACCTGAGCATGAATAGGAACAGATCCTACGCAAGTGTCACTCCGAGGCGTATGGAGGACACCACGCTGGAGATTGAACTGCACATAAGGTATTGCAATCCGGTTTTTATTGGCCTACTCTCTTCAAGGATGCCCGTAAGTTTGTCTTGTCTTGTGATGAATGTCAAAGAATAGGTAATATTAGTAGACGTCAAGAAATGCCTATGAATTATCAACTTGTTATTGAACCATTTGATGTTTGGGGCTTTGATTATATGGGGCCGTTTCCTTCCTCTAATGGGTATACACATATTTTAGTTGATGTTGATTATGTTACTAAGTGAGTAGAAGCCATTCCAACTAGTAGTGCTGATCATAACACCTCTATTAAGATGCTTAAAGAAGTTATTTTTCCAAGGTTTAGAGTCCCTAGATACTTAATGACTGATGGTGGTTCACATTTTATTTATGGTGCTTTTCTTAAAATGCTTGCTAAGTATGATGTTAATCACAGAATTGCATCTCCATATCATCCACAGTCTAGTGGTCAAGTAGAACTGAGTAATAGAGAGCTCAAATTAATTTTGCAAAAGACTGTTAATAGATCTAGAAAGAATTGGTCCAAGAAACTTGATGATGCATTATGGACTTATAGAACCGCATATAAAAATCCTATGGGTATGTCTCCATATAAAATGGTTTATGGAAAAGCATGTCACTTACCTCTTGAACTAGAACATAAGGCATATTGGGCCATTAAAGAGCTCAATTATGATTTCAAACTTGCCCGTGAGAAGAGGCTTCTTGACATTAGCTCACTTTGATGAATGGAGAACCCAGGCTTATGAGAATGCCAAACTATTTAAAGAAAAAGTTAAAAGATGGCATGACAAAAGGATACAAAAACGTGAGTTTAAGGTAGGTGATTATGTATTGTTATACAACTCTCGTTTAAGATTTTTTGCAAGAAAACTCCTCTCTAAATGGGAAGGTCCTTACGTCAACGAGGAAGTCTGTCGTTCCGGTGCCATAAAAATCAACAACTTCAAAGGCACAAATCCGAGGGTGGTGAACGGTCAAAGAATCAAACATTATATCTCGGGTAATACCATAAATGTTGAAACTAATGTTATTGAAACCGTAACCCCGGAGGAATACATAAGGGACACTTTCCAGAACGTTCCAGACTCCGAAAAGGAAGAGCTATGTGGTAAGGTAAGTAAACTGACTCCAAAACAGTTATAATGGCAATTTTTCTCCATTTTGGAATATTTGAGAAAATAGGAAAATAAGAAGTAGTCCGGGAAGGACACAAGGATTCCATGAGGGTGGAGGGCACGCCTTACCCCCTGCCCCCCGCCTCGTGGGAACCTCGTGTGCTCTCCGGACTCCGTTTTCTTGCACGATACTTCTTTTGGTCGGTAAAAATTCATTATATAATCTCCCGAAGGTTTTGACCATCGTACCACGCAAATATCCTCTGTTTTTGTTTCGAGCTGTTTCTGCTGCAGATCTAGAGCAAGATGTCTTCTCAAGAGTCAGTCGGGGAGAGTCGGGTGTCTCATCTGATACCGGGGCCAAGAGCAAACAGCGATGCTGACCACTTTTGGCCATCAATTGAGGAAGAGATGGAGGCCGACTTGAAAAGGATAGATGCCATGGAGGAGGATCAAGAAGTTACTTCTCGTTTCGAGCCGGATTCACGACGGGGGAACTACAGAGATCACCTATTCCAAACTCGGTCATCCCTTCCAATCTTAGATTTCTTTCTTATGAAAATATGAAAAATAGTGTTACTTGTTCTCCCGCAGATATGCAACATCCTTGGGTGAAAGGAGCTTTAGCCATCACAGGCAAGCTCCGTAAGGAAAGAATGGACCTCAAGCAGCAAGTCAATAAGCTTGAGGAAGAGAATCGTATCGTAAGGGGCATCATCGCCAAGAATATCTCATCACCACCCCCGAAGAAAGAGACATAAACACATGGGTATGGGCACTCCCCTTGGCAACTGCCAAGCTTGGGGGAGTGCCCCAGTATCGTATCACCATCACACTTTTATCTTTACCATTTTTCTTAGTTTGTTCCTTTTGGTAATATCTTGATCTAGTAGAATAAAGTTTTAGTATGATCTAGTTTTGAGTTTTGCTTTATGATCCTTCTACGTAATCGAGTCCGTGAGCTTTATATAATAAAGATTAGTGTTGAGTCAAGGGCTTTGCCATCTTGCTATGATCTTGAGGGAATAAAAATAAAAGAGAAGAGAAAGAATAAAAAGACTTAAAGAGATCATATGGATCTTACGGAGAGTAATGACTTCACATATAAAGAGTATGATGAATGAAAGTTGTTGGGAGTTGACAAACATAGTTTTGGTCATCATTGCAATTAATAGGAAGTAATAAAGAAAGAGAGGTTTTCACATATAAATATACTATCTTGGACATCTTTTATGATTGTGAGCACTCATTAAAATATGACATGCTAAAGAGTTGATGTTGGACAAGTAAGACAACGTAATGGGTTAGGTTTTCTTACATCTGAAATAAATTATATTGTCATGGATTATCCAACATGTTGAGCTTGCCTTTCCCTCTCATGCTAGCCAAATTCTTTGCACCAAGTAGAGATACTACTTGTGCTTCCAAATACCCTTAAACCCAGTTTTGCCATGAGAGTCCACCATACCTACCTATGGATTGAGTGAGATCCATCAAGTAAGTTGACATTGTTGCAAGCAATAAAAATTACTCTATAAATATGTATGATTTATTAATGCAGAGAAAATAAGATTTATATGATCTTGTGATGTGGAAGAAATAAAAGCGACGAACCGCATAATAAAGGTCCATATCACAAATGGTAATATAAAGTGACGTTCTTTTGCATTAAGATTTCATGCATCCAACCTTAAAAGCACATGACAACCTCTGGTTCCCTCTGCGAAGGGCCTATCTTTTATTCTTGTCTTATACTTCATACAAGAGTCATGGTGATTTTCACCTTTCCTTTTTACATTTTATCCTTTGGCAAGCATAATGTGTGTCGGATTTCGGGTTCCGGCAGACCCTTGAGGTTCGAACACTGGGGTGCGGGCGGAGATTTCACCTTCTACCTACCTGCACCCCCCGCCATGCTAGGATCTAAACTACGAAAAGAACAGCACAAGAGACACAGGGTTTATACTAGTTCGGGCCACCGTTGTGGTGTAATACCCTACTCCAGTATGTGGTGTGGTGGATTGCCCCTTGGGCTGATGATGATGAACAATACAAGGAAGAACAGCCTTGCGAGGGTCTGTTCTTGGCTGGGGCGATGAACTGCTAGGAGGAGTTCAGCCACCTTTCTCTCTCTCTCTCTCTCTCTGCTTACAACCTCTCTACTTGCCGAGCCCTCGGAAGAGATTGAACCGAACCCCTTGCTACGTGGGTGGCCGGTCCTATTTATAGTGGCCCTGGTCCTCTCCCCAAATATTGAGCGGGAAGGGAGCCAACAATGGCGGGCTAATTTGAAGGGGGACAGCAAGTATCAACTATCCTGATAAAAGTAGTCTTCGCCTGTGCAAAGCTCTGGTGATGACGCCGTCTTGGGCTCCACGGTGACCTCCGTCTCGTAGTCCTCCTGGTCTTGGTCTCGTTGCATCGAAATGGCAACCTTTGCCTGACGCCTCGGTACTCCGCGGCTGCGCTTGCTCCCTTTGCACCAAAGAGGAAAGGAGGACGCTGCACGGGCTGGCACCCGCCTGGCACCCTGACTCGTCATGGCTTGCGTCATGGCACCTCGTGAGGTACCCTGCCTTGATCCCTCCGCCTCCTCGTGAGACAGCCTGACGAGGCCGTGCCAGAGGAGGCTCCGCGTCGTCCGCCCCGCGAGGCTTGGCCCCTCGTGAGGGTCTTGAGTTTGTGTTGGTGAAGATGGGCCGTGCTGGGCCCCCCTTTGAGCCACGCCGCAGGCCGCAGGCAGGCAAGTCTGGGGACCCCTGTTCCTAGAACGCCGATAGTAGCCCCCGGGCCCACGGCGCGCCCGGACTTGGCTGTGCAGGGAGGCGGAAGGGCAAGAGCGAAGCACCGCGGGCCCTAACAGCCTGCGGCCTTGGGCGCCGCGTGGCGGTTGATTGGACGTGGGCGTCTCCACTTCCCCATGGCACCTCGGCAACTGCACGGATTGGACAAGTCCCTGTATGCAAAGCGGGTCATAATTACCTGTGATCGTGGAGGTCGGCGGTTGGCCTCCGCCGGTCATAAGTACGGAACGTCGCGCGCCCTTCTAGTCCATCCCTCCTTGCTTCTCCTTTTTCTTCATGGCCCCGTCGAGGAGGTTCTTGGCCATCGAGAAGGGGAAGGCTTGCCGGGTTGAGCCCGCCTCTCCCCCACCCAAGCGTGGCCGAGGGCGCCCTCGCAAGCATCCTGTGGCCACCATGGTGGCTCCCCACGTCCGTGGAGGCGATCTTCTGCACGGCGTCGGGCGGATTGCTGCAGCCGGGGGGCGCGCTCCGGCTGCGCGTCCCCCCAGGCCGCGCGTTCGTGCTGCCGAAGTGCTGCCGAAGTTCTTCGTGTGGTCGGTGGAGCCGGCTAGCACCCGGCTTCCGCTTCCTCGCTTTCTCCTCGGCGAGCTCCAGGCCGGCGCCCCGGGCGGCCTCTGGCTCCAGGCCGACGGCTGCTGCTGCCGGGCCTCATGGGTCTCCCTGGAGGTCTCTGTGGCCGGGAGCCTGTCCCTGGCCCGCGGTTGGCAGACGTTTGCCCGCGCGCGTGGCCTGAGTCATCGGTGCACCCTACACTTCAAGTTCGATGGCGACGCCACCCTCTACATGAGGGTGTTTGGGGAAGATGGTCGCCGCGCAGGGTGTTGCCCCGAGGGTGACGACCGCGGCTGGGAACCCAGCTCCGGTGATGATGGAGGGAGCAGCGCTCGCGCGGCTGGCGGCGTTCGGGGTTCCTCAAGCTTCTCTGGTTCTTCTTCAGGCGGCGACTCCTCTAGCGGTGGCCGCGATCAGCCTCCACACCGTCGTATCTGCTTGGGGGGTGACAATGTGTCCGCACGCCGCCGCGCCCTGGTGAAGCGCGAGAGGGAGTCCGCTTGAACTCCGGAGGCAGCTCGGGCCTTCCCCGCGGGCCGGTGTGAGGCGAGCCGCGCCAGATTTGTTCTTCCTTTTCCCTTTTTCCAGCGTAACAAAGACAATAGTGCGGAGCCCCGCGGGGGCGTGTTTGGGTTATTGCTGTTAATCATCGTTTTTGCTTTCGTTACCGTACCTTCCGGCTATGTGCCCGAGAGTGGATAGTTCCCGGCCCCGGCCGTGGGGGGGGGGGGGCGACCGACCCAGGCCCTTTGTTTGTGTCGCGGTGCCCGTGGGGCACGGACTGGAGGGGTGCTCCTGTAAGGGGCCCAGGTCGCGAACTCTTTGAATGACTAGGATAGGAACGCTCGCGAGGACGCTCAGCTGCCCTCCTCGCGAGGCCTTGCGCAAGAGAAATCGAGGCAGGAGAGTGAAAAGCCGAAGACGGCAACAACTTCAATAAAACTTCAAATGAGAAGGAACAAGCCAACTGCGGAAAGCAAATGAAAAGCCGCGTCCGGCACCTAATCTAGTCTTCGACGTCTTCTCACCAGCGCGGAGCTAAGTGCTGCCACTGGGCGTGGGAGGGAGCCCCAGGGCCTGAGGCCGGTGCTCCTGAGACTCCGGGGCATGTACAGCCCCAACTCATTATTATGTGAGAGTGTCACGGGCGGCGAGCTTCACAGGCATTGGCCTTCTTCACAGGCTCCGGGCCTTTTCCAAAACGCGATAGCTTCACAGGCACTCGCCTTGCTTCACAGGCTCTGGGCCTTTTCCAAAACGCGATAGCTTCACAGGCACTCGCCTTGCTTCACAGGCTCTGGGCCTTTTCCAAAATGCGATAGCTTCACGAGCACTCGCCTTGCTTCACAGGCTTTGGACCTTTTCCAAAACGCGATAGCTTCACAGGCACTCGCCTTGCTTCACAGGCTCTGGGCCTTTTCCAAAACGCGATAGCTTCACAGGCACTCGCCTTGCTTCACAGGCTCTGGGCCTTTTCCAAAACGCGATAGCTTCATAGGCACTCGCCTTGCTTCACAGGCTCTGGGCCTTTTTAGGGGTAGAACCTCCGGAGGTGCTGGATGTTCCATGCATTCTGGACCGACAGTCCCTCCTGAGTCTCCAAGCACGCGGAGCCGGGCCTGGAAACATGAACAACCTTGAACGGGCCCTCCCACATGGGAGAGAGCTTGTGCAGTCCCTCCCTGGAGAGAACCCGCCTGAGCACGAGGTCTCCTACCTCAAGAGTCCTGGGACGGATGTTGCGGCAATGATATCACCGCAGCGCTTGCTGGTACCTCGCTGCTCGCAGCGCGGCTTCTCGGTGACGTTCCTCCCCCAGCACGAGGTCCATCCCCCGCATGGCGTCCTGCTGCGCCTCGTCGAATGCCAGGACCCGCACGGAGCGACGTCTGACCTCGTGAGGGAGGACCGCTTCCGCTCCATAGACCAGGAAGAACGGGGTCTCTCCAGTCGGCTTGGTCGTGGTGGTGCGGATGGACCACAGCACGGACTGAAGCTCGTCGTACCAACCTCTGCCGCAGGCCTCCAGCTTCTTCTTGAACGTCCTGGTCTTGAGGCCCCTCAGGACCTCCGCGTTCGCTCGCTCGGCCTGGCCGTTGCTTCGGGGGTGCACCACTGAGGCGTAGCATATCTGCGTTCCAAGGTTAGCACAGTATGTTTTGAAGAGGTTACTGGTGAACTGCGAACCGTTGTCCGTGATGATGCAATTTGGCACCCCGAACCGGCTCACGATGCCCTTGATGAACTTGATCGCGGAACCTGCGGGAATGGTGCAGACAGCCTCTACTTCAGCCCACTTGGTGAACTTGTCCACGGCAACGTAGAGGTAGCGGTAGCCCCCTGGCGCCCGAGGAAACGGGCCCAAGATGTCCAGCCCCCAGACTATGAATGGCCACGAAAGGGGGATAGTCTGCAAGCCTCCTGCTGGCTGATGGATCTGCTTGGCGTGGAACTGGCAGGCTTCACAATCTTTCACTAGTTCCACGGCGTCATTGAGCGCGGTGGGCCAATAAAACCCACTGCGGAACGCCTTGCCGACGAGGGTCCGCGATGGTGAATGATGTCCGCAGTCTTCGCCGTGTATATCTTCCAGTAGTTCCTTCCCTTGCTCCCTGGAGATGTAGCGCAGGGATACATTGTTTGGTCGCTTCCGGTAGAGCTCTCCGTCTTTGATGCAGTATGCCGTGGCCTGGCATGCCACTCGCTCCGCTTCCTCCTCCTTCTCCGGCAGGGTCCGTTGCATTAAGTAGCTCCGGAGCTCCGTGATCCAACATCCCTCCTGAGGTTCCATCGTCAGGAGCAGGCGTGCTCCTGAGGCCGGGCCACAGGTCGGAGCTCCCGAGGCAAGTGGCTGGGGGAGCTCCTCCCGGGGCTGAGCCGTGTTTGATAATGATGGCAGGGCTGAGGGCTTGAAGAGCCGCTCCTCGAAAACGCCAGGCTCTTGGGGTAACCGCCTAGATGCATGTTTGGCGATGTCGTCGGCCTCCTGATTGGCGCCACGGGGCACATGCTGCAACTCCAACCCCCAGAATTGCTTCTCCATCCCGCGGACTTCCGCAAGGTAGGCTTCCATGTGCTCATCCTTCGGCTTGTACACCTTGTTGGAGAAATTGACAAGGAGCTGTGAATTGCCCTTGATGGTGAGGCGTTTCACTCCCAGGGCAGCCCCGGCCTTCAAGCCTGCCATTAAGCCTTCATACTCCGCTATGTTGTTGGAGACCTTTTCGCCTTGCTGGAAACAGAGTTGCACGGCGTAATAGATCTTGTCCTGTGTGGGCGATATAAGCACCGCCCCAGCTCCAGCGCCATGCCTGGAGAATGCCCCATCGAAGTACATGACCCAGCCTTCTGGCGCCTCGCTTCCCGGGGATAGGGACCAATCCTCATTGGCCTTGAGGCCTGGCGCCTCCGTCCATTCGGCCACAAAATCCGCCAACGCTGCTCCCTTGATGACCCTGGTCGTGCTGAATTCGAGCTGAAACGCTTGCAGTTCTATGTTCCACTCAGTGACCCTTCCAGCTGAATTAGGGCTCCTGAGCACTCTCTCCAGGGGGTATGACAAGACAACCTTGATGGGGTGACCCTGAAAATAGTGTTGCAGCTTGCGCGAAGCCACCGGTAGCGCGAGGAGGAGTTTCTGAGGCATGGGGTACCGTGCTCTTGCATCCCGCAGCACTGTGCTGACGAAGTACACTGGGTGCTAAATGAGGTGGAGTGCGTCAGTGCTGGTGGCTCCTTCCAGAGACCGTGGCGTCTCTTGAGGCAATGAGGCCTCCTGAGACTGGCCATCTGGAAGAGGGGCCTCTTTCGCCTCTGTTGCGCCCCTCTGCGGCGGCTGATCCTCCTTAGCCGCGATGGCGGTTTCTGCAGGCCTTCCTTGTCCCTGTTCTGCCTTGTCCCGGGCTGCTGCCGTGGTTTTGATTCGGCGCTCCTCTCTGACTGCCACCAAGGCTGCGCTGGCAGAGTAGGGAGTGGCGGCGAGGTAAAGCACCAGGGGCTCCTGAGGGTGCGGAGCCACCATGACCGGTGGGCTGGTTAGGTATCTCTTGAGATCTTGGAACGCCTTGTCGGCCTCTTCAGTCCACTCGAAGGGCCCCTTTTTCTTCATTAGCTGGAAGAAGGGCAGGGCTCGTTCCCCCAACTTGGAGATGAAGCGCCCTAGTACGGTCACGCGCCCCGTGAGCTTCTGCATTTCTCTGAGGGTCTTTGGCGGGCTCATGTCTTCCACCGCCTTGACCTTCTCTGGGTTAGCCTCGATGCCTCGGTGGGACACGAGGAAACCTAAGAGCTTGCCCGAGGGGACTCCGAACACACACTTCTCTGGGTTGAGCCGTAGGTTCACTGTGTTGAGGCTCGCGAAGGTTTCCTCCAAGTCCTGTATCAAGGTCCCGGCCTCCCGAGACTTTACCACAATGTCATCGACGTAAGCTTCAACATTCTTCCCGAGCTGCGGGCCCAAGGTGATGTGCATCAGCCGCTGAAAGGTCGCCCCTGCGTTACACAGCCCGAATGGCATGCACGTGTAGCAGTATACCCCACACGGGGTTAGGAAGGCTGTCTTCTCGATGTCTTCTACCGCCATCTTGATCTGGTGATACCCAGAGAAGGCATCCAGGAAGCACAACAGGTCGCATTCCGCAGTGGAATCGACGATCTGGTCGATGCGGGGGAGCGGGAACGTATCTTGCGGGCATGCTTTGTTGAGGTTGGTGAAGTCGACACACATACGCTCCTTCCCTCCATTCTTTGGCACAACGACAGGGTTGGCCAACCAATCTAGGTATCGGACCTCACGGATGACCCCAGCGGCCTCTAATTTGTGGGTCTCTTGGATGATGAAGGCCTGCTTTTCTATGGACTGCCGCCTGGCCTTCTGCTTCACAGGGCGCACGTTGGGGCACACGTTGAGGTGATGCTCGATTACACTCCTGGGGATCCCTGCCAACTGGTCCGGCTCCCAAGCGAATACCTTCTTGTTTGCGCACAGGAACCCGACCAGGACCTCCTCCTTCTTGGGTTTGAGGTGGGCGCCTATGGTGAACGTGGCGTTGGTGGTCTCGTCCTCATCGACGGGTATCTACTTGGTTTCTGCCTTGTCTTGGGTGAATAACTACTTCTTCTTGGCGGGTGCAGCCCCCTTGGGCCCGGGGGTCTCCAAGTCGGCGGGCTGTGCTGACGCCGCCGTCTTTAAGGCGAGCTTGAGCACCCGCAGCGCGTCCCCGGTGTCCCCGTTCACAGTGAGGACACCGCTGCTCCCGGGCATCTTCATGAGGTTGTACGCCGGGTGCGCCGCGGCCATGAATTGGGCCAGTGCTGGGTAGCCAAGGATGGCGTTGTAGGGGAGGGCGATGGGGGCGATGTCGAAGTCAACCAGCTCTGTGCGGAAGTTGTCGTAGGTGCCGAAGGTCACTGGGAGCCGGATCTGTCCCAAGGAGCTGGACGACTTGGCCCCAACGCCTGAGAAGGGCTGGCTGGGTTGCAGCCGTTCCAGGGGTATGCGGAGGAGGTTGAAGGCCTTGACCAAGAGCACACTGAGGCCCGCGCCGCCATCAATGAGGGTTCTGGTGACGGCCACCTGGCAGATGGTGGGGGTGCACAACATGGGGAGCGCGCCCGAGCAGGCCGAGTTGGAGGGGTGGTCCTCCGAGCTGAAGGTCAGGCCGGTCTCGGGCGCCGCCCGATCCAGGGGAGCCCTGTGCCGCGTGGAAGCGGCGTTGACCCGGCGGATGAACGGCTTGACGTGGTGACTTGTGGGCGGCGCCTGCGAACCGCCCAGGAGGGGCGCGATGACCGGGGGTGTTGGTGTAGCGCGATGGGACGGTGCAGGAGAGCCCCCTGCGGCGCGGACGAGCTCGGCGACGCGGTCGAGCCATTCCTCGTAGACGTCGTCAGCAGGGCGGCAGCGCAGGAGCTTGTTTGTCGCGATGAGTGCAGCCCGAGCCTCCATGGGCGCGCTAAGAGCGTGGGACGAAGGTCCAGCTGGGGCGAGCGAGGGAGTTGCGGTGCGGCAGTCTTGGCGCATGGATGGATGCTGAGACGATGCTTGCTGCTCGTCCCCTGCCGGGCCGGTGGCGGCGTTGACGGCAGGTGACTGGGAACGGCGAGGACGCCCGCCGACAGGGGCTGTCTGGGCGACGCGGGAGGCGAGGGCGGCCCAGCGCTCCGCGTGGGCCCGACGAGCGTCAGACATGAGCGTGATGGTCGGAGGAGAACGGAGCGGTGGAAGACGAATTCCGGCGCACCCCTACCTGGCGCGCCAGATGTTGGATTTCGGGTTCCGGCAGACCCTTGAGGTTCGAACACTGGGGTGCGCGCGGAGATTTCACCTTCTACCTACCCGCACCCCCCCGCCATGCTAGGATCTAAACTACAAAAAGAACAACACAAGAGACACGGGGTTTATACTGGTTCGGGCAACCGTTGTGGTGTAATACCCTACTCCAGTATGTGGTGTGGTGGATTGCCCCTTGGGCTGATGATGATGAACAATACAAGGAAGAACAGCCTCGCGAGGGTCTGTTCTTGGCTGGGGCAATGAACTGCTGGGAGGAGTTCAGCCACCTTTCTCTCTCTCTCTCTCTCTCTCTCTCTCTCTCTCTGCTTACAACCTCTCTACTTGCCGAGCCCTCGGAAGAGATTGAACCGAACCCCTTGCTACGTGGGTGGCCAGTCCTATTTATAGTGGCCCTGGTCCTCTCCCCAAATATTGAGCAGGAAGGGAGCCAACAATGGCGGGCTAATTTGAAGGGGGACAGCAAGTATCAACTATCCTGACAAAAGTAGTCTTTGCCTGCGCAAAGCTCTGGTGATGACGCCGTCTTGGGCTCCACGGTGACCTCCGTCTCGTAGTCCTCCTGGTCTTGGTCTCGTTGCACCAAAATGGCAACCTTTGCCTGACGCCTCGGTACTTTGCGGCTGCGCTTGCCCCCTTTGCACCAAAGAGGAAAGGAGGACGTTGCGCGGGCTGGCACCCGCCTGGCGCCCTGAGTCGTCATGGCTTGCGTCATGGCACCTCGTGAGGTACCCTGCCTTGATCCCTCCGCCTCCTTGTGAGATAGCCTGACGAGGCCACGCCTGAGGAGGCTCCACGTCATCCGCCCCGCGAGGCTTGGCCCCTCGCGAGGGTCTTGAGTTTGTGTCGGTGAAGATGGGCCGTGCTGGGCCCCCCTTTGAGCCACGCCGCAGGCCGCAGGCAGGCAAGTCTGGGGACCCCCGTTCCCAGAACGTCGACAATGTGTTGGAAAGATCCTGATATATATTTAGCTAATTGGATGTGAGTTTTCATGAACTATTATTGTTGACATTACCCTTGAGGTAAAAGGTTGGGAGGCAAAACTATAGGCCCCTATCTTTCTCTGTGTCCGATTAAAACTTCATACCCATAAGTATTACGTGAGTGTTAGCAATTGTGAAAGACTAAATGATAGTTGAGCATGTGGACTTGTTGAAAAGATCTTATATTGACTCTTTCCAATGTTATGATAAATTACAATTGCTTCAATGACGTAGATTATAGTTTGTTAGTTTTCAATGAAGTTTATGATTCATACTTGAAACTGTGAATGAATTGTTACTTTAGCATAAGATATCATATGACAATATATGTATATGTTGCTGTTCTACGAATGATCATGATGCCCTCATGTTCGTATTTTATTTTATCGACACCTCTATCTCTAAACATGTGGACATATTTTTCGATTTCGGCTTCTGCTTCAGGACAAGCGAAGTCTAAGCTTGGGAGAGTTGATACGTCCATTTTGCATCATGCTTTTATATCGATATTTATTGCATTATGGGCTGTTATTACACATTATGTCACAATACTGATGCCTATTCTCTCTTATTTTACAAGGTTTACATGAAGAGGGAGAATGCCGGCAGCTGGAATTCTAGGCTGGGAAAGGAGCAAATATTAGAGACATATGATGCACAACTCCAAAAGCCCTGAAACTTCACAGGAGCACGTTTCAGGATAAAAAAATATTGGACGAAGGAAGTACCAGAGGGGGCCACCCACCATCAACGAGGGTGGGGGCGTGCCCTACCCCCTGGGTGTACCCCCTGCCTCATGGGCCCCCTAGAAGGCCTCCGGTGCCCATCTTCTGCTATAAGAGGTCTTTTGTCCTGAAAAAAATCATAAGCAAGCTTATGGGACAAAACTCTGCCGCCATGAGGTGGAACCTTGGCGGAACCAATCTAGGGCTCCGACGGAGCTGTTCTGCCGAGAAAACTTCCCTCCGGGAGGGGGAAATCATCACCATTGATCCTCTCATCGGGAGGGGGTCAATCTCCATCAACATCTTCACCAGCACCATCTCATCTCGAACCCTAGTTCATCTCTTGTATCCAATCTTTGTCTCAATCCTCAAATTGGTACCTGTGGGTTGCTAGTAGTGTTGATTACTCCTTGTAGTTGATGCTAGTTGGTTTACTTGGTGGAAGATCATATGTTCAGATCCTTTATGCATATTAATACCCCTCTGATTATGAACATGAATATGATTTGTGAGTAGTTACGTTTGTTCCTGAGGACATGGGGGAAGTCTTGCTATAAGTAGTCATGTGAATTTGGTATTCGTTCGACATTTTGATGAGATGTATGTTGTCTTTCCTCTAGTGGTGTCATGTGAATGTCGACTACATGACACTTCACCATTATTTGGGCATAGAGGAAGGCATTGGGAAGTAATAAGTAGATGATGGGTTGCTAGAGTGACAGAAGCTTAAACCCTAGTTTATGCGTTGCTTCGTAAGGGGCTGATTTGGATCCATATGTTTCATGCTATGGTTAGGTTTACCTTAATACTTCTTTTGTAGTTGCGGATGCTTGCAAGAGGGGTTAATCATAAGTGGGATGCTTGTCCAAGGAAGGGCAGTACCCAAGCACCGGTCCACCCACATATCAAATTATCAAAGTACCGAACGCGAATCATATGAGCGTGATGAAAACTAGCTTGACAATAATTCCCATGTGTCCTCGGGAGCGTTTTCCTTTATATAAGAATTTGTCCAGGCTTGTCCTTTGCTACAAAAAGGATTGGGCCATCTTGCTGCACCTTATTTACTTTTATTACTTCTTACCCGTTACAAATTACCTTATCACAAAACTATCTATTACTGATAATTTCTGTGCTTGTAGAGAATACCTTACTGAAAACTGCTTATCATTTCCTTCTGCTCCTCGGTGGGTTCGACACTCTTACTTATCGAAAGGACTACGATAGATCCCCTATACTTGTGGGTCATCAACCAATACTTCTTTGTTGATCTTGTTATGAAAGACCAATTTTCCGGTACTCCTAATGAGGATGCCGCGTCCCATCTTAATACCTTCGTGGAATTATGAGATATGCAAAAGAATAAAGATGTGGACAATGATGTGGTAAAGATGAAATTATTTCCGTTTTCCTTGCGTGATTCTGCAAAAAATTTGGTTCTCTTCTTTGCCTCGCAATAGTATTGATTTCTTGGAATAAGTGCAAAGATGCTTTTATCACTAAGTATTTTCCTCCTGCAAAAATTATTTCCCTTAGAACCAGATCATGAATTTCAAGAAACTTGAACATGAGCGTGTTGCACAATCTTGGGAAAGGATGAAATGATGCTATGGAATTGCCCAACTCATGGGTTAAATCTTTGGATGATCATACAAAAATTTTATGCGGGGTTGAACTTTGTTTCTCGTAATCTTTTAGAATCCACCGCGGGTGGTACTTTTATGGAAATTACTTTGGGTTAAGCCACCAAATTTCTTGATAATATTATGGCAAATTATTCGCAATGGCATACTGAAAGGGCTCCTACTAGTAAAAAAGTTAATTCGGTTGAAGAAATTTCTTCTTCGAGTGAAAAAGTTGATGCTCTTGTGAAATTGGTTGCTAGTAGAAGTGCTCCTATTGATCTTATTGATATGTCTTTGTCTACTTTGATTGAGCAAAATAGTGATGCCATTGATGTGAATTTTATTTCTCGCAATAATTTCAACAACAATGCTTATAGAGGTAATTTTAATCCCGAGCCTTTCCCTAGTAATTCCTCTAATAATTATGGTAATTCCTATGGAAATCAATCTTATAATAATAATAGGAACACCTCTAATCTTGAGAATAATACTAAATAATTTATCAACAAGCAAAAAGTTTTCAACACTTCCATAGAAGAAAAGTTGAACAAGATTGATGATTTGTCTAGAAGTGTTGATAGAATTGCTCATGTTGTGGAAAATCTCAAGATGAAAATTTTTGTGCCTAAAGTATATGAATCAATTAAATCTCTTTATGTTTCTATGGATGAAAGTAAGAAAAGAACTGCTATGCTTAGAGCTAAAAGAGAATTTTTAGAAAAAGCTTTTTCTAGTGATTATTCTTGCAAAAGTGATGAAGATCTTAAAATGATTGGTGTTTCTTCTATTGATTCCTTGTTTAGTAAAGTTAAGAATGGTGAAAAAGGGACTAGAGAAGAGTCAACTTTAGGTAGAAGGCGTCCCAATATTTCGGAGGGTGAAAATCTTGTTCAGAAAAATGATGAAAGTGGGTTTGGAGAGGTCAAAACTTTAGCTAGTGGTGCACCCACTCTTTTGGATTACAAAGACTTTAATTATGATAGTTGCTCTTTGATTTATTTTATTTCTTTGTTGCAATCCATGATGAATTCACCCCATGCTTATGAACAAAATAAAGCTTTTACTAAACATATTGTTGATGCTATGATGAAAGCTCTTGAAGAAAAATTGGAATTGGAAGTTTCAATTCCTAGAAAATTGCATGATGAATGGGAACCTACTATCAAAGTCAAGATAAAAAAATTGAGTATTTTTCTTTGTGTGACTTAGGTGCTAGTGATTCTAACAATTCCAAAATCTTTATGTGATGTGCTTGGTCTTACCGATCTTGAAGAATGTTCTTTGAATTTGCACTTGGCGGATTCTACTATTAAAAATCCTATGGGATTTATTTGAGATTTAGTAAAATTTTGAAGAAATTCTCTCTTGCTTCACTTAAATTATTTTGAGATAAAGAAAATTTGTTATGCTCGTGATCTTCACTTATATTTGTCTGAGCCTATGAAAAGCAACACATGAAAATTAGTCCCAAAGTGATAGATATCCAACAAGGATAAAGAAAAAAAAGAAAAAATGTGTCATGAAGATCATTGGACAAAATAAGCTTGATTCTTAGTAATAGTTTTGAGACATGATAATGTGATATGTGAGTCATGTTGATGAGTAATTATGCTTTAGTAGGAATATTGGTGTTAAGGTTTGTGATTCCCTATGCATGCACGAAAGTCAATAATCATGCAATGAAAATTATATCCTACTTGTGGTGCATTATTCAGTGTTAATTATACTTAATGCTTGCTTATTAGATTATTCGTTTCTTGGTTGGTCACTTCCCAATATTTTGCTAGCCTTCATTTTGCACTAAGTATGACCTCTACTTGTGCATCCAAAATCCTTTAAACCAGTTTTGCCACATGAGTCCACTATATCTACCTATATGTTGTATTCTTTTGTCATTCTAAGAAAATTTGCACGTGCCATCTCTAATTTTTAGAATAAACTTCTCTTTTGTGTGTTTGTTTCGCTCGCGGAGCGGTGAGGGATGCCTAATATTTTCCATGCTAGATGTGTTATTCTCAAGATGAGTGTTTATTCACTTGTCATTACACAAGAGTAAGGCAAAGGTATTAGGGATGTCTAGTCCCGAAATGAAAAATCAAATGAATTTACTTTATGTTGTCAAATAATAAATTCCTTGGAAAGTGTTGGTATGGAGGGAACCCATGGATACGGTTAGCCATGGAAAGTGAAAGTTATGGTGGAAAAAGGAATAGACTTTATTTTCTGTTTGGGAACCGCCTATGATATATCTATGCATGGAAAGTATCGGGAACTCTAAGTCATTTTCGTTGGTGGGATGGATACACCTCCCAAAATGTTTTTATCTCAATTTTTTCGCTTTGAGCTCTAGCACCTCTACAAATCCTTACTTCCCTCTGCGAAGGGACTATCTTTTACTTTATGCAAATTTTATTTTGAGTCTCTGTCTTCTCTTATAAAAGCACCAACTAGGAGGCAATATGATCGTGCTTAAGTATTGGGTGTAGTTAATATTCGAGTGTGTTTCATGAATGGATCAATATTTGAGCATGATGGGCTAGGGATAACTTATTTTAGCATTGCTATTTTGGAAGACATGGTTGCTTGTTGATATGCTTGAGTATCTAAATTATTATGTCAAAACTAGACTATTGCTTTGAATCACATAAAAGTCCAAATGTCCATGCTATAAAGAAAAGAATATGATATGACATGATGAACAACACTCCACATCAAAAATTCTGTTTTTATCACTTACCTACTCGAGGACGAGTAGGAGTTAAGCTTAGGGATGTTGATACGTCTCCAATGTATCTATAATTTTTTATTGTTCCATGTTGTTTTATTATCAATCTTGGATGTTTTATAACCATTTTATAATCATTTTTTGGTACTAACCTATTGACATAGTGCCAAGTGCTAGTTGCTGTTTTTTCCATGTTTTTTACATCGCAGAAAATCAATATCAAACGGAGTCCAAATGCCACGAAACTTCACGGAGATTTTTTATGGACCAGATGGAAGATATTGGGCCCTAGTTGCACCTTGGGGGAGTCCCGAGGAGGGGGCAACCCACCAGGGCACGCCAGGAGGCCCAAGCGTGCCCTGGTGGGTTGTGCCCTCCTCGGGTGCCCCCCGGACCGCCTCTTTGCTCTATAAATACCCCAATATTCCCAAAACCCTAGGGGAGTCGACGAAATATTCATCCTGCCGCCGCAGAGTCCAGAACCACCAGATCCAATCTAGACACCATCATGGAGGGGTTCACCACTTCCGTTGGTGCCTCTCCGATGATGCGTGAGTAGTTCTTTGTAAACCTTCGGGTCCGTAGTTAGTAGCTAGATGGCTTTCATCTGTCTCTCTTGATTCTCAATACAATGGTCTCTTGGAGATCCATATGATGTAACTCTTTTGCGGTGTGTTCATTGGGATCAATGAACTTTGAGTTTATGATCAGATCTATCTTTTTATATCCATCAAAGTTTTTGAGTTTCTTTGATCTCTTTTATGCATGATCTCTTATAGCCTCGTATTCCTTCTCCGATATTTGGATTTTGTTTGGCCAACTTGATCTATTTATCTTGCAATGGGAAGAGGTGCCCGGTAGTGGTTTGATCTTATGGTGCTTGATCCTAGTGACAGAAAGGGAACCGACACGTATGTATCGTTGCTACTAAGGATAAAAAGATGGGATCTATATCTACCGCCATAGATAAACGGATCCCATCTACATCATGTCATTGTTCTTATTGCATCACTCCGTTTTTCCATGAACTTAATACACTAGATGTATGCTGGATATCGGTCGATGTGTGGAATAATAGTAGTAGATGCAGACAGGAGTCGGTCTACTAATCTTGGACGTGATGCCTATGTAATGATCATTGCCTGGATATCGTCATAATTATTTGAGGTTCTATTAACTGCCCAACAATAATTTTTTACCCACCGTTTGCTATTTTTCTCGAGAGAAGCTACTAGTGAAACCTACGGCCCCCGGGTCTTCTTTCCCATATATTTGCCTTTGCGATCTACTTTTTATTCGCTTTTATTTTCAGATCTATTAAACCAAAAATACAAAAATACTTTGCTGCACTTTATTTTATTTGTGATCTATTATTTCAATCTATCACAAATTTATCTCCCGTCCATGCACCATTTCTGGCGCCGTTACCCGAAAGGGATTGACAACCCCTTTAACACGTCGGGTTGCGAGGTGTTGTTATTTGTGTGTAGGGGTTCTTTACGTTGTGTTGCTTGGTTCTCCTACTGGTTCGATAACCTTGGTTTCATATCTGAGGGAAATACCTATCGTCGCTGTGCTGCATCATCCCTACCTCTTTGGGGAAATACCGACATAGCTTCAAGCGACATCATTAAGGAATTATTGGTACTCTTGCATTCTTTACAGACTGTATTGTTTTGGAAGATTGCTGTTATGTTTGCATTGTTTGCATATCTTTGCTTGTTTAATGATTCTATTTGAGGATAGGAGTATTAAATATGCAGAGACATTTAGTGCGCAATGTTGAATAACAATTTTAGTGATTTACTAGAATAGAGAATGATAAGGTTTTTGTATTGGTTTATACTAACTTATCTCACGAGTTCTTGTTGAGTTTTGTGTGGATGAAGCTTTTGGGATTTAGGAAAACCGTGATATCAGAGGAATTAAGGAGACACAAAATCTCAAGCTTGGGGATGCCCAAGGCATCCCAAGATAATATTTCAAGAAGTCTCTAGCATCTAAGCTTGGGGATGCCCCGGTAGGCATCCCACCTTTCTTCTTCAACAATTATCAGTTAGTATCGGTTGAGCCTAAGTTTCTGCTTCTTCACGTGATGTGTGCTATTCTTAGAATGTCATTTTGTTTTGCTTGATGTTTTAATAAAATGCTTAGATATGAAAGTTTTTGAATAAGAGAGTCCTCAAATAGCTACCTATTTACTTAACTACTCACTTGATCTTCACTTATATGTTTTTTTGGAGTAGCTCGTCATTTACTCTTGTGCTTCACTTATATCCTATGAGTAAATCGTTGAATGAATTAAATATCATGAAGTTGAAATTATATCTTGCCTAGTGGTAGCTTCACATTGGGTTTAGAAAGTGAATCTTTTGAGGCTTGACAATCACAATATTGGTCATACAAGCAATTCACGAATAATTAGTATAAGGAAGAGAACTTTCACATGCAAATACACTATCATGGAAATGTTTTGTGATTGTGAGCCCCCATAAAAATATTATATGCCCAAATTGTTGATGTTGGACAAGGAAGACAACGTAATGGTTTACGTTTGTTCATATTCACATAGAAGTTATATTGTCATAGATCCTTCAACATATGGTGCTTGCCCCCCATCTTTGCTAGCCAAAAATTCCGCACCAAGTAGAGATACTACTTATGCATCCAAAAAGCCTTAAACCCGGATCTTATTTTCAAGAGTCCTCCATACCTACCTAAGTATTGAGCAAGATCCTTCAAGTAAGTTGTCATCGGTGCAATAAGGCAATAAAAATTCCTTCTAAAAGTGTGAGATCATTTTGTGTAAGAGAAAATTGAGCGTTGTACAAACTTGTGATGGTAAAGCAATAAAAGTGACATACCACACAATAAAGGTTGCTATCACAAGCGGCAATATAATGTGACGTTCTTTTGCACTAAGGGGTTGAGCATACAAACAAATAAGCGCATGACAACCTCTGCTTCCTGATACGTCTCCAACGTATCTACTTTTTTCTCACGCTTTTCCTCTTGTTTTGGACTCTAATTTGCATGATTTGAATGAAACTAACCCCGGACTGACGCTGTTTTCAGCAGAACTACCATGGTGTTGTTTTTGTGCAGAAATAAAAGTTCTCGGAATGGAACGAAACTTTGCGAGGATTTTTATATCAATAATAAGAATTTTTGGAGCCAAGAGCTACTAGAGAGGGGCACCTGGGTGGGCACAACCCACCAGGGCACCCCCCTATCCTTGCGCGCCCAGGTGGGTTGTACCCACCTGGTGGCCCCGCAGACCTCAACCCTGACACTATAAATTCCGATTTTCGGAGACAAAATCAGGGAGAAAGAATTATCGCGATCCATGAGACGGAGCCGCTGCCAAGCCCTGTTCTTCCTCGGGAGGGCAGATCTGGAGTCCGTTTGGGGCTCCGGAGAGGGGGGTCTTCGTTCTTCGTTGCCACCTCTTGAGCACGCGTTGGTTTTCCCTTGAAGAGGAAAGGGTGATGCAGCAAAGCAGCGTAAGTATTTCCCTCAGTTTTTGAGAACCAAGGTATCAATCCAGTAGGAGACCACGCGCGAGTCACCTCGTACCTACACAAACAAATAAGAACCTCGCAACCAACACGATAAAGGGGTTGTCAATCCCTTCACGGCCACTTGCAAGAGTGATATATGATAGATATAATAATAATAATAAGATAAATATTTTTGGTATTTTTATGATATAAATTGAAAGTAAAGATTGCAAAATAAAATAGATTGGAAACTTGTATGATGGAAAATAGACCCGGGGGCCATAGGTTTCACTAGTGGCTTCTCTCAAGATAGCATAAGTATTACGGTGGGTGAACAAATTACTGTCAAGCAATTGATAGAATTGAGCATAGTTATGAGAATATCTAGGTATGATCATGTATATAGGCATCACGCCCATGACAGATAGACCAACTCCTGCCTGCCTCTACTACTATTACTCCACACATCGACCGCTATCCAGCATGCATCTAGAGTATTAAGTTCATAAGAATGGAGTAACGCATTAAGCAAGATGACATGATGTAGAGGGATAAACTCATGCAATATGATATAAACCCATCTTTTTATCCTCGATGGCAACAATATAATATGTGTTGTTTCCCCTACTGTCACTGGGATCGAGCACCGCAAGATTGAACCCAAAGCTAAGCACTTCTCCCATTGCAAGAGAGATCAATCTAGTAGGCCAAACCAAACTGATAATTCGAAGAGACTTGCAAAGATAACCAATCATACATAAAAGAACTCAGAGAAGATTCAAATATTGTTCATAGATAATCTTGATCATAAACCCACAATTCATCGGATCTCGACAAACACACCGCAAAAGAAGATTACATCGAATAGATCTCCAAGGGAATCGAGGAGAACTTTGTATTGAGATCTAGAGAGAGAGAAGAAGCCATCTAGCTATTAACTATGGACCCGAAGGTCTGAAGTAAACTACTCACACATCATCGGAGGGGCCATGGAGTTGATGTTGAGGCCCTCCGTGATAGATGCCCCCTCCGCGGAGCTCCGGGAAAGGCCCTAAGATGGGATCTCTTGGGTACAGAAGGTTGCGGCGGTGGAAATAGGGTTTCGTGGTACTCCTTGGATGTTTTCAGGGTACGTAGGTATATATAGGAGGAGGAAGTAGGTCGGCGGAGCCACGAGGGGCCCACAAGGGTGGAGGGCGCGCCACCTGCCTCGTGGCCTCCTCGTTGGTTGCTTGACGTCCACTCCAAGCCCCGTGGATCACGTTTGTTCCAAAAATCATGCTCTCGAAGGTTTCATTTCGTTTGGACTCCGTCTGATATTCTTTTTCTGTGAAACACTAAAATAGGCAAAAAGACAACAATTTGGGCTGGGCCTCCGGTTAATAGGTTAGCCCCAAAAATAATATAAAAGTGTATAAATAAGCCCATTAAACATCCAAAATAGAATATATAATAGCATGGAACAATCAAAAATTACAGATACGTTGGAGATGTATCAGCATCCCCAAGCTTAATTCCTGCTCGTCCTCGAGTAGGTAAATGATAAAAATAGAATTTTTTATGTGGAATGCTTTCTAGAACATTCTTCAATGTATTTTTCTCTATTGTTGCATGAATGTTCAGATCCAAAAGATTCAAGATAAAAGTTTATTGTTGACATAAAAATAGTAATACTCCAAGTATGCTAATCAAGCAATTATGTCTTATCAAAATACCATAGCCAAAGAAAACATATCCCTACAAAGTCATATAGTTTGGCCATGCTTCATTTTCGTCACACAAAATGCTCTCATCACGCACAACCCCGATGACAAGCCAAGCAATTGTTTCATACTTAGCCTTTTCAAACTCTTTCAACTTTTACACAATATATGAGCGCGAGCCATGAACATAGCACTATGGGTGGAATAGAATATGATGATTGAGGTTGTGTGAGAAGACAAAAGGGAGAAAGTCTCACATTGATGCGGCTAATCAATGGGCTATGGAGATGCCCCCCGATTGATGTTAATGCAAGGAGTAGGGATTGCCATGCAACAGATGCACTAGAGCTATAATTATATGAAAGCTCATCAAAGAAACTAAGTGGGTGTGCATCCAACTCTCTTGCTCATGAAGACCTAGGTCATTTGAGGAAGCCCATCATTGAAATATACAAGCCAAGTTCTATAATGAAAAATTCCCACTAGTTTATGAAAGTGACAACATAGGAGACTCTCTATCATGAAGATCATGGTGCTACTTTGAAGCACAAGTGTGGAAAAAGGATAGTAACATTGTCCCTTCTCTCTTTTTCTCTTTTTTTATTTGGGCCTTCTTTCTTTTTTTGGCCTCTTTTCACTCTTTTTTTTATTGTTCGTCCGGAGTCTCATCCCAACTTGTGGGGGAATCATAGTCTCCATCATCTTTTCCTCACTGGGACAATGCTCTAATAAGGATGATCATCACACTTCTTTTTACTTACAACTCAAGAATTACAACTCAATACTTAGAACAAAATATGACTCTATGTGGATGCCTCCGGTGGTGTACCGGGATATGCAATGAATCAAGAGTGACATGCATGAAAAAATTATGAACGGTGGCTTTGCCACATATACGATGTCAACTACATGATCATGCATGGCAATATGACAATGATGAAGCGTGTCATAACAAACGGAAAGGTGGAAAGTTGCATGGCAATATATCTCGGAGTGGCCATGGAAATGCCATAATAGGTAGGTATGGTGGCTGTTTTGAGGAAGATATAAGGAGGCTTATGTGTGATAGAGCATATCATATCACGGGGTTTCGATGCACCTGCGAAGTTTGCACCAACTCTCAAGGTGAGAAAGGGCAATGCACGGTACTGAAGAGGCTAGCAATGATGGAAGGGTGAGAGTGCGTAAAATCCATGGACTCAACATTAGTCATAAAGAACTCACATACTTATTGCAAAAATCTACAATTCATCAAAACCAAGCACTACGCGCATGCTCCTGAGGGGGTAGATTGGTAGGAAAAGACCATCGCTCGTCCCGGACCACCACTCATAAGGAAAGCAATCAAAGAACACCCCATGCTTAAAATTTGTCACATAATGTTTACCATACGTGCATGCTACGGGACTTGCCAACTTCAATACAAGTATTCATCAATTTCACAATTACTCAACTAGCACACCTCTAATATTACCACCTTTATATGTCAAAACAATCTATCAAGCATCCAACTTCTCTTAGCATTTAAAATTTATGACCAAAGTGTATTACCATGCTGTTCTAAAGGACTCTCAAAATGATATAAGTGAAGCATGAGAGATCAATTATTTCTATAAAATAGAACCACCGCCATGCTCTAAAAGATATAAGTGAAGCACTAGAGCAAAAATTATCCAACTCAAAAGATATAAGTGAAGCACATAGAGTATTCTAATAAATTCCAATTCATGTGTGTCTCTCCCCAAAGGTGTGTATAACAAGGATGATTGTGGTAAACTAAAAATCAAAGACTCAAATCATACAAGACGCTCCAAGCAAAACACATATCTTGTGGCGAATAAAAATATAGCTCCAAGTAAAATTACCGATGGACGAAGACGAAAGAGGGGGTGCCTTCCGGGGCATCCCTAAGCTTAGGCTTTTGGTTGACCTCGGATTTTACCTTGGGGTGCCTTGGGCATCCCCAAGCTTAGGCTCTTTCCACTCCTTGTTCCATAATCCATCAAATCTTTACCCAAAACTTGAAAACTTCACAACACAAAATTGGTATGTCTTGACTTGGCGTAGATCTCCCCGGCAACGGCGCCAGAAATCCTTCTTGCTACCTCTTGAGCATGTGTTGCTTTTCCCTTGAAGAGAAAAGGGTGATGCAGCAAAGCAGCGTAAGTATTTCCCTCAGTTTTTGAGAACCAAGGTATCAATCCAGTAGGAGACCACGCGCGAGTCACATCGTACCTACACAAACAAATAAGAACCTCGCAACCAACGCGATAAAGGGGTTGTCAATCCCTTCACGGCCACTTGCAAGAGTGATATCTGATAGAGATAATAATAATAAGAAAATATTTTTGGTATTTTTATGATATAAATTGAAAGTAAAGATTGCAAAATAAAATAGATTGGAAACTTGTATGATGGAAAATAGACCCCGGGGCCATAGGTTTCACTAGTGGATTCTCTCAAGATAGCATAAGTATTACGGTGGGTGAACAAATTACTGTCGAGCAATTGATATAATTGAGCATAGTTATGAGAATATCTAGGTATGATCATGTATATAGGCATCACGCCCGTGACAAGTAGACCGACTCCTGCCTGCATCTACTACTATTACTCCACACATCGACCGCTATCCAGCATGCATCTAGAGTATTAAGTTCATAAGAACGGAGTAATGCTTTGAGCAAGATGACATGATGTAGAGGGATAAACTCATGCAATATGATATAAACCCCATCTTTTTATCCTCGATGGCAACAATACAATACGTGTCGTTTCCCCTACTGTCACTTGGATCGAGCACCGCAAGATTGAACCCAAAGCTAAGCACTTCTCCCATTGCAAGAAAGATCAATCTAGTAGGCCAAACCAAAATGATAATTCGAAGAGACTTGCAAAGATAACCAATCATACATAAAAGAATTCAGAGAAGATTCAGATATTGTTGATAGATAATCTTGATCATAAACCCACAATTCATCGGATCTCGACAAACACACTGCAAAAGAAGATTATATCAAATAGATCTCCAAGAGAATCGAGGAGAACTTTGTATTGAGATCCAAAGAGAGAGAAGAAGCCATCTAGCTAATAACTATGGACCCGAAGGTCTGAAGTAAACTACTCACACGTCATCGGAGGGGCCATGGAGTTGATGTAGAGGCCCTCTGTGGTCGATGCCCCCTCCGATGGAGCTCCGGAAAAGGCCCCAAGATGGGATCTCTTGGGTACAGAAGGTTTCGGCGGTGGAAATAGGGTTTCGTGGTGCTCCTGGATGTTTTAAGGGTACGTAGGTATATATAGGAGGAAGAAGTAGGTCGGTGGAGCCACAAGGGGCCCACGAGGGTGGAGGGTGCGCCCCCTTCCTCGTGGCCTCCTCGTTGGTTGCTTGACGTCCACTCCAAGTCCTCTGGATCACGTTTGTTCCAAAAATCATGCTCCCGAAGGTTTCATTCCGTTTGGACTCCGTTTGATATTCTTTTTCTGTGAAACACTGAAATAGGCAAAAAACAATAATTTGGGCTGGGCCTCCAGTTAATAGGTTAGTCCCAAAAATAATATAAAAGTGTATAAATAATCCCATTAAACATCCAAAGCAGAATATATAATAGCATGGAACAATCAAAAATTATAGATACGTTGGAGATGTATCATTCGTCATCACCAACCCTTCTCCATCGCCAATTCCATGATGCTCCCTGCCGGGAGTGAGTAATTCCTTCGTAGGCTCGCTGGTCAGTGAGGAGTTGGATGATATTCATCATGTAATTGAGTTAGTTTTGTTAGGGTGTGATCCCTAGTATCCACTATGTTCTTAGATTGATGTTGCTATGACTTTGCCATGCTTAATGCTTGTCACTTTGGGCCTGGGTGCCATGATTTCAGATCTGAACCATTTATGTTATCACCATTATATCCATGTTCTAGATCCGATCTTGCAAGTTATAGTCACCTACTATGTGTTATGATCCGACAACCCTGGAGTGACAACAATCGGGCCCACTCTCGATGATGACCGTAGTTTGAGGAGTTCATGTATTCACTATGTGTTAATGCTTTGTTCCGGTTCTCTATTAAAAGGATGCCTTAATATCCCTTAGTTTCCAATATGGACCCGGCTGCCATGGGAGGGTAGGACAAAAGATGTCATGCAAGTTCGTTTAATAAAGCACGTATGACTATTTATGGAATACATGCCTACATTATATCGATGAACTGGAGCTAGTGCCGTATCGCCCTAGGTTATTACTGTCACATGATGAATATCATACAACTAGTCACTGATCCAATGCCTATGAACTTTTTCATATTGTTTCTGCTAAGTTACTACTGCTATAACCATTGTTAAACTTGCTACAAAATTACTGCTATCACTATTACCGTTACTATTGCTGCTGCCACTACTATCAAAACTATCAAACTATTGTGCTATTGATAACTTGCTGTAGATAATTAATCTCCAGGTGTGGTTGAATTGACAACTCAGCTGCTAATACCTCCAAATATTCTTTGGCTCCCCTTGTGTCGAATCTATAAATTTGGGTTGAATACTCTACCCTCGAAAACTGTTGCGATCCCCTATACTTGTGGGTTATCAAGACCTTTTTTGGCGCCGTTGCTGGGGAGCATAGCTATATTTGTTGAGTTGCTTGGGATTATTATCATATTATCACTATGAAGAATCTCAAGGTTCCAAAGACTAAGATATTTCCCTCAAGGACGAGGGGAGGTAAGGAACTGCCATCCAGTTCTCCTTTAGATTCACCTTCTGTTATGAATAAACTTGCAACACCACCACATGCTATTAATTCTGATATGTCACAAGTTATTGATGATTCTACTTCTACTATGAATGATGCTTATGATGATGCTAGCACCTTGCTTGATAATGATGATGTGCCACTTGGTGAATTTCTTGATAAACAAATTGCCAGAGTTATACAACATGATGTTGTTGAATCTGATGGTGAGCTTGAAACTGAATCTCCGAAAACACATGCTAGAACTAGTCTTCCTAGATATGAGTCGCCTAAGGTACCGAAAGGTTATGCTATGAGTGAAGAAGCAACTAGAGATATTCTTGCTTCCAATGATAGAGATGATCTAGAGAAATTACTACACAAGTATAAAGAAAAATCTCTGAATGCTAGAATGAAATGTGATCCTAAGTTTGCTATTTCACCTATCTTTATTGCTGACAAGGATTATGAATTCTCTGTCAACCTAGAGTTAATTACTCTGGTTGAATCTGATCCTTTCCATGGTTATGAAACTAAAACTGTTATGGCACATCTTACTAAGTTGAACGATATAGCCACCCTTTTTACTCATGATGAGAAACCTCGTGTCGGTGTCAAAACCGGCGGATCTCGGGTAGGGGGTCCCGAACTGTGCGTCTAGGCCGGATGGTAACAGGAGGCAAGGGACACGAAGTTTTACCCAGGTTCGGGCCCTTTCTATGGAGGTAAAACCCTACGTCCTGCTTGATTAATATTGATGACATGGGTAGTACAAGAGTAGATCTAGCACGAGATCAGAGAGGCTAAACCCTAGAAGCTAGCCTATGGTATGATTGTTGATGTGTATCTCGTCCTACGGACTAAAACCCCCCCGGTTTATATAGACACCGGAGAGGGTTAGGGTTACATAGAGTCGGTTACAATGGTAGGAGATCTGAACATCCGCATCGCCAAGCTTGCCTTCCACGCCAAGGAAAGTCCCTCCCGGACACGGGACGGAGTCTTCAATCTTGTATCTTCATAGTCCAGGAGTCCGGCTGAAGGTATAGTTCGGCTATCGGAACACCCCCTAATCCAGGACTCCCTCAGTAGCCCCTGAACCAGGCTTCAATGACGACGAGTCCGGCGCGCAGATTGTCTTCGGCATTGTAATGTGGGTTCCTCCTCCAAGTACTTTATAGAAGATTTTAAACACAAAGATAGTGTCCGGCTCTGCAAAATAAGTTTTCCACATATTGCCATAGAGAATAATATTTACACAAATCTAATCTGCTGACGTATTCCGTAGTGCGACACACCACAGCCAAGCTTTTATCCGAGTCGTTTCATTATCCCACCTCAGCGCGTCATGCGAGGTGGTTTCCTTGGCACGTCCTGTTAAAGCAGAGATCGTGTCCCCTTATTCCGGGATTCTCATCAATACGGGCGTGGGTAACCCAACCTCGCCTTTGATTATGGCGCTTGGAGATAAGCGAGTTTTATCAGGCTGGTGGGGACATGTAGTTGCGTCCACCCATATAAGGGGATAAGGATCCACCTTTTCACCCACGCCTTCTTCCTCCTTTGCCTATCCATTCTTGCGCACTCGAGATCCAGCGCCCAAGTCCGCACTACCACCTCAACCTTCTCCAGTCATGTCCAGAGCGGGAGGCAAGTGGATGGTCTCCTCCGTCACGGAGGGACACAGCAAAAAAATGAGGAAGGCCGGATATCTGGCTAGCGACATCGCGCACAGGCTTCCCGAAAAGGGGCAGCTCATCCCCACTCCTAGGCCCCATGAGAGGGTGGTATTCCTCCCCCATTTCCTCCGCGGACTGGGCTTCCCTATGCATCCATTTGTCCGGGGGCTCATGTTCTACTACGGCCTGGATTTCCACGATCTGGCCCCGAACTTTGTCCTCAACATCTCGGCGTTTATCATCGTGTGCGAGGCTTTCCTCCGTATCCGCCCCCATTTCGGCCTATGGCTTAAGACTTTCAACGTCAAGTCGAAGGTGGTGCGCGGCAGCCAGGCGGAGTGCGGCGGTGCCATGGTTGGCAAGATGGCCAACGTCCTGTGGCTCAAGGGCTCCTTTGTGGAGACCCTGAAGGGGTGGCAATCATGGTGGTTTTACGTCACCGAGCCACGTGACACTGAATGGGTCGCACCCCCTAAGTTTCGATCCGACCCCCCTACGCGGCTCACCTCCTGGAAGGAGACAGGCCTATCTTGGGGCAAAAAAGGAGAGCTGACCGGACTCCAAACATGCATCCAAACCCTAGTGGACAGGAAGCTCAAGCTTGTCAACATAGTCCAGGTTATGCTCATCCGCCTGATCCTCCCGTGTCAACGACGGGCCTTCAACCTGTGGGAGTTCGACCCGGCACAACATCGAACTCTAAACAGGCTCTTCGACACGATGTATGAAGATGCCTGGAGGATGCTTTTCAAGGGCACCGAGGCTCCCGCATCCGCTGCCGAGGATCGCAGATTCAGTACTCAGCATCACGCTCATGCGGTAAGCTATTTTTGTGCTTTTATAGGGTATCAGTTTTTCACAGTTTGACTTTATGCGGGATCTAAGCTCCCTTATCTTTGATAGGATTGGGAGGTGACATCCGGATAGGTCAACTGTCCGGCTCCCTTGCCCGAAGGCCCAGCGGACGCTCGCTTGGCGAAGCTGCTGGTTCCGGCGCCCTATGTGGTGCCGAAGAAGAAGGCCACGAAAAGGGCCACGGGGACTCGAAAGAGCGCCCGGCGCCAGGAGGTGTCGGATTCATCATCCAACGGTCCCGAAGCGCCTTCCTCTCGCGAAGACGAGGAGGAAGAAGAAGAAACCTCTCCCTCTCCAGCGGGAGGAGAGAAGAAAAGGAAGGCCGCCCTCTCTGAGGAGGCTGGATGGTCCAAGAAGGGGAAAACCCTTCCCCCGGACTACTCCGCCGACGCCGACGACGGCGGAGATGAGTGGAAGCCTAGGGACAAGCCCCTGGCAAAATCGTAAGTATCCGGATACCGGAATAAGTCATAGTATTCGTTTATTGCACAGCTTTCCCTTATGTCGAATATGCTTATGCATCCAACCCAAAGACTGGCTCGACGCGTCGTCGAGCGGCTCACTGGACTCATCGGATGTGAATTCACTTCCGATGGCTTCCTCCCCCCGCCCTACGGACGACACCGAGGTGTTGTCCCAACAGGTTCCAAGCAGGGAGGAGGTGGTCCCGGAGGCGCCGCAAGGCGACCTCCCGGACTCCAGGAGTAAAGGGGATGAAACCCCCCAGGGCTCCAAGTACGGCTCTAGGCCGGACACCGCTCTAGAACCTTTAAAGGTTCCGGAGTCCAGCGGGGGACCTCCTTCCAAGAGGAGCAAGTCCACCGTGCTGGCGACCCCCGTCCAACCGAAGGCGCCGAACAATATGTTGGAGGCGCTCCAAGGCGCCTCCATCGACGAGGAGCACCGCGCTATTATGAGTGCGGTGGTCCAGAAGGTTCAGTCCGCCAAGAGCGGACTAACTGAAGCTTGTACTAGCCTTGTGATAGGCTTTGAGGTAAGTAAATAATGTGTAAATAATATTACCGCATAGACAGTAGCCCCTGATGCTCTGTTGGGCGTTCGGGAAGAAAAGCCGAATAGAGGATCAAAGAATTCGCAGGAGTCTAACAAAAGGAGTCAATATGCATATGCAGGCTTCTCTGCTAGCGTCCGCCGTACTGACTGCGGAAGTGGACACGCTGAAGCAGAGCCTCGAGAAGTCCGAGCAGGAGCTCGGGCGTGCCAAGAAGCAGATCGAGGAGAAGGAAGGTAAGAAATACCTTGGTTGAATATGTATATATAAAAAAGGTGCAATTGCAAGAAATGACAAGATTAACATGGCTATTGTAGGGGCCACATTTGAGGTGGCGACCCTTAAGCAAGCGCTGCTCGAGGCCGAGAAGAGTGCGGCCACGGAGTGCACCGAGCGAGAGAGGTATGAGGCCGAGGTTGGCAAGGAGCGGCAAGAGCTCCAGGTTCTCATGAAGAAACATGAGAGTTTGGAGCTTGACTCGAAGACGCGAGCGTCCGAGCTCACGGCGGCTATTGAAAATGCCAAGTCTGCCAAGACCGAATCCCAGAAGACCCTCCAGGAGTTGGATGAGGTGAAGAAGATAGCGGCGGGTAAGGCATTCTTTATGCAAAGTAAACACATAAACGTGAGTTACTTGATACTTACCCGAATCCGAAGCTCTCTAGGGGCATTTGCAGATCTTCCCCGGAGTGTATCTGATGCCGTCGCATTCTATCGAGCTGAGGAGGGCAGCTCGACGGAGAAGGTGTTTTGGTCTCAGTATGCTGAGGCCGGACACCCCGTGCCCCTGAGCAACCAGCTGAAGCAACTGGTCGAGCTCCACAAGGCGGCCGAACAGGCCATGAAGGGCCTCCTAGTTTGGCTGTGGCCCGGAGAGGCTCTGCCTGGGAGCTATTTCGGGTTGGTGCGGCGGCTGGTGGAGGCCTGTCCAAGGCTCGAAGTCACCAAGCGCTCCGTCTGTATTGAAGGTGCCCGTAGGGCCTTTGCCCGTGCTAAGGTGCACTAGGGCAGGCTGGATGCGGAGAAGCTTGTGAAGGACGGGCCACCAGCGGGGAAAGAGCATCGCAAGCCCGAAAATTACTATAAGGATGTTCTGAAGGGTGCCCGCCTTGTGGCGTATGAATGTACTAGGGATGTAATTTTTGAGTAAAACTCGCTCGTGTTTTTCATGTGTACTGAAAACTTGTTCATATGCGCTGAGCAATGCTGCTTGAATTTAAAATATTACCTTCTGTGCGGCTGTTTATCAATACTGAGAGATGGCGAGTCGTCGGCTTCTGCCCCCTTGCCTCTAGTGCTGGGGTGTTCGGGGATAAACCTGGGCGCTCTTTTCCCATATTTGGGTCCTTCGAGGGAGGCACTCAGCCCAACGAATGAGGCAATTGGACTATAATGCGTGAACACTCTCACTTAGCCATAGAATTCTATAATTTTAAATTTCGGCGAAGCCCCTAGTATTCGGAAGACCGAGTTCGGGGCGCTATCCACGCCTTGGCCGGACAGAGCTGACTCCTCGCCCTAAGCGGCATAAGTCTTTAGGGACTCGAAAAAACCTCTCGAACAGCGACCAGCTCTCGCTTCATCATGAAAGTCAGTTCTAGCTTTCTCCACTGAGGTGCTCGGCCCAGCTCAACTGGGGCACAATCACAGTGGTTCTCCTAGTGCTACCTTAGCCGATATAGCGGAACGTAAGGCACCAAAACATAGGAGCCGAGAAAACCCAACTATTGACCCAAGACATGATTCAGAGCCGATGCATATAATGCTATAAGTTCGGGGTGCCGCACTTGTGAAAGTGTTCGGACTTCTCACACCATATTGAGGGGTGCTAAGAGGCCCTGGCGTATTTTGGCCGTACCAAGTTGTACGGGTGCAACATGTCGTTAAGGAACATTTATTTATAAAAAGATAATGCAAAAATAGACAAAAGCTATGCATTGTTTAAAAATAGCTACGATCAAAGCAGAACGATACAAGCAATGCGATAAACGAAAAGTTGGACTATTTAACATGTCTGCTCCAGGGGCAAGCTGTGGAATAGTATGCGAAACAGGTATACTGCTCGTGATAGAGACCACCTGGGATTTCCGTAATGCGGCATGGCTTGTCTGCTTCCCTGGTCCTTGCATCGTTTGTGCGGCGATTGAACTGCTGAACAAGCCTTCCGAAGAGTAGAGTCCTTGAAGTAAGAGAAAAGTAAAAAAAATCGGCAGCCCCTGGTGCGGTTTAAGCCGTGTTTTGGGCGTGCCATGATGGTGCCCCTCCCCCTATGCCCATGGTATTTCCAGAGCGTAGTTATGGACGCGAAGTACTGGCGTCGCCTTTTTGCGAGGGTTGGGGTTGGGGCCGCATTGCTACGCCTGCTCGGAACGTGCCAAGCGGTTTTGTTGTAGGTTACTCCGGGCGCACTTGACGGTGTCCAGACGTTTAATGGCCGGACTGGAGAACTGACTAGAGAGGCTGCTTTGTACTTCCGTTCCAAGGGCCGCCGTGTGCTCCTCCGTTCGGAGGGAGCGTTCGGTGTTTCCATTGACCATAATTACTCCACGAGGTCCTGGCATCTTGAGCTTAAGGTATGCGTAGTGCGGTACCGCATTGAATTTGGTGAATGCGGTTCGTCCGAGCAGTGCATGATAGCCACTGCGGAATGGGACTATGTCGAAGATCAATTCCTCGCTTCGGAAATTATCCGGGGATCCGAAGACCACTTCAAGTGTGACTGAGCTTGTACAGTTGGCCTCTACACCTGGTATTACGCCTTTAAAGGTCGTTTTGGTGGGCTTAATCCTCGAGGGATCGATGCTCATTTTTCGCACTCTATCCTGGTAAAGCAGGTTCAGGCTCCTGCCACCATCCATGAGGACTCTAGTGAGATGAAATCCGTCAATAATTGGGTCTAGAACCAATGCGGCAAATCCGCCATGACGGATGCTAGTGGGATGGTCTGTTCGATCAAAGGTGATCGGGCAGGAGGACCATGGGTTGAACTTTGGGGTGACTGGCTCTACCGCGTATACGTCCCTTAACGCGCGCTTCCGCTCCCTTTTGGGGATGTGTGTGGCGTATATCATGTTCACCGTCCGCACTTGCGAGGGAAAACCCTTCTGTCCATTGTTATTCGGCGGCCGGGGCTCCTCGTCGTCATCGCTATGCAGCCCCTTGTCTTCCTTGTCGGCGCTTAACTTGCCTGCCTGCTTGAACACCCAACAATCCCTGTTGGTGTGATTGGCTGGCTTTTCGGGGGTGCCATGTATTTGGCACAAGCGGTCGAGTATTCGGTCCAAGCTGGACGGCCCCCTAGCATTCCTTTCGAATGGCTTTTTCCGCCGACCGAATTTAGAGCCTCTGAATTCGGCATTAACTGCCGTATCCTCAGCATTGTCGCCGTTAATGCAGCGCTTCTGCCTGTTGCGACGCGACCTGCCACTAATGTCCCTGGTATCCGAACTACCAGGGTTCTTGGTCATATTGTTTCTACGAGCAAGCCAGCTGTCTTCTCCCGCGCAAAAGTGGGTCATGAGTGTCATGAGTGCTGCCATAGATTTCGGCTTTTCCTGTCCAAGGTGCCGGGCCAGCCACTCGTCACGGATATTGTGCTTGAAGGCTGCTAGGGCCTCAGCGTCCGGACAGTCGACTATTTGATTTTTTCTTTGTTAGGAACCGTGTCCAGAATTGCCTGGCCGATTCCTCTGGCTGCTGAATTACGTGACTTAGGTCATCGGCGTCTGGGGGTCGCACATAAGTGCCCTGGAAATTGTCGAGGAATGCGGCTTCTAGGTCCTCCCAACAACTGATTGACCCTGTTGGCAAGCTGTTGAGCCAATGCCGAGCTAGTCCTTTAAGCTTGAGTGGGAGGTATTTGATGGCGTGGAAATTGTCGCCGCGGGCCATGTGGATATGAAGGATATAATCCTCGACCCATACCGCAGGGTCGGTTCTGCCTTCATATGATTCGATGTTTACGGGTTTGAAACCCTCGGGGATTTGATGATCCATTATTTCGTCTGTAAAGCACAGTGGTGTGCGGCGCCTCTGTACTGGGCGATATCATGACGTGGCTCCAATGAGCTTTGTCTACTGTGTTCGGCCCTGCCGAATGTGTGGCCAGCGTGACGGTTACCGTCTCGAGCCGTGGGGTGCCCACGCGATCCGTAGATCGATCGTGTTTGCCATGCCTTGTCCTCCAACATGTCTCGTAAGTCCGGCACATATTCCCGTGCCTTGGTACGGGGTGCGGCTTGAGTGGAGGGCCGGGAGGCCTCTTTGTCGCGGCCACGAGGTGGCCGTTCGGCCGCATCAAGTGCTTCCTCCTCTAATCGGGGTAGCAACCTGCGCTTTGGGTAACTCTTGGAGGGGCGTTCGAGTTTATGCTCTTCGGCCGCAAGGATTTCAGTCCATCTGTCAACCAGCAAATCTTGATCAGCTCTGAGCTGTTGCTGTTTTTTCTTGAGGCTTCTTGCCGTGGCGATAAGCCTGCGTTGGAAACACTTTTGCTCAGTGGGATCCTCTGGCACGACGAATTCATCGTCATCGAGGCTTGCCTCGTCTTCGGAGGGAGGCATATAATTATCGTCCTCAACCTCTCTGTCTGCCGCTCTCTCATGAGGGCTGGTTTCTCCATCCTCCTGTGCTAAACCTTGCTGGAGGGGGTTTTCTTCGGCACTCTCCGGAGTATTATTATCTCCCATGCTAGAATCACCGTTTTTGTGTTGGTGGGATTTTGAGCGGCGCCGCTGACGCCGGCGCTTTTGCTGTTTCTTGGAGGGGTCATCCTCCGCTGTTCCATCGCCATCTCCCTCTTTTGGGGTGTCCACCATGTATATGTCATATGACGAGGTGGCTTTCCAGGGCCTAGTAGGTGCTGGTTCTTCATCATCTCCTTCATCGGCGTCCATACTGTCGATGTCTTCAGAGTCGTAGTCGAGCATGTCGGTTAAGTCATCGACAGTGGCTACAAAGTGGGTGGTGGGTGGGTTTTGAATTTCTTCATCGTCCGTACCCCAACCTTGTTGGCCGTAATCCGTCCAGGGCTCTCCTGATAAAGAGAGAGACTTCAGTGACTTCAGGATATCGCCGAAAGGCGAGTGCTGAAAGACGTCCGTGGCCGTGAACTCCATGATCGGCGCCCAATCGGATTCGATCGGCAGGGGCGCGGAGGGTTCGGAGTCCGGCGAAGAATCTAGCCCCATGGAGTCACGAGTCTTGCAGAGTACGGGGCTGGTGTTCGGCTCAACTGCCGTTGGGATCAAAGCCCCGAGGTGGTGTCCAACCGCCATCCTCGATCAATGCGGTTGGCTCCGAACTAAGGGTCAGAGCCGTTGCGGGTGCGGCCTCCAGGGCACTGTTCGGCGGCAGAGCTAGATCATGCTCGTCGTGACAGTGCGGCACGCTCGGCAGTGGTTCGAATCCGTCGAAGATCAAGTCCCCGCGGATGTCAGCCGTGTAGTTTAAACTTCCGAATCTAACCTGACGGCCAGGGGCCTAGCTTTCGATCTGCTCTAGATGGCCAAGTGAATTGGCCCGCAGTGCGAAGCCGCCAAAGACGAAGATCTGTCCGGGGAGGAAGGTCTCACCCTGGACTGCATCGCCATTGATGATCGTAGGAGCCATCGGGCCTGATAGCGACGGCACAGAGGAACTCTCAATGAAAGCACCAATGTCGGTGTCAAAACCGGCGGATCTCGGGTAGGGGGTCCCGAACTGTGCGTCTAGGCCGGATGGTAATAGGAGGCAAGGGACACAAAGTTTTACCCAGGTTCGGGCCCTCTCGATGGAGGTAAAACCCTACGTCCTGCTTGATTAATATTGATGATATGGGTAGTACAAGAGTAGATCTACCACGAGATCGGAGAGGCTAAACCCTAGAAGCTAGCCTATGGTATGATTGTTGATGTGTATCTCGTCCTACGGACTAAAACCCCCCGGTTTATATAGACACCGGAGAGGGTTAGGGTTACATAGAGTCGGTTACAATGGTAGGAGATCTGAACATCCGCATCACCAAGCTTGCCTTCCACGCCAAGGAAAGTCCCTCCCGGACACGGGACGGAGTCTTCAATCTTGTATCTTCATAGTCCAGGAGTCCGGCTGAAGGTATAGTTCGGCTATCCAAACACCCCCTAATCCAGGACTCCCTCACCTCGCTACTATGTAATTCTCAAATTATTTCCTCTCTTATTAAAGGGTGATGCTAAAGCTTGGTACAATACTCTTGCTCCTGGTTGTGTGCGTAGTCCCTAGGATATGATTTATTACTTCTCTGGAAAAAAATTCCTGCTCATAAGAAACAAGCTGCCTTACAGGAAATATTTAACTTTGTGCAAACTGAAGAAGGGAGTCTCCCACAAGCTTGGGGGAGGCTTTGCCAGTTACTTAATGCTTTGCCTGATCATCCTCTTCAGAAAAATTAAATTCTTGATATCTTTTATAATGGACTAACCGATGCTTCTAGGTACTTCCTAGATAGTGGTGCTGGTTGTGTTTTCAGGGAACGAACTGTTGGACAAGCTGAAGAATTATTGAATAACATATGGAAAAATTATGATGATTGGACTATTCCTGAACCACCGCCTAAACCTACTATGAAGAATAGGGGTATATTATATCTCAGTCTCGAAGATATGCAAGAGGCAAAGAAATCTATGAAGGAAAAAGGTATTAGAGCTGAGGATGTTAAAATTTTACCTCCTATTGAAGAAATACATGGGCTTAATACACCACCAATGCCTAAGGTGGTAGAGGTAAATTCTCTTGTGAAGTGTAATGATAATGACAATCCTCACAATATGCATCCTAGTCAATGCCTTTATGAGTTTGAAAATTACATTAGGAAACAAGATCACTTCAATGCAAATGTTATGAAACAATTGAAATATAATTCTGATATGATTGCTCTCTTGAGTGACTTGTTATTTAGAATATCAAATGATGTTAGAGGTGTTGGAAAGCATGCTTCTATGGTTCAAACTTAGTTAGAACAAGTTGCTAAATCACAAAGAGAATTGCTTGATGAAATGAATCATAATATGCATGACTTTGCTGTTAGAGTTGCAACTTGAGGAGGTAAAATGACTCAGGAACCACTTTATCCTGAGGGACACCCAAAAAGCATTGAACAAGATTCACAAAGAGCTAACACTAGTGCACCTAGTTCTTCTAGGAAGAAAAAGAAAAGGAAGAATGATAGAACTCCACATGCTCCTAGTGAACCTGAAATAGATAAACCTCCTGACGATGATAATGAAGTTTCTATCTCAGATGTTGAAACTCAATCTGGTAATGAACACTCACCTAATGATAATGAAAAAGATAATTATGAGGTTCATGAAGACTCTCAACCAACCAATGATAAGGAACCAGATAATGATGTTGACATAGAACCACCTGTTGATCTTGATAACCCACAACCTAATAATAAAAGGTATGATAAAAGAGACTTTGTTGCTAGAAAACACGGTAAAGAAAGAGAACCGTGGGTTCAAAAATCTATGCCTTTTCCACCCAAGTCAACTAAAAAGAATGATGAAGAATTTGAACGCTTTGCTGAAATGCTGAGGCCAGTCTTTTTGCGTACTCACTTGACTGATATCTTGAAAATGCCTCATTATGCAATATATATGAAAGACATCATCACAATTAAGATAAAAATACCAGAAGCTGAAATCTCCACTATGCTTGCTAATTACACTTTTAAAGATGAAGTACCTAAAAAACATGGAGATCCGGGAATACCAACTATACCTTACTCTATCAAAGAGAATTATGTGAAAAATGCTTTGTGTGATTTAGGAGCTGGTGTTAGTGTTATGCCTTTCTATTTATATAAAAGACTTGACTTGAATAAACTCACACCTACTGAAATATCTTTGCAAATGGATGATGAATCAACTGCCATACCTATCGGTATCTGTGAGGATGTGCCCATTGTTGTTGCTAATGCTACTATTTTGACTGACTTTGTTATACTTGAGATGCCCGAGGACGACAACATGTCGATTATCCTTGGTAGAACCTTCTTGAATACTGTAGGGGCTGTTATTGATTGCAATAAAAGCAAGTTCACTTTTCATATTAATGGCAATGAGTATATACTACACTTTCCGAAGAAACAATTCCAAGTGAATGGTATTAATGTTATTGAAAAAAATCTTCGACAATCACTATTGGAAGTTTCCAAATACCTCTACCTACTGTCAAAAAGAAATATGAAATGCTTATTGCTGGGCAAATGCATATCCCCATTGAGGTAACTTAGTGATTTACGAAAGTTCTTCGGTTTCATGCTAATCGAAAGTGGTTGTTAATAAGACTTGATCAAACTTATTATTGGATCATTTTTGAACGGTATGAAGTTGATGAATTTAGTAAGCACTACCTTCTATATTTACCTTTTGTTTTCTATTTTTATTAGTTAAATAAAATAAAATGCCATGTTTTGTCTGTTTTCTGAATTTCCTGTGCAATAAAAAATGAACAAAAAATAAAAGTTCTCAGAATGCACTGAAAATTTTACACGATTTTTTCCGAATATTTGAGAAGTTTTGGTGCAATAAACATCCGAGGGAGGTGCACTAGGTGGGCACAACCCACCTGGGCGCGCCAACACCCCCAGGCGCGCCCTGGTGGGTTGTGGTCCCCATGTGGGCCCCCTCACTTATCTCTTTAGCCCACGTCATCACTTACCTCTAAAAAAATCTCCATTGCTCTCTCTCCCATGTTCTTGAGCTCAAACCCGCGGATTTCGATCTCTTTGCTCGAAGCTCCATTTCCAAAACTGTTTCGGGGGATTGTTGCTTGGTATGTGACTCCACCATTTGTCCAATTAGTTTTTGTTTTAGTGGTTTATACTTTGAATAATTAGCTACTCTTGGTGCTGCTGTAGATGTGCTTGCATGTTGAATTCTTAGTGTTCTAAGTAGTTTGAATGCTTGCTATGGCCTCTATATATCCCTATGAGTAGTTGCTATCAATCTTATAGAGTTTTGCTAACAAATTTTTGTCACCCCAAATTTTTTATTTTCAGAAAATTGTACGCGGACATGATGAACCTATTTGGAAGGGGTTCTTTGAGGAGACGATCCTCGGGGGCATCTTCTAGTGATAGTTCTTATCGTCGGTCTTATGTTGAACCAAGTGAAAGTTCCGCACAAGATGCCGCCACCAAGACATGTTTATGGCCTAGCGATGAATATATGGTGCGTGTGGGCATTAAGGAGGAATTTGAGCAATATGTTTACAATGCCGGCCTTGGTCCCTACCTTTCAGATAAGTGTGAACAACACCAACTTCTCACTGAATCCTGTGTCAAAGGATTTAAATATTTTCCACGTGAGTCTAGGGTGTCATTTATGCTTTATGATAATCCATTTACTATCCCACTTGAGAATTTTTCTTACCATTGCAAACTTCCATTTTGGGGTCCGCTTGATGAGCCACCAACGGTGGAGTTCGAGTCTTTCTTGACTAGCCTTTGCTATGGTGAAAATAGGGGAGTGAGACAAGGAAGAATAAAGAGCATTCACTTTCCCGCAATTCAATATTTTGCATTATTTAACAGGAAATGCATAGTAGGCAAGCAAGACTGTAGCATACTTTGTGCGCCAGACTTGAGCCTCATTCACACCGCTCTCACTGGTGAAATGAATTATAACCTTGGAGCGATTGTTGCACGTAGACTTCAGCACAATGCTAACAATGGTTGGTTCTATGGTGGAATTTATGCCACACGTTTAGCAGAGCTGGGTGTTTGGCCTTTGCCCTTTCATCCTATCCTACCCACGCGGTATTTAGATTTTGCCACTTTGAAAGAACACAAGATCCTTAAGGGAAAGCTTGATAATTTCACTTACAGTCTAATGTTTAACCAAAAATCTATTGTGGACACATATTTTCCTGCACCTGCTCTTTTTGATTATAACAACAAGGGAAGATATTTTGTTCTTGAGAGCAAGGCCCGAGCTCATAATGCAGCAATGGTGGCGGCACGGTGTGCTGAGGCATCCGCACCGAGAGCCTCTGTGAGCTACCACGCCGACTACTACCCTCCAGGCTACTGACCGATCACCAACTTAGGCCAAAAGCCTAAGCTTGGGGGAGTACATGTCTCTCACCGACATTGCATTCATGTCCACTTATTTCATTTGTTGGTGTTCACACTTTTTCATTGTATCATCCATGCTTAGATTCCTTTTCTTGCTTTCTTCTTGTGTGTTTGAAAAACTTTAGAAAAACCAAAAAAAATTAGTTCTAGTTAATCTACTTTCTATGCATGCTTAGTAGTAATATTAAAAAGAAAACCCAAAAAAGATTTCCTTGTTCTTCTTCTGCTTGTTGGGAGCTTTCCCTTCTAAATAGTTTTTCTCGTTTTTGCTTTTCCCTTTTATTTGCTTGTTCAAGAAAACCAAAAACTCCAAAAATATTTCAATGTGTTTATCTAAGTTTCTTTTTCTTTTTATTCGAGTTGTACCGAGGAGAAGACCACGATGAAAATGTTGAGTGGCTCTCATATGAATAATTGTTGAACTAATAAAGAGCCCATTTCACCTTGTCCTCTCTTGTTGAATAAAATGCTTTGCAGATTCCAGCTTAGTCCATGACACTCTTGCACTATTATTATTTCCATATCATTCGGTCGTGCAAGTGAAAGGCAATAATGACGACATTCGATGAACTGGTCGTGGCAGAAAGAAACTGGTATGAACTCGACTTGTTTTGTCTATGTAAATATGTTTAACCTAGTATCCATGCTTCAGCCCATTATGATTAAACATGTTTGCAATGATAATTAGAGATTATAGTATATCATGACATGCATAAGTAGCTATGAGTGAATAATGATTTATCTTGGATATCAACATAACATGAAAATGATTGTGATGTAGTATGATGATATGGTATCCTCCTCTGAATGTTCAAGTGGCTTGACTTGGTACATGTTCATGCATGTAGTTGAATCAAAACCAACATAGCCTCTATAATATTTATGTTCATGGTGTTCATATCCTACTCATGCTAGTGTCCAATGTTACTTATGCATAATGCATGGTTATGATCGTTGTTGCTCTCTAGCTGGCCGCTTCTCAATCTAAATTGCTAGCTTTCGCCTGTACTAAGTAGGAATTCTGCTTGTACATCAAAAACCTTGAACCCAAAGTTATTCCTGATGAGTCCACCATACCTACCTATATACGATATTACCCTATCATCCCAAGTAAATTTGCATGTGCCACCTCTAAAAACTTCTAAAAGTTATCCATTTTGTGTGCCTGGATTGTTCATGGAACGACAGAAGGTGGTTGATATCTTCCATGCTAAGCGGGTTATTCTCAGGTCGAGTGTTTATTCACTCGCCATCGCACGAGAAAATGGGCGGTAATAGCGATTCCCAGCCCCAAATTCAAAAATGCAAATAATTAAACAAAACTCCCCTGGGACTGATGTTGGTATGGACGGCACCCATTGTTTCGGACAAGCCGTGGAGTGTGATTGATGGTGGAGGGGGAGTAAAACCTTTACTTTTACGCTTGGGAACCGCCACTAGTGTGCTTAGCATGGAAGATGTTGATAACTGATGGTCATGAAGTAAATGAGAAGGGTGCATGTCGCAAAATATCATTTATCTCTGTTTTAAAAATTGATCTCTGGCACCTCTGCAAATCACTGCTTCCCTCTGCGAAGGGACTATCTATTTACTTTAATGTTGTGTCATCACCTTCTAAAACAAGCGCCAGAAACTGAGTAGAGCACAGTTGTCATGATTTATGCATTGTGTGTAGCTAATGTTGGGTGCATCATGGCTGGATCTTCTATACCATGAATTACAATGTTTAGTCGCTGCTTGAACTTTGTAGGTGCTCTGCATTTATGTTTTGTGGTCTCAGAAAGGGCTAGCGAGATACCACTATTGTCATATTATATCATGGTTGTTTTGACAACGTGTTGCCGTTTGAGATATCTTATTATTGCTCGCTAGCTGATTATGTCATTGATATGAGTCATTATAATCTTTAAGAGTTATTGTTGACATGGTTAGTTATAATGCTGGCTGGAAACCTAGGTGTTGTTTAAGATTATTTATGCAAACAAGAGCAAAAGAGTTCGTAAAAGTTTTTCTTTTTCACTTTCAGTTTATCAACTAAATTGCTTGAGGACAAGAAAAGGTTTAAGCTTGGGGGAGTTGATACATCTCCAATGTATCTACTTTTTCTCACGCTTTTCCTCTTGTTTTGGACTCTAATTTGCATGATTTGAATGAAACTAACCCTAGACTGACGCTGTTTTCAGCAGAACTACCATGGTGTTGTTTTTGTGCAGAAATAAAAGTTCTCGGAATGGAACGAAACATTGCGAGGATTTTTTATATCAATAATAAGAATTTCTGGAGCCAAGACCTGCTAGAGAGGGGCACCTGGGTGGGCACAACCCACCAGGGCGCGCCCCCTCTCCTGGCGCGCCCAGGTGGGTTGTACCCACCTGGTGGCCCCGCAGACCTCAACCCTAACACTATAAATTCCTATTTTCGAAGAAAAAACTCAGGGAGAAAGAATTATCGCGATCCACGAGACGGAGCAGCCGCCAAGCCCTGTTCTTCCTCAGGAGGGCGGATCTGGAGTTCGTTTGGGGCTCCGGAGAGGGGGATCTTCGTTCTTCGTAATCACCAACCCTTCTCCATCGCCAATTCCATGATGCTCTACACTGGGAGTGAGTAATTCCTTTGTAGGCTCGCTGGTCAGTGAGGAGTTGGATGAGATTCATCATGTAATCGAGTTAGTTTTACTAGAACCTGATCCCTAGTATCCACCATGTTCTTAGATTGATGTTGCCATGACTTTGCCATGCTTAATGCTTGTCACTTTGGCCCCGGGTGCCATGATTTCAAATCTGAACCGTTTTTGTTATCACCATTATATCCATGTTCTAGATCCGATCTTGCAAGTTATAGTCACCTACTAAGTGTTATGATCCGGCAACCCCGGAGTGACAACAATCAGGACCACTGCCAGTGATGACCGTAGTTTGAGGAGTTCATGTATTCACTATGTGTTAATGCTTTGTTCCGGTTCTCTATTAAAAGGAGGCCTTAATATCCCTTAGTTTCCAATATGGACCCCGCTGCCACGGGAGGGTAGGACAAAAGATGTCATGCAAGTTTTTTTAATAAAGCACGTATGACTATTTACGAAATACATGCCTACATTATATCGATGAACTAGAGCTAGTGTCGTATGGCCCTAGGTTATAACTATCACATGATGAATATCATCCTACAAGTCACCGATCCAATGCCTACGAACTTTTTCATATTGTTTCTGCTAAGTTACTACTGCTATCACCACTGTTAAACTTGCTACAAAATTACCGCTATCACTGTTACCGTTACTATTGTTGTTGTCACTACTATCAAAACTATCAAACTACTGTGCTATGGATTACTTGTTGCAGATAATTAATGTCCAGGTTTGGTTGAATTGACAACTCATCTGCTAATACCTCCAAATATTCTTTGGCTCCCCTTGTGTCGAATCTATAAATTTGGGTTGAATATCTACACTCGAAAACGGTTGCGATCCCCTATACTTGTGGGTTATCATTTCCCTCTGCGAAGGGCCTATCTTTTACTTTTTAGTATTTACTTTTATGCAAGGAGTCAAAGTATTCCTCTCTATTCCTTTTTATTTTCTCTGTTGGTAAGCATCATGTGGTGAGGAAAGATCTAGGCACATATGTCCAGTTGAATATGGGTAGCATGAGATTATTGTTGACATCACCCTTGAGGTGAATACGTTTGGAGGCAAAACAATAAGCCCCTATCTTTCTATGTGTCCGGTTGAAATGTTTTGCTCATGTGTATGCGGTGAGTGTTAGCAATCATAGAAGACTATATGATGGTTGAGTATGTGGAGCTCACTACAAAAAAATACACTTCCGTGATGATATGTGTTTGTCACAGTAGGTCGCGTTTTTTGTCATGCATGTACATCCATGACGATTTTATGACAGAATCAAGATAGTCATACATGTGCTGTCGTAGAAGTGTTCCATGACATTACCAAAATTATCATCACGGAAGTGTCCACTTCCATGACGATAAATCACGCGTCACAGAAGTGGGTGACCGACACGTGGCATCCACCGTAACGAAACTCCGTTAAGATATCGGGTCGGGTTTTGGATCCGATAACCTGTTAACAGCCCCGACCAATGGGGATTTTCCATGTGTAAAATCATCATTGGCTGGAGGAGACACGTGTCAGGTCCGCGTTGGCACAGGTGTCACTCATCCAATGAGCGAGACGCACCTATGATATGTTGACACGTGGGCCGGCCCATCAAGTTTAAATGGGCCGTCCCAACTGAAGGCCCACAAGATTTTGCGGACCATAATGGGCTGGCCCAGCTAAAGGCCCACAAGATTTTGCGGGCCATAATGGGCCGACCCAGGTAAAGGCCCACAAGATTTTTGTGTGCCATAATGGGCCGGCCCAGGTAAAGGCCCACAAGATTCTTGCGGATCATAATGGGCCGACCCAGCTAAAGGCCCACGAGATTTCGCCGACATTAATGGGCCGGCCCAGCTGTAGGCCCACAAGATTTTGAGGACCCTAGTAGGCCGGCCCATTAACTGGCTACCATGTTTTGGGCCAAATGTCGGCCCATATTTGATCCGGTCCATTAATGGCCTGCCATGCTCTGGGCCTAATAGTGGCCCATATGAGATCTGGCCCATTAAAAGCCTACCATGTTCTGGGCCAAATTACGGCCCAGATCAGGTCCGGGCCTTTAAGAGGCTTTGGGCTCAATTATGGCCCATATCAGATTTGGCCCGTCAACTGGACACTATGCTTTTGGGCCCACTTGCTAAAGGCCCACTTAGTAATTCGGCCTCATATTAGTTTTGGCCTGTTAAGGGCCCATTTAACATTTCGGCCCTATATTAATTTCGGCCTGTTAAAAGCTCGTCATATAGTTGGGCCTAACTACGGCTCGGTTTGCATCCGGCCTGCTCACAGCCGATATCTGGTTGGGCCAAACAAGGACCGAGACAATTTTGACCTGTTAAAAGCTCGTGATTTGATTCGCACAATCATGGGTCGGGGTTCATTTCGGGCTGTTGCCGGCCCGTGAGCTGTTCGGCACGTTTCAGGCCCAACCTACATCATGATTGCATGAAGGCCCCATTATGTACCATAATTTTACGGTTTGGCCGGTTTACTGCGAAGACAGGATATATATATACAGTAAAATAACTGCAGCATCGTGAATAAGAAAAAACCTAGACTATACAATAAAGAAATTACGGCATATTACATCCACTGGGCATCAAAGTTCGCCACTATGATAATAAAGCACAAGCAGACAGCAGATTACATACACTGGGCATCAAAGATCGCCACCAGTGCAAATAAATATGCTGACAAAATAATATACAAAACTGACAGCACTTCAATAGAGTTCAAGAAAGGTTAGCCCTACTGGGGAGTTGCAGCGCAAGCAGCTGAGCAAGATGATGAGACTTCGCTTGTTCAACACTTATATCTTCCTTGCTCTGAAAGATAAACAAGCAGACAGATGAAAGGTTTTTCACATAAAAGTATCAGTGCTGACAATTCATCACATTTCTTACCGATGAATAAAGTGACACAGTTTAAAATTGCATTAACACAATATGGTATTATTCAGGTCAAGACATGGCAGGAAATGACATTGTGAAGGAGTTGGCAGATTCACGACATCACTGGATTACAGATCAAGAACTCATAAGTATCAATGGTTAGTGTGCTGTCAATTTATACCATTTCAGATTGGCAAAGAGACGGTTTAAATAATAGTAGAATGATATGACATTGTTCATAGTTAAGACATTGCAGAATATGACATTGTGTTGTAGTGGGTAGGTTCACCACACCACTGGATTACAGATGAAGAACAGAAGCATACATGCAGTGCAAAAGAAGATCACTTGCTCTGTATAGTTTAATTTACATGGTATGAAGAAGGAACTTGGTTGTACAACTGAAAACTTAAATTGAGAAAGGACAAACTTTTGTTTATGAACTACATAATAAACTTTAAACAAGCAATTTGATGCAAACACCAAAAATAAACAGCTGTTGCAGTCATGCCTAACAAAATATATACAACAAAGTTTGAAGGCTTGAGATGGATAAACTTACATTATTGGTGAAGATAGGCTCTATAAAGGCCTTGTCCATGCTGATGGGGGGGGGGCAATTCAAGAACTTTACCATAGAATCTTCTTCAAAAGCATTGCCTTTATTCTACATTTTGTTAAGAGTAAATATAGATGTGATAATATATGAAAAAATGGAGAATATTTAAGATAAGATGAAGAGTGATGCTACATAACCAAGTAGCTATAAATGTAAGTGCAGTGATACAGGCAAAAGGTACAGCCAAGAGCAATGCACAGCTAAACTTCTTCAGTACCAACCTTATGGTAAGAGTAAATATAGATGCGATGTGTAGAAAATGGAGGGCAAAGGAAAATAAGCTGCAGAGTGATGGTACATGAACAACTACCTGTCATTATAAGTACACTAATAAAGGACAGCATGTACTTACAAGAACAATGCAGAGCTACAAAAGCATTGGCATTGGATATATTCTACACTAATGTAACCATTCATACAGATCAGATAATTTGGAGCGAACAATTGATAAGCAAGCTATCATGCATACTGCTGTCACATAATGAACCAGGTATGTATGCAAGTACAGTGATACAGGACAACAGGTACTAACAAGAGCAAAGCAGCGGGCAGCATATTTGCGATATCCTGTCGTTCTTATCAAACCGGAATTCTTCTTCGAGCAAATTTCCTACAAAAAAGATCTGTAAGGCACATGCGGAAAAGTAGAAGTTCAAATTGTCATGTGATTTCATAGACAGTACCTCATCCTGGGAACGAGACCAGTGCATAACAAGGTTTTTCCATTCAATGTCTTCTAAATTTAGCACAGGAGACTTCACCGGAAATTCATTTATAGACTTGCCATCAAAGTGTGATTTCCTCAGGTAACACAGATACTGCTGCAATGCTTCCTTGAAAAGCACAAGCAAGCTTTGCTCGTCATGACTATCCAGATTGACCCTGCCTAGTTACAACAATGTAATGTAAATCATTGATGTGTTCAATCAGCAGAAAACAGGAAAATAATAACCATGAATAATAACACTTACACGTAAGTTGGACAGGAAGATGTGAAAATGGTGTTTGTCTTCACAATAATCTTCCCATGATGGGAATATATGCACGTAGTCCCTAACAACATTGAAAGCATTGTCTTTTAAAATGGGAATAAATGGAATGGGGTTCCAATCTGCAGGAATTGGCCGTCTCTGCAGTTGGGATAGGTCTTTGGCCGGTGGACTTGCTGTACTTTTTGCTGAAGTGGGATTTTTCTGTGGTACAGCTGGTGCTATGGCAAATGAAATCGGTATACCTTTTTATGGAGTGCGGGTCCTGTGTGGTGGGGCGAGTGGTGTGGCCAGTGAAGTATGGGTACAGTCTGCTGGAGTCGGTCCTACGTTTTGTGTCACTGGTTGTACATCCAATATAAGTGGGGTGATGTCTGATTTCTTCGGCACCATCACGTTTTTCAAGGACTTTGCTGGTGCTCCTTCAGGTTCGGCAATCACCCTCTTCCTTTTTGATGTCTGATGCACAAGAACAACATTTGAGTGGAAAAACATGGTATGATGACAGATGGAATATGTATTGATAATGGATGGGCATGGCATCTCGACATATATGATGAGTAAACTAAGCAGGTGGCGGTGCAACAAAGTAGAAGAAATGCAAGACAACATATGCAAGATACCCGCGATCAATAAAACATTGCCAAATTAGAACAGGCACCTTGATGGGTGAACATGATAGGCCATCTGCCTTTGACTCCTCGAGGTTAGAATAGTCATTAGGATCATATTTTGAACAAGAATCAACAGGTGGGGAGCGTATGAGTTTCATTGCATCCAGAATGGCACTCAATGCCTTGGTGCCAATTTTGTAAGTCATTGCAGTGTTTAGCTTCAAGAGTGGACTGCTGCTAGTGCAACACAAAGCAGCTACACAGATCACAGTGTAGATATAACAGGAAAACCTTAAGCATGAGAGTAAAATCAGCAAAGTGGAACTTGCTGGAATATATGTGCTAGTATTGCCGGTACAGCTAGAAAGGCTTCAGATACCTGCTCTCTTCAAGTGAAGGTGCAATACTGTTAATATCAATGTAACTCTCAAAGGCGACACAGCTCCCCGCATTTCCTTGCTAGTCTTATAGGATTCAAGTGGGCAGGCCACTACAAATCCTATTCCTATGTTTACAAGATCCTACGAATCAAAGAGGCTCAAAGTGTCCATCACAACCGACCGTATAGACCTCTACACTGCAAATGTCCCTGCTCATCTTCAGTATAAGGAACATACTGTACTACTATCATACTCCCTCCGTTCCAAAATATAAGTCTTGGTAGAGATTTCCACTATGGATCACATACAGATGTATCCAGATACATTTTAGAGTGTAGATTCACTCATTTTGCTCCATATGTAGTCCATGGTGGAATCTATACAAAGACTTGTATTTAGGAACGGAGAGAGTACATATTAAAGAAGAACGGAAGAGGAACATGGTAAAGAAGAGCAAGCAGATTTTGGATAATAAAATGTTGGTTGCGCAGTGCCCACACATGATGAACCAGAGCGCATTAAGAATGCAACTCCCAGCTGTCTCTCGACCATTTCAGGAGGTTGGATGAAGATCCTACGTCTCCTAACCCTTCTTCTTCCTTGTCTCTGATTCTTCCCATACAGAACACAGCACGGGCCGCCGGCCGGACCACCGACCCCCACCGCCTGTGTTCCTCCGCCACCCCCACCCCCACCCCCGCCCCAACCCCCACCCGTGTCGAGTTTTCTTCGTTCGGCGAGGCGCCACAACCACCCGAGCCCCTTCGATCGCACTGGCGAACTCCGGCGAGCTCTGAAAAATCAACTGGCCCAATTTTGAAATTTAGTCTATTGTGATTTAACTAGTGTGGAATATAAAAGGGGAAAACCATAAGCATTGGGAGTATAGTGTTGAGCGTGCCATGGCGGATCTGAAGGTGCAAACCGGACAAAGAAAACTTCGCAACCAAGACAAGAAATCAGAGTAAAGCAGTGCCGATCTATTTTCTTAATGCGATAAATAAGTTGAGCAGATACGAAAGAGTGTCGCCTCTGGTGCGGCGCCGTGTACGCATCTGCTGAGAATTTGACGGTGCTGCGGTAGCGATGGCTGTCAGCGATGTGGAAGCAGATCTAGGAGGGTAGACGGTGGCGGCGGGGCGCGGTGGACGAGACAGTCGTAGGAGCGGCGCCGGCAAGGTGGACTACGGCGGGGATGAAGCGAGATGACGGGATGCAAGGATCCCAGTCTGAAGCCGTGGATGAGAGAGGTCGATCTCTTGTAATGGACGGCGGTGTCGGGGTATCAGCTCCGGCATGGTGGAGGAGGACGGCGGTGGATGGAGTGGCGGACGGCGGCGGACGGAGGAGGGTGGGGTGGAGATGGTGTTTTGGCGCCCACGGAGTACGAATGGGGAAAAGGGAGGTAGAGAGGAAGGGGGGAACCATGTATTCGGGGCGCGCTTGTCTCAAATGCAAGGAAATTTACAAACTTAGCCCCCGTTTCAAATTTCTAGTACATCACAGCAACATTAGTCGGTTGGGGATAGGACGGTAATCTCGCATACACCGAATATTTGCCGATGAGAGTTTGTTTTTGGCGCCCACCGTGTATGAATATGAATCGGGGAGGGAGTCGATTCGGCCGAGGACACAGTGTGTTTTGGCGCCCACCGTGTATGAATCCGGGTGAGAGGCGGTTACGTCACGTTTGGGTGAAATTACAAACCTACCCCTATCGAAACCTATAGAAATCCAGCAGATAGGCTTTGCGTGGCAGGGATAGGCAGTAGTGATTTCCATCTCGCAGATTTTGGTTTCAGGCGGTTACTACGACTTTCCCCGCTTCGTTCAAATTTTGCAGAGTGAACGTTTACCGTGCCAACTCAATTCGAATCCCGTTTGTATTCTATTTTTTCGGGCGGGATCCATTTTCAATTGGAATTACATTCTATATACATCATTTTTTATATATACTTTCAAAAGCACAACACCATTTATACATAAATATGGTTTACAAATGGCATGATCTCAGATTCATAAGGTTGTATCCATCAATTTGGATTTTCAAATATTTGAAACCACTTTATGTTGAAATCCAATGTATGCATTCCTCACTAACTGTCTCCAATTAATGTGTGTTTCATGCGGTTTTTTTTTACTTCTCAAACATGTATAATGTGCTTCACACATGCAACATATAGTGTAATCCCGTTTAGACATTAATTGCATATAAACCATGCATTGTTTGTAATTGAAGAATCTATGGATCACCAATATTGATAAACTATATAACATTACACGTGTGCCCAAATTCAAATGAATATGCATGTTTGATACACCAATTTGCGTTATGATATTATCGATGTCGTGATCTCCAGTTTAAATATTTGAATCCCCTTTAATCCAGATATTTGTCTCATATAGCTATCACTCATGCTTATATAGGACTATCTCTCTGGACCTATACGCGTTCATCGTCTCTCATGTATCTCTCGTGCTACCTGTATGTCGACAATGATCTTTTATCTTCGTAACACACTGACGGTACTCTCTCCCTCGACCTTCATCACTCTATCTCTCTCTAAGTATATCTCGCTCCTTGCTATGTGTCTCTAACTATGATTCTCCATGTGGAATCTCTTTCTCTCACACAAACACAAAACTTTGTCTCCCGGGGTCTCATTTCTCTCTACTATTCCCATGTGTGCCACTCGCACACCCCTCATACAGAGATGTCTTTCGCTCCTTAGATATGAGAACCTACGACTCTTCCTCTTCAATATCTCTTTCTTACACACAAACACAAACTCTCTCTCCCAAGGTCTCATATTTCTCCATTGTTCTCTTGTATGTCGCTCACACACACCCTCTCTCCCTAGAGATACCTTGGGTTCCCTCGTATGTCTCTCTAGCTATCACTCTCGTTGTGAAATATCTTTCTCTCTCACAGACACAAAACTCCGTCTCTCTGGATCTCATTTCTCTCTGATATCTGTTTGTATGTGACTCACATGCACCCTCTCTCTATCTCTCTCACACCCACACACATAACCCAGCCTTCTGATCCACTCGACTCCTATCTCTAACGCACACTAGCTAGCATCTTTATCTTTCTATTTATCTGTTTCTCCATCAACCTTCTTTCTCGCCCTCACTCTTGATTCCCATCATGCACACTACATATTTTTCTCTCTACATGCAGTCAAGTGCCCTCTCACACACATATATAACTTCACCCTTTGAACCACCCGACGGTCATCTCCAACACCCAAACTAGCGGATGTCCCTCTAGCTAGCATCTCCATCTCTGTATCTATCTGTAGTTTCTCCATCAGCATTTCTTTCTCGCACGGAGTCTTGCTTCCTATCACCCACACTATATATGTCTGTCCATACATATGCATTTATAGGTTGGTCTCTTTTGCACAATCGTTGCGCCTCACTCCCTCTGCTCGCCATAGATGCATGCTCCAGCCCATGCCACTATCTCTTAAAGACAAAAACACATGCTCAATTGCCGGGCCTTCTTCCCTGCATTCTCACATGCATGCATATTGTCATACCGATCCGTCTCTCCCATGTCGTTGATCTTATGACTTATGTCTTCTTTCTTTTATCTCGATCATGTGTGCGCGCACACACACACATCCCATGTATACATGTATACCTCTCACACATGCACATTCAAGGTCTTTATGTCTCCATACGTAGTTAATTACCCTTAATCCTAACGCCACATCGAATCGTTCTCCTCTTTTGTGCACATAACTTCTTCCTGGATGGGTAAAACACACACTCACACTTAACAATCTCCTTCTGGCTACCCCCTGCCTCTCACTCTTCCCCTATATCCCCGAAACCAATAAGACCATCCCTTTGTTTAATTCCCGCCTACATGCACCATCGATATATAGTAGTCTTCCTCGGTGTCTCTCAAACAAACACGTTCTCTCGATGTCGACTCCTCTCACGCGCACACACCTTCTCTTCCCTCTCTACGGGCATTTTCTCTCTCGCACCCCATCGTTGGTGGCCTCTATCATACACATCACCTCTCTATGATGAAGCCATGCACACTTAAATTACATCCGCCACAGAGGACCCCGTGACACACACACACACACACACGCACCCCCCCCACACGCACACACTAAGACTCCATCTCTCTCTCTCTCACACACACACAAACACACACACACACACGCACCCCCCTCCCACACACACACACACTAAGACTCCCTCTCTCTCTCACACACACACACACACAAACTAAGACTCCATCTCTCTCCCTCTCCTCTCTCTCTCTCTCACACACACACACACACTAAGACTCCATCTCACACACACATGCTCTAGGCGGAGCATTTGTTCCTACCACCCTTCATCCAACCTTACCCGTATGATAAACAATCACCTTTATTTACTTGCATAACATGGAAAAATTCCACTTTACTTTAGTAGTCAGCAAACTTATCATTTGTACCCTTATAAAAAACGAGTTGGCGGTGATGTTGTGCCTGCCATCTTGTAATATAGACCGTGTGATCTATATCTGAGGATAGAAAGCAAACTATGATAATTTTACAAAAGATACCCACAGCTCTCTCCACATCATTATCTCCGCAACCTCATGTTGCTCAGCAATTAAAAACGAATAAGTCTCTGGAACAATCTAGCATGCATGGTGGCCGCTGCCGCCTGCCGGCGCCGTCCATCCCCATGCCTCCGCCCATTCCGGCCACCAGTCACCACCACGCTCCACTCCTCCTCGCCTTATCCCTCATCTTTCATTTTTTTCGATGACATTCTCGAGATACCAATTTTCCGATAAAATTCTCGAGATATCATTAGTTTTTACACATGGGATTACTCCTGCATGGGTCAATCACAACAGGTGTTTTGTAAAAAATGCATATTGATGTTCCCTGCAATGCACGAGAATCTTGCTTGTAATTATATAACGCAAATCACGAGCAGGAAGTGACATTTTTTGACACAACCACGTTAACATGGCCACGTAAATCACTAGCTAAAGTAAATACCATTATACTTATATCCCGATGCAAAAGCTTGAGTACATGTCCTAAGAGTAGAGTTGCACACACACACTCTGTCTCTTAGAATCTCTCTCTCTCACACACACACCAGTTACGTGACGCCCACTTAAGCAGACATGTATGTTACAATTTGTGCACCCGCGGGTACACGTGATGCTGCACATTTATTTAAGCCGGAAGGCGAACCCAAACAGTAGCTGCATTCATTCCCCTCCCGCCGCCTCTTCTCTGGTCACTGTCGCCCGGTAGCCATGGGCCGGCCGAAGGTAACAACATACGCCATACTCCCGCAGGAGCAGCACTTTAATATGGAAATTTTAGTGGTCATGCATGCATCTTTTTGTGCTAGCACTCCTATATAAGGGTTGACCGGTCGCTTCCTGCGGACGTGCGCGGGTGGTGGAAGAGGAAGGAGAAGGGAAGCGGGCTGTGGAGTAACGTTTTTACCACAATTTCTTAGGAAACTGAGTGCAATAATTGAGTAGTTTTGCAAACTACCAGTACTACACCTGAAACGGTTCAAAACTGATACTCCCTTGCCAGCGCGCGCTTCCCACGTGAAACAGTCAGCGTCACCCTGGAGCGTCAGTGCCGCATTAATGCCCGGCCAGAGCGGAGGCGACCTTTCACTAGCGCCGGCTTTGAAGTGGCGCGGCGGCCGAGAGAGCGCCGCTTCCCGGTGCACGCGACTGCTCCGCGTCGAGACTGGTCATAGGCCCTGTTTGGATCCATGGGTTAGAGTTAGTTTGAGCTAGTTGGGGCTCAAATAGCCCTAAAGTATCCAAGCATGAGGGTTTAAATTGGAGCAAGTTGCACTGAACCCACCAAAAAAACTATCCCACCCAAGAGGTGCTAACTGGAGATAGTTCTCATTGGGACCACTGAAAAATCACTTTTCTCTCTCCATGAAGTGCATTTATTGTCAATCTAACCCTGTCACCAAAACACCTCTTTGGCTACAGTTAGTTCAGGGTTAGTCATGAGTTAGTCTAACCTCTAGCTAAGCTAGAGTATCAAACAGGAGCAGTATAGGACATGCAAGTTGCTCAAAGCATACAAGCAAATTCGTATATGAAAGGATTTTTTTATTTTTGAAAACGGAACATGAAAGGAATTTTTTTTAGAATGCTATTGGCATGTCGCTAACATGTGATAGTTAACCGACCTCAATAGACGGCAGAAACGCCAGCCCGCCGCACTTTGATAGAGATGAGGAGGGAGAAGTGATACAGGCTGCTGGATTACTAGAGATAGGTGTCGCACGGAAGCCAAGAAATATGGTGATAGCGTGGGTTAGCCATGTACTAGTATGATGTAACTACACTGGGCTACCGTGTTTCGTACTCTTCCAGTCCACTGTGGAGATGATTGGTTAATTTTATATCGCTGAATAATATTAAATCTTATGAGTGCAGATGCTCCACCACGAGGTTCCTTGCTCCTTCTCGTTCGTCCGGAATCTATCTTCTTCCACTCTATTTTTTTACGTGAGCTTTGTTCATCATTTTGCCAACACGCGAGACATCTAGCATCAAGGTGCACGTGTTATGCAAGGATCGTTCCATCTATATGAAGAACACATGGGACTGGAACTAGGAGACGGACATGTACCCAGGAGTGGACGTACGAACCTGAGTAATGTAGCGCAGTAAGTTGAAGTAAAAAGGCACAAATGGTATGAACATGCGTGGCATATAGGGTGTGTTTGGTTGCGTTCTCGTCTCAGCATAGTTGTTCCCTCTTCATGCATGCTCAACTCAACACCCCTCTTCATGCATGCTCTCTTCATGCATGCTTCTAGTGTATTTGTGCTAAACTAGTGTGGACTCAGGCACCCTCCATACACTCTAGCAAACAACCAAAAGTAGGTCGAGAAGGGAACTCTTGGGCGGCATTTGTCTCTTACTACGTACTACCACTAAATGTTGTACATGCAATGCACGGTGATGTTATGGAGTACGTGCCTAAGTACTCTACTACTACTATATTAGTTGGAGGCACATATTAACTTTTATATTTGTTTACGTGTATGCCCCGAGACCTTCCAACTAGACGTGTCTTTCTCTCCAGGTCGCACTTTGTATCGTTCATACCACTAAGTACTACTATGTGTGGTCTCCAGCCCAGAAGTGGAGACGCTCTACCACGCTGTTTTTTACGCTGGGCTCTACCACATTGTTCATGTCCCACTCCTTTGGCTGACGTGTGGGACATCCAGCACGTGCCGTGTTTGGCACCCTTCGTCATAAGAGTTGAAACGCTAGCATTCATCAGAAATAAAAAATAATTATAAATCGGCAATGATACTATTTTTTTGTGAACCAATCGGCAGTGATACTATACCACGCGGTTTCCTTGCTCCTCAATATCGGAAAGAATACTTCCGTTCACCAACATGTGGGACGTCGACCATCCTGGTCCACTTGCCATGCACGCAGAACTCCAAGGGAGTCACCCAGGTCGTCGCGCCGCAGTAACAATGACTAATGAGCCGTCAAATCATAGGCCCACTTCCCACTTTGAAGTTGCTCGGACGAAGGAACCATCATGACTTTGTTGAATTCCGCATCTTGAAGAAAACTACTGTACCAGCAGTACTACTAGCTACAGTAGTTACTCCAACAGAGGCCTCCTTTCGTTCATAGGATAGGAATATGAAAATCATAGGAAGTGAGATGACATGCATCTCAATTCCTATAGAGAAAGAGATGACATTTGATGCTTAGGATAGGAATTTTTCCATTTAATCTAGGCTAATGTACTGGTAATTTGCTCTAAAAACTACAGTAGTAACTAGTAGTATTGGTACATGCTCATACTCAGACACAGACACACACACACTAACTACTAGTACTACTACTTCTCACATGCTGGCCACACACCGTCGTTCTCCTTCCCGGCTTTGTCGGTGACACCCCACCGTGCTTGGATCTCCGCCAACCTCTCCGCAGCAACACGTGCGTCCTTTTCTTTCTTGCGGCGGTGGACCTCTCTTTTCTTGAGTGCTTTCTGTATTTTCCGCTCCCTCTGTGCGGCTTTGGCCGCCTCTTGCTCTACCGCCCATTCGGCCTTGGCATCTTCAAGTTCCTCCCACATAGTTGTGAGGTCACGAGCGGCGATGAACTCGGCACGGCGGGATGCCATCACTTCCCTACCATTTTGTGTGCGGTCGTGGGCAGCGAGGAACTCGGCGCGGTGGGATGCCATCGCTGCCTTACCGGTTAGTGTGCGGCGCGGTGGCATGAACGACGCTTGGTGAGAGCTCTGGGGTGGAGTGGCCGGACAATCGTATAGTGCATTGGTTTGTCAAGAGCTCAAGGACAGAAGACGAAGCAAATTTGGATTCCCCTTCAATCCTGGTCATTTATTACCGAGTAAAATGCATTGGCGGTCATCAAACTTGTCTTGATAGCTCACTTTGATCATTGTATACGAGATATGGTGATTATACGGTCACTGGCTCAGCGTATAGCTCCGTATTTGTCTGGTTGACCAGTCAAACAATCTGCATGCGCCTCATTAGCTCGTGTTCTTTACCTATCTACGCGGGCCTACCTGTCAATGGAGAAAGAAATACTGTAAAAACCAAAATTATGCGTATGTGGGGAATCAAACCACGGACTCGTCGCTGCAACGCACCCTCATCAGCCAAATGAAAATGAAATACTTCGCGTCAGACACTCACGCTCATGCTGTCAAAGCATGCTAATGCATGCACATCGCCCTCTAAATCAAAGTCCTGCTCATGGCGCAACGCAAACGGCGAGCCCATCACCTGTGCGCCCCGGCGGTGCCTGACATTGTTGTTTAGACGTTTGATGGAGGCCGACGCGAACGACGAGCATGTATTCACCTGGCTCAACACCAACGGTCATACTCAGACCGCCTTGCTCATGTATATCGTCCATCACAACGACAATCTATAAAACAGCCTAAGCTAGAGAGGGTACTATGGTAGTATGGTACGGAGTATGTACTATCATGAGTGACCGATCTTAGTGCCACTGCACACTGAAACCCCTTGCATCGCTAGCACGCGCTTCCCGCCTGAAATGGTCACCATCTCTCCAGAATGTCAATGCCACATTCACCGGACTTAACTGCAGGTGCAATTGGTGTGTCACTGACATGCGGGCCAGATGCCCGTTGGGCCCACATGTCAGTAACCCAAACGCATCTGCAGTTAAGTCACTGAAGCAGCGTCCGCATTCACGCCCGACGAACCTCCTCCGGCGCCAGTTGTCCATCCGTCTGCCGTGGCTCATTGCCATTCGCCCGCTATATTAACTTGAGCTCCAGCTACCAGCCATAGCCAAAGACCCACACTTATTCTCCTTCGGTCCCTTCCTTCTGTCGGCACCACTTCAACCATGGCCTCTTGGCGCTCTGAAGCTCTCTTGGACGTACTGTCGTAGGAGCAGACGAGGGACATCGGCGGCTCCGCTCCGGGCGCGCTCCAAAGCTCTCTTCGACGTACTGTCGTAGGAGCAAACGAAGGAGATCGCTGCCACCCCTCCCCCCCGGCCGCCCTCCGCCGCCGCGACCACGAAGCTGGCGCGCGTGCACGGGCGCAGCCGGCAGCGAGGAAGAGTAGTACACGGTAGGTCGCCGCCGCTCTGGTCCCGGGAAGGCCACTGCTACTCCACTCAGTCGACGCCAAGCTTGGTGGGGTAAACATCAGCGGCCGATTAGCCGCTTGACGGCGACATGGAGGCGGAAATCTTCATAACCTTGTGCTCCGGAGGAGGAGGTTATCGAGGCGGATGAGGAGGAGGCAAAGGCAATGGCAGGCTTTCTCGGGTTCATGGCCGGACATGGTGGTCGGGTGCCGGTGATCATTTAGATTAGGTTTACAGTAGGTTTTAGTACGGTTTGTGCGAAATATGTAATGAATTTCGTCTAGTTTGTAGGAAAAGTTTTCGAAATGTAATGAATTTCATCCGGTTAATTTGAAATTTGCTTTGTTTTCATGAATTTCGTCCGGTTAGTTCATATAGTTGTCAAAAGGTATGCGGGCAACATCGGATGGCATCCATCAGTATCCTCAGACGGATGCCGGTGTAAATTTGTGGGCCAGCGCTGGAGATGCCCTAACTATCATGCTATAATCGCTAACAATCCTCCATTATTTGGCAGGGAACAATTATCCCTCGATCAAAATCAGATCCGCGGTGTTTCGCACTCCTCTCGCGTAAGAGTGTAAACTCTTGCTTAGATAAAAATGGAGCAAGTGGACGGCATTGTAGCACGTCATATCACTCGAACTAGCCCGCCTAATGAGCGGGAAAGCACCGCCCTCGTCATTTTGTTCTGGATTTCTATCGATCGATCGCGTGAAAATGTTATGCTTCGCAAGTTCTAAAGGAAAAGGCGGCACACTTACGACTCGTACGCGTCGCAACACCGGCAGTACGGCTCGCACGCCGCTCACCAGAGGGGACACGCGTTGTCTTGCAATTTCACTGACATGTGGGACCGTAATTGAATAAACCGTCGATAGCCGAAATCTAATCGCTCGGCGGGCGTCGGCTAAGAAGAGAGAAACGGGGGAGGGAGAAGAGATCGCCTGCCCACCGCACACGGACTCCAAGAAATATATGGTGATAATGTGAGGTGGGCCATGCTGGAGTCCGGACCGCTTCCGGAGCCTGCTCTCACCGCCCTCGCCCCTCAAGACGCCAGCTGCCCGCCACATGCATGCATAGCAAGTAGTACTCCTATTGTGGAGGAGAGAGAGGCATTGACAAAGTCAAGGAGTGGGCTCTGCAAGAGCCCGTCGCTACACGTGCTCCTAGGTATAAAAAAATAATTCTAAAAAAGGCATAAAAACAATTGTGTCTTAAAAAAGAAAGGCAAAAAACATTAGAGAGGAAATATATAGAGATAAAGTGAGAAAAAGCTGTAACCTGGGCATTACATGAGGAAGGAGGGAGTGGTGCACATGCCAAGTTCACTGGGCTACCGTGTTTCACACTCCTCCATCATAACAGTGGAGACAATAGCTTTCATCAAAAATAAACAATGAATACTCGTTGCTCGTCCTCTATATCGGAAAGAATACTTTCATTCGCCGACATGTGGGACGTCGACCATCTTGGTCCACCTGCCATGCACAAAATTATCCTGGTCTACCCCGGTCGTATCGCAGGCCCAACCTTTCCCACTTTAAGTTGTTCAGACGAAGGAACCATCATGACTTTGTTGAATTCCGCTTCTTCAAGAAAACTTACTGTACCCGCAATACTACTACCACACGTGAAGACTGGATGGCACTGTACCACGTCATATCACTAAAACCCACTAGGTCAAACTAGCCCGCCTAGGTCATCTATTTTGGAACGGAGGGAGTACGTCTCTGCACTGCTATGATTTTGTGTTGCACGTTCTCTATACTTTTGCTATGATTTTCCTACCCTATGAACCAAATGAGGCCTGAATGTATGTCGACTATTGTCTGATCGATTGCTAAGCCTACAATTTTTGGAGCTAGGGCTATTGGTCGATCGACGAGGGATAAGTATAAGCGTACCACGAGCTCATCAGCCCCAACGTTTCTCTTCGGTGAGTGTTTTGCAAGTACTATAGCTCGCACATTAGCTAGCCTACTAACACCAAGAATCATCAAACAAGCCCTGCTGATATGATAAACAGTTCAAACTTACATCTAAGCATGCCATATATTACATCCAAAGCTGGTGAGGATACATCTGTTTCCATAACTCGGAGAGGGTTCGCATGATTCATCGCATGATTCACTATCAAACAAAAGTAGCAAGATGCGCCCACACAAGACAGTGCACTAGCCCTAAGATGGTTTGATAACACGCATCATTCTGGTAATTAAACATAGGGCAATGCAAACTACCCTGAAGGATTAGCGCGACCAACTATTTCTTGTCATCGATCTCTCGGGCAATGACCACAGCACTGACAGCGGCATGGGAATCTATTTCTGGGACGATGTCCACAAGACTGACCGCGACATCGGAATCAATCTCTGGGGCGATGTCCACAGGATGGGCAGCGGTATCGGACTCAATCTCTGGGGCGACGCCAACAGGACGGGCCACGACATCGGAATCATCATGGACTTCCACCGGCACCTACACAACCCTAACACATTAGCAAGCACATTGCAAATAATCAAAAACCACAACTATGGTAATAAGCCATTATTTTTTACCTTGTGCAGCTCACCGGGGGATCTCATCCCTCCGGGGGCCATCTCCTCGTCCTCAATGGGGGCCATCACCTTGCCAGGGGAATACTGCTTCTCAACGGCGACTATCTCCTCAAACTTGGTCTTGAGCCTCACATAGGTGGCAATCAGAGTTCTTGGGGTAGGCACGGTGGGGCCCTTGCTGTTCTTCCAACTTCCTTTGAGGAGTTCGTCCGCCAACGTCCTCAACTCTTTGGCCAGTGCTTGTTTATTGGAGTTCTTCGTCTCCATGGGTTGGCCTGCCAACATGGTCAACTCGTTGGTCGGTGCTCGCTTCCTGGAGATCACTGTCTCCAGTGGGTTGTCCGCCGGCAACTCTTTGCCTAGTGCTCCAGGATCCATCAATGAACTGACAAACAAAAAGCAATCGAAAGGAAACCACAATCGCAATGAAAACGGGAAAAGAATAGGATGTGAGAATCGGTCGGTGCTTCGCAAAAAGAAGATTCTTGGAATGAAAATATAGCAGCATAACTGATTCGCCCACCTTTCCTTCGTCGGTACAGAAGAAAAATGGCAGAAGTGAGTAGCCTGGAGTGAGGTTTTCTTCAAGAAAGGGAAGAAAGGGCTTGAATGAGCGTTCCAGTGAAATGATGGTTGCTTCGTCCAGTCCAACTTGGAGGCCACCTTACCACTGCTGGTAAAGGTGTAGGTTTTGTGATATGACGGGTCATGACGGCCACACCGGGGTGACAGGTGAGTCTCGACTGTAGCACCTCGCTGTGATTTGGTGGATGGCACGCGGGCCCGGATGCTTTGAAATGTCCCGCATGTAGATAGAGCGGCTAGTCATATAGGAGTGCTCAATATTGTTCACCGCGACCAAGGCGAAGAGGAAAACGAGAGAACTACGTAATTAATGCATGAGTTTAATTAGGGTAGTTTTGTAAAGTACGAGATACATTCCCCCAATCGCAAAATGCCTTGGTTCATGAGATTTGAGATTTGAGCCCTATAAACCGGAAGGGAGGGAGTACTACACACGGTGTAGTCTAGTCACTTGTTGAAATCTCTAGAAAGGCAAATACTCCTTTCCGGTTTACAGGGCTATACTACTCCCTCCGTCTGGGTGTGTAAGTCATCTTACGAAAACCAAATAGTCCCAAAACACTTAGGCGCGGTGCATTAACTTCTACCTTGTTTCTTGTTTCTTGTTTCTTGACATATCAACCAATAAGAGATGAGAGGTGTGCATCCTTTTAATGACTTGCAATGGCTAGTTCATTGCATGCAATGCTATTAATTAGCAAATAAACATTGGTGACCCCAGGAGGAAACGGTGCTAAGCGTGTGGACCTATGCAGAATGAGTATCAACCAATGGATAATGGAGTTTAATTGTTAAACAATAGCAATTTTGTCTCATGCAAGAGCCTGGCTAGTACTCCAAGGAACTGAAGGAAATATGCCCTATAGGCAATAATAATGTTATTATTTTATTTCCTTATATCATGATAAATGTTTATTATTCATGCTAGAATTGTATTATCCGGAAACATAATACTTGTGTGAATACATAGACAAACCAAACGTCACTAGTATGCCTCTACTTGACTAGCTCGTTAATCGAAGATGGTTATGTTTCCTAACCATAGACATGTGTTGTCATTTGATTAATGGGATCACATCATTAGGAGAATGATGTGATTGACATGACCCATTCCATTAGCTTAGCACCCGATCATTTAGTATGTTGCTATTGCTTTCTTCATGACTTATACATGTTCCTATGACTATGAGATTATGCAACTCCTGTTTACCGGAGGAACACTTTGTGTGCTACCAAACGTCACAACGTAACTGGGTGATTATAAAGGAGCTCTATAGGTGTCTCCAAAGGTGAATGTTGGGTTGGCGTATTTCGAGATTAGGATTTGTCACTCCGATTGTCGGAGAGGTATCTCTGGGCCCTCTCGGTAATGCACATCACATAAGCCTTGCAAGCATTACAACTAATGAGTTAGTTGTGAGATGATGTATTACGAAATGAGTAAAGAGACTTGTCGGTAATGAGATTGAACTAGGTATTGAGATACCGACGATCGAATCTCGCGCAAGTAACATACCGATGACAAAGGGAACAACGTATGTTGTTATGCGGTCTAACCGATAAAGATCTTCGGAGAATATGTAGGAGCCAATATGATCATCCAGGTTCCGCTATTGGTTATTGACCGGAGACGTGTCTCGGTCATGTCTACATTGTTCTCGAACCTGTAGGGTCCGCACGCTTAAGGTTTCGATGACAGTTATATTATGAGTTTATGAGTTTTGATGTACCGAAGTTAGTTCGGAGTCCCGGATGTGATCATGGACATGACGAGGAGTCTCTAAATGGTCGAAACATAAAGATTGATATATTGGACGGCTATATTCGGACACCGGAAGTGTTTCGGGTGATTTCGGAGAAAACCGGAGAGCCGGAGGGTTATTGGAACCCCCCGGGAGAAGTAATGGGCCATATGGGCCTTAGTGGAGAGAGAGAAGGGCACCAGGGTGGGTCGCGCGCCTCCTCCCCCCCTTGGTCCGAATTGGACTAGGAGAGGGGGGCGGCGCCCCCTTTCCTTCTCCCTCCCCACTTCGTTCCCCCTCCTAGTAGGAGTCCTACTCCTACTAGGAGGAGGACTCCTCCTTGGCGCGCCATAAGGGCCGGCCGGCCTCCTCCCCTTGCTCCTTTATATACGGGGGCAGGGGGCACCCCTAGACATACAAGTTGATCCACGTGATCATATTCTTAGCCGTGTGCGGTGCCCCCTTCCACCATAATCCTCGATAATATTGTAGCGGTGCTTAGGCGAAGCCCTGCGACGGTAGTACACACTAGTAGAAAACCGGGAAATAGCACCGGTTCGTAAGGGCCTTTAGTGCCGGTTATGGAACCGGCACTATTATTTCGGCACTAAAGCCCCCCCCCCCTTTAGTACCGGTTCAGCACGAACCGGCGCTAAAGTGCCACCACGTGGCACGAGCCAGCTCCGGGGGACGGGAGCCCTTTAGTGCCGGTTGGTAAAACCAACCGGTACTAAATGGTTTGGAGGGGTTTTGGTTTTATGATTTTTTTTCATTTAATTTTGTGTTTTCCATTTTAATTCTTTTTCGTTTGCTGATATTTTACGATACTACACATTGTACATGTTATGCATATATATATATATATATATTATATATATTTATATATATATATAGAATTTCTAGTAGAACCAATCATATATATATCATCAATCATGTCTCACAAACCACCATATTAATTCACACATACACACATGTATAGCTATATACAATTTCTCCTACATATGCATATGTTGCCTTCGGAACCAGTGGCATTAGCCTGATTGGTGCCTTCGGAGCACGAGACAATTGGAAGTGGTTCATGACTTGGTCGATGGGGGCGGTAGCGGGTAATAGTATTCTCCCTTTGGATTTATGACCTGGTCGAGCAAAAATCCCGCTATTTCCTCTTGAAGTGCTTGTACGCGCTCCGTTGGTAGGAGCTTGTCCCGCACCTCATTGAACTGTTAAGAAGGAGATCAATATGCATGTGTATTAGTTGTGTGACTAGATATCGATAATGGTGTAAAAATTGTGAATAGTGTTCTGACAAGCGTACCCATTCCTGTCTTTGAGATCTGCTCCTTTCGGACGCCATCATGCGAATGTTCTCGCAAACACAGTATGCACACAGATCAGTCCCCTGCGCCTGCTTCAGGGCCTTTATTACGAGAATGGAATTTAATTTGATCAGATAATAATTAATCAAGCATGATAATTAAAGAGATGGCAGCTAGCTAGCTAGCTATAGTACTACTTAATTACTTACCTTGGATCGAAACCATTTCAGCTGTGGTTTCCATTCGCCTTCCGTGACGCTGATGAACCTTGCCCAAGCCCTGCCCGCCGACAAAGAAAATGAATAAAGGGGTTATTAAATAGTTCATATCATGAAATGACGAACTAAATAGGCCGAGATATGTAGTTATAAATAATGATTGAAATTACCTGTTGACTATCCCATACAAGATGTTGTAGTTAGCTTTTGCTGTGAGTAGCGAGTCCAGTATTTCAACTGTTCCGGCGTCAACTTTAATGATACACAAGATCCAGTGAAATCTGCATGCACACACGTTTGCATGTCTTAATTAAGCGGGCATATGTAAGCAAAAACATGTAGCTAGCTAGTAGGCAAAAACAGAGAATTTGTAGTACAAGAAAGTGTGACTCACTCGAAGTTGTAAGGAAGTAGTATATCTTCATTGTATTTGAGGCGCTTGAAGAACTCTAGCATGCTGTCCTCTACCTCTTTTTCATAATATGGATCTAATTCCCATGTGTATTCATTAACGGTGTTTGGGTCAATGAACCCAATGCCATAGCGTCCACCTTTTCTCATTTCATACATCTTCATCCTGCATAATACCACAGAAAAGAATATAGTGAGGATAATTACATGTAATGATTGATCAAAAGGATCACTACAGCTAGCTTGAGACTTAAATTACAGAAAGAAATCACTTACAGACAATAGCAACTGACGATAGATTTGTCGAGTGCGTCTTGATTGTATAACTGAAACAGTTCAGAATACTCAACGGCCACAGCTTTCTCATGGTAGTAATCATCCTTCTTGACATATACCATGAGGGACTCTCGATCGGATCTCTTGCTAATGTCCATGTACCATTGATGCAATTCATACATTCTCATTGGGAGCTTCTTGACATCTTCTGGCTCGACCAAAGGTTGGCCCCGGACAAATTTCCGTTTTATTTCCTCCTCTGTAATCGGAGGCATGTCCTCGATCTCGAGGAGTTGTCCAACAGTGATCTTGAGTTCTTCAGCCTGCATTATATGCTCCTGGGTTATTACCACATCGCCCACCTCGGGAACGTAAACTGTTTGGCCACAATAATATTGGGCGCGCATACTGTCACGTGTTGTTGGCGGCACAACAAGCGGGGGGATCGATTGCGCCGCCTGTTTTCCCAGCTGGGCAACGGTTTTCCTGCATTTTTTGACAGCTGCTTGTTGTTTGCTCGAGCTCGAGCTCGCCTCCTTCTGTAGACGTTGTCGATGTAACTTCCTGATGTGGCGCTCATAGTCTGAGTCAACAGGCTTAGGAGCTGGTGGTTGAGCCATACGAATTAAGTGGTCAACTACTTCCACAGGCACTTTCTCCCCTGGCGGCGGTGGCGGTTTCGGTCCAAAATGGGCGTCGACTTCTGCCCGCACTATGGCATTGGTTTGCTCCTCGGTCCTATCGTAAGCCCTCATAGGAAGAGGAGTACTGAGGTCTGGACCATATTTATATCGCTTGGCTCCGCCTGTACTTCCTGTACTATGACCTCGACTCGTACCGCTACGCACCATAGCTGCGGGGTGTCTCTTCTGCGATTGCTCAGGCGGCGGAGACGGCTGACGGGGCTGAGTTGGACGAGGAGGAGTGGCCTGAAGCTGTGCCAGACTTGGAGGAGGAGTGGATGTCTGACGCTGTGTCGGACTTGGAGGAGGAGTGGCCTGACACTTTGCCGGACTTGGAGGAGGAGGAGTGGCCTCACGCGTTGGTGGACTTGGAGGAGCGGGAGTTTGCTGACTCGGTGGCGGACTTCGACGAGGAGTCGGGTGACGCGGTGTCGGTGGCCTTCGAAAAATGATGCAATCCTTTCTCCATAGGATGATATGATGTTTGGCATCTCCGAGTGTGTGCTCCTCGTCACCTCCAGGAATGTCAAGCTCTAGCCCCGAATATTGGTCCGCCACCTCATCAACCAAGACACGAGCATAGCCCGCTGGAATCGGGTTGCAATGGAAGGTTGCCTCGGGGGAATTTGAAAAAGCAACGGCGTCCGCCACCTTCATGGATATGTTCTTCATTTTGAAGTGTAGCTCGCAGTTAGTGTTCTCCGTGATGTCATCCATGGGGTATCTATCCAGCACTACTGCGTCGCCCGGGGCGGAACCCACGCTGCTTCTCGGCATGGATGGGGCGGTGGTATCCAAGGCTGGATCATCCGCTAGCTTCTGCAGCTGCTGAGACCCCCTTTGCTGGCTAAGTGAGTCGATCTGCTCCTGCTACCGCTGGAATTTAGCTGCCAATTCCGCTTGACTTGCTTCTAGGCCTTGAAGGCGTTCATAGTCCCGCTTCCTCTGCTCCTCCTCCATCTTCCTCTTCTTGTCCTCCGCAATCTTCTTTCTCGCACGGGTTCTGTAGTCCGCGTTCCAGTCCGAAAACCCCTCATACCACGGAATAGCGCCCTTGCCTCGTGTTCTTCCTGGGTGTTCAGGATTTCCCAGGGCACGCGTAAGCTCGTCGTTCTCTTTGTTGGGCTGGAACACCCCCGATCGAGCCTCTTCTATTGCAACAAGTAGCACATCCTTGGCTCCGTTCAGACATGCCTTCCTCGAAACATTGCCTGTCTTTGGGTCCAACTCCCCCCCATGCGCATAGAACCAAGTCCTACACCTGGGGGGGGGCAGTTCTTAGTAACCGGAGTGACACTTGCATCCTCCATCTCTTTCTCAGACTTATCCCACTTAGGCATTGCCACCGCGTAGCCACCTGGCCCCAGCTTATGGAACTTATCCTTTTTTCCGGCATTGGCCTTGTTTATTCTCGACCGTTCCTTAGCTAATTCTGAATCCTTGAATTTCACGAAATCGTCCCAATGAGCACTTTGATTCTCTAGTATCCCCTCGAATACTGGAGTCTTCCTTCCTCCCTTGACGTACTTCTCCCACGTCATTCTCTTGTGGTTCTTGAATGCAACCGCCATCTTCCTAAAAGCAGCGTCCTTGACTTTCCGCACATCTGCTTCTATGATATTATCTGGTAGGGTGAAATGTTCCATGAGAGTATCCCAAAGCAGTTTTTTTTATTCTCGTCGACAAAAGTAACATCTGGACGTGGCTTCGCAGGCTTTCTCCATTCTTGAAGGGAGATCGGGAGTAGGTCATTCACAAGAACTCCGAACTGACGAACGAACTTGTCCGCAATCTTCTTAGGCGCTAATGGTTCGCCATTAGGTTTGAATGCCTCGATATTGTACTTTACGCCCTCCTTCAACTTTTTGTTCGGGCCTCGTTTCGTCCTTTTGCTCGATCCGGATGGCTGAAAGAAGAAAGATCGATTCGTTAATATATCTTCAACTCATTTAAAACATGCGATGATCACCAGATTCCTGCTTATATAAATATATATACCTCATCGTAGTTCATGACTTCATCTTCTCGGTCGTCGCGATCGAATATCATATCACCCTCTCCGGTGTTGTTTAGAAATTCGGAGCCGTCAAAATCTTCTTCATTCTGATCATCATCTGGCCCGCGTATGATATCGAACATGGTCTGTTCTCTCTCTCTGTCGGTATTGTCCGCCATAGCTTTTATTTAACTATGCCAAAAGAAATATAAAACAATTTAGTATAATCTCGATTAATAGATATAATCTCGAATACATCGTCTCGAATAATAGATATAATCTCGAATACATCATCTCGAATAATAGATTTAATCTCGAATACGTCGTCTCGAATAATAGATATAATCTTAATACATCGTCTTGAATAATAGATATATATAGTCTCGAATACATCGTCTCGAATAATATATCACTAGCTAGCTAGCTAATAAAGATCGAATACTACAGAGTAATCTAGGCCACTCACGGTTCCTGAGGTGCTGGCGGTGGACACCCAAAGAGAAGGAACCATCACTGGATCATAGCTCGGGTGATCTCCCCAAAGAACCTGCCAGGTATTGGAGAACCTGACATCCATAGCAGCCATGTAGCGACGGACGTGCTCGTCCTCCTCCCTGACACGGCGACGTACCACCTCCGGCGGGGCCGGCTCCCTCCGCACCGAAAGTGGCCCACGCGAATGCCACCAAAGGAGATGAGGGTCGACGACGGGACCCGGGGCCGGGTTCCTCACCAAGCGTCGCGCCCCTGAAGGTAGCACCTCCCAGTGCCAGCCCGGCGGAGCCCAGTCCCGGACATGGGTCCTCTGAAGTAGGACGTCGTCGCGAACGGGTCGACGGCGAGGATGCGGGCCGGGCATCGTCGACAACAAATACTATATGCAAATTAAATGTAACACTAATTATGCTATCATTGCATATGTCAAAATTCTCTATGCTATTTCATACTAATTAAGCATCTAACAATAAAAACAAAAAAAAACTTCTATACATCCATTAAAAACAGAAAAACAACATTATATAAAAAAAATCCATACTAATTAAACACTAATTATATCCGGGCTCACTAAAAACACTAAGCATCTAACACTAAGCATTGCATATGTCAAAATTCTATATGCTATTCCATACTAATTAAACACTAAGCATCGATCTAACACTAAAAACAGAAAAACAACTTCTATGTGCGTGTGTGTGTGTTCATCATGCATGCTTGTGTGTGTATATGGGCTCGGGGGGCGGCACCCATGGTGGCCACCGGGGGCGAGGGAGAGGGGTTAGAGGGGGAGAGCTCACAGCGGGGCTTCGGCGACGGCGAGGCGACGGCCCGGGGCGGCGACGGGCCGGGGCGTGACGGGGGCGTGGCGACGCGGGGACGGCGCGAGGACGGGCCCGGGGCGGCGACGAAGACGAGGGCGGCGACGGCGACGGGGGCGGCGATGGGGATGAGGGCGGCGACGAGGATGGGGGTGGCGACGGCAACGGCGCGCGACGGGGGCGGCGTAGGACGGGGGCGGCAACGGCGTCGAACGATCGGGAAGAAACAGAGGGAGAATGAAATTTTGTGAAGTGCTGTATATATAGAAGCCCCCTTTAGTACCGGTTGGAGCCACCAACCGGTACTAAAGGCCTGTTTTGGCCAGGCCAAGCAGCGGGAAGGGCAGGCCTTTAGTACCGGTTGGTGCTATGAACCGGTACTAAAGGGGGTGCGCTGGCGCAGGTGCGGTGCGCAAGTTTAGTCCCACATCGCTAGCCGAGGGGCGACCGCACTGGTTTATAAACCCCCGTGCGGTAGCTCTCTCGAGCTCCTCTCCAAAGCGGGCCTACTGGGCCTACATGTTCTATGCTGCCCTGTGGGGCCTATTGGGCTTGCGGGCCTGCATCCTGGCCCAATAACAGGTTGGGTTTCTAGTCGTATGCAGGCCGCTGTGGCCCAATAGGTGGGCTTTTTTTCATTTAGTTTTTTCTTTTCTGCTTTATTTATTTTTAGTTGTTTTTTGCTGTATTTAGAGTTTCTTTGTGAATATTTTTGATAGTTTTTAGAAACTTTCAGTTAGTGCCGGTAGTTTTTAAATTTGAATAGTTTATATTTTGAATTATTTGAAATTTGTGTGAATCACTAGTTTGTGAATAACTTAACTTTAAAAATACATTTTCCAGTGATTCTTTTTTGTTATGTTTAATATTAGTGTGTTTTATCATTATATTCAATTTGGTAATGCTTAAGTTATTTAAAAAATGAAATGACTTTGTAACGGATGAGTTTTCGTCCGAAACCCTGATACTTCAAAACAGATTGACCATTTTGTACACGAAGTGCATTCAGTTTTTGCGGTAACCCTCTCTACTTTTTTGCACATGCTATGTGGGTGAAATTATGATGCCATGCCAACTTTCATCCTTTTCTGAGTTCATTTGAAATGCTTTTCAACTTCAGGGTCATTTAGCTGAAAAAAATAGTAAATGCATGAAAGAATTTGCTTGCATCCCAGATCACATCCCAGATCTTTGGGTGTGAAACTTTTTCTTTGCGTCTGTCCCTTTGCGTCGTAGCCATGGAAAATCTTCATCATTTAACGGGATGCTCGGGTCAATATTCACTGTGAATGGAGCAATTTCATCAAACTTTTCATAATCTTCTGACTTGTCTGTCTTGTCATCCACTCCCACGATGTTTCTCTTCCCAGAAAGAACTATGTGCCGCTTTGGCTCATCGTACGATGCATTCGCTTCCTTATCTTTTCTTTTTCTTGGCTTGGTAGACATGTCCTTCACATAGAAAACCTGTGCCGCATCATTGGCTAGGACGAATGGTTCGTCTGCATACGCAAGATTGTTGAGGTCCACTATTGTCATTCCGTACTGCGGGTCTTCCGTTACCCCGCCTCGTGTCATATTGACCCATTTGCACCGAAACAAAGGGACCTTCAAACCACGTCGATAGTCAAGTTCCCATATGTCCTGTATATAACCATAATATGTTTCCTTTCCCGTCTTGGTTTCTGCATCAAAGCGGACACCACTGTTTTGGTTGGTGCTCTTCTTATCTTGGGCGATCGTGTAAAATGTATTACCATTTATCTCGTACCCTTTGAAAGTCATTATATTCGAAGATGGTAACTGGGACAGCAAGTACAGGTCATCTTCAATAGAGGTGTCATGCATGGTATGTGCTTGCAACCAGCTGGCGAAACTCCTGGTTTGTTCACATGTAATCCAGTCATCAGACCGCTCCGGGTGTTTGGAGCATAGCAAATTCTTGTGTTCATCCATATACGGAGCCACCAAGGCGGAATTCTGTAGAACTGTGTAGTGTGCTTCAGTGAGAGAATGTCCGTCCATACATATTATTTGTTCCCCTCCTAGCGTGCCTTTTCCATCCAGTCTGCCCTTATGCCGCAATTCAGGAACACCAATCGGCTTAAGGTTAGGAATAAAGTCAATACAAAACTCAATGACCTCCTCATTTTGACGGCCCTTGGAGATGCTTCCTTCTGGCCTAGCACGGTTATGAACATATTTCTTTAAGACTCCCATGAACCTCTCAAAGGGGAACATATTGTGTAGAAATACAGGACCCAAAACGTTAATCTCTTCGCATAGGTGAACTAGGACGTGCGTCATGATGTTGAAGAAGGATGGTGGGAACACCAACTCGAAACTGACAAGACATTGCACCAAATCATTCTGTAACCTTGGTATGATTTCTGGACCGATTACCTTCTGAGAGATTGCATTGAGAAATGCACATAGCTTCACAATGGCTAATCAAACGTTCTCCGGTAGAAGCCCCCTCAATGCAACCGGAAGCAGTTGCGTCATAATCACGTGGCAGTCATGAGACTTTAGGTTCTGAAACTTTTTTCTCTGCCATGTTTATTATTCCCTTTATATTCGACGAGAAGCCAGACGGTACCTTAATACTGAGCAGGCATTCAAAGAAGATTTCCTTCTCTTCTTTGGTAAGAGCGTAGCTTGCATGACCCTGATGTATGTCGTCTTTTCCGTGCATACGTTGCTGGTCCTCCCGTGCCTCAGGTGTATCTTCTGTCTTCCCATACACGCCCAAGAAGCCAAGCAGGGTCACACAAAGATTCTTCATCACGTGCATCACATCGATTGCGGAGCGGACCTCGAGGTCTTTCCAATAGGGCAGGTCCCAAAATATAGATTTCTTCTTCCACATGGGTGAGCGTCCATCAGCGTCATTCGGAACAGGTTGTCCACCAGGACCCTTTCCAAAGACCACCTTCAAATCCTTGACCATATCATGTACATCAGCACCAGTACGGTGGCGAGGCTTCGTCCGGTGATCCGCCTCACCTTTGAAATGCTTGCCTTTCTTTCTTACGGGATGCCTGCTCGGAAGAAATCGACGATGTCCCAGGTACACATTCTTCTTACAATTAGCCAAATATATACTGTCGGTATCGTCCAAATAGTGCGTGCATGCGCGGTATCCCTTGTTTGTCTGTCCTGAAAGGTTACTGAGAGCAGGCCAATCATTGATGGTCACGAACAGCAATGCCTTTAGGTCAAATTCTTCCCCCATGTGCTCATCCCACGCACGTACACCTGTTCCATTCCACAGTTGTAAGAGTTCTTCAACTAATGGCCTTAGGTACACATCAATGTCGTTGCCGGGTTGCTTAGGGCCTTGGATGAGCACTGGCATCATAATGAACTTCCGCTTCATGCACAACCAAGGAGGAAGGTTATATAAACATAGAGTCACAGGCCAGGTGCTATGGTTGCTGCTCTGCTCCCCAAAAGGATTAATGCCATCTGCGCTTAGACCAAACCATACGCTCCTTGCGTCATCTGCAAACTCCTTCCCGTACTTTCTTTCGATTTTTCTTCACTGCGACCCGTCAGCGGGTACTCTCAACTTTCCGTCTTTCTTACGGTCTTCTCTGTGCCATCGCATCGCCTTGGCATGCTCTTTGTTTTGGAACAAACGTTTCAACCGTGGTATTATAGGAGCATACCACATCACCTTGGCAGGAATCTTCTTCCTGGGGCGCCGGCCCTCGACATCACCAGGTCATCGCGGCAGATCTTATAGCGCAATGCACCACATACCGGGCAAGCGTTCAAATCCTCGTACTCACCGCGGTAGAGGATGCAATCATTAGGGCATGCATGTATCTTCTGCACCTTTAACCCTAGAGGGTAGACAGCCTTCTTTGCTTCGTATGTACTCTCGGGCAATTCGTTGTCCTTTGGAAGCATATCCTTTATCATTACCAGCAACTTTCCAAATCCCTTGTCAGATACACCATTCTCTGCCTTCCATTGCAGCAAATCCAGTGTGGTGCCCAGCGTTTTCTTGTCACCTACGCAATTCGGGTACAACAATTTTTTGTGATCCTCTAACATGCGCTGCAACTTCTTCTTCTCCAAATCACTTGCGCAGTTTCTCTTTGCATCGGCAATGGCCCGACCTAGATCATCAACGGGCTCATCTGATGCCTCTTCTTCAGCTTCTTCCCGCATTGCCGGCTCAGCTTCTTCCCGCATTACTGGCTCAGCTTCTTCCCCCATTGTTGTATCATCGTATTCAGGGAACCCATGGCCAGGATAGCTGTCGTCGTCCTCTTCTTCTTCATTGTCTTCCATCATAACCCCTCTTTCTCCGTGCTTGGTCCAAACATTATAATGGGGCATGAAACCGGACTTAAACAGGTGGACGTGAATGGTTCTTGACGTAGAGTAATTGTGACCATTCTTATAGCGAGCACATGGACAAGGCATAAAACCATCCGCCCGCTTGTTTGCCTCAGTCGCAAGCAGAAAAGTATGCACGCCCTCAACGAACCGGGGAGAGCATCGGTCATCGTACATCCATTGCCGGCTCATCTTCATTACACAACACCGAATAGACCAAATTAATACAAGTTCATACAATTAATACAAGTTCATACATAAAGTTCATACAATAGTTAAATCCAACAAACAAATAACTCTCTAGCTAAAGCATTTAAATGCAACAACAAATATGATCAAGTTCGCAACTAAGGTAACAATGGATCCAACAGCATAATGATACCAAGCCTCACTATCGATGGCATATTTTCTAATCTTTCTAATCTTCAAGCGCATTTTCTCCATCTTGATCTTGTGATCATCGACGACATCGGCAACATGCAACTCCAATTCCATCTTCTCCCCCTCAATTCTTTTCAATTTTTCTTTCAAGTACTCGTTTTCTCTTTCAACTAAATTTAACCTCTCGGCAATAGGGTCGATTGGAATTTCCGGTTCACATACCTCCTAGAAAAAATTTCTATGTCAACTTGATGGGCATAATTTGTCATAAACACGAAATGCAACTAGTTTTAAAAGAGAATATACATACCACATCCGAATCATAACAAGGACTAGGGCCGACGGGGACGGATATCAAAACCATGGCACTATATGTATAACAAACAACATACGGGTAAGATAATTATACGAGTAACTATATATCCAAATCACACAAACATCAATTTTTATATAAAATTTCATGAACAAGAGGCTCACCACAAGGTGGTGCCGGCAATGGGACGGTGCGGGCGATCGACGGTGGCTACGATGGAGATTTAGAAGGCACTAAGTAAACCACACCTACATATGCAAACTAAGTGTTATTTTTGACCTCAAATTGCATATAAATCAAATACTAGCACATATATATATCCTCCCAAATTACTAAACTCACAAATTAATCACTATATAAACCAATGCAAGAGCTAATCTAGCAATGAGAGATGAAAGGACAAAGTTGCTAACCTTTGTGATCATTTGAATGGATGAGGGCCTTCAAATCTTGACAAATTTTGGGCAAATTTTGTGATGAACTCGAGAGGAAGAAGGGAAGAACAGAGGAGAGGGAGAGGGGAAAGGGGGAAGAACAGAGTGCTGGTGGACGAAGGGTCTATGTAGGACGACCTTTAGTACCGGTTCGTGGCACGAACCGGTACTAAAGGGGCTGGAGGGGCCCCATTCTGACAACATCCTGCCACCACTCTCATTAGTACCGGTTCGTGGCACGAACCGGTGCTAAAGGTTCGCCACGAACCGGTACTAATGATGGAGGCCCGGCTAGCCGTTGGAACCGGCACTAATGTATACATTAGTGCCGGCTCAAATACAAACCGGCACTAATGTGCTTCACGTTTGACCCTTTTTCTACTAGTGACATCAAGATCGTCACCACGCCGTCATGCTGACGAAACTCTTCCCCGACACTTTGCTGGATCGGAGTCCGGGGATCGTCATCGAGCTGAACGTGTGCTAGAACTCGGAGGTGCCGTAGTTTCGGTACTTGATCAGTCGGGCCGTGAAGACGTACGACTACATCAACCGCGTTGTCATAACGCTTCCGCTGTCGGTCTACAAGGGTACGTAGATCACACTCTCCCCTCGTTGCTATGCATCACCATGATCTTGCGTGTGCGTAGGATTTTTTTTTGAAATTACTACATTCCCCAACAGGAACTGCACCACACGAGCTTTCACAACTGCCACGTTCGGGTTGCGCTTGGCTCTTCGCCTCGTTGAGAAGACGAACAATGATGTTAATCCTACTTCTACAGTATCAAATCCACTACTGCATGTCCATCCACCTCATGCGGGAGGGATAGTGTGTAGCGAAAGCTTCTACTTACTGCTCCTGCCTTTGCGTCTATGACAGGTGGGCCCAACAGGTGGTTGGCCCTCCTGTCATGCAGCCAAAGGCAGGTGCAGTTAAGGCACCGGAGCTCAGTCCGTGAGGGAGAGGGCATTGTAGTAATCAAATTTATCGGTCTTGTATGAGTTGACGCGACACATCAAAGCACTGCACTCGATATAAGTCTTTTTACACATTTCAGATGGTCTACTTCGTATGTAGGAGTAGACATATTCTGCTTCATATGTAGTCACTTGTTGCAATCTCTAAAAAGACTTATATTTGGAAACGGAGGGAGTACAACGCATCCATGCATGCCGTGACTTTCCTTTTGATACTTGCATGTGTTGATTTGATGCACCTTGCCAAATTTTGACTATAAATTTAACTAACCAAATTTTCATGCATGTCACAAAAAATTACGGGGCTGTTTGGATTGTGACTATGTTTGTCTTATGTTGCCACATTATTTTTCCCACACTTGCCACACTTGCCTAACCTGAGTTGCTCAAATTGTTAGACACACTTTGGCTTGCATAAGGGAATCTTGCCACAATTTTTGTGTCTATGACATGTGGGGTTCACTGCTAATAAAAAAATCTTGTCTTAGGTGTGGCTAATAAAAAAGACTTATATTTAGGAACGGAGGGAGTAGAAAATATAAATAATGATGCATGTTGGGGCAACCCACGTTTCCGCTAATTTTAGCTGTGGGCTTGTTCACAATTTTTACGAGGGGGTGGTTGTTCATTTAATGGAGGGACTTGTAGTACCAGACTTGAACGATACAAAGTGCGACCTGGCACACCGTAACACCACTTGGAACAAGCGGGTAGCTATCTCAAAAAACAATCAACAACTAAAAAAACCGTGACCTGGCATGTAGTAGTACACAATTTTAAATGATTGTTTTGATGGAGTGAAAAAGGAAAACTACCCCACTACGTATATATAGGCCGGAGCCTCCGCGCTTGCTTGCTATGGTTGCTCTATTCACACACTCTCATCCTCTCCAGATCTAAACAAGATAGGGGTAGTAACACTGTCTTTCTCCCTCCAAAAAACACTGGCTTTCTATCCTCACCGATGGTTACAGATCCGGACGTATCCCCCTCCACCGGTGAAGGGGAGGAGGGGCAGCGTTTATGCCGTCGTCGACAATGAGGGAGGAGACCCATTGCTGGCCGCACCGTTATCTCTGGCCGAGCGCCGGTGCGGGAGGTCCTCCGATCCCTTCGTCGTTGCCTGTGGGCGGATCCGGCCTCCCACCGCCCACCTATCCACATCCCGACGACCTTTAGGTATATCTTCATTCGAAACCGCCTTAGCTCTACTTCCCCAGCTCGCTACGTCACTGCATGTGCATCATTTTCTACCTCTCAGCCCCTCTCGATCGGATGGTCCAACATCACATATTTTTTTCTTCTATTGTTAGAGGTAAAGCTACTTCATGGAGTCGAATCTTGTACTCCCTCAGTCCGAAAATACGTGTCATTGAAATGGATGTATCCAGATGTATTTTAGTTCTAGACACATCCATTTTGATGACAAGTAATTCCAGACAGAGGGAGTACTTGGTTCAAACAAGAAATAAAGTGGGGGTGGGGGAATTTAGTATGTACATCAGACTTGGTACAAACAGGAAGGAAATCGGGTGAAAGTAGTACCGACTAGTCATCCAACCGGTCTCTTGGTCGAAAAGGGAAATATAGGGGTAACGATGTACACAGTGGTATGACCAGGACTAGATTTTCTATCCACACATAGGAGTAGGTGGCTAGAGTGAACAAAAATGGGACCAACTTAGATATGTTTCTTGGATGTTTGTTTCTCGGGGCAACAAACTATGAATCACCACTTTATGCCCCTGTTTACGTACATGGTGCTGGACTGCTGGTGCACCCACTGTTCTTAATCTAATGTCCCTGGTAAAAATGAAGCCATGCCACTGTTATAAGCCACGACAAGTTTAGCCAAATGTTTTTGCCTGTAATTGTTTGAGACTCTGGCTGTTTCCTCTGTGCCTTTTTGTGCAAACAGGGATATCCAATTCACCTGGTTGCTGTTGTGATCTTTTGGTGCACTGCACAAAACACTTCTTAAAAGAAGTGACTTTTGTGTTGTTTAACTGGAATGTCAGGATGGAATAGTTGGTTCATTTTTGTGGAACTGCACAAAGGGAGATATGTGTTCCAATCCTCATCATCCATATTTGCGCCATAACCTTCCTTTAGGTAAGAATGATATTTAATGCATGTGTTCATTTCTATTTTCCGACTGCCATGAGAAAATAATGCTGTTTTTTCTAGTACACTTGTACTCCCTCACTGACAAAACCAATTCTGAATTAGAAGGCCAATCATATACTTGGTTTCACCAACTGGTGAGGAGAAAGAGAAACAGAGCATGAAGAGGAAGAAGAAGAATAAACAGTGCCAAGGCGATCTTGCTGAAGCCAGAGGCCTCAGTCGAGGCCATTCAAGGGCTCCGGTAACGACTACCTTACATGTGAGACGATCCTCCAGGGCGCCCTTCCACTTCTGTTGTCTCACTTAATTAATTAGGAGTACTTAAGTACCACTAATTTATTACTGCCTAATTTTCCTGTTGGGGTTAAACAAATCTTTAGTAGGACCCTATGTTGAATCATGTATGTGTGTATGTTTGTCTTTGGAGGTGAATCATGTGGCGGAGCACAGAGGGAATATTATTAGTGTCATGACATCATAGTGCTATTGTTTTGCATGTCAATTTATTGCCATTGGTTCAATGAGGCAATGTTTTGCGTATTGTCCATCATGAATTTGATGCTACTGTTTGAGTAATATGCTAATGTCTTCCTATCCTTTCTCACTAAGCTAATGAAGGTTTCACCTTGTTCCTACTTGTGTAAACAGGGATCATGTTGTGCCAATCATACATTTTAGTGGAACTACACAAGACAATACAATGAACTGTATCCCAGCCAGTGCTTTAACTCTGCTGGAAGTTCTTGATAATCTTTTGATATAATCTCAGCACTGGTAAACAAGAGTGATTTCAACCATACATTTGAAGTGCACAAAAATATATACTATTGTGTGATTCCAGTGAGTGCTTTATCATCTCTTATGGGACTACATGAATAACCTTTTTTTCAGGTTGGTACGGGCCTAAGGCCTTCATCCGTATTAGTTTGCTATCATCTCTATTTGTATCGTGCTACTGTCATGAGAAACTCCTTTATCTTTCCACGTTAAAGTTTTGAAACCTATGATAAATGGCAATGCTTTGAGTGTTGAGTTGAGCTAATTGGCACTGATTAAATAAACTAATACCTCTCTTTAAGCAAGACTACTATGTTGCTAACTTTACCCATTAAGATAATGAGGGTGCATCTATTTGTTAGTGTATGTTTCATCAACTAGTCCCACTATTACAGTAATCTCACTCTCTCAATATATGTGCCAACAGGGATGCTCGATTTTGGTGGAACTGCACAAAAACTTTGGGTGCTTCATTGCCTCGACAGCTTCCGTCCTTTCCTGTCAGTCGCTAATCTCCGCTTGCTTTCTTCCTTTGCTGTCAGTCGCTTGGCTTATCTTGTCTTCCAGTCAAAGGAAATAGTAATTGATATGCTATGTCACACAGGTTGGTACTGGTCTTTATCCTGATTATTGTGCCTGTCATATGTATTGGTAATTTGGTATTGTGCTACTGTTTGCCAATTTAATAAAGGAGTAATTTGGAGCCTGAACTCGCAGGCAAATCATTACATCGGGTGATTTCAGTAGAACTGCACAAAATGATCAGATGGACAGGTACTTATTCTGCTGCTATGTACTCCAAAGTTCACTCAAACAAGCATCGATGTTGAGAAGAAGTGCCTATATTCATTCGAGTATCAACTGGCGTCAACCAATTGTCAAACTCCAAGTATTAGGAGAGTGAACGCTAAAAATATTGCTTGGTGCATAGCCCGGAAAAATGCAGTCCAGTCTTTGGTCCCAACTTATGCCTTTTGGTTATCGGCACATATGGTAGCGAACTATATGGCATGGAGCCTAAAGATTCCAGACAAGTTGGTTGACGCGTAAATTCATCTGGCACTTAATCAGTCTACACGCCAAGGATGCTCCATTTCAGTTGAACTGAACAAAAAATTTGGGTGGTTCATTTTCTCAACCGCCTCCTTTCTCGCCTACAATGTAGAATTTTGGCGAGATACAGGACCAAGATGAGCCAGTAAACTAGTTGGATGAAAGTAGTGGCCAAGTTGCTCAAACCTCCCTCGGCACGAGGCCACTATTTGAGGATAAACCTACAAGCAAAGTTCAGATTGTCTGTGCTGCCTCTTATGTACTCGAAAGTTTACTCGTACAAGAACTAATTTTAAGAAGAAGTACCTCCGATTGAACACCATTTACCAGTTTGTACCCTAGGTAATTAAAGTTCATCCATGGATCATATTGGTTGTGATCTCAATCATTTGGATGCATAAACATACTGAACATGTGTATATCTGAATCTTTTTGTGAATTATGTATGAATATTGTCGTGTGATCTATCAATCATTTGGATGCATAGATATGCTGAGCTTGTGCATATATGAATCTTTTGAGTTGTTGATAGTGAATGTTGGCTATGAATATGAACGTGTCCTGTGAACCTGAGTTTGATATGAATGTTTACCTTTTCTGTTGTATTTGTGTGTGAACTTATTAGTATGCCTACTGTGGGGTATAAAACGCAGGTCTCTTATAAAAGTAACGATGTGTCCAATTTATGTTTTCCCTTCTAACCACATTATATATACTAGCAAAAGGGCCCATGCGTTGCAACGACAAAAAAATATGGCACACACTTACGTTCTATTATTCTTTACCGGGTCTGTCATTACGTGTGCTCCGGTGTAATAACATCATAAATTACCAAACTGCCTTAGGAGTTTTTGTCTCAGGCACCATAGTGAGAATGATTGACAATATGAGCATCACCAGCCTGAAGAAAGTTGTTGCTATTATGACCGGCATGGCCAAGAGGATATATGATGCGCACTGACATTAAACAACAACATTTCTCATGGTTTCTGTTTTTTTCCTGAACCAGTTCTATATTTGATTATTTGGCACAAAAAAGTTGTAATTCTTTCACTCCAACTACGGCCAACATGGCTCGTCATTCTTCCAAAAGATGTCCCTTATGATATTTTTTTCAGAAAAAAGGAGTGCATTATCTCCTTGCTGTTGTCTAACTGAAGGAAACAGAATGTGAAAATTTAAGTGTATATAGACTGACCCACTCGGACTGCATACAAAAATATTTTTATCCAAGTCGTCAGTGCCAACACTGTACCTCCAATGTCCATATGCATCTACACGGCTAGGTCTAATCTTAAGCAAGAATGAAACTACCAAGCAAACTGATATAACAGCATGTAGCCGACCCCGGGCAGCAGGTGGTGAGGGATCATCAGCAGAGAAACACGAAGTCGGCTGGCGACCGCCGAGCATGGGCAGGCCCATCTCGCTCTCGTGGCTGCCGTGGTGGCTCCCGGGCCTCTCCGTGGCTCCTCCGCTCCGAGTCCACAGCCCGACCTCGGCATTCCGCCTCCATCCTCCTCCGCCCTCTGTCCTGCGTGCTCCTCCACACCTCCATGTCCAAGCCGACGGATCCGACCTTCCCCTTGCTAGATCCGGTCCACCACGAGCCTCAAGCCACCCTGCCGCCGCGCTCGTGTCCATGTCGTGCGTGGTGTAGAGGTGGCCAGCGTGTGGAACAGGCTGCGTCGCAGGCATCTGCGCGCTGCGCCTCCGCTTCCTCACCCCGGCGAGCGCCGGACTGAACAGCTTCACGCCGGACTGCCGCTTTGTTGTACAATTTCCCTTCGTTCTCATTCTGTGTTTGTTTATTCAAGAGGCTCGTTGTTGATATGCAATTTTCCTAGGTATATAAACTGGTAGACTTTCATGTAAGCAATCGAGGTGGGATTACTCCTAGTACATGTGTGAAAATCAGGTAAGGTACAGATACAGAAGCGTGCATGCAGGCCAAAACATGCGTGCAGGCCCAATAAGAGAATGTGGATGTGGACCAATTGGATGGACAGAGTTTTTAGTACCGCCTCGCAGCAATTGGACGGACTGTCGATCAAAACTAACGGAAAAAAACTGAAAGCGTAAATTCACGGAAAGAAGCGTATTGTGATGGTGAACCCAAAGAGTCAATCCATGCTTTATTATTAGGGAAAGATTTATATTATTACTATTATCGTATATTTTATAGAGACTTATATATACATTATAAAAACATCCCACGTGTTATTAACTTATAAAAGTAAATGTTTAACGGAAGTTGGCAAGGAAAATCCTGGTTGTTTTTGACTCACAGGCAAGGATAATCCTGGTGATTGCGTACAAAAGCTTGCAAAGATTTTAAGGACCAATTTAATAATAACGCGCTCATTTTTATTTTGAGCAATAACTCGCTAATTTCTTAATTATATATATATATAATGTGCCTCTCCGGTTTAGTCTTTGATATTAATTGCTCCTTCTAACATAACATTATATATATAACGAGCCCACCTAATACGTGTATTTCAAGGAAGTGCAAATGGGCTGGGATTTCTTAGAAAATATAAATGGGCCTGATTGACGCAAAATTATTTGTTCACCCAGCCCAACAAATGGACTGTACATTCTAGAAAACATGGGTTAAATATATGCCACATTTTTGCAGGCTGACATGTGGGCCAATAGGTCGAAGCCTACGCAGGGCATTGTCAACTTGGTCAACAAATGATTGTGTCATCCACAGCCATTGGATTTATATCCAATGGCCGGCATGCACCTTCAATCTCTCGTCTTCTTCCTCCAGCGTCACCGGAACCGCCTGGTTCGGCCTCCGGCGGCTAGCGGCTCTGCTTAGCACGCATCGCTGCGAAGCGCTACCCCACCGCTGGCCAGGCTATCCCTCCACCCCTCGACACCTCCTATTATTCTCCACAGACTACAGCCCCATGCCGCAACAGAACCAGTTATAACCCTTCTCCTCCTCTCAATCTGCAACTCCACTGCCGTGTTTTCCCATCTCCGAGTCATTCCCGTCCGGGGCCTCGCCGTCGTCCACCGCCATGCTGCATTCGGTGCGGCGTGGTCAACAAACAAGAGTCATCGGAAGAGGACTTTACGTGGAGAGCCTGACGGCTGGGACCCACGAGGTCCATGGTCGCACACAAGGAAAGTTCCTCCTTATTAAGCTGAAAAAAATGTTTCCTCCACCTGACAGCTGGGACCCACCGGCTGTATCTTCGCACGGAAGGAAGTGCCTCCTTGTTTTGTGAAAACAATTAGTCATCCCGTTGACAGCTGGGACCCGTCAGATTTGGTGACTGACTTTTGGGCCTACTAAGCGAATGTGTATGCATGGCTTTGTCAACTTAATCAACAAATGATTCTAGCAGCTGAACTGTTGGATGTTAATCTAACAGCTGTGCTCCTTCTTCAACCTCTATTCTTGCTCCTGTCTCCCGTGGGTGGCACCGCGGCTGTGCTGCTGCGCACCCGAACCAGTGAAGTTTCCCACTCATCTCCATCTACGACTCCACTGCCCCGTCTTCCCCATCTCCGGGTCATTCCAGTCTGGGTGCGCTCGGCACGGTGTGGTCAACATGGTCAACAACCGAGAGTCATCGGAAGATGACTGTACGTGAGAGGCTGATAGTGGGGACGCACCACGCCCATGGACGCATGCATGCAACGGAACGCGGCGAGGTCAACGTGGTCAAGGAATGACTTCCATCAGAAGTATATTGTACGTGGAGAGTCTCAGCTGGGTCCACGGCCGCAGCAAGTAAGTGCCTCCTTATTACGCGGAAAATAATGATTCCTCCAACTGACAGCAGGGACCCACTGGACGGTCCACAGTATTTTGCAAAAAAACGTTTGCCCCCTGACTGCTGGGACCCACCTGACGGGCCACCGTATTTCGCGAAAAAACATTCCCCCCGCTATCAACTCGGACCCACCAGAAGTGCCTCCTTATTACGCACAAAAAATGAATACTCCCCCGGCTAGCTGGGACCCACCTTGGTGGGAGGCTGACTTGTGGGCCTACTAAGTTGATAGGGATGAAGGGCTTTGTCAACTTAGTCAATATGAACGATTCTAGCTCTAGTGACCGTACGATGTCCATCCAACGACTGTAGTGCTTCTTCAACCTCTGGTCTTCTTGCTCCAGCCGCCCAAAGCAGCGCCGGTCGTGCCGCATGCTCCTGCCTCCCATGGCCGGCTGTGCTGCCGCGGAGGCCTCACCGCCCCCTACTATTCCCACTGCTGGCCAGGCCCTGCGGCGACGGCAGCCTCACACCGCAGCCGAATCAGTGAACCCTCGTACTCCTCTCTGCGTGGGCTTCCACTGCCGCGTCTTCCCCGGCTCCGCGTTGTCCCCTTCCTAGGCCTCACCGTCGTCCACCGCCGTGGTGCTCTCCGCGCGGCGTGGTCAACGTGGTAAAGGAATGACTTCCATCGGAAGAGTACTGTACATGGAGAGGCTAACAGCTCCACGGCCACAGCCCAGTTTTTTTGTGATTTGCCAAGTAAGTCGCTTTGTCAGGCCTGTTGGGCTGCAAATCTTTCAACACGAGGAGAGCTTTCATTCGGCTGGCCGAGAAAATGGCCCATCAGTAATGAGAAATGGGCTGTACATTTTTAAAACACATCAAACCGGCAATTAGTTTCAAATATCTTTTTTCATTTTGAGATTTTAAATTACTTTACTTTTTATGCGTGGAGAACTTGTTGGATTTTATATTGATATACATTTATTTTTAAAATCAGTTTGAATGTGAGTCGAAATTTCAGGATTAAAAACAGTTCGGACCGCACCGAAATATGCAAAATTTCATGTAATTTTTTAACCGTGGCCACAATATGGGCTCTAATACTAACAAAAAGAATATGGGCTCCAAAAAAACCTTAAGAATTAGCAAATGGGCTGTAAATTATTAGAAATAATGGTAGGTGGGATGTATGTTGTTTTCCACAAATTTGAGGCTTTCCTAAAAAAAGGTTGACGCATAAGCAGTGATTGTTGGACGTCCACCGAACGGTCGTCGTGCTTCTTCAATCTCTGCTCTTCCTGCTCCAGCCGCTCAAACAAGCGCCGACGAGACTGCCTGCTCCCTCCTCCCCGCGGCCGGCTGTGCTGCCGCGCAGGCCTCACCGCCCCACCCTACTCCCATCGCTGCCTAGCCATCCCTCTACTCACCCACACCTGCTGTTATTCTCCGGCGACGGCAGACGAACCAGTAAACCCTCGTACAATCGTACTCCCCTCCGTGTGGGAAACAACTGCCGAGTCTTCTCTGCCTCCGTGCCGTTCCCTTCCTAGGCCTCACCGTCGTCCACCGCCCTGGTGCTCTCGGCGCGGCCTGGTCAACGTGGTCAACGACCGACACCCCCTGTTATTCTGCGGCGACGGCAGCCTCACACCATAGTGAACCAGTGAACTCTCGTGCTCCTCTACGCGTGGGCATTCACTGCCGCGTCTTCCCCGACTCCGCGTCGTCCCCTTCCTAGGCCTCACCATTGTCCACCACCCTGGTGCTCTCGACGCGGCGTGGTCAACGTGGTCAAGGAACGGCTTCCATTAGACGTGGACTATACGAGGAGAGGCTGACAGCTGGGTCCATGGCCGTAGCAAGGAAGTGCCTCCTTATTACGTGCAAAATAATTATTCCTCCACCTGACAGTGGGGACCCACCAGACGGGCCACCGTATTTCGCGAAAAAAACGTTTGCCCCTAACTACTGGGACCCACCAGCTACATCTTCGCACGCAAGGAAGTGCGTCCGGGCAAAAAAACGATTCGTCCCCCTGACTGCTGGGACCCACCAGCTACATCTTCGCAGGCAAGGAAGTGCCTGACAGTCGGGACCCACCTGGTCAAAGCGTACGTAGCGTTGTCATTCTGGTCGCGAACATATATGTATATATATACCGGTGGATGTAGAGGCGTGCACGTGTCGTAGTAGAGGCGTGTACGTGTCATAGTAGAGGCGCGCATGTAGCATGTACACGTATGTACAGCGGCCAGGGTGCAAGAAAGAAAATAGGGCCACGTATGTGTACATACGGGCGGGGTCTCAAATGCCTACTCGCGCATACGTACAGCCAGGGCTCGTGTACATGGCTGGGTCGGAACGGAGAAACAGCGTCGTCGTCGTGTTCATGGGGAGGCAACGGAATGCATCGTGTTCATGGGGAGGCAACGAAATGCGTCATGTTCATCGGGAGGCAACGGAATGCGCGGGAGCCAACCGGCTGGGTCGGAACGGAATGCGTGGCCGTGTTCATCGGGAGGGCTTGGATGGAACAGACGATGGAAACGAGGCCTGGCATACCACACAACGGAGGAAACAGACCTCCTACGTTCGGAACGGGGTCCTGTTGATCGGGAGGGGTCTGGCGTACCGCAAAACGGAGGAAACGGACCTCCTACGGTTGAAATGGGGGTCCTGTTGATCGGGAGGGGTGTGGCGTACCGCAAAAAATGGACGAAACGGACCTCCTACGGTCGAAACGGGGGTCCTGTTGATCGGGAGGGGTGTGGTGTACCGCAAAACGGACGAAACGGACCTCCTACGGTCGAAACGGGGGTCATGTTCATCGGGAGGGGTGTGGCGTACCGCAAAACGGGACTCCACGGGATACTGTTCATCTCCATCGTCGACCTCCTCCAGCCTCCACGGGCTCCTGTTCATCCAGCCTCCACCGCGTGCTACTCTACCGGCTACTGTTCAACCACCCCTCCACGGGCACCCCTCCACCGTCTACTGTTCATCCAGCCCTCCACACCACGGGGTCCTGTTCAACCACCCCTCCACGGGCACCCCTCCACCGTCTACTATTCATCCAGCCCTCCACCACACCACGGGGTCCTGTTCATCCAGAGGCAATGCCACCGCTCACTGTTCATCCTAACCCCCCCCCCCCCCCCGCAATGCTCACTGTTCATCCCAGAGGCAGCATCGATCGGCTTCAGTTAGCAACAGTAGCGAAGGAATCGCTCGATCGGGTTCAGTTAACAGTCATCGATCGATCGCTCGGGTTCAGTAACTCATAGCCTACAGTGCAATCGCTCCGGTTCAGTTAGAGCCCAACGCCTCGCTCGGGTTCAGTTAGAGCCAATGCCTTGCACACATGCGCGTACGTGTACAAGAGAAACGCGCATCGCTCGGCCCTGACCTCCCACCGTAACCGGGAACTCCCCGAAATTTTCCTCCCCCTCGCTTCTACCACGGTTTTTTCCGTCATGGGCGGCCCAAAGAATGTCATGCAGCTGCATCTCCGGCCCGCCCAGGACGAAAAGCCCATTTTCTGTCATGATTTTTTGTCATAGAAGTAGGAGCCCACCACATCTATGATGATACCGGGTTTTGTCACAATTATCGTCATAGAAGTGTCATATGTATGACAGAATTTTTTTTCATTCGGCCCAAAATGTCACGCATGTGTCTTTTTTTTGTAGTGGCTCTTACTTAAACTCTGTTGAATAAGTTGAACTACAATTGCTTGGTGACTAAGAACATAGGTTGTTGGGTTTCAAGAGAATTCATTGTTTGAACCTTAACATGTGAATTGGTTGCCACTATAACATGAGAAGTTTCATAAGAAAGAATTGTTGTTATGATGCTAGGAAAAGTGATTGAAATTATCATTGATCAAACTTGTGCACTTTGCTAGCATTCACACTTCATAAATTATTTCTTTTATCATTTAACTACTCGAGGACGAGTAGGAATTAAGCTTGGGGATGCTGATACGTCTCCAACGTATCTATAATTTATGAAGTATTCGTGCCAATATATTATCATTCTTGGATGTTTTACAATCATTTTATAGAAACTTTACATCATTTTTTGGGACTAACCTATAGACCCAGTGCCCAGTGCCAGTTGCTATTTTTTGCTTGTTTTTTACATCACAGAAAATCAATATTAAATGGAGTCCAAACACCGCGAAACTTTTTGTGGATTTTTTATGGGCCAGAAGACTCCCGATGGGGGCAGAGCAACACCTAGGGGTGCCTCGAGGGGGGCACAACTCACTAGGGCGCGCCAGCCCCGCCCCCCCCCCCCCCCCCCTGGCGCGCCCAGGTGGGTTGCCCACCTCGGTGGCCTCCAGCACCCCTTCTTTGCACTATAAATTCCCAAATATTCTGAAACCCTTTGGGGTTAACCTATATCAGAAGTTCTGCCTCTACAGGGCTCCGTAGCCACCGAAAACCAATCTAGACCCGTTCCAGCACCCTGCCGGAGGGGGGAATCATCTCCGGTGGCCATCTTCATCATCCCAACGGCAACCACGATGAGGAGGGAGTAGTCTGCTACCTCTTGAGCACTGCGTTGGTTTTCCCTTGAAGAGGAAAGGGTGATGCAGCAAAGTAGCGTAAGTAATTCCCTTAGTTTTTGAGAACCAAGGTATCAATCTAGTAGGAGGCCACACGCAAGTCCCTCGTACCTACACAAACAAATAAGAACCTCGCAACCAACGCGATAAAGGGGTTGTCAATCCCTTCACGGTCACTTACGAGAGTGAGATCTGATAGAGATAATAATAATAATAATAATAATAATAATAATAATAATAATAATATTTTTGGTGTTTTTATGATATAGATTGAAAGTAAAGATTGCAAAGTAAAATAGATTGGAAACTTATATGATGGAAAATAGACCCGGGGGCCATAGGTTTCACTAGTGGCTTCTCTCAAGATAGCATAAGTATTACGGTGGGTGAACAAATTACTGTCAAGCAATTGATAGAAAAGCGAATAATTATGAGAATATCTAGGCATGATAATGTATATAGGCATCACGTCTGCGACAAGTAGACCGACTCCTGCCTGCATCTACTACTATTACTCCACACATCGACCGCTATCCAGCATGCATCTAGAGTATTAAGTTCATAAGAACAGAGTAACGCATTAGGTAAGATGACATGATGTAGAGGGATATACTCAAGCAATATGATATAAACCACATCTTTTTATCCTCGATGGCAACAATACAATACGTGTCGTTTCCCTTCTGTCACTAGGATCGAGCACCGCAAGATTGAACCCAAAGCTAAGCACTTCTCCCATTGCAAGAAAGATCAATCTACTAGGCCAAACCAAACTGATAATTCGAAGAGACTTGCAAAGATAACCAATCATGCATAAAATATTTCAGAAAGAATCGAATATTGTTCATAGATAGACTTGATCATAAACCCACAATTCATCGGATCTCGACAAACACACCGCAAAAAGAGTTACATCGAATAGATCTCCAAGAAGATCGAGGAGAAATTTGTAGTGAGATTCAAATAGAGAGAAGAAGCCATTTAGCTAATAACTATGGACCCGAAGGTCTGAAGTAAACTACTCACACATCATCGGAGGGGCCATGGAGTTGATGTAGAGGCCCTCCGTGATCAATGCCCTCTCCGGCGGAGCTCCGGAAAAGGCCCCAAGATGGGATCTCTTGGGTACAAAAGATTGCGGTGGTGGAAATAGGGTTTCGTGGTGCTCCTGGATGTTTTCGGGGTATGTGAACATATATAGGAGGAAGAAGTAGGTCGGTTGAGCCATGAGGGGGAGGGCGTGCCCAGGGGGTAGGCGCGCCCCCTGCCTTATGGACACCTTGTTTGTTTCTTCAGGTCCACTCCAAGTCCTCTGGATCACATTTGTTCCAAAAATCACGCTCCCGAAGATTTCATTCTATTTGGACTCCATTTGATATTCCTTTTCTGCGAAACATAGAAATAGGCAAAAAAAACAGCAATTTGCACTGGGCCTTGGGTTAATAGGTTAATCCCAAAAATAATATAAAAGTGTAAAATAAAGCCATTTAACATCCAAAACATATAATATAATAGCATGAAACAATCAAAAAGTATAGATACGTTGGAGACGTATCAAGCATCCCCAAGCTTAATTCCTGCTCGTCCTCGAGTAGGTAAATGATAAAAACAGAATTTTTTATCTGGAATGCTTTCTAGCATGTTCTTCAATGTATTTTTCTCTATTGTGGCATGAATGTTCAGATCCGAAAGATTCAAGATATTGTTGACATAGCCAAAGAAGACTTATCCCTACAAAATCATGTAGTTTGGCCATGCTTCATTTTCTTCACACAAAATGCTCTCATCATGCACAACCCCGATCACAAGCCGAGCAATTGTTTCATACTTAGCCTTTTCAAACTCTTTCAACTTTTATGCAATATATGAGCGCGAGCCATGGACATAGCACTATGGGTGGAATAGAATATGATGATTGAGGTTGTGTGAGAAGACAAAAAGGGATAAAGTCTCACATTGACGCGGCTAATCAATGGACTATGGAGATGCCCACCGATTGATGTCAATGCAAGGAGTAGGGATTGCCATGCAACGGATGCACTAGAGCTATAAATATATGAAAGCTCATCAAAGAAACTAAGTGGGTGTGCATCCAACTTGCTTGCTCATGAAGACCTAGGGCATTTGAGGAAGCCCATCATTAGAATATACAAGCCAAGTTCTATAATGAAAATTTCCCACTAGTATATGAAAGTGACAAAATAAGAGACTCTCTATCATGAAGATCATGGTGCTAGTTTGAAGCACAATTGTGGAAAAAGGATAGTAACATTGTCCCTTCTCTCTTTTTCTCTTTTTTTTGTTTGAGCCTTTTTTATGGCATCTTTTTATTATTATTATTATTATTATTATTATTATCGTCCGGAGTCTCATCCCGACTTGTGGGGAAATCATAGTCTCCATCATCCTTTCCTCACATGGGACAATGCTCTAATGATGATCATCACACTTTTATTTACTTACAACTCAAGAATTACAACTCGATACTTAGAACAAAATATGACTCTATGTGAATGCCTCTGGCAGCATACCGGGATTGCGATGAATCAAGAGTGACATGTATGAAAAATTAAGCATGGTGGCTTTGCCACAAATATGATGTCAATTACATGATCATGCAAAGCAATATGACAATGATGCGTGTCATAATAAATGGAACGATGGAAAGTTGCATGGCAATATATCTTGGAATGGCTATGGAAATGCCATAATAGGTAGGTATGGTGGCTGTTTTAAGGAAGATATAAGGAGGCTTGTGTGTGATAGAGCGTATCATATCACGGGGTTTGGATGCACCGGTGAAGTTTGCACCAACTCTCAAGGTGAGAAAGGGCAATGCACGGTACCGAAGAGGCTAGCAATGATGGAAGGGTGAGAGTGCATATAATCCATGGACTCAACATTATTCATAAAGAACTCACATGCTTATTGCAAAAATCTACAAGTCATCAAAACCAAGCACTACGCGCATGCTCCTAGGGGGATAGATTGGTAGGAAAAGACCATCGCTCGTCCCTGACCGCCACTCATAAGGAAAGCAATCAAAGAACACCCCATGCTTCAAATGTTTCACACAACGTTAACCATACGTGCATGCTATGGGACTTGCCAACTTCAACACAAGTATTCATCAATTTCACAATTACTCAACTAGCACACCTCTAATATTACCACCTTTATATCTCAAAACAACTATCAAGCATCCAACTTCTCTTAGCATTTAAAATTTGTAACCAAAGTAAATTACCATGTTGTTCTAAAGGACTCTCAAAATGATATAAGTGAATCATGAGAGATCAATTATTTCTATAAAATAGAACCACTGACGTGCTCTAAAAGATATAAGGGAAGCACTAGAGCAAAAATTATCCAACTCAAAAGATATAAGTGAAGCACATAGAGTATTCTAATAAATTCCAATTCATGTGTGTCTCTCCCAAAAGATGTGTACAGCAAGGATGATTGTGTTAAACTAAAAGGCAAAGACTCAAATCATACAAGACGCTCCAAGCAAAACACATATCATGTGGCGAATAAAAATATAGTTCCAAGTAAAGTTACCGATGGACGAAGACGAAAGAGGGGATGCCTTTCGGGGCATCCCCAAGCTTAGGCTTTTGGTTGTCCTTGGATTTTACCTTGGGGTGCCTTGGGAATCCCAAAGCTTAGGCTCTTGCCACTCCTTGTTCCATAATCCATCAAATCTTTACCCAAAACTTGTAAACTTCACAACACAAAACTTAAAAGAAAATCTCGTGTCCGTTAGTAAAAGAAAACAAACCACCACTTCAAGGTACTGTAATGAAGTCATTATTTATTTATATTGGTGTTAAACCTAATGTATTAAATTTTTATATGGTTCATAAACTCTATTACTATCCATAGATTCATCAAAATAAGCAAACAACACACGAAAAATAGAATCTGTCGAAAACAGAACAGTATGTAGTAATCTATAGGTTTCGAATACTTTTGGAACCCCAAAAATTCTAAAATAAATTGCTGCACGTGAGGTATTTATCTATTAATCATCTGCAAAAAGAATTAACTAAATAGCACTCTCCAGTAAAAAAAATGGCAGCAAATCTCGTGAGCGCTAAAGTTTCTGTTTTTTTACAGCAAGATCGCAAAGACTTTCCCCAAGTCTTTCCAAAGGTTCTACTTGGCACAAACACTAATTAAAAACATAAAACCACATCTAAGCAGAGGCTAGATGAATTATTTATTACTAAACAGAATCAAAAGGCAAGAAACAAAAATAAAATTGGGTTGCCTCCCAACAAGCACTATCGTTTAACGCCCCTAGCTAGGCATAAAAGCAAGGACACATCTAGGTATTGCCATCTTTGGTATGCAATCCATAAGTGGCTTGCATAATAGATTCATAAGGTAATTTAATTTTCTTTCTAGGAAACTGTTCCATGCCCTTCCTTAACGGAAATTGGAATCTAATATTCCCTTCCTTCATATCAATAATTGCACCAATAGTTCTAAGGAAAGGTCTACTAAGAATAATAGGACATGTAGGATTGCAATCTATTTCAAGGACAATGAAATCTACGGGCACATAATTCCTATTTGCAACAATAATAACATCATTAATTCTTCCCATAGGTTTCTTAACGGTGGAATCCGCAAGATGCAAGTTTAAAGAACAATCATCAAATTCATGGAAACCTAGCAAATCACACAAAGTTTTAGGAATCGTGGAAACACTGGCACACAAATCACATAAAGCAAAGCATTCATGATCTTTGATCTTAATTTTAATAGTAGGTTTCCACTCATCATGAAGTTTTCTAGGGATAGAAACTTCCAATTCAAGATTTTCTTCATAAGATTGCATTAAAGCATCAAGGTTATGTTTAGTAAAAGCTTTATTTTGACCATAAGCATGCGGAGAATTTAGCACGGATTGCAACAAGGAAGTACAATCTATCAAAGAGCAATTATCATAATTAAATTCCTTGATATCCAAGATAGTGGGCTCATTGCTATGTAAAGTTTTAACCTCTTCCATCCCACTTTTATCAATTTTTGCATCAAGATCTAAAAACTCCGAATCATTGGGACGCCTTCTAACTAAAGTTGACTCATCTCCAGTCCCATCATTATCAAGATTCATATTGCAAAATAAATATTTAATAGGGGACACATCAATAACTTTTAGATCTTCATCTTTATTTTCGTGGAAACTAGAAGAATACGCTTTCACAAAGCAATCTTTTTTAGCACGCATCCTAGCCGTTCTTACTTTGCACTCATCAATGGAAATTCTAATAGCTTTGATAGACTCATTGATATCATGCTTAGGTGCAATAGATCTAAGTTTCAAAGAATCAACATCAACAGAAATTCTATCCACGTTCCTAGCCAACTCATCAATCTTAGACATTTTTTCTTCAATGAAAGCATCGAAACTCTTTTGCGAACTAATAAATTCTTTAATATTAGATTCAAAATCATAGGGCATCTTATTATAATTTCCATAGGAATTGTTGTAGGAATTACCATAATTATTAGAGGAAATACAAGGAAACGGCATAGGATTAAAATTACCTCTATATGCGTTATTACCAAAATTGTTCCTACTAATAAAATTCACATCCATAGACTCATTATTATTCTCAATCAAAGTAGACAAAGGCATATCATTAGGATCGGAAGAAACACTTTTATTAGCAAACAATTTCATAAGTTCATCCATCTTTCCACTCAAAACATTGATTTCTTCTATAGCATGCACCTTTTTATTAGTAGATCTTTCAGTATGCCATTGAGAATAATTAACCATAATATTATCTAGGAGTTTAGTAGCTTCTCTAAGGTGATTTCCATAAAAGTGCCTCCCGCGGCCGAATCTAAAAGATTTCTAGAAGCAAAGTTCAATCCGACATAAATTTTTTGTATAATCATCCAAAGATTCAAACCATGCGTAGGGCAATTACGTATCATTAATTTTCATCCTCTCCCAAGCTTGTGCAACATGTTCATGATCAAGTTGCTTAAAATTCATAATATCGTTTCTAAGAGTGATGATCTTAGCGGGAGGAAAATACTTAGATATAAAAGCATCTTTGCACTTATTCCATGAATCGATACTATTTTTAGGCAAAGACGAAAACCAAGTTTTAGCACGATCTCTAAGGGAAAACGGGAATAGATTCAGTTTAACAATATCATTATCGACATGTTTCTTATTTTGCATATCACACAAATCAACAAAGTTGTTTAGATGGGTAGCGGCATCTTCACTAGGAAGGCTGGAAAACGGATCTTTCATGACAAGATTCAGCAAGGCAGCATTAATTTCACAAGATTCAGCATCAGTAAGAGGAGCAATCTGAGTGCTAATAAAATCATTATTGTTGGTATTGGAAAAATCACACAAATTTAGTATTATCTTGAGCCATCGTGACGAGCAAGCAATCCAACACACAAGCAAAGAAGAAACAAGCAAAAAGAGACGAACTAGAAAAGAGAAGAGGAACGGAAAAAAGAGGGCGAATAAAACGGCAAGGTCAGGAAAATGAGAGGCAAATGGAAAATAATGTAATGCGAGGGATAAGAGTTTGTGATGGGTACTTGGTATGTCTTGACTTGTGCGTAGACTCCCCGGCAATGGCACCAGAAATCCTTCTTGCTACCTCTTGAGCATTGTGTTAGTTTTCCCTTGAAGAGGCAAGGGTGATGCAGCAAAGTAGCGTAAGTATTTCCCTCAGTTTTTGAGAACCAAGGTATCAATCCAGTAGGAGGCCACACGCAAGTCCCTCGTACCTACACAAACAAATAAGAACCTCACAAGAAACGCGAGAAAGGGGTTGTCAATCCCTTCATGGTCACTTACGAGAGTGAGATCTGATAGAGATAATAATAATAAGATAAATATTTTTGGTATTTTTATGATATAGATTGAAAGTAAAGATTGCAAAGTAAAAGAGATTGGAAACTTATATGATGGAAAATAGACCCCGGGGCCATAGGTTTCACTAGTGGCCTCTCCCAAGATAGCATAAGTATTACAACGGGTGGAAAAATTACTGTCGAGCAATTGATAGAAAAGCGAATAATTATGAGAATATCTAGGCATGATCATGTATATAGGCATCACGTCCACGACAATTAGACCGACTCCTGCCTGCATCTACTACTATTACTCCACACATCGACCGCTATCCAGCATGCACCTAGAGTATTAAGTTCATAAGAATAGAGTAATGCCTTAAGCAAGATGACATGATGTAGAGGGATAAACTCAAGCAATATGATATAAACCCCATCTTTTTATCCTCGATCGCAACAATACAATACGTGTTGTTTCCCTTTCTATCACTGGGATCGAGCACCGCAAGATTGAACCCAAAGCTAAGCACTTCTCCCATTGCAAGAAAGATCAATCTAGTAGGCCAAACCAAACTGATAATTTGAAGAGACTTGCAAAGATAACCAATCATGCATAAAAGATTTCAGAGAAGAATCGAATATTGTTCATAGATAGACTTGATCATAAACCCACAATTCATCGGATCTCGACAAACACACCGCAAAAAGAGTTACATCGAATAGATATCCAAGAAGATCGAGGAGAACTTTGTATTGAGATTCAAAGAGAGAGAAGAAGCCATCTAGCTGTTGGGGAACGTAGTAATTTCAAAAAAATTCCTACACACATGCAAGATCATGGTGATGCATAGCAACGAGAGGGGAGAGTGTGTCCATGTACCCTTGTAGATTGAAAGCGGGAGCGTTAGCACAACGCGGTTGATGTAGTCGTACGTCTTCACGATCCGACCGATCAAGTACCGAACGTACGGCACCTCTGAGTTCTGCACACGTTCAACTCAATGATGTCCCTCGAACTCCGATCCAGACGAGCTTTGAGGGAGAGTTCCATCAGCACGACGGCGTGGTGACGATGTTGATGTTCTACCATCGCAGGGCTTCGCCTAAGCACCGCTACGATATTATCGATGTGGACTATGGTGGAGAGGGGCACCGCACACGGCTAAAAGATCCAAGAGATCAATTGTTGTGTCTCCAAGGGGTGCCTCCCTCCCCGTATATAAAGGAGTGGAGGAGGAGGAGGGGGCCGGCCACCCTAGGTGCGCCCCATGAGGAGTCCTACTCCCACCGGGAGTAGGACTCCCCCTTTTCAATGTGGGAGTAGGAGAAGAGAGGGAAGGAGAGAGAGGGGGAAGGAAAAGGGGGGCACCACGCACCCTCCTTGTCCAATTCGGACTGGGGGGGAGGGGGCGAGCGGCCGCCCTTGGCCGCCCCTCCTCTTCTCCATTAGGGCCCAATGGGCCCATTAGTCTCCCCGGGGGGTTCCGGTAACCCCCCCCCCCCCCCGGTACTGCGGTATATGCCCGAAACTCCCCGAAACCATTCCGGTGTCCGAACATAGTCGTCCAATATATCGATCTTTACATCTCGACCATTTCAAGACTCCTCGTCATGTCCGTGATCACATCCGGGACTCTGAACTACCTTCGGTACATCAAAAACCATAAAGTCATAATATAACTATCATCGAACTTTAAGCGTGCGGACCCTACTGGTTCGAGAACTATGTAAACATGACCAAGACACGTCTCTGGTCAATAACCAATAGGGGAACCTGGATGCTCATATTGGCTCCTACATATTCTAGGAAGATCTTTATCGGTCAAACCGCATAACAACATACGTTGTTCCCTTTGTCATCGGTATGTTACTTGCCCGAGATTCGATCGTCGGTATCTCAATACCTCTTTCAATCTCGTTACCGGCAAGTCTCTTTACTTGTTCTGTAACACATCATCATGCAACTAACTCATTAGTTGCAATGCTTGCAAGGCTTAAGTGTTGTGTATTACCGAGTGGGCCCGGAGATACCTCTCCGACAATCGGAGTGATAAATCCTAATCTCAAAATACGCCAACCCAACAAGTACCTTCGGAGACACCTGTAGAGCACCTTTATAATCACCCGGTTACGTTGTGACGTTTGGTAGCACACAAAGTGTTCCTCCGGTAAACGAGAGTTGCATAATCTCATAGTCATAGGAACATGTATAAGTCATGAAGAAAGCAATAGCAACAAACTAAACGATCAAGTGCTAAGCTAACGGAATGGGTCAAGTCAATCACATCATTCTCCTAATGATGTGATCCCGTTAATCAAATGACAACTCTTTGTCTATGACTAGGAAACATAACCATCTTTGATCAACGAGCTAGTCAAGTAGAGGCATACTAGTGACACTCTGTTTGTCTATGTATTCACACATGTATCATGTTTCCGGTTAATACAATTCTAGCATGAATAATAAACATTTATCATGATATAAGGAAATAAATAATAACTTTATTATTGCCTCTAGGTCATATTTCCTTCAGTCTCCCACTTGCACTAGAGTCAATAATCTAGATTTGACAGTAATGACTCTAACACCCATGGAGCCTTGGTGCTGATCATGTTTTGCTCGTGGAAGAGGCTTGGTCAACGGGTCTGCAACATTCAGATCCGTATGTATCTTGCAAATCTCTATGTCTCCCACCTAGACTTGATCCCGAATGGAGTTGAAGCGTCTCTTGATGTGCTTGGTTCTCTTGTGAAATCTGAATTCCTTTGCTAAAGCAATTGCACCGGTATTGTCAAAAAAGATTTTCATTGGATCCGATGCACTTGCTATGACACCTAGATCGGATATGAACTCCTTGATCCGGACTCCTTCATTTGTTGCTTCCGAAGCAGCTATGTACTCTGCTTCACATGCAGATCCTGCTATGACGCTTTGTTTAGAACTGCACCAACTGACAGCTCCACCGTTTCAGAAAAACACGTACCCGGTTTGCGATTTAGAATCGTCCGGATCAGTGTTAAAGCTTGCATCGACGTAACCAATTACGGCGAGCTCTTTGTCACCTCCATAAACGAGAAACATATCCTTCGTCCTTTTTAGGTATTTCAGGATGTTTTTGACCGCTGTCTAGTGATCCACTCCTGGATTACTTTGGTACCTCCCTCCTAAACAAATAGCAAGGCACACATCAGGTCTGGTACACAGCATTGCATACATGGTAGAGCCTATGGCTGAAGCATAGGGAACATCTTTCATTTTCTCTCTATCTTCTGCAGTGGTCGGGCATTGAGTCTTACTCAACTTCACACCTTGTAACACAGGCAAGAACCCTTTCTTTGCTTGATCCATTTTGAACTTCTTCAAAACTTTGTCAAGGTATGTGCTTTGTGAAAGTCCAATTAAGCATCTCGATCTATCTCTATAGATCTTGATGCCCAATGTATAAGCAGCTTCACCGAGGTACTTCATTGAAAAACTCTTATTCAAATATCCGTTTATGCTATCCAGAAATTCTATATCATTTCCAATCAACAATATGTCATCCACATACAATATCAGAAATGCTACAGAGCTCCCACTCACTTTCTTGTAAATACAAGCTTCTCCGAGAGGCTTGCACACTATCAAAACGTTTATTCCAACTCCGAGAGGCTTGCACCAGTCCATAAATAGATCGCTGGAGCTTGCACACTTTGTTAGCTCCCTTTGGATCGAGAAAACCTTCCGGTTGCATCATATACAACTCTTCTTCCAGAAATCCATTTAGGAATGCGGTTTTGTTGGTGTTCTGGGAACGGGGGTCCCCAGACTTGCCTGCCTGCGGCCTGCGGCGTGGCTCGGAAGAGGCCCAGCATGGCCCATCTTCATCAACACAAGACTCAAGACCCTCGCGAGGGGCCAAGCCTCGCGAGGCGGACGACACGGAGCTTCCTCAGGCACGGCCTCGTCAGGCTGGCTCGCGAGGAGGCGGAGAGATCAAGGCGGGGTACCTCGCGACTCAGGGCGCCAGGCGGGTGCCAGCGCGCGCAACGTCCTTCTTTCCTCTTCGGTGCAAAGGGGGCAAGCGTAGCCGCGGAGTACCGAGGCATCAGGCAAAGGTTGCCGTTTCGGTGCAACGAGACCAAGACCAGGAGGACTACGAGATGGAGGTCACCGTGGAGCCCAAGACGGCGTCATCACCAGAGCTTTGCGCAGGCGAAGACTGCTTTTGCCAGGGTAGTTGATACTTCCTGTCCCCTTCAAATTAGCCCGCCATTGTTGGCTCCCTTCCCGCTCAATATTTGGGAGGAGGACTAGGGCCTCTATAAATAGGACCAGCCGCCCACATAGCAAGGGGTTTGAACTTTGGGTTCGGTTGGCGAGTAAGAGTAAGAGAGAGAGAGAGAGAGAGAAAGAGAAGGGAGGCTGAACTCCTCCTAGCAGTTCGTCACCCCAGCCAAGAACAGACCCTCGCGAGGCTGTTCTTCCTTGTATTGTTCATCATCATTAGCCCCAGGAGGCAATCCACCAACCACACACTGGAGTAGGGTATTACACCACAACGGTGGCCCGAACCAGTATAAATCTTGTGTCCCTTGTGCAGTTCTTTGGGTAGCCTAGATCTTTGCGAGGCGGGGAGGTAGAAGGCGTAATCTCCGCGCGCACCCCAGTGTTCGAAGCTTAAGGGTCTGCCGGAACCCGAAATCCGATGCCCAAGCGCCTCCACGTGGACTTGGACCGCGTCGCCGAGCTTGTCCGCGCCGCAGGGGGCTCTCCCGTGCCGTCCGTTCCGCTGCGCCGCACCCCGCCCCACGCGGGCAACGAAGCCCCGGAGGCGTACCAGCCGCCTCCTCTCCAAGAAGACGCCATGGCTCCAAGGCGCGTGGCCCCTGGGTGGAACCCGCCACGTCAGGCGCCAGCGCAGCAAGAACGGAGCTGCCAATAGATCCCACGCCCGCAAGGGGCTGCCCGGGCGCTCCTTGCTCCAGCACGCCGCGACCTCGCTCCAGCTCCGGCACGCCAAGACCCCGCACTGCTCCTAGCAGCAGCGCGTGGGGACCCTCAAGACCAAGCTCTTCACCATCCAAGGCCTGTCGTGGCCACCGCAGGCTGCCGTGCCTACACCACCGAGCTGCGTAGCGTCGCGTGGCCCGGCAAATTCAAGCCAGACCTGCCTCCTCGTTACGATGGCATGACTGACCCTGCACAGTTCCTCCAGCTCTATGAGCTGGGCATCAAAGCTGCCAGCGGGGACGAGAAGGTCATGGCGAACTGGTTCCCCATGGCGCTCAAGGAAGGAGCTCGCACCTGGCTCCTGAATCTGGCTCCAGGCACGATCTCTTCCTAGGACCAGATGCGCACCCGCTTCATCGCCAACTTCCAAGGTACTCACGACCGGCCGCCCGCCGTGAGCGACATGCGCCGCATCAAGCAACAACCCGGAGAGACCCTGCAAAAGTACATCCAGCGCTTCAATAGCGCGCGCCTCAAGATCCCCAAGGTGTCCGAGGAGGCCATCATCGCGGCCTTCTCCGATGGCATGCGCGACGTAAAGATGAAGGAGGAGCTAGCGATGCATGAAGACCTGTGCACCTCCCTGGAGCTGTTCAACCTGGCGACCAAGTGCGCCAGGGCTAAGGAGGGACGCCTCTCCCTCCTTGAGCTGTCTGCCACAGAACCAGAGGAGAAGAAGCCCAAGACCAAGGACGTGAAGCGCAAGGGGGCTGCCGTGCTCGCAGCAGAACCAGACACCAAGCGGGGCAAAGATCTGCCTGAGTCCACCAGGGGCAGCCGGTACTGTGTGTACCACAACCTCCACACCCACAACACCAACGAATGCCAAGAACTCCGCGCCGTGCGAGAAGGAAGGATCGGCCGTCGTCCCGACCGCGCCGATCGGGGCTACGGCTGAGGAGGAGGAAGGAATGCAGGACGCTGGGAAGACCGTGGCCCGTGCCAAGGGTGGCGTGATCAGCCTTGCGAGGACCGCTGGCGAGACCTGCCTCGCGAGGGGGACTGGAGGGATCAGCCACGTGAGGATCACCCACAAGGCAACGCAGGCCTCCCCTGTCGGCGTTCTAGGAACGGGGGTCCCCAGCAAGGCGGAGCAAGGATTGGGAAGAAGGAGAAGCCAGGAGGAGTGGACTAGAAGGGCACGCGCCGTACCGTACTTATAGCCAGTGAAGGCTAACCGTCGGCCTCCACGATCATAGGTAATCATGACACGATTTGCATGCAGGGACTTGTCCACCTCGCACAGTCACCGAGGCGTAGTGGGGAAGTGGAGTCGCCCACGTCCCATCAACCGCCACGCGACGCCCAAGGCCGCAGGCTGTTAGGGCCCGCGGCGCTTCGCCCTTGCCCTTTCGCCTCTCGGCACGGCCAAGCCCATGCGCGCCTCGGGCCCGGGGGCTACTGTCGGCGTTCTGGGAACGGGGGTCCCCAGACTTGCCTGCCTGCGGCCTGCGGTGTGGCTCAAATGGGGGCCCAACATGGCCCATCTTCATCAGCACAAGACTCAAGACCCTCGCGAGGGGCCAAGCCTCGCGAGGCGGACGACACGGCGCATCCTCAGGCGCAGCCTCCTCAGGCTAGCTCGCGAGGAGACGGAGATATCAAGGCGAGGTACCTCGCGAGGTGCCCGTGACACAAGCCATGACGATCGAGGGTGCCAGGCGGGCGCCAGCGCGCGCAGCGTCCTTCTTTCCTCTTTGGTGCAAAGGGGGCAAGCGCAGCCGCGGAGTACCGAGGCATCAGGCAAAGGTTGCCATTTCAGTGCAATGAGACCAGGACCAAGCGGACTACGAGACGGAGGTCACCATGGAGCCCAGCACGGCGTCACCGCAGGGTCTTTGGCAGGCGAAGACCAACTTTAGTCAGGATAAGAGTACTTGATGTCTCCCTTCAAATTAGCCCGCCATTGTTGGCTCCCTTCCCGCTCGATATTTGGGAAGAGGACCAGGGCCCCTATAAATAGGGACGGCTACCCACGTAGCAAAGGGGTCGGTTCGGTTCGGTTCGGCGTGTGGATCCGGCTAGCAAGCAGAGAGAGTAAGTGAGAGAGACAGAGAGAGAAGGCGGCGGAACTCCTCCTAGTAGTTCATCGCCCCAGCCAAAAACAGACCCTGGCGAGGCTGTTCTTCCTTGTATTGCTCATCATCATCAGCCACAAGAGGCAATCCATCCACCACACACTGGAGTAGGGCATTACACCACAACGGTGGCCCGATCCAGTATAAATCTTGTGTCTCTCATGCAGTTCCTTTAGTAGTTCAGATCTTTGTGAGACGGGGGGTAGAAGGCGTGATTTCCGCGCGCACCCCAGTGTTCGAACCTTAAGGGTCTGCCGGAACCCGAAATCCGACATTTGGCGCGCCAGGTAGGGGTGCGCCGGAATCCGTCTTCCACCGCTCCGCCCTCCTCCGACCGTCGCATCCATGTCCGACGCTCATCGGGCCCGCGCCGAGCGCCGGGCCGCCATCGCTTCTCGCGTCGCCCAGACGGCCCCCGTCGGTGGGCGTCCTCGTCGTTCCCCGTCACCCGCCGTCAAGCCGCCACCGGCCCGGCGGGGGGCGAGCAGCAAGCGTCGTCTCAGCATCCGTCCGTGCGCCAAGACGGCCGCACCGCCACTCCATCGCTCGCACCAGCCGGTTCTTCGTCCCGCGCGCTCCGCGCACCCTTGGAGGCTCGAGCTGCGCTCCTTGCGGCAAACGAGCTCCTGTGCTACCGCCCCATCGACGACGTCTGCGAAGAGTGGCTCGACTGCGTCGCCGAGCTTGTCCGCGCTGCAGGGGGCTCTTCCGCGCCGTCCGTTCCTCTATGCCACACTCCACCCCGCGCGGGCAACGAAGCTCCAGAGGCGCACCAGCCGCCTCCCCTCCAAGAAGATGCCATGGCTCCAAGGCGCTTGGCCCCTGGGCGGAACCCGCTCCGTCAGGCGCCAGCGCAGCAAGAACGGAGCTGCCAAGAAGTCCCTCGCCCGCAAGGGGCTGCCAGGGCGTTCCCTGCTCCGGCACGCCGCGACCCTGCTCCAGCTCCGGCGCGCCAAGACCCCGCCCTGCTCCTAGCTGCAGCGCGTGGGGACCCTCAAGACCAAGCTCTCCACCAACCGAGGCCTTTCGTGGCCACCGCAGGCTGCCTTGCCTACAGCACTGAGCTACGTAGCGTCGCGTGGCCCGGCAAGTTCAAGCCCGACCTGCCTCCTCGCTACGACGGCACAACCGATCCCGCAGAGTTCCTCCAGCTCTATGAGCTGGGCATCGAGGCTGCCAGCGGGGATGAAAAGGTCATGGCGAACTGGTTCCCCATGGCGCTCAAGGAAGGAGCTCGAAACTGGCTCCTGAATCTGGCTCCAGGCACGATCTCCTCCTGGTACCAGATGCGCACCCGCTTCATCGCCAACTTCCAAGGTACTCGCGACCGGCCGCCCGCCGTGAGTGACATGCGCCGCATCAAGCAACAACCCGGAGAGACCCTGCAAAAATACATCCAGCGCTTCAACAGCGCGCGCCTCAAGATCCCCAAGGTGTCCGAAGAGGCCATCATCTCGGCCTTCTCCGACGGCGTGCGCGACGTCAAGATGAAGGAGGAGCTGGCGATGCACGAAGACCTTTGCACCTCCCTGGAGCTGTTCAACTTGGCGAACAAGTGCGCCAGGGCTGAGGAGGGACGTCTCTCCCTCCTCGAGCTGCCTGCCGCGGACCCAGAAGAGAAGAAGCCCAAGGCCAAGGACGTGAAGCGCAAGGGGGCTGCCGTACTCGCGGCAGAACCAGACACAAAGTGGGGCAAGGATCTGCCCGAACCCTCCAGAGGCAGCCGGTACTATGTGTACCATGACCTCCACACCCACAACACCAACGAATGTCAAGAACTCCGCACCGTGCGAGAAGGAAGGATCGGCCGTCACCCTGACCGTGCTGACCGGGGCTATGGCCGAGGAGGAGGAAGAAACCCAGGACGTTGGGAAGATCGTGGCCCGCGCTCGGGGTGGCGCGACCAGCCTCGCGAGGACCGTTGGCGGGACCTGCCTCGTGAGGGAGACTGGAGGGATCAGCCTCGTGAGGATCGCCCTCATGCCAATGCAGGCCTACCTCCACTGCCGCCTCAGCCAAGGAGGAACGAAGACCGCCATCAAGACGAGGGGGCTGGGGGCTTCCAAGAGCCGCGCGCAATCGCCTGCATCCTAGGCGGAGCTCAAGCCCCAGCCTCTCAACGTATCTTCAAGCAGTTTGCCCGCGAAGTGAATGCAGTTCTCCCCAAGCTCGAAGCAACACGCCCCCTCAGGTGGTCGGCGTGCGCCATCACGTTCGGCTCGGCAGACCAGCTCAAGTGCGCAGCCATGGCCGGAGTCCTCCCGATGCTCTGCTCCCCAGTCATCAGCAACGTGCTGGTCACCAAGACCCTCATCGATGGTGGGGCAGGGCTCAACGTCCTATCCGTGGAAACATTCAACAACCTCCAAGTGCCCTATGACCAACTTCAGCCAACCAAGCCTTTCTCCGGGATCACCGACGGTTCCACAGTCCTGATCGGGCAGGTCCGCCTCCCTGTCACCTTCGGGGCTCGAAGCAACTACCGCAGCGAACTCATCGACTTCGACGTTGCCCACATCCGCCTGTCGTACAACGCCATCCTTGGGTACCCAGCGCTGGCCAAGTTCATGGCCGTGACTCACCACGGCTACAACATCCTCAAGATGCCAGGAAGTGGCGGAGTCATCACGGTGCCCTGTGAAGAGAAGGATGTAGTGTGTTCCCTGTGGAGAGCCTATCAGGCCTCGTCGCTAGAAGACCCAGATCGCGGAAGCAGGAGGCTTCCTGAGACCACCCCCAAGAAGAAGAAGACGTCGTTAGGCTCAGCCCCTCAGGAGACAGGCCCTTCAGGGCCCGTCTCTGCCCAGGGGGACCCTCCTTCCATCGCATAGGGAAGCGCGCTCGGCGCCCTCCTCAGGCAGGGCTTGGGGGCTCTCACCTGGAGGGCCACCGACCTAGCCAGGGTCATGAGGGAGGCGCTTGGGCACCATGTGGAGGCGTGCTTCGAAGCACGTTTCCCCCGAGAAGGAGCCGTGCAAGGAAGGTCAGACCAGCAGGAGTTCGTTAACAAGGCCATTCAAGAACTACAGGAGACAAGGATCATGAGAGGTTGTTGCCGCCTACCAGCCGTGGCCCCACATCCAGGCGAGGATGGTGGGCTGCGCGTCTGCGTCGACGTACCAGGGCTCAATCAGATCGCCACGACGGAGCGTCTCTGGCCCTCACAAGTGGGGCGCTGCGGGGGACCACCCCACAGCTATGTTCGCATGCCCTACGGCCTGCCGAGCATGGCTGCGGCGCACCAACGCCTCATGAGGGGCATCATGGAGGCTCAGGAAGACAGGCGTTCCGCGGCCTTGGCGGAGATAAAGGCAGCTCGTGAGGAGTCACCAGTGCCTCCGGAGCCTCCCGAGGACCCGGGGCCTGGGGTCTCGTGAGGATCAGCTTCCGCAGCCCACCGAGTCTGTTGCACCAACGCCACTTCGTCGACGACATCCTCAGGTGACATCTTTCAAGTTCCATTCCCAGCTGGGAGCGCCCTCCCAGGGTTGCATCACTCCCAGGCCGCGTGGGTCCGTCCCTGCGGCATGTATCCGCTCTTTTATCTTTCGGTCGTTAGTTTGCCTTGTTGGGGGCGCCCCTCGGGCTGCATCATCCCCAAGCCGCTCGGGCCAAACCCAGCGGCGTGTATCTCACTCGCGTTTATTTCCAACTATGCATTGCCTATCACGCTTAACTGCATGGTGCCTGTCCGTGGCATCCTTTCTTCTCCATGTCGGCCACTTGCACGTTAAAGGGGGGGTGCCTGAGCATTGTGACTCAGGGCTCTTACTGGCTCTCCAGCCCTCACCCTCTGGCCTTGTCCATGGCATCGTGACCTGGCATACCGGCGACGGCTGAGACAAGCTCGAGGGCCGGGACCCGAGGACGTAGAGTACTGGCATCTAACCAAATTTTGCAGGGACACATCTCAAGATACGGCCCAGTGCCAGGCGCAACCCGCCTAGAGGTAGGGCCTCATGAGTCCCGCGCTGGCTCACGGGTGCCCAGATACACCTCACCTACTCCAACCAGCGAGCTCTTGAGCGACTAACGATCGACTAATGACTGCCATGGCAACCCCATCTTCTTTCTGTGATGAACCTGCATGATCCTTGGAGGGGACTGTGCTAGCCAAGGCCCTCACGAGGTTCCCTTCACCCTCGCCCGCGCGAACCGCTTGCACGTTAAAGGGGGGTGCCTGAGCATCGCGACTCAGGGCTCTTACCGGCTCTCCAGCCCTCACCCTCTGGCCTTGTCCACGGCATCGCGACCTGGCATACCAGCGACGGCTGAGACAAGCTCGAGGGCCGGGACCCGAGGACGTAGAGCAGAAAGGGGAGCAGAGGCGAGGGGGAGGGCTCGCGAGGACCTTGCCGAGCGATTCCGCTCCTACCGACGCACGAACCCGACGGCGCACCAGGAATAATCCCCGACTCTCGAGATAAGTCACCTCCCACAGCGCTGGCTACCGTGGCACTACCCCCGCACCTAAAGCAGTTCCGTACTAGCGACGTTGCTTCCCTTTCTCACCAAGCAACGGCTGCTTGGGCGCCAAAGGGGACCTCCTGAGCATCGCGACTCAGGGGCTCTTACCGGACCCCGGGTCGCTCACCTCCTGGCCTTGACCACGGCATCGCGATCTGGCATACCAGCGATGGCTGACGCCGCCTTGGGACTGGGACCTGTCGGCGTAGAGCACCAAGCCCTCGTGAGGTTCGAAAGGGAGTACTAAGCTATGACGAAATCAGCAACTCACACAAATCCATAGCGAAGGTCATGTATTAACAAACGGGACTACAGACACCTTACAAGCCCCCGTGGGGCGCATTTTGATTCCTCGCAGGGAACGGATCCTAAGGAGTGCTAACTACACGGGCTCCTGCAAAAGATGCCATCATCAACAGTGGGCCGTCAGGCGCCGGCGCCAACCCCATCCAGATCAGGGTCGGCCACGGCCTGACGAGCCCGCCCTGCTCCGGGAGTGGCGCCGGCTCGGGGGCTCGTAGCTGTCGTCGCTCGTCTCCGGAGTCGCGAAGATTTCGCTGGAGTTGCTGGACCCCCCGGCGCCTCCGCCAAGGGAGCGGCCGACGGGCCTAGCCCTCACCAGGGCAAGGTCCTGGCCACCTCTCCCGCGGCAACACTCCAGCCGGCGCCCGATCGCGTCGAAGACCTTGAAGAACATCACCGCAGCACCATCGTACTCCAGGTGGACCGCGAAGACGCCCCTCTCCTTGCAAGCCCGGGCGATTTCTCTCCAGCCGCGGGACAAGTAGACCTCGCCCGGGGCAGCGACCACGACCTCTGCCTCGGTCGCAAGGGCGCTGCAGCTGGCGTGCTGCAGCCAGAGCTCTAGAGGCCCTCCTGGAGGGACGATGGAGGTGAAGAAGGGAGGCAGACGGATCCAGGACTAAAGAGGAACGACGACGTGGAGCACGAACTCATGGGAGGAGCCCTCGGCATGGACTCCGGGAGGAACAACCCACGCCTTCGTGACCCGACGGCGCCTACGACGGCGCCGACCATGAAGATCAGCATCGACACCCTCGGGGCCCTCGGCGGGGGCGTACAAAGGAAGCGGGAACCCCGGCGGAGCCCGCTCGCACCGGGGCCTCGGCTCCACCTGACGGTCTTCCTCACCCCGGCTGCAAAGGGCGAGCCGTTTCTTCGGCGGGAGCGGGTCTGGCCCCTCTCGAGGAGATTTTCCCTTCTCCGCTGCGGAGAACCGGCGGATCGGAGCCATCCCAGCAAGGCGGAGCAAGGATCTGGAAGAAGGAGAAGCCAGGAGGAATGGACTGGAAGGGCACGCGTCGTACCGTACTTATAGCCGGCGAAGGCCAACCGCCAGCCTCCACGATCACAGGTAATCATGACACGATTTGCATGCAGGGACTTGTCCACCTCGCACAGTCACCAAGGCGTAGTGGGGAAGTGGAGTCGCCCACGTCCCATCAACCGCCACGCGGCGCCCAAGGCCGCAGGCTGTTAGGGCCCGCGGCGCTTCGCCCTTGCCCTTTCGCCTCTCGGCACGGCCAAGCCCATGCGCGCCTCGGGCCCGGGGGCTACTGTCGGCGTTCTGGGAACGGGGGTCCCCAGACTTGCCTGCCTGCGGCCTGCGGCGTGGCTCAAATAGGGGCCCAACATGGCCCATCTTCATCAGCACAAGACTCAAGACCCTCGCGAGGGGCCAAGCCTCGCGAGGCGGACGACGCGCATCCTCAGGCACAGCCTCCTCAGGCTAGCTCGCGAGGAGACGGAGATATCAAGGCGGGGTACCTCGCGAGGTGCCCGTGACGCAAGCCGTGACGATCGAGGGTGCCAGGCGGGCGCCAGCGCGCGCAGCGTCCTTCTTTCCTCTTTGGTGCAAAGGGGGCAAGCGCAGCCGCGGAGTACCGAGGCATCAGGCAAAGGTTGCCATTTCGGTGCAACGAGACCAGGACCAAGCGGACTACGATATGGAGGTCACAATGGAGCCCAGCACGGCGTCACCGCAGGGTCTTTCGCAGGCAAAGACCAACTTTAGTCAGGATAAGAGTACTTGCTGTCCCCCTTCAAATTAGCCCGCCATTGTTGGCTCCCTTCCCGCTCGATATTTGGGAAGAGGACCAGGGCCCCTATAAATAGGGACGGCTACCCACTTAGCAAAGGGGTCGGTTCGGTTCGGTTCGGCGTGTGGATCCAGCTAGCAAGCAGAGAGAGTAAGTGAGAGAGAGAGAGAGAAGCCGACGGAACTCCTCCCAGTAGTTCATCGCCCCAGCCAAGAACAGACCCTGGCGAGGTTGTTCTTCCTTGTATTGCTCATCATCATCAGCCACAAGAGGCAATCCATCCACCACACACTGGAGTAGGGTATTATACCACAATGGTGGCCCGAACCAGTATAAATCTTGTGTCTCTCATGCAGTTCCTTTAGTATTTCAAATCTTTGTGAGACGGGGGGGGTAGAAGGCGTGATTTCCGCGCGCACCCCAGTGTTCGAACCTTAAGGGTCTGCTAGAACCTGAAATCCGACATCCCCCCACTGCCGCCTCAACCAAGGAGGAACGAGGACCGCCATCAATACGAGGGGGCTGGGGGCTTCCAGGAGCCACGCGCAATCGCCTGCATCCTGGGTGGAGCTCAAGCCCCAGCCTCCCAACGCATCTTCAAGCAGCTTGCTCGCGAGGTGAACGCAGCCCTCCCCAGGCTCGAAGCAACGCGTCCTCTCAAGTGGTTGGCGTGCGCCATCACGTTCAGCTCAGCGGATCAACTTAAGTGTGCGGCCATAGCTGGCGTCCTCCCGATGCTCTGCTCCCCAGTCATCAGCAATGTACTAGTCACCAAGACCCTCATCGATGGTGGGGCAGGGCTCAACGTCCTGTCCGTGGAAACGTTCAACAATCTCCAAGTGCCCTACGACCAGCTTCAGCCAACCAAGCCCTTCTCCGGAATCACCGACGGCTCCACGGTCCCGATTGGGCAGGTCCGCCTCCCTGTCACCTTCGGGGCACGCGACAACTACCGCACTGAGCTCATCGACTTCGATGTCGCCCACATCCGCTTGCCGTACAACGCCATCCTCGGGTACCCAGCGCTGGCCAAGTTCATGGCCGTGACTCACCATGGCTACAACGTCCTCAAGATGCCAGGGAGTGGCGGAGTCATCACGGTGCCCTGCGAAGAGAGGGATGCAGTGTGTTCCCTGGAGCGAGCCTTTTAGGCCGCGTCACTGGAAGACCTGGATCGCAGGAGCAGGAGGCTTCCCGAGGCCACCCCCAAGAAGAAGAAGACATCATCCGGACCAGCCCCTCGGGAGACAGGCCCCTCAGGGCCCGCGCCTGCCCGAGGGAAGCCTCCTTCTGTCGCATAGGAAAGCGCGCCCGGTGCCCTCCTCACGCAGGGCTTGGGGGCTCTCCCCTGGAGGGCCTCCGACCTGGCCAGGGTCACAAGGGAGGCGCTTGGGCACCACGTGGAGGCGTGTTTCGAAGCACGTTTCCCTCAAGAAGGAGCAAGGCGAGGAAGGTCGGACCCGCAGGAGTTCGTCGACAAAGCCATTCAAGAACTACAGGAATCAAGGATCGTGAGAGGTTGCCGCCGTCTGCCGGCTGCAGCTCCCCATCTAGGCGAGGATGGTGAGCTGCGCGTCTGCATCGATGTGCCAGGGCTCAACCAAGCCGCTACGATGGAGCGCCTCTGGCCCTCGCGAGTGGGGCGCTGTCGGGGTCTGCCCCACAGCTACGTTCGCATGCCTTACGGCCTGCCGAGCGTGGTTGCTACACGCCAGCGCCTCATGAGGGGCATCATGGAGGCTCAAGAAGACAGGCGTTCCGCGGCCCTGGCGGAGATGGAGGCGATTCGCGAAGAGCTGCCAGTGCCTCCGGAGCCTCCCGAGGCCCCTGGGCTTGGGGGCTCGTGAGGATCGGCTTCCGCGGCCTCCCGAGTCTACTGCACCTACACCCCTTCGCCCGCGACACCCTCAGGTGACATCTTACCAGTTTCATTCTCAGCTGGGAGCGCCCTCCCAGGGCTGCATCGTTCCCAGGCCGCGTGGGTCCGTCCCTGCGGCGTGTATCCCTTTATTTCATGTCGTTAGCTTGCTTTGTTGGGGGCGCCCCTCGGGCTGCATCATCCCCTAGTCGCTCGGGCCAGGCCCAGCGGCATGTATCTCCCTTGCGTTTATTTCTGGTTATTCATTCGCCCATCATGCTTGATTACTTGATGCCTGCCCACGGCACCTCTTCTTCTCCATGTCGACCACTTGCACGTTAAAGGGGAGGGTACCTGAGCATCGCGACTCAGGGCTCTTACTGGCTCTCCGGCCCTCACCCTCTGGCTATGTCCACGGCATCGTGACCTGGCATACCAGCGATGGCTGAGACAAGCTCGAGGGCCGGGACTCGAGGACGTAGAGTGCCGGCATCTAACCAAGTTTGTAGGAACGCAGCCCAAGATAAGGCCTAGTGCCAGGCGCAACCCGCCTAGAGGTAGGGCCCCGTGAGTCCCGCGCTGGCTCACGGGTGCCCAGATACACCTCACATAGCCCTACCGTGCCGGCCATGTGTCAGGGTGGGGTTGTACACGCCCGGGGGGCTCCTCCCGGAGGGGAGCCCCCTCCCACGTACCAGTGGAAGCACCATGCTCCGCGCTGGCTGACGACAATGCCGAGGAGCGGCTATGCCCGTACACATGCGGAAGCGCTATGCTCCGTGCAGGTGATAAACAACTGAGGGTGGCCCCCGGGCCGCGTCAACCTCAGGGAGCCCAGAGCTCAGTGTCTAGCCTCATCGCAACGCCTCCCCTCAGGAGCGCCGCGCGAAGGGGGCTGGGCACGGGGGCTGCGCCTGGGTCACGCCCGGACGTACGCCACCCAGCCACGCCCCTCGGGCCTGGTTCGTCGCCCGCCTCTCCCCGAGCGGGGCCAAGGTACGAAGGTCGTTTGAGCGTCAAGGGGGACTCCTGAGCATCGCGACTCAGGAGCCTAACTGGTCCCATAGCCCCTCACTCCTTAGTTCCAAAGGCTATGCTGGGTGAGGCACGCGCGGGGCCGGGCTCTGCAGTCGTAGAACGGTGGTCCCACTCGCATCTCACCTAATCACTGGTTGTTTGCGCGTCAAGGGGGACTCCTGAGCATCGCGACTCAGGAGCCTAACTGGTCCCGTAGCCCCTCACTCCTTATTTCCGAAAGGCTATGCTGGGTGAGGTACGCGCGGGGCCGGGCTCCACAGATGTAGAACGAAAGACCCTCCTACATCACACCTCCCTACTTGTTGTTTGTGCGCCAAGGGGGACTCCTGAGCATCGCGACTCAGGAGCCTAACTGGCTTCATAGCCCCTCACTCCTTTGGTCCCGTCCTGGTTTCCGGTCGGGGCTAATGCTGGGTGAGGTACGCGCGGGGCCGGGCTCTGCCGGCGTAGAACACAAGCAAGTAGGGAGGGAAAGCATAAAATTCAAGGAACTTAAAAGCAAATATTACAGTCCATACTGATTGTCTCAATACCAAACGCAAGTTTAAACGCCTCCATGAGGCATGGTGCATGATGCAGGAATTAAAAGCAGGGCGGGAGCAGTAGCGGAGTGGCTTGGCGACGGTGGAGCAGCGCAGGTGGCCGCGCCTCACGGAGCAGCAGAACCGGAAGCACCCTGCTTCGGCTTGGTACTGAAGGCCCGGAACTTCCCCAGCAGAGCTTCCGCGCGACCCTTCACGGCCTCGGCAGCGGTAGCAGCGCCCTCGCCGCTTACTGGCTCCAGCAGGCTGTCGAGGTCGGTGCTGGGGTCGCGAAGGTAGATGTGGGTGAAGACCCGCGTCAGCGTAGTAGAAGACAGGACACGCGCCTCGGCCTCGGCCGTGGGGCCAAGGCCAAGGGTGACATCCTCAAGGGCACGCGCAGTTCCATACTTATAGCCGGCGAAGGCCAACCGCCAGCCTCCACGATCACAGGTAATCATGACACGGTTTGCATGCAGGGACCTGTCCAACTCGCGCGGTCACCAAGGCGTCGTGGGGAAGTGGAGACGCCCTCGTCCCATCAACCGCCACGCGGCGCCCAAGGCCGCAGGCTGTTAGGGCCCGCGGCGCTTCGCCCTTGCCCTTTCGCCTCTCAGCACGGCCAAGTCCGGGCGCGCCTTGGGCCCGGGGGCTACTGTCGGCATTCTGGGAACGGGGGTCCCCAGACTTGCCTGCCTGCGGCCTGCGGCATGGCTTGAAAGAGGCCCAGCATGGCCCATCTTCATCAACACAAGACTCAAGACCCTCGCGAGGGGCCAAGCCTCGCGAGGCGGACGACATGGAGCTTCCTCAGGCATGGCCTCGTCAGGCTGGCTCGCGAGGAGGCGGAGAGATCAAGGCGGGGTACCTCGCGAGGTGCCCATGACGCAAGCCATGACGACTCAGGGCGCCAGGCGGGTGCCAGCGCGCGCAGCGTCCTTCTTTCCTCTTCGGTGCAAAGGGGGCAAGCGCAGCCGTGGAGTACCGAGGCATCAGGCAAAGGTTGCCGTTTCGGTGCAACGAGACCAAGACCAGGAGGACTACGAGACGGAGGTCACCGTGGAGCCCAAGACGGTGTCATCACCAGAGCTTTGCGCAGGCGAAGACTGCTTTTGTCAGGGTAGTTGATACTTGTTGTCCCCCTTCAAATTAGCCCGCCATTGTTGGCTCTCTTCCCGCTCAATATTTGGGAGGAGGACCAGGGCCTCTATAAATAGGACCAGCCGCCCACATAGCAAGGGGTTCGAACTTTGGGTTCGGTTGGCTAGTAAGATTAAGAGAGAGAGAGAGAGAGAGAAGGGAGGCTGAACTCCTCCTAGCAGTTTGTCACCCCAGCCAAGAACAGACCCTTGCGAGGCTGTTCTTCCTTGTATTATTCATCATCATCAGCCCCGGGAGGCAATCCACCAACCACACACTGGAGTAGGGTATTACACCACAACGGTGGCCCGAACTAGTATAAATCTTGTGTCCCTTGTGCAGTTCTTTGGGTAGCCTAGATCTTTGCGAGGCGGGGAGGTAGAAGGCGTAATCTCCGCGCGCACCCCAGTGTTCGAACCTTAAGGGTCTGCCGGAACCCGAAATCCGACAGGTTTTGACATCCATTTGCCAAATTTCATAATCATAAAATGCGGTAATTGCTAACATGATTCAGATAGACTTAAGCATCGCTACGGGTGAGAAGGTCTCATCGTAGTCAATCCCTTGAACTTGTCGAAAACCTTTTGCAACAAGTCGAGCTTTATGTACAGTAATATTACCATGAGCGTCAGTCTTCTTCTTGAAGATCCATTTATTCTAGATGGCTTACCGATCATCGGGCAAGTCAACCAAAGTCCAAACTTTGTTCTCATACATGGATCCCATCTCAGATTTTCATGGCCTCAAGCCATTTTGCGGAATATAGGCTCACCATCGCTTCTTCATAGTTCGTAGGTTCGTCATGGTCTAGCAACATAACCTCTAGAACAGGATTACCCTACCATTCTGGTGCGGATCTTACTCTGCTTGACCTACGAGGTTCAGTAACAACTTGATCTGAAGTTTCATGATCATCATCATTAACTTCCTCACTAATTGGTGTAGACATCACAGGAACTAGTTTCTGTGATGAACTACTTTCCAATAAGGGAGCAGGTACTATTACCTCATCAAGTTCTACTTTCCTCCCACTCACTTCTTTCGAGAGAAACTCCTTCTCTAGAAAGGATCCATTCTTAGCAACGAATGCCTTGCCTTCGAATCTATGATAGAAGGTGTACCCAACAGTTTCCTTTTGGTATTCTATGAAGACACATTTCTCCTGATTTGGGTTCGAGCTTATCAGGTTGAAGCTTTTTCACATAAGCATCGCAGCCCCAAACAAACAACAACTTTGGTTTCTTGCCAGACCATAGTTCAGAAGGTGTCATCTCAACGGATTTTGATGGTGCCCTATTTAACATGAATGCGGTCGTCTCTAAAGCATAACCCCAAAATGATAGCGGTAAATCAGTAAGAGACATCATAGACCGCACCATATCTAGTAAAGTATGATTACGACGTTCGGACACACCATTACACTGTGGTGTTCCGGGTGGCGTGAGTTGTGAAACTATTTCACATTGTTTCAAATGTAGACCAAACTCGTAACTCAAATATTCTCCTCCATGATCAGATCGTAGAAACTTTATTTTCTTGTTACGATGATTTTCAACTTCACTCTGAAATTCTTTGAACTTTTCAAATGTTTCAGACTTATGTTTCATTAAGTAGATAGACCCATATCTGCTTCAATCATCTGTGAAGGTGAGAAAATAATGATACCCGCCGCGAGCCTCAACATTCATTGGACCACATACATAAGTATGTATGATCTCCAATAAATCAGTTGCTCGCTCCATAGTTCCGGAGAACGGCGTTTTAGTCATCTTGCCCATGAGGCATGGTTCACAAGTACCAAGTGATTCATAATTAAGTGATTCCAAAAGTCCATCAGTATGGAGTTTCTTCATGCGCTTTATACCAATATGAACCAAACGGCAGTGCCACAAATAATTTGCACTATCATTATCAACTCTGCATCTTTTGGCTTCAACATTATGAATATGTGTATCACTACTATCGAGATTCATCAAAAATATACCACTCTTTAAGGGTGCATGACCATAAAAGATATTACTCATATAAATAGAACAACCATTATTCTCAGATTTAAATGAATAACCGTCTCGCATTAAACAAGATCCAGATATAATGTTCATGCTCAACGCTGGCACCAAATAACAATTATTTAGGTCTAAAACTAATCCCGAAGGTAGATGTGGAGGTAGCGTGCCGACGGTGATCACATCGACTTTGGAACCATTTCCCACGCACATCGTCACCTCGTCCTTAGCCAGTGTTCGCTTAATCCATAGTCCATGTTTCGAGTTGCAAATATTAGCAACCGAACCAGTATCAAATACCCAGGTGCTACTGCGAGCTCTGGTAAGGTACACATCAATAACATGTATATCACATATACCTTTGTTCACCTTGTCATCCTTCTTATCCGCCAAATACTTGGGGCAGTTCCGCTTCCAGTGACCAGTCTGTTTGCAGTAGAAGCACTCGATCTCAGGCTTAGGTCTAGACTTGGGTTTCTTCTCCTGAGCAGCAACTTGTTTGTTATTCTTCTTGAAGTTCCCCTTCTTCTTCCCTTTGCCCTTTTTCTTGAAACTGGCGGTCTTATTGACCATCAGCACTTCATGCTCCTTTTTGATTTCTACCTCCGCAGCCTTTAGCATTGTGAAGAGCTCGGGAATTGTCTTATTCATCCCTTGCATATTATAGTTCATCATGAAGCTTTTGTAGCTTGGTGGCAGTGATTGAAGAACTCTGTCAACGACACTATCAACAGGAAGATTAAGTCCTAGTTGAGTCAAGTGATTATGATACCCAGACATTTTGAGTATATGCTCACTGACAGAACTATTCTCCTCCATCTTGCAGCTATAGAACTTATTGGAGACTTCATATCTCTCAATCCGGGCATTTGCTTGAAATATTAACTTCAACTCCTAGAACATCTCATATGCTCTGTGATGTTCAAAGCGTCGTTGAAGTCCCGGTTCTAAGCCGTAAAGCATGGCACACTGAACTATCGAGTAGTCATCAGCTTTGCTCTTCCAGATGTTCATAACATCTGGTGTTGCTCCTACAATAGGTTTGGCACTTAGTGGTGCTTACAGGACGTAATTCTTCTGTGCAGCAATGAGGATAATCCTCAAGTTAAGGACCCAGTCCGTGTAATTGCTACCATCATCTTTCAACTTTGCTTTCTCAAGGAACGCATTAAAATTCAATGGAACAACAGCATGAGCCATCTATCTACAACAAACATAGACATGCAAAATACTATCAGGTACTAAGTTCATGATAAATTTAAGTTCAATTAATCGTATTACTTAAGAACTCCCACTTAGATAGACATCTCTCTAATCATCTAAGTGATCATGTGATCCAAATCAACTAAACCATAACCGACCATCACGTGAAATGGAGTAGTTTTCAATGGTGAACATTATTATGTTGATCATATCTACGATATGATTCCCGCTCGACCTTTCGGTCTCAGTGTTCCGAGGCCATATCTGCATATGCTAGGCTTGTCAAGTTTAACCTGAGTATTCTGCGTGTGCAAAACTGGCTTGCACCCGTTGTAGATGAACGTAGAGCTTATCACACCCGATCATCACGTGGTGTCTGGGCACGATGAACTTTGGCAACGGTGCATACTCAGAGAGAACACTTTTATCTTGAAATTTAGTGAGAGATCATCTTATAATGCTACCGCCAATCAAAGCAAAATAAGATGCATAAAAGATAAACATCACATGCAATCAATATAAGTGATATGATATGGCCATCATCATCTTGTGCTTGTGATCTCCATCTCTGAAGCACCGTCATGATCACCATCGTCACTAGCGCGACACCTTGATCTCCATCGTAGCATCGTTGTCTTCTCGCCAACTATTGCTTCTACGACTATCGCTACCGCTTAGTGATAAAGTAAAGCAATTAGAGGGCGATTGCATTGCATACAATAAAGCGACAACCATATGGCTCCTGCCAGTTGCCGATAACTCGGTTACAAAACATGATCATCTCATACAATAAAATATAGCATCATGTCTTGACCATATCACATCACAACATGCCCTGCAAAAACAAGTTAGACGTCCTCTACTTTGTTGTTGCAAGTTTTACGTGGCTGCTACGGGCTGAGCAAGAACCGTTCTTACCTACGCATCAAAACCACAACGATAGTTCGTCAAGTTAGTGTTATTTTACCCTTCTCAAGGACCGAGCGTAGCCACACTCGGTTCAACTAAAGTTGGAGAAACTGACACCCGCCAGCCACCTGTGTGCAAAGCACGTCAATAGAACCAGTCTCGTGTAAGCATACGCATAATGTCGGTCCGGGCCGCTTCATCCAACAATACCGCCGAACCAAAGTATGACATGCTGGTAAGCAGTATGACTTGTATCACCCACAACTCACCTGTGTTCTACTCGTGCATATAACATCAACGCATAAAACCAGGCTCGTATGCCACTGTTGGGGAACGTAGTAATTTCAAAAAAAAATCCTACGCACACGCAAGATCATGGTGATGCATAGCAACGAGAGGGGAGAGTGTGTCCATGTACCCTTGTAGACCGAAAGTGGAAGCGTTAGCACAACGCGGTTGATGTAGTCGTACGTCTTCACGATCCGACCGATCAAGTACCGAACGTACGGCACCTCCGAGTTCTACACACGTTCAACTCAATGACGTCCCTTGAACTCCGATCCAGCCAAGCTTTGAGGGAGTGTTCTGTTAGCACGATGGCGTGGTGATGATGTTGATGTTCTGCCGTCGCAGGGCTTCGCCTAAGCACCGCTACGATATTATCGAGGTGGACTATGGTGGAGAGGGGCATCGCACATGGCTAAAAGATCCAAGAGATTAATTATTGTGTCTCCAAGGGGTGCCTCCCTCCCCGTATATAAAGGAGTGGAGGAGGAGGAGGGGGCCGGCCACCCTAGGCACGCCCCATGAGGAGTCATACTCCCACTGGGAGTAGGACTCCCCCTTTTCCATGTGAGAGTAGGAGAGGAGAGGGAAGGAGAGAGAGGGGGAAAGGAAAGGGGGGCGCCCCCCCCCCCCCATCCTTGTCCAATTCGGACTGGGGGAGGGGCGCGCGGCTGCCCTTGGCCGCCCCTCCTCTTCTCCATTAGGGCCCAATAGGCCCATTAGTCTCCCCGGGGGGTTCCGGTAACCCCCCGGTACTCCGGTATATGCCCGAAACTCTCTCAAACCATTCCGGTGTCCGAACATAGTCATCCAATATATTGATCTTTACGTCTTGACCATTTCAAGACTCCTCGTCATGTCCGTGATCACATCTGGGACTCCGAACTACCTTTGGTACATAAAAAACCATAAACTCATAATATAACCGTCATTGAACTTTAAGCGTCCGGACCCTACGGGTTCGAGAACTATGTAAACATGACCGAGACACGTCTCCGGTCAATAACCAATAGCGGAACCTGGATGCTCATATTGGCTCCTACATATTCTACGAAGATCTTTATCGGTCAAACCGCATAACAACATACGTTGTTCCCTTTGTCATCGCTATGTTACTTGCCCGCGATTCGATCGTCGGTATCTCAATACCTAGTTCAATCTCGTTACCGGTAAGTCTCTTTACTCGTTTCGTAACACATCATCCCGCAACTAACTCATTAATTGCAATGCTTGCAAGGCTTAAGTGATGTGTATTACCGAGTGGGCCTAGAGATACCTCTCTGACAATCGGAGTGACAAATCCTAATCTCGAAATACGCCAACCCAACAAGTACCTTCGGAGACACCTGTAGAGCACCTTTATAGTGACGTTTGGTAGCACACAAAGTGTTCCTCCGGTAAACGGGAGTTGCATAATCTCATAGTCATAGGAACATGCATAAGTCATGAAGAAAGCAATAGCAACAAACTAAACGATCAAGTGCTAAGCTAACAGAATGGGTCAAGTCAATCACATCATTCTCCTAATGATGTGATCCCGTTAATCAAATGACAACTCTTTGTCTATGACTAGGAAACATAACCATCTTTAATCAACGAGCTAGTTAAGTAGAGGCATACTAGTGACACTCTGTTTGTCTATGTATTCACACATGTATCATGTTTCCGGTTAATACAATTCTAGCATAAATAATAAACATTTATCATGATATGAGGAAATAAATAATAACTTTATTATTGCCTCTAGGGCATATTTCCTTCACTAGCTAATAACTATGGACCCGAAGGTCTGAAGTAAACTACTCACACATCATCGGAGGGGCCATGGAGTTGATGTAGAGGCCCTCCGTGATCGATGCCCTCTCCGGCGGAGCTTTGGAAAAGGCCCCAAGATGGGATCTCTTGGGTACATAAGGTTGCGGCGGTGGAAATAGGGTTTCATGGTGCTCCTGGATGTTTTCGGGGTATGTGAACATATATAGGAGGAAGAAGTAGGTCGGTTGAGCCACGAGGGGCCCATGAGGGGGGAGGGCGCGCCTAGGGGGGTAGGCGCGCCCCCTGCCTCATGGACACCTCGTTCATTTCTTGACGTCCACTCCAAGTCCTCCTGGATCACGTTTGTTCCAAAAATCACGCTCCCGAAGGTTTCATTCCGTTTGGACTCTGTTTGATATTCCTTTTCTGCGAAACACTAAAATAGGCAAAAAAAACAATTTGCATTGGGCCTTGGGTTAGTAGGTTAGTCCCAAAAATAATATAAAAGTGTAAAATAAAGCCCATTAACATCCAAAACAGATAATATAATAGCATGGAACAATAAAAAATTATAGATACATTGGAGACGTATCATAGTCCACCCTCGGGGTTGATGGTTTGTACCAGTAGCTATGTGTTTAATATATCTCTCTCTCTCTCGTGATCTATATCATGGGCTTTGTTAGCATAGATGGATCATATGATGTTTCTCCCCTCTATACTCTTGTCGTGATGAATTGAATCTTTACCCTTTGAAGTTTTGTCATGTCGGATTGAATGTTCAGATTTGGGAACACATGATGTATGTCTTGCGGTACGAATACTTGAGGTGACAAATGGGGTATCATATTGATTCACTCGATATACGTTATGGCACTCAACTTGCGGATTCCCGCGATATTGGGGTAATCTATGCATAGGTATTGATGCATGTTTTATTATCCTTTCTCTGGTAGAAACTTTGGGGTCTCTTTGTAGTTCTTTGTGTGGATTGAGTATTATGAATATGAATATGCTTTGGTGTTATTCTAGTACGAACTCTAGGATAGACCGAACGGAAAAAATAGCTTTACGTTATTTTAGTACGAACTCTTGAATAGATCGAGTGGAAAGAATAGCTTTGAGGTGGTCTTGTACCCTACAAACAATTTCTATCTTTTGTTCTCCGCTAATAGGAACTCAGGAGTGATTCTTTGTTGCACTTTGAGGGATAATTATATGATTCAACTATGTTGGCATTGTTGAGAGATTGCACTAGCGAAAGTACGGACCCTAGGCCTCATTTCTAAGCATTGCAATACCGTTTTTGTGCTGGTTTACTGTTTGCTACCTTGTTGTTTTTATTTATTCAGAATATAAAAATATATTTCTACCATCCATATTACACTTTTATTACCATCTCTTCGCCGAACTAGTGCGCCTATACAATTTGCCATTGTATTGGGTGTGTTGGGGACACAAAAGATTTCTTGTATTTAGTTGCAGGGTCATTTGAGAGAGACCATCTTCATCCTACCCCTCTCACGGATTGATAAACCTTAGAGCATCTCCAACGGATGCGCCAAAAGACGCGCCCGCGGAGTTAACTGGCATTTTAGCGTGCGCGGCAAGTTTTCACGCGCTCCAGCGGAGACGGGAAACTACCGCGTGCGGGAAGCGATTGCGCTCGCGCGGTAGATTTGGCGTACCGCTTCGCGCGTGCCTATAAAATGCGGCGCTCGCCAGACGCTCCACCACACTGCCACGCGCCCATCCCCTCGCCACCTCGCCGCTTACACCTCCTTCCTCGCCGCTTCCAGCGCCCCGCCAGCACCACGCCACCATGCCGCCACGCTGCCATAGATCTTCAGGCTTCCGCGGTGTCTGCGAGTGCCCCAACGGCTGGTACTCCGCCGAGATCCGGTACGGCGACTTCCGGCTCGGCCTCGGTACGTTCCGGACCGCGCACGAGGCGGCCCGCGTGTACGACGCGGCGGCGTGGCGCCTAGAGACGCCTCCGTCGCAGATGAACTTCCGGGACGTCCACATGTGCGGACAGGCGCAGGCTGTCGCCCCTCCGCCTCATCTGATCACGGACCAGGACCGTGCGAACCACATTCGGCTGCAGCGCCGCCTCCTCGTTGCCGAGTAGGACGAGCGAGCCATGGCAGAGTGGCGCCGACGCCACCCGGCGGACGTCGCCAACGAGCGCGCCTACTGGGCGGAGAGGAAAGCAAGGCGCCGCGCGGAGCGGGCGGACCGGCGGCGTTGGCGGAAGGCTTTGGCGATATCGCAGTGCGATATCGTTGAAGCAGGTGGAAGGTCGATCTTCACGTCAGACGACGAATGTTGGGAGGATATATGGATCGATACCTTGGACAACACCTCCGAGGATGAGGATGATGATGAGGACTCGGAGCAGTTCTAGCTGCACCGTAGTTTTATCTAGTTGCACCGTAGTTTAATTTTATGTAGTTGCACCGTAGTTCGGTTTTATCTATCTATGCTATGAACTTGTTTATCTATTATGCTATGAACTATGTAAAATATTTTTGTATCGTTTTTTATATCTATGTGAAATTTATTTTGTGTCCAAAATGCAACAAATATGGATATGCGCAGGGCCCAACAAATATGGGCTGCTTGCGCGCGCTGCATTTTAGCGCGCTGCTAGAGCTGCGCGCGCGCTGTATTTTAGCGTGGCTGCTGGAGCCAGCGCTGTACGCCGCGCCAAACCTGGCGATGGGCGCGCCGCGTGTTCCGCGGCTGTTAGAGATGCTCTTAGGTCATCCACTTGAGAGAAAATTGTTACTGTCCTACAAAACTCTGCGCTTGGAGGCCCAGTACGTGTCTACAAGAATAAAGTTGCATAGTAGACATCATGCCACTATATATGGAAGGTGATTGCATACTTGTCCTTTGAATGTAGGGTGAATAAAATATATCATCTACTTCATGTCATCATGCTTATTGCAATACTCTATTTTGTTACTTAATATTTTAGGATGCATGTGAGTAGCGGTCTTGAGTGGAGTATTAGCTATAGATGTAGCTGGATAATGGTCTCTAGATGTTTGGCTGTGATGTTCATACGTACTTATGCCATGTATAGTCATAGTAATAAAAACTACAATTTAACCTATGCACAAATGTAGTTTTGTTCACCAAACCATGCCATCTTTTGGGGAGAAACCACTAGTTAACCTATCGATTCCTAGTTCTTTCAACCTCGATCAAACACTCTTTATAATTCTTTTTTCTACTTTTTATTTGCAATCAATCTTTCATACACACTTGCATTTTATCCTTACACTTAGTTGTTAGACTAAGTCCCTCCACATGAAGGTGTGTTGCCAGCCCAACATCAGCCCAAAAGTCCAACATGCGCGAGCTGTTGATCTTCGTTGTATCCAATGGTTGTGAGTGCTTCCTAATGTAGGGAGGCAAGGAGAAAACCCTAGCCACTCCACCCTTGCTGGTGCGTGGCTTCCATTATGAGACTGAGAGAACACACAAGAGCGGAATACAAAACCGAGAGAAGAGAGGAAGAAGAAGTGGAGGTTTTGTCCAGATTTGCTGCATCTAGCTAGACGGTGTTCAAGCTGGTGATTGGAGGCTCAAACATGCTTGAATTGGCACCAAACTTGATGAGCTCATTCCGTACTTTGATCTGTTTAACTGGTTTGATGATTGGGTCAGTGGAGCATTAGATTTGGGGGTGGTTTTGTCACCTCGGATTGTTGCAGTTTCATAACAGAGTAGTTTTGGGAAATGAATAGTTTGGATAGGCAAACAGTGTACGGTTGAGCTGAAATTCTGAGAGGATCTCAGTAACTCGTGTGTATACCTGTCTGCCATATTTAGTGTTGTTTGGTTTAGCGATTTAAGAGAAGTTTGCAAAACGCTAAATGAGTAAACTTTGCTTTGCTGAAATCTTGCCTTTTGTGTTGTCGTTGTTGTTGTTGCTGGTTGGCAACGTGGAGAGTGTGCGTAAATCTCTCTAGAGGTTTTAGAGAAAACTTTGCACTCATCATTCTCATAGTGAAGTTGTGTGGACCGGTTGGTCCACAACCGTAGTTTTTCACTCCTTAGGTTGAAGAGGTTTTTCCATGTTAAATCTTGTGTCACAGGTATATGTTGCTTGTTTTATTCCTTTGCTTACTTGTTGGTTGAACTTAAAGTTCATCACAAGTGGAGGAGACTGTGTAGTGTGCATACTTGCCGTGTCAGTCAATTTGTGCAGCACATTGTTGTTGTCCAGCCCCAACACGAGTAAGGCTAGCAAGACTGGCAATCTTACTAGTTTTGTTGGAGGCAAAGGCAGTTTTGTATTTGTGATATCATTGGCCACTTAGCAAACTCACTGGTTCGATAAACTTTAAGATCATCCACTTTAAGAGAAATTGTTGCTTTTTACAAACCCTTGCATTTGGGGGTCCAACACTTTTCTAGCTGAGAGGAAACAATCCTCCGACTCCTTCTTTAACCGACAATATTCGACCAACATTGGTGTTGTCGAGGGAGTCTTATGAGGTCATGTCTCTCTCGAATCTATCTTATCGGATCTGGAGTTGTCTTCCATCCCTTTTCACCGTCTCCTTCGGGGCGGTTATATGTTTCCAGAGCATTGTTGTTAACATTTTTTGGCTTTGACCGGTGAGTTCCAGACTCCTACGTCAACAATTTTTTCCCCAGTTGCGATGGTGTTTCGGAGGTTTAGAGGTGGCACCGAGCTTCACTCACGACACGTTATCGATGAGTGCAAGAGCAGGAAGAAGACACCGTTAATTCACTAAAGAAGGTTGTGTAGTTTCAGGTTTTTGTATGAATGGCCTTGTAGGGGCTAGGGCTGATCGACTTTAATATGCATTTTTGCCTTTAAAAAAAAATCATCTATTGTCTTTCGAAAGGAAACAATGCAACCAAAAAATCACACCAGTCAACAGCCCTAAAAAATAACACTAACACAGCACAATAAATCACAAACTGTGCATTAATAACAAATCATCCACTGTTTGTGAAGAAGAATAGTATACGAACATTTCAAGCAAAGCATGGGTCGGAGAAAATTAAACGCGAAGGATCCAATTTTGTTCGTGCAGCGCAGCGGACGGTGGTGACAGCGGGAGGGAGACCCACCCGACTCTCGCGCCCCTCCGCTTCATCCCCGGCCCTCCCCTCCTCCGCACCCGACCCGACCCGATCGATCCTCCCTCCCCCGCCGCCCTCCCAAGCCAGCGGCATTAACCAACCAACCGTAGGCACAGCGCGACCCGCAAGCGCACGGCGGGAAGGCGCGGCCGCGCGGAAGGGCGGAGGCGAGGCGCGCTCCGGCCGTTCCGCCGAAAATCCCCCCACCCCCATTCTGACATGATCGCCGCCGTCCAATAACCCGGCAGCCGCAGGAGGAGCGAGGCGCGGCGCGGCGCGGCATTATGACCAACAACTTCTTGACCACCATACGGAGCCTCAAGCTGATCGAGGGGTGCAAGGCCGCGCAAATCTACCCCTTCAACTCCGCGGCCTCCACGTCCGGCGGCTCCGGGGATGGAGGGGGCGGGGCCAAGCTGCTCCCGCTGCCGCCGCCGCGCAGCGTCTCCCTGATGTCCGCCTCGCTCTGCTACCCGCACGCGCCCGCCACTTCGGGGGCCTTCTCTTCCGACTCGACCCTCCCCTGCGGCCTCCCGGCGGCCGCCGCGCTCGAGCCGGCGCTCGACGCGTGCCTTCGCCCCGTTGACCACGTCTCGGCGCTCGCCGCGTCGTTCCGGCGGATGTCGTCGGCCGAGAGGAAAGGCGACGACCTCTGCGATGTGTACCTGGAGCAGCACGCGCTGTTCCACGCGCTCGGGGACCCCCGGCTGCTGCGCCGAGCGCTCCGTGCCGCGCGCGTCCACGCCACCGACTCGCACCGCCGCGTCGTGCTCGCCGCCTGGCTTCGGCACGAGCGCCGGGAGGACGAGTTCGACCCGATGCCGCCGCCTCTCGATCCCTGCGGCCCGACGACCCCGCTCCTCGAGTGCCCCCGCTCCGCGGTCTTCGCCACGGAGTCCTCCGGCGTGGATCCCGTCTGCCCCTGCCGCCGCACTCCACCTCCTCCCCCTCGCCCTCCGTGCTTGAGGCGCGACACAATCTTGAGGCGCAACGCATCGATCGCCTTCGATGAGAGCGAGGAAGATGATGATGTTGAAGAGGATGAGACCAATGACTTGTGGTTCGTCATCGGCCAGGAGGAGGTGGCGTGCGAGCGTTCCTGCATCGCCGCGCTAGCGAAGCCGCTCAACACGCTCCTCTACGGCGGGTTCGCCGAGGCGCGCCGCGACCACATTGACTTCAGCCGCGACGGCATCTCGGCGCGTGGCATGCGCGCCGTCGCCGCCTACAGCCGACACGGCCGCCTCGACGACTTCCCTCCGGACACCATCCTCGAGCTCCTCGCCTTCGCCAACAAGTTCTGCTGCGATGGCCTCAAGGTCGCCTGCGACAACAAGCTCGCCTCCATGGTGCGCGGCGTGGACGAAGCCCTCTCCCTCATCGACCTCGGCCTCGAGGAGGCCGCCCATCTCCTCGTCGCCACCTGCCTCCAGGCCTTCCTGCGGGAGCTCCCCAAGTCGCTGTCCCACCCCGAGGTGGCGCGTCTGCTCTGCAGCCCGGAGGGCAGGGAGCGCCTGGACGCCGCCGGGAACGCGTCCTTCGCGCTCTACTACTTCCTCTCGTACGTCGCCATGGAGGAGGACATGAGGTCCAACACCACGGTGATGCTCCTGGAGCGGCTGTGGGAATGCGCAGAGTTGCCATGGCACAAACAGTTGGCACTGCACCAGCTCGGGTGCGTCATGCTGGAGCGCGGCGAGTTCAAGGACGCGCAGGAGTGGTTCGAGGAGGCCGTCGCGGAAGGCCATGTGTACTCGCTCGCCGGAGTAGCGCGCGCCAAGTTCAAGTGCGGGCACAAGTACATGGCCTACAAGCTGATGAACAGGGTGGTCACGGACTACGATCCTGCCGGGTGGATGTACCAAGAACGCGCCGTCTACTGCGTGGGGAAGGAGAAGATGGCTGATCTCCGGACGGCGACGCAGCTCGACCCGACGCTGACTTACCCGTACAAGTACCGTGCCGCCGCCTTGCTGGAGGAGGACAAGATGGAGCGTGCGCTGGAAGAGATCGACAAGGTGCTCAGCTTCAGGATGGCGACCGACTGCCTCGAGCTCCGGGCGTGGTTCTACCTTGTGGCCGGGGACTTCGAGGCTGCCGTACGGGATGTCAGGGCCATCTTGACGCTGGATCCGACCTACATGATGTTCCATGGTAAAATGCACGGGGAGCAGCTGATCGAGCTCCTCCGAGGGCAAGTGCAGCAGCGGGACATGGCGGATTGTTGGTTGCAGCTCTACGACCGGTGGTCAGGGGTGGACGACATCGGCTCTCTGGCAGTTGTCCAGCAGATGCTCGCCAGGGAACCCGGGAACAGCAGCTTGCGGTTCCGGCAGTCGCTACTCCTGCTAAGGTGAGGAGTGCATCCAACTTGTGAATTGCTAATTTTCTCCACAAGTTTACATTGTCTTAATTTGAGCAAGAACATCCCATCAAGTCCTTTCATTCCATAATTACTTGTATCAAGTTTATGCTGTCTAGATCTTCATACCCTACTGCTTTATTTTACACATAAGAGCAGGAATTTTAGTCGACTTAGAAACAAATTCACAAAAACGACAACAGTTTCTAGATCTTCATACTGTCTAGTATACGAGTAGTATCTGCCTATCTTGGAGTAGTTTTCAAAGTTCATAAGCTTAACATATTTTCTGTTTTCCACATGCATTGTAGGCTTAATTGTCAGAAGGCTGCTATGCGTAGTTTGCGATTAGCACGGAATAGTTCGATGCATGACCACGAGAGACTTGTATATGAAGGATGGATCTTATACGACACTGGGCATCGCGATGAAGCACTTGAGAAAGCCGAGCAATCACTCAGTCTCCAAAGATCATTCGAAGCATTCTTCCTAAAGGCTTATGCTCTCGGAGACTCTAGCCTTGACGTCGAATCTGCGCTTTCTGTTGTTCAACTTCTAGAGCATGCTAACAGTTGTGCATCTGACAACCTACGGAAGGGGCAAGTAAGAACCATCCATCATCGCTTCTCATTTTCCATGACAAGTGTTCATCATTTGTGCTAATAGCTGTTTGACATCCTCCAGGCATACAACAATATGGGGAGCATATATGTGGATTGTGATTTGCTGGATGAGGCAACTGAATGCTACAGCATAGCACTGAGCATCAAGCACACACGGGCACACCAGGGTCTGGCTCGGGTCCATTTCTTGAAGAATAGGAAGAAGGCTGCATTTGATGAGATGACATCGCTCCTAAAGATTGCCAAAAACAGCGCTTCGGCGTATGAGAAACGGTCGGAATATGCCGAGCGGGACGCTGCGAAAAGTGATCTCAATATGGCGACGTTGTTGGATCCAACCAGGACCTACCCTTACAGATACAGAGCAGCTGGTGAGTCCACTGCACTGAACATATGATGGCTGGCACTATGAATCTTCTTGATGGCTTTGCATTATTCTAATGTGCACAAACTTTACAGCAGTGTCAGCTTTCAACACCAAATGCTAAACAATTTTTTGAAGCCTTGCATTCTGTTAAGTTTAGAACAATACGCGGAATTCATAACTACCTTAAGGTTCCATTAATGTTGTCTAGATACGATAATGGATTGTTAAAAAAACATTCATAGCTATTTTTTCCCGATAAAGAGAATTCAGAGCTGAATTCTGAAGAATTTTTCAATGGCCTGATAACATGTTTGTTGTGATCCCGCAGTTCTGATGGACGAGAACAAGGAGGAGGAGGCGATCGGGGAGCTGACTCAGGCGCTGGCTTTCAAGCCGGACCTCCAGCTGCTCCACCTCCGCGCGGCCTTCCAGGACTCGATGGGCGACAGCGCGAGCACCCTGCGCGACTGCGAGGCGGCCCTGTGCATGCACCCGCAGCACGGAGACACCCTGGAGCTCTACAACAAGGCTTCCGCCAAGGCTGATCATCAATCCGAGAGCTAGCTGGGTCTATCCTGCGCGTGCGACCACCATCGTCGATGATCAGCTAGCTGAATGATGAAGCGATTTTGGCCCTTCCACAGCAAGGAGAGAAAAATGTAGAGCGAGGCGGGCAGAAGAGAGCACGGACGGACCGATGAGTGTAAGCGAAGCATACGATGCAATGCAACGGCGAGGCGAAGGTCGGTCGAGCTCTGCGTGTAACGTACAGGAGGTTGATGAGAGAGCTTGGTTGCTGTAACAAAAATGTAAGAATAGCAAAGCGTGTAAATGGCAAAATGGCATCATTTTTCGTATGTACTGATGAGAGCTGAATGAAAGAAAAGAGAGGAAGAGGGCTGCGACACAACAGAACAGAACAGGCTGCCCTTCAATCAGAACAGCCGGCAAGGCAGGCTCATGCTTTCTCATTGTTTTTCCTCCCATTTTCTTAATGTTTTATTTATATATTTGCCTTGCCTGTTGGTGGCTGTGTTATTCGGAGGCACGATCTGTGCATAAAGAGTTGTGCTTTTCCACGACCCAGCCAATACGATTTGCTTGGTTGGTTGTCGCTGGCCACTGCGTCTGCGTGCTCCCCACCCAGCTCAGGCCACCCATCTGTTCCATTCCATTCCCAAAGAGACAGTTTTCTGGCTTTTCTTATTCAGCTACCCAGCCCAGGCCAGGCACCCGGTTTTCGTCTTCTTAGAAACCACGGCCATCAACTGTTTTTGCTCCATTTCTTCTCTTCTCAACATATTTGTCAAGCTTGTTTTTACTCCACTGCAAGTCATCAATCACATGTCGCCGCTGCCCGCTGGGTAGAGACTACTCCTTTGTTATTGATTTGGGCCGCCTTCATTCCCAGTGAAGTGCTGCCATCCCGCCGAGCCGCAACCATCCGTCAATCCCGTAAAATTTGCCCGCAAAACTCTTTGGGCCCGGTTGATTGCAAAAAAGAAGAAGAGTGATTTAGGCCCGGCAGCAGCAAAGCAGAGGAGTCGCCACTCTCCAGGCTACATCTCAGCGACTGCATTTCAGCTTGGCCTCTTTAAAACAGCTCCCGGTGCCAGAGTCAGAGAGCACCCAGCTGCGTGGTGAGCACATAGCGAACTGTTCTTTCGCCTTTTACTAAAGAATACCGTGGGCTCGCCACACCAAGCAGCATACACCAATTTTTTGAGGGTTCCTTCTCCTTGTGAGAAGGTCCTACAATGTGGGTCCCAAATGTTTAAACTGTTGCGTTTCAATACATACATGCTCCAAATTGGTACTCCTACTAGCATTTTCATTGAGAGTTCGTAAGTTTTTTCTGTTCCCATGCATGCCTCCAGACTCCAGTTAACTGTTATTCTTCCTTTTGTTTGGGTCTGGACAGCATGGCTCACGCTTGAAATTGGGCTTCGTGAGCTTTGCGTACGATTATTTGCAATCCTGAAGCAAACTTCAAACACCCTCTGCCTGACTACCAATTCAACAAGCAAGATCAGCAGCAGCAGCAACCAAAGAAATACAGTAGTACAAACCAAACAACTTTTCAGCTGTCAGAAGAAGACATGATCTCAAGCTCAGCCCACCACAGCGGCGACACCTTGGGGGTGGCCCTGTCGGGCCCCAGCGCCGTGACCTCCCTCAGCCGGGCCGCCACCTCCGCCATCGCCGGCCTCCTCTTCGGGTCCGGGTCGACGCAGGACCTCGCCACCTCGCACAGCGCGCGCGCGGCCTCCTCGGAGAAGGAGGAGCCGATGCTGGGGTCGATCAGCTCCGCCAGCCGCACCTCGCCGTCCAGGTAGCGGGACGCCCACCGCTCCAGCGGCCCGTCCTCGTCGGAGCAGGCCACCCTCCCCGTCAGTATCTCCAGCAGCACCACGCCGTATCTCTGCACCGCGGTTTCCAGGTCTGATGTGGCTGAACGAGGTGATGATCCCTTTGCGCCGTCGTCTGGGAATTCGAGGTCTGAGACCTTGGCGGCGAAATCGTCGGTGAGGTATATGGTCGTCGAGTCCAAGCTCCTCGGCACCACGGGTGGGTTCAGCTGGTGCATGTGCTCCAGGCAGTAGGCGATCCCCATGCATATCCTCAGCCGCGTCACCCAGTCCAGCTTCTCGGCTTCTCTCACTGCAACATCCACGAGGATGAGACATTGTCAAGATGTAATGTTTGATACACCGAGTGACTGACAGTTAAGAAGTATACTACTAATAGGAACAAACTTATGTAGTTGATGCACACATACTCATATCCTCTGAACTAACAAGAGACGATTGAGTTTCGAGAGATCAATTTCAGTCAAGACGGGGGAAATTAAGATACCAAATTATATGCCCCTAAAATAAGTAGCAAATTCTGAGCCATATGAGGTAGGAAACTCTCAAGTATGGTTCTACGGGAAGGAGGTCTAAAAAGTTATTTAGAAATCGCGGAAGCTTTGTTAAAATCGAGTTGTTCAATAATGTGAGAAATTATATGAAGCACATCACTGGTTAAAGGTTGCCAGGCGCTTTGACTTTGAATAAGACTACACTCCTTTTTATCTTTCTTCTCCTCTTTTTAGGAAATGATATCTCTTTATTCTCCCTTCTATTTTATTTTATATGGTACTCCTAATTCATAAGGAAAACATAGGGATCTTTATCAGTTGGAATCTGCTTGCTCAACAGGTATGCATAGTTCATTTGTTGGAGAAATTTTTATGAAAGGTTTTGCGGGATCATGATTTACACCGTTGTTAACAAATGTTCACATAAAAGGATTTCTATAGTTACAGGGTGAAGAGAACAGATTTGTGAAAAGGGGGAAAAAAATATAAAATCATACGAAGAAACTAAGAATACACTTACCATGCAGATACTCAAAAAGCGTCCCATTCGGAGCGTATTCAAATACCATGGCTCTGGTAAAAGGATGCGCTTCCTCACAGTAGCCAAGCAAGTTCATAAAATTCCTGTGGTTTACTTTGGACAAAGTTGTGATCTGAAAACATAACCATTGGAATCAAACATAAAAGCTAAACAGTGTACATTTATACAAGCGGCAGGAAACTGAACAGTACCTTTTTCCTGTACTGTGATTCACATTCTTTGGACCAATCCTTTGCAGACGTTACCAAACTCGACGCAACTGCAATTTCAACTCCACTCGATAAAGTTCCCTTGTACATCATGCAGCTAGATGTGGAGCCGATTATATTGCTGAAATCCTCGCTCGCTGATTCCAGCTCTGATCGTTTCAGTGCAGGTACACCTATAAATACACGATTAAATTGTGATGTGACATCAGAACAAACTCCTAGATACACACATGTTAAAGTACAAACAAAGCATACCTGTTACAAAAGCTTTTTGCAATTGTCCGCTAAGTCCTGTCACCCAAGGTTTCACAGTCCCCACCTTTTTAGCTCGGCAGTACAGAGCACCAGCTGCTGATATGATGAGGAAAGCAGCAACCCCTGCTGCAACTAAACCATAGGTTGTCCAGGAATGCTTACGAGATGGAGTTTGAACCGAATGATCATGCCCAGCTCCCCCAGCTGCAGGCTTAAACTTAAGCGGATGTGGAAGGACTATTGGTGGATCATGGCGTAAAGCAGGTCGCTGTGGCGTCGGTCGTGAATAAAATGGTGATGGTGCACCTTCTGGTGGTGATGATATGAATGCTGAGGGTGATGGAGCAGACACTGGTCCTGATGTTGGAGCCTGTACATGTGAGAAAATATACCCGGCACCTTGGTTTTCACCACCAATCTGCAGCAATCTTCTGAAAGTCCAAGAAAACAAATAGTTAAGACTTGGGAGATGTATTATCAAGATAAATATTTGCCATTTCTAATCATGGAAGTACAAAAACCACCTGCCCTTGATTCTTTTACTACCATATTCATACGAACTATGCATTACCGTATTTATCTTAAAAATACTTAAATAGTTAATCGAAATTCAGTGAGAAAAAAAAGCTCTCACTCAACAACCTAGTGGCACTTTCTTTCAAAAAAAAAAACTAGTGGCACATCTCTGATCTCTCCGTGACTACAATCCAAGGCTTTCTAAAATAACCACAGGCACCATTCATGTAAATGCTAAAAAGTTGCTACTACTGCAGAACTTCACCCAGCAAACTGTCTCTGTGAATAAACATGCAACGAGAAGCGCATCAATTTTTTTTATAAAAAATGATAGTACAATAGTAATTCAATAAACCGGACTTCCAGTCTTTACAAGAAGAAAATAATCACTAGGGAACCAGATCACCAGTGCTTATATGAATATAGCTAATGTCAGTTCAGTTCAGAGCTCAAGAGATGATGAACTGGTAAATTTGTGGCATTTGTTACCCATTAATGGTAATAGGCCAACACTAAAAACACCTATTTTCTAGTTCCAATCTTAAAAAAATCACAAACTCTGGATAGCAAAATCATACCGATCCATTTCCTGCAAGCATAAAAAAAAGGAACCAGTTCCAGAATCTGAGAGTTCACCTACGACTAAAAGAAGCTCCATTGCTGCTCAACTCCTCAGCTCCAACTCCAAAGCCCCCAATCCCTGCAGCAAGCAACGCCGTAAGCCCAAATGCATACCCCAACAACTCGGAGGAATCCAAAGCTCGAGCAAAAGAGAACTAAACCTGCTCCTCCTCCAAGCCGCCAAGAGAAGGCAAGCAGGAACAGAAGAAGGAGCCTGTTGGGCGGCGGCCACTCCATCGCTTAACCGCTGCACGGGCCGAGAAAATAGCAGTGGAGGCGCAGTGGAGCGGGTCGGAGGGGAGAAAGTCTGATCCGGAAGGTGGATGGCGGCGGTCACAGGAGGCGGGATGCCGGAGGAGAGACGGCGCGTGGTGTGGTTGGGAAGAGGGAGGTGGAGGAGGCGAAAGTGGCAGCCGAAGGTGGTGGAGAGGAGAGGGAAAGGGAGGCTGCACGAAGGCGACCACATAACAAGAAGCTTTTAGTTGGTTCTTTTTTTCTTCCGTTTTAAAATTGTTTGGTTCGTTGATCTAATCATCCTCCACATGTATGGATTGCAAGTTAATGCAGCTAGTTATAATAATTTTAAACACCGAATACTTATTGAGAGTGTATGTGTGTGAGTTTGACTACACCCATTCTAGGAAGTCAACTACTTGCAAAAGGATGTATCATACAAGATATATACTTTCAAAATGTCTGTGCATGGTAAGCATTGCTCACAAGTGAATCTCACTGTTGAACTGTTGTGAGATTCCCGGCAATGGTCCTCATTTTGTGTACTTTTCCACTTTGAAGAACTACAAATATAACAATATTTACAAGAGATGATGTTTTTGGAGCAAAACAAATAAAAAAAAGGCACCATAGCTATTGAATACGGACTGCTTCCCTTTTAAGGGAAGTGGCGGAGCTTTAACACGATTTGAGAGTCTTAAAAGAGTTGAGGGCTAGTCTAGTGTAGTATGTCAATTTTGATCTAAATAGTGGTAAATATTATATTTTTATGTGAGGGCATCTCCGAAGGAGACCCTCAAAACTCATGTATATGCCGGATCAATTTTGTGATCCAATGGGGACCCCTATTGGTCCGCGTTGCGGTCCGAACGTCCAGTTTCCCTCAAACCGGAAGCAACTGGGGGGGGGGGGGGTGTGAGCCCAAAACAACCAGGTGGTCCTCCTCTCTTTTCCCTCTCTCCTCTCTCTATCCTCCCAACCACACACCACTCACACATATCCAACCACATGCATGGTCTCAATCTCAGACAAATGAGGGTTAATTTATAAAAACGTTAGATGACTCCCTCACGCTTCATGTCCGTGGACCATGTCTGGACCGGTCTGAGGACATTTGCGGTGTCCATTTTGAGGGTTTGCATTGAAGATGCCCCAAAGAAATGTATTTGGTTGGGGTTGGTTGGGGGGGGGGGGGAATGACCCCCCTTGGCCCTCACTAAGCTCTGCCACTGCCTAAGGCTAAGTTGTTCGAGTCCTCAAAGGCAATAAAGACCATCTCCCTCTATCTTGGCCTCTTACGTAGAGAATCATGATTTGCTTACACGCAGAAGGATATCTATGGGCCGTTTATCTTGCTTCTTACATCATAGTGACGGCGTCTTATCTCTTATCTGTTAATGGTGACCACACTTGGAAGGTAAAGTAGCCCCCAAAACACATCTACATTATAATATATAGTCATTACAAAGGTGACTGGGTGTTCACAGGTTTGCACACATGTGGAAAAAAAGGCTTGTCAGGCTGCCTACTACCATAAATCCGGATGTGCAATTTTAGGAAGGAGATCAAATGTGACATTTTGGGCTTAGCATGTACTAGAATGGTATTTTGTTGCGTCAACATTCATGCTCCAGCTACTTCATCCAATGTACCTAACCATTTCATTCATAAGTCTGAACTAATGGACCAAGGGTGCAATATATTTCAACATTCTCCCTCAAATCTAGGTTTCTTTAGTATTTGGACAAGGGATCGATGTAGGCCGTAAATATTTTTTTAAATAATGCGTTGGCAGGATTTTGAAATCGAAACCTCTTGGCTCTGGTACCATATTGAATTCATGCACCAACTACTTACTTCAAAAATCTGAACTGTGAGGGAGGATTGGAAATTATACTCCAACACCTTGCTGCAAAGTGCCACTCCCCCTTCCAAATAAGATGTCAAAACATTGACGTATTAAATACCCATTCTATTGCAATGATGGTAGAAGCACATATACTAAGGGTAGTTTTGACCCGACTCAATACCTATTTTGGGTTGCTCTAGTTGAACTATAGCATCATAGATGCAACACATACCTAACCACTAGATGTCAAAAAAGTAAAAAGAAGGCCTAGACCTATAAGTTTCTTCGGCTTGTAGATAGTCTTGTAGTTGACAAAGAAGCATTCACGCTAGTGTGATCTTCATTATCTCTCTTCCGAACAAGCCCTCTTAAGATTCCATAGGCATTCATCATGGAATTATGGCGCTTCGTGTGTGATAGATTTTTCTCCTCCTAGTTTTGGTTGAAATTAAAATTTCAAAGACAATGGTAGTGCAGTGACAAAGGTAAAGCTACAATACCCTCATATGACAAGTGCAATATGCCAAATCAAGGGTCAATACCATAAACTCTGGCAATGAACTGCCCACCCCTCAACATGGGCGTTGCGTCCATGTTAGATGGATTGGCTACATTTTTACAACATTTTTCAAGGTAACTTGTGAGCTTTATTGATTAGAGAATTAATGTTCTTCAATAGATGGTACATATTTTTTGGTTACATTTTTAAAATATGTTCATGCGACTTTCCAAATTTATGACAAATGTGTAGATTCAACAATTTTTCTGGTCTTCATTTCTAAAGTTCCTTGACAACATGACACCAGGTATATCTTCATATCCACCCTACTAGCTACTTCTTTTGTTCCAAAAATATTTTGAAGTTCTAGCTTTATCTTATGTCAAAGTTCTTTTAGTTTGACCCACTTTATATAAAAAAAATTGCCATTATAAAAATATATGCTATCTTAAATCTAACGAAGCAAAAGTCCGCAGAGCTATATTGAAGGATCAAACAACAATGCAAGCACTCCAAAGAAACAAAAAATTACATCCAGGTTCAAGGAGAGGCTAGCTACCCCATCTACCAGGGCGAGTCAAGGGCGCGCCGCCGTCGCTTCACTGGAAGCTGGCTAGAACATGAATCCTGCGACACCTACACGGATGGGGGGACTCCGATCTTCAGCCCAGAAGAACCAACACACTGGAAGAGAGCCCACCACCGATTGAATCCTGCAAAGAACTAGAACGAATCTAATTTGATGTTGTAGATGTTGATATAGTTTTTTTTCTAAAAACTTAGTCAAACTTAATTTGTTTTTCTTTTTGCGAAAAGGATTAGATGTATTATAAAATTTCATTGGAAGTACAAAACATCTCAAATATAATAAAAATTACATCGAGATTTTCAGACCATCGAACGACCACTACTGCCGTGAGAACGAGCCGTCGATGCACCGTTGTCGCCGCTCCCCTACCGGAGTCGGCTCAACCTTGTCGATGCCAGCCGAGAAGTCTTTGTGCACGTGCGCCTAAAGACCAATGGCCTGAAAGCCGCAATCATCGCCGTTGAACCCTTTCATAGATTTGAAGTACCTGACACCAACTTTAGTCACATTATGAGAAACTCTAACCTCACCATCCCAAGGAGACTGCATGAATCTATGCCGGAGCTCTGGTGACTATGTACAAACGGATAAACTTGAGGAGAATCAAAGCCCGAAAGACGAACTAAGAAGAAGCGTCGTCATCCCCCCGAACACGCACCTGCCAGGACAAAAAAAATCCAACCTAAACTACTAACCGGAGTGGAGGCGTCGGGATTTCCTCTCCGCCACCAACCGTCAGAGCGCAGGCAAAAGGAAGACGTATCCACGGGCTCGTGATGAAATCTGAAGAGAAAAATTTAGGTTAGGGAAGGAGACGGAAGGAAATGTTTTTTTAAGATAAAAAGCGTCAATCTGACTTTATATTAATAAAGTCGCCAATTGGTAAATAAAGGTTCCACGACCAAAACACTAATCATCCAGGCAAGTTAAAAACGAGAGAAATTGATCCGTCCAAAATACTACTACCTCTATTAAAATATAAGGCGTTTTTTAGCTAAATTAGTCTAAACATATTTTATTATTTTGATACGGAGGGAGTGTAAACTTAATTTGTTTTTGACTTAGAACGAATGAAGCTTCAAACATTTTGGAGAAACCCAAAAAAAAAAACATTTTGGAGAAGAGATCCTTTGGTTCCACGCGAGACGCACATGAAGCCCATGCTAGCTAGCTCGTGCACATCACGTGAAAGAAGCGGTCGTGACGCCGCTGTCGCCATAAATCCCCGACCATAAAAACGAGCATGAGACACCCCACCGGCTAGACTACGACCGGTAACCACTAACCGCACCGCACCACTGGTTGGAGTACTTAAAAATCTGGATAGGAAAAAAGAAGCACGGTCAACCATGGACGCAAGAATGCACGATAAGCCAACGAGCACCGGCCAATCACTCGACGACGACTCATGCCCTCGATCGAGCGTCGCCCTGCATGGCCGGTCGATCCAAAGTGATTAAGAATTTAAGATACGAATGCCTAGCAATATAGTACTAGTGCTGTTGCTGGATGGAGATCCAAAGCATCCGACTCCCTGGGCGTTTTTCAGCCGTCCGATGTAAGACGACGGCTGGGATCACGTGCAGCGCAGCTGGTGCCACGGTAACCGAGTTGGTTTTGCTGCGCTGCACCGCAAAGTGGAGTGTTTCGCCAAGTCCTATACCATATCTTGGCTCTGTGCACCTTTGCTTGTTCTGTGCATAATACGTACAGAAGAGGGGCCAATTTGCAAGAGATCCGAAATTAGCCGTCGCTTAGATGGATGTATCTAGTACTGGACGGACGGTAAAGTACCCAACTGTCCGGTTCTAGTGCAGGTGGCCATCGTCGGTCGCGTTAGGTTTGGGAGGTACAGACAGGACAATAAAGGTGACGGCGATAGGGACGCCGGCCGTACGTACACGGCGTGTCGGCGTTTCCACCCATTGTTTGGTCTGCTAAATCGTGCCCTGCACGTACCTTCTCTAAACTAAAGATATGCTAGATTGTGGCCACCGGCGGTTGCCATCGGCTGCATCCGATCTTCAGCTGGGAGAGTTCTTAATCTCGTAATATGGCTGTTTTTTCACAAGAAAAAAATGGCGAACATGGTAATGTTCTCAGGTTCTTAGCACCTGGATATTATCCTAAAGGTATTACTCTGCATGCTCCCTTTTATTGCTGCAGTAATTAACTAGTTAGCTCCCATAAAACGTACTGTAATTAACTAGTTAGTGCATGACCTGATCACCATCACCGGCTCACCGCTGCATTCCGTGGCCACAACATGTAGCAATCTGGTACTCTATCCGTTCGGAATTACTTGTCTCAGAAATTGATGTATCTAATACTAAAATATATCTAAATACATCTATTTCTGTGATAAGTAATTCCGAACGGAGGAAGTGTTAGAGTTGTGTCGAATATTACTGTACGAGTTAGGTTACAGTTGGACTTGGAGTCATACGGTGTGTAGGCAGGATATGGAGTCGTGTCCAAGTAGGACACTTGTATCCTAGGCTTCTCATATATAGCGGGGGTAGACACACGATGTAACCTATGCCAATATAATAGCACAGGAACGCGGGGGAGCCGGCGGCTTGTGCCGGCGCCCGGGCGGCCGGGGTGCGGTATTGTAGCGGTGTCATGGGGAGGAGCGCCCGTAGTCAGGCCCCGGGGATGTAGCCATGATGGTGAACCTCGTTAACAAATCTCGGTGTCGTGCTTATGTGATTGCTTGGTCCTCGGTAGATCGACGGAGCGTCTCGGATTTATTCTAACAAGTGGTATCATGAGCAAGGTTCGATGAGGCGGGAATTGTTGATTTAGAGGAGGCCGAGCCGTATGCTGCTTTTGTTCGTCACGAGGCGATCGAGGGCATCAGCGGGATCGGTAGCGGTGGAATAGCAATCGGAAGCAGCAGACAATCGCAGCAACAGTTCTTGGCGAGATCGATCGAAGTCGCAGCAGGACAGCCGCGCGTGGCGGCGTGAGGCAGCGGCGGATTGATCGGGCGTGAGAAGCACGTAGATGCGTCAGCGTGGAACTCGTAGGATTTCGATCAGACTGGAGGCTCGGGTGGCGTGTACATGGGAACGGCGTCTTCGTGAGCGATGGCCGATGGATCGATCTGTTCATGATGGCGGCGGCAGGGTTACGCTGGGAGCCCGGGATGCAACCAGGCGTGGCGCACGGCAGTGGCACAGGCCGTCCAGCAGCCAGTAGGTAGGGCCAGCGGGGCCTAAGGCGTGGCCCAAGCGGGGCGGCCGGGGCGGCGCTGGCTGCCAAGGCCCAGTAAGAAAGGCCGAGGCGGAGCCGGCTAATGGCAAGTGCTACGAGTTGCGTGAGAGAGCGGGTTGCGTACGGAAGCAGATCGTGAGTCTGACTCGTGGCTGTCTGAGATTTGTTAAAGGAAAATAAGGGCGTCAGGTACCGTGTGTGTAGCTATCCATCGGGCGCAAGCCAAAGAGCAGGATGGAGAAGGTTTGGGGCTGCACGTGAGCAAGGGTAAATGAACTTTTGATTTTGTGCACAGGAAGGCTACTAGAGGAATTCTCCGATGGGCTATCTTTGCTTGGTACGTGTACATGTATGTACAGGATGGCAGCGGTGCACGCTACGGAAAAATAAGGCGCGGTCGCAAGTCCATGAAAGATTTGATAGGATGCAAGTCGATGAAGATGGACATGTGCGGCGATGGCGGCGTGCATACACGGCTCAGACGGAGTCTAGAGCACGGCGTGGCAGGATCATGCATACACAGGGCGTCAAGCAATGCACGGATATGTGGGGGCGGACACGGCGCAGGGTGGAGCATGGTTGCAGTCGGATAATTCGGCTGGGTCGGACTGGACAGTCTGATGGATCGACGTGGATGTTGATCAAAGCAGAAGACGGCGGTGATTTCAGCGACGACGACATAGGAGCGTGATGCTGATGGTGGCCGACTTTTGGGGCGTGGAAACACGTGGTGCAGGCCTGAGGGCTTGTGCGGCTTCGACAGACTACGGCGCGGGGTTGATTCAAGGTGGTGCACACATGAGAGCTTGAAGTCGACGGGGCGCAGGGGTAGCACGGCCAGCTACATAGAGTCATGTTGAAGGTGGAGCTGGAGTCTGATGGACGACTTCACTCTGAGCTGATGGAGGGGCTACGGCGTAAGTTAACAGAGAGTCGAAGCCTATTTCAGCGGGATAGCAAGAGACACGTGGATTGGACTGGGGCCCAATGGTCTGATGGAGACGTGATACTCGGCATCGGTCGGTGATGATCGATGGTTCTCTACAGTGGGAGTTGAGACAGTGGGGGCTAGCTACCCGGGAGACTCGACCAGGACAGCAGAGACTCGACGTGGTGATAGCGGCGAGGCGTGCGGTAAGCACGGGACACAACGACAGGCCAGGGCACCGGTGGTCAGATATGTTGTTAGACAAAGTGTGCAGGGGGTACTGAAGCAGTGTTGACGAGTACCAGATTCAAGTTGGTGACTAGGTCTATCGGTGCCGGTTGATGGACAGGAGTTGACCATGGAGAATCTGAGAAAGTGGCGGAAAGTCTGAAATTGTCAAAGGCTAAGAAAGTACATGGCCGTATATTTTGTGGTGTTCAGTGCACATGGCAAAGTGTGGATGACAAATATAGAAGGAGGCGGAGTGCTATAGCTATGGGACATGTCAAAGACTATCCGGGGAAAATGATGAGACAACTATGAATTTGACTCAAGGTGACACAGGGCGACGGTGAAATTCCTTCAAGTTTCAGACAGACGGTCAACAAAGAGCGGTGATGTTGAGTTCAGATAACTCTTGTATGTGACATCCAATATGTGAGTTGTTCATTTTCACGCAGATATATTATTGGTGTGTGATGGCGTTGAACGGAAACTTTGAAAGTTGGGAGCACAAAGTAGAGTAATGAGAAGCTTAATTTTGCTCGAGTGTTGACTGTGAAGAAGACGAGAGGGACTACAGTTGCAGGTGGAGTCATATGGAGTCTGGGAGTAGTAGCGGTGCTCATGGCGTATCTCAAGTCCAATGTACATGGAGGTTCGACGCATGGACGAATTCAAGGTGGTGAAGAATATTCGCCAAGGTGGAGTTTTTTAGAGTTGTGTCGAATATTACTGTACAAGTTAGGTTACAGTTGGACTTGGAGTCATACGGTGTGTAGACAGGATATGGAGTCGTATCCAAGTAGGACACTTGTATCCTAGGTTTCTCATATATGGCGGGAGTAGACACATGATGTAACTTATGCCAATATAATAGCACAGGAACGTGGGGAAGCCGGTGGCTTGTACCGGCGCCCGAGCGGACGGGGTGCGGTATTGTAGCGGTATCATGGGGAGGAGCGTCCCGTAGTCAGATTCGGAGATGTAGCCATGATGGTGAACCTCGTTAACAAATCTCGGTGTCGTGTTTATGTGATTGCTTGGTCTTCGATATATCGACGGAGCGCCTCGAATTTATTCTAACAACAAGTATGAGCATGTAGACGTATGCATTTCAGCTGTGTGGATCTGATCGACCAATGGATATCTACTTCTTTATTAGTCGCGTCGGACCATGTTGTAGTTTAGTTAAGTCGCCGGAGACAAATTCGCCCTTCCGTCTGTCTTTAGCTGAGTGCTGCCTGTATCACGCACCTTTGCGTACGATCGTGCACAGATACGGGAGGCGATGATCAGCTGTGCTGCCTTTTGCCGCGTGGGATATTCGGCACCACGTTGTTGCCTAGACAAGGCTTGCGTCAAGCAAACTATACATATTTCAGGAGCAACGACCGCTCGCTGACTTCGACTACAAGACACGGGCCCATGGTTATCAATGCGCCTGCTTGCCTGCGATGATTACTCTCTCTCTCTCTCTCGGGTAAGCGATGATTACTCTTGCATACAGGTGATGCAACGCAGTAATCTAGAGATTACAATAAAATATAATGCAGAAGTACAATGGATGATTTTTCAGTCTGATGTCCAGTAACAACATATTCCTTAATATGTGGTGAAAAATTATTGTTGCTATAATATAAGAGAGAATGTACTAATTAAGAGAAGTCAAGCTCTTGAAGGAAAGCTTCAAGATGCACACCAAAAGTCGATGGGGCTCAATCATGCTATAACGGCAAACTATGTTAATGCCCACTCCCCGAAGGCAACTAGTAAAACAGCGGGGTAGAGCAGACCTCTGATGAGTTTTGTTAAGCTGAATGTTGATGCTTCTTTTGATCATGATCTTCTTAGGGGCACAACTGGGGCTGTCCTCGGAGATGACAAAGGAAGGTTTATTGTTGGTCGAAACTTGATGATTGATTGGTGTGTTGATGTATTAGCAGCAGAAGCCTTGACTTTAAGGTTTGGCTTATTCCATGCATGGAAGGCAGGTTGCAATTATTTTATTGTTAACTCCGACAATGTGAAAGTGATTAACAAAAAAAATGGAGGACAATCGGCGGCACTGTTTGATGATTGCTATTTTATGGCTTGTGGTTTTTCTCTTATTAGGTTTGAACATTGTAATAGGGAAGCAAATAAGTTGGCTCATGAACTTGCTAGGCTAGAGAAATTTTTCGTGACAAGGGATTGGTTTAAGGAGCCTATGGATGATATTCTACCTCTTCTTACTGACGATGTAACCGTTATTTCTATTTAATAAAGTTGATGTTTATTTGAAAAAGATAAGAGGGGCGATATTAGAAGTGCTCAGTTCCTTTTTGTTTTCTTTGCTCCACATCAGTATTTATTCTGAGTGACACTTCTAAGATAGTATCACTATACATGTACCAAGGAAAAAAGAGTCAATCACACACGCAATAGTTGTGTGTCAGGTTGGCAGGCCAGCATGCACATGCCCATGCCCCGACATATCGACGATATAAGAGCATCCCTAATTTAGAGGAGTATACGGTCGAGTTTCTTTAGTGGGGTATAACTTTCCTCCTTTAACTATGGCCAAACCTAACCGATTTCCTATATTTAGAGAAGGATATTGTTGGAAATATGCCCTAGAGGTAAAAAATATTTGTACACCATCGTCAACAAATATATCCTGACCACCTCCATCATCATCACCTCCAAGTTCACCACCATCCATAGAGTCACCACCACCATCTCCTCCTTGTCCATCACCATATCCAAGGCCACCACGACCATCCACACGGCCACCACCAAGATTCTGAAGAGAGATCTCCGTTTGGGTCAAGATCTCTCCGTGAGTAAGCTCCCAGTTTTTTTGCCGTGGCATCCATTTTTGTTGGGTTCATGAACATGATAGCATGTTCTTCGACCTTGTTTTCATTCACAACCCTTTCATCCTGGAGTGCAAGCCTACGCTCCTCCACCTTCAACTTCCTCTCTTCGACCGCCAATTGACCTCTGTTTTTTGTCCTCCAACATCTTGAGCTCATCCCATCTTGTCGCCTTCTCATCTTCATGAATGGGTATGCTTAATCTTGACCTCTTCGGTGTGGTCTTGGAGTTTCTCCTACCCCACTTCTCATTTTGGCAAAGTTCTTTGTAGCAATGGTGCAATGTGAAGGGCTTGTCACAGTACTTCTTGTTGTGTTGCTTGAATAGGTCTTGATGATAGGCCTGTTGGGGAACGTAGCATGCAATTTAAAAAATTCCTATGCTCATGCAAGATCTATCTAGGAGATGCACAACAACGAGAGGGGGAGAGTGTGTCCACGCACCCTCGTAGACCGAAAGTGGAAGAGTTTGACAACACGGTTGATGTAGTCGAACTTCTTCTCGTTCCAACCGATCAAGCACCGAACGTACTACACCTCCGAGTTCTGCACACGTTCAGCTCGATGACGTCCCTCGAACTCTTGATCCAGCAAAGTGTCGGGGGAGAGTTCCGTCAGCACAACGGCGTGGTGACGGTGATGGTGAAGTGATCCGCGCAGGGCTTTGCCTAAGCACTACGTGAATATGACCGGAGGCGTAAACTATGGAGGGGGGCGCCGCACACGGCTAACAATGTTTGTTGTGTGTTCTAGCGGTGCCCCCCTTCATATATATAGGTTGGAGGGGAGGAGACGCAGCCAAGGGGACGCCCCAAGTAGGAGGAATCCTACTTGGGGTCCTGCCAATTCGGCCTCCCCCCTTTCCTATTCCTATTTGGAGTAGGAAGGGAAGAGGGGAAAGAGGGAATCCTATTCCCTTTTTCCTTTCCTCCTTCCCCTTTTCTACTCCAATTTGTCCAGCCCATATGGGAGGGGCGCACCAGCCCTTTAGGGGCTGGTCTGTCCCCCTCTTGGCCCATTAAGGCCCATGTAGTTGCTGGGGGAATGCCCGGAACCCCTTTCGGTGACCCGATATGCACCCGGTACCTCCGGAACACTTCTAGTGTCCGAATATCACCGTCCAATATATGAATCTTTACCTCTCTACCATTTCGAGACTCCTCGTCGTGTCTGTGATATCATCTGGGACTCCGAACAACATTCGGTCACCAAATCACATAACTCATATAATACAAAATCATCATCGAACGTTAAGCGTGCGGACCCTACGGGTTCGAGAACTATGTAGACATGACCGAGACACCTCCCCGGTCAATAACCAACAGCGGAACCTAGATGCTCGTATTGATTCCCACATATTCTATGAAGATCTTTATCGGTCGTATCGTAATGACAACATACGTTATTCCCTTTGTCATCGGTATGTTACTTGCCCGAGATTCGATCGTCGGTATTTTCATACCTAGTTCAATCTCGTTACCGGCAAGTCTCTTTACTCGTTCCGTAATGCATCATCCCGTAACTAACTCATTAGTCACATTGCTTGCAAGGCTTATTATGATGTGCATTACCGAGAGGGCCCGGAGATACCTCTCCGATACTCGGAGTGACAAATCCTAATCTGAATCTATGCCAACCCAACAAACACCTTCGGAGATACCTGTAGAGCATGTTTATAATCATCCAGTTACGTTGTGACATTTCATAGAACACAAGGTATTCGTCCGGTATTCGTGAGTTGCATAATCTCATAGTTAAAGGAATATGCATAAGTCATGAAGAAAGCAATAGCAATAAAACTTAACGATCATTATGCTAAGCTAACGTATGGGTATTGTCCATCACATCATTCTCCTAATGATGTGATCCCGTTCATCAAATGACAACGCATGTCTATGGTGAGGAAACTTAACAATCTTTGATAAAGAGCTAGTCTAGTAGAGGCTTACTAAGGACACTGTGTTTTGTCTATGTATCCACACATTTATCAAGTTTCCGGTTAATAAAATTCTAGCATGAATAATAAACATTTATCATGATATAAGGAAATAGAAATAACAACTTTATTATTGCCTCTAGGGCATATTTCCTTCAGTCTCCCACTTGCACTAGAGTCAATAATCTAGTTCACATCGCCATGTGTTTTAACACCAATAGTTCACATCTTTATGTGATTAACACCCATAGTTCACATCGCCATGTGACCAACACCCAAAGGGTTTACTAGAGTCAATAATCTAGTTCACATCGCTATGTGATTAACACCCAAAGAGTACTAAGGTGTGATCATGTTTTGCTTGTGAGAGAAGTTTAGTCAACGGGTCTGCCACATTCAGATCCGTATGTATTTTGCAAATTTCTATGTCTACAATACTCTGCATGGAGCTACTCTAGCTAATTGCTCCCACTTACAATATGTATCCAGATCGAGACATAGAGTCATCCAGATCGGTGTCAAAGCTTGAATCGACGTAACTCTTTACGGTGAACTCTTTATCACCTCCATAACCGAGAAATATTTCCTTAGTCCTCTAAGGATAATTTTGACCGTTGTCCAGTGATCTATTCCTGGATCACTATTGTACCCCCTTGCCAAACTCATGGCAAGGTGCACAATAAGTTTGGTACACAACATGGCATACTTTATAGAACCTATGGCTGAGGCATAGGGAATGACTTTCATTTTCTCTCTATCTTCTGCCGTGGTTGGCTTTTGAGTCTTAGTCAACCTCACACCTTGTAACACAGGCAAGAATGCTTTCTTTGACTGATCCATTTTGAACTTCTTTAAAACTTTATCAAGGTATGTGCTTTGTGAAAGTCCAATTAAGCGTCTTGATCTATCTCTATAGATCTTGATGCCCAATATATAAGCAGCTTCACTGAGGTCTTTCATTGAAAAACTCTTATTCAAGTATCCTTTTATGCTATCTAGAAATTCTATATCATTTCCAATGAATAATATGTCATCCACATATAATATCAGAAATGCTACAAAGCTCCCACTCACTTTCTTGTAAATACAAACTTCATCATAAGTCTGTATAAAACCATATGCTTTGATCACCTTATCAAAGTGTATATTCCAACTCCGAGATGCTTGCACTAGTCCATAGATGGATCGCTGGAGTTTGCACACTTTGTTAGCACTTTTAGGATTGACAAAACTTTTTGGTTGCATCATATACAAATCTTCTTTAATAAATCCATTAAGGAATGTAGTTTTAACATCCATTTGCCAGATTTCATAAAATGTGGCAATTGCTAACATGATTCGGACAGACTTAAGCATCGCTACAGGTGAGAAGCTCTCATCGTAGTCAACTCCTTGAACTTGTTGAAAACCTTTCGCAACAAGTCGAGCTTTGTAGACAGTAACATTACCATCATCGCCAGTCTTCTTCTTGAAGGTCCATTTATTCTCTATGGCTCGCCGATCATCGGGCAAGTCAACCAAAGTCCTCACTTTGTTCTCATACATGGATCCTATCTCAGATTTCATGGCCTCAAGCCATTTTGCGGAATCTGGGCTCATCATCGCTTCCTCATAGCTCGTAGGTTCGTCATGGTCTAGTAACATGACTTTCAGAACATGATTATCATACCACTCTGGTGCAAAACGTACTCTGGTTGACCTACGAGGTTCGATAGTAACTTGATTTGAAGTTTTATGATCATTATCATTAGCTTCCTCTCTAGTTTGTGTAGGCATCACTATTACTGATTTTTGTGATGAGCTACTTTCCAATTCGAGAGAAGGTATAATTACCTCATCAAGTTCTACTTTCCTCCTACTCACTTCTTTCGAGAGAAACTCCTTCTCTAGAAAGGATCCATTCTTAGCAACAAAGATCTTGCCTTCGGATCTGTGATAGAATGCGTACCCAATAGTTTCTTTTGGGTATCTTATGAATACGCACTTCTCCGATTTGGGTTCGAGCTTATCTAGCTAAAGCCTTTTCACATAAGCATCGCAACCCCAAACTTTAAGAAACGACAGCTTAGGTTTCTTGCCAAACCACGGTTTATACGGTGTCGTCTCAACGGATTTAAATGGTGCCCTATTTAAAGTGAATGCAGCTGTCTCTAATGCATAACCCAAAAACGATAGCGGCAAATCGGTAAGAGACATCATAGATCGTACCATATCTAATAGAGTACGGTGACAACGTTCGAACACACCATTACGCTGTGGTGTTCTAGGTGGCGTGAGTTGTGAAACTATTCCACATTGTTTTAAATGAAGGCCAGATTCGTAACTTAAATATTTGCCTGTAATGCCCCGGACACACCCGTCGGTGGTCGTTACTCCTGACGGGATCTAGACTGGCCCCATATATCAATACTAGTCTTCTCTACGCACTTTGTCCTCACTCGTGCGCATTCGGGAGCAACTTCCCGGTCGGTCACCCATCCTGACACTACTCCAAGTTGAGCACGCTTAACTTTGGAGTTCTGTCCGAATGAGCTCCCGGAAAAGAAGGAATTCCTTATTGATATGAGTAGTTTATCATCCCTAATAAGCCAGACCATCACATACACCCCACTCAGAGGAACCGACGTCCTTGTCGGGCCACATGAACGTTCCCTCTTGGCACATATGTCTGTGCTTCCAGTTCAGTACATGTGCCATGCCGTGTGCCACGACGGGTCACAAACGTCATGAACAACATGACCACGCACCTGTCTGCAACCATCCATGTAACCGCGAGGGTCGGCTCTGATACCAACTTGTAACGTCTCGGACACACCCGCCGGTGGTCGTTACTCCTGGCGGGATCTAGACTGGCCCCACAGATCAATACTAGTCTTCTCTGCGCACTTTGTCCTCACTCGTGCGCACCCGGGAGAAACGTCTTGGTCGGTCACCCATCCTGACACTACTCCAAGCTGAGCATGCTTAACTTTGGAATTCTGTCCGAATGAGCTCCCGAAAAAGAAGGAATTCCTTATTGATATGAGTAGTCTATCATCCCTAATAAGCCAGGCCATCACATTGCCTCCATGATCAGATCATAGAAACTTTATTTTCTTGTTACGATGATTCTCCACTTCACTATGAAATTCTTTGAACTTTTCAAATGTTTCAGACTTGTGTTTCATCAAGTAGATATACCCATATCTGCTCAAATCATCTGTGAAGGTCAGAAAATAACGATACCCGCCGCATGCCTCAACACTCATTGGACCGCATATACATCGGTATGTATTATTTCCAATAAGTCATTGGCTTGGTCCATTGTTCGGGAGAACGGAGTTTTAGTCATCTTGCCCATGAGGCATGGTTCGCAAGTATCAAATGATTCATAATCAAGTGATTCCAAAATCCCATCTGCATGGAGTTTCTTCATGCGCTTTACACCAAAATGACCTAAATGGCAGTGCCACAAATATGTTGCACTATCATTATCAACTTTGCATCTTTTGGCATCAATATTATGAATATGTGTATCACTAAGATTGAGATTCAGTAAACCATTTACATTTGGTGTATGACCATAGAAGGTTTTATTCATGTAAACAGAACAACAATTATTATCTGACTTAAATGAATATCCGTATTGCAATAAACATGATCCAATCATATTCATGCTCAACGCAAACACCAAATAACATTTATTTAGGTCCAACACTAATCCCGAAGGTAGAGGGAGTGTGCGATGGTGATCTTATCAACCTTGGAATCACTTCCAACAGACATCGTCACCTTGCCCTTAACTAGTCTCTGCTCATTCAATAACTCCTGGTTCGAGTTACTAATCTTAGCAACTGAACTGGTATCAAATACCCTGGGGTTACTATTAACACTAGTAAAATACACATCAGTAACATGTATATCAAATATACCTTTATTCACTTTGCCATCCTTCTTATCCGCCAAGTATTTGGGGTAGATTCGCTTCTAGTGACCATTCCCTTTGCAGTAGAAGCACTCAGTTTCAGGTTTAGGTCTAGCTTTGGGCTCTTTCACGGGAGTGACAACTTGCTTGTCATTCTTCTTGAAGTTCCCTTTCTTTTCCTTTGCCCTTTTTCTTGAAACTAGGGGTCTTGTCAACCATCAACACTTGATGCTTTTTCTTGATTTCTACCTTCGCCGATTTCAGCATCGCGAAGAGCTCGGGAATCGTTTTCGTCATCCCTTGCATATTATAGTTTATCACAAAGTTCTAGTATCTTGGTGATAGTGACTAGAGAACTCTGTCAATCACTATCTTATCTGGAAGATTAACTCCCACTTGATTCAAACGATTGTACTACCCAGACATTCTGAGTACATGCTCACTGGCTGAGCCATTCTCCTCCATCTTGTAGGCAAAGTACTTGTCAGAGGTCTCATACCTCTCAAGATGGGCATGAGTCTGAAATACCAATTTCAACTCTTGGAACATCTTATATGCTCCATGGCATCCAAAACGTTTTTGAAGTCCCGGTTATAATCCGTAAAGCATGGTGCACCAAACTATCAAGTAGTCATCATACCGAGTTTGTCAAACGTTCATAACGTCTGTATCTGCTCTTGCAATAGGTCTATCACTTAGCGGTGCATCAAGGACATAATTCTTCTGTGAAGCAACGAGGATAATCCCTAGATCACGGACCCAGTCTGCACCATTGTTGGGGAACACAGTATTTCAAAAAAAATCCTACGATCACGCAAGATCTATCTAGGGATGCATAGCAACGAGAGGGGAGAGTATGTCTACGTACCCTCGTAGACCGAAAGCGGAAGCATTAAGAAACGCGGTTGATGTAGTCGAACGTCTTCGCGATCCAACCGATCAAGTACCGAACGCACGGCACCTCCGCGTTCTGCCCACGTTTAGCTCGGTGGTGTCCCTCGTACTCTTGATCCAGTTGAGGCCGAGGGAGAGTTTCTTCAGCATGACGGCGTGTTGACGGTGATGATGAAGTTACCGGCGCAGGGCTTCGCCCAAGCACCACGACGATATGACCGAGGTGTGTATCTGTGGAGCGGGGCACCGCACACGGCTAAAACAATTTTCAACTTGTGTGTCTATGGGGTTCCCCCCTCCCCTGTATATAAAGTAGGGGAGGAGGGGGCCGGCCGGCCTCATGGTGCGCCCCCAAGGGGGGATTCCTACTCCTACTAGGAGTAGGTTCCGCCCCCTTTCCGAGTCGTAATAGGAGGGGGAAGGAAGGGGAAGAGGAGAAGAAGGAAAGGGGGATTAGCCCGCCTCCCAATTCGGATTGGGCTTGGGGGGGGCACCTCTTGGCCGCCTCCTCTCTCTTCCACTAAAGTCCATGTAGGCCCATTAAGCCCCCAGGGGGTTCCGGTAACCCCCGGTACTATGCCCAAACTCATCCAAAACCATTCTGGTGTCCAAACATAACCTTCCAATATATCAATATTCATGTCTCAACCATTTTGAGACTCCTCGTCATGTCCGTGATCACATCAGGGACTCCGAACTACCTTCGGTACATCAAAACACATAAATGCATAATACCAATCGCCATCGAACGTTAAGCGTGCGGTCCCTATGGTTTCGAGAACAATGTAGACATGACGGAGACTCGTCTTTGGTCATTAACCAATAGCAGAACCTGGATGCTCATATTGGTTCCTACATATTCTACAAAGATCTTTATCGGTCAAACCGCATAACAACATACGTTGTTCCCTTTGTCATCGGTATGTTACTCGCCGAGATTTGATTGTCGGTATCATCATACCTAGTTCAATCTCGTTACCGCCAAGTCTCTTTACTCGTTCCTTAATGCAAAATATCATAACTAACTCATTAGTCACATTGCTTGCAAGGCTTATAGTGATGTGCATTACCGAGAGGGCCCAGAGATACCTCTCCGATAATCGGAGTGACAAATCCTAATCTCGATCTATGCCAACTCAACAAACACCATCGGAGACACCTGTAGAGCATCTTTATAATCACCCAGTTACATTGTGACCTTTGATAGCACACAAGGTGTTCCTCCGGTATTCGGGAGTTGCATAATCTCATAGTCAGAGGAACATGTATAAGTCACGATGAAAGCAATAGCAATAAAACTAAACGATCATTTATGCTAAGCTAATGGATGGGTCTTGTCCATCACATCATTCTCTAATGATGTGATCTCGTTCATCAAATGACAAAACATGTCTATGGTCTTCAAACTTAACCATCTTTGATTAACGAGCTAGTCAAGTAGAGGCATACTAGGGACACTCTGTTTTTTCTATGTATTCACACATGTACTAAGTTTCCGGTTAATACAATTCTAGCATGAATAATAAACATTTATCATGATATAAGGAGATATAATAACAACTTTATTATTGCCTCTAGGGCATATTTCCTTCAGCCTCCCACTTGCACTAGAGTCAATAATTGATACGTCTCCAACGTATCTATAATTTTTGATTGTTCCATGCTATTAAATTATCTATTTTGGATGTTTTTTGGCTTTATTATACACTTTTATATTATTTTCGGAACTAACCTATTAACCTAGAGCCCAGTGCCAGTTTCTGTATTTTCCTTGTTTTGGAGTATCGCAGAAAAGGAAAATCAAACGGAGTCCAATTGACCTGAAACTTCACGGAACTTATTTTTGGAACGGAAGCAATCCAGAAGACTTGGGGAGTACGTAAGGGAAGCAACGAGGAAAGGCACGAGGCAGGAGGCGCCCACCCCTGGGCGCGCCCTCCACCCTCGTGGGCCCCTCGTGGCTCCCCTGACGTATTTCTTCCTCCTATATATATCCATGTACCCTAAAAACTTCGAGGAGCAGAATAGATCGGGAGTTCCGCCACCAGAAGCCTCCGTAGCCACCGAAAACCAATCTAGACCCATTCCGACACCCTGTCGGAGGGGGACTCCCTCTCCGGTGGCCATCTTCTTCATCCCGGCGCTCTCCATGACGAGGAGGGAGTAGTTCTCCCTCGGGGCTGAGGGTATGTACCAGTAGCTATGTGTTTGATCTCTCTCTCTCTCTCTCATGTTCTTGAGTCGGCACGATCTTGATGTATCGCGAGCTTTGCTATTATATTTGGATCTTATGATGTTTCTCCCCCTCTACTCTCTTGTAATGGATTGAGTTTTCCCTTTGAAGTTATCTTATTGGATTGAGTCTTTAAGGATTTGAGAACACTTGATGTATGTCTTGCATGTGCTTACCTGTGGTGACAATGGGATACCACGTGATCCACTTGATGTATGTTTTGGTGATCAACTTGCGAGATCTGTGACCTCATGAACTTATGCATAGGGGTTGGCACACGTTTTCGTCTTGACTCTCCGGTAGAAACTTTGGGGCACTCTTTGAAGTACTTTATGTTGGTTGAATAGATGAATCTGAGATTGTGTGATGCATATCGTATAATCATACCCACGGATACTTGAGGTGACATTGGAGTATGTAGGTGACATTAGGGTTTTGATTGATTTGTGTCTTAAGGTGTTATTCTAGTACGAACTCTATGATAGATCGAACGGAAAGAATATCTTCATGTTATTTTACTACAGACTCTTGAATAGATCAATCAGAAAGGATAACTTTGAGGTGGTTTCGTACCCTACCATAATCTCTTTGTTTGTTCTCCGCTATTAGTGACTTTGGAGTGACTCTTTGTTGCATGTTGAGGGATAGTTATATGATCCAATTATGTTATTATTGTTGAGGGAACTTGCACTAGTGAAAGTATGAACCCTAGGCCTTGTTTCAACGCATTGCAATACCATTTACGCTCACTTTTATCATTAGTTACCTTGCTGTTTTTATATTTTCAGATTATAAGAACCTTTATCTACCATCCATATTGCACTTGAATCACCATCTCTTCGCCGAACTAGTGCACCTATACAATTTACCATTGTATTGGGTGTGTTGGGGACACAAGAGACTCTTTGTTATTTAGTTGCAGGGTTGTTTGAGAGAGACCATCTTCAACCTACGCCTCTCACGGATTGATAAACCTTAGGTCATCCACTTGAGGGAAATTTGCTACTGTCCTACAAACCTCTACACTTGGAGGCCCAACAATGTCTACAAGAAGAAGGTTGTGTAGTAGACATCAAGCTCTTTTCTGGTGCCGTTGCCGGGGAGGTTAGCGCTTGAAGGTATATCTTTAGATCTTGCAATCGAATCTTTTAGTTTGTTGTTTTAGCACTAGTTTAGTTTATAAAAGAAAATTACAAAAAATATGGAATTGAGTTTGCCTCATACGCTTCATCTTTTTAATATCTTTCGTGAGTATGATGGAAAGGAAAATTGTGACAAAATGTTAGAAGAAGAATGCATTAGAATGTTTGACACTAAATATTTGAATGATGAGCATGATTGCAATTTTGTTAGTATGAATTCCTTGAATATCCATGATCCTAATGATATGCAAAGCCACAAGCTTGGGGAAGCTATGTTTGATGAAGATGATATTTTTTGTCCCCCAAGTTTTGATGAGCAAATTTATTATGATGAAAGCATGCCTCATATTTATGATGATTATTGTGATGACTTGTATGCTATAAATAATAATGATAACCATAAAACTTGTCATCATGATTTTAGTTTTCAATTGGATTATGCCTCACATGATAGTTATTTTGTTGAGTTTGCTCCCACTACTATTCATGAGAAGAATCTTGCTTATGTGGAGAGTAGTAAATTTTCTATGCTTGTAGATCATGAAAATAATGCTTTTATGTGATGGTTATATTGTTGAATTCATTCATGATGCTACTTAAAATTATTATGAGGGAGGAACATGTGCTTGTAGGAATTGCAATAATATCAAGTTCCCCCTCTATGTGCTTAAAGTTTTGAAGTTATGCTTGTTTTGCCTTCCTAAGCTAGTTGATTATTGTTCTCATAAGTTGTTTGCTCACAAAATCCCTATGCATAGTAAGTGGGTTAGACTTAAATGTGCTTGCCATATTCTTCATGATGCTCTCTTTATGCTTCAATTCTTATCTTTTATGTGAGCATCATTGAAATCATCATGCCTAGGTAGGGGCGTTAAACGTTAGCGCTTGTTGGGAGGCAACCCAATTTTATTTATGTTCCTTGCTTTTTGTTCCTGTTTAGTAATAAATAATCTATCTAGACTTTGGTTAGATGTGTTTTTATGTTTTAGTTAGTGTTCGTGCCAAGTAGAACCGTTGGGAAGACTTGGGGAAAGTCTTGTTGATCTTGCTGTAAAAAAAGAAACTTTAGCGCTCATGAAAATTGCTGCCATTTTTTATTGGAGAGTGCTATTTAGTTAATTCTTTTTGTATATGATTAATAGATAAATTCCTCACGTCCATCAATTTATTTTAGAATTTTTGGGGTTCCATAAGTTTGCGTTAGTTACAGATTACTACAGACTGTTCTGTTTTTGATAGTTTCTATTTTTCATGTGTTGTTTACTTATTTTGATGAATCTATGGCTAGTAAAATAGTTTATAAACCATAGAGAAGTTGGAATACAGTAGATATTACACCAATATAAATTTAGAATGAGTTCACAACAGTACCTAAGTGGTGCTTTATTTTCTTATACTAACGGAGCTTACGAGTTTTCTATTAAGTTTTGTGTTGTGAAGTTTTCAAGTTTTGGGTAAAGATTCAATGGATTATGGAACAAGGAGTGGCAAGAGCCTAAGCTTGGGGATGCCCAAGTCACCCCAAGGTAATATTCAAGGACAACCAAAATCCTAAGCTTGGGGACACCCCGGAAGGCATCCCCTCTTTCGTCTTCGTTCATCGGAAACTTTACTTGGAGCTATATTTTTATTTACCACATGATATGTGTTTTGCTTGGAGCATCATTTTATTTTATTTAGTTTTGCTTGTTGTTTGAATAAAATACCAAGATCTGAAATTCTTAAATGTTAGAGAGTCTTCACATAGTTGCGTAATTATTCGACTACTCATTGATCTTCACTTATATCTTTTGGAGTAGTTTGTCATTTGCTCTAGTGCTTCACTTATATCCTTTTAGAGCACGGTGGTGGTTTTATTTTATAGAAATAAATGAACTCTCATGTGGCACTTATATTATTTTGAGAGTCCTAAACAGCATGGTAATTTGCTTTGGTTATGAATTTAGTCCTAATATGATGGGCATCCAAGAGGGATATAATAAAAACTTTCATATGAAGTGCATTGAATAGTAAGAGAAGTTTGATACTTGATAATTGTTTTGAGATATGGAGATGGTGATATTAGAGTCATGCTACTTGAGTAGTTGTGAATTTGAGAAATACTTGTGTTGAAGTTTGTGATTCCCGTAGCATGCACGTATGGTGAACCGTTATGTGACGAAGTCGGAGCATGATTTATTTATTGATTGTCTTCCTTATGAGTGGCGGTCGGGGACGAGCGATGGTCTTTTCCTACCAATCTATCCCCCTAGGAGCATGCGTGTAGTACTTTGTTTCGATAACTAATAGATTTTTGCAATAAGTATGTGAGTTCTTTATGACTAATGTTGAGTCCATGGATTATACGCACTCTCACCCTTCCACCATTGTTAGCCTCTCTAATACCGCGCACCTTTCACTGGTATCAAAAACCCACCATATACATTCCTCAAAACAGCCACCATACCTACCTATTATGGCATTTCCATAGCCATTCCGAGATATATTGCCATGCAACTTTCCACCGTTCCATTTACTATGACACGCTCCATCATTGTCATATTGCTTCGCATGATCATGTAGTTGACATTTTAGTTGTGGCAAAGCCACCGTTCATAATTCTTTCATACATGTCACTCATGCATCATTGCTGTCCCGGTACACCGCCAGAGGCATTCATATAGAGTCATACTTTGTTCTAGTATCGAGTTGTAATCATTGAGTTGTAAATAAATAGAAGTGTGATGATCATCATTCATAGAGCATTGTCCCAAAAAAAGGAAGGCAAAAGAAAGGCCAAATAAAAAAAGTAAAGGCCAAATAAAAAATTAAAGAAAATAAAAAGGGGCAATGCTACTATCTTTTTACCACACTTGTGCTTCAAAGTAGCACCATGATCTTCATGATAGAGAGTCTCTTGTTTTGTCACTTTCATATACTAGTGGGAAATTTTCATTATAGAACTTGGCTTGTATATTCCAACAATGGGCCTCCTCATGTGCCCTAGGTCTTCATGAGCAAGCAAGTTGGATGCACACCCACTTAGTTTCTTTTGTTGAGCTTTCATACATTTATAGGTCTAGTGCATCCATTGCATGGCAATCCCTACTCACTCACATTGATATCTATTGATGGGCATCTCCATAGCCCGTTGATACGCCTAGTTGATGTGAGACTATCTTCTCCCTTTTTGTCTTCTCCAAAACCACCCTTCTATTCCACATATAGTGCTATATCCATGGCTCACGCTCATGTATTTGAAGGAAATATGCCCTAGAGGCAATAATAAAGTTATTATTTATTTCCCTATATCATGATAAATGTTTATTATTCATGCTAGAATTGTATTAACCGGAAACATAATACATGTGTGAATACATAGATAAACAGAGTGTCACTAGTATGCCTCTACTTGACTAGCTCGTTGATCAAAGATGGTTATGTTTCCTAACCATAGACATGAGTTGTCATTTGATTAACGGGATCACATCATTAGGAGAATGATGTGATTGACTTGACCCATTCCGTTAGCTTAGCACTTGATCGTTTAGTTTGTTGCTATTGCTTTCTTCATGACTTATACATGTTCCTATGACTATGAGATTATGCAACTCCCGTTTACCGGAGGAACACTTTGTGTGCTACCAAACGTCACAACGTAACTGGGTGATTATGAAGGTGCTCTACAGGTGTCTCCGAAGGTACTTGTTGGGTTGGCGTATTTCGAGATTAGGATTTGTCACTCCGATTGTCAGAGAGGTATCTCTGGGCCCTCTCGGTAATGCACATCACCTAAGCCTTGCAAGCATTGCAACTAACAAGTTAGTTGCGAGATGATGTATTACAGAACGAGTAAAGAGACTTGCCGGTAACAAGATTGAACTAGGTATTGAGATGCCGACGATCGAATCTCGGGCAAGTAACATACTGATGACAAAGGGAACAACGTATGTTGTTATGCGGTCTGACCGATAAAGATCTTCATAGAATATGTAGGAGCCAATATGAGCATCCAGGTTCCGCTATTGGTTATTTACCGGAGACGTGTCTCGGTCATGTTTACATAGTTCTCGAACCCGTAGGGTCCGCACGCTTAACGCTACGATGACAGTTATATTATGAGTTTATATGTTTTGATGGACCGAAGGAGTTCGGAGTCCCGTATGAGATCGGGGACATGATGAGGAGTCTCAAAATGGTCGAGACATAAAGATCGATATATTGGACGACTATATTTGGACTTCAGAAAGGTTCCGAGTGATTCGGGTATTTTTCGGAGTACCAGAGAGTTATGGGAATTCGCCGGGGAGTATATGGGCCTTATTCGACCATACGGGAATAGAGGAGATATGCCAAAAGGAGGGAGGCCTGCGCCCCCTCTGGTCCAAATTGGACGAGGGGTGCAGCCCCCTTTTCCTTCTCCCTCTCCTTCTCTTTCCTTCACTCCTACTCCAACAAAGAAAGGAGGAGTCCTATTCCCGGTGTGAGTAGGACTCCCCCCTTGGCGCGCCCTCCTCCTAGGCCGGCCGCCTCCCCCTTGCTCCTTTATATACAGGGACAGGGGCACCTCTAGACACACAAGTTGATCGAGTTGATCGTCTCTTAGCCGTGTGCGGTGCCCCCCTCCACCATAGTCCACCTCGATAGTACTGTAGCGGTGCTTAGGCGAAGCCCTACGTCAGTAGAACATCAACATCATCAGCACGCCGTCGTGCTGACGAAACTCTCCCTCAACACTCGGCTGGATCAGAGTTCGAGGGACGTCATCGGGCTGAACGTGTGCTGAACTCGGAGGTGCCGTGCGTTTGGTACTTGATCGGTCGGATCATGAAGACGTACGATTACATCAACCGCGTTGTGCTAACGCTTCCCCTTTCGGTCTACGAGGGTACGTAGACAACACTCTCCCCTCTCGTTGCTATGCATCACCATGATCTTGCGTATGCATAGGAAATTTTTGAAATTACTACGTTCCCCAACAGTGGTATCAGAGCCTGGTTTTATGCGTTGATGTAATATGCACGAGTAGAACACAAGTGAGTTGTGGGAGATATAAGTCATACTGCTTACCAGCATGTCACACTTTGGTTCGGCGATATTGTTGGATGAAGCGGCCCGGACCGACATTACGCGTACGCTTATGCGAGACTGGTTTTACCGCCGTGCTATGCATACAGGTGACTAGCGGGTTTCAGTTTCTCCAACTTTAGTTGAACCGAGTGTGGCTACGCCCGGTCCTTGAGAAGGTTAAAACAACACCAACTTGACAAACTATCGTTGTGGTTTTGATGCGTAGGTAAGAACGGTTCTTGCTAAGCCCGTAGCAGCCACGTAAAACTTGCAACAACAAAGTAGAGGGCGTCTAACTTGTTTTTGCAGGGCATGTTGTGATGTGATATGGTCAAGACGTGATGAGATATAAGTTGTTGTATAAGATGATCATGTTTTGTTGAAGTTATCGGCAACTGGCAGAAGCCTTATGGTTGTCTCTTTATTGCATAAGATGCAAGCACCAAATAATTGCTTTACTTTATCGCTATGCGATAGCAATAGTTGCAAGAGCAATAGTTGGCGAGACGAACTTGTGACGACACATTGATATAGATCAAGATGATGGAGATCATGGTGTCATGCCGGTGACGATGGAAATCATGACGATGCTTTAGAGATGGAGATCAAAGGCACAAGATGATGATGGCCATATCATGTCACATATTTTGATTGCATGTGATGTTTATCTTTTATACATCTTACTTTGCTTAGTTATGATGGTAGCATTATAAGATGATCTCTCACTAAATTTCAAGATAAAAGTGTTCTCCCTAAGTATGCACCGTTGCCAAAGTTCGTCGTGCCCAGACACCACGTGATGATCGGGTGTGATAAGCTCTACATCCATCTACAACGGGTGCAAGCCAGTTTTGCACATGCAGAAATACTCGGGTTAAACTTGACGAGCCTAGCATATGCATATATGGCCTCGGAACACTGGAGACCGAAAGGTCGAGCGTGAATCATATAGTAGATATGATCAACATAATGATGTTCACCATTGAAAACTACTCCATTTCACGTGATGATCGGTTATGGTTTAGTTGATATGGATCACGTGATCACTTAGATGATTAGAGGGATGTCTATCTAAGTGGGAGTTCTTAAGTAATATGATTAATTGAACTTTAATTTATCATGAACTTAGTCCTGGTAGTATTAGCATATCTATGTTGTAGATCAATAGCTCGCGTTTTGCTCCTCTGTTTTATTTTTGATATGTTCCTAGAAAACTAAGTTGAAAAATGTTAGTAGCAATGATGCGGATTGGATCCGTGATCTGAGGATTATCCTCATTGCTGCACAGAAGAATTATGTCCTTGATGCACCACTAGGTGACAGGCCTATTGCAGGAGCAGATACACACGTCATGAATGTTTGGCTAGCTCAATATGATGAGTACCTGATAGTTTAGTGCACCATGCTTAACAGCTTAAAATCGGGATTTCAAAGATGTTTTGAACATCATGGAACATATGAGATGTTCCAGGAGTTGAAGTTAATATTTCAAGCAAATACTAGAGTTGAGAGATATGAAGTCTCCAACAAGTTCTATAGCTAAAAGATGGAGGATAATAGCTCAAGCAGTGAGCATGTGCTCAGATTGTCTGGGTACTACAATCGCTTGAATCAAGTGGAAATTAATCTTCCAGATAAAATAGTGATTGACAGAATTCTCTAGTCACCATCACCAAGTTAGTAGAACTTCGTGATGAACTATAGTATGCAAGGGATGACGTAAATGATTCCCGAGCTTTTCATGATGATGAAATTGATGAAGGTAGAAATCAAGAAAGAGCATAAAGTGTTGATGATTAACAAGACCACTAGTTTTAAGAAAAGGGAAAGGGAAAGAAAGGGAACTTCAAGAAGAACGGCAAGCAAGTTGCTGCTCAAGTGAAGAAGCCCAAGTCTGGACCTAAGGCTGAGACTAAGTGCTTCTACTGCAAAGGGACTGGTCACTGGAAGAGGAACTGCCCCAAGTATTTGGCGGATAAGAAGGATGGCAAAGTGAACAATGCTATATTTGATATACATGTTATTGATGTGTACTTTACTAGTGTTTATAGCAACCCCTCGGTATTTTATACTGGTTCAGTTGCTAAGAGTAGTAACTCGAAACGGGAGTTGCAGAATGAACAAAGACTAGTTAAGGGTGAAGTGACGATGTGTGTTGGAAGTGGTTCCAAGATTGATGTGATCATCATCGCACACTCCCTATACTTTCGGCATTAGTGTTAGACCTAAATAAATGTTATTTGGTGTTTGCATTGAGCATGAATATGATTTGATCATGTTTATTGCAAAACGGTTATTCATTTAAGTTAGAGAATAATTGCTGTTCTGTTTACATGAATAAAACCTTCTATGGTCATACACCCAATGAAAATGGTTCGTTGGATCTCGATCGTAGTGATACACATATTCATAATATTGAAGCCAAAAGATGCAAAGTTAATAATGATAGTGCAACTTATTTGTGGCACTGCCATTTAGGTCATATTGGTGTATAGCGCATGAAGAAACTCCATGCTGATGGGCTTCTGGAATCACTTGATTATGAATCATTTTGATGCTTGTGAATCATGCCTCATGGGCAAGATGACTAAGACTCCGTTCTCCGGAACAATGGAGCGAGCAACTGACTTATTGGAAATAATACATACTGATGTATGCAGTCCGATGAGTGTTGAGGCTCGCGGCGGGTATCGTTATTTTCTAACCTTCAGAGATGATTTGAGCAGATATGGGTATATCTACTTGATGAAACATAAGTCTGAAACATTTGAAAAGTTCAAAGAACTTCAGAGTGAAGTGGAAAATCATCGTGACAAGAAAATAAAGTTTCCACGATCTGATCGCAGAGACAAATATTTGAGTTACGAGTTTGGTATTCAATTAAAGCAATGTGGAATAGTTTCACAAAATCGTGCCACCTGGAACACCACAGTGTAATGGTGTGTCCTAACATCGTAACCGTACTTTATTAGATATGGTGCGATCTATGATGTCTCTTACCGATTTACCACTATCGTTTTGGGGTTATGCATTAGAGACAGCTACATTCACATTAAATAGGGCACCATCTAAATCCGTTGAGACGACACCGCATGAACTATGGTTTGGCAAGAAACCTAAGCTGTCATTTCTTAAAGTTTGAGGTTGCAATGCTTATGTGAAAAAATTTCAACCTGATAAGCTCAAACCCAAATCGGAGAAGTGCATCTTCATAGGATACCCAAAAGAAAATGTTGGGTACACCTTCTATCATAGATCCGAAGGCAAGATATTCATTGCTGAGAATGGATCCTTTCTAGAGAAGGAGTTTCTCTCGAAAGAAGTGAGTGGGAGGAAAGTAGAACTTGATGAGATAACTGTACCTGCTCCCTTATTGGAAAGTAGTACATCACAGAAATCTGTTCCTGTGACTACTACACCAATTAGTGAGGAAGATAATGATGATGATCATGTAACTTCAGATCAAGTTACTACCGAACCTCGTAGGTAAACCAGGGTGAGATCCGCACCAGAGTGGTACGGTAATCCTGTTCTGGAGGTCATGTTACTTGACCATGACGAGCCTACAAACCATGAGGAAGCGATGATGAGCCCAGATTCCGCGAAATGGCTTGAGGCCATGAAATCTGAGATGAGATCCATGTATGAGAACAAAGTATGGTCTTTGATTGACTTGCCCATTGATCGGCGAGCCATTGAGATTAAATGGATCTTCAAGAGGAAGACGGACTGTCGGTGTCACAACCGGCGGATCTCGGGTAGGGGGTCCCGAACTGTGCGTCTAGGCCGGATGGTAACAGGAGGCAAGGGACACGAAGTTTTACCCAGGTTCGGGCCCTCTCGATGAAGGTAAAACCCTACATCCTGCTTGATTAATATTGATGATATGGGTAGTACAAGAGTAGATCTACCACGAGATCGAAGAGGCTAAACCCTAGAAGCTAGCCTATGGTATGATTTTTGATGTGTACGTTGTCCTACGGACTAAAACCCTCCGGTTTATATAGACACCGAATAGGGTTAGGGTTACATAGAGTCGGTTACAATGGTAGGAGATCTGCATATCCGTATCGCCAAGCTTGCCTTCCACGCCAAGGAAAGTCCCTTTCGGACACGGGATGAAGTCTTCAATCTTGTATCTTCATAGTCCAGGAGTCCGGCTGAAGGTATAGTCCGGCCATCCGGACACCCCCTAATCTAGGACTCCCTCAGTAGCCCCTGAACCAGGCTTCAATGACGACGAGTCCGGCGCGCAGATTGTCTTCGGCGTTGCAAGGCGGGTTCCTCCTGCAAGTACTTCGTAGAAGATTTTGAACACAAAGATAGTGTCCGGCTCTGCAAAATAAGTTTCCACATATTGCCATAGAGAGAATAATATTTACACCAATCTAATCTGCTGACGTATTCTGTAGCGTGTCACACCACGGCCAAGCCTTTATTTGAGTCGTTTCATTATCCCACCTCAGCGCGTCATGCGAGGCGGTTTCCCTAGCACGTCTTGTTAAATCATAGATCGTGTCCCCTTATTCCGGGATTCTCATCAATACGGGCGTGGGTAACCCAACCGCTTCTAGGACTCCTAGATCATAGGCAAGTCCAAACGGACACGGAGAGGACGCTTGATATTCACCCTCTTTATAAAGGGGACAAGGCTTTTATTTTTCCCTCCCGTGCTGAATCGAATCCTTCCCCCACCTCAAGCTCAAACGCCCGAAGTTCAGGTCAGGTGCTCCGAACCTTCAGTCATGTCCGGATCTAGATTTCAAGGCCAATGGGTGCCTTCCTCCGTCACGGAAGAAGACATCAAAAAGTTGAGGAAGGCCAGATATCTGACCGCCGAGATTTTGCATCGGCTGCCTCCCCGAGGGCAGGCCGTTCCCACCCCCGAACCCAACGAGAACGTCGTGTTCGTCTCCCACTTCCTCCGAGGTCTAGGCCTTACTCTGGATCCTTTCGTCAGGGGTCTGATGTTTTATTACGGGCTAGACTTCCATGATCTAGCTCCGGACTCTTTTCTTCATATCACGACATTTATTGTCGTGTGCGAGGCCTTCCTCCGGGTTACCCCTCACTTTGGCCTCTGGCTCAAGACCTTTGAAGTGAAGCCGAAGATGATCGAGGGGTAACATGCAGCCTGTGGAGGTGCCTCAATACGCAAGATGACGGGAGCTCCGTAGCCCAAAGGTTCCATCCCAGAGGTGTCTGAATTGTGGCAACAGGAGTGGTTCTACATCACGGCTCCTAGAAGTGCCAAGTGGGCGGCCGCCCCTGTTTTCTGCTCGGGCCCTCCACCACAATCGATGTCATGGATCAACGGAGGTCTGAGCTGGGGGCCAGCCAAGGACGTGCCTATACTGCAAAGCCGCATTCGAGATCTCTTCAATGGAGATTTCAGTTTGGTTGCGGTAATACAAGTTATGCTGGTTCGTCAAGTCCAGCCTTGCAAACACCGGCCTCTTCGCCTATGGGAGTTCAATCCCGAGGGACCGCGTGTCATTCAAAATTTTCTCGGCTTGACGCACGAGGAGATGTACAAGTCATTCTTTGGACCTCAGGTGGAGTGTCCGGAAATCTCTGAGGACGTGGGCCTGAGTAGTAACCGCGCCGCCGAACAGGTAAGGCATCTTCCGGCCGAACATACTATCTCTCCTTTGTTACGAAGTTATTTCTAAGAGTTCACTTTTTGACCAGGACTGGCTAACAAAGGCGAAGTTGATTCGGTGTTCGGCCCCCCTCCCTGAGGGTTTGGAAAATCCGGTATTAGAAAAGATGCTCCAGACCGCACCTTGCCCGGAGCCCTTGAAGGAAGATACTGTGGAGGATAATGCGGGCGGACGCGGGCCCCCAACGCTGCCCATTCTAGCCGAGGGAGTGAGCGTCTCCATGAAGGAAGACGACCAGAAGAGGAAAAGGACTGCGCCCGGGGATTCGGAAGCCGAAGCTTCCAAACGGGAGAAGAAGTCTCCCACAGAGGGTCCTACCTTGGGGGGTGCCGTTGCCGCACAAAGGCCGTGGGGGGATCAATTCTCCCGCGAGTCGTAAGTGACCTGAAATACTTTAATAGTACAGATATGCCATCTTTTTCTTCTGAGAAGATAACCACCGCATATATTTTTGTACTTCGGGCCTTAGCCCCTCTCAAATGAGCTCGTCTTCGGGGGATCTTCTTCCAGAGATGATGGAGAGCGAAACGCCTCCTCCGCTCCGGAAGCGGGCGACCCTGAAGTGTCGCCGCGGAGGGCCTCTTCGAGTCCGGTGAGGCCAGAAGATAATCCCATTGACCCCCGAAGCTCCCAGTGTCCGGCTCCCGAAGAGAGCAGAAAAAAGAGTCCGGCACCGTCTAGTGTGCGATCGGATGTTCTGAGGGAGTTGGTGGGGCGAGCGGCCATCTCAGATGAACACCGTGTGCTGATGAATACGGTGATGGAGAGAATATCGTCCGATGAAAGCGGATTGCATGAAGCTTTTATGAGTCTACTGACAAGCTTTGAGGTACGTAAAAAAATGTATGATAGTCCTGCACATGCTAGGTGTGCCCTGTGTAGATAGTAGCCCCCGAGACTCTGGTTGTCGTCGGAAACGACGACGAACAGAGGATCATATTCCCAGGTAATAACCATACTGCCTCTATGTGCAGGTGATGGAAGCTCCGGTGGCTAGCCGGACTAGCGAGTTTGCACATTTAGAACGGCAGTTGGATGCGGCAGACGCCGACATCGAGCTTGTTAACAAAAGGCTTGACGAGGCACAGGGTAAGTGTCATTATCTGGTAAACGCCACAATAGGAAGAGCAGTATGATGCCAGCATCTTTAATATGTTGTGACTGCAGATGGAGCTGCCACTGTTGAAGCCTTGCGGGAAGAACTTGCCCGAGCCAAGGAACAAGCGAGGTTGGGTAATGCGGCTGCTTTGAAGGCGGCCAAAGAGTTGCAAGCCGAGAAGGACGCACATGGCAAGAGCCGAGACAAGATGGACATAGAATTAAAAGCCGCCGCCGACCGTTGCCGGGTTCTTGAAAAGGAAAACCAGGTGAAGGCATTGGACCTTGAGAAGGCTGCTGCGACGAGAAAAGACCTCCGCTCTGCTATGAGGGCAAAGAAGGAGGAGCTGCGGGAAGCCGGGGATATTGTAGTTGGGAAATCCTTTATGTTGCGGAGGAAGTTCGGAGATCCACGGTATGCCCCTCTGGATCGGTTGTGGAGTTCGGAGGATGTGTATATGGATTTGGCGGAGAGCGCTGCCGATGCGGCCAAGTACTTCCAGGGTCAGACGGACCGTGAAGAAGACCAGCTGTTTTGGAGACAATTCCATTCTCCCGAGCGTCCTCTTTCATTGACTGACCAATTAGCCGAATGGGCCGAACTAAATAGGTTGTTCGGACTCTCCATGAGGTCTGTTGTGGATCAGTTATGGCCGGAAGGGTCAAAACCGAACAGCTATTTCAGCTTGGTGCATCAGTTACTTGATGTGGTGCCGCGCATTGATGCGATGAAGAGGTCGGCGTGCAAAGAGGGCGCACGGATGGCCTTTGCCCGTGTCAAGGCATACTGGGCGGAGATGGATGCTTCCAATGTTGCAGCGTGGGATTCGGCCATAGGTCGAAAGGCCGCTGAGCACTACTTTGAAGAAGTTCTTGAGGGTGCCCGTTTGGTAGAGACCCAGTGCTCAAAAAATATTATGTTTGAGTGATATGTAATCTCATTGTAAGCGAAATGCTTTTATAAATGTTTATAAGGCTATTTTTATACTTTTGCCTGAAAGTAATATGATGCCTCCTGGCGGCCGTTTTTGTATACATGTGTATAACCTGAAAGATTGTAGTCGTCGGCTTCAACCCCCACGCATATAATGCGGAGGTGCTCGCAAAAACACGCGTTCACACTTAACCCGACGTCTTGGTTCTATTAAGGAGGTGATAGCGGAGCGAGCGAGGCAACCGGACTATAATGCTTTAACACTTTCACTTAGCCATAGGAGTTTGACAGTGGGGCTACTAGATAGCCCCTGGTGGCTCCGCACTCTCCCGATCTCGGGGTGCGTACATGCCTGGCAGGAAAACGGCCCTTCGTTAAGGCGGAGGAATTCTAACATTCCCACAGGTCATCGAGTGGTTGACCAGTCTCATGCTATATCATGACAGTCAGTTTTCAGCTTTCTCTACTGAGGTGCTTGTCCGGATGAACCAGGGCACAATCGCAGTAGTTCTCCTGGTGCTACCTTAGCCGGTAAAGCGGAACCTAAGGCACCAAAACACAGGAGCCGGGCAAACCCAACATTTGACCAAAGACAATGATTCGGAGCTGATGCATATAGGGCCAAACTCGCGACGCCGAACACTCCCTAAGGTATTCGGTCTTTGTGGTATAAACCGGGCCTAAATAATGGCCTTTGTAAGAAGCCCCTTGTGTCCAGGTACGTGCATTATTCTGGCGTGGCCACATGCGAAGACGTCAGCATCCTTCTCAACGGTGGATATGTGTCAACAAGAGACAGTAAAAAAGGTTTATGCAGGGTCTTAATCTAAAAAGAATCCTTGGAGCGGGTCCCTGCTGCACGTCTGCGCCTGTGTCTCCATTGTGCCATATCCTGGACGGGTGTAGCACGATGATCGTCTGTAAAAGAGAGGAATTTAGGTAAAAAAGTTGTCGTGCAAAAAGATAGTTTGTTAAAGAAACCATGTATAATTCAAGATGAGAAGAAATTGTCACTTGTCTGCGTGTGTTGAGCCCCTTATATTGACAAATAGGGGTGTAACCATTTATTCGGTATAAGTAGCGGCGCCGGACTCGATTGGTTGTGTCTGAGGTCTTGACGACCTATTGGATGCTTTCGCTGGTCCGGGCACCTTTAATGTGCGGCTGCCGAGGCAGCCTCACTCTCTTCGGCGCGCAGAGATCGCTTGATATTTCCGTGCATTGTAATGATGCCACATGGACCGGGCATCTTGAGTGTGAGGGAGACGTAGTGTGGTATTGCATTAAAGCGAGCAAAAGCTTCGCGTCCGAGCAGTGCTTGATAGCCACTTTGAAACGGAGCGATGTGGAAAGTTAAATGCTCGCGACGGAAGTTATCGGGGGAGCCGAATATAACTTGTAGTAGGAGGGAGCCCGTACAACGAGCCCCTGGGCCTGGCGTTACTCCTTTAAAGGTAGTATTGCTATGGCGAATTTGTGTTGGGTCTAACCCCATCCCGCGGATTGTATCCTGATATATTAGGTTTAGGCTACTGCCGCCGTCCATCAAGACTCGTGTGAAGTGATATCCGCCAATTACTGGGTCTAATACCAGGGCAGCCCATCCTGCGTGTCGGATACCTGCTGAGTAATCGCGATGGTCGAAAGTGATCGGTTGAGACGACTAGTGGCAGGACTCCGTGGTGACAAGCACTTGGGTATATTTTCCTGGGAGTGCCGCGTTGTGTTTTCCCTTGATCACGTGTAACACGTTTACTATTTTGACTTCGGGTGGAAATTTATTTTGTTCCCCTGTGTCTTGCTTGGGGGGCTCGTCCTCGTCTTCACTTGGTGTATCCTCCCCCTTGTGTACGGCGTTGAGCTTGCCGGACTGCTTGAAGACCCAACATTCTATGTGGGTATGATTAGCGGGTTTACCAGGGGTACTATGGATCTGGCATACTTGGTCCAGAATTTTGTTGAGGCTGGACAGTTCATCCCTGGTGCCTTTAGGGGGCGGCTTTTGACCTGGCCGAGAGCTTTTGAATCCAGCATTTACTGTCGTGCCCTTCGTGTTGTCCTCTTTATTCTGGCGTTTGTTATTGCTGTTGCGCCGTGATTTCCCATTTCCATCTCTAACTTCAGATGTACTGGGGTCGCTGGTGCTGCATTTGGCTAGCCAGCTGTCCTCACCCGCGCAAAAGCGGGTCATGAGGTTCGTTAATGCGGCCATCGTTCTCGGCTTATTTTGGCCGAGGTGTCTGGCGAGCCATTCGTCACGGACGCTATGCTTGAAAGCTGCCAAGGCTTCGGCGTCCGGACAGTCGATAATCTGGTTCTTTTTAGTAAGAAACCTGTTCCAAAGCTTTCGGGCTGACTCTCCGGGCTGTTGAGTTATATGACTCAAATCGTCCGCATCCGGAGGTCGGACATAAGTCCCTTGAAAATTTGCCCGAAAGGCGTCTTCGAGCTCTTCCCAACTTCCAATGGAGCTTTCAGGGAGGCCTTTGAGCCAGTGACGAGCTGGCCCTTTGAGCTTGAGGGGTAGGTACTTGATGGCGTGGAGATCATCTCCTCGAGCCATATGGATATGAAGGATGTAGTCCTCAATCCAGACCCTAGGGTCTGTTGTTCCGTCGTATGCCTCTATGTTTACGGGCTTGAATCCCTCTGGAAATTTGTGGTCCAGTACCTCATCGGTGAAACATAGGGGTTGTGCGGCACCCCTGTAGCTGGGTGTACCGCGTTGTTCGGATGTTTGTTGTGTTGCATTGGATGCTGGGGCGCGCTTGTGTGGTCCATATATGGATCTGGTTGCGCCGTCCTTTGGGTGCGAGCCCTCGCATGGGTCGCGTATTGTATTGTGAGCGGCGTTGTATGCCACTCTGTGTTGGTAGGGGGGTCGTCTATCCGACCAGGTGGCTGCTTTGATATTTGGTTGTGGGGGTTCTGAGGCCTCCTCATCAAATTCGGGTAGCAGCTTCCGCTTTGGGTAGCTCTTGGAGGGGCGATTGTCGCCGTACCTTGCTGAAGTGCTGCGTATTTTACTCCATCTGAATTGGAGTGTGTCTTGCGTGTCCTTGAGCCTTTGCTTCTGCTTTTTTAGGCTCCTCGCGGTGGCAGCAAGCCTTTTACGGGCAGTCTGCTGCTCCGGGTGTCTGTCCGGCGTTATGTCGTCCAAACCATTATCCTTGGTAGGATTTGTTTGTTCTGTTTGATTATCCGGATTGCCGTTGTCCGGCAGCGGTTCGCCCTGCTCCAGCGCTGGGTCTGTGTGATCGCTATTTCTGTCGAGGCGGGATTTGGGGCGGCTCTTGCATCGCCGCTTTGACTGCTTTTCGAGGGAACAAGCCTTCGGTGCGTCCTTCCGCTCCTTGTCATCATCTTTTGGTGCGTCCACCATGTATACGTCATATGACGAGGTGGCGTTCCAGGGCCCAATAGGCGCTGGTTCTTCATCGTCTCCTTCATCGGCGTCCATACCGTCGATGTCTTCGGAGTCGAAGTCGAGCATGTCGGTTAGATCGTCGACAGTGGCTACAAAGTGAGTGGTGGGTGGGCTTTGAATTTCTTCATCGTCCGCATCCCAATCTCGCTGACCGTAGTCCGGCCAGGGCTCTCCTGATAAAGAGAGAGACTTCAGTGACTTCAGGATATCTCCGAAAGGCGAGTGCTGAAAGATGTCCGCGGAAGTGAACTCCATGATCGGCGCCCAATCAAATTCGATTGGCAGGGGCGTGGAGGGTTCGGAGTTCGGAGAGGAGTACGGCTCCTTGGAGTCACGAGTCTCGCAGAGTACGGGGCTGGTGTTCGGCTCAATCGCCGTTGGGGTCGCAGCCCCCGGGGTGGTGTCCAACCGCCCATCCTCGATCGACGCAGTTGGCTCCGAATTAAGGGTCGAAGCCGATGCGGGGGCAGCCTCCAGGGCACTGTTTGGTGGCAGAGCTAGATCATGCTCGTCGGGACAGTGCGGCGCGCTCGGCAGTGGCTCGAATCCGTCGAAGATCAAGTCCCCGCGGATGTCAGTCGTGTAGTTTAAACTTCCAAATCTGACCTGACGGCCAGGGGCGTAGCTTTCGATCTACTCTAGATGGCCAAGTGAATAGGCCCGCAGTGCGAAGCCGCCGAAGACGAAGATCTGTTCGGGGAGGAAGGTCTCACCCTGGACTGCATCGCTATCGATGATCGTAGGAGCCATCGAGCCTGACGGCGACGACATAGAGGAACTCTCAATGAAAGCACCAATGTCGGTGTCAAAACCGGTGGATCTCGGGTAGGGGGTCCCGAACTGTGCGTCTAGGCCGGATGGTAACAGGAGGCAAGGGACACGAAGTTTTACCCAGGTTCGGGCCCTCTCGATGGAGGTAAAACCCTACATCCTGCTTGATTAATATTGATGATATGGGTAGTACAAGAGTAGATCTACCACGAGATCGAAGAGGCTAAATCCTAGAAGCTAGCCTATGGTATGATTGTTGATGTGTATGTTGTCCTACAGACTAAAACCCTCCGGTTTATATAGACACCGGATAGGGTTAGGGTTACATAGAGTCGGTTACAATGGTAGGAGATCTGCATATCCGTATCGCCAAGCTTGCCTTCCACGCCAAGGAAAGTCCCTTCCGGACACGGGACGAAGTCTTCAATCTTGTCTCTTCATAGTCCAGGAGTTCGGCTGAAGGTACAGTCCGGCCATCCGGACACCCCCTAATCCAGGACGCCCTCACGGACGCTGATAGTAGTGTTACTATCTACAAAGCTAGAATTGTCGTGAAAAGGTTTTCGACAAGTTCAAAGTGTTGACTACGATGAGAGTTTCTCACTCGTATCTATGCTTAAGTATGTCCGAATCATGTTAGCAATTGCCGCATTTTATAAAATCTGGCAAATGGATAAACAAAACTGCATTCCTTAATAGGATTTATTAAAGAAGAGTTGTATATGATGCAACCATAAGGTTTTGTCAATCCTAAAGGTACTAACAAAATATGCAAGCTCCAGCGATCCATCTATGGACTGGTGCAAGCATCTCGGAGTTGGAATATACGCTTTGATAAGTTGATCAAAGCATATAGTTTTATACAGACTTGTGGTGAAGCCTGTATTTACAAGAAAGTGAGTGGGAGCACTACAACATTTCTAATAAGTATATGTATGACATATTGTTGATCGGAGAAGATGTAGAATTACTCTACAAAGCATAAAGGGATGTTTGAAAGGAGTTTTTTTTCAAAGAAAGACCTCGGTGAAGCTGCTTACATATTGAGCATCAAGATCTATAGAGATAGATCAAGACGCTTGATAAGTTTTTCAATGAGTACATACCTTGACAAGATTTTGAAGTAGTTCAAAATGGAACAGTCAAAAAGGAGTTCTTGCCTGTGTTACAAGGTGTGAAGTTGAGTAAGACTCAAAACCCGACCACGGCAGAAGATATAGAGAGAGAATGAAAGTCATTCCCTATGCCTCAGCCATAGGTTCTATAAAGTATGCCAGGCTGTGTACTAGACCTATTGTATACCCTGCCCCGAGTTTGGCAAGGGAGTACAATAGTGATCTAGGAGTAGATCACTGGACATTGGTCAAAATTATCCTTAGTGGAATAAGGATATGTTTCTCGATTATGGAGGTGACAAAAGGTTCGTCGTAAAGGGTTACGTCGATGCAAGTTTTAACACTGATCCAGATGACTCTAAGTCTTAATCTAGATACATATTGAAAGTGGGAGCAATTAACTAGAGTAGCTCTGTGCAGAGCATTGTTGACATAGAAATTTGCAAAATACGTACGGATCTGAATGTGGCAGACCCGTTGACTAAACTTCCCTCACAAGCAAAACATGATCACACCTTAGTACTCTTTGGGTATTAATCACATAGCGATGTGAACTAGATTATTGACTCTAGTAAACCCTTTGGGTGTTGGTCACATGACGATGTGAACTATGGGTGTTAATCACATGGTGATGTGAACTATTGATGTTAAATCACATGGCGATGTGAACTAGATTATTGAGTCTAGTACAAGTGGGAGACTGAAGGAAATATGCCCTAGAGGCAATAATAAAGTTATTATTTATTTCCTTATATCATGATAAATGTTTATTATTCATGCTAGAATTGTATTAACCGGAAACATAATACATGTGTGAATACATAGACAAACAAAGTGTCACTAGTATGCCTCTACTTGACTAGCTCGTTGATCAAAGATGGTTATGTTTCCTAACCATAGACATGAGTTGTCATTTGATTAACGGGATCACATCATTAGGAGAATGATGTGATTGACATGACCCATTCCGTTAGCTTAGCACTTGATTGTTTAGTTTGTTGCTATTGCTTTCTTCATGACTTATACATGTTCCTATGACTATGAGATTATGCAACTCCCGTTTACCGGAGGAACACTTTGTGTGCTACCAAATGTCACAACGTAACTGGGTGATTGTGAAGGTGCTCTACAGGTGTCTCCGAAGGTACTTGTTGGGTTGGCGTATTTCGAGATTAGAATTTGTCACTCCGATTGTCGGAGAGGTATCTCTAGGCCCTCTCGGTAATGCACATGACCTAAGCCTTGCAAGCATTGCAACTAATGAGTTAGTTGTGGGATGATGTATTACGAAATGAGTAAAGAGACTTGCCGGTAACTAGATTGAACTAGGTATTGAGATGCCGACGATCGAATCTCGGGCAAGTAACATACCGGTGACAAAGGGAACAACGTATGTTGTTATGCGGTCTGACCGATAAAGATCTTCGTAGAATATGCAGGAGCCAATATGAGCATCCAGGTACGCTATTGGTTATTGACCGGAGACGTGTCTCGGTCATGTCTACATAGTTCTCGAACCCGTAGGGTCCGCACGCTTAACGCTACGATGACAGTTATATGATGATTTTATATGTTTTGATGTACCGAAGGAGTTTGGAGTCCCGCATGAGATCGGAGACATGATGAGGAGTCTCAAAATGGTCGAGACGTAAAGATCGATATATTATACGACTATATTCGGACTTCGGAAAGGTTCCGAGTGATTCGGGTATTTTTCGGAGTACCGAAGAGTTACGGGAATTCGCCGGGGAGTATATGGGCCTTATTGGGCCATACAGGAATAGAGGAGATAGGCCAAAAGGAAGGAGGCCTGTGCCCCCCCTCTGGTCCGAATTGGACAAGGGGTGCAGCCCCCTTTTCCTTCTCCCTCTCCTCCTCTTTCCTTCACTCCTACTCCAACAAGGAAAGGAGGAGTCATACTACCGGTGGGAGTAGGACTCCCCCTTGGCTCGCCCTCCTCCTAGGCCGGCCGCCTCCCCCCTTGCTCCTTTATATACAAGGGCAGGGGGGCACCTCTAGACACACAAGTTGATCAAGTTGATCGTCTCTTAGCCGTGTGCGGTGCCCCCTCCACCATAGTCCACCTCGATAATACTGTAGCGGTGCTTTGGTGAAGCCCTGCGTCAGTAGAACATCAACATCATCACCACGCCGTCGTGCTGACGAAACTCACCCTCAACACTCGGCTGGATCAGAGTTCGAGGGACGTCATCAGGCTGAACGTGTGCTGAACCCGGAGGTGCCGTGCATTCGGTACTTGATCGGTCGGATCGTGAAGACATACGACTACATCAACCGCGTTGTGCTAACGCTTCCGCTTTCGGTCTACGAGGGTATGTAGACAACACTCTCCCCTCTCGTTGCTATGCATCACCATGATTTTGCGTGTGCGTAGGAATTTTTTTGAAATTACTACGTTCCCCAACAGTATTACGTGAAGATTGAAAAAGTTTGAGAACATCAAAAGTATGCAACAATTGCTTGGCTTGTCATCGGGGTTGTGCATGATTTAAATACGTTGTGTGGTGAAGATGGAGCATAGCCAGACTATATGATTTTGTAGGGATAGCTTTCTTTGGCCATGATATTTTGAGAAGACATAATTGCTTTGTTAGTATGCTTGAAGTATTATTATTTTCATGTCAATATTAAACTTTTGTCTCGAATCTTATGAATCCGAATATTCTTGCCACAATAAAAAGAATTACATGGATAAATATGTTAGGTAGCATTCCACATCAAAAAATCTGTTTTTATCATTTACCTACTTGAGGACGAGCATGAATTAAGCTTGGGGATGTCGATACGTCTCCAACGTATCTATAATTTTTGATTGTTCCATGCTATTATATTATTTGTTTTGGGTGTTTTTGGGCTTTATTATACACTTCTATATTATTTTTGGGACTAACCTATTAACCTAGAGCCAGTGCCAGTTTCTGTTTTTTCCTTGTTTTAGAGTATCGCAGAAAAGCAAAATCAAACGAAGTCCAATTGACCTGAAACTTCATGGAACTTATTTTTGGAACGGAAGCAACGAGGAAGGCACGAGGCAGGGGGCGCGCCCTCCACCCTCGTGGTCTCCTCGTGGCTTCCCTGACGTATTTCTTCCTCCTATATATATTCATATACCCTAAAAACTTCGAGGAGCAGAATAGATCGGGAGTTCCGCCGCCAGAAGCCTCCGTAGCCACCCAAAACCAATCTAGACCCGTTCTGGCACCCTGCCGGAGGGGGAATCCCTCTCCGGTGGCCATCTTCCTCATCCCGGCGCTCTCCATGACGAGGAGGGAGTAGTTCTCCCTCGGGGCTGATGGTATGTACCAGTAGCTATGTGTTTGATCTCTCTCTCTCTCGTGTTCTTGAGTCGGCATGATCTTGATATATCGTGAGCTTTGCTATTATATCTGATTCTTATGATGTTTCTCCCCCTCTACTCTCTTGTAATGGATTGAGTTTTCCCTTTGAAGTTATCTTATCGGATTGAGTCTTTAAGGATTTGAGAACACTTGATGTATGTCTTGCATGTGCTTATCAGTGGTGACAATGGGTATCACGTGATCCAGTTGATGTATGTTTTGGTGATCAACTTGCGAGTTCCGTGACCTCGTGAACTTATGCGTAGGGGTTGGCACACGTTTTTGAAAGTGCGTTATATCGACTAGAGGGGGGGTGAATAGACGATTTTTATGAAAGTCTTCAAAACGTGAAAGTTATGAAGACAAACAGTACAGATATGCCTATCACTTAAGCAGCGAAAGTTAGATTACACTAGGCAAGCCATGGTCAAGTATTCAATAGAGTGAAAGCAAAACACAAGTAGCTGCAGTGTAATAAGGATCATGTAGGAAGAAGTTACGAAGCCAAACAAATCATACAGTTATGATGTGGAAACAGAAGATACAACAAGCATGCAATGGCTTCACAATGTGTAACAGTAAGTAAAAGGAAGTGAAGATGAAACCAGTGACACGCTGAAGACAATGATTTGTTGGACCAGTTCCAGTTGCTGTGACAATTGTACGTCTGGTTGGAGCGGCTAGGTATTTAAACCAAAGGACACACAGTCCCGGACATCCAGTCCTGAACACGCAGCTCAGGACACCCAGTCCTCACCGTTTTCTCCTTGAGCTAAGGTCACACAGACCTCGCCCAATCACTCTGGTAAGTCTTCAAGGTAGACTCCCAAACCTTCACAGACTTCGTTCACTGGCAATCCACAATTTCTCTTGGATGCTCAGAACGCGACGCCTAACCGGCTGGAGGATGCACAGTCCTCAAGTGTAATAAGTCTTCAGATCACTCAGACAAGAAGATTTAAGTGATGCCCAATTTACTCTGGCTCTGGGTGGTTAGGGCTTTTCTCCTCGCTAGGAATTTTCTCTCAAAGGCTTCGAGGTGGGTTGCTCTCAAACGACAAAAGCCGTGCACTGAAATCTGAGCAGCCAACCATTTATGGTTGTAGGGGGTGGACTATTTATAGCCACTGGGCAACCCGACCTGATTTGTCCGAAATGACCCTGGGTCACTAAGGAACTGACACGTGTACCAATGGTCAGATTTCAAACTCACACGGCAACTTTACTTGGGCTACAAGTAAAGCTGACTTGTCCGACTCTGGACAAGATTTGTTCTCATAGTCTTCGCTCGAAGATATAGGTTTTGAATTAGGCATCACTTCAGTCATTCTGACTGGTTCTCTTGGACCCCACTTAACAGTACGGTGGTTCCTATGACTCAACACAAATGAAATAGAACTACGAAGGATCTAAGCCTTCGAGTTCCATAGGCTTCACATAGTGTCTTCTCTTGTCATAGTCTTCAATGTGAATATCTTCATATACCACCATTGTCTTCAATGTCTTCGTACATTTTTAGGGGTCATCTCTGGTAGTAAAACCGAATCAATGAGGGACTTCTACCTGTGTTATCTTGCAATTCTCACAAACACATTAGTCCCTCAACTAGGTTTGTCGTCAATACTCCAAAACCAACTAGGGGTGGAACTAGATGCACTTACAATCTCCCCCTTTTTGGTGATTGATGACAAACTAGTTGAAGTTTTCAACGGGGAATATAATTTGTGAAATTGTAAAGGAATTGTCTTCATAAGCTGCAAGGGCTCCCCCTGAAGTTGTGCATATAAGTAATTTGCTTCTGGAACGCAAATGCACATGGCAGGTTGTACTTGTGGAAATCCACTTCAACTTATGATGACAATCCACCATGCATGTAAAAGTATATGAAGAGAATGACATGCATAATGAAAAATGGACGTCTGCGGAATGATATAAGTGCGGAAATTTTCGTCGTACATGCGGAATTTATCTTCGCAAAAACATAGTGGCAAACAAGTAGCAGACGACCGTCGAGTTTAAGTGTGACAACTCAAAGAACCAAGTGTAGCAAAACGAGAGTTGTAAGCACGAAGCAAAATGTAGCAAAATATAAAGGCACCCGCCCATAGTGACCCGCTTGAAGACTATAAACATCATATGCTTCTCCCCCTTTTGTCAGTGATGACCAAAAAGGTTTGAAGACATAGAGTTTTCTACGCGTTCCCAGGTGCAGCAGGGTCGGTGGAGGCATTTGGCGGTGCAGACGAGCTTGGTGCAGATTCGACGTGCGCTGAAGGAGGTGGAGGTGATGTAGCGTCGTCTTCTTCTTCGATAATCCTGGCAGTTACGGTGGCAGCAGAGGAAGAGAACTCCGAATCTTCAAGTGATAGAGTTCTGGGAAGCATTGCCCTTCGAGGAGGCGTGGAGTCAAATTTGAAGCGCTCTGTGAAGCCATCCTCTTGAAGTTCAGCTTCAGCACACATCATCGTGAGTCCTTTCCAAGTGCGGCGACAGGTTTCGTGTGCAACAAATGCATTCTTGGTTGCAAGATTCCTGATACGATTAACGTCCTCCATGATGCTTTTCATCTGCCTCTTGAGCCAGTCGTGATGCCTGTCCTGCTTTTGGTGAAGAGCCACAAGAAGCTCTCGGTCATTGAGGGCACGAGCGCGCTTCTTGGGTCGCTGATCAGTTGGGCTGTCAGTGGCTTCAGTAGATGCAGGTGCACATGTGGTGCCAGCCAACGGATACACTCTGGAGATGGCTGCAACACCGTCATCATTCTGAGTGAAGCTTTGGTGTTTTGCATTCTGAAGACTTAATGGTTGCTTGGCAGGCTCAGGATATATAGCTTCAGCAGAGGTGTCCACATCTGGCAAGAAGATCCGATGGTTGCGGGCTGAGGGCTGATATGAAATCACAGAATGAAGCTTGATCAGCCGCATAACCCAAGGAGCATAAAACTTCAAGCCAAATAAATCTGAGCCGGATGCCGCAAGCTCGCGTATGAAGAAGTCCTGCACATTGAAGCATTTGCCATGAAGGATGTAGAATATGAGAGTCTTCATTGCACCCTCAACCTTGGCATGTGGAGAGTGTCCCTTGAGGGGCCAGAGAGTCCGCCTGATGATGTGATATATGGTTCTGGGCAGGTACTCTAAGTCTTCAACGAAGAACTCAGTTGGATAGGGTGCATCATGGGGCAATGGCTTCATCATTGAAAGCATCTGACTCATATTTGGTTCAAGCCTCTGGAATATGCTTTCAATTGCTTCAGCATGTAATTGGCAGCCTTCTTCGAAGAATTCGCCAGGAGTGGGCAGGCTGGTAAGCTCAATGATATTGAATGCATTGACTTCATGATGGACATTTCCGGTCATCCACTCCAGGACCCAAGTCTTCGGATCTCTGTTGTAGCCTTTGATATGAAGAGTGGCATAGAATTGAATCAGAAGCTCTTCATTCCAGTGCTCTTCATCTGTGATGAACGGCAGCAAACCCACTTGCTTGAAGCAATCCAGTGCTTCTTCCAGGTCGGGCAGACCAGCAACAGCTTCAACCTCAAGGCGCTTGTGCGGGAAGATGCGGCCTTGGTTGTATAGGATGCATGAGTAATAGCTACGTTGTGGATAGCTCCAGAACCTATCTGATACAATCCATTCCCTTGAGTAAGGGTTCTTGGAACTGTTGAAAAATGTGTTGTCTGCCCTGAAGCTATTGACATTAAAGGAGCCAGGAGCTGATGCAGGACCTGGGAACCTTGGCAGTTGTGGGATCGGCTTCTGAACCTGAGGCCTGTGCGCAACATGATAGTTGAATTGTGGACCGGCCGCAGACTCAGGCGCAGAAGTGTCAGGAGCAGTAGCTTCAGTGTCTTCGGAAGCTGTTGTTGGAGAGGGCTCCACATTGCCTTCAAGGTTGGTGGTGGCAGCCTCCATATTTTCCGCCTCCACTTGACTAGCTGGAGGGGCAGACGCAGGCATGTTCTCCTGGAGAACTGGTTCTTGGTGGAGTGGGGAAGTGGGTTCTGGTGGTGCTTCTTCAGTATCTTCGGCTGATGCAGCCGGAATGTCTTTAGCTGAATCTTGAGGCCGTGGTCCTTTGCAAAGCCTGCGGAATGCAGACGACGCCTTTGGAGTTGGAGTGGGCTGGGCCTCAGATTCTTCTTCTTGTGGGCGATCCGCCCATGATGCAGCTTGTGCGATTGGCGTCACAGGACGACCAATGCTGATCAGTTCGCTTGTCTCAAGCTGAGGAAGGGCTGCATCATCTTGTCCATTGTCCTGATGACCAATGTCTTCAGCAGCGATGGGGTCGGCTGCTGGAATATCTTCAGCTTCAGGAGCCTCTGTGGGAGCAGGCTCATGAACTGTCAGCTGACGATCTGCGTTAGGGTAGATGACAGATAGGGGTTCAACTATCAAGGGCTCTGTGGGAGCAGCCCGAGCTTTCTTGATCTTGCGCTTCTTCTTGGTGGGGTCAGAAGGAGAGGCTTCAGAGTGTTTCCTCTTCCTTGCTTCAGCTTCGGCTGTCCGTGTCTTCTTGAGCTCTGAAGCGGTTGATCGGCTCTTTGGCTTCGAGCCAGTCGTAGCAGTGGGGAAGACAGTCGGAGCAGCTTCTTGTCTTGGTGCCTCTGGTTCAGGCATAGCAGGCTTCTTCTTCTTCGCAGCCATCCTGGGGTCGATGCCGGGACGCCCAAGTGCCTTGCGCTTCTCGGCCTCATTGTAGGCCTGCACACAGCAATCAGCCAGAGTCTTCATTTGCTCCCGCGAACCCTGAGCTTCTGCACGCTTCTTCAGAAAGTTTTCCTTTAACTCGTGCAACATGATCTTGAAGTCCTTGACTTCTTGGACGCTGAGCCTGGCCATATTCTGCTTGAACTGAGCCTTTTCAAAATCAATTTTCTGCTTCAGTTCAACAATGCACTGGGCAATTGCAAGTTCTGAAGCAATAGCGCCTTGGAAGGCGACGCTGAGGCCAATGGGCAGCTGCAGATCATCGAAGCTGATATTTGGTGTAGCAAACCACTCATCGATGAAGTTGTGGATGATTGCTACATCAAACAGAGGCAGATTGTTGAAGATTTCAGCCTCCTCCTTGCTCTTGATGAGCTGCTCAAGAGCGTCATCTCCAAGATCTTCGTCGCTGGACAGATCAATGGTTTTGCTGCGCAGAATGGCAGCAGCTGTGAGCTCTTTGCCTGTGTGTGGCTGAGGCTTCTTTGCTTCCTGGGGCTTGGAGACTCGAGATAAGTCTTCAGACTGCGCACTGGCTTCAGGAGGTGCAGTTGCCAATGGCTTCGCCCTTGAGATTTTGGGTGAAGGGGTCTGCTTTGAAGCTTTTGGCTTCTTTGCCTGCTTTGGCTTCGGTGTAGCAGACGCTTCATCAGATTCAGAGTCAGCAGGAGGGTCATTGACGGCAGTCCCTTGGACTAAGATGCGGGTGATGAGGCCCTCAAGATTTGCATACGGACCGATGATATTGGGGTCGGCCTCACGTGTGCCATCTGCCCTTGGTGCGGAGGGACCAGGGTTGAAGTCTAAACCCAATTTCTTATTGTTGTGCTTCGCTGACCTCTGGGCAAACTGGAAGTTGCGCTTGAACAGATTGTTGTCACGACACCAGAGTAGTGACGACGGATGAGCATCAGCAGGCTGCGGTCCTCTGACCATGCATGGATAGAAGCCTTGAGCAATGGCTTCGTCTCTGGACCTGGGCACGAGATTTTTGTATAGTACGTCTCCCCATGGTCTCTTGATGGCGCTTTTCTCAGCGTACTCCTTGGGGACGAAGCGGTATTGGAACCATTGCTCCGCCCAATAGCGTCGAATCCATTGGATTCGTGTCTTGCGCTAATTGTAATCCTCTTCAGGATCTGTATTGTACAGCTCTAAGAGGTCGTCGGGCAGATCTCTTGATGTTTCCCCTCGACGCTTTCTGCCACCCTTCCTTGCTGGTTTTTCTGCAGCCATGAAGCTTAACTTGGAAGGCTTCAAGACGTTCAAAGGCTTCAAAGGCTTTCTTTTGCTGGACCAACAGGAACTGGCTTCAGGAGAATTGATGTGACGCTGTAAGAACTCTGCAAATGAATGTAGACTATGAGAACCAAAAGATTCTCCCACGGACATGTACCTGTGACAGCATTAAGGTGCGAGGGAAGGGGAAGAGGTCATATGCATTCTCAGAAGATTTTGAAGATAAATCAGTTTAGAAGATATTGACCTCATCGTGCGAGACATTCACTTATAGAAAAGAAGTTGGTTCCAGATTTGTACGAACCCATAGATCAGTACAAGTGAGGAATCTAACTACTTCATGAAGCACAAGTGAATATACTAGGCAAGTTATGAGATGCAGACTGAGACAGATCTAACTTGTGTGAATAGAAACTTCTTATGGCAGAAAGTGACCGAACTATAGGATCAAAAGAGGCCGTAAAAAGAGGTTTTATTTACCACACTTGGAACTGCTAGACGGAGTGGGACATGAGGCCGAGCAGTTCGATCCTCCGTGGCCTAACTTGGCGATGGAAGACACCTACGGCGACGGCGGAGAGAGTGATGTCCGCGGTCAGCGTGAAAACAACGTCGGAGAGGTTGCGGTAGTGAAGCGCTTCGTCGCCGGCGTCGTCGAGAGCTAGAGGTGGCGCTAGGGTTCGTGCAAGGGAGGAAGAAGGAGAAGGAGATAATGACCGCGGTGAGTGTGTATTTATAGTCACAGGGGCTGCACTGCGCTATTACACAGGTGCCCCTGGCGATTCGCATCTGAACAGCACGTGGCCATCATGCGGAGTCTCGGGGGTAGTTCCACATCCCACGCACGCCTGGATTGTCGGGTGGTCGTTCCTACTTCTCCGGATTTCTTGTGTATGAATGAGCATTGAAAACGGTTTTAAAGTTTGTCTCTGTGTCTTCTGCTGACAAGGACGCAGAGAAGACATTCGACAGTTTCAATAGGATGCATATGACTTGGAGAGATAGAATTTGAGATAGAAAGCATGGAGAGATTAGGGTCCAATCACATTCACTTAGTTCAAAAGATTCAAAACAAGAAGACATAGCTATAAGTGAATGCTGTAGAGGACAGAACACTAGTATATATATATATATATATATATATATAATCCACGTAGTGAAGATAATCATGAAGACATGTAGAGATTGAAGCCAAACCAAATGTGAAGACATTGCTAGGTAACGCCATGAGTGAAGCACTTCAAAAAATAGAACGTTTGGTGGTGGCGTTACCCACCGTATAGGAAGTATTAGACTCAGACACGGCGCACAATTATCGTGGCGCTCCGAAGTCAATTTCCACATTAATGTATTCACACTTAGAATATATGTCTTCATTGATTGAAGATATACGTTACTTTGTGTGTTGCACATCTAAGTCATCAATATGCATAAGTGTTAGGATGTGTGCCTGATCACAGGACATTTGAGGATTCCAAGATATTTAGCTCACACCGTAACTTGCAAAATCTCTTCTCATCCAAGGGCTTGGTGAAGATATCTGCCAATTGCTCTTCAGTGTTGACGTGTATGATATCAATATCTTCCTTTGCAACATGATCTCTGAGAAAGTGATGACGAATTTCAATGTGCTTTGTCTTCGAGTGCTGAACTGGGTTGTTGGCGATCTTGATGGCGCTTTCGCTGTCGCAGTAAAGAGGCACTTGCTTCAGTTGAATGCCATAGTCCTTGAGGGTTTGCTTCATCCACAGAAGCTGAGCGCAGCAAGATCCAGCAGCAATGTATTCAGATTCAGCAGTGGAGACGGATACACAGTTCTGCTTCTTTGAAGACCAACATACAAGTGATCGTCCCAGAAAGTGACATGTGCCTGATGTAGACTTCCGATCAACCTTGTCACCAGCATAATCAGCATCCGAGAATCTAACCAGATCAAACTCTAAGCCCTTTGGATACCACAATCCTAGAGTTGGGGTGTGAGCCAAATATCGAAGAATTCGCTTCACTGCTAAGTGATGCGACTCCTTTGGTGCCGCTTGAAATCGAGCACACATGCAAACACTAAGCATAATATCTGGCCTAGATGCACATAAATAAAGCAAAGAACCAATCATGGAGCGGTATACCTTTTGATCGAACTCTTTACCATTGTTGTCAGGACCCAGATGATGTTTGGCTGGCATTGGTGTTGTGAAGCCTTTGTAGTCTTGCATACCGAACTTCTTTAGGCAATCTTTGAGATACTTCTCTTGAGATATGAAGATGCCATTGCGTTTTTGCCGTATCTGAAGACCGAGGAAGAATTTCAGCTCCCCCATCATAGACATCTGATATTGCTCTTGCATCATATATCTGAACTCCTCACTGTACTTCTGATTGGTGCAGCTGAAGATAATGTCATCCACATATATTTGGCACACAAACAGTTCACCATCATATGTCTTCGTGAAGAGAGTGGGATCTAGGGAGCCAGGTATGAAGCCTTTGCTCTTCAGGAAGTATTTGAGTGTGTCATACCAGGCCCGAGGGGCTTGTTTGAGGCCATATAGTGCCTTATTGAGCTTGTAAACCATGTCAGGATGTTTTGGATCTTCAAACCCAGGTGGTTGTGCAACATACACTTCTTCTTCAATCTTGCCATTGAGAAAGGTACTCTTCACATCCATTTGATATAAAAGTATGTTATGATGATTTGCATAGGCAAGCAGTATACGGATGGCTTCAAGTCTGGCCACAGGAGCAAATGTTTCATCAAAGTCAATGCCTTCCACTTGAGTATATCCTTAAGCAACGAGACGGGCTTTGTTTCTGACAACTTGACCATGCTTATCTTGCTTGTTGCGGTATATCCATTTGGTGCCTATTATGTTATGCTTCCGTGGATCAGGACGCTTAACCAATTCCCATACATTGTTCAGCTCAAACTGATGAAGCTCTTCTTGCATTTCTTGAATCCACTCAGGTTCCATAAAAGCTTCTTCAACTTTCTTGGGTTCTGTGATTGAAACGAATGCGAAGTGTCCGTAGAAATTTGCCAGTTGAGTTGCCCTTGAACGAGTCAGTGGACCAGGTGCATTGATGCTGTCAATTATTCTGTCAATCTGCACTTCATTGGCAACACGAGGATGTATGGGTCGAAGACTTTGCTCTTGCTGATCTATGTTGTCGTGGGGAGGAATGTCTTCAGGCTGAGCATTGTCTTTATGTGGATCAGGTGCTGAGATGATAAGTTCGTCTTCAGGATGAGCTTCAGAAGGTATAATTTCTCCAGTTCCCATTAGCTTGATTGATTCACTGGCTGGAACTTCATCTAGCACATCTGACAGTTGCTCTCTTTGTGAACCATTGGTCTCATCAAACCGCACATCCACTGTTTCAACCACTTTGTAGTGAAAGAGATTGAAGACTCTATAGGAGTGCGAATCCTTTCCATATCCAAGCATAAAGCCCTCATGTGCTTTTGGTGCAAATTTTGAGGTGTGGTGTGGGTCCTTGATCCAGCATCTTGAGCCAAATACTCTGAAGTAACTGACATTTGGCTTCTTGCCAGTTAGAAGTTCATAAGATGTCTTATTCAGAAGCTTGTGAAGATAAACACGGTTGATTGTATGGCATGCAGTGTCAATGGCTTCAGGCCAGAATTTTCTTGGAGTCTTGTACTCATCTAGCATTGTTCTGGCCATCTCAATGAGTGTTCTGTTCTTGCGTTCGACGATGCCATTCTGCTGTGGCGTGTACGGAGCTGAGAATTCATGTGTGATGCCCAAGGTATCCAGATATGTATCAAGGCCAGTGTTCTTGAATTTAGTGCCATTGTCACTTCTGATGTGCTTTATCTTGGCGCCATAATTGTTCATAGCCCGATTTGCGAAGCGTCTGAAGACATCCTGCACTTCAGTCTTGTAAAGGATTATGTGCACCCAAGTATATCTAGAGTAATCATCAACAATGACAAAGCCATAGAGGCAAGCAGTAGTGGAAAAAGTTGAGTAGTGAGTGGGACCAAAGAGATCCATGTGAAGCAGTTCGAAGGGTCGAGTAGTGGTCATGATTGTCTTCGAAGGATGTTTTGCCCTTGTCATCTTCCCTGTTTCACAGGCACCGCATAAGTGATCTTTCTTGAACTTGACGCCCTCGATGCCTATGACATGCTTCTTCTTCGCAAGGGTGTGGAGGTTCCTCATGCCAGCATGCCCAAGCCTCCGATGCCAAAGCCAGCATTCTGAAGCCTTTGCCAGAAGACATACTGCAAGCTGTGGCCCTGCTGAGAAATCTACCACATACAGATCATCTTTCCGATACCCTTCAAACACTAGAGACTTGTCAGATTCCATTAGTACTAGGCAACGATATTTTCCAAAAATTACAATCATGTTCAAATCGCAAAGCATTGAGACAGACATTAAGTTGAAACCAAGGGATTCAACAAACATGACTTTATCCATGTGTTGATCCTTTAAGATTGCAACTCTACCTAGACCCAATACCTTACTTTTACCCGTGTCAGCAAATGTGATGTGGCTCTTGTCGGATGGACGTAAGGTTGAGTCCATAAAAAGACTTCTTTTGCCAGTCATGTGATTTGTACACCCACTGTCAATAATCCATTCTAAAGACTCTGAAGGCGCTTGTGTCGTACCCTACAGTGCAGTTAGGGGGATAGGCTTCACGAAGAGAATTGTGAAGCAAATACATTTGACGAACCAGTGGGTTATTAAAACTTAGATCCAGGTTAGGACTAATAGGAAGAGTAGCATGCGTTTCAGGTACGAAATACATAGTGATGCCATTCGGGCATTTGATCTTGCGCCCCACAAGATTTTTAAGGTCCCCATCAATAGCATCAGAAGATTTTGGTTTTCTGCTGGAGACCTTTCCCTGCAAAAGAGAGTTAAGCTTTCTTAACCACCCACATCTTCAAGGGTGGCTTAGAAGCAATAAGTCTAAGTGCAGCATCTGAGAATTTTGGCTTTGGAGCCCTAGCAAACAGTCTAGCAGGCGGGCAATAGTACTCATAAGAATAGGCAGAATAGTTCTTGGTCATATGAACATGACGGTTTGAAGAACCGCTCTCATATGCCTGAGCATGGTTTCCCTGCAAAACATTTGCGTTAGTGCGACTCAGGTGAGTCCTCTGCCTGTATGAAGCCTTTGGACCATATGAAGCCTTTGGTCTGAGGTTTGTCTTCTTCATGTGAGGTGTCATGAGGACATTCACATGAAGATTCTCCAGACACGTTTTTGGAACCCAGATCTTCTTCATAGGCGGTCCATTCCTGCAGTTAGTACCAATGTACCTAGCAAATACTTCACCATTCTGATTCTTAAACAGTTTATAGTTTGCATCAAAGGATTCATCAATGATAATGGGATTAGCACAAGTGAAGCCAGATAGATTGGATGGATCTGCTGAGGATTCCTTTGCAGCAACCCATGTGGTTTTGGGGTACTGCTCAGGTTTCTAGTAAGAGCCATCTGCATTAATTTTCCTCACGAACCCAACACCCTCTTTCCTAGGGTTTCGGTTCAGAATCTACTTCTTGAGGACATCACATAATGTCTGATGTCCTTTGAGACTTTTGTACATCCCTGTTTCAAGCAATGTCTTCAACCTAGCAATCTCATCAGCAATAGCAGTGGTATCCTCAGCAGAGGGGTTAGTTACCACTTCAACAGTTGAAGATATTGCAACAGCAGTAGCAGTGGAACATTCAGCAACAGAAGTAGCATTATCACGCTCAATGCATTTAAGGCATGGTGGTTCAAATCCTTCCTGAGCGGAACTGATCTGTTCGGCGCGAAGTGACTCGTTTTCCTTTTGAAGATCTTCATGAGCCGCTCTCAATTTCTCAAGATCTTGCTTCCTTTGAAGATAATCATAGGAGAGCTTTTCATGAGTTGTTGAGAGAGTATCATGACGATCTTCAAGTTCCTGATACTTAACATGAAGATTTTTTATGTCTTCAATTAAGGATTCAGACCGAGTCATTTCAGCACCCAACAGATCATCGCTTCTGTCTAACAGTCTTTGAATATGTTCCATGGCTTTCTGTTGTTCAGTTGCAATTTTAGCAAGTGTTTTGTAGCTGGGTTTTGAATCACAATCAGAATCATCGTCACTGGATGTTTGATAGTGAGTAGTGCGTGTGTTTACCTTGGCCCCGCGTGCCATGAAGCAGTAGGTAGGAGTGGAGTCACCCTTGTCATTTGCAACGGTGTTGGTGATGAAGTCATTGTCTTCTGTGTTGAAGATGGACTTGGCGACGTAAGCTGTAGCCAGACTCGCAATGCCAGAATCAGATTCCTCCTCAGACTCCACCTCTGCCTCCTCAGAAGCGGATTCCTCCTCTGAATCCATTTCCTTGCCAACAAACGCACGAGCCTTGCCAGTTGAGCTCTTCTTGTGTGATGAAGACTTTGAGGAAGACTTGGAAGAAGACTTTGAGTATTTCTTCTTCTTCTTGTCGTCAGAGTCATATTCCTTGCTCTTCTTCTTCTTTCTGCTCTCATTGTCCCATTGTGGACACTCAGAGATGAAGTGTCAAGTTTTCTTGCACCTGTGACATGTTTTCTTCTTGTAGTCATGAGCAGAAGCTTCATCATTCCTTGAGCTTGATCGTGAAGACTTTCTGAAGCCTTTCTTCTTGGTGAATTTCTGGAACTTCTTCACAAGCATTACAAGTTCCCTTCCAATGTCTTCAGGATCATCAGAACTACTGTCAGATTCTTCTTCAGATGAGGACACAGCTTTTGCCTTCAAGGCACGAGTTCGCCCATAGTTTGGACCGTAGATATCTCTTTTCTCAGAAAGCTGAAACTCATGTGTGTTGAGCCTCTCAAGTATGTCAGACGGATCGAGTGTCTTGAAGTCTGGACGTTCTTGAATCATCAGGGCTAAGATGTCAAACGAACTGTCAAGTGATCTCAGCAGCGTCTTGACGATTTCATGTTTGGTGATCTCAGTGGCGCCGAGGGCTTGAAGCTCATTTGTGATGTCAGTGAGCCGGTCAAATGTGTGCTGGACATTCTCATTGTCATTTCGCTTGAAGCGGTTGAAGAGATTGCGAAGAACACTGATTCTCTGATCTCTCTAGGTTGAGATGCCTTCATTGACTTTGGAGAGCCAGTCGCAGACTAGCTTGGATGTCTTCAAGGCACTCACACAGCCGTACTGTCCCTTGGTCAGATGACCACAAATGATATTCTTGGCAGTAGAGTCTAGTTGAGTGAACTTCTTGACATCAGCAGCAGTGACACCTTCTCCAGCCTTGGGAACGCCGTTTTCGACGACATACCATAGGTCGACGTCAATGGCTTCAAGATGCATGCGCATCTTATTCTTCCAGTAGGGATATTCAGTTCCATCGAAGACGGGGCATGCAGCGGAGACTTTAATTATCCCTGCAGTCGACATAGCTAAAACTCCAGGTGGTTAAACCGAATCACACAGAACAAGGGAGCACCTTGCTCTGATACCAATTGAAAGTGCGTTATATCGACTAGAGGGGGGTGAATAGACGATTTTTATGAAAGTCTTCAAAACGTGAAAGTTATGAAGACAAACAGTACAGATATGCCTATCACTTAAGCAGCGGAAGTTAGATTACACTAGGCAAGCCATGGTCAAGTATTCAATAGAGTGAAAGCACAAGACAAGTAGCTGCAGTGTAATAAGGATCAGGTAGGAAGAAGTTACGAAGCCAAACAAATCATACAGTTATGATGTGGAAACAGAAGATACAGCAAGCATGCAATGGCTTCACAATGTGTAACAGTAAGTAAAAGGAAGTGAAGATGAAACCAGTGACACGCTGAAGACAATGATTTGTTGGACCAGTTCCAGTTGCTGTGACAACTGTACGTCTGGTTGGAGCGGCTAGGTATTTAAACCAAAGGACACACAGTCCCGGACACCCAGTCCTGAACACGCAGCTCAGGACACCCAGTCCTCACCGTTTTCTCCTTGAGCTAAGGTCACACAGACCTCGCCCAATCACTCTGGTAAGTCTTCAAGGTAGACTCCCAAACCTTCACAGACTTCGTTCACTGGCAATCCACAATTTCTCTTGGATGTTCAGAACGCGACGCCTAACCGGCTGGAGGATGCACAGTCCTCAAGTGTAATAAGTCTTCAGATCACTCAGACAAGAAGACTTAAGTGATGCCCAATTTACTCTGGCTCTGGGTGGTTAGGGCTTTTCTCCTCGCTAGGAATTTTCTCTCAAAGGCTTCAAGGTGGGTTGCTCTCAAATGACAAAAGCCGTGCACTGAAATCTGAGCAGCCAACCGTTTATGGTTGTAGGGGGTGGACTATTTATAGCCACTGGGCAACCCGACCTGATTTGTTCGAAATGACCCTGGGTCACTAAGGAACTGACACGTGTACCAACGGTCAGATTTCAAACTCACACGACAACTTTACTTGGGCTACAAGTAAAGCTGACTTGTCCGACTCTGGACAAGATTTGTTCTCATAGTCTTCGCTCGAAGATATAGGTTTTGAATTAGGCATCACTTCAATCATTCTGACTGGTTCTCTTGGACCCCACTTAACAATACGGTGGTTCCTATGACTCAACACAAATGAAATAGAACTACGAAGGATCTAAGTCTTCGAGTTCCATAGGCTTCACATAGTGTCTTCTCTTGTCATAGTCTTCAATGTGAATATCTTCATATACCACCATTGTCTTCAATGTCTTCGTACATTTTTAGGGGTCATCTCTGGTAGTAAAACCGAATCAATGAGGGACTTCTACATGTGTTATCTTGCAATTCTCACAAACACATTAGTCCCTCAACTAGGTTTGTCGTCAATACTCCAAAACCAACTAGGGGTGGCACTAGATGCACTTACAATCTCCCCCTTTTTGGTGATTGATGACAAACTAGTTGAAGTTTTCAATGGGGAATATAATTTGTGAAATTGTAAAGGAATTGTCTTCATAAGCTGCAAGGGCTCCCCCTGAAAAACCTTTATCTACCATCCATATTGCACTTTTATCACCATCTCTTCGCCGAACTAATGCACCTATACAATTTACCATTGTATTGGGTGTGTTGGGGACACAAGAGACTCTTTGTTATTTGGTTGCAGGGTTGTTTGAGAGAGACCATCTTCAACCTACGCCTCTCACGGATTGATAAACCTTAGCTCATCCACTTGAGGGAAATTTGCTACTGTCCTACAAACCTCTGCACTTGGAGGCCCAACAATGTCTACAATAAGAAGGTTGTGTAGTAGACATCAATAATCTAGTTCACATCGCCATGTGATTTAACACCAATAGTTCACATCTTTATGTGATTAGTTCACATCTTTATGTGATTAGTTCACATCTCCATGTGACTAATACCCAAAGGGTTTACTAGAGTTAATAATCTAGTTCACATCGCTATGTGATTAACGCCCAAAGAGTGATCATATTTTGCTTGTGAGAGAAGTTTAGTCAACAGGTCTGCCACATTCAGAGCCATATGTATTTTGCAAATTTTCTATGTCTACAATGCTATGCATGGAGCTACTCTAGCTAATTGCTCCCACTTCCAATATGTATCTAGATCGAGACTTAGAGTCATCTAGATCGGTGTCAAAGCTTGCATCGATGTAACTCTTTACGACGAACTCTTTGTCACCTCCATAACCGAGAAACATTTCGTTATTCCACTAAGGATAATTTTGACCGATGTTCCGTGATCCACTCCTGGATCACTATTGTACCCTCTTGCCAAACTCATGGTGAGGTACACAATAGTTCTAGTACACAACATAGCATACTTTATAGAACCTATGACTGAGGCATAGGGAATAAATTTTCATTCTCTTTGTATTTTCTGCCGTGGTTGGGTTTTGAGTCTTTACTCAACTTCACACCTTGCAACACAGGCAAGAACTCCTTCTTTGACTGTTCCATTTTGAACTACTTCAAAAAATTGTCAAGGTATGTACTCATTGAAAAAATTCATCAAACGTCTTGATCTATCTCTATAGATCTTGATGCTCAATATGTAAGCAGCTTCACCAATGTCTGTCTTTCAAACACTCCTTTATGCTTTCCAGAAAATTCTACATTATTTCCGATCAACAATATGTCATTCACATATACTTATTAGAAATGCTGTAGTGCTCCCACTTACTTTCTTGTAAATACAGGCTTCACCACAAGTGTGTATAAAACTATATATTTTGATCAACTCATCAAAGCGTATATTCCAACTCCGAGATGTTTGCACCAATCCATAGATGGATCGCTGGAGCTTGCAAACTTTGTTAGTGATACGTCTCTGTCGTATCTACTTTTCCAAACACTTTTGCCCTTGTTTTGGACTCTAACTTGCATGATTTGAATGGAACTAACTTGGACTGACGCTGTTTTCAGCAGAATTGCCATGGTGTTATTTTTGTGCAGAAATAAAAGTTCTCGGAATGACCTGAAAATCAATGGAGAATTATTTTGGAATATATAATAAATACTGGAAGGAAGATCCACGTCAGGGGGGCCTCCACCTATCCACGAGGGTGGCGGGCGCGTCTGCCCCTGGGCGCGCCCCCTACCTCGTGGGCCCCCTGACGCTCCATCGACCTCAACCTTGACTCCATATATTCACTTTCGGGGAGAAAAAAAATCAGAGAGAAGGATTCATCGCGTTTTACGACACAGAGCCGCCGCCAAGCCCTAAACTCTCTCGGGAGGGCTGATCTGGAGTCCGTTCGGGACTCCGGAGAGGGGAATCTGTCGCCATCGTCATTGTCGGATGTGGGGTTCCGGCAAACCCTTAAGGTTCGAACACTGGGGTGCGCGCGAAGTCTTTTCCTCCCACCGATCTACGCCCTAGCTCGCTAAGATCTCGCGGACGAACTCGACGAACTCGCAACACAGAAAGACACAAGATTTATACTGGTTCGGGCCACCGTTGTGGTGTAATACCCTACTCCAATGTGGTGGTGGTGGATTGCCTCCAGGGCTGATGATGAATAATACAAGGGGAAAAACAACCTCCTGAGGTTGAGGTGTTCTTGAGCTTGGCTAACTTGTGTGGTTCTGGATGGTCTAAAATGGTCCTCCCTTTGCCTATGGTGGTGGCTAGTCCTACTTATAGAGGCCCTGGTCCTCTTCCCAAATATTGAGCAGGAAGGGAGCCAACAACTATGGGCAAATTTGAAGGGGGACAACTAGTACAAGCTATCCTGACAAAGGTGGTCTCCGCCCGCGAAAGGCTCTGGTGGTGACGCCGCCTTGGGCTCCACGATGACCTCCGTCTTGCCGTCCTTCTGGTCTTGGTCTTGTTGCACCGATATGGCAACCTTTGCCTGATGCCTCGGTACTCCTCGCCTGCGCATGCCTCCTTAGCACCAAAGAGGAAACAAGGATGTTGCGCGCGCTGGCGCCCGCCTGGTGTCGATCGGCATGGCTCACGTCACGAGAGCCTCGTGAGGTTTGCCTCACCTTGATATCTCCGCTCCTCGTGAGCCTGCTCGACTAGGCCACTTGTAACGCCCTCGATGCGGCTATATCCCCCACCTGTCGAAGCACGACTTAGAGGCATAACCGCATTGAAAGCAATGTCGCAAGTGAGGTAATCTTCACACAACCCATGTAATACATAAGGGAAAGAGATACATAGTTGGCTTACAATCGCCACTTCACACAATACAAGAATAAAGCATTACATCATTCAGATACACTCAAGGTCCGACTACGAAACCCAAAATAAAAGAAGACTACCCCAAAAGCTACACAGATCCCCGATCGTCCCAACTGGGCTCCACTACTGATCAACTGGAAAACGGAACAACATAAAGAACACGATCCTCATAGAGCTCCTCCTTGAGCTTGGTTGCGTCACCTGTACGGTTTCATCGACACCTGCAAACTGGTTTTGGAAGTATCTGTGAGTCACGGGGACTCAGCAATCTCACACCCTCGCGATCAAGACTATTTAAGCTTATAGGAAGGGTAAAAGGTATAAGGTGGAGCTGCAGCAAGCGACTAGCATATATGGTGGCTAACATACGCAAAAGGGAGCGAGAAGAGAAGGCAAAAGCACGGTCGAGAATCTATGATCAAGAAGTGATCCTAGAACAACCTACGTCAAGCATTACTCCAACACCGTGTTCACTTCCCGGACTCCGCCGTGAAGAGACCATCACAGTTACACACGCAGTTGATGTATTTTAATTAAGATGAACTTCAGGTTTTCTACAACCGGACATTAACAAATTCCCATCTGCCCATAACTGCGGGCACGGCTTTCGAAAGTTCAAATCCCTGCAGGGGTGTCCCAACTTAGCCCATCACAAGCTCTCACGGTCAACGAAGGATATTCCTTCTCCCAAGACAATCCGATCAGACTCGGCATCCTGGTTACAAGACATCCTCGACAATGGTAAAACAAGTCCAGCAAAGCCGCCCAAATGTGCCGACAAATCCCGATGGGAGCTGCACATATCTCGTTCTCAGGGCATACTCAGATGAGACTAGCTACGAGTAAAACCAACCCTCAAGTTTCCCCGAGGTGGCCCCGCAGGCAGCTCAGTTTGGACCAACACTTAGAGAAGCACTGGCCCGGGGGGGGTTAAAATAAGATGACCCTCGAGAGAGCGACTCCCAAGGGAAAAGTAGGTGGTGGTGAGGCAAATGGTAAAACCAAGGTTGGGCCTTGTTGGAGGAGTTTTATTCAAAGCGAACTGTCAAGGGGATCCCATTATAACCCAACCGTGTAAGGAACGCAAAATCCGGGAACATAACACTGACATGGCGGAAACTAGGGCGGCAAGAGTGGAACAAAACACCAGGCATAAGGCCGAGCCTTCCACCCTTTACCCAGTATATAGATGCATTAATTAAATAAGAGATATTGTGATATTCCAACAAATATCCATGTTCCAAACATGGAACAAGCTCCAATCTTCACCTGCAACTAACAACGCTATAAGAGGGGCTGAGCAAGGCAGTAACATAGTCAAACAACGGTTTGCTTGGACAAGGTGGGTTAGAGGCTTAGTTTAACAATATGGGAGGCATGATAAGCAAGTGGTAGGTATCGCAGCATAGACATAGCAAAAGAGCGAGCAACTAGCAAGCAAAGATACAAGTGATTTCGAGGGTATGGTCATCTTGCCTGAGATCCCGCAAGGAAGAAGAACGAGTCCATGAAGGAGACAAACGAACGTAGTAGAACGGGTCCTCACAAACGCGACGTTATCGGAACCAACCCGAAGAAGCAACACCGGAAAAAGCACACAAGATAGTAAACAACCACCACATAATCATGGCATGATGCACAATCAAGTATGATGCATGTCCGGTTTAATGAAGCATGGCATGGAAAAATGCACAAACAACCCTACAAATTAAGTGGAGATCAATATGCAACTCCGTTGCATATTGACGAAACACCACATGACTTATTTAGGTCGATCTTGTTTATGTACCCAACAAAATTAAGTGTTATTAAACATGGCAAGAGGGTGAAGCAAAGTAAAACTACCTATCTAGTCAAGTTTAAATGAGGCCGGAAACAACGAACAACAATTCCGGACAATCCTCATATGTATATATTAGGTTTGGTACTGTTCTGCCCCAAACACAATTTTAGAGTTATTAAACATGCAAAGTGAGTCAACCATGTTAAACTAGGCATTTTTCCACCCCATTTACATATAAAGTTTGTTAAAATCTGAGTTACAGTTATTTAGTTATGAAATAAAGCATTTTAGCATGTTATTTAAGCAAAGTAAAGCAAACATCATTTTAAACATGGATGAAAGTTGCATATTATGAAACTAGATGAAATTCTAAGCATTTTACATATATAACTTATTTTAAACCGATGCACGGTTGAGGAGTTATAATATGCATGAAGTTTAGGGGCTATTCTGCAAAACAGTAAATCTCTGGATAAAACACAAATTCGCAGACGCTGGAAAAAAACATGATATAAGCCGAATATGGCTGGGCCAACAGGAGCAGGGCGCTGGAGGCAGCTCACCCATGGGCTAAGCCCAGATCGACGCAGAGGCTGGAGGAGGCCGGTTCCTGGGCTGCTAGGCGCGCAGCTGGACCGAGCGATGGGGAGACACGGTTAAACGAGGCAGGACCAGGCGCGGGTCAACGCAGCAGCGGCGGTGCGCTCGACCCCGAACCGCTGCTCGAAGCAGGGGAAGCAGGGGCCGACCGCGAGGGACTTGGACGACGTCGGTGGACTTGGCGCGCACTCCGGCGAGGACGGACGGAGGGGCCGGATCCAGGCGGCGAAGGAGGAACGGTGATGGAAGGACGGCTGGGCACGGGTCCATGGCGCGGGCTGGGGACGCCATGGCGGTTGCTGCTATGCTGGTCGCCGGGCAGAGGACGGCAGAGCACAGCGAAGAGGCCGGGAACGGGCAGGTTGGCTGCGGGGGAGGACCTGAATGCCGGAACCCGTGGCGATGAAGCCGTCTCCCGGTGGTTTCTTGAGCATCAGGCGGCATGGTGCTCCCTTGTGGAGACGAAGCCGAGGATGGCGCTGGCCTTGGCGCAGTCATGCGCGAGCGGGACAGGAAGGAGGGCGCCGGCGAGTTGACCCGACGATGGAGCACGCGCGAGCGACGGGGACGGAGACTTGACGGCGGGATCCGACGAGGATGCGTCGGAGATGGCCGGACCTGGACCAGAGGCGGACGTTGGCGGCTTCCGCGAGCGGTGGTCGTTTCTGCAGCGGTGAAGTACAAAGAGGGAGGGAGAGATGGCGTGACAGAGCGTCCGGTTCCTGCGGTAAGAAGAAGGGGAGTTGAGGGATGGAGGAGGAAGACGAGGAGAAGGAGAAAACAGGAGGAAGAGGAGGGTCGCGATGCTCATCTGCTGCTGATGCTTGGGTTGCCGGCGACCATCGCGCCAGGTGGGGCCTGGAGGAGCTCCTCTCCTCCGGATTGAACAGGGGAGAGAAAGCAGCGGGGCGCTGGTTGCGCGAGTAGGAGGTGGCCATGGATCAAGGAGAGAAGGTGGTTGGCTCGATGGATCGAGTGCTGAACCAGCGGGTGGCGCTACGGCAGGGTGGAGTTGGATTGGTGGGTGGCTGCGAGATGCGGTTGGATCAAGGCGAAGAGGTGAATTGGATCTAGATCCCGAGGAAGATACGGTAGGTGGCGGCGGCTCGGCTGGGCAAAGTCCCTAGATTTTAGGTTGGACCTATATATATATAGCGGGGGATTTTTTTGGGTAGGGGCTAATCCGTTCTTCTGATCGTAATCGGACGGGCGGTAAAAATAGGCTAGGGAGCCCAAATAAGAAAACGGAGACGTTTTGTAGATGTTTGGGGATGATCCGGACCCAACGGTGACGACTGCCCGGGTCGGGTCCGGGACAGCTTTCGGACGCGCGCGCGAGGAGGGACGCGGTGTGACGAGAGAGGTTAGGTAGGGCCTGGAGGTGGGTAGTGGGCTGTGTAGACGGTCTATAGAGGAAAAGGAGGGAAAAGCCCGCAACAGTTTTCGGAGACTGAAAACGTCTGACGATTTGACCGACTATATTGTCGCTATAGTTAGCGGTTAGGCTATCAAACGGACTCCGAACGCGGTGAAATTTGACTGGCCGTCTTCGTACACTAAAATAAGACCGCACGCCAACTTTCAACCCATTCCGAGAACATTTTCTGGCCACTTATAAAATAATATTTCGGACATGCCGCGGGCGCGTGCGAGTGTGGTTAGGTTTAGAACGGACAACGGACGGAACTGGGGGAACCCGGACGGATGCAAGTTTTGAAAACATGATGATGCAATGCGGATGATGACATGATAAAATGCAACACACAAGCAAATGCCATGACAACGATAGCGAATAACTGGAAGACACCTGGCACAACGGTCTCGGGGCGTCACAACACTCCACCACTACGAGAGGATCTCGTCCCGAGATCTAGAATGGCACCGGAGGGAAAAAGGAAGAGGAAGAGCAGCGGTAAAACTAAGTTGCTTCTTTGACAAACGAGTGACACCAAAGAACCTTGAAAAGGTTAAGCCACTTCAAGAAAAGAATACAAAGAAGATGAACAAGGTGAGACACTCCGTTAGGAAAGAGGAACGAAGAGGAACAAATTTGGACAGCACTCCGGTTAGACCAAGATAGAGAAGAAATAAAGATGATATAATTTGGGCAGCACTCCATCTGAGAAGGGAGGCAAAACTTGACAGAATGGGAAAAATTTGATAAGAGGGCACGACACACCGGTTAAACGATAATCAAGGAAAGAACATGATCTTGACAAAACAAGAAGATGGATGAAAAGAGCAACATCACAATGCCTCCGAAAGAAAAGAGAGAATGAAATGGAATGAACGGAGGAGAAAAACAATATATTTTATCTCGAATGAGCTTGAAAGCATCTTAGGAGAAGGGTCGAACGTAATTGTTGGAAAACCAACAACGAAAAGAGTAAGCTTGTAGTGGGCTTATGGAGAATATATCAAAATTATGAGGTGAAATTTTGCCACTAATGGAAAGCAATAGATTGGATTGATAAGAACAAGGAGAGGAGAAAACTATCTCACCGGTAGGAGAAAAGAAGAACTTGGATCATTTATAAGCACCATAATTAACAACAATCCGTAGGGAAAACTTTAGGTGAGATATAACCCAAGATAACTCCAATGACGCGATTGATGGATTTACAATATCTCATTCTTGACAACATGTGAATCATGAAACATGAACTCAAATTATCAAGAATGACATAATACCACCTCCGATATTATGGTAGAAAGAATTGCACTCCGGATAGCAAGATGAAGAATGCTTGAGCACCTCCGAAAAGAAACTTGATGAACACTTCAAGAAGGAATTAAATCCTTGATGAAACCATCATGTAGAACCTTCATGAAGAACTCCGGTAACAAAAGGATAACGAGAAGAAAGAGAAGTTGAAAACACAAGGTGAATCCTTGTAATGATTAGATGGATCTTCGCGATGAAATAAATTGAAAAAGGTTCGAACTCTGGGAAAAAGAGAAGATGAAACAATTGAAATCGGAATTTGATGAGCCTCCGGAATAGGGAATTGAGTTCACTCGATTAAACAAGAATAAGAATTACATTATGCTTATGCTTCACCAATTAAATTGATGACAATCAACGGATTTGGCATATTACTTATTTTTGTAAAAAAAAGGATTAAGAGGAATATAACATAAACTTGAGAATGTCTTCCATGAACCACCGTTAGGATTTGGAAGAACGAATGAATTGATATGATAACCAAGGAAGTGAGATCTTGTACGAACCACCGTAAGAATTGAAAATGAACGAAGTAAAGGGATGCATCACCGGGTAAGAATTGTGAAATGAACGAAGATACTTGAGACAATCTAGATATATGAGAACGAAGGGATGACGAACTGATTAGAGATCACTTGAACGATGCACCGGTAAGATTGGAGAATGATAACTGAAAGCTAAGAATGAATAAACCTGAATTATTGGACTCCAGATAATCAAACTTAAAAGGATTCCTGAATTGCTTCAGATGGGTGAAAAGAATTCTCACGATCAAAATAATTATGAGAGGATGGCAACAAACTAGAGCCACGAATCTTTGGGAGAACGGGTAAGATTTGAGAGAAACTCTTCTTCGGTCTTCAAAATCTGAGAATGACGATGAGAAACACCACCAAATTGTTGAGATACTCCAGAATAAAGTAGAATGGAAAAGTTGAACCAACGATGAAAAGAATTTGAAAGATCTTGGAGAAATACATATGACTGATGATGAATCATTCTTACGTCAAACTTTTGAAAAGAATTTGGGAATAACTTTGGGAAAATAGAAGAGTCAGGTAAGATCCTGGGAAAAGACCTGTGGGTTAGGGCCCACTCAAAAGAAACACCGTTGAAATGATTTTAAAAGAGAGGTTGCACCGGTTGAATTAAAAGGCTTGAATGAGATAACAACCTCGAGATATCTTCAGCACTCCGGAACAATTGAATAGCGAGAAGTGGAATGATAATAAGGTGCACCGGCATGGAAAACATTTGAAACGAGTTAAAGGATATGATCAACACCAAAAGCTTGAATTGAATCCACCGGAGAAGTAAAGGAATGAGGAATGACGAACTTGAGGCTCCATTAGAATCTTCATGAGCATCACCGGGTAAGACCATTGACGGAAAAGAATGGAGAGACTTCATATTCAATAAAATGGATACTTGATGAAGAAATCTAAGTCCTTGAAGAAACAAAGGGAGGGAGGATGGGAAAACAAAGGCAACTTGAAGACGGATAAAGCAGACAACGTTGAGAAGACTTGGAGTTGATCTTGCGGATGAGACAAATGATAGGATCATCTTGAAGAGAATCACACCGGTTAGAAAAGGATTGACATGACAATCTCGATTATCATGAAGGATTGCTATTCACATAGGAATATGAGAACACCGCTTAGTAAAGGTATGGAATCAACTCTTGACTTCGAAGCAACTCGAATACCACAACTTAGGGCAAAACAAAAGATTGGCTTGCAGAATAAGCCGGAATAAACATATGATAGAGATTTCGTCCGAAGTTTTCGTGGTGGGGCCTACACGGGCTCGGTCGTATAGCACCATCATGTACGATCGGAGGGACGGATTAGCCACGCCGCGGGCCGCAGGCAGGCAAGTCTGGGGACCCCCGTTCCCAAAACACCGACGGTAGCCCCCGGGCCCACGGTGCGCTCGGGCTTGGCTTCGTGGCGAAGCCAAGGGTCAAGTACAGAGCATCGTGCCCCCCCAAAAGCCTGTGGCCTCGGTTGACGCGTGGCGGTTGATTAGACGTGGGCGTATCCGCTTCCCCATGCTGCCTTTGAATCCGCATGCTATGCGGCCCTCGCCTCTTACACAATTATTCTTCCTTCGCCACGCCTGGCTCTTCCAATCTCCCTGCTTCCTCGAGGCTCTCCTCTGCCCTCCCAATTTGACTTGTGCTCCGCCTGCTTCACCTTCATGGCGCCAAAACAAGTCGAAAAGGGGAAGAGACCTCTGTCTCCGCCAAGTGCGCCTCCGTCCTTCGGGCCGGCGCTCGGCCGGCCTCGGGTGTTCAACGACGAGGGCATGGACAAGGTGCGCCCCATGCTTGCCTCCAGTTTCAACGAGTGGGGAGAGACGGTGGCTTGGCCCGCGTCTCGCTCTCGCATGGCTCGGGCAGTCACCGAGGTTTCGATCTTCATTGAGGCCCTCTGGGCTGGCCTGATTCCTCCCTTCTCCGCCTTCTTCAACGCGGTGCTCGAGCATTATCAGATCCACACACTCCATCTCGACCCTCAATTTGTGACCTTTCTTGCCGTCTTTGCCTTCTTGTGCGAGGACATGGTGGGCATCGCTCCTTCCGTGGCACTCCTCCGCCACTTCTTCTTGTTGCATCTCACCGGTCCCCGGTAGAGCTCGGGGTGCATGGGTTTCCAGGCCGTGGCTGCAACGATGGGCGCGGGGATCGACTTCAAGCTTCCTTCATCCATGAGCGAGTTCCGTACACGATGGGTGTTTGCTGACGCCAGTGTGCTCAACCTTCTGCTCCAAGTTCCAGCGGGGCCCGGTGTTCCAAACTCCGGTTGGGGTCATCAGAAGCTCATGAGCGCCCGCCTTGGCCCCGTCTGGGCCAAGTTGAGGTGGTTGAAGGACCTTGGCATGACTGCGCCCATGGTGGTAAGGGAGTTCGTCAGGCATCGAGTCGCTCCACTTCAGCACCACTCCCGCCCGATGTGGGACTTGCTCCGCAGCCAGGACAACATGAGGTTTCTGGAGGAGGGGCTTCCTCTTGCGGCGCGACAAACAGTGCTCACGGTCCTATCGGGTGTCCCTCTACCGGATGAGATGCCCAGGAACAGCTGCATGTTGTACCGTTGCGAGAACAAAGCCACATTTGCCGCGAGCATGCCTTCCTTTGACGAGTGGGGCCTGCGCCCAATCAGCTTGGTGGGGCCCCACGAGAACCCCGTCATCGTGGTTCCCTTCCTCGCCATCAGTGCCGAGCTCACCCCAGGTGGCGGCGCAGGAGGGCGAGCTGCGACGGGGGCCGGCGGCTCGAGTGCTGAGGAGCACATGCCGAGTGGTGATCCGGGGGTGTCTTCCTAGGGGCCCGCGACCCTCCTCCTAAGGCGTCGGTTGCTGAGGAGATGTAGCAAGTGGCTCCCGAGGCTGAGGCTCCAGGAGCCTCGGGAGGTTGCAGTGAGAAGGCGTCGGGCTGTTCGCCACGACTGGGCTCCCCTGAAGCCATCCCTCTCAGTTCTTCTTCTGCTCCGCCGCGCATCGGCCGTCACGTCTAGCGCTTCGGTTATCTTTGTGTGGACTTCGAGGAGCTCCGTAAGAGGAAGGGGTCCCCCAGCGGCAGCAATATCTTCGGGCCGTTGAAGCGACAGAAGTACATCGCCATTGACACGTAAGCATCTTATTGTCGTGGCTTCTTGCGTGTGGTCTTCTTATTTTGACGTCTGTCCTTCAGGGCTCCTTCCGTTGAAGCTGTTGCGTCTTCCGAGAGGCTGCCTCCTCCTTCATCAACTCCCCCATCGGCCTTGAGCGTTCCTGGCCTACCTGCCGCCTCTGGCACAGGGTCGGTTGGGGGAGCGTCCCCGCCTTCATGGCGCGCTGAGTCCTCGGCTTGGCCGCCCCTCCCCCATGGTCTGGCGCGGAGCTTGGCGGGCGTGCCCAGGGCTCCTCCTTTGCTCATGGACAATAGCTGGTTGACTTTGATCTCCGGTTCCTCTTCAAGCAGCGAGCCCCGATCAGCTCGAGCTCCTCGCGAGGGCGGGCTGACGTCAGGCACGGTGTCAGCTCCCAATCCCCAGCTGGGAGGTGGCACGCCACTTGATGCTCCGCCCGCGGCCCCCGAGGTGGGGGACGAGGTGAGTCGAGCGTTCGAGCTCGAGCGCGGATGGAGCGTAGTTCATCATGAGCTCTTGCAGGAGGCGATGGGTGCGATGAGCCGCCTTGGTGAAGAGCTCGCTAGTGTTGACCCGCGCCTTGAGGCTGAAGGCCTCCGGCTGGTGGAGGAGCGGCGCAAGTTGAGGGTGTCCATCAACCTCGGTTGCTATCAGCGTGACCTTGAGAATGCGAAGGCCGAGGCGTCCCTCGAGATCGCCCATGAAGCCCGCTCGCGAGCCTTGGAAGAGGCTCGTGAGGCCGATTGCCACCGCGAGGCTGTGGAGGAGTGCACGTGGGGGCTCCAGGCCTGGAGCGCGTCCCTTGAGCAGCAGGTGGAGACGCGCGGGGCCGTTCTTGCATCGCTAAGGGGGACGCCCGCGGAGGAAGAGGAGGTCCGGAAGCACGAGGAGGTGTTGGCCCTGGAAGCCATGGAGCGCAGCCTCGAGCTCGAGCAACTGGAGACGAGGGAGCGTCAAGTTGCTCAAGCAGAAGACGCCGTCGGGGCCCGCGAGGCCAGAGTCGAGGAGGAGATCGATCGCCGGGTGGCCGAGGTCCACGCAGATCTGGAGGGCAGGTACGACTTGAAGCTGAAGCTCGCGGATCTGGAGGATGTGGGCAGGGCCGCCGCCCTCAGGCCTAGGTTGGATGAGCCCGAGAGGTGTGCGGAGGCCATAGCCGCCGCCCTGGTTACGACGCAGGAGCTCCTCTGACCTCAACTCCAACTCTATATATTCACTTTCGAGGAGAGAAAAATCAAGAAGAAGGATTCATCGCTTTTTACGATACGGAGCCGCCGCCAAGCCCTAAAACCTCTCAGGAGGGCTGATCTGGAGTCCGTTCGGGGCTCCGGAGAGGGGAATCAATTTTTTTCGTCATCATCAACCATCCTCCATCACCAATTTCATGATGCTCACCGCCGTGCGTGAGTAATTCCATTGTAGGCTTGCCGGACGGTGATGGGTTGGATGAGATTTATCATGTAATCGAGTTAGTTTTGTTAGGGTTTGATCCCTAGTATCCACTATGTTCTGAGATTGATGTTGCTATGACTTTGCTATGCTTAATGCTTGTCACTAGGGCCCGAGTGCCATGATTTCAAATCTGAACCCATTATGTTCTCATCAATATATGAGAGTTCATCCTATCTTGCAAGTCTATAGTCACCTACTATGTGTTATGAGCCGGCAACCCCGAAGTGACAATAATCGGGACCACTCCCGATGATGACCGTAGTTTGTGGAGTTCATGTATTCACTATGTGTTAATGCTTTGGTCCGGTACTCTATTAAAAGGAGGCCTTAATATCCCTTAGTTTCCACTAGGACCCCGCTGCCATGGGAGGGTAGGACAAAAGATGTCATTCAGGTTCTTTTTCATAAGCACGTATGACTATATTCAGAATACATGCCTACATTACATTGATGAATTGGAGCTAGTTCTGTGTCACCCTAGGTTATGACTGTTACATGATGAACCATATCCGGCATAATTCTCTATCACCGATCCATTGCCTACGAGTTTTCCATATATTGTTCTTCGCTTACTTACTTTTCCGTTGCTATTGTTACAATCACTACTAAATACCAAAAACATTACTTTTGTTATCATTACCTCTTGCTACCGTTACAACTACCATCATATTACTTTGCTACTAAATACTTTGCTGCATATATTAAGTTTCCAGGTGTGGTTGAATTGACAACTCAGCTGCTAATACTTGAGAATATTCTTTGGCTCCCCTTGTGTCGAATCAATAAATTTGGGTTGCATACTCTACCCTCGAAAACTGTTGCGATCTATCAAGACTATTTTCTGGCGCCGTTGCCGGGGAGCATAGCTCTATTCTTTGAGTCACTTGGGATTTATATCTGTTTATCATTATGAAGAACTTGAAAGATCCAAGAACCAAGATTTATCCCTCAACTACGAGGGGAGGTAAGGAACTGCCATCTACCTCTGCACTTGATTCGCCTTCTGTTTTGAGTAAGCTTGCGACACCTAAACCTGCTTCTGCTATTGATTCTGATATGTCGCATATTATTGATGATGCCACTTCTGCTATGCATGATACTTATGATGAGACTACTTCTATGCTTGATACTACTATGCCACTTGGTGAATTTCTTGATGAACAACTTGCTAGGGCTAGAGAGAATGAAATTATTGAAATTGATAATATTGATGAAAGTGATGATGAAGATTCTCCCCCTAATAAATATGAATTGCCTGTTGTTCCTGAGGGTTATGTTATGGATGAAGAAGCTACTAGAGCTATTTTAGCTTGCAATGATAGATATGATCTAAAGAGGTTATTAGCTAAATGGAAGCAGCAATCCCTTAATGCTAGAATGAAACCTGACCCTGCTTTTGCTACTTCACCTATCTGTGTTACTGATAAGGATTATGAATTCTCTGTTGATCCTGATATAATTACTTTGGTTGAATCTGATCCTTTTTATGGCTATGAATCTGAAACTGTTGTGGCACATCTTACTAAATTAAATGGTATAGCTATCTTGTTCACTAATGATGAGAGAACTCGCTACTTTTATATCCTTAAAATATTCCCGTTCTCATTAAAAGGTGATGCTAAGATATGGTTTAATTCTCTTGATCCTAGTTGTGTGCATAGTCCCCAAGATATGATTTATTACTTCTCTGCCAAATATTTCCCTGGTCATAAGAAACAAGCTGCCTTAAGGGATATATATAATTTTGTGCAAATTGAAGAAGAGAGTCTCCCACAAGCTTGGGGGAGGCTTCTCCAATTACTTAATGCTTTGCCTGATCATCCTCTTAAGAAAAATGAAATACTTGATATCTTTTATAATGGACTAACCGATGCTTCCACAGATTACCTGGATAGTTGTGCTGGTTCTGTTTTCAGGGAAAGGACACCGGATGAAGCTGAAATTCTATTAAATAATATGTTGACTAATGAAAATAATTGGACACTTTATGATCCAATTCCTAAACCAACTCCTAAGCCAACTCCGAAGAAAAGGGGTATTCTATTTCTCAGTCCTGAAGATATGCAAGAGGCAAAGAAATCTATGAAATAAAAAGGTATTAAAGCCGAAGATGTTAAGAATTTACCTCCTACTGAAGAAATACATGGTCTTAATTTACCGCATGTTGAATAAATACATGGTTTTAGTCCATCGCCTATTGAGGAAACGCATGGTCTTCATAACCTGACACAGGTAGTAAAGGTAAATTCTCTCTATAGATATGATAAAGCTGAAATCCCTCTTACTAAGTTTGCTAGCCCATGCTTGGATGAGTTTGATGACTTTATGGTTAAGCAAGAAAACTTCAATGCCTATTTTGGTAGAAAATTAAAACGTAATGCTTACATGATTGAAAACTTTAGTAAATATATGGCCAATGTTAAAGGTGAACTAAAACTTATTAGTAAACATGCTTCTATGGTTACAACTCAAAGAGAACAAGTACTTAAAGCTCAGAATGATTTGCTCAATGAATTAAATAGTAAGAAAAATGATAATGTTGTTAGAGTTATGACTAGAGGTGGTAAAATGACTCAGGAACCTTTGTATCCTGAAGGCCATCCTAAGAGAATTGAGCAGGATTCTCAAAGAAATAATATTGATGTACCTAGTCCTTTTAAAAGGAAGAAAAAGAAAAATGATAGGACTTTGCATGCTTCTAGTGAACCTGTTGTTGACACACGTGAGAATCCCAATGATATTTCTATTTCTGATGCTGAAACACAATCTGGTAATGAACATGAACCTAGTGAAAATGTTAATAATGATGCTCATGTTGATGCTCAACCCAGTAATGACAATGAAGTAGAGATTGAACCCGCTGTTGATCTTGATAACCCACAATCAAAGAATCAACGTTATGATAAGAGAGACTTTGTTGCTAGGAAGCACGGTAAGGAAAGAGAACCATGGGTTCAGAAACCCATGCCTTTTCCTCCTAAACCATCCAAGAAAAAGGATGATGAGGATTTTGAGCGCTTTGCTGAAATGATTAGACTTATCTTTCTGCGTATGCGATTAAATGATATGCTCAAAATGAATCCTTATGCTAAGTATATGAAAGAAATTGTGACAAATAAAAGAAAGATACTGGAAGCTGAAATTTCCACCATGCTTGCTAATTATGCTTTTAAGGGTGGAATACCTAAGAAACTAGGAGATCCCGGAGTACCAACCATACCATGCTCCATTAAAATAAACTATGTTAAAACTGCTTTATGTGATCTTGGAGCCGGTGTTAGTGTTATGCCTCTCTCTTTATATCGTAGACTTGATTTGAATAAGTTGACGCCTACTGAAATATCTTTGCAAATGGCTGATAAATCAACTACTATACCTGTCGGTATTTGTGAGGATGTGCCTATTGTGGTTGCAAATGTTACTATTTTAACGGACTTTGTTATTCTTGATATTCCCGAGCACGATAGTATGTCTATTATTCTTGGAAGACCCTTTTTGAATACTGCGGGAGATGTTATTGATTGCACCAAAGGCAATGTCACTTTTCATGTTAATGGTAATGAGCATACGGTACACTTTCCGAGGAAACAACCTCAAGTCCACAGTATCAATTCTATTAGAAAAAATTCAACTATTACTATTGGAGGTTTTGAATTTCCTCTTCCTACTGTCAAGAGGAAATATGATATTCTTATTGTTTGGATGTGCATATCCCCGTTGAGGTAACCTAGTGTTATTTGAAAATTCCCCGGTTCCATGTTATTCGGAATGAGTTTGTTAACAAGACCTGATCAACCTTGTTAGTGGACTCCTTTTGATGAGCATGAGATGGATGAAGTTAGAAAACACAACTCTCTATACCCTCTTTTTACTTTCTGTTATTTATATTAAATAAAGCAAAAATAGTAATTTATGTCTGTTTTCTGAATTATCAATGCAATAAAAAATACCCCGAAAATAAAAGTTCTCCAAATGCCCTGAAATTTAAATATGATTTTTTCTGGAATATTTGAGAATATCTAGCACTGAAAACACAGCAGGGGGAGCAAGCACCTGGCCACGAGGGTGGAGGGCGCGCCCTACCCTCTGGGTGCGCCCCCCTGCCTCGTGGGCCCATGGTGGCTCCCCTCCACTTATTCCAGCTACCACACACTCCTTCTTCCTCCCACAAACATCACTAGCCAGCTCAAACCCGAGTCCAAGCTCATTTTGCTGCCATTTTCGATCTTCTTGCTCAAAGCACCTCTCACAAAACTGCTTTGGGGGATTGTTCCTTGGTATGTGACTCCTCCAATGGTCCAATTAGTTTTTGCTCTAGTGCTTTATTCATTGCATATTTTTGCTGCTTAGGTGACCCTGTTCTTGAGCTTGCATGTCAAATTTATGTGGTCAAAAGTAGTTTTAATGCATGATATATCCTCTAGGCACTTGTAGGAGTAGTTGCTATCAATTTTATTGAGTTTGGTTCACTTTTATTTTGAAGTTACTAAAAATTTCAAATATTTTCAGAAAAAGATGAAGAGAATTTTGAGGGGCTCATCGAGCCGAAGCTCAAAGGATAAGCAAAGTGAGGAGGATAAGAGGCCCAAGTATAATCTCCCTCGCATCATGGAGGTCCGGCCGTGTGAATGGCCTTGTGATAATTTCTTGAGAGCAGCCAGGATTTATGATGATTTCTATGAATTGGCTAAGAATGCAGGCCTCACCGCCTTCCTCCACGACCAACGCAAACAGTATCTCTTACTCACCAATATCTTTGTGCAAAACTTTTATTTCCATGCTAGGAGCTCACCACCTATGGTGGAATTTTATTTATATGATGAGCATAAGGAGATGTCACTTTATGATTTTTCTTGGGTTTGTTTGATCCCTTTTGAGGGCATTGTAGAGGAACCACATCGTGACGATGTGGATGGGTTTATTGATACCATTGCTGTAGGGGAAACGAGGAAGGTTTCCGACGCACGAATTACTAGCATACATTTTCCTGTTTTACGTTACTTCGCAATATTCGCCAGTAGATCCTTAATTGGTCGCGGAAACTGTGACAACCTTAGTGCCCCTGATATTGTTATTTTGTGCCATGCCTTGTTCCGTGATGACACATTTAGTATGGGCGATATTGTTGCAAAGCGGTTAAATCTTAACCGTACTAAGGGCCCCGTCCTTGGAGGAATCTTCGCCTCGCGCCTCGCTGCACACTTTAACATACCTATTAGGCATTATGAGAAGGAAGAGAAGATGTTGCCTCCTGTTTATGTAGATTATAAGAGTATGGTAGCACATGACTTTATTGTTAAGAATAGGGAAAAGGAGCTTAAGTACAAATTAATATTTGGTAAAAATCATCCTGAGACTATTACCTTGCCTGCTCCTTCCTTGCTTGATTTATCTGCAGGCAAGTACCTTGTTCCGTTGGAGGCCATTCACGCCTACCGGAACCCTGCATCAACCATAGAGCCAGAGCCGGAACCACAATTTGATCCTCCACGACAGTCTGATTACCAGTGGGATCCGGAGGTGATTGCCAACCAGTGGCAATCCGAGGCTTCTTCTCAGTACGACCCCAACTATTACTATGGATATCCGCCAGGCCAGCCGTGGCCATAGACCAACTCAGGCTAAAAGCCTAAGCTTGGGGGAGTACGTATTTCTCACCGACATTACATTCATGTTCACACACTCATTGCTAGTTGTCGGCGCTCATACTTTTTCATTGTATCATCCATGCTAGTTTATTTTCCTTTTTATGCTTTCTTCTTGTGTGTTTAATAAACCATAGTAAAAACAAAAAAATTAGTTCTAGCTTTTAGCTAGTTTACTTTCCATGCCCGTTGTAGTAGTAACTAAAAAGAAAACCCAAAAAGATTTCTCGTTCTTCTTTTGCTTGTTGGGAGCTTTCCCGTGTAAATAGTTTTATTTCTTTTCTTTCCCTTGGGGGTCGAGAGGAGAAGACCAAAATTAAAATGTTGAGTGGCTCTTATATGCATTATTGTTGATCTAACAAAGAGCCCATATTACCTTGTATTCTCTCTTGAATTGAATGCTTGCAGATTCCAGCTTAGTCCAATGCACATGCACCATTATTATTATCCACGCTATTCGGTCGTGCAAGTGAAAGGCAATAATGATGATTATATGATGAACATATTGAGATGAGAAAAGCTGATATGAACTCGACCTCTCTTGTTTTTGTAAATATGATTAGTTCATCGTTCTTGATTCAGCCTATTATGAATAAACATGTTTGCAATGACAATTAGAGATTATAGTTGCTTATGCCATGCTTAATTAGCTAGGAGCTTATAATGGTTTGCCTTGTGTGCAAACATGCTATTAAAATGGTTGTGATGTGGTATGATAGGGTGGTATCCTTTTTTGAACGATTCGAGTGGCTTGACTTGGCACATGTTCACACATGTAGTTGAAACAAAATCAACATAGCCTCTACGATATTTATGTTCATGGTGCATTATATCCTACTCATGCTTGCATTCGATGTTGATTAATTTTAATGCATGTTCACGACTGTTGTCGCTCTCTAGCTGGTCGCTTCCCAGTCTTTTGCTAGCCTTCACCTGTACTAAGCGGGAATACTGCTTGTGCATCCAATTCCAAAAAACCCAAAGTTATTCCATATGAGTCCACCATGCCTACCTATATACGGTATCTACCTGCCGTTCCAAGTAAATTTGTATGTGCCAGACTCTAAACCTTCAAATAAACATTCTGTTTTGTATGCTCGAATAGCTCATGTATCAACTGGGGCTGCCCGTATCTTCCATGTTAGGCGGGTTATTCTCAAGAGGAGTGGACTCCACTCCTCACTCACGAGAAAATGGCTGGTCACCGGGATGCCCAGTCCTATGCTTTATGCAAATCAAATCAAAATAATTGCAAACAAAACTCCCCCGGGACTGTTTTTAGTTGGAGGCACTCGTTGTTTCAAGCAAGCCTTGGATTGATGCTTGTTGGTGGAGGGGGAGTATAAACTTTACTATTCTGTTTGGGAACCGACTATAATGTGTGTAGCATGGAAGATATCGCCATCTCTTGGTTGTTATGTTGACAATGAAAGTATACCACTCAAAATATTATTCATATCTATTTCAAAATCAAGCTCTGGCACCTCTACAAATCCCTGCTTCCCTCTGCGAAGGGCCTATCTATTTACTTTTATGCTGAGTCATCATCCTCTTATTAAAAAGCACCAGTTGGAGAGCACCGCTGTCATTTGCATCCATTACTGTTAGTTTACATTGAGTATGACTTGACTGGATCTCTTTTACCATGAATTACAATGTCTAGTCAGTCCTTGATCTTTAAAGGTGATCTGCATTTATGTTTTGCAGTCTCGGAAAGGGCTAGCGAGATACCATCTTGTTATATCATATCATGATTGTTTTGAGAAAGTGTTGTCATCCGAGATTTATTATTATTGCTCGCTAGTTGATTATATCATTGATATGAGTAAACATGAGACCTAAGTGTTATTGTGAATATGGTTAGTTCATAATCTTTGCTGAAAACTTGAATGCTGGCTCTACATTTTTACAACAACAAGAGCAAACAGAGTTTGTAAAAGTTTTTCTTTATCACTTTCAGTTTATCAATTGAATTGCTTGAGGACAAGCAAAGGTTTATGCTTGGGGGAGTTGATATGTCCCCGTCATATCTACTTTTCCAAACACTTTTGCCCTTGTTTTGGACTCTAACTTGCATGATTTGAATGGAACTAACCCGGACTGACGCTGTTTTCAGCAGAATTGCCATGGTGTTATTTTTGTGCAGAAATAAAAGTTCTCGGAATGACCTGAAACTCAACGGAGAATTATTTTGGAATATATAATAAATACTGGAAGGAAGATCCACGTCAGGGGGGCCTTCACCTGTCCACGAGGGTGGGGGCGCGCCTGCCCCCCTAGGTGCGCCCCCTGCCTCGTCGGCCCCCTGATGCTCCACCGACCTCAACCTTGACTCCATATATTCACTTTCAAGGAGAGAAAAATTAGAGAGAAGGATTCATCGCGTTTTACGATACAGAGCTGCCGCCAAGCCCTAAACTCTCTCAGGAGGGCTGATCTGGAGTCCATTCGGGGCTCCGGAGAGGGGAGTCTGTCGCCATCGTCATCATCAACCATCCTCCATCACCAATTTCATGATGCTCACCATAGTGCGTGAGTAATTCCATCGTAGGCTTGCTGGATGGTGATGGGTTGGATGAGATTTATCATGTAATCGAGTTAGTTTTGTTAAGGTTTGATCCCTAGTATCCACTATGTTCTGAGATTGATGTTGCTATGACTTTGCTATGCTTAATGCTTGTCACTAGGGCCCGAGTGCCATGATTTCAGATCTGAACCCATTATGTTTTCATCAATATATGAGAGTTCTTGATCCTATCTTGCAAGTCTATAGTCACCTATTATGTGTTATGATCCGTTAACCCCGAAGTGACAATAATCGGGATACTTACCGGTGATGACCGTAGTTTGAGGAGTTCATGTATTCCCTATGTGTTAATGCTTTGGTACGGTACTCTATTAAAAGGAGGCCTTAATATCCCTTAGTTTCCAATAGGACCCCGCTGCCACGGGAGGGTAGGACAAAAGATGTCATGCAAGTTATTTTCCATAAGCACGTATGACTATATTCGGAATACATGCCTACATTACATTGATGAACTGGAGCTAGTTCTGTGTCGCCCTAGGTTATGACTGTTACATGATCGATCGCATCCGGCATAATTCTCCATCATCGATCCATTGCCTACGAGCTTTCCATATATTGTTCTTCGCTTATTTACTTTTCCGTTGCTATTGTTATCATCACTATAAAACACCAAAAATATTACTTTTGCTACTGTTACATCTGCTATCGTTACCACCACTATCATATTACTTTGCTACTAAATACCTTGCTGCATATATTAAGTTTCCAGGTGTGGTTGAATTGACAACTCAGCTGCTAATACTTGAGAATATTATTTGGCTCCCCTTGTGTCGAATCAATAAATTTGGGTTGAATACTCTACCCTCGAAAACTGTTGCGATCCCCTATACTTGTGGGTTATCAGTTAGCACTTTTAGGATTGACAAAACCTTCTTGTTGTATCATATACAACTCTTCTTTAAGAAATCCGTTAAGGAATGCAGTTTTGACATCCATTTGCTAGAGTTCGTAAAATGTGGCAATTGCTAACATGATTCGGACAGACTTAAGCATTGCTACGAGTGAGAAAATCTCATTGTAGTCAACACCTTGAACTTGTCGAAAACTTTTTGCGACAATTCAAGCTTTGTAGATAGTAACACTACTTAGTAGATAGTAACTCATAATACCGATCGTCATCGAACATTAAGCATGCGGACCCTACAGGTTCGAGAACTATGTAGACATGACCGAGACTCATCTCCGGTCAATAACAAATAGCGGAACCTGGATGCTCGTATTGGTTCCCACATATTCTACGAAGATCTTTATCGATCGTACCGTAATGACAACATATGTTATTCCCTTTGTCATCAGTATGTTTCTTGCCCGAGATCTGATCGTTGGTATCTTCATACCTAGTTCAATCTCATTACCGGCAAGTCTCTTTACTCGTTCCGTAATGCATCATCTCGTAACTAACTCATTAGTCACATTGCTTGCAAGGCTAATTATGATGTGCATTATCGAGAGGGCCTAGAGATACCTCTTCGATACTCGGAGTGACAAATCCTAATCTCGATCTATGCCAACCCAACAAATACCTTCGGAGATACCTGTAGAGCATATTTATTATCACCCAGTTATGTTGTGACATTTGATAGCACACAAGGTATTCCTCCAGTATTCTGGAGTTGCATAATCTCATAGTCAAAGGAACATGTATAAGTCATGAAGAAAGCAATAGCAATAAAACTTAACGATCTTTATGCTAAGCTAATGGATGGGTCTTGTCCATCACATCATTCTCCTAATGATGTGATCCCATTCATCAAATGACAACACATGTCTATGGTTAGGAAACTTGACCATCTTTGATTAACGAGATAGTCTAGTAGAGGCTTACGAGGGACACTATGTTTTGTGTATGTATCCACACATGTATCAAGTTTCCGGTTAATACAATTCTAGCATGAATAATAAAAATTTATCATTATATAAGGAAATATAAATAACAACTTTACTATTGCCTCTAGGGCATATTTCCTTCAAGGCCCATACCCCGAGATTTGCACACCACTTGGTGGTGCTGGGTTGACTTGATCAATACAACCGGACCATCAGTTTAATTGCGTCACCTGCATCCCTCTGATGATGAAGTGCATAAGGAAAGTGTGGGTCGTCAAATCTTGTAAGCGTAGGGCCCACGGGCTAGGGTGCGTGCGTGCCTATATGGGCCAGGATGGATAGCGAGAGGAGCATGTGTGTTGTATGTGCTCTCTGAACCACACCAACCCCTCACTGTCTCTCTGAATATCATATCCTTTCTTTGTACGGCACCTTCTTCCTCGGCAAGAAATACCCAGAGCTGCAATCTCTCATCCCCTCCTCTGGTTTTGATCCTTGATTTCCCTGGATTCATTACAAACTGGTAATCAGAGCCATTCCAATCCCCAACAAAAAAATATGCTATGTTGTGCTATCAGTCGGACTGTCAGATCCACCGTTGCGAGTGTGGATTCACTTCGGTGATTCCACCCAAAATACCGAGTGGGGTTACATTGATTTGGAGAGAGCATGGTGGCACCTCCCTCTAAAACATCAGCCCAGGCATGCCATATCATTGCCATCATGTCAGAGTCCACCGATGAGATCAAATTGCTCTTGGAGTCGCTGTTGACGCGGTTTGAGGAGAGCAAGCTTGCCGGGAACACACATGTGGAGGCACAAGCCGCCTTCAACGAGCAAGTTTCCAGCAACTTGGCTCACCTGCGCAAATAGATGGGTCTGACATGGGTGGATGTTGATGAGGTGTGATACGTCCATTTTGCATCATGCTTTTATATTGATATTTATTGCATTATGGGATATTATTACACATTATATCACAATACTTATATCTTTTCTCTCTTATTTTATAAGGTTTACATGATGAGGTGATACGTCTCCAACGTATCTATAATTTTTGATTGTTCCATGCTATTATATTATCAACCTTGGATGTTTTATATGCATTTATATGCTATTTTATATGATTTTTGGGACTAATCTATTAACTTATAGTCCAGTGCCAGTTTCTGTTTTTCCTTGTTTTAGAGTATCACAGAAAAGGAAAATCAAACGGAGTCCAATTGACCTGAAACTTCACAGAACTTATTTTTGGACCAGAAGAAGCCCACGGAGTATCGGAGTTGGACCAGGGGAGTCACGGGCTGTCCACGAGGGTGGGGGGCGCGCCCACCCCCTGGGCACGCCCCTCTGCCTTGTGGACAGCCCGCAGGTCCACCGACGTACTTCTTCCTCCCATATATACCCATATACCCTAAAACTATCGAAGACGACAATAGATCAGGAGTTCCGCTGCCAGAAGCCTCTGTAGCAACTGAAAACCAATCTAGACCCGTTTCGGCACCCTGTCGGAGGGGGAATCCCTCTCCGGTGGCCATCTTCATCATCTCGGTGCTCTCCATGACGAGGAGGGAGTAGTTCTCCCTCGGGGCTTAGAGTATGTACCAGTAGCTATGTGTTTGGTCTCTCTCTCTCTCTCTCTCTCACACTCTCGTGTTCTTGAGGTGGTACGATCTTGATGTATCGCGAGCTTTGCTATTGTAGTTGGATCTTATGATGTTTCTCCCCCTGTACTCTCTTGTAATGGATCGAGTTTTCCCTTTGAAGTTATCTTATTGGATTGAGTCTTTAAGGATTTGAGAACACTTGATGTATGTCTTGCGTGGGATACCCGTGGTGACAACGGGGTATTCTATTGATTCACTTGATGTATGTTTTGGTGATCAACTTGCGGCTTCCGCCCATGAACCTATGCATAGGGGTTGGCACACGTTTTCGTCTTGACTCTCCGGTAGAATCTTTGGGGAACTCTTTGAAGTACTTTGTGTTGGTTTGAATAGATGAATCTGAGATTGTGTGATGCATATCGTATAATCATACCCACGGATACTTGAGGTGACATTGGAGTATCTAGGTGACATTAGGGTTTTGGTTGATTAGTGTCTTAAGGTGTTATTCTAGTACGAACTCTATGATAGATTGAACGGAAAGAATAGCTTCATGTTATTTTACTACGGACTCTTGAATAGATCGATCAGAAAGGATAACTTTGAGGTGGTTTCATACCCTACCATAATCTCTTCGTTTGTTCTCCGCTATTAGTGACTTTGGAGTGACTCTTTGTTGCATGTTGAGGGATAGTTATGTGATCCAATTATATTATTATTGTTGAGAGGACTTGCACTAGTGAAAGTATGAACCCTATGCCTTGTTTCCTACCATTGCAATACCGTTTATGCTCACTTTTATCATTAGTTACCTTGCTGTTTTTATATTTTCAGATTACAAAAACCATTATCTACTATCCATATTGCACTTGTATCACCATGTCTTCGCCGAACTAGTGCACCTATATAATTTACCATTGTATTGGGTCTGTTGGGGACACAAGAGACTCTTTGTTATTTGGTTGCAGGGTTGCTTGAGAAACACCATCTTCATCCTACGCCTCCCACGGATTGATAAACCTCAGGTCATCCACTTGAGGGAAATTTGCTACTGTCCTACAAACCTCTGCACTTGGAGGCCCAACAACGTCTACAAGAAGAAGGTTGTGTAGTAGACATCAAGCTCTTTTCTGGCGCCGTTGCCGGGGAGGTTAGCACCTGAAGGTATATCTTTAGATCTTGCAATCGAATCTTTTTGTTTCTTGTTTTATTACCAGTTTAGTTTATAAAAGAAAATTATAAAAATGGAATTGAGGGTACCTCATATGCTTCATCTTTTTAATATCTTTCATGAAAATAAGGATTCCGATAATTGTGCCAAGGTGTTAGAAGAAGAATGCATTAGAATGTTTGGCACTAAATATCTGAATGATGAGCATGATTGCAATATTGTTAGTATGAATTCCTTGAATTCCATGATGCTAATGATATGCAAAGCCACAAGCTTGGGGAAGCTATGTTTGATGAAGATGATATTTTTTGTCCCCCAAGTTTTGATGAGCAAATTTATTATGATGAAAGCATGCCTCCTATTTATGATGATTATATTGGTGAAAGTGGATTTGGGGAGGTCATGACTTTATTTTGTGATGAATCCACTATTCCGGAAGAGGTTCTAATTGATTGTTAGAACAAAGTTGCTATCTATGATGATTATTGTGATGACTTGTATGCTATAAAGAATAATGATATCCATTAAACTTGTCATCATGATTTTAACTTTCAATTGGATTATGCCTCACATGATAGTTATTTTGTTGAGTTTGCTCCCACTAGTATTCATGAGAAGAATTTTGCTTGTGTGGAGAGTAATAAAATTTCTATGCTTGTAGAACATGAAAAGAATGCTTTATGTGATAGTTATATTATTGAATTCATTCATGATGCTACTGAAAATTATTATGAGGGAGGAACATATGCTTGTAGGAATTGCAATAATATCAAGTTTCTCTCTATGTGCTTAAAATCTTGAAGTTATGTTTGTTTTGCTTTCCTATGCAAGTTGGTTCTTGTTCCCACAAGTTGTTTGCTCACAAAATCCCTATGAATAGGAAGTGGGTTAGGCTTAAATGTGCTAGTTATATTCTTCATGATGCTCTCTTTCTGTTTCAATTCTTATCTTTTATGTGAGCATCATTGAAATCATCATGCCTAGCTAGGGGCGTTAAACGACAGCGCTTGTTGGGAGGCAACCCAATTTTATTTTTGTACCTTGCTTTTTGCTCTTGCTTAGTAATAAATAATTTATCTAGCCTCTGTTATGATTGAGTTTTTATGTTTTAATTAGTGTTTGTGCCAAGTAGAACCGTTGGGAAGACTTGGGAAAGTCTTGTTGATCTTGCTGAACAGAAACTTTAGCACTCACGAGAATTGCTGCCATTTTTTATTGGAGAGTGCTATTTAGTTAATTATTTCTGAAGATGATTAATAGATAAATTCCTCACGTCCAGCAATTTATTTTAGAATTTTTGAGGTTCCATAAGTTTGCTTACTACAGACTGTTCTGTTTTTGACAGATTCTGTTTTTCATGTGTTGTTTACTTATTTTGATGAATCTATGGCTAGTAAAAGAGTTTCTAAACCATAGATAAGTTGTAATACAGTAGGTTTAACGCCAATATAAATAAAGAATGAGTTCATTACAGTTCCTTTAAGTGGTGTTTTGTTTTCTTTCGCTAACGGAGCTTACGAGTTTTCTGTTAAGTTTGTTGTTGTGAAGTTTTCAAGTTTTGGGTAAAGATTCGATGGACTATGGAATATGATTGGCAAGAGACTAAGATCCGGGATACCCAAGGCACCCCAAGGTAATATTCAAGGACAACCAAAAGCCTAAGCTTTGGGATGCCCGGAAGGCATCCCCTCTTTTGTCTTCGTTCATCGGTAACTTTACTTGGAGCTATATTTTTATTCGCCACATATGATATGTGTTTTGCTTGGAGCGTCATTTTATTTACTTTTGTTTTGCTTGCTGTTTGAATAAAATACCAAGATCTAAAATTCTTAAATGTTAGAGAGTCTTCATATAGTTGCATGATTATTCGACTACTCATTGATCTTCACTTATATCTTTCGGAGTAGTTTGTCGTTTGCTCTAGTGCTTCACTTATATCTTTTTAGAGCACGGTGGTGGTTTTATTTTGAAGAATTAGATGAACTCTCGTGCTTCACTTATATTATTTTGAAAGTCTTTAGAATAGCATGGTAGTTTGCTTTGGTTATGAAACTAGTCCTAATATGATGGGCATCCAAGAGGGACATAATAAAAACTTTCATATAGAGTGCATTGAATACTATGAGAAGTTTGATACTTGATGATTGTTTTGAGATATGGAGATGGTGATATCAGAGTCATGCTAGTTGAGTAGTTGTGAATTTGAGACATACTTGTGTTGAAGTTTCTGATTCCCGTAGCATGCACATATGGTGAACCGTTATGTGATGAAGTAGGAGCATGATTTATTTATTGATTGTCTTCCTTATGAGTGGCAGTCGGGGACGAGTGATGGTCTTTTCCTACCAATCTATCCCCCTAGGAGCATGCGCGTAGTACTTTGTTTCGATAACTAATAGATTTTTGCAATAAGTATGTGAGTTCTTTATGACTAATGTTGAGTCCATGGATTATACGCGCTCTCACCCTTCCACCATTGCTAGCCTCTCTAGTACCGCGCAACTTTCATCGGTACCATAAACCCACCATATATCTTCCTCAAAACAACCACCATACCTACCTATTATGGCATTTCCATAGCCATTTCGAGATATATTGCCATGCAACTTTCCACCGTTCCGTTATTATGACACGCTTCATCATTGTCATATTGCTTTGCATGATCATGTAGTTGACATCATATTTGTGGCAAAGCCACCGTTCATAATTCTTCCATACATGTCACTCTCGAGTCATTGCACATCCCGGTACACCGCTGGAGGCATTCATATAGAGTCATATTTTGTTCTAAGTATCGAGTTGTAATTCTTGAGTTGTAAGTAAATAAAAGTGTGATGATCATCATTATTAGAGCATTGTCCCAGTGAGGAAAGGATGATGGAGACTATGATTCCCCCATAAGTCGGGATGAGACTCCGGACGAAAAAAGAGAAAAAAAGAGGCCATAAAAAAGAGAAAAGGCCCAAATAAAAAAAATAAAAAATGAGAGAAAAAGAGAGAAGGGGCAATGCTACTATCCTTTTACCACACTTGTGCTCCAAAGTAGCACCATGATCTTCATGATAGAGAGTCTCCTATGTTGTCACTTTCATTACTAGTTGGAATCTTTCATTATAGAACTTGGCTTGTATATTCCAATGATGGGCTTCCTCAAAATGCCCTAGGTCTTCGTGAGCAAGTGAGTTGGATGCACACCCACTAGTTTCTTTTGTTGAGCTTTCATACATGTATAGCTCTAGTGCATCCGTTGCATGGCAATCCCTACTCACTCACATTGATATCTATTGATGGGCATCTCCATAGCCCGTTGATATGCCTAGTTGATGTGTGACTATCTTCTCCTTTTTGTCTTCTCCACAACCACCATTCTATTCCACCTATAGTGCTATGTCCATGGCTCACGCTCATGTATTGCGTGAAGATTGAAAAAGTTTGAGAACATCAAAAGTATGAAACAATTGCTTGGCTTGTCATGGGGTTTTGCATGATTTAAATATTTTGTGTGGTGAAGATGGAGTTTAGCCAGACTATATGATTTTGTCGGGATAACTTTCTTTGGCCATGTTATTTTGAGAAGACATGATTGCTTTGTTTGTATGCTTGAAGTATTATTATTTTTATGTCAATATTAAACTTTTGTCTTGAATCTTACGGATCTAAATATTCTTGCCACAATAAAGACAACTACATGGATAAATATGTTAGGTAGCATTCCACATCAAAAATTCTGTTTTTATCATTTACCTACTCGAGGACGAGCAGGAATTAAGCTTGGGGATGCTGATACGTCTCCAACGTATCTATAATTTTTTATTGTTCCATGCTATTATATTATCAACCTTGGATGTTTTATATGCATTTATATGCTATTCTATATGTTTTTTGGGACTAACCTATTAACCTAGAGCCCAGTGCCAGTTTCTGTTTTTACTTGTTTTAGAGTATCGCAGAAAAGGAAAATCAAACGGAGTCCAATTGACCTGAAACTTCACGGAACTTATTTTTGGACCAGACGAAGCCCACGGAGTATCGGAGTTGGACCAGGAGAGTCCCGGGCTGCCCACGAGGGTGGGGGCGCGCCCACCCCTTGGGCGCGCCCCCTGCCTCGTGGACAGCCCAGAGGTCCACCGACGTACTTCCTCCTCCCATATATACCCATATACCCTAAAACTATAGAAGATGACAATAGATCAGGAGTTCCGCCACCAGAAGCCTCCGTAGCCACCGAAAACCAATCTAGACCCGTTCCGGCACCCTGCCGGAGGGGGAATCCCTCTCTGGTGGCCATCTTCATCATCCCGGTGCTCTCCATGACGAGGAGGGAGTAGTTCTCCCTCGGGGCTTAGAGTATGTACCGGTAGCTTTGTGTTTGATCTCTCTCTCTCTCTCTCTCTCGTGTTCTTGAGGTGGTACGATCTTGATGTATCGCGAGCTTTGCTATTATAGTAGGATCTTATGATGTTTCTCCCCCTCTACTCTCTTGTAATGGATTGAGTTTTCCCTTTGAAGTTATCTTATCGGATTGAGTCTTTAAGGATTTGAGAACACTTGATGTATGTCTTGCGTGGGATACCCGTGGTGAAAATGGGGTATTCTATTAATTCACTTGATGTATGTTTTGAAGATCAACTTGCGGGTTCCGCCCATGAACCTATGCATAGGGGTTGGCACACGTTTTCATCTTGACTCTTCGGCAGAATCTTTGGGGCACTCTTTGAAGTACTATGTGTTGGTTTGAATATATGAATCTGAGATTGTGTGATGCATATCGTATAATCATACCCACGGATACTTGAGGTGACACTGGAGTATCTAGGTGACATTAGGGTATTGGTTGATTTGTGTCTTAAGGTGTTATTCTAGTATGAACTCTATGATAAATTGAACGAAAAGAATAGCTTCATGTTATTTTACTACGAACTCTTGAATAGATTGATTAGAAAGGATAACTTTGAGGTGGTTTCGTACCCTACCATAATCTCTTCGTTTGTTCTATGCTATTAGTGACTTTGGAGTGACTCTTTGTTGCATGTTGAGGGATAGTTATGTGATCCAATTATGTTATTATTGTTGAGATGACTTGCACTAGTGAAAGTATGAACCCTAGGCCTTGTTTCCTAGCATTGCAATACCGTTTACGCTCACTTTATCATTAGTTACCTTGCTGTTTTTATATTTTCAGATTACAAAAACCATTATCTACTATCCATATTGCACTTGAATCACCATCTCTTCGCCGAACTAGTGCACCTATACAATTTACCATTGTATTGGGTGTGTTGGGGACACAAGAGACTCGTTGTTATTTGGTTGCAGGGTTGCTTGAGAGAGACCATCTTCATCCTACGCCTCCCACGGATTGATAAACCTTAGGTAATCTACTCGAGGGAAATTTGCTACTGTCCTACAAACCTCTACACTTGGAGGCCCAACAACGTCTACAAGAAGAAGGTTGTGTAGTAGACATCAAGAGGGCGAATGCCGGCAGCTGGAATTCTGGACTGGAAAAGGAGGAAATATTAGAGACCTATTTTGCACGACTCCCAAAGTCATGAAACTTCACAGAGAATATTTTTGGCATGTATAAAAAATATTAGACGAAGAAAGCACCAGAGGGGGCCACCTGCCATCCACAAGGGTGGAGGGCGCGCCCCCCGGTCTTGTGGGCCACCTGGAAGGCCCCCGATGCCCAGCTTGTGCTATATGGTGTGTTTTGACCTGGAAAAAAATCAGAAGGAAGCTTTCGGGACTAAGCACTGCCGTCTCGAGGCGAAACTTGGGCAGAACCAATCTAGGGCTCTGGGGGAGTGGTTCTGCCAGGGAAACTTCCCTCCAAGAGGGGGAAATAATCGCCATCGTAATCACCAATGATCCTCTCATCGAGAGGATGTCAATCTCCGTCAACATCTCCACCAGCACCATCTCCTCTCAAACCCTAGTTCATCTCTTGTATCCGATCTTTGTCTCAAAACCTCAGATTGGTACCTGTGGGTTGCTAGTAGTGTTGATTACTCCTTGTAGTTGATGCTAGTTTGTTTATTCGGTGGAAGAGCATATGTTCAGATCCTTGATGATAATTAATACTCCTCTGATCATGAACATGAATATGCTTTGTGGGTAGTTACGTTTGTTCCTGAGGACATGGGAGAAGTCTTGTTATAAGTACTCATGTGAATTTGGTATTCGTTCGATATTTTGATGATATGTATGTTGTCTTTCCTCTAGTGGTGTTATGTGAACATCGACTACATGACACTTCACCATTGTTTGGGCCTAGGGGAAGGCATTGGGAAGTAATAAGTAGATGATGGGTTGCTAGAGTGACAGAAGCTTAAACCCTAGTTTATGTGTTGCTTCGTAAGGGGCTGATTTGGATCCATGTGTTTCATGCTATGGTTAGATCTATCTTAATTCTTCTTTCATAGTTGCGGATGATTGCAAGAGGGGTTAATCATAAGTGGTAGGCTTTTCCAAGGAAGGGAAGCACCCAAGCATCGGTCGACCCACATATCAAATTATCAAAGTAATGAACGTGAATCATATGAGCATGATGAAAACTAACTTGACAACAATTCCCCAGATTCGATGGCATGGCACCGTACCTATGGATCGACCGGTATGAGTCCTATTTCTAGCTATACTATGTGACGCTACATAGTTGGGTGACCACGGGCTCGCTCTACATCAAGGACCACGCCACACGTTGGCTCCAGGTGTATCGGTAGGAGTGCACTCATGTGGTACACCTCCTGCCGTACTCTCAAGGACAAATTCGGCCCCGAAGAATTTGAGATGGAGATGCATAAATTGCTACAACTCCGTTAGACTGGCCCCTCGCATTCGAGATGCACGTGTATCATCTGTTGGAACTCGATGCGATTCTCAGTACGAAGTTCTTTGTCACTCAATTTTTGCTTGGGCTCCGTGGTGATTGATACGTCTAAAGGAAATATGCCCTAGAGGCAATAATAAAGTTGTTATTTATATTTCCTTATATCATGATAAATGTTTATTATTCATGCTAGAATTGTATTAACGGGAAACTTGGTACTTGTGTGAATACATAGACAGACAGAGTGTCCCTAGTATGCCTCTACTTGACTAGCTCATTAATCAAAGATGGTTAAGTTTCCTGACCATAGACATGTGTTGTCATTTGATCAACGGGATCACATCATTAGAGAATGATGTGATGGACAGGACCCATTCGTTAGCTTAGCATAATGATCGTTTAGTTTTATTGCTATTGCTTTCTTCATGACTTATACATGTTCCTCTGACTATGAGATTATGCAACTCCTGAATACCGGAGGAACACCTTGTGTGCTATCAAATGTCATAAGTAACTGGGTGATTATAAAGATGCTCTATAGGTGTCTTCGATGGTGTTTGTTGAGTTGGCATAGATCGAGATTAGGATTTGTCACTCCGTGTATCGGAGAGGTATCTCTGGGCCCTCTCGGTAATGCTCATCACTATAAGCCTTGCAAGCAATGTGATTAATGAGTTAGTTGCGGGATGATGCATTACGGAACGAGTAAAGAGACTTGACGGTGACAAGATTGAACTAGGTATGATGATACCGACGATCGAATCTCGGGAAAGTAACATACCGATGACAAAGGGAACAATGTATGTTGTTATGCGGTTTGACCAATAAAGATCTTCATAGAATATGTAGGAGCTAATATGAGCATCCAGGTTCCGCTATTGGTTATTGATCAAAGATGAGTCTCGGTCATGTCTACATAGTTCTCAAACCCGTAGGGTCCGCGCGCTTAACAGTCGATGACGATTTGTATTATGAGTTATGTCATTTGACGAACGAAGTTTGTTCGAAGTACTGGATGAGATCACAGACATGACGAGGAGTCTCGAAATGGTCGATACATAAAGAATGATATATTGGACGATGTTATTCGGACACCGGATGAGTTCCGACAGGTACCGGATGACTATCGGAGCGCCGGAGGGTTATCGGAACCCCCCGGGGGAACTAATGGGCCTTCATGGGCCTTAGTGGGGAGATAGAATGGCCACAAGGAGCTGGCCGCTCCCCCCCTTGGCAGTCTGAATTGGACTATGGGAAGGGGGCGGCGCCCCCCTTTCCTTCCCCCTTCCCCCAAGTGGAATCCTACTAGGACTTGGAGTCCTAGTAGGACTCCTCTCCTTGGCGCGCCCTACAGGGGCCGACCGGCCTGCCCCTCTCCTCCTTTATATACGGGGGCAGGGGGCACCCTAGAACACACAAGATCAATTGTCTTAGCCGTGTGCGGTGCCCCCCTCCACGGTTACACACCTCGGTCATATCGTCGTAGTGCTTAGGTGAAGCCCTGTGCCGGTAACTTCATCATCATCGTCACCACGCCATCGTGCTGACGGAACTCTCCCTCGTCCTCAACTGGATCAAGAGCTTGAGGGACGTCGTCGAGCTGAACGTGTGCTGAACACGGAGGTGCCGTACATTCGGTGCTAGGATCGGTTGAATCACGAAGACGTTTGACTACATCAACTGCGTTACTACATGATTCCGCTTTCGGTCTACGAGAGTACCTGGACACACTCTCCCCTCTCATTGCTATGCATCTCCTAGATACATCTTGCGTGATCGTAGGAATTTTTTTGAAATACTATGTTCCCCAACAGTGGCATCCGATCCAGGTCTATGCGTAGATGTAATTTGCACGAGTAGAACACAAAGAGTTGTGGGCGATAATAGTCATACTGCTTACCAGCAACGTCTTACTTTGATTCGGCGATATTGTTGGATGAAGCAGCCCAGACCGACATTACATGACCGCGTTCATGAGGTGGTTCTACCGATGTGCTTTGCACACAGGTGGCTGGCGGGTGTCTGTTTCTCCAACTTTAGTTGAATCGAGTTTGACTACGCCTGGTCCTTGTTGAAGGTTAAAAAAACACACTTGACGAAAAAATCGTTGTGGTTTTGATGCTAGGTAAGAATGGTTCTTGCTAGAAGCCCGTAGCAGCCACGTAAAACTTGCAACAATAAAGTAGAGGATGTCCAACTTGTTTTTGCAGGGCATGTTGTGATGTGATATGGTCAAGACATGATGAGATATAAATTGTTGTCTGAGATGATCATGTTTTGAAAAAGTTATCGGCAACTGGCAGGAGCCTTATGGTTGTCACTTTATTGTATGAAATGCAATCGCCATTAATTGCTTTACTTTATCACTAAGCAGTAGCGATAGTCATAGAAGCAATGCAAGACGACAACGATGCTTCGATGGAGATCAAGGTGTCAAGCCGGTGATAATGGTGATTATGACGATGCTTTGGAGATGGAGATCAAAAGGCACAAGATGATGATGGCCATATCATATCACTTATTTTGATTGCATGTGATGTTTATCCTTTATGCATCTTATTTTGCTTAGTACGGCGGTAGCATTATAAGATGATCCCTCACTAAATTTCAAGGTATAAGTGTTCTCCCTGAGTATGCACCGTTGCTATAGTTCGTCGTGCCGAGACACCACGTGATGATCGGCTGTGATAAGCTCTATGTTCAGATACAACGGGTGCAAGCCAGTTTTGCACGTGCAGAATACTCGGGTTAAACTTGACGAGCCTAGCATATGCAGATATAGCCTTGGAACACTGAGACCGAAAGGTCGAACGTGAATCATATAGTAGATATGATCAACATAGTGATGTTCACCATTGAAAACTACTCCATCTCGCGTGATGATCGGACATGGTTTAGTTGACATGGATCACGTGATCATTTAGATGACTAGAGGGATGTCTATCTAAGTGGGAGTTCTTAAGTAATATGATTAATTGAACTTTAATTTATCATGAACTTAGTACCTGATAGTATTTGCATGTTTATGTTGTTGTAGATCAATGGTCCGTGCTACCGTTCCCTTGAATTTTAATGCGTTCCTAGAGAAAGCTAAGTTGAAATATGATGGTAGCAACTACACGGACTGGGTCCATAACTTGAGGATTATCCTCATTGCTTCATAGAAGAATTACGTCCTGGAAGCACCGCTAGGTGCAAAACCCGCTGCAGGAGCAACTCCAGATGTTATGAACGTCTGGCAGAGCAAAGCTGATGACTACTTGATAGTTCAGTGTGCCATTCTTTACGGCCTAGAAGCGGGACTTCAAAGACGTTTAGAATGTCATGGAGCATATGAGATGTTCCGGGAGTTGAAGTTAATATTCCAAGCAAATGCTCGAATTGCGAGATATGAAGTCTCCAATAAGTTCTATAGCTGCAAAATGGAGGAGAATAGTTCCGTCAGTGAACATATACTCAGAATGTCTGGGTACCACAACCACTTGACTCAACTGGGAGTTAATCTTCCTGATGATAGTGTCATTGACAGAGTTCTTCAATCATTGCCACCAAGCTACAAAAGCTTCGTGATGAACTATAATATGCAAGGGATGGATAAGACAATTCCCGAGATCTTCGCAATGCTAAAAGCTGTGGAGGTAGAAATCAAGAAGGAGCATCAAGTGTTGATGGTTAACAAGACCACTAGTTTCAAGAAAAAGGGCAAAGGGAAGAAAGGGAACTTCAAGAAGAATGACAAGCAAGTTGCTGCTCAAGTGAAGAAACCCAAATCTGGACCTAAGCCTGAGACTGAGTGCTTCTACTACAAAGGGACTGGTCACTAGAAGCGGAACTGCCCCAAGTATTTGGCAAATAAGAAGGATGGCAAAGTGAAAGGTATATTTGATATACATGTTATCGATGAGTACCTTGCTAATGCTCGTAGTAGCGCATGGGTATTTTATACTGGTTCTATTGCTCATATTTGTAACTCGAAACAGGGGCTATGGATTAAACAAAGATTTGCTAAGGACGAGGTGACGATGTGCGTGGGAAATGGTTCCAAAGTCGATGTGATCGCCGTTGGCACGCTACCTCTACATCTATCGTCGGGATTAGTTTTAGACCTAAATAATTGTTATTTGGTGCCAGCATAAAGCATGAACATTGTATCTGGATCTTGTTTGATGCGAGACGGTTATTCATTTAAATCAGAGAATAATGGTTGTTCTATTTATATGAGTAATATCTTTTATGGTCATGCACCCTTGATGAGTGGTCTATTTTTGTTAAATCTCGATAGTAGTGATACACATATTCATAATATTGAAGCCAAAAGATACAAGTTTAATAATGATAGTGCAACTTATTTGTGGCACTGCCGTTTAGGTCATATTGGTGTAAAGCGCATGAAGAAACTCCATGCTGATGGGCTTTTGGAATCACTTGATTATGAATCACTTGATGCTTGCGAACCATGCCTCATGGGCAAGACGACTAAGACTCCGTTCTCCGGAACAATGGAGTGAGCAACTGATTTATGGGAAATAATACATACTGATACGTCCATCTTGCATCATGTTTTCTTGCTGTTATTTATAACGTTTTTATCCATAATAATGCTTTTTGGAGTAATTCTAATGTCTTTTCTCCCATAATTTGCAAGGTACACACCAAGAGGGGGAATTCCGGCAGCTGGAAATCTGGACCTGAAAAAGCTACGTCAGGCTACCTATTCCGCACAACTCCAAACAAGATGAAACTTCACGGAGAATTTTTATGGAATCTATAAGAATTATTGGAGCAAATAACTACCATAGGGAGGCCACCAGGTGGGCACAACCCACCTGGGCGCGCCAGGGCCCCCTAGCGCACCCTGGGGAATTGTGGCCTCCTCGGCCCACCTCTGGTGCCCATCTTTTGGTATATAGGTCATTTTGACCTAGAAAAAAAATAAGAGGAGGACTTTCGGGACGAAGCGCCGCCGCCTCGAGGCGGAACTTGGGCAGGAGCACTTTTGCCCACCGGCGGAGCGATTCGGCCGGGGGAATTTCCCTCCCGGAGGGGAAAATCATCGTCATCATCATCACCAACAACTCTCCCACCTTGGGGAGGGCCATCTCCATCAACATCTTCAAGAGCACCATATCCTCTCAAACCCTAGTTCACCTCTTGTGTTCAGTCTTATTACCGGAACTATAGATTGCTACTTGTGGGTGACTAGTAGTGTTGATTACATCTTGTAGTTGATTACTATATGGTTTATTTGGTGGAAGATTATATGTTCAAATCCAATATGCTATTTAATACCCCTCTGACCTTGAGCATGATTATTATTTGTGAGTAGTTACCTTTGTTCTTGAGGTCACGGGAGAAATCATGTTGCAAGTAGTCATGTGAATTTGATATGTGTTCGATATTTTGATAGTATGTATGTTGTGATTCCCTTAGTGGTGTCATGTGAACGTCGACTACATGACACTTCACCATATTTGCGCCTAAGGGAATGCATTGTGGAGTAGCAATTAGATGATGGGTTGCGAGAGTGACAGAAGCTTAAACCCCAGTTTATGCGCTATTCCATAAGGGACCGAGTGGATCCAAAAGTTTAATGCTATGGTTAGAATTTATTCTTAATACTTTTCTCGTAGTTGCGGATACTTGCGGGAGGGTTAATCATAAGTAGGAGGTTTGTTCAAGTAAGAACAGCACCTAAGCACCGGTCCACCCACATATCAAATTATCAAAGTAGTGAACACGAATTAAACCAACATGATGGAAGTGGCTATATGAAATTCTTGTGTACCCTCAAGAAGGCTTTGCTTATCATAAGAGACCGTTTTGGCCTGTCCTTTATCTCAAAAGGATTGGGCTACCTTGCTGCACTTTTGTTACTACTATTGTTACTTGCTCGTTACAAATTATCTTGCTATCAAACTACCCTGCTACTTACAATTTCAGCACTTGCAGACATTACTTTACTGAAAACCACTTGTCATTTCCTTCTGCTCCTCATTGGGTTCGAGACTCTTACTTATCGAAAAGAGCTACAGTTGATCCCCTATACTTGTGGGTCATCAAGGCTATTTTTTGGAGTCGTTGCCGGGGAGTGAAGCGCCTTTGGTAAGTGGAATTCGGTAAGGAAACATTTGTATAGTGTGCTGAAATTTATTGTCACTTGTTACTATGGAAAACAATCCTTTAAGGGATTTGTTCGGGGTATCTTCACCTCGTCCGGAACCACAATTAGCTACCCCTCAACCTATTGCACCTACTGAAAATATTGAATATGAAATTCCTTCGGGTATGATAGAACAACTGCTAGCTAATCCTTATGCAGGAGATGGAACCGAACATCTTGATATGCACTTGATATATGTAGAACAAATTTGTGGATTGTTTAAGCTTGCAGGTTTACCCGGAGATAAAGTTATGAAGAAGGTTTTCCCTTTATCTTTGAAGGGAAAAACATTGGCATGGTATAGGCTTAAGTCAATGTTATATTCATGCCCCAATCATGAGCTCTCAAGAGAAATTATCATCCAAAATTTTTATGCTCGGCTTTCTCGTAATGATCAAACCATGCTTGATACTTCTTGTGCTGGTTCCTTTATGAAGAAGACTATTGAATTCCGGTGGGATCTTTTGGAAAGAATTAAACACAACTCCGAAGATAGGGAACTCAACAAAGGTAAAGAGTCGGGTATTAAACTTGAATATGATTGTGTTAAACCTTTTATGGATACCGATGCTTTTCAAAAGTTTAGCACTAAATATGGACTTGACTCTGAGATAGTAGCCTCCTTTTGTGAATCATTCGCTACACATGTTGAACTCCCTAAAGATAAATGGTTTAAATATCACCCACCTATTAAATAAGAAATTAAAGAACCGGTACCAGTTAAAGAAGAAACTATACTTTATAATGTTGATCTAGTTGTTCCTTCGGCTTATATTGAGAAACCACCTTTCCCTGTTAGGATAAAGGAACATGCTAAAGTTTCAACTGTAGTTTACAAAAGCTATATTAGAACACCAAAACATGATGAACAAATTAAAGTTGAGCCTAGTATTTCTATGGTTAAAGATCTCTTGGAATAAGATATGGATGGGCATGTTATTTACTTGTGTGAAGAAGCTGCTAGAATTGTCAAACTTGATAAGAAAGATAAACATAGACCCATTGTTGGCATGCCTTTTTTCTCAGTTAAGATAGGCGAACACTGTTATCATGGTTTATGTGACATGGGTGCTAGTCTGAGTGTTATTCCTTACACCTTATATCAAGAAATTATGAAAGACATAGCACCTGCAGAGTTAGAAGACATAGATGTTACTATTAAAATGGCTAACAGAGACACCATATCACCATTTGGGATTGTTAGAGATGTTGAAGTCTTGTCTGGGAAAATAAAATACCCTACTGATTTTCTTGTTCTTGGTTCCCCACAAGATGACTTTTGTCCCATTATATTTGGTAGACCCTTCCTGAATATAGTTAATGCTAATATAGACTGTAAGAAACAAACTGTTGGTGTTAGTTTTGGTAATGAGTCTCATGAGTTCAAATTTTCCAAGTTTAGTAGAAAGCTTCATGAAAAAGAATTGCCTAGTAAGGATGAATTAATTGGTCTTGCTTCTATTGTTGTACCACCTACTGATCCTTTGGAACAATATTTGCTAGTCCATGAGAATGATTTTCATATGCATGAAAGAAATGAAATAGATAAAATTTTCTTTGAACAACGTCCTCTGCTTAAACACAATTTGCCTATTGAAACTCTAGGAGGTCCTCCTCCACCTAAAGGTGATCCTGTGTTTGAATTAAAACAACTGCCAGACACTTTGAAATATGCTTATCTTGATGAAAAGAATATATATCCTGTTATTATTAGTGCTAACCTTTCAGAACATGAAGAAGAAAGATTATTGAAAGTTCTAAGGAAGCACCGAGCTACTATTGGATATACTCTTAATGTTTTAAAGGGATTTAGTCCCACTCTATGTCAGCACAAAATTAATATGGAACCTGATGCTAAACCCGTTGTAGATCACCAACATCGGTTAAATCCGAAGATGAAAGAAGTGGTAAGAACTGAAATATTAAAGCTTCTGGAAGCAGGTATAATCTATCCTATAGCTGATAGTAGATGTGTAAGTCCTGTTCATTGTGTTCCTAAGAAAGGAGGTATAACTGTTGTTCCTAATGATAAGAATGAACTTATTCCACAAAGAATTGTCACAGGCTATAGAATGGTAATTGATTTTAGAAAATTAAACAAATCAACTAGAAAAGATCATTACCCTCTGCCTTTTATTGATCAAATGCTTGAAAGATTATCTAAACACACACATTTTTGCTTCCTTGATGGATATTCTGGTTTTTCGCAAATACCTGTTTCTCAACCTGATCAAGAAAAGACCACTTTTACTTGTCCCTTTGGATCCTATGCTTATAGACGTATGCCTTTTGGTTTATGTAATGCACCTGCTACCTTTCAAAGATGTATGACTACTATATTCTCGGACTTATGTGAAAAGATTGTTGAGGTTTTCATGGATGACTTTTCTATTTATGGGAAGTCTTTTGATGATTGTTTAAGCAATCTTGATCGAGTTTTGTAGAGATGTGAACAAACAAATCTTATCTTGAATTGGGAGAAGTGTCACTTTATGGTTAATGAAGGCATTGTCTTGGGTCATAAAATTTCTGAAAGAAGTATTGAAGTGGATGAAGCTAAGGTTGATGCAATTGAGAAAATGCCATGTCCTAAAGATATAAAAGGTATTCGTAGTTTCTTAGGTCATGTTGGTTTCTATAGGAGATTTATCAAAGACTTTTCAAAAATTTCTAGACCTCTTACTAGTCTCTTGCAGAAGGATATTTCTTTTGTTTTTGATGATGATTGTTTAGAAGCCTTTTAAACACTTAAGAAAGCCTTAATTTCTGCACCTATTGTTCAACCACATTATTGTAACTTGCCCTTTGAAATTATGTGTGATGTTAGTGATTATGTTGTTGGTGTTGTTCTAGGACAAAGAGTTGATAAGAAACTCAATGTTATTCATTATGCTAGTAAAACTCTAGACAATGCTCAAAGAAATTATGCTACTACTGAAAAGGAATTCTTAGCAGTTGTGTTTGCTTGTGATAAATTAAGACCTTATGTTGTTAATTCCAAAGTAACTGTTCACACAGATCATGTTGCTATTAAATATCTTATGGAAAAGAAAGATGCTAAACCAAGACTTATTCGATGGGTTCTCTTGTTACAAGAATTTGATTTACATATCATTGATAGAAAAGGAGCTGAGAACCCAGTTGCTGATAACCTATCTAGGCTTGATAATGTGCTTGATGACACACTACCTATTGATGATAGTTTTCCTGATGAGCAGTTAGCTGCAATAAATGTTTCTCATAGTACTCCTTGGTATGCTGATTATGCTAATTATAATGTTGCTAAATATTTACCACCTAACTTTACATACAAACAAAAGAAAAAATCTTCTATGATTTAAGACATTACTTTTAGGATGACCCACACCTTTATAAAGGAGTAGATGGTATTATTAGGCGTTGTGTACCTGAGCATGAACAGGGACAAATCCTACGGAAATGTCACTCGGAGGCTTATGGAGGGCATCATGCTGGAGATAGAACTGCTCACAAGGTATTGCAATCTGGATTTTATTGGCCTACTCTCTCCAAGGATGCCTGTAAGTTCGTCTTATCTTGTGATGAATGTCAAAGAATAGGTAATATCAGTAAGCGTCAAGAAATGCCTATGAATTATTCACTTGTTGTTGAACCATTTGATGTTTGGGATTTGATTACATGGGACCTTTTCCTTCCTCTAATGGCTATACACATATTTTGGTTGTTGTTGATTGTGTTACTAAATGGGTAGAAGCTATTCCAACTAGTAGTGCTGATCACAACACCTCTATTAAAATGCTTAAGGAAGTTATTTTCCCAAGGTTTGGAGTCCCTAGATATTTAATGACTGATGATGGTTCACACTTTATTCATGGTGTTGTCCGTAAAATGCTTGCCAAGTATGATGTTAACCATAGAATTGACCTTATCATCCTCAATCTAGTGGTCAAGTTGAACTTATGCAACATCCCAAAATTCTAAATTTTGGAATGTTATAATAAATAGATAGATTGATTGTTTGTTTGATTGTTGTGTGATTGATTGAGTGAAATTCGAAACTTTTTGAAAGTTAAATGAGAGGAAATAAAAGGACTTTCCCAAACTTCCCCCTTTTTGCATTTTGATCTCCGTGAATTCAAATTCTTTTCAAATACAAAACCCTCGAGAGAAGATGATATGACTTCTTCCATTTAATTAAATGAAAAGGGGTTTTTGAAAAGATTTTGAATTTTATTTGGAAATATTTCAAATTCAGAAACTTTAAGCAACTCAATGATTTTTATGAGAGAAGATAAAATGACTTCTTCAAAATATATGAAATACAAGTTGGAAGTTTAAAAGGATGAAATTTAAAGTCCATTTGAAATTATTTTCAATTTGGAGTTATTCGGGTTTTATTCAAATTATTTTTCTCCAAAAATAAAATAAATTGAAAATAGGGCAAAATGATTCCCTACATCAGAAAATTAGAGATAAATAATTTTTAAATCATTTTGGTATTTCTAAAATGATTTTTATTGGCTTTATTGTAGAAGTAGCACTGTTTGAATTATCTGAATTCTTGTGAAATTTATTTGGCACTAGAGAAATGTTCATGCTGTAGAAAATCGTTTTCTGAAAATTTTGATATATAATATGCCTATATAAAATTTTATTTTATTATCGTTATCCAATTTTATTTTTTTGTTTCTATATAAAAAAGAAAAAAATCTACGCGTGCGCGTGGAACTAACCGCCGCCCACATGCGTAGTATAACAGCAGGCCGGCCCGTTTTTCTTTTGTTTTCTTTTGTCTTTTTATTTATTTATTTTATTTTCGTTAATGTTTAGTTTTTTTTGAAACAAATTTCAGAAGAAGAAAAATAGACTTTCAAAAAAATGCAACCGATGTACGGCGCGCGTCCGACCGAGGCCTTTAGGCCCGTGCGAGGCGTTAGCCTTTTTCTTCTCTGTTTCGTATATTTTCGTCTATGTTTAGTCCCACAGTGCCTAGCCTTTAACCCTTAAACCTCTTTTCCATCTATAAATATAGACCCATAGAGCCTCCAAAATCGGGTTAAATCAATATTTTGGTTTGACTAGATTTATGTAAGAAAAATATGTTTCTCCTCTTCGGCGCGACTTCTGAAAATTGTATCTTCTCTCCAAAGTCGTCTTTTCACTGCCTTATAAAGGTATCTTTCTTTTTTTATACTTCCATAGTTTATTATTTTTAGACTAATACGATAGAATAATTAAATTATCAATTATTCTACGTATTTATACATTAAACCTTAGCCGTAGCTATTTTTCTTCCGTAAAACAGCTTGACCCTAATTTTTTAAATAGCCATAATTTTTTACTCGTTCATCCAAATTAGATGAAACCAACGCCCACTTCTTCGTTACGATCTCCTCTATCCAGTAAAACAACTTAAACATGTTTTTGAAAGTTTTAAAATTTGAATTCAAACAGATTGTATTTAAACTTCTTTTGTTCATAACTTGAGTTTTATAACTCCGATTTAGTTGATTCTTTTTGCAAATCGAAGCTCTTGACTTAAAATTTCTGATAAGGCCAAATTCACATAATTTTGGTACTGTTAGAAATTGTTGTACGTTGCAAGAGTTATTTGTTGGTTTTGATGTTTTCTGAACTGTCTTCTTCGTTCTTCCCGACCTTTTGAGTGATTGCTTATGTGTGGTTACTATTGCTTGCTCACGATAGATTGAACGGAGTGTGACGAGTAGAAATATCAAGAGTTATGAGTGCGAATCATCTTCATCAACAGTACAAGGCAAGTTCACACTTTGATCATATCCCTTTCATACCCAGATTTTATGCATTAGTTTCAACCCTCAAACATTGCATGGTTAGGACTTGATAACATGTGGGTATCGGGAAGTAGTTGATGAGGTAGGAACCTATTGCCCTGCATTCAAACCCTGTGAGTTACTTTGACGTTATGCTCATATTGCTATACTATGCTCGTAGACGTGGATTGGTTTGAGAGAATTCATGACAGATGTGAGAGTTATTATTTAATGGTTAACTTAAGGTGGCTACTTTAATACACATCTGGGTGGATTGGTTGGGGCACCCTGGAGCACCCAGTGGTTTGCCCGGGCACCTGGAGAACCGAGTGTTTTCCCAAGGGGATCCCGGAGGACCCGTGTGATCACCCTATGGATGCCACCCAGGCTTAAAGGGATCATAATATTATTCATGCTAGAAAATTCCGTGTGCAGCCACAAGCTATTATGGGCTCTAGCATAGTTGAGTAAAGTTGCGTGAAGCTCTTGAAGAGATAGACTAGCAGGTAGTGGGTTGTAGGTGGTATAGTCTATCCGGAGTAGAGAGTTAATACTTCTAAAAGACTGTGTCTCGGTCATCCGTTTCTCAAACACCCGGCAGTGCGAGAAATTCAACGGAGGAGATCGGGTCTTGTGGGGAAAAGTGCGCAAACCTCTACAGAGTCTACAAACTAATCATGGTTAGGCGTGTCCCCGGTTATGGACATCTTGAGTATCTGGTTCTTGGATTATCATATTGATCTCATCACGTTACTTAAATAATTTGTTGGGTTATTGATGTTAATTTGGGATTGAGTTGGAGGAACCTTCTCAATATTTTCAACCAACTTTGTAGTTAAATAAATTATATTCCTTTGCAGTAGGGAAAAATTGGCTTTTTGCAAAAACATTATAACCATAGAGCTTTTCCACCAGCCATATATGCATGTAGTGATAGCTATTATTCATCATTATCCTATGGTGTGCATTTGCCAGTACATTCAATGTACTGACCCTTTGTGGCTGCAACGTCTCATGTTGCAGGATTCTTACGACGAGTAAGTGATACGTTAGGGTTACGATTTCTACACTCAACTTTGCCGTTGGTGTTGATGGGAATCCACAACCTTGTTGTTACTTCCGCTATTTGGATTGAGGTAATAGTATTTACATTATTTTATACATGTGATTTACCTCTGTTATAAATCCTCGAGTACTGTGCATGTCAGCATACCGATCCAGGGATGACACTTAAGCATATAGAGACTTGACCGTCTGAGGTCGGGTCGCTACAAGATGGTATCAGAGCACATGTTGACTATAGGACGTGACCCCTAGAAACTGGCAAGCCCATAGGAAATATTTTCTCTACAACTTTATTTTCAAAAGGATCTTTTACCTCTCTTCTCTTCTGAGCTTATTCAAATATTCCCTTTTAGTGAGACTATACCCCTTTCCCTTTTTGACCACACGAAGATTCGGCTGATGAGACCACTTCAAGAAGTACAAGATATCGGACAACTAAGACCACTTCGGAATGAAGAGGATTTTACCATGTATTATAATAATGGAAACTACAACGGTTGAAGACTCCGAAGACTAGGAGAATTTGAAGGCCTTGTAGAATTTTCCAGATTTGTATGACCTAGGAAGGCACCCCTTATGGAACTTGGCAGACTAAGGAAGCTGTCAATACCCGAGATCAAGGTGTATCGGAGAAAGACCGGAACATGGAGCATGAGAACTCAAAGTTTTGTCAAGAAAACCCTAAGGAAGGAGATATCAACTATGGAAGATAGCTCATGGCAATGACAAGGGCAGAAACACGGCTTTCCATGATGTTATCGCCCACTTATGCTATTATCACCGTGCTGAGTTAAGCATGCTTATGCATGGAAGGATTGGATGGTAGAAGGCTGATGGAGCACCTATCATCAAAAGAAGAAGTTTTAACCTTAGCTGGTGTATCGCCAAGATCTGGAGTGTTACATCAAGAAGTTAAGATGGATCTGCAGGAAGCAGTATTAGATAAGGAAGTGTTTCATGAAGAACTCAGGACCCAGAAGCTGAAAGTAGCCAAGCTAGAGGAACGAAACCTTGAGACATCAAAGATTCGTTAGGAACTGAAGGACAGTAGGATCATGGCTCATGTCGAGGTTGATGAAACCCAGAAGTTTGGAACGCAACTCTAGAAATATTAAAGGACGTCATGATAGACTTTGCGACAACAGAAATGATCTGGCAAAAGGATTTGAGAAAGACAAGCATGATCGGAAGAAGCCATTGGGGGCATGAACAAGACTTGAAGAGTTAGACGACCTTGAAGATTTATTGACCTTTAGAAGACCAAACCCTGTTATATACCTACATTAGATGCGACGATTGTGAGCTGTCATTTGTTTGATGTTTTTTCGACAGCCACAAATAAAATATGTTTCTTCAAAACTATTGTTTGCATTGTGTTCATCCCTCTCTATCTCTCTAATCCCACCCCAAAACCCACGGACCCAATAGAGGATGAATGGAGATGAGCTTATATTTTCTGGACCGATGAGTCAATTGGAGACAGACCGATGGATTTAGAACAGGGAAGATCACATGAAGAATAACCCTATAGCCGGAAAGGATATGACCCAACATGCTCTTCCGTGCTTTGAAAGAGGTACTGCTACTTGGTGGAGGATGTACCAAACCATCAATGGATAGCAAGGAGTAACCACTTGGGAAGAATTTAAGTTGACTTTGCTAAAGTCTCGTCTTGTGTCCCAGAAATTGAAGCCTTATGGGAAGGATATGAAGAAACCTTGTGCATGCAAGCTTTGTGGAGAAATAGGACACAATCATAAAGAACACAAGGATGAATGCCCTAATTGTGAAGGAAGTCACCCAGCTGAAGAATGCCCAACTAGGCAGATCACTTGTTTCTTGTGTGAAGGGACTACCCACACCCTGCTCAGTGTCACATTTACCCTATGGTACAATGAACCATCCAGCAGAAGAAAGAAGCAATGAAAGGAGCCCTCATGGAAATTTTAGAAGAAACTGTGATGAAGGAAGAGGTGGAGGACACACCTAAACAAGACCCGAGTAAACCCTGCACTAAGTCTTGTTGTTCTAGTGGAGAAGGAGGACACATCTCCCAAAATTGTTTGAATGGGGATCTAGTAGAATTCCCGACAGAGGAAGTAGAATATGACCCACGGGAAATAGAAGCCCTGATTGGAATGGAAAAGTCCAGGAAGAGAAACCGATTGGAGTCCAGGAGGGACCTGAGTCATATCACTTGTTACAGGTGGAAGGAGTCAGGGCACTACCTCAGCAGTTGCCCAAAAAGGAAGCCAAGGACCCAAGGAGGCTATATAATCACAAGGAAACCTTGGGAGTTGTCAGAAGTAATATGTTTTCGTTGTAATGAAGCAGGGCACTTTGCCAGGGATTGTCCCAAGGAGAAGGAGACTTGTGATAATTAGTTGTGTCTGTGAGAAGTAATGTAGTAGTAGTAGTAGAAGTAGTGGGAACAACTCTTTTGTATCAAGGTGTTGAGTTGAGACATGTAATGGAAAAGTGAGAGATTGTAATACTTTGAGAATCAATAAAGTTAGTATCATGGGTACTATTTGGATTTTATGAGTTGTTACTCTATGAAGAAGGATTTTGACCGTTTTCGGGGATATGAGAAATATGGTCTATGGATGAGTTTGTGTATTTTAAGGGTGGTAGAACCCTGTGAGGAGATTTGACCCCTGGAAAGGAATAATGTTGTTCCATGGGGTGGACTTCAAAAGTATAAGTTTTATCTCGATATGTGGGATACCCCAAGAATATGAAGAGATGAAGTATTATTGGCTATAAAAGGAGGTATGATGTTGGAAATATAGAGCAATTGTAACTCCATGATGAGTCTGAGTAATCACGTCTTGGTTTGGTGCCAATAGAAGGAAGAGAGACAGTACAGTTGGAAGGATTTAAGAATGCCAGGAAGCTGGGTGTTTGGAAAATAATCAGTTGCCCCTAGGATGAGCTCAAGGATTACAAGTAATGAGATGGGCCATAACCCACAGGCCCTAGGACCTGCCAAGGAGCAAGCACACTCTTGCTGAAGGAAAAACCCTGGAAGAAGTTACGTTTATCGGCAGACGATCTTATAGAGTAACGCAAAACCTGAGAGTTGTGAAAAACGATAGATGTTTGTTTGGCTTGCAGAATCAATGGATTTATCCGAACTTAGTTCGTTGACAAGAGAAATTCTGCAATGCTTGTGAGGATGACCGAGAGTTAGAACGCGAGATTCGCTAAACTGTATACATGGTAATGATTTGGGTGCGGGATGGATTGATCACCATACCAACTTACCCTTATTATTCGCCTTGCTATATGGGATGGTAAATCTGAGTGACTTACCCATAGCAGAGCGACGACGATCGAAACCTTGTTTGAACCTTAGAATGGTATAAGTATTTTCCCTTGTACAAGGCAACTTTGCCAATCGTAGGTTATACGGTGAGGTTCAACCCAGACTCATTTCCTGCAGGAGAAACCATAAATTGTTGACCACCATGAGATATCGATAGTTGTTTAGTATTGGCGCCAGACCCGTCAGCTAAGAAGACCCAGTCACAGAAGAACCTTACCTAGATGAAAGACAGAAGAATTGAGGAAAAGGTTATGCCACTACTGAAAGAGCCCAGATAAGGAATTATCCTGAAGATCTGAGAAGACCGACACTGTTAACAATATGGATGAAGTATATGAGTTTTGATGGAACCGTAACCATGCTTCTAAGGGTGGTAGCACCCCAGACCCCCTCCTGCGAAAATTGATGGATTTTGAGGAGACCCCCAAACCCTAACCTTTTTCTTACTAGCGTCTCCGAATCTCGAGGACGAGATTCATTTTAAGGGTGGTAGGTTTGTAACATCCCAAAGTTCTAAATTTTGGAATGTTATAATAAATAGATAGATTGATTGTTTGTTTGATTGTTGTGTCATTGATTGAGTGAAATTCGAAACTTTTTGGAAGTTAAATGAGAGGGAATAAAAGGACTTTCCCAAACTTTCACCTTTTTGCATTTTGATCTCCGTGAATTCAAATTCTTTTCAAATACAAAACCCTCGAGAGAAGATGATATGACTTCTTCCATTTAATTAAATGAACAGGGTTTTTTGAAAAGATTTTGAATTTTATTTGGAAATATTTCAAATTCAGAAACTTTAAGCAACTCAATGATTTTTATGAGAGAAGATAAAATTACTTCTTCAAAATATATGAAATACGAGTTGGAAGTTTAAAAAGATCAAATTTAAAATCCATTTGAAATTATTTTCAATTTGGAGTTATTTGGGTTTTATTCAAATTATTTTTCTCCAAAAATGAAATAAATGGAAAATAGGGCAAAATGATTCCCTACATCAAAAAATTAGATATAAATAATTTTTAAATCATTTTGGTATTTCTAAATGGTTTTTATTGGGTTTTATTGTAGAAGTAGCACTGTTTGAATTATTTGAATTTTTGTGAATTTTATTTGGCACTAGAGAAATGTTCATATTGTAGAAAATATTTTTCTGAAAATTTTGATATATAATATGCCTATATAAAATTTTATTTTATTATAGTTATCCAGTTTTTTGTTTCTATATAAAAAAGAAAAAATCTACGCGTGCGCCTGGAACTAACCACCGCCCAGATGCGTAGTATAGCAGCAGGCCGGCCCGTTTTTATTTTGTTTTCTTTTGTATTTTTATTTATTTATTTTATTTTCGTTAATGTTTAGTTTTTTTTAAAATAAATTTCAGAAAAAATAGAATTCAGAAAAAAATGCAACCCACGGCGCGGCCGGCCGAGGCCTTTAGGCCCGTTCGAGGCGTTAGCTTTTTTCTTCTTTGTTTCATATATTTTCGTCTACGTTTAGTCCCATATTGCCTAATCTTTGACCCTTTAACCTTTTTTTCACCTATAAATATAGACCCATAGAGCCTCCAAAAATCATCTGATTCGGGTTAAATTAATATTTTGGTTTGACTAGATTTATTTAAGAAAAATATATTTCTCCTCTCCGGCGCGACTTCTGAAAATTGTATCTTCTCTCCAAAGTCGTCTTTTCTCTGCTTTATAAAGGTATCTTTTTTTATACTTCCGTAGTTTATTATTTTTATACTAATACGATAGAATAATTACATTATCAATTAGTCTATATATTTATACATTAGACCTTAGCCGTAGCTATTTTTTCCGTAAAACAGCTTGGCCCTGATTTTTTAAATAGCCATAATTTTTTACTCGTTCATCCAAATTAGATGAAACCAACGCCCACTTCTTCGTTGCGATCTCCTCTATCCAGTAAAACAACTTAAACATGTTTTTGAAAGTTTTAAAATTTGAATTCAAACAGATTGTATTTAAACTTCTTTTGTTCATAACTTGAGTTTTATAACTCCGATTTAGTTGATTCTTTTTGCAAATCGAAGCTCTTGACTTAAACTTTCTAATAAGGCAAAATTCACATAATTTTGGTACTGTTAGAAATTATTTTATGTTGTAAGAGTTATTTGTTGGTTTTGATGTTTTCCGAACTGTCTTCTTCGTTCTTCCCGACCTTTTGAGTGATTGCTTATGTGTGGTTACTATTGCTTGCTCACGATAGATTGAACGGAGTGTAACGAGTAGAAATATCAAGAGTTATGAGTGCGAATCATCTTCATCAACAGTACAAGGCAAGTTCACACTTTGATCATATCCCTTTCATACCCAGTTTTTATGCATTAGTTTCAACCCTCAAACATTGCATGGTTAGGACTTGATAACATGTGGGTATCGGGAAGTAGTTGATGAGGTAGGAACCTATTGCCCTGCATTCAAACCCTATGAGTTACTTTGAGGTTATGCTCATATTGCTATGCTATGCTCGTAGACGTGGATTGGTTTGAGAGAATTCATGACAGATGTGAGAGTTATTATTTAATGGTTAACTTAAGGTGGCTACTTTAATACACATCTGGGTGGATTGGTTGGGGCACCCTGGAGCACCCAGTGGTTTGCCCGGGCACCTGGAGAACCGAGTGTTTTCCCAAGGGGATCCCGGAGGACCCGTGTGATCACCCTATGGATGCCACCCAGGCTCAAAGGGATCATAAGATTATTCATGCTAGAAAATTCCGTGTGCAGCCACAAGCTATTATGGGCTCTAGCATAGTTGAGTAAAGTTGCGTGAAGCTCTTGAAGAGATAGACTAGCAGGTAGTGGGTTGTAGGTGGTATAGTCTATCCGGAGTAGAGAGTTAATGCTTCTAAAAGACTGTGTCTCAGTCATCCGTTTCTCAAACACCCGGCAGTGCGAGAAATTCAACGGAGGAGATCGGGTCTTGTGGGGAAAAGTGCGCAAACCTCTACAGAGTCTACAAACTAATCATGGTTAGTCGTGTCCCCGGTTATGGACATCTTGAGTATCTGGTTCTTGGATTATCATATTGATCTCATCACATTACTTAAATAATTTGTTGGGTTATTGATGTTAATTTGGGATTGAGTTGGAGGAACCTTCTCAATATTTTCAACCAACTTTGTAGTTAAATAAATTATATTCCTTTGCAGTAGGGAAAAATTGGCTTTTCGCAAAAACATTATAACCATAGAGCTTTTCCACCAGCCATATATGCATGTAGTGATAGCTATTATTCATCATTATCCTATGGTGTGCATTTGCCAGTACATTCAATGTACTGACCCTTTGTGGCTGCAACGTCTCATGTTGCAGGATTCTTACGACGAGTAAGTGATACGTTAGGGTTACGATTTCTACACTCAACTTTGCCGTTGGTGTTGATGGGAATCCACAACCTTGTTGTTACTTGCGCTATTTGGATTGAGGTAATAGTATTTACATTATTTTATACATGTGATTTACCTCTGTTATAAATCCTCGAGTACTGTGTGTGTCAGCATACCGATCCAGGGATGACACTAAAGCATAGAGACTTGACCGTCTGAGGTCGGGTCGCTACAACTTAGCAATTGAGAAATAAAATTTATTTTGCAAAAGACTGTCAATAGGTCCAGGAAAAATTGGTCAAAGAAATTAGATGATGCACTTTGGGCTTATGGAACAGCGTATAAAAATCCTATGAGTATGTCTCCTTATAAAATGGTTTATGGAAAAGAATGTCATTTGCCTCTTGAGTTAGAATATAAAGCATATTGGGCAATCAAAGAACTCAATTATGATTTCAAACTTGCTGGTGAAAAGAGGTTATTTGATATTAGCTCATTAGATGAATGGAGAACCCAAGCTTATGAAAATGCAAAATTATTTAAAGAAAAAATATAAAAAGATGGCATGACAAAGGAATTCAAAAGTGTGAGTTTAAAGTCGGAGAATATGTTCTTTTGTACAACTCTCATTTCAGATTCTTTGCGGAAAAACTCCTCTCAAAATAGGAAGGCCCATACGTCATCGAGGAGGTTTACCAGTCTGGAGCCATAAAAATAAATAATTCCGAAGGTACTAACCCGAAGGTTGTCAATGGGCAATGAATAAAGCATTATAACTCAGGTACGCCTATTAATATTGAAAGTAATATTACCCAAACGATGACACCAGAAGAACACATAAAAGAGTCCTTCTAGAATACTCCAGAATCGTGAAAATAAGGAGGTACGTGATACAGTAAGTAAACGGACTCTGAAAAATCCGCAAAAATATTTTTTATCAGTTTTGGAATATTTTAGAATTTTGGGAATAAAGAAACTTCCAGGAAGTGTCCCCTGGTGGGCACAATACACCAAGGCACGCCAAGCTTACCTAGCGCTCCCACGTGGGTTGTGCCCACCTGGAACACCTTATGTACTCCATTTTTCTACCATATGCTTGTCCTCCAAGATAAAAAAATCATTATATACTCCCTGAACCTGTTGATCAGCGTATCGCGGAGAAATCATATGTTCTCTTTTCTTGCTGATTTCTGACAGATTCAACTAGACCAACGTCATGTCCTCCTCACCCTTCAACAATGGAGAAGGAGGCTGATGTCGCTTGAAGCTACGTCGGCATTTCCCCAAAGAGGAAGGGATGATGCAGCACAGCGGCGGTAGGAATTTCCCTCAGATATGAAACCAAGCTTATCGAACCAGTAGGAGAACCAAGAAACACAACGTAAACAGCCCTTGCACATAGATAACAAATCCTAGCAACCCGACGTGTTAAAGGGGGTGTAAATCCCTTTCAGGTAATGGTGCCAGAAATTGGTGCGTGACGGGAAAAAGTTTTAATAGATTGAATAAATAGATCACAAAAAATAAAGTGTAGCAAAGTATTTTTGGGTTTTTGGATTAATAGATCTGAAAATAAAAGAAAATAAAAATATATCGCAAAGGCAAATATATGAGAAACAAGACCCGGGGGCCGTAGGTTTCATTAGTGGCTTCTCTCGAGAAAAATAGCAAATTGTGGGTAAACAAATTACTATTGGGCAATTGATAGAACCTCAAATAATTATGACGATATCCAGGCAATGATCATTATATAGGCATCATGTCCAAGATTAGTAGACCGACTCCTGCCTGCATCTACTACTATTACTCCACACATCGACCACTATCCAGCATACATCTAGTGTATTAAGTTCATGGAGAAACGGAGTAATGCAATAAGAACAATGACATGATGTAGACATGATCTATCTATGTAGAGATAGACCCCATTGTTTTATCCTTAGTAGCAATGATACATATGTGTTGTTTCCCTTTCTGTCACTGGGATCAAGCACCGTAAGATCGAACCCACTACAAAGCACCTCTTCCCATTGCAAGATAAATAGATCAAGTTGGCCAAACAAAACCCACATATCAGAGAAGAAATACAAGGTTATAAGCAATCATGCATATAAGAGACCAAAGAAACTCAGATAACTTTCATGGATATGAAAAGATAGATCTGATCATAAACTCAAAGTTCATCGAATCCCAACAAACACAACGCAAAAGAGTTACATCATATGGATCTCGAATATACCATTGTATTGAGAATAAAGAGAGAGAGATGAAGCCATCTAGCTACTAACTACGAACCCGAAGGTCTACAAAGAACTACTCACGCATCATCGGAGAGGCACCAATGGAGGTGGTCAACCCCATCCGAGATGGTGTCTAGATTGGATCTGGTGGTTCTGGACTCTGCGGTGGCTGGATGAATATTTCGTCGCCTCCCCTAGGGTTCTGTGATTTTTGGGGTATTTATAGAGCAAAGAGCCGGTCCGGGGGGGCACCCGAGGTGGGCACAACCCACCAGGGCGTGCCTGGGCCTCTTGGCGCACCCTGGTGGGTTGTGCCCCCCTCGGGGCACCCCCAGGTGCAGCTAGGGCCCCTTGTGCTCCTTTTGGCCCATAAAAATTCTCTGTAAAGTTTCGTGGCATTTGGGCTCCGTCTGATGTTGATTTTCTGCGATGTAAAAAACACGGAAAAAAACAGGAACTGGCAGTTGGCACTATGTCAATAGGTTAGTACCAAAAAATGATATAAAATGACTATAAAATAATTATAAAACATCCAAGATGGATAATATAATAGCACGGAGCAATAAAAAATTATAGATACGTTGGAGACGTATCAGCATCCCCAAGCTTAACTCCTACTCGTCCTCAAGTAGGTAAGTGATAAAACAGAATTTTTGATGTGGAATGCTGCCTATCATGTCATATCATATTATTTTATTTATAGCATGGCTAATTGGACTTTTAGTTGTTCAAAGCAATAGTCTAGTTTTGACATGATAATAATTTAGATACTCAAGCATATCAACAAGCAACCATGTCTTTCAAAATATCAACGCTAAAATAAGTTATCCCTAGCCCATCATGCTCAAACATTGATCCATTCATCAAACACACTCGAATATTAGCTACACCCAATACTTAAGTACGATCATATTGCCTCCTAGTTGGCGCTTTTATAAGAGAAGATGGAGACTCAAAATAAATATTGCCTAAAGTAAAAGAAAGGCCCTTCACAGAGGGAAGTAGGGATTTGTAGAGGTTCCAGAGATCAAAGCGAAAAACTTAGAGATAAAAACATTTTGAGAGGTGTATCCATCCCACCAACGAAAATGACTTAGAGTTCCCAATACTTTCCATGCATAGATATATCATAGGCGGTTCCCAAACAGAAAATAAAGTTTATTCCTTTTTCCACCATACTTTCACTTTCCATGGCTAGCCGTATCCACGGTTTCCCTCCATACCAACACTTTCCAAGGAATTTATTATTTGACAACATAAAGTAAATTGATTTTTTTGCATTTCAGGACTGGGCATCCCTAATACCTTTGCCTTACTCTCGTGCAATGAAATGTTAATAAACACTCATCTTGAGAATAAAACATCTAGCATGGAAAATATTAGCCACCCCTCACCGCTCCGCGAGCGAAACAAACACACAAAAGAGAAGTTTATTTTGAAGATTAAAGATGGCACATGCAAATTTGCTTAGAACGGCAAAATAATACCGCATATAGGTACATATAGTGGACTCATGTGGCAAAACTGGGTTAAAGGTTTTTGGATGCACAAGTAGTGATCATACTTAGTGCAAAATGAAGGCTAGCAAAAGATTGGGAAGCGACCAACTAAGAAATAAATAATCTCATAAGCAAGTATTAAGCATAAATAACACCGAATAATGCACCATAAGTAGGATATAATTTCATTGCATGACTATTGACTTTCATACTTGCATAGGGAATCACAAACCTTAACACCAATATTCTTACTAAAGCATAATTACTCACCAACATAACTCACATATCACATCATCATATCTCAAAACTATTACTAAGAATCAAGTTTAGTTTTTCTAATGATCTTCATGAAAGTTTTTATTATATCCTTCTTGGATATCTATCACTTTGGGACTAATTTTCATGTGTTGCTTTCGACAAGCTCCAACAAATATAAGTGAAGATCATGAGCATAATAAATTCTTCTTTCTCTCAAATTAATTTAAGTGAAGCAAGATTTCTTGAAAAATTTACTAACTCTCAAATAAATCTAAGTGAAGCAAAAGAGCATTTCTTCAAATATACTAAAGCACACCATGCTCAAAAAGATATAAGTGAAGCACTAGAGCAACTCCATAGCTCATAAAAATTTAAGTGAAGCATAGAGAGCAATTCTAACAAGTCATGACATAATTTTGGCTCTCTCAAATAGGTGTGTCCAGCAAGGATTGATGATTTAAAACATAAAATAAAACAAGCAAAGACTCATATCATACAAGACACTCCAAGCAAAACACATATCATGTGACAAATAAAAATATAGTTTCAAGTAAAATACCGATGGTTGTTGGAATAAAGCGGGGATGCCACTCGGGGGCATCCCCAAGCTTAGTTGGTCACTCATTTTTGGATAATATCTTGGGATGCCGGGGCATCCCCAAGCTTAGGCTCTTCCATCCTTCCTTCATCCATCGTAAGATAACCCAAAACTTGAAAACTTCAATCACACAAAACTCAACAAAACTTTCGTGAGATCCGTTAGTATAAGAATAATAAATCACTACTATAAGTGTTGTATCAAACCAATTCATATTTTGTTTTTGTATTATATCTACTGTATTCCAACTTTTCTATGGCAAAACCTCATCAAAGAAAACCATAGAGCCATTAAAATAAGCACACAACACAAAGAAAATAGAATCTGTCAAAACAGACAGTCTGTAGCAATCTGACTATTTTGAATACTTCTGTAACTTCAAAAATTCTGAAAAATTATGAATACATGAGATATTTGAATATTGATCTACTTCAAGTGGAATGGGTATTTTATCTCTCTCTGGTAAAAATGACAATTAATTTCACGAGCGTAAAAGTTTCTGTTTTTTCAGCAAGATCAAACAACAATCACCCAAGAAGATCCTAAAGGCTTTACTTGGCACAAACACTAAAAAAACAATCATAATAGTAGAATAATTGTGCTAACACTCAAGAACAGAAAGCAAAAATAAAAAAAAATTCATTGGGTTGCCTCCCAACAAGCGCTATAGTTTTACGCTCTCACCTAGGCATAAAGCAAGGATCTAAGTTTTGTCATCCTTGGTTCGAGATCCATAAGATTCCCTCATGATTGATTCATAAGGTGGCTTAACTCTAGTTCTAAGAAAGTGTTCCATACCCTTCCTCAAAGGAAATTGGAACTTAATATTGCCTTCTTTCATATCAATCACGGTACCGATACTGCGTAAAAACGGTCTACCAAAAATAATTGGACAAGATGGATTGCAATCAATATTAAGAACAATAAAATCTATGGGCACATAATTCCTATTTGCAAGAATAAGAACATCATTTATTCTTACCATAGGATTTTTAATAGTAGAATCCGTCAAGTGCAAATTCAAAGAACATTCTTCAAGATTAGTAAGACCAAGCACATCACATAAAGATTTCGGAATAGTAGAAACACTAGCACCCAAGTCACACAAAGCAAAATACTCATAATTTTTTATCTTGACTTTGATAGTAGGTTCCCATTCATCATGCAATTTTCTAGGAATTAAAACTTCTAATTCCAATTTTTCTTCAAGAGCTTTCATCATAGCATCAACAATATGTTTAGTAAAAGCTTTATTTTGTTCATAAGCATGGGGTGAATTTGTCATGGATTGCAACAAAGAAATACAATCAATCAAAGAGCAACTATCATAATTAAAGTCTTTGTAATCCAAAAGAGTGGGTACGTCACTAGCTAAAGTTTTGACCTCTCCAAACCCACTTTCATCAATTTTCTCAACAAGATTTTCACCCTCCAAAATATTGGGACGCCTTCCACCTAAAGTTGACTATTCTCCAGTCCCTTTTTCATCAATCTTAACTTTACTAAACAAGAAATCATTAGAAGAAACACCAATCATTTTAAGATCTTCATCACTTTTGCGAAAGAAATCACTAGAAAACGCTTTTTCTAAAAATCTCTTTTAGCTCTAAGCATAGCGGTTCTTTTATTACTTTCATCCATAGAAACATAAAGAGATTTAATTGATTCATATACTTTAGGCACAAAAAATTTCATCTTGAGATTTTCCACATCATGAGCAATTCTATCAACACTTCTAGACAAATCTTCAATCTTACTCAACTTTTCTTCTATGGAAGTGTTGAAAACTTTTTGAGTGTTGATAAATTCTTTAATATTATTCTCAAGATCAGAGGTGTTCCTATTATTATTATGAGATTGATTTCCATAGTAATTACCATAATTATTAGAGGAATTACTAGGAAAAGGCCCAGGATTAAAATTACCTCTATAGGCATTGTTGTTGAAATTATTTTGAGAGATAAAATTCACATGTATGGCATCACTATTTTGCTCAATCAAAGTAGACAAAGGCATATCATTAAGATCAATAGGAGCACTTCTACTAGCAACCAATTTCACAACAGCCTCAACTTTTTCACTCAAAGAGAAATTTCTTCAACCGAATTAACTTTTTTACTAGTAGGAGCCCTTTCGGTATGTCATTGCGAATAATTTGCAATAATTTTATCAAGAAATTTGGTGGCTTCACCCAAAGTAATTTCCATAAAAGTACCACCCACGGCAGAATCTAAAACATTACGAGAAACAAAATTCAACCCCGCATAAAAATTTTGTATGATGATCCAAAGATTTAACCCATGAGTTGGGCAATTCCTTCGCATCATTTTCATCCTTTCCCAAGATTGTGCAGCATTCTCATGTTCAAGTTGCTTGAAATTCATGATCTAGGTTCTAAGGGAAATAATTTTTGCAGGAGGAAAATACATAGTGATAAAAGCATCTTTGCACTTATTCCAAGAATCGATACTATTGCGAGGCAAAGAAGAGAACCAAAATTTTGCAGAATCACGCAAAGAAAACGGAAATAATTAAATATTGACCACATCATTGTCCACATATTTTTTCTTTCGCATATCGCATAATTCCACGAAGGTATTAAGATGGGACGCGACATCCTCAATAGGAGTACCGGAAAATTTGTCTTTCATAACAAGATTCAGCAAAGCAATATTAATATCACAAGACTCCGCACTAGCGGCGGGAGGAGCAATCAGAGTGCCAATAAAATCATTTTTGTTGGTATTTGAGAAATCACATAACTTGGTGTTCTCTTGAGTCATGATGACTACATAACAAGATTGCACTCAAAAACAGATCCGGCAAGAAAACGGTGAACGGAAAAGGAGAGGCGAATAAAACGGCAAATATTTGTGAAGTAGGGGAGAGGAAAACGAGAGGCAAATGGCAAATAATGTAAATTTCAAGGATATGATATTTGTGAATAGGAACCTGGTATATGTTGAAGATCCTCCCCGGCAACGGCCCCAGAAATTCCTTTTGATGTCGCTTGAAGCTACGTCGGCATTTCCCCAAAGAGGAAGGGATGATGCAGCACAGCGACGGTATGTATTTCCCTCGGATATGAAACCAAGGTTATCGAACTGATAGGAGAACCAAGAAACACAACGTAAACAGCCCCTGCACATAGATAACAAATCCCAGCAACCCGACATGTTAAAGGGGGTGTCAATCCCTTTCAGGTAACGGTGCCAGAAATTGGTGCGTGACGGGAAAAAGTTTTAATAGATTGAATAAATAGATCACAAAAAAAATAAAGTGTAGCAAAGTATTTTTGGGTTTTTGGATTAATAGATCTGAAAATAAAAGAAAATAAAAATATATCGCAAAGGCAAATATATGAGAAAGAAGACCCGGGGGCCGTAGGTTTCATTAGTGGCTTCTCTCGAGAAAAATAGCAAATTGTGGGTAAACAAATTACTATTGGGCAATTGATAGAACCTCAAATAATTATGACAATATCCAGGAAATGATCATTATATAGGCATCACGTCCAAGATTAGTAGACCGACTCCAGCCTGCATCTACTATTATTACTCCACACATCGACCGCTATCCAGCATGCATCTAGTGTATTAAGTTCATGGAGAAACGGAGTAATGCAATAAGGATGATGATATGATACAGACAAGATCTATCTATGTAGAGATAGACCCCATCCGCCATTGTTATATCCTTAGTAGCAACGATTCATACGTGTTGTTTCCCTTTCTGTCACTGGGATCAAGCACCATAAGATCGAACCCACTACAAAGCACCTCTTCCCATTGCAAGATAAATAGATCAAGTTGGCCAAACAAAACCCAAATATCAAAGAAGAAATACGAGGCTATAAGCAATCATGCATATAAGAGACCAAAGAAACTCAAATAACTTTCATGGATATAAAAAGATGGATCTGATCATAAAATCAAAGTTCATCGGATCCCAACAAACACACCGCAAAAGAGTTACATCATATGGATCTCCAAGAGACTATTGTATTGAGAATCAAGAGAGGGATGAATCCATCTAGCTACTAACTACGGACCCGAAGGTCTACAAAGAACTACTCACGCATCATCGGAGATGCACCAATGGAGGTGGTGAACCCCATCCGAGATGGTGTCTAGATTGGATCTGGTGGTTCTGGACTCTGCGGCAGCTGGATGAATATTTCGTCGACTCCCCTAGAGTTCTGGGATTTTTGGGGTATTTATAGAGCAAAGAGGCGGTCCAGGGGGCACCCGAGGTGGGCACAACCCACCAGGGCGCGCCTGTGCCTCTTGGCGCGCCCTGGTGGGTTGTGCCCCCCTCGAGGCACCCCCAGGCGCAGCCAGGGCCCGTTGTGTTCCTTTTGGCCCATAAAAATTCTCCGTAAAGTTTCGTGGCATTTAGACTCCGTCTGATATTGATTTTCTATGATGTAAAAAACACATAAAAAATAGGAACTGGCACTTGGCACTATGTCAATAGGTTAGTACCAAAAAATGATATAAAATTACTATAAAATGCTTATAAAACATCCAAGATTGATAATACAACAGCATGGAACAATAAAAAATTATAGTTACGTTGGAGACGTATCAGAGGCATAAGGTCGGTTCAGGGAGATCTAAGGAGGGATGAAGTTGAAGAGGTCGCTATGGAGGAAGAAGGGGAAGCCATGGGATCATCGAATAATCAAGCGAGCCTGGAAGTGCAAGAAGAGCTCCCACCGAGGAGGCCCTTACACAGGTTATATCGTAACAATTTTCATAATCTGATTCACAATTATGGGTTCGAGAACACTCCTCATAGGCACATACGTCCAACTGGGACATATCGCGGCCAAGAGAAAATAGTGTAGAAACTAAACCATGGGGCCCTGAGAATAAACACATAATAGGTGAGGTGAAGAAAAACAGTGAATTAATTCATCAAGCCCTTCGAGAGATTCAAGGTTTGAAGGATTTACTCATTATTATATTGGAGAATACTATTTCATCACCACCATCATCTTCTTCACCACCAAAGGAGAATTGAGTATTTGGTATGGGCACTCCCCTTGGCTTCCGCCAAGCTTGGGGGAGGTGCCCCGATATCGTATCATCCCACTATATTTTTACTTTCACTTATTTTAGTTTGATCCTTTTGCTTTAGATGAATAAAAGTTTGGTTCGATCCTTTCTTCTTTGAGAGTTTTGCTTAGTGAGATATCCTTGTAATTGTGTGCAAGTTATATAAAAAGTTTGGTTTGAGCTTTGCTTTCTTTACTTTCATGTTGCAAATAAAAAAGAGATAAGAAAGGAAACAAATAAAAGAGAGGAAACAAATAAAGAAAATATTGTGTACTAATCCTATGGTAGGTGATGGCACCACATAAGGAAAAGTATAAGTAGAAAATTTTATTAGAGATTGACCAACATAGCATTAGTCAATGATGCAACTCATGGAAGAATTAATAAGGGAAGAGAAGATTCACATATAAATATACTATCCTAGAAATCTTTCGTGATTGTGAGCCCCCATCAAAATATTATATGCCAAATTTGTTGACATTGGACAAGGAAGACAACCTAATTATTTATGTTTGTTCATATTCACATAGAAGCCATATTGTCATAGATCCTTTAACGTGTGGTGCTTGCCCCCTATCTTTGCTAGACAAAAATTCTGCACTAAGTAGAGATACTACTTGTGCATCCAAAAACCCTTAAACCCAAATCTTATTTTCAAGTGTCCACCATACCTACCTAGGGATTGAGCAAGATCCCTCAAGTAAGTTGAAAGATCGTGGATGTCCCCTAGAGGAGGGGTGAATAGGCGCTTTAAAATAATTATGGTTTAGGCTTGAACAAATGTGGAATAAACCTAGCGGTTAATTTGTCAAACACAAAACCTACAACAACTAGGCTCACCTATGTGCACCAACAACTTATACTAAGCAAGATAAACAACTATGTGATAGCAAGATATATGACAAGAAACAGTATGGCTATCACAAAGTAAAGTGCACAAGTAAAGAGCTTGGGTAAGAGATAACCGAGGCATGTGGAGACGATGATGTATCCCGAAGTTCACACCCTTGCGGATGCTAATCTCTGTTTGGAGCGGTGTGGAGGCACAATGCTCCCCAAGAAGCCACTAGGGCCACCGTAATCTCCTCACGCCCTCGCACAATGCAAGATGTCGTGATTCCACTAAGGGGCCCTTGAGGGCGGTCACCAAACCCGTACAAATGGCAACCCTTGGGGGCAGTCACCGAACCCGTACACGTTGGCAACCCTTGGGGCAGTCACCGGAACCCGTCAAATTGCTCGGGGCGATCTCCAAAACCTAATTGGAGACCCCGATGCTTGCCCGGAGCTTTACACCACAATGATTGAGCTACGAACACCACCAACCGTCTAGGGCACCAAGGCACCCAAGAGGAACAAGCTCTAGGGTGCCCAAACACCCAAGAGTAATAAGCTTCTCAAACTTCACTTCCACGTATCACCGTGGAGAACTCAAATTGATGCACCAAATGCAATGGCAAGGGCACACGGAGTGCCCAAGTCCTTCCCTCCCAAATCCCACCAAAGCAACTAATGCCAGGGAGGAAAATGAGAGGAAGAACGAAAGAAGAACACGAAGAACTCCAAGATATAGATCCAAGGGGTTCCCCTCACTTAGAGGAGAAAGTGATTGGTGGAAACATGGATCTAGATCTCCTCTCTCTTTTCCCTCAAGAACTAGCAAGAATCATTGGAGGGATTGAGAGTTAGCAAGCTCTAAGAAGGTCAAAAATGCGGGAAGAAAACGAGCTCAAAGGATAAGGTTCATTGGAGAAGAAGACCCCCTTTTATAGGTGGGGAAAAATCCAACCGTTATGCTCACAGCCCGCACCGAGCGGTACTACCACTAGGGCGGTAGATGTCCTTTGAAACGCAACAGCGAGGAGGCAAAAAAGCCAGAAGAACCGTCGGAGCGGTAGTACCGCTTGACATCACGGTACTACCGCTAGAGGTAGCGGTACTACTGCTTGCGGGCGGTACTAAAAAATTACATCCGTGCCTACCACCGCTGGACTTGTGACGAGTTTTTGGTCCTGAGCGGAAGTAGCCACGGAAGTAGCCGCGGCAGTACTGCTCCAAGCAGTAGTACCGCTCCCAAGAGCGGTAGTAAAAAATTACTTCCGCTCCTACCCACGGCAGTACCGCTGCAGCCTTTTCAGAACACCAAAACTACCACAACTTCTGCAAACGGACTCCGAATTCGACGAAACCAATTTTGTTGGAAAGATAGCGACAAGGGCTAACACAATCTTGAAGTAAATACCAATAACAAGCAAATGAGAAAAGGCCCAAAAGAAAATGGTGAGAACCCTTCCTCGGATAAGACCGGTAAAACCTCCAACACCGAAAACATCATAGGAGACGCATGCAAACTCTGTTTACGATGAACTCAAGCTTGTCATCAAGATGGCCATAAGCTCTAAGACTCACAAAGAGAACCAAACAAGAACCGAGAAACATGATGCAAGGATGCAATGGTTTGAGCTCTCGGCGAACGATACGATCAAGCTACTCACTTGAGAGCCCCCCTTGATAGTACGGCAATCGATCCTATAACCCGGTCTCCCAACTACCATCATGAGACCGGTAAAATAGAAAACCTATCAAGGGCAAACCTTTGCCTTGCACAGGATCCACTTGAGCTAGATGATGACGATCTTGACTCCCTCAAGTTGGACCACCTTTCTTGATTGCGTTGGCTAGATGAAGACTAGTTGATTACTCCCCCATACTCCACTATGGGTGAGCCACTCTTCCGCACATCTTCACAAGTCCATTGTCGCCACAATGGACGGCAAGCTTCAAGCATTTGATCTCTTCGTGATGCTTCACTTGAATTTGCACACCGCAACCTAACCCCACAAAGAACTCTCACGAAGACCATGGGTTTGTACACAAAGCATAATGGACAATGCTTACCATACCATGGGATCACTTGATCCCTCTGTACACCTTGTACGCTTTGTGTGTTGATCAACTTGATTCACTCTTGACTTAGTCTTGATCAACCTTGATTCTTTCCAACTCTCTTCATTTGGATGATGTCTTGAAGGTAAACATGAATGATCAAACAATCTTCTTCTTCAAGACATGCTTGCAATAAGCTCAACTCTCAACTGACCAATCTTTGGATAATTCCTTGAATAGCACCTTGGTCGACACAAACTCTCCTTGAAACCAACACATGTACTCCAAGAAAAGCCTATGGACAAAACATTCAAATATAACTCAAGGCAACCATTAGTCCATAGAGATTGTCATCAATTACCAAAACCAAACATGGGGGCACCGCATGTCCTTTCTTAAGTTGTCATCAGTGCAAAAAAGGCAATAAAAATTGTGAGATCATTTAGTGTAAGAGAAGAGCGTTGCACGAACTTGTGATGGTGAAGAATAAAAGCGACAGACTGCATAATAAAGGTCGCTATCACAAGGGGCAATGTAATGTGACGTTCTTTTGCGCTAAGCGATTGAGCATACAAACAAATAAGCGCATGGCAACCTTTGCTTCCCTCTGCGAAGGGCCTATCTTTTACTTTTATGCAAAGAGTTAAAGTTTTTCTCTCTATTCCTTTTATTTTTCTCTTTTGGCAAGCATCATGTGGTGAAAAAAGATCTAGGCACATATGTCCAGTTGAATATGGGTGGCATGAGTTATTATTGTTGACATCACCCTTGAGGTGAGTATGTTGGGAGGCAAAATGATAAACCCCTATCTTTCTATGTGTCCGGTTGAAACGTTTTGCTCAGGGTTACGAGGTGAGTGTTAGAAATCATAGAAGACTATATGATGGTTGAGTATGTGGACTTGCCTAAATGCTTCGACACGTGACTCTTCCCGAAAAGATGATGAATTGTAGTTGCAAAGTTGACTGACAACATAGTTTGTTGGTTTCTAATAGAGTTTTTGCTTTATACTTCTATTATGTGATGAACTATTACTTATTCATGAGAATTATATGATAAAAGTCCTATGTTTAATTTTATTTCTTTTATAATAATCAACATGATGCTTCTATGTCCGTATTTTGTTTTTATTGACACCTCTCTCTCAAAGCATGTGGACATGTTTTTTGATTTCGGTTTTCGCTTGAGGACAAGCGAGGTCTAAGCTTGGGGGAGTTGATACGTCCATTTTGCATCATGTTTTCTTAATATTATTTATAATTTTTTATCCATAATAATGCTTTTTCAGTAATTCTAATGCCTTTTCGCTCATAATTTGCAAGGTACATACCAAGAGGGAGAATTTCGGCAGCTGGAAATTTGGACCTGAAAAAGCTACGTCAAGCTACCTATTATGCACAACTCCAAACAAGATGAAACTTCACCGGGAATTTTTATGGAATATATAAGAATAATTGGAGCAAATAACTACCAGAGGGGGCCACCAGGTGGGCACAACCCTGTGGGCACACTAGGGCCCCCTAGCGCGCCCTGGGGGTTGTGGCCTCCTTGGCCCGCCTCCGGTGCCCATCTTTTGGTATATAAATCATTTTGACCTAGAAAAAAAATAAGAGGAGGACTTTCGAGACGAAGCACCGCCTCCTCGAGGCGGAACTTGGGCAGGAGCACTTTTGCCCTCCGACGAAGCAATTCCACCGGGGGAACTTCCCACCCAGAGGGGGAAATCATCCTCGTCATCATCACCAACAACTCTCCCATATTGGCGAGGGCAATCTCCATCAACATCTTCAACAGCACCATCTCCTCTCAAACCCTAGTTCATCTCTTGTGTTCAATCTTGTTACCGGAACTATAGATTGCTACTTGTGAGTGACTATAGTGTTGATTACATCTTGTAGTTGATTACTATATGGTTTATTTGGTGGAAGAGTATATGTTCAGATCCAATATGCTATTTAATACCCCTCTGATCTTGAGCATGATTATTATTTGTGAGTAGTTCCCTTTGTTCTTGAGGTCACGGGAGAAATCATGTTGCAAGTAATCATGTGAAATTGATATGTGTTCGATATTTTGATAGTATGTATGTTGTGATTCCCTTAGTGGTGTCATGTGAACGTCGACTACATGACACTTCACCATATTTGGGCCTAAGGGAATGCACTATGGAGTAGCAATTAGATGATGGGTTGCAAGAGTGACAGAAGCTTAAACCCCAGTTTATGCGCTATTCCGTAAGGGACCGATTAGATCCAAAAGTTTGATGCTATGGTTAGAATTTATTCTTAATACTTTTCTCGTAGTTGCGGATGCTTGCGGGAGGGTTAATCATAAGTAGGAGGTTTGTTCAAGTAAGAACAACACCTAAGCACCGGTCCACCCACATATCAAATTATCAAAGTAGCGAACACGAATTAAACCAACAACATGATGAAAGTGACTAGATGAAATTCTCGTGTACCCTCAAGAAGGCTTTGCTTATCATAAGAGACCGTTTTGGCTTGTCCTTTGCCTCAAAAGGATTGGGCTACCTTGCTGCACTTTTGTTACTACTATCGTTACTTGCTCGTTACAAATTATCTTGCTATCAAACTACCGTGCTACTTACAATTTCAGCATTTGCAGACATTACCTTACTGAAAACCACTTGTCATTTCCTTCTGCTCCTCGTTGGGTTCAACACTCTTACTTATCGAAAAGAGCTACAATTGATCCCCTATACTTGTGGATCATCACATACTGATGTATGCAATCTGATGAGTGCTGAGGCTCGCGGAGGGTATCATTATTTTCTGACCTTCACAGATGATTTGAGCAGATATGGGTATATCTACTTGATAAAACATAAGTCTGAAATGTTTGAAAAGTTCAAAGAATTTCAGAGTGAAGTGGAAAATCATCGTAATAAGAAAATAAAATTTCTACGATCCGATCGTGGAGGTGAATATTTGAGTTATCAGTTTGGTCCTCATTTGAAACAATGTGGAATAGTTTCGCAACTCACGCCACCTGGAACACCATAGCGTAATGGTGTGTCTGAACGTCGTAACCGCACTTTATTAGATATGGTGCGATCTATGACGTGTCTTACTAATTTACCGCTATCGTTTTGGGGTTATGCTTTTGAGACGGTTGCATTCACGTTAAATAGGGCACCATCTAAATCCGTTGAGACGACACCATATGAAATGTGGTTTGGCAAGAAACCTAAACTATCGTTTCTTAAAGTTTGGGGATGTGATGCTTATGTGAAAAAGCTTCAACCTGATAAGCTCGAACCCAAATCGGAGAATCTTCATAGGATACCCAAAGGAAACTGTAGGGTACACCTTCTATCACAGATCCGAAGGCAAGATATTCATTGCTATGAATGGATTCTTTCTATAGAAGGAGTTTCTCTCAAAAGAAGTGAGTGGGAGGAAAGTAGAACTTGATGAGGTAATTGTACCTGCTCCCTTATTGGAAAGTAGTTCATCACATAAATCAGTTCCAGTGATTCCTACACCAATTAGCGAGGAAGCTAATGATAATGATCATGAAACTTCTGATCAAGTTACTACCGAACCTCGTAGGTCAACCAGAGTACGGTCTGCACCAGAGTGGTACAGTAATCCTGTTCTGGAAGTCATGTTACTTGACCATGACGAACCTACGAACTATGAGAAGTGATGATGAGCCCAGATTCCGTGAAATGGCTTGAGGCCATGAAATCTGAGATGGGATCCATGTATGAGAACAAAGTGTGGACTTTGGTTGACTTGCCCGATGATCGGCAAGCCATAGAGAATAAAAGGATCTTCAAGAAGAAGATTGACGCTGACGGTAATGTTACTGTCTACAAAGCTCGACTTGTTGCGAAAGGTTTTCGACAAGTTCAAGGAGTTGACTACGATGAGACCTTCTCACCCATAGTGATGCTTAAGTCTGTCTGAATCATGTTAGCAATTGCCGCATTTTATGATTATGGAATTTGGCAAATGGATGTCAAAATGCATTCCTTAATGGATATCTTAAAGAAGAGTTGTATATGATGCAACCAGAAGGTTTTGTCGATCCAAAAGGTGCTAACAAAGTGTGCAAGCTCCAGCGATCCATTTATGGACTGGTGCAAGCCTCTCGGAGTTGGAATATACGCTTTGATAGTGTGATCAAAGCATATGGTTTTATACGGACTTTTGGAGAAGCCTATATTTACAAGAAAGTGAGTGGGAGCTCTGTAGCATTTCTAATATTATATGTGAATGATATATTGTTTATTGCAAATAATACATAATTTCTGGATAGCATAAAAGGATACTTGAATAAGAATTTTTCAATGAAATACCTCGATGAAGCTACTTATATATTGGGCATCAAGATCTATAGAGATAGATCAAGACGCTTAATTGGACTTTCACAAAGCACATACCTTGATAAAGTTTTGAAGAAGTTCAAAATGGACCAGTCCAAGAAAGGGTTCTTGCATGTGTTACAAGGTGTGAAGTTGAGTCAGACTCAATGCCCGACCACTACAGCAGATAGAAAGAAAATGAAAGGCATTCCCTATGCCCCAGCCATAGGTTCTATCATGTATGCAATGCTGTGTACCAGACCTGATGTGTGCCTTGCTATAAGTTTAGCAGGGAGGTACCAAAGTAATCCAGGAGTGGATCACTGGACAACAGTCAAGAACATCCTGAAATACCTAAAAAGGACTAAGGATATGTTTCTCGTTTATGGAGGTGACAAAGAGCTCGTCGTAAATGGTTACGTTACGTTGATGCAACCTTTGACACTGATCTGGATAACTCTAAGTCACAAACTGGATATGTATTTATATTGAATGGTGGAGCTGTAAGTTGGTGCAGTTCCAAGCAGAGCGTCGTGGCGGGATCTACGTGTGAAGCGGAGTACATAGCTACTTCGGAAGCAGCAAATGAAGGAGTCTGCATGAAGGAGTTCATATCCGATCTGAAGGAAATATGCCCTAGAGGCAATAATAAAGTTATTATTTATTTCCTTATATCATGATAAATGTTTATTATTCATGCTAGAATTGTATTAGCCGGAAACATAATACATGTGTGAATACATAGACAAACAGTATGTCACTAGTATGCCTCTACTTGACTAGCTCGTTGAATCAAAGATGGTTAACTTTCCTAGCCATAGACATGAGTTGTCATTTGATTAACGGGGTCACATCATTAGAGAATGATGTGATTGACTTGACCCATTCTGTTAGCATAGCACTTGATCGTTTAGTTTGTTGCTATTTCTTTCTTCATGACTTATACATGTTCCTATGACTATGAGATTATGCAACTCCCGTTTACCGGAGGAACACTTTGTGTGCTACCAAACGTCACAATGTAACAGGGTGATTATAAAGGTGCTCTACAGGTGTCTCTGAAGGTACTTGTTTGGTTGGCGTATTTCGAGATTAGGATTTGCCACTCTGATTGTCGGAGAGGTATCTCTGGGCCCACTCGGTAATGCACATCACTATAAGCCTTGCAAGCATTGCAACTAACGAGTGAGTTGCGGGATGATGTGTTACGAAATGAGTAAAGAGACTTGCCGGTAACGAGATTGAACTAGGTATTGAGATACCGATGATCGAATCTTGGGCAAGTAACATACCGATGACAAAGGCAACAACGTATGTTGTTATGCGGTTTGACCGATAAAGATCTTTGTAGAATATGTAGGAACCAATATGAGCATCCAGGTTCCGCTATTGATTATTGACATGAGAGTGTCTTGGTCATGTCTACATATTTCTCGAACCCGTAGGGTCCGCACGCTTAAAGTTCGATGACGGTTATATTATGAGTTTATGTGTTTTGATGTACTGAAGGAGTTCGGAGTCCCGGATGAGATTGGGGACATGACGAGGAGTCTCGAAATGGTCGAGACGTAAAGATCGATATATTGGACGACTATATTCGGACATCGGAAAGGTTCCGAGTGATTCGGGTATTTTTGTTAGTACCGGGGAGCTACGGGAATTTGTATTGGGCCTTAATGGGTCGTACGGGAAAGGAGAGAAAGGCCTCAAAGGGTGGCCGCACCCCTCCCCATGGGCTGGTCCGAATTGGACTAGGGAGGGGGCGCCCCCTTCCTACCTTCTCCTTTTCCCTTCCCTTTCCTTCCCTCCAACTCCTACTACATGGAAGGGCTCCTAGTTCTACTAGGAAAGGGGGAATCCTACTCCCGGTGGGAGTAGGACTCCCTAGGGCGCGCCATAGAGAGGGCCGGCCCTCCCCCTCCTCCACTCCTTTATATACGGGGGCAGGGGGCACCCCAAAGACACAACAATTGATCTCTTAAACTCTTAGCCGTGTGCGGTGCCTGAGGGAGTCCTGGATTAGGGGGTGTTCGGATAGCCAGACTATACCTTCTGCCGGACTCCTGGACTATGAAGATACAAGATTGAAGACTTCGTCCTGTGTCCGGAAGGGACTTTCCTTGGCGTGGAAGGCAAGCTTGGTGATACGGATATTCAGATCTCCTACCATTGTAACCGACTCTATGTAACCCTAACCCTATCCGGTGTCTATATAAACCAGAGGGTTTTAATCCGTAGGACAACATACACATCAACAATCATACCGTAGGCTAGCTTCTAGGGTTTAGCCTCCTCGATCTCGTGGTAGATCTACTCTTGTACTACCCATATCATCAATATTAATCAAGCATGACGTAGGGTTTTACCTCCATCGAGAGGGCCCGAACCTGGGTAAAACTTCGTGTCCCTAGCCTCCTGTTACCATCCAGCCTAGACGCACAGTTCGGGACCCCCTACCCGAGATCCGCCGGTTTTGACACCGACATTGGTGCTTTCATTGAGAGTTCCTCTGTGTCGTCGCCGTCAGGCTCGATGGCTCCTACGATCATCAATGGCGATGCGGTCCAGGGTGAGACCTTCCTCTCCGGACAGATCTTCGTCTTCGGTGGCTTCGCACTGCGGGCTAATTCACTTGGCCATCTGGAGCAGATCGAAAGCTACGCCCCTGGCCGTCAGGTCAGATTTGGAAGTTTAAACTACACGGCTGACATCCGCGAGGACTTGATCTTCAACGGTCTTCGAGCCACTGCCGAGCGCGCCGCACTGTCCCGACGAGCATGATCTAGCTCTACCGCCGAACAGTGCCCCGGAGGCCGCACCCGCATTGGCTCCGATCCTTAATTCAGAGCCAACTGCGCCAATCGAGGATGGGCGGTTGGACGCCGCCTCGGGGGCTCCGATCCCAACGGCGATTGAGCGAACACCAGCCCCGCACTCTGCGAGACTCATGACTCCAAGGAGACGGACTCCTTTCCGGACTCCAAACCCTCCGCGCCCCGGCCAATCGAATCCGATTGGGCGCCGATCATGGAGTTTACTACCGCGAACATCTTTCAGCACTCGCCTTTTGGCGATATTCTGAAGTCACTGAAGTCTCTCTCTTTATCAGGAGAGCCCTGGCCGGACTGCGGCCAGCAAGGTTGGGATTCGGACGATGAAGAAATTCAGAGCCCACCCACCACCCACTTTGTAGCCACTGTCGACGACTTAACCGACATGCTCGACTTCGACTCCGAAGACATCGACAGTATGGACGCCGATGAAGGAGATGATGAAGAACTAGCGCCTACTAGGCCCTGGAAAGCCACCTCGTCGTATGACATATACATGGTGGACACCCCAAAAGAGGGAGATGGCGATGGAACAGCGGAGGATGACCCCTCCAAGAAACAGCCTAAGCGCCGGCGTCAGCAGCGCCCCTCAAAATCCCGCCAAAACAAACACGGTGATTCCAGCACAGGAGATAATAATACTCTGGAAAGCGCCGAAGAAAACCCCCTCCAGCAAGATTTAGCATAGGAGGATGGAGAAACCAGCCCTCATGAGAGAGCGGCAGACAGAGAGGTCGAGGACGATAATTATATGCCTCCCTCCGAAGACGAGGCAAGCCTCGACGATGACGAATTCGTCGTGCCAGAGGATCCCGTCGAGCAAAAGTGTTTTCAATGCAGGCTTATGGCCACGGCAAGAAGCCTCAAGAAAAAACAGCAACAGCTCAGAGCTGACCAAGGCACGGGAAAATGCGTCGGACTTACGAGTTGGAGGACAAGGCAAGGCAAACAAGATCGATCTACAGATCGCGTGGACGCCCCACGGCTCGAGACGGTAACCGTCACGCCGGCCACAAATTCGGCAGGGCCGAACACAGTAGAAAAAGCTCATTGGAGCTATGTCATGATATAGCCCAGTACAGAGGCGCTGCACACCCACTCTGCTTTACAGACGAAACAATGGATCATCAAATCCCCGAGGGTTTCAAACCCGTAAACATCGAATCATATGATGGCACAACAGATCCTGCGGTATGGATCGAGGATTATCTCCTTCATATCCACATGGCCCGCGGAGATGATTTCCACGCCATCAAATACCTCCCACTCAAGCTTAAAGGACCAGCTCGGCATTGGATTAACAGCTTGCCAACAGGATCAATCAGCTGTTGGGAGGACCTGGAAGCCGCATTCCTTGACAATTTCCACGGCACTTATGTGCGACCCCCAGACGCCGATGACCTAAGTCACGTAATTCAGCAGCCAGATGAATCGGCCAGGCAATTCTGGACACGGTTCCTAACAAAGAAAAATCAAATAGTCGACTGTCCGGACGCTGAGGCCCTAGCAGCCTTCAAGCACAATATCCGTGACGAGTGGCTGGCCCAGCACCTTGGACAGGAAAAGCCGAAATCTATGGCAGCACTCACGACACTCATGACCCGCTTTTGCGCGGGAGAAGACAGCTGGCTTGCTCGTAGCAACAATATAACCAAGAACCCTGGTAATTCGGACACCAGGGACAGTAGTGGCAGGTCGCGTCGCAACAAGCAGAAGCGCCGCATTAACAGCGACAATGCAGATGATACGGCAGTTAATGCCAGATTCAGAGGCTCTAAATCCGGTCAGTGGAAAAAGCCATTCAAAAGGAATCCTAGGGGCCCGTCCAGTTTGGACCGAATACTCGACCGCTTATGCCAGATACATGGCACCCCCGAAAAGTCGGCCAATCACACCAACAAGGGTTGTTGGGTGTTCAAGCAGGCAGGCAAGTTAAACGCCAAAAACAGAGACAAGGGGCTGCATAGCAATGACGACGAGGAGCCCTGGCCGCCGAACAACAGTGGACAGAAGGGTTTTCCCCCACAAATGCGGACAGTGAACATGATATACGCAACCCACATCCCCAAGAGGGAGCAAAAGCGCGCGTTAAGGGACGTATTACGTGATAGAGTCAGTCGCCCCAAAGTTCAACCCATGGTCCTCTTGCCCGATCACCTTTGATCGAAGGGACCATCCCACTAGCACTCGTCACGGCGGATTCGCCGCATTGGTTCTAGACCCAATTATTGACGGATTTCATCTCACTAGAGTCCTTATGGACGGCGGCAGCAGCCTGAACCTGCTTTACCAGGATACAGTGCGGAAAATGGGCATAGATCCCTCAAGGATTGAGCCCACCAAAACGAACTTTAAAGGCATAATACCAGGTGTAGAGGCCAACTGTACAGGCTTAGTCACACTTGAAGTGGGCTTCGGATCCCCGGATAATTTCCGAAGCGAGGAGTTAATCTTCGACATAGTCCCATTTCGCAGTGGTTATCACGCACTGCTCGGGCGAACCGCATTCTCTAAGTTCAATGCGGTACCGCATTACGCATACCTTAAGCTCAAGATGGCAGGCCCTTGAGGAGTAATTACGGTCAATGGAAACACCGAACGCTCCCTCCGAATGGAGGAGCACACGGCGGTCCTCGCAGCGGAAGTACAAAGCAGCCTCTCCAGGCAGTTCTCCAGTTCGGCCACTAAACGACCGAACACCGTCAAGCGCGCCCGAAGTAACCTACAACAAGACCGCCTGGCACGATTCGAGCAGGCGTAGCAATGCGGCCCCAACCCCAACCCTCGCAAAAAGGAGACTCCAGTACTTCGCGTACATAACTACGCTCTAGAGATACCATGGGCATAGGGGAAGGGGCACCATCACAGCACGCCCAAAACACGGCTTCAACCGTACCAGGGGCTGCCGATTTTTAAATTTTCTCTTACTTTCAGGACTCCACTCTTCGGAAGGCTTGTTCGGCAGTTCAATTGCCGCACAAACAATGCAAGAACCAGGGAAGCACACAAGCCACGCCGCATTACGGAACTCCCAGGTGGTCTCTATCACGAGCAGTATACCTGTTTCGCATACTATTCCGCAGCTTGCCCCTGGAACGGACATGTTACATAATTCCAATCTTTTGCTTATCGCATCATTTGTATCGTTCTGCTTTGATCGCAGCCCTCTTTAATAAACAATGCATAGCTTTTGTCTATTTTTGCATTACTCTTTTTTATATTTATATATGTTCCTTAATGACATGTTGCACCCGTACACTTTGGTACGGCCAAAATACGCCAGGGGCTTTAGTACCCCTCAATATGGTGTGAGAAGTCCAAACACTTTAACAAGTGCGGCACCCCGAACTTATAGCATTATATGCATCAGCTCCGAATCATGTCTTGGGTCAATAGTTGGGTTTGCCCGGCTCCTATGTTTTGGTGCCTTACGTTCCGCTATATCGGCTAAGGTAGCACTAGGAGAACCACTACGATTGTGCCCCGGTTGAGCTGGGTCGAGCACCTCAGTGGAGAAAGCTAAAACTGACCGTCATGATGAGGCGAGAGTTGGTTGCTGTTCCAGAGGTTTTTTCGAGTCCTTAAATACTTATGCCGCTTCGAGCGAGGAGTCGGCTCTGTCCGGCGAAGGCATGGATAGTGCCCCGAACTCGGTCTTCCGAATACCAGGGGCTTCGCCGAAATTTAAAATTATAGAATTCTATGGCTAAGTGAGAGTGTTCACGCATTATAGTCCGATTGCCTTGTTCGTTGGGCTGAGCGCCTCCCTTGAAGGACCCAAACATGGGGGAAAGAGCCCTCAGGTTTATCCCCGAACACCCCAGCACTAGCGGCACAGGGGCAGAAGCCGACGACTCGCCATCTCTCAGAATTGATAAACAGCCGCACAGAAGGTAATATTTTAAATTCAAACAGCATTGCTTAGCGCATATGAACAAGTTTTCAGCGCACAGGACAAAACGAGCGAGTTTTATTCAAAGATTACATCCATAGAACATTCATCCGCCACAAGGCGGGCACCCTTCTGAACATCCTTATAATAGTTCTCGGGCTTGCGATGCTCTTTCCCTGGCGGTGGCCCGTCCTTCACAAGTTTCTCAGCATCCAGCTTGCCCCAGTACACCTTAGCACGGGCAAAGGCCCTACGGGCACCTTCAATGTAGACGGAGCGCTTGATGACTTCGAACCTTGGACAGGCCTCCACCAGCCGCCGCACTAGCCCGAAGTAGCTCCCAGGCAGAGCCTCTCCAGGCCACAGCCGAACTATGAGGCCCCTCATGGCCTGTTCGTCCGCCTTGTGGAGTTCGCCCAGTTGCTTCAACTGGTCGCTCAGGGGCACGGCATGTCCGGCCTCAGCATACTGAGACCAGAACACCTTCTCTGTCGAGCTCCCCTCCTCGGCTCGATAGAATGCGGTAGCATCAGACACACTCCAGGGAAGATCTGCGAACGCGCTTGGAGAACTCCGGATTCGGGTAAGTAACAAGTAACTCACGCTTATGTGTTTGCTTTGCATAAAGAATGCCTTACCCGCCACTATCTTCTTCACCTCATCCAACTCCTGGGGGGTCTTCTGGGATTCGGCCTTGGCAGATTTGGAATTTTCAATAGCCGCCGCGAGCTCGGACGTTCACGTCTTTGAGTCAAGCTCCAAACTCTCATGTTTTTCCATGAGAGACTGGAGCTCTTGCCATACCTTGCCAACCTCGGCCTCATACTTTTCCCGCTCGGTGCGCTCCGTGGCCGCCGTTTTTTCGGCCTCGAGCAGCGCTTGCTTAAGGGTCGCCACCTCAGACGTGGCCCCTACAATAGCCACGATAATCCTGTCATTTTTTATAATTGCACCTTTTTATATATATTTAATTTAAACAAGGTATTTCTTATCTTCATTGTCCTCGAGCTGCTTCTTGGCACGCCCGAGCTCTTGCTCGGACCGCTCGAGGTTCTGCTTTAGCACGTCCACTTCCATAGTCAGTGCGGCGGACGCCAGCAGGGAAGCCTGCACACGCATATTGACTCCTTTTTGTTAGACTCCTGCGAATTTTATTTGATCCTCTATTCGGCTTTTCTTCCCGAACGCCAAACAGAGCATCAAGGGCTACTGTCTATGCGGTAATATTATTTATGCATTCTTTACTTACCTCAAAGCCTGTTAAAAGGCTTGTACAAGCTTCATTCAGCCCGCTCTTGGCGGACTGAACCTTCTGGACCACCGCACTCATAATGGTGCGGTGCCCTTCGTCGATGGAGGCGCCTTGGAGCGCCTCCAACAGACTGTCCGGCGCCTCCGGTTGGACGGGGGTCACCGGCACAGAGGGCTTGCTCCTCTTGGAAGGAGGCCGCCCGCCGGACTCTGGAACCTTTGAAGGTTCCGGAGCAGTGTCCGGCCCAGAGCCGGACTTGGAGCCCTGGGGGGTTTCATCCCATTTACTCCTGGAGTCCGGGAGGTCGCCTTGCGGCGCCTCCAGGACCACCTCCTCCCGGATTTGAACCTGCTGGGACAACACTTCGGTGTCTTCCATAGGGCGGGGGGAGGAAGCCGTCGAAAGTGAGTTCACGTCCGACGAGTCCAGCGAGCCGCTCGACGACGCGTCGAGCCGGTCTTTGGGTGGGCTGCATAAACATATTCGACATAAGGGAAAGCTTTATAATAAACGAATACTATGAATTACTCTAGTATCCGGATACTTACGATTTGGCCAGGGGCTTAGCCCTGGGCGCCCACTCCTCTCTGCCGTCGTCGGCATCGATGGAGTAGTCCGGAGAAAGGGTTTTCCCCTTCTTGGACCCTTCGGCCTCCCCAGTTGGGGCGGCCTTCCTTTTCTTCCCTTCCCCCGCTGGAGGGGAGGGGTTTCTTCTTCCTCCTCCTCGTCTTCATGGGAGGAATGCGCCTCGGAACCGTCGGATGATGGATCCGACGCCTCCTGGCGCCGGGCACTCTTTCGAGTCCCCGCGGCCTTTTTTGCGGCCTTCTTCTCCGGCACCACATAGGGTGCCGGAACTAGCAGCTTCACCAAGTGAGCGTTCGCTGGGCCTTTGGGCAAAGGAGCCGGACAATTAATCTATCCGTACGTATCCTGCCAATCATGTCAAAGGTAAGGGAGTTTAGATCCCGCATGGAGTCAAACTATGAAAAATTGATACCCTATAAAAGGAGAAAAGCAGCTTACCGCGAGAGCGTGACGCTGCGCACTGAATCTGCGATCCTCGGTAGCGGATGCAGGAGCCTCGGTGCCTTTGAAAAGCACCTTCCAGGCATCTTCGTACATCATGTCGAAGAGCCTGCTCAGAGTTTGGTGCCACGCTGGGTCGAACTCCCACAGGTTGAAGGCCCGTTGTTGACACGGGAGGATTCGGCGGAGGAGCATAACCTGGACTACGTTGACAAGTTTTAGCTTCTTGTTCACCAGGGTTTGGACGCATGTTTGGAGTCCGGTCAGCTCTCCTTTATTACCCCACGACAGGCCGGCCTGCTTCCAGGAGGTGAGCCGCGTAGGGGGTCCAGACCGAAACTCGGGGGCTGCGACCCATTCAGGGTCGCACGGCTCGGTGATGTAAAACCACCCCGATTGCCACCCCTTCAGGGTCTCCACAAAGGAGCCCTCGAGCCATAGGACGTTGGCCATCTTGCCCACCATGGCACCTCCGCACTCCGCCTGGTTGCCGCGCACCACCTTCGGCTTGACATTGAACGTCTTGAGCCATAGGCCGAAATGGGGGCAGATGCGGAGGAAAGCCTTGCACACAACGATAAACGCTGAGATGTTGAGGACGAAATTCGGGGCCAGATCATGGAAATCCAGGCCGTAGTAGAACATGAGCCCTCGGACAAATGGATGGAGAGGGAAACCCAGTCCGCGGAGGAAATGGGGGAGGAACACCACCCTCTCATGGGGCCTAGGGGTGGGGATGAGCTGCCCCTTTTCGGGAAGCCGGTGCGCAATGTCGTTAGACAAGTATCCGGCCTTCCTTAGTTTTTTGATGTGCCCCTCCGTAACGGAGGAGGCCATCCACTTGCCTCCCGCTCCGGACAGAGTTGGAGAAGGTTGAGGTAGGGAGTGCAGACTTGGGCGCTGGAGCTCGAGTGCGCGAGAATGGATAAGCAAAGGAGGAAGAAGGCGTAGGTAAAAAGGTAGATCCTTATCCCCTTATATGGGTGGACGCAACTACGTGTCCCCACCAGCCTGGTAAAACTCGCTTATCTCCCAAGCGCCGTAATCAATGGCGCGGTTGGGTTACCCATGCCCATATTGATGAGAATCCCGAAATGAGGGGACACGATCTCTGCTTTAACAAGACGTGCCAAGGAAACCGCCTCGCATGACGCGCTGAGCTGGGGTAATAAAATGACTCGGATAAAGGCTTGGCCGTGGTGTGACACACTACAGAATATGTTAGCAGATTAGATTTGTGTAAATATTATTCTCTCTATGGCAATATGTGGAAACTTATTTTGCAGAGCCGGACACTATCTTTGTGTTCAAAATCTTCTATGAAGTACTTGGAGGAGGAACCCGCCTTGCAATGCCGAAGACAATCTGCGCGCCGGACTCGTCGTCATTGAAGCCTGGTTCAGGGCTACTGAGGGAGTCTTGGATTAGGGGGTGTTCGGATAGCCGGATTATACCTTCAGCCGGGCTCCTGGACTATGAAGATACAAGATTGAAGACTTCGTCCCGTGTCCGGAAGGGACTTTCCTTGGCGTGGAAGGCAAGCTTGGCGATACGGATATTCAGATCTCCTACCATTGTAACCGACTCTATGTAACCCTAACCCTATCCGGTGTCTATATAAACCGAAGGGTTTTAGTCCGTAGGACAACATACACATCAACAATCATACCGTAGGCTAGCTTCTAGGGTTTAGCCTCCTCGATCTCGTGGTAGATCTACTCTTGTACTACCCATATCATCAATATTAATCAAGAGGGACGTAGGGTTTTACCTCCATCGAGAGGACCTGAACCTGGGTAAAACTTCGTGACCCTAGCCTCCTGTTACCATCCAGCCTAGACGCACAGTTCGGGACCCCCTACCTGAGATCCGCCGGTTTTGACACCGACAGTGCCCCTCTCCACCATAATCCACCTCGATCATATCGTAGCAGTGCTTAGGCGAAGCCCTGCGTCGATAGAACATCATCATCGTCACCACGCCGTCGTGCTGACGAAACTCTCCCTCAACACTCGGCTGGATCGGAGTTCGAGGGATGTCATTGAGTTGAATGTGTGCAGAACTCGGAGGTGCCGGGTGTTCGGTACTTGATCGGTCGAATTGTGAAGACGTACGACTACATCAACCGCGTTGTGCTAACGCTTCCGCTTTCGGTCTACGAGGGTACGTGGACAACACTCTCCCCTCTCGTTGCTATGCATCACCATGATCTTGCGTGTGCGTAGGAAATTTTTCAAATTACTATGTTCCCCAACAGTGGCATCCGAGCCTAGGTTTTATACGTTGATGTTGTGCACGAGTAGAACACAAGTGAGTTGTGGGTGATATAAGTCATACTGCTTACTAGCATGTCATACTTTGGTTCGGCGGTATTGTTGGATGAAGCGGCCCGGACCGACATTACGCGTACGCTTACGCGAGACTGGTTCTACCGACGTGCTTTGCACACAGGTGGCTGGCGGGTGTCAGTTTCTCCAACTTTAGTTAAACCAAGTGTGGCTACGTCCAGTCCTTGCGAAGGTTAAAACAACACCAACATGACAAACTATCGTTGTGGCTTTGATGCGTAGGTAAGAACGGTTCTTGCTAAGCCCGTAGCAGCCATGTAAAACTTGCAACAACAAAGTAGAGGACGTCTAACTTGTTTTTGCAGGGCATGTTGTGATGTGATATGGTCAAGACATGATGCTAAATTTTATTGTATGAGATGATCATGTTTTGTAACCGAGTTATCGACAACTGGCAGGAGCCATATGGTTGTCGCTTTATTGTATGCAATGCAATCGCCCTGTAATGCTTTACTTTATCACTAAGCGGTAGCGATAGTCGTGGAAGCATAAGATTGGCGAGACGACAATGATGCTACGATGGAGATCAAGGTGTCGCGTCGGTGACGATGGTGATCATGAAGGTGCTTCGGAGATGGAGATCACAAGCACAACATGATGATGGCCATGTCATATCACTTATATTGATTGCATGTGATGTTTATCTTTTATGCATCTTATGTTGCTTTGATTGACGGTAGCATTATAAGATGATCTCTAACTAAATTTCAAGATAAAAGTGTTCTCCCTAAGTATGCACCGTTGCCAAAGTTCGTCGTGCCCAGACACCACGTGATGATCGGGTGTGATAAGCTCTACGTCCATCTACAACGGGTGCAAGCCAGTTTTTGCACACGCAGAATACTCAGGTTAAACTTGACGAGCCTAGCATATGCAGATATGGCCTCGGAACACTGAGACCGAAATGTCGAGCGTGAATCATATAGTAGATATGATCAACATATTGATGTTCACCATTGAAAGCTACTCCATTTCACGTGATCATCGGTTATGGTTTAGTTGATTTGGATCACGTGATCACTTAGAAGATTAGAGGGATGTCTTTCTAAGTGGGAGTTCTTAAGTAATATGATTAATTGAACTTTAATTTATCATGAACTTAGTGCTGATAGTATTAGCATATCTATGTTGTAGATCAATAGCTCGCGTTTAGCTCCCCTGTTTTATTTTTGATATGTTCCTAGAGAAAATTAAGTTGAAAGATGTTAGTAGCAATGATGCGGATTGGATCTGTGATCTGAGGATTATCCTCATTGCTGCACAGAAGAATTATGTCCTTAATGCACCGCTAGGTGACAGACCTATTGCAGGAGCAGATGCAGACGTTATGAACGTTTGGCTAGCTCAATATGATGACTACTTGATAGTTTAGTGCACCATGCTTAAACGGCTTAGAATCGGGACTTCAAAGATGTTTTGAACGTCATGGATCATATGGATGTTCCAGGAGTTATTTCAAGCAAATACCCAAGTTGAGAGATATGAAGTCTCCAACAAGTTCTATAGCTAAAAGATGGAGGAGAATAGCTCAAGCAGTGAGCATGGGTTCAGATTGTCTGGGTACTACAATCTCTTGAATCAAGTGGGAGTTAATCTTCCAGATAAAATAGTGATTGAAAGAATTCTCTAGTCACCATCACCAAGTTAGTACAACTTCGTGATGAACTATAGTATGCAAGGGATGATGAAAATGATTGCCGAGATTTTCATGATGATGAAATCGATGAAGGTAGATATCAATAAAGAGCATCAAGTGTTGATGATTAACAAGACCACTAGTTTCAAGAAAAGGGCAAAGGGAAAGAAAGGGAATTTCAAGAAGAACGGCAAGCAAGTTGCTGCTCAAGTGAAGAAGCCCAAGTCTGGTCCTAAACCTGAGACTAAGTGCTTCTACTGCAAAGGGGCTGGTCACTGGAAGCGGAACTGCCCCAAGTATTTGGCGGATAAGAAGGATGGCAAAGTGAACAAAGGTATATTTGATATACAGATTATTGATGTGTATTTTACTAGTGTTCGTAGCAACCCCTCGGTATTTGATACTGGTTCAGTTGCTAAGAGTAGTAACTCGAAACGGGAGTTGCACAATGAACAGAGACTAGTTAAGGGTGAAGTGACGATGTGTGTTGGAAGTGGTTCCAAGATTGATATGATCATCATCGCACACTCCCTATACTTTCGGGATTAGTGTTGAACCCAAATAAGTGTTATTTGGTGTTTGCGTTGAGCATGAATATGATTTGATCATGTTTATTGCAATACAGTTATTCATTTAAGTAAGAGAATAAATTGTTGTTCTGTTTACATGAATAAAACCTTCTATGGTCATACACCCAATGAAAATGGTTTGTTGGATCTCGATCATGGTGATACACATTCTCATAATATTGAAGCCAAAAGATGCAAAGTTAATAATGATAGTGCAACTTATTTGTGGCACTGCCGTTTAGGTCATATTGGTGTAAAGCGCATGAAGAAAATCCATGCTGATGGGCTTTGGAATCACTTGATTATGAATCAGTTGATGCTTGCGAACCGTGCCTCATGGGCAAGATGACTAAGACTCTGTTCTCCGGAACAATGGAGCAAGCAACTGACTTATTGGAAATAATACATACTGATGTATGCAATCCAATGAATGTTGAGGCTCGCGGCGGGTATCGTTATTTTCTGACCTTCACAGATGATTTGAGCAGATATGGGTATATCTACTTGATGAAACATAAGTCTGAAACACTTGAAAAGTTCAAAAAACTTCAGAGTGAAGTGGAAAATCATCGTGACAAGAAAATAAAGTTTCTACGATCTGATCGCAGAGACAATATTTGAGTTACGAGTTTGGTCTTCAATTAAAACAATGTGAAATAGTTTCACTACTCACGCCACCTGGAACACCACAGTGTAATAGTGTGTCCGAACGTCATAACCGTACTTTATTAGATATGGTGTGATCTATGATGTCTCTTACTGATCTACCACTATCGTTTTGGGGTTATGCATTAGAGACAGCTGCATTCACGTTAAATAGGGCACCATCTAAATCTGTTAAGACGACACCGTATGAACTATGGTTTGGCAAGAAACCTAAGTTGTCGCCTCTTAAACTTTGGTGTTGCAATGCTTATATGAAAAAGTTTCATCTTGATAAGCTCAAACCCAAGTCGGAGAAGTACATCTTCATAGGATACCCAAAAGAAAATGTTGGGTACACCTTCTATCACAGATCCGAAGGCAAGATATTAGTTGCTGAGAATGGATCCTTTCTAGAGAAGGAGTTTCTCTCGAAAGAAGTGAGTGGGAGGAAAGTAGAACTTGATGAGGTAACTGTACCTGCTCCCTTATTGGAAAGTAGTTCATCACAGAAATTTGTTCCTGTGACTCCTACACCAATTGGTGAGGAAGCTAATGATGATGATCATGTAACTTCAGATCAAGTTGCTACCGAACCTCATAGGTAAACCAGAGTGAGATCCGCACCAGAGTGGTATGGTAATCCTGTTCTGAAGGTCATGTTACTTGACCATGACAAGCCTACGAACTATGAGGAAGCGATGATGAGCCCAGATTCCGTGAAATGGCTTGAGGCCATGAAATCTGAGATGAGATCCATGTATGAGAACAAAGTATGGACTTTGATTGACTTGCCCATTGATCGGCGAGCCATTGAGATTAAATGGATCTTCAAGAGGAAGACGGACGCTGATAGTAGTGTTACTATCTACAAAGCTAGAATTGTCGCAAAAAGGTTTTCGACAAGTTCAAGGTGTTGACTACGATGAGAGTTTCTCACTCGTATCTATGCTTAAGTCTGTCCGAATCATGTTAGCAATTGCCGCATTTTATGAAATCTGGCAAATGGATAAACAAAACTGCATTCCTTAATGGATTTATTAAAGAAGAGTTGTATATGATGCAACCAGAAGGTTTTGTCAATCCTAAAGGTACTAACAAAATATGCAAGCTCCAGTGATCCATCTATGGACTGGTGCAAGCATCTCGGAGTTGGAATATACGCTTTGATAACTTGATCAAAGCATATAGTTTTATACAGACTTGCGGTTAAGTCTGTATTTACAAGAAAGTGAGTGGGAGCACTACAGCATTTCTGATAAGTATATGTGAATGACATATTGTTGATCGGAGATAATGTAGAATTATTCTGCAAAGCATAAAGGAATGTCTGAAAGGAGTTTTTCAAAGAAAGACCTCGGTGAAGCTGCTTACGTATTGAGCATCAAGATCTATAGAGATAGATCAAGATGCTTGATAAGTTTTTCAATGAGTACATACCTTGACAAAGATTTTGAAGTAGTTCAAAATGGAACAGTCAAAGGAGTTCTTGCCTCTGTTACAAGGTGTGAAGTTGAGTAAGACTCAAAACCCGACCACGGCAGAAGATAGAGAGAGAATGCAAGTCATTCCCTATGCCTTAGCCATAGGTTCTATAAAGTATGCCATGCTGTGTACTAGACCTATTGTATACCCTGCCCTGAGTTTGGCAAGGGAGTATAATAGTGATCTAGGAGTAGATCACTGGACATTGGTCAAAATTATCCTTAGTGGAATAAGGATATGTTTCTCGATTATGGAGGTGAAAAAAGGTTCGTCGTAAAGGGTTACGTCAATGCAAGCTCAGGGCAGATAAAGATCTTCGTAGAATATGTAGGAGCCAATATGAGCATCCATGTTCCGCTATTGGTTATTGACATGAGACTGTCTCGGTCATGTCTACATAGTTCTCGAACCCGTAGGGTCCGCACGCTTAAAGTTCGATGACGGTTATATTATGAGTTTATGTGTTTTGATGTACCGAAGGAGTTCGGAGTCCCGTATGAGATCGGGGACATGATGAGGAGTCTCAAAATGGTCGAGACGTAAAGATCGATATATTGGACAACTATATTCGGACATCGGAAATGTTCCGAGTGATTCGGGTATTTTCGGAAATATCGGGGAGTTACGGGAATTCATATTGGGCCTTAATGGGCCATACGGGAAAGGAGAGAAAGGCCTCGAAGGGTGGCCGCACCCCTCCCCATGGGCTGGTCCGAATTGGACTAGGGAGGGGGGGCGCCCCCTTCCTTCCTTCTCCTTTTCCCTTCCCTTTCCTTCCCTCCAACTCCTACTACATGGAAGGGCTCCTAGTTCTACTAGGAAAGGGGGAATCCTACTCCCGGTGGGAGTAGGACTCCCCTAGGGCGCGCCATAGAGAGGGACGGCCCTCCCCCTCCTCCACTCCTTTATATATGGGGGCAGGGGGCATCCCAAAGACACAACAATTGATCTCTTGATCTCTTAGCCGTGTGCGGTGCCCCTCTCCACCATAATCCACCTCGATCATATCGTAGCAGTGCTTAGGCGAAGCCCTGCGTCGGTAGAACATCATCATCGTCACCACGCCATCGTGCTGACGAAACTCTCCCTTAACACTCAGCTGGATCGGAGTTCGAGGGACGTCATCGAGTTGAACGTGTGCAGAACTCGGAGGTGCCGTGTGTTCGGTACTTGATTGGTCGGATCAGTAAGACGTACGACTACATCAACCGCGTTGTGCTAACGCTTCCGCTTTCGGTCTACGAGGGTACGTGGACAACACTCTCCCCTCTCGTTGCTATGCATCACCATGATCTTGCGTGTGCGTAGAATTTTTTTTTGAAATTACTACGTTCCCCAACACGATCTAGGTGTAATACCTAGTGCATCGGGTCCAATGAAAATCTTTTGTGACAATACTGGAGCAATAGCCTTGGCGAAGGAATCCAGATTTCACAAGAGAACAAAACACATCAAGAGATGCTTCAATTCCATCCGCGATCAAGTCAAGGAGGGAGACATAGAGATTTGCAAAATACACATGGATCTGAATGTTGCAGACCCATTGACTAAGCCTCTCTCACGAGCAAAACATGATCAGCACCAAGACTCCATGGGTGTTAGAATCATTACTATGTAATCTAGATTATTGACTCTATTGCAAGTGGGCTCCGTGGTGATTGATACGTTTAAAGGAAATATGCCCTAGAGGCAATAATAAAGTTGTTGTTTATATTTCCTTATATCATGATAAATGTTTATTATTCATGCTAGAACTGTATTAACCGGAAACTTGGTACTCGTGTGAATACATAAACAAACAGAGTGTCCCTAGTATGCCTCTACTTGACTAGCTTGTTAATCAAAGATGGCTAAGTTTCCTGACCATAGACATGTGTTGTCATTTGATGAACGGGATCACATCATTAGAGAATGATGTGATGGCAAGACCCATCTGTTAGCTTAGCATAATGATCATTTAGTTTTATTGCTATTGCTTTCTTCATGACTTATACATGTTCCTCTGACTATGAGATTATGCAACTCCTGAATATCAGAGGAACACCTTGTGTGCTATCAAACGATACAACGTAACTGGGTGATTATAAAGATGCTCTATAGGTGTCTCCGATGGTGTTTGTTGAGTTGGCATAGATCGAGATTAGGATTTGTCACTCCGTGTATCGGAGAGGTATCTCTGGGCCCTCTCGGTAATGCTCGTCACTATAAGCCTTGCAAGCAATGTGGCTAATGAGTTAGTTGTGGGATGATGCATTACGGAACGAGTAAAAAGACTTGTCGGTGATGAGATTGAACTAGGTATGATGATACCGACGATCGAACCTCAGGCAAGTAACATACCGATGACAAGGGGAACAACGTATGTTGTTATGCGGTTTGACCGATAAAGATCTTCGTAGAATATGTAGGAGAAAATATGAGCATCCAGGTTCCGCTAATGGTTATTGACGATGAGTCTCGGTCATGTCTACATAGTTCTCAAACCCGTAGGGTCCGCACGCTTAATGTTCGATGACGATTTGTTTTATGAGTTATGTGATTTGATGACCGATGTTTGTTAGGAGTCCCGGATAAGATCACAGACATGCCGAGGAGTCTCGAAATGGTCGAGACATAAAGATTGATATATTGGACGATGTTATTCAGACACCAGATGAGTTCTGAGAGGTACCGGGTAACTATCAGAGTGCCGGAGGGTTATCGGAACCCCCTAGGGGAACTAATGGGCCTTCATGGGGAGAGAGAAGGGCCACAAGGAGTTGGTCGCCCCCCCCCCTTGGCAGTCCGAATTGGACTAGGGGGAGGGGCTGCCCCCCCCCCTTTCCTTCCCTTTCCCCTCTCCCTTCCTCCTCCCCCCTTCCACCAAGTGGAATCCTACTAGGACCTGGAGTCCTAGTAGGACTCCTCTCCTTGGCATGCCCTACAGGGGCCGGCCGGCCTCCCCCTCTCCTCCTTTATATACGGGGGAAGGGGGCACCCTAGAACACACAAGATCAATTGTCTTAGCCTTGTGTGGTGCCCCCCTCCACAGTTACACACCTCGGTCATATCATCGTAGTGCTTAGGCGAAGCCCTGCGCCGGTAACTTCATCATCACCGTCACCACGCCATCATGCTGACAAAACTCTCCCTCGTCCTCAACTGGATCAAGAGCTCGAGGGACGTCGTCAAGCTGAATGTGTGCTGAACACGGAGGTGTCGTACGTTCGGTGCTAGGATCGGTTGAATCACGAAGACGTTCGACTACATCAACCCCGTTACTAAACGCTTCCGCTTTCGGTCTACGAGGGTACATGGACACACTCTCCCCTCTCATTGCTATGCATCTCCTAGATAGATCTTGCATGATCGTAGGAAATTTTTGAAATACTGTGTTCCCCAACAACGTCTCCAACGTATCTATAATTATCGATATTGTATGCTTTATATGCCATTTTATATCGTTTTTATAACTAACCTATTAACTCAGTGCCCACTGCCAGTTTCTTTTTTTTTGCATATTTCTTTGTTTTGCGGAAAAACCATACCAAACAAAGTCCAAACACGATGAAAGTTTATGGTGATTTTTTTGGACCAGAAGAGACCCTGGAAGCTTCGGGGGAATGCCAAAAGACCTGCTAGTGGGACCCACAGGCCTCCGTTTGACCTAATTTCAGCACTATAAATTCCCTAAATTCCATAAACCCCCAGAGCGAGACTCGGAACAATTTTATCGCCGCGACAAGCCTCTCTTCTTCCGTGATCCCATCTAGAGGCCTCCGCCAGTACTCTGCAGGAGGGGGAATCGATCACAGGGGCCATCTTTATCAACCTTGCTGCCTCCATGATGATGTGTGAGCAGTTCCCACAGGACCTACGGCTCCATAGGAGTAGCTAGATGGCTCTATCTGATCTTTAATACAATGTTCTCTTCGGAGTTCTATTCGATGTAATCCTTTTGTGCGGGCGACCACCAAATCCGTACGAGGGAAAGCAATGGAGAGAAGATGGCTTTTAAAACCCACCGCTGCCACTTCCATGTTCACGTCATGTCGTTCGGCCTGACGAACGCACCGATAGCTTTCCATTGCCTGATGAACCATATCTTCGCCAAGCATGCGCGCAAATTTGTGATCATATATTTGGATGACATCCTCGTGTTTAGTGAGACGTTGGAGGAAAATAAGGAGCATCTTGGGCTGGTGTTCGATCTTCTTCGCCAACACCAACTCTATGCCAAGTTGTCCAAGTGCTCCTTCACGCAAGAGAGCAACCATTACCTCGGCCACATCATCTCGCACGTTGGCATTGCCACAAACATGGAGAAGACCCAGACCATGCTCAATGGGCCAACTCCGTCCACACCAATAGAGCTGTGTGGATTCCTCGACTTCACAGGCTATTACAGGAAATTCGTGGCGCGTTACGGCATCATCGCCAATCCACTGAAGAATCTTCTGATGAATAAGGGATTTGAGTGGATTGCGTAGGTGCAAACAGCTTTCAACCTCCTCAAGTGTGACATGGCCAGTGCGCCGGTGCTCACTCAGCCGTACTTCGCCAAGCCGTTCAACATCGAGACCGATGTGTGTGACATGGACATCACTGTCGTGCTCATCCAAGATGACCACCTGGTGGCATACTTCAGCAAGGCTTTGGGCGTGCGGAACCAGAAGCTATTAGCATACGAAAAGGAGTTCCTGGTGGGGATGATGGCAGTCGACAAGTGGTGAGCATACTTACAGCGCGACCAGATCACCATTGTGGCTGACCACAAAATCCTCTGGAACCTCAGTGATCAGCATGTCGAAACTGATTTGCAACGCAAGGCCATGTACAAATTGGTCGGCCTGCAATTCAAATTTCAGTACATGCATGACATGGACCATGGTGCGGTGAATGCACTATCGCGGGTGGGAGCAGCTCTGCACATTGTCATGCTCTCGCTCTGCCAGCCGGCATGGGTACAAGAAGTGGCGAACTCCTATGCCATAGATGCCAGTGCACAGGAGAAATTAACGCGCCTCGCCATCCAAAGTCCAAACGAGGAAGGATTTGAACTGCACAAGGGCCTGGTCTATCGACAATACAGGCTCTAGTTTGGAAGCAATACAACACTCTGCACCAAACTTATCATTGATTTGCACGACAGCGCTGTCTGTGGGCACCCCGGTAACACGGCCACCTACTAGCGGTTGAAGAGGCTCTTCCTCTGGACTGTCATGACGTGCGATGTGGAGGATTACGTGAAGCAATGCCTAGTGTGTTAATAGGCCAAACACGAGCATCAACGACCATTCAGACTGCTGGCGCCCCTACCAGTGCCCACGTCACCATGGCAAGAACTCACAATGGACTTTTGTCGAGGGGCTGCCCAAATTTGAAGGCCACGACGCGATCATGGTGGTCGTCAATAGGCTAACAATATTCGCACACTTCATCCTCTTCGCCACCCAGTCAATGTCGCATAGGTGGCACGAGTCTTCTGGGACAAAGTCATCAAGCTTCACGGCCTCCCCAACTCCATCATCTCCGATCGCGACCATGTCTTCACCAATGTGCTCTGGCTAGAGCTATTCACCATGGCGGGCACCAAATTGTTGTATAAAATTACGTACCACCCCTAGATCGATGGCCAAAGTGAGCATGTCAATCAGTGCATGGAGATGTACCACCGATGCGCCATCCACGCGGCTAGCGTCACTGGCTGTGGACGGCGGAATTCTGGTAATAACTCATCCTTCCATTCCTCCATCAATTGTACTCCATTCAAAGCTCTATGCCGGGTGGAGCCCAATTTGGGAGGCATGGCTCTGTGGGACCACAAGGCTGCCCCTGTCCTTGACTTTGGGCATTGGGACTGGGGATAGCACACCGCGCTCCTTCACGCGCAAATTCTTCGTGCGCAGCGCAGGTTCAAGAAACAAGCAGACTACAATTGGACCGAGCGCAGCTTCGAGGTGGGTGATTTTGTGCTGCTCAAGCTACAATCATACGTGCAATCTTCAGTCACTAACAGACCGTGCGCAAAATTGGCATTAAAATTCTTTGGATCGCTCAAGATCATCAAGCGCATCGGCAAGCTCGCTTACAAGCTAGAGCTGCCTCAAGATAGCCACATCCACGATGTCTTCCATGTCTCCCAGTTGAAGCCATTTACGTCGAATTATACATCTGTGTTCCCGAAGGTGCCTCTCCCACCTGACTTGTCCGCCAGCGACATCGAGACAGAGGAAATCCCTGAGCGCAAGATGGTCAAGCGTGGTGATCAGGCGATCATCCAGCTACGAATTCTCTAGTCTTCTTCATCAACGAGCGCGACATAGGAGGACTACGACACACTCCATCAGCGTTTTCCCTCCACGAGCATCTGGCAAGACACGGTGACAAACCAATAGGTGGAACCTGACGACGAGGCTATTTCTGAATAAGAGGGGCGTGTCACACCTGCATCCCTCTAATGACGCAGTGGACATGGAAAGTGTGGGTCATCGAGCCTTATAAGCATAGGGCCCATGGGCCAGGGTGCATGTGTGCCTATATAGGCAAGGGTGGACAGCGAGAGGAGCATGTGTATATGCTTTCTGAACCTCACCTACCACTTTCTATCTGTGAATCTCACCTACTTTCTCCATACCTCACCTTCTTCCTCGGCAAGAAATACCCAGATGTAACAACCCGAGACCGACGCTCCAGACGCCATCCAGTTATTCCGTTGTCGTTGTGTGTTTTATTGTTTGTTGCATTTCATCATGTCATCATGTGCATTGCATTCGCATGTTTTCACAAAACTTGCTTCTGCTCATAGTTGTCACTTCTTCCTTGTATCTGTTGACCTCCTCTCAGGTCAACTAGACCGCTCTCTTCTCTGAGCCCATCAAACCCCCCTTGTCTCTGTTAACCTTTTTTCAGGCCCCCTTATCTTTGTCGACCTCTCTTAGAACCCCTCGTGCGCGTCCAAAACTTCCCCGAACCCGAACCGGGCTATCGTTACCGATGGATCTGGATCATCCCCAAACATCCCCAAAAATATCTTTGGTTCTTTATTGGACACTCCTAACCTATTTATCTTGACCGTCTGATCTGAATCGGAGGGTCCAACCTAGTCCTACTTCCTATATGTAGACCACCCCATACCCAATTTGGAAAACCCTAGAAATCCTTCCCTTGTCACGTCGCACCGCCGCCACTCTCTTCCTCGGGATCCATCCCGCATCCACCTCATCTTCAGCCACCCACCAACCAGAGCAGCGCCTGACCTTCCCTGTCCCATCCATCCCATCGATCAACTCCACCCACAATCGCAACCTCCTTCTCCTCGTGCTCGCATCCCACCAAGCTCCTCTGCTCGCCACCAGCGCCCGACCTCCCTACTGCTCCTCACGCCAACCACCGCCGGAGGCCGTCACCGGCAACCAGAGGCCTCGCCGTTGCCCCCTCGAGCGGGAGGGCTTCTCCTGCCCGAGCCCTCCCTCGATCCCACCATCCTCGCCCGTTCGTCGTGCCGCCAAGCCGCCAGGACCCCTCCTCCTCCTCCCGTGCGCCTCGTCAGACTAGCCGCCGCCGGCGACCCGAGACCAGGCGCCACCAGCAGGCCGTCCTCGTCGCCCCTACTCCCTCCCCTTTCTCTTCTTCGCTAAAGCTCTCCCTGACCACCTGATACGTATCCAACGTATCTATAATTTATGAAGTATTCATGCTATTATATTATCATTCTTGGATGTTTTACAATCATTTTATAGCAACTTTATATCATTTTTGGGACTAACCTATTGACCCAGTGCCCAGTGCCAGTTGCTGTTTTTTTGCTTGTTTTTTACATCGCATGAAATCAATATCAAACAGAGTCTAAACACCGCGAAACTTTTTGTGGATCTTTTATGGACTAGAACACTTTCAATGTGCCAAAGCAGCACCTGGGGGTGCCTCGAGGGGGCACAACCCACCAGGGCGTGCCTGGGGGGCCAGGCGTGCCCAGGTAGGTTGTGCCCACCTCGGTGGCCTCCCGCACCACTCTTCGCCCTATAAATTCCCAAATATTTCAAAAACCCTGGGGGTAACCCCAGATCAGAAGTTCCGCCACCGCAAGGCTCTGTAGCCACCAAAAACCAATCTAGACCTCGTTCCAACACTGCCGGAGGGGGGAATCATCACCGGTGGCCATCTTCATCATCCCAGCGGCCACCCACAATGAGGAGGGAGTAGTCCACCCTCGGGGCTGAGGGTTTGTACCAGTAGCTATGTGTTTAATCTCTCTCTCTCTCTCTCGTGTTCTTGAGATGGCACGATCTTGATGTATCACTGGCTTTGTTAATATAGTTGGTTCATATGGTGTTTTCCCCTCTCTATCTTGTTGGGATGAATTGAGTTTTTCCCTTTGAGATTTCGTTGTTATCGGATTGAATACTTTTATGGATTTGAGAGCACTTGATATATGTCTTGCATATGAATACTCGTGGTGACAATGGGGTATCATATTGATTCACATGATATGTGTTTTGGCATTCAACTCGCGGATTCGCGCGGTGACATTGGGGTAATTTATGCATAGGGGTTGATGCATGTTCTCGTCTTTTGTTTCTTTGGTAGAAATCTTGGGGCACTCTTTGAGGTTCTTTGTGTTGGATTGAGTATTATGAATCTAAAATTATTTGGTGTTATTTTAGTATGAACTCTTGGATAGATCGATCGGAAAGAATAGCTTCGAGGTGGTTTCGTACCCTACAAACGATTTCTTCTTATGTTCTCCGCTAGATAGGAACTTCGGGGTGATTCTTCGTTGCATGTTGAGGGAGGGTTATATAATCCAATTATATTAGCATTGTTGAGAGATTGCACTAGTGAAAGTATGGACCCTAGGCCTCATTTTTAAGCATTGTAATACCGTTTTTGTACCCGTTTACTATTTGCTACCTTGTTGTTTTTATTTCTTCAGATTATAAAAATATATTTCTACCATCCATATTACACTTTTATCACCATCTCTTCGCCGAACTAGTGCACCTATACAATTTTCCATTGTATTGGGTGTGTTGGGGACACAAGAGATTTCCTGTATTTGTTTGCAGGGTTGTTTGAGAGAGACTATCTTCATCCTACACCTTCCACGAATTGATAAACCTTAGGTCATCCACTTGAGGGAAAATCGGTACTATCCTACAAAACTCTACGCTTGGAGGCCCAACACGTGTCTACAAGAATAAAGTTGCATAGTAGACATCACCACCCCCTCGTCATGTTTCTCTCACAGGGAACCATGGCACCGCCACTTGGAGCTCCATGACCGCGCCTCCCTCTCCCGTCTCCGGCCAGATCCATGGACTAAGGACTAGATCCGCAGCTGCCCGTTGTTTCCTGCTTCACCAGACCTCCTTCCTTCTCCAAGTCCCTGTCGCTGCCCCTGCTTCCCCTGCATCGAGAAGAACTGCTGCTCGCTGGAACCGCTCGGTCGAGCTATTGCACTACCAAGCCTCCCCAAGTTTGGCCCAGCCCCCTCCTCATCCGGCCCGATTTGGCCCATGGTGAGCTACCCCTCGCCTAGATCCTGTTGGCCCGAACCAGATTCGGCCCGTGTCATGTTTTCCCTCTTCTGCGAATTTTCCTATTATCCAGAAAAAAAATAGTTTTACAGATTACACCCTCATGTTCATGCATATCATATCTCACAAACCGTGCATCGGATTAAAATGTGTTAAACATGTAAAATGCTTAGAATTGCATCTAGTTTCATAATATCCAACTTTCATCCATGTTAAAAAATGTTTAAACTTGCTGTTTGCATCCATTTGCATAAATGACATGCTAAAATGGTTTATTTCGTAACTAGATTACCGTAGCTCCGAATTAAACAAACTTTATATGAAAATGGGGTAGAAAAATGCATAGATTAACATGGTGGCATTACTTTGCATGTTTATAAACTCTAAAATATGGTTTAGGGCAGAACAGTACCAAATTCATAATATGCATATGGGGATTTTCCAGAATTGTTGTTTGTTATTTCCGGTCTCATTTAATCTTGTCTAAATAGTTAGTTTAGTTATGCATCACCTCTTGCCATGTTAACCAACATTTAATATTGATGAGTAGCATAAACGAGAGTGAACTAAATAATTCAAATGTGGTGTTTCGTCAATATGCAACTCATTGCATATTGAGCTCCACTTAATTTGTTGCACTTTGCCATGCCATGCCTCATTAAACCGGACATGCATCATACTTGGTTGCGCATCATGACATGTTTATGCTTGTTGGTTTACCATGTTGTTTGCTTCTTTCCGGTTGTGCTTCTTCTCGATAGTTCCCGTGACGTTGCGATTGTGAGGATTTGTTCGACTACGTTGGTTCGTCTACTTCATGGATTCGATCTTCTTCCTAGCGGGATTTCAGGCAAGATGACCATTACCCTGGATACCACTACTATCTTTGCTTTGCTAGTTGTCTCAATGCTATCATTATGTCGCTCTACCTACCACTTGTTTATAAAGCCTCCCAAATTGCCATGACAACCTCTAACCTTTTCCATCATCCTAGCAAATCGTTATTTGGCTATGTTATCGCTTACTCGGCCCCTCTTATAGTGTTGCTAGTTGCAGGTGCAGTGCAGGTTTGTAACGCCCCGGACACACCCGCCGGTGGTCGTTACTCCTGGCGGGATCTAGACTGGCCCCACAGATCAATACTAGTCTTTTCTGCGCACTTTGTCCTCACTCGTGCGCACCCGGGAGCAACTTCCTGGTCGGTCACCCATCCTTAAAATACTCCAAGTTGAGCACGCTTAACTTTGGAGTTCTGCCCGAATGGGCTTCCGGAAAAGAAGGAATTCCTTATTGATATGAGTAGTCTATCATCCCTATTAAGCCAGGCTATCACATACACCCCCACTCAGAGGAACCGACGTCCTCATCGGGCCACGGGAACGTTCCCTCTTGGCACACACGTATGTGCATCCAGTCCGGTACATGTGCCATGTCGTGTGCCACGACGGGTCACAAACGTCATGAACAACATGACCGCGCACCTGTCCGCAAAAATCCATGTAACCGCGAGGATCGGCTCTGATACCAACTCGTAACACCTCAGACACACCCGCTGGTGGTCGTTACTCCTGGCGGGATCTAGACTGGCCACATAGATCAATACTAGTCTTTTATGCGCACTTTGTCCTCACTCGTGCGCACCCGGGAGCAACTTCCCGGTCGGTCGCCCATCCTTAAAATACTCCAAGCTGAGCACGCTTAACTTTGGAGTTCTGCCCGAATGGGCTTCCGAAAAAGAAGGAATTCCTTATTGATATGAGTAGTCTATCATCCCTATTAAGCCAGGCTATCACAAGGTTGTTCCATGTTGGGACATGGATATCTTGGGATATCACAATATCTCTTATTTAATTAATGCATCTATATACTTGGTAAAGGGTGGGAGGCTTAGCCTTTTGCTTGGTGTTTTGTTCCACTCTTGTCGCCCTAGTTTCCGTCATACCGGTGTTATGTTCCTTGAATTTTGCGTTCCTAACACGGTCGGGGTTTATGGGCCCCCCTTGTTTCTTCGTCTAAAGTAAAGCTTTCCTCAGGAGACCCAACCTTGGTTTTACCATTTACCTAATAACAACTAAAACTTGCATAGGGACCGGCTAGCACCCGAGGTCTCTTAATCAACCCCCGGGCCAGTGCTCCTCATGAGTGTTGGTCCACCTACCTAGCAGTCGGCGGTGCCGCCTCGAGGCAACTCGAGGTCTTTCAGCTATCATCCACTTAGCATGGACGGATGAGTCCATGGATAGAGAGTGCGCGGCTCTAGACATAGATTGACTCACCGGGAGATCTCCTTGGGATAGTTTTCCTTTCTTCAAAGAGCTTGTGCACCGGGATTTCGAGGTTACTCGGAGTGTCCCAATATGGAGGATTGTCTCCGCGGATCATGAGAGCTTAGCATGGGCTAAGTTGGGACACCCTTGCAGGGTTTAAACTTTCGAGAGCCGTGCCGCGGTTATGTGGCAGATGGGAATTTTTAATATCTGATTGTAGAGAACTTGACACCAGATCCGAAATAAAATACACCAACCGCGTGCGTAACCATGACCGTCTCTTTTCGAGTGAGTTCGAGAAGAGAACATGGTGGGGTTATGTTTGACTCGTAAGTAGTTCAGGATCACTTCTTGATCATTACTAGCTTACGATTGTTTGTGTAGTTTCTCATCTTACTCTTGTACTCATAAGTTAGCCCCCATACAATTCTTAGTGCTGCTGCAACCTCTCCACTTATCCATTCCATACCCATTAAGCTTTGCTAATCTTGATACCCATGGTAATGGGATTGCTGAGTCCTTGTGGCTCACAGATTACTACAACAACAGTTGCAGATACAGGTAATGCGATGATCTGACATGAGAGCGATGCTTGCTTGTTTTGGAGTTCTTCTGCTTCTTCTTCGATCAAGGGATAGGTTCCGGGTCGGGAGCCTGGGATTAGTAGGGTGGATGTCGTTCTTCTTTTTCGTTTGTTTTCGTCCATAGTCGGATCCTGCTCTTCTGTATGATGATTGTTATGTATTGATGAACTGTTGTACTCACGTTGTAGCTTGTGACGAGTGTAAGCCTTTATCTTGTATCCTCATCTATTCAGTACATGGTCTGTTGTAATGATATCCACCTTGCTATGTGCTCGAAATGCGGTTGTGCCCCAATCATGAATTCATCACGTGATTGGGATAGTATCACATCTTGGGCGCTACACCAGAGCTCCGATCTCTCATCCCCTCCTTTGGTTTCGATCCTTAATTTTCTTTGGTTTATTACACATTGTTCTTGGATGGTTCCCTAACGGTGTCCAAGAGAACCTTGGGTGCAGCTTTATGTTACTTCCACGATGTTGTTGTAATACTCGACAATTCTACCCCAAAACCGGTCCTTTAATTGATCCATCCAACCGATGCATGACACAAAGTAATATCTCCATCTTGGCAATAATTGTGAGCCCTTGATCTTGATGGTGCTTTCACGGATGATTGTGTCTCCATGGGATCATCAACCTCTTCGGCCTCCTCCTCCTCCACTGCGGCTCATAATTCTCCTCACGCTCTTGTTGTTGATCGAACACCAAGTCAAAATTGAGATCTTCAAGCCAAAGCATACATTACTCCTCCAAAGGCGACAATTCAACAACATTCATCTCCACACTAGGACAACAACAACAATCTCATCACCCTACGACCGCAAGCAATCGCCAAACAATGCACTGGCCACATCCCTTGGTGATGCCTGCCACGGCCGGACGAACGGGTGTAGGGATGGCTAGAGACAGGGTACGAGGCGACAGGTGAGGAGGCACCGGAGCCGCCTTCTTTCTACCTCTTCTTCACCACCTCCTCGGCGAGCACCGCAGTCGGTTCCTTGCTCGCTTGCCTACGACCGGAGCAGCGGGAGGTTGACCAACCGTCGCCGGAGAAGAGCCACCTTGCCACCGACCTTGCTGCCGGCACTGGTTGGCTATGTCATGGCCCGAAGAAGGTTTCTGGTGTCCAACCTCTTCCTTGGTGGCAGTGGAGCAAGGGTCATTTCCAATGGGGTCGCGCCAGCGACAGTGGTTGGCGGGGTGGCGAAAGGGTCTTGCCTCTCCATTACGGCTGGAATCGGGGGCAAAACTTTTACTTCACGAGGCGCCAGGCAAGTATATTCGAGAGAATTGACATCACTTTCAGGCCGAGGGGTATAATTTATCCTAACTGTTTGGGAGTTCGGTTAGAGACGCTCTAAACACGCAAATGTTGTAGCAAAACTAAAACTGCCAGCTGACCAATGTACCCCAACCTATCTATGCACAACGACATATGACACCTCAACTAAAGGTTAAAGAGTTGCGAGGACAAATGCATAATGGGATAACTAGCAAGCTTTCTTTTTATTTAGAAAACTATGCAAGTGAAACTGATGATGAGGTAAAGGACAACTGAATTACCATATGCATGTAACCATCCCAAAACATCAACCCAATGTTACCCTGAGGTTATGATCCATTCATTAAAACATCATCAGACAGCATCGCACACCTGCAAATAGTTGGCATGCAACAAACATAGTGGAACGACCCACACAAAACGCTAGGGAGATGGACGCTAACACCATCAGCGATCACTAGGCTACCAATGCATAAAAAAACCAAGCCGACTAAGAAGAGTTTAGGAATGTTTCAAACATCTCTCCACGGGAATTCTTTGCACACTCGTCATCTATCCTCACAATAGAGTGACAGCGCCTGCCTATCGGAAGTAAATGGAGATAAGAGGAATATCAATGTCGTTCCCGTCGTCATCCTCGCAAGCCACAACAACATCAAAATGCTTCCTGTATGCTGGAACATCTACCTTAGCCACCTCCTGGGCGACATCCACCATCTTCCTCTTCAGTCGATCCCTGTGCCTCGGGAACATGGTGTTGTACAGCAAGGATGTGCCACAGGAGACGCTGTAAGCAGTCAGGCCCTTGTCGCTTAACCACTTCAGGAGTTCTGCGACAGTAATGTTGCCCTTGATAGACCATCGGTCCCACACTGTCCATCTCAGGTCTTGATGCTTCATCTCCTTGGGCGGTACAGGTTCAGCCATGGAGAACATTGGTAGTGCCAGGTTGGCAAACGTATTGCGGTAGTCTTCAACTGGGTGGTCACCTGCCAGAACCTTGTACAGCTCAAGGCACACAAGGCCTGTGGCCATGGCTGTCGTAGTTGCAATAGCTGGAATGATTCTTCCTGCAATGAACTTCGCCTTCAGCTTGTCAACCTCTTGAATACCATAGTTTCTCGCACGCATATTAGCAAGACCAGCAATCAAGTCCATATGGAAATTTGTATCATCATCCTGCAAAAGAAACATGTGGTGTGTAACCAGAACTAGTGAAGAAAGGGCATAGCCTTAAATATTTGATTATTTCTGTCCTTTTACAGTGGTACGTCAGAAGATATTTTGAGAACTGAAATTAAACAAATGCCCATAAGTTATAATTGCATGCCTCATGCCTCATGCCTCATGCCAGAAATAAGGAAGTAAGTTATTAAGAATATAGTCAACTACAGCTATTTGACACAGGCAATCACAGTATTGAAAACATCTTTACGGTACCAGCACATAAAACAGAAGCGCACACAAATAGAATATAGACCAACATGGAAGGATAAGTGGAGAGGTGCATACAGAAAACACAAACTGTGAAGTTACTTATCCTCAATGTATCTGGGCAGAAGTGGAGAATATATTGCTACTAGCAACAAGGGAGAAGACAGATACTAGCAACTAAGTTCTGTAACTCAATGCATAACAGAAAGAAATGTGACTGAATTACATAATCCCTGTTGATGTTTTTGCTTACCAAATATGCACCTATGTGCATTAGTGATGTGTGTTTGCTTTCTAGTGTGAAACGAGTAAGGATGTTCTTAAACAGCCAGGGCAAGGGAAAAAACAGTCTTATTCTAACACATCAGAATCAGAAGTAGTTAAAAAGAGGCTAACCTTCTCAAACTGAATAGGCTTCATTTGGAATCCTGAAGGTAGTTTCTTGGCACATGCTTCCAGCTTGGTTAAAAGGTCTTCGATAACAGCAGTGTCGTCAACTGAGGCACTGGAGAGGTTAGTGGCCTTCTCATCTGTTTCAATCTTAACCCCACTCTTTGGCTCAAATTCAGGCACTGCAACCTTACTTACTATATCAGCCAGATTACCCATGTTCTTTGCCCAGTCCGGTATGGGGATCCCAAAAGACACGGCTCTCAATATGGAAGCAGCCAGTATAAATTGAATGTGAGATGAATCAACAGCTGAGAATTGCACCGGGTGAGGGAAACGCTTAGGGGCAGACCAGAAAGGAGCACCAGTGCTAGTGGCAGCATCTTCGGGAAATGTGAATGTTAGCTGCTTCACACGATTAGAGAAGTAATCTTCAAACCTGGCAAAAGAAACCAGATGTTATGACATGGCATCTGGAGCACAAAAAATACTGTCCTATTTGATGGCAATATAATCAAAATGAAACAGTTTTAACTTCAAATAGCAGAAGACGAAAAGAAAGTGGAAGAAAGCCAATAACAAATTGTTGTATTAAAAAAAGGGGGGCATGTAGAAGACATATATCGTACTTCAGTCTTGCCCAGGCTATGCAGTCTTCAAATTTATCACATCGCTCCTTGTCAAGGCATTCCCGTACACGCTCCAACAATTCCCTGGCTTGAGCATCACCTGCCTTTCTCATAGCAGCAGCATATTCAGCAGGATTAGACATAAATGAGTTCACTTCATTTGGAGTTTTCTCTAGCAGACCCTCAAACTCTGAGCGAGCCCATGTTAGACAATGGTCAATATTGTGTGGAAAGGAATGAACTGTGCACATTGGTGCCTGTTTCTCAGGAGGATCACGTGAAGCTCCATAGTTTTCAGTAAGGTGAGGAATCACCATCTGTGTATTACATTTCGGACCCAGCGTTCCAGATTCCAAGAGTGGTTTCTGGAAGTACAGGCATCGCATGTCCATGTACATCCTAGCATTGACATTATCAAGTGCATTGATGACAGCATCAAGGCCCTCCCAGAATGCATCATTGAAAACATGTTCAGTCTCTGGACAGGCACGATTCTGAAGAGCATCAATATGGAGGCTGGAGTTGATAGCACTAGCAGCTGTAGCGGCTACTGTAGATTTTGCCTGTCCAATGTTCCAATCACGAAACAGGAATTGCCGGCTCAAGTTGCTTTTCTCAATGACATCATCATCTGTTATAGTTAGCTTCCCTTTACGGCCACAAGAAACCCCCATTAAAGCAAAGTTCTTCAAGAATTCACATCCAAGAGCACCAGATCCCACAACAAAAATATTAGAGTCCCGCATCTTCTTCTGAAGCTTAGAACCAAAAACAGAAATCTGAGCATCGTAGCGGCTATTCAATGGCTTCAAGTCTTTAGGGTCCAATGCATAGGTTGGCAGAGATTCTAACGAGTCAAAATAGAAGAACTGGCAAAAAAGAAAAGAAAAATCAGACAAAAACCAACAGAACGTCATAAACGTGAATATTTTACAGTTCATGACACAGACCTGGTACTGCGGATGAAATTTCCCAGAACAAGCCTTCACAACTTCTTGACCAACAATACCACCAAACATTGCAGCCATTGGGTTCAGAACAGCTCTAGAACCACTTGCAAAATGTTGCAGCAGCTTCTCATCAAGTTCATCCATCTTGTAATCAATTGCAGCCTCATTAATAGAAGCAGTAAACTCCACAAATTTTCGAGCATCCTGGTCACAACCAGCAACAGGGAAGCGCCCAAACTTTTTTCTGAAATTATCCAAGGCTAGAAATGCGAAGTGAAGCAGCGGAGGACGCTGGTATTTTGAGAAATCACTCAAAAGGAAATTCCCAGGTTCTTTTATACATTCTCTCAGACTCTTGAACTCTAAGATCATTGGTTCTTTCACCTGTGTAACAATCCCACCTTTTGCATAAATGCCAAAGTTACGTGTATCCTCCTCGATGCAGAATGAAAATGGCCTTGCATCTACTATCTTCCTGGGCTTGCCATCATTCAGTTCTGTCATCCCACTGACCTCCGTGAAAACAACAAGATCACCATCTTGGAATTCAAGGCGCTCATCATCAACGCAGGAAACCATTGCAGGATTGTCATTGCTGATGGATGCAATTATACCAGTGTGGGGATCTTCACCATCAACATCAAGAACAGTAAACTCAGGCCCAAAGTCACAAAACACGCTACCAAAAAGACCACAGACTTCTGTTTTGATGAATGGAATTGGAGGCTGGTGGCTACGACAGTAATCATTAAATTCAACTGCCTTGTCTAGACTTAAGTTGGTGAAAACAACAGCCTGCAAATAAGAGGTACGATCAGCATGTACGCAGGAAAACATGTTTCATAATAAAACACAAACACACCACAACAAAAAATTCAGCAAATGTTATCAACTAATTAGTGCATGATGATGACCAACTATGTAGCTTTACTTATTCACATTAGCTTCAGTCACACAAGCTTACTAACTGGACAGCTGACATGCAGGTCACTTGACGAGATCAAGTAAGTACACTGCATATATAGATCATCCATATATCAGCTATGACACATGCAGTGAAACAAATGAGTTCTCAGCTAAAAAAGGGAGTTCTACTGGGTATTATGAAAGAAAAATAGTTTGGCACTATTAGGAGGAACTCATCAGTATATTGACATCAAATGCAGGATAAGGTCCACACGGATTTACTTATTACCATCCAAAACAGAAATTAGCTTAAACACATAATATCATCCACTTGATTTCAGGCACAGTTCAAATAAGTAAAGTTATTTTATTAACCTCGATGGTCACTACTATTGAACAAGAATGGTACTAACAAAATTTAACATAGAATACAGTTAACAGACCTGGAACTTAGAAAGGTGTTCAGTAGTCAGTTCTTCCGTTACAGCAGATACAAGAACAGCATTGTTAAGTTCTTGCAGCTTTTCAACACAAGCAGCAGCCCTGTTCTTCCCGATATCATCCTCAGATAGAAAGAAATTGCCAGATAGGTCCCACATATCCACATTTTCTACATCATGTAGGGTGACAGATTTAACACCCGCCAGAGCAAGATTCTTTGCTGTATAGAAGAAATATATTAGTTATAAAAATCATGTAATCCACACGCATAGGAGTATGATAATACCATACAAATAACAATAAGCAAACCATGCATTAGGATGTGTGCACTGGCAAACGGGAAAAGGGAAGATAATTGCTCAGCAATGACCATATTACTTTGCCCAATGAGACATGAAAATGCTAAATAACTCAGGTTCCTGGGCTGAGCAGGAGAAGAAAGGAAAATAATTGCTCATTTATAACCATATTACTTGCCCAATAAGACATGAAAATGCTAGCTACATAGCTCGTGTTCCTGGGCTGAACAGGAGTAAAAGAACAAAATAACAATCCACTAATTTTACCAACTCAATATAATAACTAGATTTTCCTTTTCCAGGAGGCTTATCAGATTGTGCGTTCCCTTTTCCAGGAGGCTCATCTGCTTGTGCAACTACCGCCTATCAACCCAGAGTGCTCAGATTGGTTGCTACATGCAGCGTGTGCCCCTCGGACAACTCAGGTTTAATTCCTCAGAATCACTGGGTGCTCACTCCCCTCTAAAAAGGACTTGCAAGAAATCCATGCCTAAAGTGCCACAAAAATACATGTCGGGCTAGATCATTCTAACACCCAAATCTGATTTCCATAATGTCAATCAGTCAATAAGTCAGAACTAGTAACTGCAGCTCCATAGACTATTACATTAAACAGTTTCACTAAGGCAACAAGCAGTTCAGCGCTTATCACAGTTTGCAAAACCAGTAATTCTATCAACTGTCTGTACCATTTTCTCGCCTATTTCTAGTGGCAATTACAAAAGCTACCAATGTAAACATGAAGTAGGATCACAAAACAATCAACAATTCATAGTGAATAGAAGTAATCAGCCTTTTTGTATTACAATAAAGACATGCCTTGGGAATTCTAGACAGAAAAGTATAATTCAATCTGCATAACAAGCAGAAAAGGGACACATTTGATTTGCATTTCTCTATGTAACACAACAAACTGAGGATGCAGCAAACAATCTGATGATCATAGCAGCATATGCCAGTAATTTAAGGGTTCACTCTGTTTGAACAAATACAAGACATCGGATAATCAGATAACTATACAAAATGTATTTCTCTATCCAGCAACTCAGCCCTGTCTGCACATATACGGGATAAATTGAAGTAATCGCAGATCCATGTTTCTCAATCCAGCAACTAAGCAAGTAATCACAGATTCAACAAATACTTAAGAGCAGCAAAACAGAACGCGACAGTAACGCCGCCAGCGCCAACATTAGATATCAATGTACTCCTAAATAAAGCACTGAATCACATATTGAAGGAGGCACGCACCGGTCTCAGCCCCAAGCCCGTTCAAGCCGGAGACCAGCACGTTGGACGCAAAGAGCAGCCGCATCGTCTCCCTCCCGTACACGGCGAGCTGCCTGCTGTGAAGGTCCTCATCGATCTCCGCCACCCCGTTCCCGTTACTGCCCCCGCCGACCGGCTCCCCGGCAACCATGGCCTCCGACCCCGCCTCCGCCGCCGATTCCCCTACCCGTGCCTTCTTCGCCGCCGCGTCGCCGCTGTCCTCAGCGCCGTCCGCTCTCTTCGTCGGAAGCATATAGCGCAGCCCCCTGCATCGCGCGACATAAAACCAAATCAGACGCCAAAACCCGCACCCTAAAACCCCAGAAATGGCGATCGGGGAGCACGGATCGAAGCATCGGAGCCGATCCGAGTCGGCGGTGGGGGGACCTTACCGGTGCGGGCGATCGGAGTGGCGGCTAGGGTTCGCGCGGCGCCCGCGGCCTCGAGGACGGCGTGTCGCTTGTGAGGTTACCTTCGGCTTGGGGGCGAAGCCGGTGGAATGGCGTATATATAGACTGGGGTTTTGCGGGCAAGGCGCAAGGTGGTGGCGTTGGATTGAGTCGCCGATGCGGCGCGGTGGAGAGGCTTGGGGGTGGGGAGGGCGGAGGGCTGCGAGGAATCTTGGCCGTTGGTTTTTGGGATGGACAAGCCTGATAAGGCAGGCCAGGCCGGATGGGTCGCGCTTGGTTCGACTGGATGGCGAACTGAAAGCATTGATTAAAGCTAATTCATTGTTTCTTTGCATTCCCTTGTCTTATCTTCTTATCTCTACTTTCTCTACTTAAAAAGAACCTAAAGTTTTCATTTCACCATTCTTTTCACCACCACTTTATTCAGCCTTTTATGTATATGATAATCAATCACCTTAATTTACTTAACTTCAAACTAATTTCACTTTAATTTACTTATCAAACTTTTAATCAAAATATAAGGTAATTCATGTCTGATGAATATTTATTTACAAATCGCATTATCATTGACAGGTAAATCACAAGCTAACGTATTAGAATATTTAAATCCCGTTGCAACGCACGGCATTGTTCTAGTCTTCTTAAAAAGAACATAAGGTTCCATTTCATATTTCTTCCCACCATCATTTCGCCCAACCTTTCATGTATATGATAATCAATCATCTTAATTTACTTACCTTCTGAATCAATTTCACTTTAATTTACTTATCAAACTTTTCATTAAAATATAAAGTAATTCACGGGAAGAATTTGATGAACATTTATTTACACAAGCATTATTATTCACAGGTAAATCACAAGCTAACGTACTAGAATATTTATATCACGTTGCAACGCACATGCATTGTTTTAGTTGCGTTAAAATTTATAGAGTTGTTTCCTAGTAAAAATGTACTAATTTGTAGAAAATGTATTGAAATTATAATAATAGTGCTAGTTTAAAAAGCTCTGTATTTAGAAAAATCAAATGATTGAAATCCCCCAATTCTTCTTTTCTAATAGGAAGCTTGGAGATGGTAAACTTGCAATAAGAGCACTAGGGTCATCTAAGGATGGCAATTTTACCCATGGGTATGGGTACCCGCGGGTACCGTACCCGCATGGGCAGGGTATGGGCACAACTTTATACCCACTGGTAGTACCCATACCCTACCCGTTAAGTCATGGGTAGGGCATGGGTACAGCCTTTTACCCATGGATATACCCATACCCTACCCATTTTATACTGGCATGTGAATCTTACCCGTGATTCACAATCACAAGTGTACATATGTTAAAGTTGTGTTGTGAGCTTATGAACTTATGTTAAAGTTGTTACCAATTGTCAATTTGAATTGAGATAATTTTCATGTACTCACTATTTGTTATTGAGTTGAGATCAATGTTTTTTGTAAAATGTGCTATAGATGAATGTAAAATACTAAAATTATGAATAGCTTGTGTACTGTTTGATCTACCCGTTGGGTACCCAATGGGTATGGGTACCTGTCGGGTATGTGTACGGGTAAAGTATCATACCCATGGGTACAGGTATGGGTAGAATTTTGTACCCATTGACTACATGGGTATGGGTATGGTATTGCTCTACCCGCCCCATACCCTACCCATTGCCATCCTTAGGGTCATCTTCCTAAATTTGGGCCCTGGTGCGATATACAAAATGGGGCCCTAATTTACAAACAATTTATTGTTAGGGAATGTAGTAATTTCAAAAAAAAAATCCTACGCACACGCAAGATCATGGTGATGCATAGCAACGAGAGGGAGAGTGTTGTCTACGTACCAACGCAGACCGACTGCGGAAGCGATCACACAACGTAGAGGAAGTAGTCGTACGTCTTCCCGATCCGACCGATCCAAGCACCGTTACTCCGGCACCTCCGAGTTCTTAGCACACGTTCAGCTCGATGACGATCCTCGGGCTCCGATCCAGCAAAGCGTCGAGGAAGAGTTCCGTCAGCACGACGGCGTGATGACGATCTTGATGTACTACCGACGCAGGGCTTCGCCTAAGCACTGCAACAATATGACCGAGGTGGAATTTGGTGGCAGGGGGCACCGCACACGGCTAAGGAACGATCACCAAGGATCAACTTCTGTCTATGGGGTGCCCCCTGCCCCCGTATATAAAGGATCCAAGGGGGAGGGGTGCGCCGGCCAGGGAGAGGGCGCAGGAGGAGTCCTACTCCTACCGGGAGTAGGACTCCCCCCCCTCAATCCTATTCCAACTAGGATTTCCAAGGGCGAAAAGAGAGAGAGAGGGGGCCGGCCCCTTCTCCTAGTCCTAATAGGACTAAGGGAAGGGGGGCGCGCGGCCAGCTATGGGCTGCCCCTTTTATCTTTTCCGCTAAGGCCCATGAAGGCCCATATGGCTCCCGGGGGGTTCCGGTAACCTCTCGGTAATCCGGTAAAATCCCGATTTCACCCGGAACACTTCCGATATCCAAATATAGGCTTCCAATATATCAATCTTTATGTCTAGACCATTTCGAGACTCCTCGTCATGTCCGTGATCACATCCGGGACTCCGAACAACCTTCGGTACATCAAAATGCATAAACTCATAATAACTGTCATCGTAACTTTAAGCGTGCGGACCCTACGGTTCGAGAACAATGTAGACATGACCGAGACACGTCTCCGGTCAATAACCAATAGCGGGACCTGGATGCCCATATTGGCTCCTACATATTCTACGAAGATCTTTATCGGTCAGATCGCATAACAACATACGTTGTTCCCTTTGTCATCGGTATGTTACTTGCCCGAGATTCGATCGTCGGTATCCAATACCTAGTTCAATCTCGTTACCGGCAAGTCTCTTTACTCGTTCCGTAATACATCATCTCGCAACTAACTCATTAGTTGTAATGCTTGCAAGGCTTAAGTGATGTGCATTACCGAGAGGGCCCAGAGATACCTCTCCGACAATCGGAGTGACAAATCCTAATCTCGAAATACGCCAACCCAACATCTACCTTTGGAGACACCTGTAATGCTCCTTTATAATCACCCAGTTACGTTGTGACGTTTGGTAGCACCCAAAGTGTTCCTCCGGCAAACGGGGGTTGCATAATCTTATAGTCATAGAAACATGTATAAGTCATGAAGAAAGCAATAGCAACATACTAAACGATCGGTGCTAAGCTAATGGAATGGGTCATGTCAATCAGAGCATTCAACTAATGATGTGATCCCGTTAATCAAATAACAACTCTTTGTCCATGGTTAGGAAACATAACCATCTTTGATTAACGAGCTAGTCAAGTAGAGGCATACTAGTGACACTCTGTTTGTCTATGTATTCACACATGTATTATGTTTCCGGTTAATACAATTCTAGCATGAATAATAAACATTTATCATGATATAAGGAAATAAATAATAACTTTATTATTGCCTCTAGGGCATATTTCCTTCACATGCATCCCATAAATAGTGCAACTTATTGATGCCAAAATATGCAAAGTTAATAATGATAGTGCAACTTATTTGTGGCACTGCCGTTTAGGTCATATCGATGTAAAGCGCATGAAGAAACTCCATACTGATGGGCTTTTGGAACCACTTGATTATGAATCACTTGGTACTTGCGAACCGTGCCTCATAGGCAAGATGACTAAAACACCGTTCTCCGGTACTATGGAGAGAGCAACAAATTTATTGGAAATCATACATACCGATGTATGTGGTCCGATGAATATTGAGGCTCGTGGCGGATATCGTTATTTTCTCACCTTCACAGATGATTTAAGCAGATATGGGTATATCTAATTAATGAAACACAAGTCTGAAACATTTGAAAAGTTCAAAGAATTTCAGAGTGAAGTTGAAAATCATCGTAACAAGAAAATAAAGTTTCTACGATCTGATCGTGAAGGAGAATATTTGAGTTACGAGTTTGGTGTACATTTGAAAAATAGTGGAATAGTTTCGCAACTCACGCCACCCGGAACACCACAGCGTAATGGTGTGTCCGAACGTCGTAATCGTACTTTACTAGATATGGTGCGATCTATGATGTCTCTTACTGATTTACCGCTATCGTTTCGGGGATACGCTTTAGAGACGGCCGCATTCACGTTAAATAGGGCACCATCAAAATCCGTTGAGACGACGCCTTATGGACTATGGTTTGGCAAGAAACCAAAGTTGTCGTTTCTTAAAGTTTGGGGCTGCGATGCTTATGTGAAAAAGCTTCAACCTGATAAGCTCGAACCCAAAGCGGAGAAATGTGTCTTCATAGGATACCCAAAAGAGACTGTTGGGTACACCTTCTATCACAGATCCGAAGGCAAGACATTCGTTGCTAAGAATGGATCATTTCTAGAGAAGGAGTTTCTCTTGAAAGAAGTGAGAGGGAGGAAAGTAGAACTTGACGAGGTAACTATACCTGCTCCCTTATTGCAAAATAGTACATCACAGAAAACTGTTTCTGCGACACCTATACCAATTAGTGAGGAAGCTAATGATGATGATCATGAAACTTCAGGACAAGATACTACTGAACCTCGTAGATCAACCAGAGTGAGATCCGCACCAGAGTGGTACGGTAATCCAATTCTGGAAGTCATGCTACTAGATCATGATGAACCTACGAACTATGAAGAAGCGATGGTGAGCCCAGATTCCGCAAAGTGGCTTGAAGCCATGAAATCTGAGATGGGATCCATGTATGAGAACAAAGTATGAACTTTGGTTGACTTGCCCGATGATCGGCAAGCAGTTGAGAATAAATGGATCTTCAAGAAAAAGACTGACGCTGACGGTAATATTACTATCTATAAAGCTCGACTTATCGCAAAAGGTTTTCGACAAGTTCAAGGGGTTGACTACGATGAGACCTTCTCACCCGTAGCGATGCTTAAGTCTGTCAGAATCATGTTAGCAATTGCCGCATTTTATGATTATGAAATTTGGCAGATGGATGTCAAAACCGCATTCCTGAATGGATTTCTGGAAGAAGAGTTGTATATGATGCAACCGGAAGGTTTTGTCGATCCAAAGGGAGCTAACAAAGTGTGCAAGCTCCAGCGATCCATTTATGGACTGGTGCAAGCCTCTCGGAGTTGGAATAAACGCTTTGATAGTGTGATCAAAGCATTTGGTTTTATACAGACTTTTGGAGAAGCCTGTATTTACAAGAAAGTGAGTGGGAGCTCTGTAGCATTTCTGATATTATATGCGGATGACATATTGCTGATTGGAAATGATATAGAATTTTTGGATAGCATAAAGGGATACTTGAATAAAAGTTTTTCGATGAAAGACCTCGTGGAAGCTGCTTACATATTAGGCATAAAGATCTAGAGAGATAGATCAAGATGCTTAATTGGACTTTCACAAAGCACATACCTTGACAAGATTTTGAAGAAGTTCAAAATGGATCAAGCAAAGAAAGGGTTCTTGCCTGTGTTACAAGGTGTGAAGTTGAGTCAGACTCAATGCCCGACCACTGCAGAAGATAGAGAAAAAATGAAAGATGTTCCCTATGCTTCAGCCATAGGCTCTATCATGTATGCAATGCTGTGTACCAGACCTGATGTGTGCCTTGCTATAAGCTTAGCAGGGAGGTACCAAAGTAATCCAGGAGTGGATCACTGGACAGCGATCAAGAACATCCTGAAATACCTGAAAAGGACTAAGGATATGTTTCTCGTATATGGAGATGACAAAGAGCTCGCCGTAAGAGGTTACGTTGATGCAAGCTTTGACACTGATCCGGACGTTTCTAAATCGCAAACCGGATACGTGTTTACTTTAAATGGTGGAGCTGTCAGTTGGTGCAGTTCTAAACAAAGCGTCGTAGCGGGATCTACATGTGAAGCGGAGTACATAGCTGCTTCGGAAGCAGCGAACGAAGGAGTCTGGATGAAGGAGTTCATATCCGATCTAGGTGTCATACCTAGTGCATCGGGTCCAATGAAAATCTTTTGTGACAATACTGGTGCAATTGCCTTGGCAAAGGAATCCAGATTTCACAAGAGGACCAAACACATCAAGGGACGCTTCAATTCCATCCGGGATTTAGTCCAGGTGGGAGACATAGAGATTTGCAAGATACATACGGATCTGAATGTTGCAGACCCGTTGACTAAGCCTCTTCCACGAGCAAAACATGATCAGCACCAAGGCTCCATGGGTGTTAGAATCATTACTGTGTAATCTAGATTATCGACTCTAGTGCAAGTGGGAGACTGAAGGAAATATGCCCTAGAGGCAATAATAAAGTTATTATTTATTTCCTTATATCATGATAAATTTTTATTATTCATTCTAGAATTGTATTAACCGGAAACATAATACATGTGTGAATACATAGACAAACAAAGTGTCACTAGTATGCCTCTACTAGACTAGCTCGTTAATCAAAGATGGTTAAGTTTCCTAACCATGAACAAGGAGTTGTTATTTGATTAACGAGGTCACATCATTAGTTGAATGATCTGATTGACATGACCCATTCCATTAGCTTAGCACCCGATCGTTTAGTATGTTGCTATTGCTTTCTTCATGACTTATACATGTTCCTATGACTATGAGATTATGCAACTCCCGTTTATTGGAGGAACACTTTGGGTACTACCAAACGTCACAACGTAACTGGGTGATTATAAAGGAGTATTACAGGTGTCTCCAAAGGTAGATGTTGGGTTGGCGTACTTCGAGATTAGGATTTGTCACTCCGATTGTCGGAGAGGTATCTCTGGGCCCTCTCGGTAATACACATCATTTAAGCCTTGCAAGCATTGCAACTAATAAGTTAGTTGCGGGATATTGTATTACGGAACGAGTAAAGAGACTTGCCGGTAACGAGATTGAACTAGGTATTGGATACCGACGATCGAATCTCGGGCAAGTAACATACCGATGACAAAGGGAACAACGTATGTTGTTATGCGGTCTGACCGATAAAGATCTTCGTAGAATATGTAGGAGCCAATATGGGCATCCAGGTCCCGCTATTGGTTATTGACCGGAGACGTGTCTTGGTCATGTCTACATTGTTCTCGAACCGTAGGGTCCACACGCTTAACGTTACGATGACAGTTATTATGAGTTTATGCATTTTGATGTACCGAAGGTTGTTCGGAGTCCCGGATGTGATCACGGACATGACGAGGAGTCTCGAAATGGTCTAGACATAAAGATTGATATATTGGAAGCCTATATTTGGATATCGGAAGTGTTTCGGGTGAAATCGGGATTTTACCGGATTACCGGAAGGTTACCGGAACCCCCCGTGAGCCATATGGGCCTTCATGGGCCTTAGTGGAAAAGAGAAAAGGGGCAGCCCATAGCTGGCCGCGCGCCCCACCTTCCCTTAGTCCTATTAGGACTAGGAGAAGGGGCCGGCTCCCCTCTCTCTCTTTTCCCCCTTGAGAATCCTAGTTGGAATAGGATTGAGGGGGGAAGTCCTACTCCCGGTAGGAGTAAGACTCCTCCTGCGCCCTCTCCCTAGCCGGCGCACCCCTCCCCCTTGGATCCTTTATATACGGGGGCAGGGGGCACCTCTAGACACACAAGTTGATCCTTGGTGATCGTTCCTTAGCTGTGTGCGGTGCCCCCTGCCACCAAATTCCACCTCGGTCATATTGTTGCAGTGCTTAGGCGAAGCCCTGCGTCGGTAGTACATCAAGATCGTCATCACACCGTCGTGCTGACGGAACTCTTCCTCGATGCTTTGCTGGATCGGAGCCCGAGGATCGTCATCGAGCTGAACGTGTGCTAAGAACTCGGAGGTGCCGGAGTAACGGTGCTTGGATCGGTCGGATCGGGAAGACGTACGACTACTTCCTCTACGTTGTGTGATCGCTTCCGCATTCGGTCTGCGTTGGTACGTAGACAACACTCTCCCCTCTCGTTGCTATGCATCACCATGATCTTGCGTGTGCGTAGGAATTTTTTTGAAATTACTACGTTCCCCAACAGCATGCCAATATATGTTGATAAATTGGAGCTAGCTTGTTATCGCTCTAGGTTATAACCGTTGCATATTGAATTGTATCCGAGCAACCTCATCACTTACTCCATGCATATGCCTTTACTACCATTGTTTCCCTTGCAACAACTACCGCTTTATTCTGATACTATTCTGCAAACTTCTTACTATTTCTATCACTGCTATCATGTTACTTGCCACTAATAAATTGCCGCAAGCAAGTTATCTTCCCAGATGTGATTGAGTTGACAACTCAATTGCTAAGACTTATAAATATTCTGTGGCTCTCTTCCCAGGTTTTGTATGGCTTCGATGAAGAAGGGGCGATGAAGGTAGCTTGCTTCGGCTCGTTCCAATGCTTATAGTCATTGCTAGATCGTCTATGGACGGATGTAATTTATGTTACTCCTGGTGTTCTTTGTAGTGCCATGACATTTGATAAAAGTGTATAAGTTTTTTGGAAAGTCAAACTTCTTTAACTTTGACCATGTTTATAGAAAAAGTATTAACACACTATGAAAATACACGAATCTAATGTTACCGATTTGATATAATTTACATTGATATACTTTTCTACAAATTTAGTCAAAGTTAAGCAAGTTTGACTTCTAAAAAAACTAGTACACTTAATATTTAGAAACACATGGAGTAGATCGGAAGTTTTTCCCTCCAAAAATGACATAAATGTGTGTTCTCTCGAAAGGAAATTAAAAGGGGTATTATTTCTCCTTTTCTTTTTCTTGAAGACAGGGAGAGGGGGCCAATTCTTACATTTCTTTAGACTTTAAGGGAAAGAAATGAGAGCTAAGGGCGGGCCCTTTTCTTACCAGGCTACAGATAGAGATAAGCCCAAGCAGCCTAGCCCAATGTCACGATTATACCCAACAAAAAGGCCCGTAGCTACTCCAAAGCCCAGGAACGGCACTGACCGAGGAAGGCACCTCCGCCTCCGGCCCCCAACCTCGCCTCTCTCCATCTGCTCCGGTCCTCTCCTCCCCTTGGCCCCTCTCGCCCCCAGATCTCCAACCCAAGAATCTGCCAGAAGCCGTCGAGCCCCTACGCCCGCAGCCATGTCAGCGAGCAGCACGCCGGTGGACGCCTCGGGCGAGCCGATCCCAACGTCGTCGGTGCTGATGGCGGCGTCCAAGCACATCGCGGTGCGGTGCCGGCCGGAGAACGTGGCCTTCCTCAACTGCAAGAAGAAGGACCCCAACCCCGAGAAGTGCCTCGAGAAGGGTCGCCAGGTCACGCGCTGCGTCTTCAACCTGTGAGTCGCTCGCCGTATCCCTCTCGCCGTCGCCCTATCGCTTCCCCTCGTGCCTGATTTCATTTCGGATTCCTGAAATGTTGCTTCGATCGTGCTGCCAGCGACTGATTAATTTATTCTGGTAGGTGTGTCCTCTATTGCTGATGTGCGTCCAAATTCTGTTAGTGTGTCTGCCGGAATGCTGCTCTTTAGTGAACTTTTGGTGTCTGGCGCGTGCTATATCGAACTTGTTTTACCATTTAGTGTTAGACGACGAGCTTGTAAGCAGATTTTGTGCCTCTGTATTTAGCCTATGCCTAGCCGAGAGCCAGGCAGCCAATTGTAGATCGTTAGCGATGGTCATTTTGTTTGTATTTAACCGTATCCGGTCACGCAGGGCATTAAAGAGTAGTGCACAGGGATTAGCTAGTTGGTGACAGTTATGGTGTAATAGTCATGTCCCTTTGGTCATCCGTCTGTACTGAGTTCAGGGTTCACTGCTACACTACTCATTCGAAGGTTGGGATATGTGGTGATGGTTAGGATTCGTTGCTACGCAATCTCAGCCCCAACCATCGGTAATGAGTAATTTAGTAGTGAGTCTCACATTCTCTTGTGAAGACGGGAATTGAGTTTGTTGTTTGGCTGATAAACTGCATAATTATCACGGATAAGCTGTTTGCAATTGCTATATAATTTCTCATGATGTAGGGCTTACACCATGCAGTGCTACCTTTCTGATCAGATTATGTGTCACTAAATCGCACCCCCCCCCCTCCCCCCCACACACATCGCCAGCACACACAAAAAAAGAAATGACTTGCTTATCTTTTGCAGGTTAATTTCTTAGATCTGAATCGTACACTTAGATGGAAGCTTTATAATTTTGGTTGTTTATGTTCTACTTCGAATGTTTATCTGAATTTTTTCCCCTGTGAGACAGTCTAACCGATAATAATTGATTCTGATCCATACATTTGCCAGAGCAAGTTTGCAATTGCAATCTGTTGTCTTCTGTATCCCATTTTCAGATGAGTAACAGAAAGGTTATAATCAAATAGTCCTCAGTGGACAAACTAGTAGAGTTCCTAAGGTGACTAAGAGGAACAAATTGATAAAGTATGTAGAATTCTCAAGTATCTAGTTCTAGCCAAAATATAGGTGATGACTCCTGTTTCCTTTGCCAGATGAGACCTGCTGCGCTTGGTATCATCTTGAGACCTAGACCGTCTCACATTTTCAGTCCATTTCTATTAATATTCTGTTCACAAATATAAGATGTCTGGATATTTCAATATGGACTACATATGGACTGAAACGGGTGAACAAACACACTAAAACGTGTATATATATACATCAGATTCAGGAAAAAAGTTAAAACACCCTATATTTGTGATTGGAGGGAGTGTTAGTCTATTCTGGGAACACAAGGGGCGAACAACATCCAGTGCACTTCCGTATACAGGCACTAAATAGACATCCACTCACTGGTTCATTAAGAACTACTCTACTTTATAAGTTCTACGCAAACAAGCCATATTGCTCTTGGGTTTGTTGAACTAAGCAGTCAGTGTTATACTGTTTGCTGTTTCCAGTTAAGATAATGTTTCCTTCCATTCAGTGAAGGCCAAGAGATGTTAAGCCGCCACATCTATACCGGCATGTGGTAGCGAATCTATGAACCGCTCAATTGGCTGGAATGCCCTTTTGTAGAGAGTACATGGAGGGCGCATGCCACATTTTCTATTCTGTAAAACTGTGAGTCTGTGATTGAGGCTTGCACAGCATAGACACTAGGCATAAGAGTAACATTAAAGAATAGTATGATCACATCATATATGTCATCTCGTGGACATGCGCTAGAAGATCAGACATAATCACAAGAATACTACTAGCAAGAGACATTACAATTGATGCCTAAGAAAGTATTAGACCCAAATTAACAGGGGTATTGTAATTTGGGTTGCAGTAGGGTCTGGTGTTGTCACCATAAAAAACAAAGCGTATGCAGTAGGGATGTTGTAGTGGAGCACGAAGAAGATGGGAATTAGCGAGAACTCTACCAAGAGCTTTTTAGAAACCTGATTCACCCCACTCTACAGGGTCTAGAGAAAAGAACTTCCAGAGAGGTTGCCGTCCTCAGGGTTTGTGCACGCCAGCGCATGTAAGAGGCAATACATGAACAGATAAGAGAAAGGCAAAATGAGAGGTGAATGCAGACAGATTAAATTTGAAAAGTCACCGTCTCGCCTTTTGCCTCTCATTCTTTATACTTTGTGCTGCCTCCACTAATGTGTCCCTACTCCGGCATGCACTGAATGTTGGGAGAACAGAGTCTATAGACCTGCTCTCTTGTAGAACCTGCACATGTTGGGACGAATCAGACTTTTGGGAAGCACCTGTATGAGTGTGTAACTGCTTACTTCTTCTTGTCTTTGTCTTCCTGTGCAATGCGCTGCTGCATTGCCTGGCAATGACAGACCTTGCCTCCAATACACTCCTGTAACTCACAGTACCCCTGTTTTTTTGGTGAAATACTGTATGAAGTATCAATGATAATATCTCTTGCTTATTTGCTTGTAGAATACCCTATGATCAGTTTGATCTCGGTAGTGCATATGTGATATAAACAAATATGGTTCTATCTTTCCGCCTTAGTGCTGTTGTTTCTATTCCTTCTAGTGTTGAAGTGCAAAATTCCCTGGCTAAGTCATTTATATGAGTGTGACTTGGGGCGTTGGGTGGTTATGAAGATGTCAATAACATCTATTCAATAATCAAATGTAATGCATATGTGACTCGTGAGTAGACAAGCATAATGTTGGATTGAATAATGCTTGCCTTTTCTGACTTCTGTTACTTCTATTTGTTTTGTTTATCTAGTATTGAAATGATTAGGTGAGAATAAATGGAGGCAAAATTTACTTTTTTTGGTTTGGGCCATTGCTTGAACTGAACCTTCAGCAGTGCCATGTAAGCTAGGCTGACTTGACATTAGAATGATCAGTGATTTCAGACTTGCACATTATTGTGCATGCTAGATCTCCAGACACCATCTAATAGATCCTGCTCTGTTCTGTTTAGGTCTGTGTTCTTGGTTATGTTCTGCTTGCTAGTTTTCTTAGCTTTCTGGTTCCTTCCTTTTGGTTTGTCTCGTAAGCCTGCTAGTTTTTTTGTAGATAGCTTTTTCGTTGCTTGTAGCGTTTTCGGGTTTGTCCTTCACGTCATTTTGATGCTTTCAATGCAAAATAGCATGCATTTTGACGTGTGTTCTAGAAAAAGAACTTGCATTTTATTTTACTCATTTTGTGTGGAAAACTTGCTTGTTCGGGACTTAAAAAATCACTGGCATAGTGATGGATTGGTTTTTAAGTTGGTGAGGTGGTGCTCCATGTTCAAGTTGTTTTGCCTCTTGGGCGATGTTGCATGGGTGTTACGCAAGGAGAACAAAAATGCATACATGATGATTTTATGCCTGTATTTGTTTTCCGTGATTGTGTTTGGGCATGTCAAAAAGGTTGATAGGGGCATCCAATTTGAGTAGCAGCCTAGCAGGATCTATTATTGTCATTAAAAGTTCTTATTCCGTGTGTTAAATCTGAAAATTGGATATTCTTCCTTCCGTTTATGAACTACAGATTTCAGACCTTTTCATCATGTTTCTTTGTACATATTTTTTAGACTGCTTAGCTGCGATGTCGCTTCCGTGAAGCCAATCACTTTTGTGTGTTCTTCATCTACCTGCTCTACTTTCTCATTCTGGTAAGTAATCACTTTGTGATCACATTTCTGATTGCAGGTTGAAAGAACTTCACCAAAAGTGCCCCAAGGAGATGGATGCGTATGCTGGATGCATGTATTACTACACGAATGAATTTGACTTCTGCCGCAAGGAGCAGGAAGCTTTCGAGGGTGCGTGCCCTATTTCCGAGTAGCCCGCCCTCTGAGAGTGAGCTTTACCCCCAGTGATCTCTTGAGAAATAAGGAGAAAAGCCGGCAAACCCTCCAAGTTGATGGTCTCCCATGTTTATTGTACCCAGAGAGTTTTGTTTGTATGGGTGAATAGCGCGTCATTGAGCTGCTCATCCCATTCGCTCGTCTTTCTTCAGCAATTACATCTCTGTTTTAACCTTCGAGTTGGATGCCAAACTTGACTCAGCTGTAGTCCCAAGTTGTTGTTGATGATGATGATTCTTCCTTTGGCTTTGGTTAACAGCGTAACGTGATGTCCTTTTACCTCTTGGAATACAGGAATTGATGGCCCTATCAAATCCATGTAGAGTAGAAACGAAAAGCAACTGGTAGGAATATAAGCGGTCATTTCATGTTTGGATTGCATGGTTCATGTACAGTTGTTGCGGAAGATGAAATTTCCGCTACCAGGAGCATTGTACTGGTAGGAAAATTTCATCCCCCGCTGCGATGGCATGGGCCAGAGCTTATTACTGCGTCTGCTTTGTTTCCGAAGAGGCCCTCATGGCGTCCGTTCCGTCACTATCAATAGCTCCGTGCGCTCTCTGCTCCTGCGTGCCTATCTATCTCTAGGCTGTAGCAGCTCAGCTACGGAATTGTTTCAGATCTACGGCCTGTACTACCATCCTACCATGCCATTCATTTCGTTCGTTCGTTTCATTCATTCATTCATTCATTCATGGGGCGCTGGCTGATGAATGCCACCGCCACCGCCAGGCCAACGCACGGGAGGAGGCGTGGCAAGGACACGCAGGGAAGGCGTGAATGCGGCTCGCTCAGCGAGAGCCGCGTGAGCGACAGTGCCGACGATCCGCGGGCCGCAGAGAGTGAAGATTCATGGCAATGGCACGAACCGACCGAGGCACTCCACTGCGTCGTGCACGCGTTGCACGCCTCATGGAGTCATGGTTATGGCCGGACGGACGCCTCAGCCTTGAGTGGATGGATGGATGCAGATGCAGGGCTGGGCTAAATTTTATGTTTTGATCTTTTTCTTAAACCTATTCAAGATTTGACCATAGTTTGAAAAAAATTCGAGATCTGACCCTTTTGCTACCGTCAGGAACCATGGCGGTAGAGTATAACAGCCATAGCGGTAGGGTATAACAGCCTACCGCCAAGGACCCTGTCGGTAGGGTTGCATGCCCTATCGTTAAAAACCTCTTAAGTATTGAACACAATGCAAGCTCGTACCTACCGCCAAGCACCTTAGCAGTAGAGTTGTGCAGGCTATCGTCAACCTGTTTGACGGTAACGATGTTTCCTAGCGTCAAAGTCACTGGCGAAGTAAAAAGGGCAGATCTTGAAATTTTTTTAACCTAGGATCAAATTTCGAATAGTTTTCAGAAAAAAGTCAAAACACGAAATTTTGCCGCAGCGCTGTACCTTTGCTGCCGCTACTACTCCTGCTGTCTCTATTGTGCCCATGCCTCGGTTCAATGGAGTCGCTGTACAAAGGTTCAGCGCGCACTTACTGCTGCATTTACCGTTTTGCAGATGGATGGCGCCCATGGTTATTTGATTTTACTAGTACGTGATTACTTTTGCGATGGACAAGCAGCCGCCCGCCTCATCGGATGCTGCAGCGCCGATCCGGGGAGGGTCAGGGGAGTCGCCCGTGCAGGGAGGGAGCCAGCCACCTGCAATTCCGGCGCCCGCGTGAGCGGTCAGTCACAGCGCTGCCCCTGCAAGCCGAGTCGGGGCTGTGGTGGCCTCCCCGGCTCATGGCATACGTGCGCGCCAGAGCAGAGCAGAGCCCCCGCACCGTGCCAAAGAAAAGCCGCCTCCGCTCCTTCCGGGCAAACCACCCTCGAATGGGAGGAGAGCATGGAGCAACTTGCCACGCCAGTTTGGGATGCACAAATCTTGCAATCCACGGGTATCTATCTCAGTCTGTGGGCCTCCTAACATTCGGAACAAAAAAATTTATCTATCTTTGGTGGATTTAGTCGGGTCTGTTCGTAGTTCGTCTATGTTCGTGCGTTTTCAAGTTGTATTCTTCTAATATCTGCTACTCTTCAACAACGATGGTTGTTGTTCTGATGCGCTGGTTCTATGAGGCCTTAGCACAACGACTTCTTGTCCGTCTACAACAGCAAGTTTTGTCCGGTTACGACGAGGGAGCGGCGACACCTTCGGCTCGCTTTACAGTATCTATGACCATACATGACAAATATGGCCCTTCAAATGCCCGGCGCGTCCGTGGACATTGACCGGGTACGCCTCGGATTTCACTTGTTGCATCCGGACATCTCATACTCGATTCTTATATTCATATAAAGACATGCAAAAAAAGTAGAACCTACGTACTACATCGATCCTAGCCACTCCTCGTCGGAGATCACGACAATCTCCGTGCCCGGCTCCGGCCTCCTCCGCATCTATCTTCGCATCAAGTTTGGTGAAGAACGCGTCGGTCTCCGCCTACTCCTGCCGGAGAAACGCCCAGTTGACCTTCACATATGCCTTATTCTGGATGGATTCCAGGATGGCCTGTTGCTTGGCCATCTCGTCGGACCATGGCGGAGTGCTGGAGCATGGGCGGAGAGTCCGACTGTGGACAGAGCGCCGGAGCTGGAGAGGAGGGAGGTGGATGGGCTCGGACCTTTTGAAAGAAATCCTTTATTTTTTCTGTGATACAATCAAACAAACTCAAATCCTATAGGAATCCAATGAACATGTCATTTCAATCCTACATTTTTTCTATTTCTGTATTTTTGCAATCCCGCGGATCAAAGAGGCACGAAAAAGAGAAAGCATCATAGTCTTATTTGGCCGCATACAAGAATGACAAAGTCGTACATACTACGTAGGGTTTGCACCGTTCCTTGGAAACTAATGATGGCCATGAACTTTGGAGGAACAGCCGCACATGCATCACGCTCAGTCACTGATTAATCGCCAGATGTGGTGTGGAAACGACCCAAGGGCTGTTTGCTCGTCAAATTTGGACCCAGCCCAGGTGTGCGTGCCAGCCAGCCAGCCGCACCCTTGAACGGGTCAAACAAAACAAAGGAGATGAGATCCACCATTGTTTATAGCAGCAGATGAGATGAGCAGCCTGCGTCCAAGTGTCCCAAGAGCATTGCATGGACTCACTGTGCAGTTAGTTCGTTGTGGATGATAGGATAGGGAGGGCAAGCAAAAAACAACTGTCCCTTGTCCTATAGATCCGTCCGCTAAACTAAATCTTTGATGCTCTCTGTTGATTTTTCATCTCACTCACTCTACATGTGGATGTGGGGACCTACTAACATAGCTCATCCAAGATGCATGCATTGGGCAAGAAACGGCAGCAAAATATATCAAGCCTTTGCACATATATTATACTTTTTCTCATCTCATCTCATCTCATATGCAGTCTCCTGCATCTCTGGGCACTCAGCCAAACATAGCACATATACTACTATAGCATGATTTATAATGGTAAAAAGGAAAGAAAAAGAAAGAAGAAGAGAAAAAAACTATCTCAGGCTCTGCTTTTGCAGGGTGGATATGATCTCCGAGAACTGAGGGCGCTTCAGAGGGCAGTTGTCCCAGCACCGGCTCATCAGCGACCTCAGGAACGGCGGGCAGTCCCTCGGTATCTCCGGCCTCAGCCCGCACGCCGCGATCCCCACCGCCGCCTGCACCGGCGAGTACGTCGAGTAGGCCTCCTCGCCGGTCACCATCTCCCACAGAACCATGCCGTAGCTGTAGACGTTGCTCATGCAGGTCTCCGATACGCTTTCTGGATCTCCAGCAATGATCTGTAAACAAAGCATTTAAGTAACCACCTCTCAGTAAGGATAAGTTCAGATAACATACCATCGCAAAAAAAAAAAGTTCAGATAACATAAGCTTAAAAGGATGATAAGGAGTACAATAGGAGCACAAAATTGGTTTTTCAGGGTTAAAAGGATGGATTCCCTGACCATTGGGTGGACACAAGATAGTACTATTAACTGGCATTGGCAGGCTGATCTAGTGCATAAGAGCATCAAGTTGGTCAGATCAAAGTAGTATTTCTTTCACATTTCGTATTTGAAGTTTTATTATGCTCTGCTCATAAAATTAAAAGGCAAGATGATGCAGGGTTCTACACGGTTTGTCCTAGAGTTCTATGTACTCCTACAGGATGACAAGTAAAAATACATGTTTCATCGTCAATGTTGCTGTTTTACTGGGTTACTTGAAGATCCCAGATAATGGCTACAGTTAAAATAGAGCAATTAGCTCAAAGAAAGAACTTCTAGCATGCTGGGACTAAACTCGCTTTCAGAAAGAGCATTTCTAGAAGAGTTTATTTACATTAAATCAAGTCAAGAAAACTAACCTCTGGAGCTAGCCAGCGATACCCAGATGTCTCATACTCAGTAACCTCGCCAGCATTATTACAAGGGGTAACAATGCCCATATCCCCAAGGCAGGCATTTCCCTGTCTGTCTAGCAGGATCCTTCGTGCATTAAGATCACGGTAGGCAATGCCGTAGCCGTTCATGAACGCCAAGCCATCAGCAACATCAAGAGCGATCCTAATCGTGTCCCGGAGCGACAGCCTCTTGTTTCTCTGCATAATGATGTCATGAACCGAGCCCCCTTCCATCATCCTAGTCACTATGCAGAGGCCATGGCTCTCGTTGAAGCAGATGCCATGGAACTGGAGGATGTTCTTCTGACCGCAGCTCATCAGTTGCAGCAAGTCCTGACGGATCTCGACATCGTAAGCACTGCCCATGTTGCAACCCCTCATTTTGTTAACCCAAACCTTCCTTCCTCTGTGGACTCCCCTGAACGAGTTTTGGCCAACCCAGTCGACGAATTCGATCTCCTCGGAGCTCACAATCCAGCGGCCGAGCTCCTCGCCCCCGGATCGGACGGTCTGCCACTCATCTACTGAGACAAAGACTGATGATTGTGGTAGGGGAGTGGGAAGGTATGGCCTGCGAGCAGGCTCATTGTCAAGAACCTGGCCTTCCTCGGGATCAAACATGGACTCCTCGTCGAAGTTGCGTGATCCTTCTTCCTGGCAGCCGCAGAGCCCGAAGGGGAGCTTCACACCGCCACCGCCGCCGCCACTGTTCTTCCGATGCTTCTTTGTCGCCGATTTTAGCGCGGCCTCGACCCGGCTCTTGAAGAGCTCCTCGCTCCCGGATTGCACAATTATCAGGACAACACCAAGTGTCAATCCTCTCTTCTCGAAGATCTGGATCTTCTTGCAACTGAACAATGGGCTGTCGAGTGAGCCTGACATTGACTGCCATGAAAGTGGGGCATTGCAGGCAAAGGTGAGCTGAAATACAGTGCCCACAGCGCCACTTTCTCTGCCATTGCTGCCATGAACTTCCTCGATGCTCAGTGCAGGCTGATCCTCACCGGCCGCCTGCTCTACAAGGCGGGCATGCAAGAGGACATCTTTCATGTCAAATCCTGCCTGCGCGTAGCTGCAAAACGAGATTTCTGACTGTCAGCAACCATTCAGGCTTCAGCACATCCAAATAAATAAGTTATGTGCTTGATTTAGCACCTCTGATTTAGCAAAGCAGATAAAAAGTCGTAAATACTGTAGAAATTAGAAACATGAAGCAGTTTAAGCGGTATGTGGCCGCTTGATGCCGCGGCAAAATTTCGTCACCTTCCATTGTTGCAGAACTTGAGAAGATGGTCGCTCACCTGTTGGGAAGGGCATCGAAGTGGCGGCGGAGGTCAGAAACGAGCTTCTCCGGCAGCTGCTGGGCGGCGGCGCCGCGGGAGTAGAGCTGCGCGAGGCCGCGGAGGAGGAGCGGCGGCTTCTCGCCGCCGGCGCGCGGCGAGGGGTCGCGGGGGACGCCGCCGTTGTCCAGGTTCAGCGTGTTCTTGAATGCCGCGATGGCGCCGGCGAAGTTGCGGCCCAGGCGCTGCCACTTCTTGGGCGCCGCCGGCCCGGAAATCGGGTCGCCCGCGCCGGCCGAGTCGGCGCAGGTGGGGAGCGAGCCGTCCGAGCGGGCGTGGGGCTTCATGAGAACCTGCTCCACCATGGACTCCTCGTCGGTGCTCGGCCGGCCCGACCAGCACTCCAGCGCGGCCGCCATCGCTGGAGACTCGGCTTCTCCCGCCTCTAAATCTCAACCTCCGGCGCGAGATTGGCCGCCGAGTCGATGCTAAATTGCTGACAAGATCTTGCAAGAGTGGTTCTTGCCTCGCTAACTTGTGCCTGGCAGATTGGGACAAGATAGGCGCAAAAAGGATGGAATCAAAATCCCTTTCGCTGGATTTCTTGGTTCTTGGTGCGGTGCTAGACTGGAGACTGCTAGTAGAAACTAGGAAAACACTGCAAAAGGAGTAGGTGAAGCAGCAAGAGGGACAGCTCGGAGAATGCCGTTCTTGGTGGATTTGTGAGGGGATCACGAGATGTTTATCCTGTGGGATATTTTGGGATGTGATGCTTCCTCCTCTGCATAGCTATGCGTGTCCAGCTTCCCGGCTCAGCTGGAATGGGGCAGGACTGGAGGGGGAGAAAGGAGCCGGACAAGCAGGAGAGGGGGGCAAAAAACGATGCCGTCTTTTGTAGCAGCGGAGCAGAGCAGAGAGAGGGGCTCTGGCCCATGACAGGGAGGGAGAGGTGGAGGCGGAGGAACATGCATCATGGGGAGAGGGTGGGGCTGGTGTAGAGGCGCGATTATTCTAAGGAGGGCGGGTTTGGTGCGCTCATGTGATTTTGCTGCGCTTGACAGGCGCAGAAAACCCAATTAAGGATGAGATTCCTTGCAAATGCCCTTGTATGTATGAGCCTCGTCTTTTTGTCTCGCACACTGTATCTGTATGCAAGTGATTAGCACTAACTGCATTTAGCTTTGGGAAGTGATCAGCACTAGACGCTTGGACAGAGATGCGCATTCTCGAGAGCGACAGGCGGCGGTAAATAATCTGCAGCGAGCATGGAAGTTTCGGACAAGACGTGGTAAAAAAAAAAAAGAAACCTTGCTTTCATTTCATCTCCCCTGGCTGGCTATACCTTGATGGTATCACGAGAAAGGATGGCTACTCTGAGGCGGCTGCTGCCTGTCTGTCTGTCTTGTCCATTTGCCTCATCTGATAGATAGATAGATAGATATCGGGGATCGCCTCGCCAGCCAGCTTTACTCTTCTTCCACGTCCATTTCTCGCCGATCGATAGAAGCAACTTAACAAGACGTTTCGGTCAGGATATCATCGTATGTACCCTTCTCTGTAGCGGGGCTCGCTGGGGTGCACAGCGACAAGTGTCGCGTCGCTTGAGGTTGACGACTGCTACTATGTGCTGCTCGCCACTGTAGGGAGCGGTGAGATGGAATCATGTCGCAAAGGGCATTATGAGTTAAAAGCCCAGGAGTCCTACAACTTGCAGTGAATGTGATGATTTGGTTCTAAAACTTGTATTTTGACCCTATCCAGTCTCAGAACTTGCATTAAATGTGTAAATTTGGTCCTGACCAACGACAGAGCGCCATGTGGACGCGTGGGTGCCTACCCGGTCAACGCGTGGCATTTTGAAAAGAGGCCCCTGCCTTTCGTTTGAATCTATCCGCAGGACACGAAAACTAAGTTCCTGAACCTGATGGCCTTCTGTGATTTCCTGGTAGTTTTAGCGTTATAAGATAAGAAATGTGATATTTGCATGTTATAAGATAAGAAATGTGATATTTGCATGTTATAAGATAAGAAATGTGATATTTGCATATTATGGCCGTACAAATACTGAAATACTGGAGATGTTTCACACATGTTCCTTTGTACCCTATCCTCACACATTTTCCTGCATTTTCTGTTTTGTATTTGCTGCAGGTAATAGAACACTATTAGAGAGTATCTTTTGTGCCTGCTGGAATTACACTTATCTTTGTTGTAAGCATATATTTTGCTCGCCCCGGCACATGTTTAACCGTTGTAATTTCTTTTCCTTCAAGGGTCTGATTCTGTCTCTGTCCCGGCATGTTTGAGGCAGGAGAAGGAGATTGCTGCTCGGAGCAGGTGACGCTACTTCACTCTTACTCCATTCTTGTGCATACGCATAACCTTAAGCATCTCTTTGTCGGAAGGCCTGATATAATTTTATTCTTTAGTTCAGCTGGGCTGCTGTCATGCCCTTCAGATGTAAAACCGGTACATACCATTACGGATCCATGCTGCAGCCATATTCAGTTATTCACCTGTTTCTGATGGTTGAGAGATTATTTTCATTTTCTCTGGTTTATTTCAGATAAATTACAGAAGAAGTATCGTTATACTTTAATCATGCGGCAGCAACACGAAATAACGATGAAGAAACCCACTTTGCAAGGAGGCCATAGACATCGCCAAAAGGCAAAAGAGTAGGCCATCCTTCATTCCCTTGGAATCTCACAGGACAGGAGAAACATATCCAGACTAGAGAGGCATCTGATTGGTGCTGACTTGAGCGTTACCACCGGGAGGAGCGTCACGAATACATGCCCGACGCCCTGCTCAGAATCATTCCCTTGGAAACTCATGCCTAGGCTTTGCACTCTTTTCTTTTCATCTCACTTTGAGCTGAGCTGAGAGCTCTTTGTAGCAGTACACTACTGTTGCTTGGCCTCTCTCTCTCTCTCTCTCTCTCTCTCTCTCTCTCTCTCTCTCTCTCCTCTTTACACTGCCTTTTTAAGCCTGGGACGGGAAAGATCTCCTGAAAACCAAAATCTTTCCGATCCTAACTTACCAATCAGCTGTAATAATTGCACAATCACAAGAATCAAGTCCTGCCCCCTATTTAGCCACAACCACCACCAAAATCACTGCTCAAGCTAATGAAAAGAAGTCTAAGGCTAGGGGGGTGACAGAAATCAGCAGCAGCTGGAGTGCGAGCTGAACTCCAGCAAAAACATCCATCCAGCTCCTCCCACTGCCTACTGGCGCTGAGGCAAATGCAGCCTTCTCCTCTTATTGTCCACCGAGGTGGTGGCAATGGCATTATTGTCGTTGGCGGCCACGGCCATGGCGACGGAGGTGCCCGGGCTCCCGGCGGGGGCGGCGGCGAAGACGCCGGAGGAAGCCACCTCCCTACTCGACTGCACGGACCTGCCCTCCTCTTGAATCATAACGCTGTAGTAGGAATACACATGCCCCTGTGCCACGGAGAAGAGCATTTACTCATCATTGCCCCTTTTCACCAAAAAGGGAGGGGTTATTATGATGGGGGCTTACGGTGTGTAATTGCTGCCATGATGAGCCCAAGATCGCCTTGAGCTCCTCCTCTAGGTTCGGGCCCGTCGTCCCCTCACTGCCGCCGCGCGCGACCAGGATTGACACCAGCGCCATGGTTGACGGCTGGTACTCCACCGAGCTCATCGCTGCACACCCACACACACACACGAGAGATCTTTTCATGATCCGATCTGATGGGATGATGGGGTGGAACGGGAGCAGGGGGTGGTCTGACCTTTGATGGAGGCGAAGATGCACTTGACGGTGCGCAGGACGATGGCCTTGCGCTCGTCGTGCCGGAACCTGGCTGCGAAGCAGCTCAGGTACGGGAACGGGGTGCCGGCGATCATCTGCCACTTGAGCGTGCCGAGGACGAGGACGGCTGGTGTTTTCGTGTCCTGTGGGTAAATTCAAACGAAAGGCAGGGGCCTCTTTGCAAAATGTCACGCGCTGACCGGGTCGGCACCCACGCGTCCACATGGTGCTCTATGATTGGTCAGGACCAAATTTGCACATTTGATACAAGTTTTGAGACTGGGTAGGGTCAATTTACAAGTTTTAGGATCAAACCATCACATTATGCGCAAGTTGTAGGACTCCTGGTGCTTTTAACTCGGGCATTATCTATCTTTTCTTTCAAGGATACAAAGGGGGACATTATCTTTTCTTTCAAAGATACAAAGGGGGGCATTATCTTTTTTTTGAGTAATCTCGCCATTTTATTGATTATCAATAATGTTCATGGATACTGATGAGGTTATGTACCTAGGGTAGAGTCATAGGCCTGACCTAGACACCTTCCCCTAGGACATCACCCTAAAACCAGAATCATTCAAAGGGTACCATCACCCACTCGACCAGAGACGTTCCACTCGGAAGAATCAATGTCACTAGGCCGTCGCAGAAGCCACTCGACGAGCAGAAGATCTAAAGCCACCCTACACCAACAACGGTCGAGCATTTACTTATAGGCTTAATTGTCATTTATAGCACTTAATGGCTAGCGTTACCAGTAACGTTCCTCTCTTAATGTACATTGAACCCCGTGTAACGGAGGGGAGCAGGGGTCCTGGCGCACTCTATATAAGCCACCCCCTCCTCTGGGACAAGGGTTCCCATCTTTTGTAAACACACACACACATAATCCAGTCGACCGCCTCAGGGCACCGAGACGTAGGGCTGTTACTTCTTCCGAGAAGGGCTTGAACTCGTAAAACTCGTGTGTACAACTACTCCATAGCTAAGATCTTGCCTCCTCATACCTACCCCCCATTCTACTGTCAGTCTTAAATCCACGACAGTTGGCGCCCACCGTGGGGCAGGTGTCTTAGCAGTTTATTGGAGAAGTTGCGATTCTTCCGATTCCCATCATCATGGTTTCCGCCGGAGGATTGGCTGAAGGCCACGAAATCTGTCTCGACGCGCTCGTCTTCATCGCCGACGACTCCGCTTGGCTTCACGAAGCTCCACTCGACATCGAGGCGCTCCCCGTCCGCGAGGCAACGCACTTCCGTGTGTGCGTTTGCGGCGTCCTTCTTCGACAACCGTCGACTCCGTATCAGTCGACTCCTGTGGCAACCTCCCTCTCCGTTGTTTGCCGGCGCCAGCGATCCGGTCGGTCGCGGCTTCAGCGGTGGGTGAGGCACGCGGTGGCCCGCCAATCAGCCACCCTGCAAATCGCGGCACTCGAGCCCGATGAAACTCTCTACGGCCTGTTCGATCTGTCGATTGGATCCGTCGAGACTGTGTCCGAATGTGACAGCAGTGACCCCGCGGCGGAAGTCTTGATGGTTAATGGACCATGCAGTCCTCTTGGCTTCACTCGGGAAGGCAGTGGCGATGGCGGTGGTGATCCGTCGCGTGCTCACGAGGAGTACCGCCCCGAACCCCTCTCTTCACAGCAGAGGGAAGATCTTCGTCGTCGCAATATGGAAGCACTTCACACTCCTATCGTTGGAGAAACCCCCGAGGCCCAGACCTTGGAGGAGGCGCGCCTGGCCAACTTGGCTGAGCGCACTCGACTAGAGATCCTCCAGTGCGCACTCGATGAGCGTGCTCGGCAGCCGATCCCCGAGTCCAGTCGACGACAAGTTTTTCCGCCTCCGACTCAGGTATATTGAACTCCGATCTAGAATCTCTCAGCTGCAGCTCGAATAGCAGAGTCAATTCAACCTTCCCAGTCCGAAGCTGGCCGAGGTTTGATGCAGATCCGGGCTTTACTCCGGGCAGCGGGAGAGCAGAATACAACGGTATCTCAATCGCGGAATACGATTCATAGCAGGTCTGTGGTGGCGGATACTGTCTAGTCTGCCCATAGCCCGAGACCGCCTCCACGGCGTGAGGGACGTGGATACCAGCAAGATCAGTACAGGAACCGTGAGCAGTATGATCATCGACTCGACCACGACGATCGTCGTCAAGTGCCCATGCCTCCTCCAAGGAGTGGGTCGTATGTGCCTCGGCGGCAAGATGACAGGCGCCCCCACAGCGGCGAACGGAGAATTTCAGTTGACCCCAGAGAACTAGGCTTTGATGCAAGGTCAATCCTCATTCAAGGTCTGGTTGATAGAAACAGAGCTCACAGAGAAGGCCACGATAGAGATCATCCTACTGGAAGCAGGGTACACGTTTCAGGACCCGAGTGTTTCAGCAGAGCCATCAGAGCAGCAGTGATTCCTCCAAACTTCAGGTTGGCGACTAGAGTCAGCAAGTTCACCGGCGAATCCAAGCCAGATACTTGGCTTGAGGATTACCGAGTGGTTGTGCAGATTGGTGGTGGCAATGATGATGTAGCCATGAAGCACCTCCCCTTGATGTTGGAGGGCTCTGCTAGAGCGTGGTTGAATCAGTTGGTTCCTGGCAGCATATAAAGTTGGGAAGAACTTGCTCGAGTGTTTGTTAGGACCTTTGAAGGCACTTGCAAAAGGCCGGCTGGGTTGACAGAATTGCAGTGTTGTGTCCAGAAACCGAATGAAACTTTGAGAGATTATATCCAGAGATGGATCATGTTGCACCATACAGTGGAGGATCAGATCACCAAACAATTTGTGCCTTCAAGGAAGGCGTTAAGTATCGGGAGTTGAACCTGAAATTCGGTCGGACAGGAGATATGACTCTGACTCGGATGATGGAGATTGCCACCAAATATGCCAATGGTGAAGAGGAAGACCGACTCCGGAATGGCAAACACAAAACAGTCGCCCAAGAAACCGGAGGAGGGAATTCCAGTTGGAAACAGAAGCGAAAGGCCGACCTAGCTGCTCCTGGTGAAGCTTTAGCTGTTGCCCAAGGAAATTTCAAAGGAAAACCCAAAGGGCCCTGGGCTCCCAAAAGAGTTAAGGATAAAGATGGAAATGATGTGTTGGATTTACCGTGCCATATTCATACCAAGAAAGATGAAGAGGGGAACATCATTTACCCTAAACACACCACTCGACAGTGTCGTTTCCTGATCCAACAGTTCCGAGAGAAACAACACAAGGAAAAGGAGTCAGACGGAGGTGAGGATAGGGGAGAAGATGATGACGGCTTTCCCAATGTCAATTCCACGCTGATGATTTTTGCTGATGTTGAAAGCAAAAGTCGATTGAAGGTTATTAACAGGGAAGTGAACATGGTTGCTCCAGCAACACCCAGTTATCTGAAGTGGTCCCAGACTGCCATCACATTCGACCAGTCAGACCACCCAGCGCATATAGCCACCCCTGGGAGGCAAGCACCGGTGGTCGACCCAGTAGTCGAAGGCACTCGACTGACTAAAGTGCTGATGGATGGTGGCAGTGGCCTGAATATCCTTTATGCTGAAATCTTGAAGGGAATGGGCATTCCGATGTCTAAGCTTAGTGAAAGCAACATGAGTTTCCACGGTGTTATACCCGGCAAGAAGGCTCGGTCACTCCGCTAGATCACACTTGATGTGGTTTTCGGTGATTCCAAGTATTACCGCAAGAAAAAGTTGATATTTGAGGTAGTGAATTTCAAGAGTGCTTATCATGCCATTCTGGGGAGACCCGCTTATGCATGTTTTATGGCTCGACCATGTTACATGTATCTCAAATTGAAGATGCATGGTCCCAAAGTAGTAATCACTGTCATCGACAATCGGCAGTAGGCAGAAGAGTGTTTCCAGAAGGGCTCAAAAATTGCCCATGCATAGATGGCAGTAGTGGAACTGCAAGAGTACCAGAAAAATGGAGATCCGAGTGATTTGCTGCGAGCCAAGAAGCCTGCCACAGAGTCCGCATTTCAGTCATCAGGAGAAATGAAGCCGATTCATATCCACCCGACCGATGCCAATGCTGCTCCGACCCATATCTCGTCAACACTCGACAGCAAATAGGAAGAAGCGCTCATCCAGTTCCTCCGTGAGAACTGGGACATCTTTGCATGGAAACCTTCTAACATGCCGGGTGTACCCAGGGGACTGGCTAAGCATCGTTTGTGAGTCGACCCGAAAGTAAAACCAGTCATGGAACATCTCCGATAGTCCGCCGTCCAGAAGAGAAAAGCAATTGGCGAGGAAGTGGCTCAGCTCCTGGCAGCTGAGTTCATTCGAGAGACTTACCACTCCGAGTGGCTCGCCATTGTTGTCATGGTCTCCAAGAAGGATGATTCACTTCGCATGTGCATTGACTTCAAGCATATCAATCGGGCCTGCCCGAAAGATCATTTCCCTCTTCCCCGCATCGACCAAATTGTCGACTCAACTGCAGGGTGTGAGCGCTTGTCCTTCTTGGACGCCTATTCCAGGTACCATCAGATCCGACTGTATGGACTCGGTGAGATAAAAACGGCTTTCATCACTCCGTTCGGATGTTTCTGTTACGTCACTATGCCATTCGGCCAAAAGAACGCCGGAGCCACATTCATGAGGATGATTCAGAAGTGTCTGCTCACTCAAATCAGTCGGAATGTGGAAGCATACATGGATGACATTGTAGTCAAGTCAAGTCACATAAAGGTTCCGACCTGCTGGCTGACCTTGCTGAAACCTTTGCCAACCTTAGAAGGTATGATATCAAGCTTAATCCATCAAAGTGCACATTCAGAGTTCCTGGCGGAAAGTTACTCGATTTCCTCATTTCCGAACGAGGGATCAACGCTAACCCAGAGAAAGTTGGTGCCATTCTTCGGATGAAACGCCGTGTGCATGTGCACGATGTCCAAAAGCTTACTAGTTGTTTGGCCGCTCTGAGTCGATTCATTTCTCGTCTCGTGAAAAGGCACTGCCTCTTTACTGACTGATGAAGAAGTCTGATAAGTTAGAGTGGACTCCCGAAGCTAATGCAACGTTTGTAGAGCTCAAAGCCCTGCTTTCCACCTAGCCGGTGCTTGTTGCACCAATTAGCAAAGAGCCTTTACTGCTTTACATTGCAGCCACTTGACAAGTTGTTAGTACAGTACTCACAGTCGAGCGGGAAGAAGAAGGAAAAACTTATAAAGTTCAGCGCCCATTATATTATGTTTCTGAAGTCCTGACTCCATCAAAGCAAAGATATCCCCATTATCAGAAGCTTGTTTCTGGAATCTACATGACCACAAAGAAGGTTGCACACTATTTCTCTGATCATTCCATTACAGTCATCAGCGACGCTCCATTATCGGAGATTCTGAACAACAGAGATGCAACTGGTCGAGTGGCAAAGTGGGCGATTAAACTCCTTCCCCTGGATATCAAGTTTGAAGCAAAGAAGGCTATTAAGTCCCAAGCAATAGCTGATTTCCTCGCCGAGTGGATCGAACTGCAACTTCCAGCCCAAATTCACTCGGAGCATTGGACCATGTTCTTCGATGGGTCCAAGATGCTGAATGGTTCCGGTGCTGGAGTGGTATTGGTATCCCCCCGTGGTGAAAAACTCAGTTATGTTCTCCAGATTCATTTTGACTCCTCCAACAATGAGGCTGAATACAAGGCACTTCTGTATGGGTTGCGTATGGCCATTTCACTCGGCGTCCGTCGCCTTATGGTCTATGGCGACTCGGATTTAGTGGTCAATCAGGTGATGAAGGAGTGGGACGTCAGAAGCCCAACCATGACTGGTTATTGCAATGCAGTAAGAAAGTTAGAAAAGAGGTTCGAGGGATTAGAGCTCCATCACAGCCCCCGACTAAAAAATCAAGCAGCCGATGATCTGGCAAAGATAGGCTCCAAGAGAGAAGCCATTCCCAGTAATGTGTTCCTAGAGCATATTCATGCACCTTCAGTTCAAGAAGATCCCTTCACTGAAGAGCCCCCACAGCCGAAGAGTGCCACCGATCCGGCTGAAATCGTGATTCCAGCCGTGGTCGACTTGATCATGGAAGTTTTGGCCATCACCCCTGATTGGACAGTACCATATATCGCATACATTCTTAGAAGAGAACTCCGAGATGATGATGAAGAGGCTCAACAGATCGTCCGTCGATCTAAGGGCTTCACCGTGATAAGAGGTCTGTTGTTTAGAGAAGGTGTGACTAGAGTTTGCCAGAAATGCATAACACCTGAAGAAGGTCGAGTGATCCTCAATGATATCCACTCGGGGACCTGTGGTCACCATGCGTCCTCTCGGACCATTGTGGCCAAAGCATACCGAGCAGGATTTTACTGGCCCCGAGCAAATGAGATGGCACAAGAAATAGTCGACAAATGTGAAGGTTGCCAGTTCTACTCCAACATGTCTCACAAGCCTGCGTCAGCCCTGAAAACCATTCCGCTCGTCTGGCCTTTTGCTGTTTGGGGATTGGATATGGTTGGGCCTTTGAGGACTGGCATGAGTCGATTCACTCATGTGCTTGTAGCAGTCGACAAGTTCACCAAGTGGATTGAAGCCAAGCCTATCAAGAACCTTGATGCCAGTACTGCTGTCAGCTTCATCAGAGAGATAACATTCAGATATGGTGTTCCCCACAGCATCATCACTGACAACGGATCAGACTTTGATTCTGATGGGTTCATAACGTTTTGTGCTTCACAAGGTACTCGAGTCGACTATGCCTCGGTCGCTCACCCCGAGTCGAATGGACAGGCTGAAAGGGCAAATGGATTGATTCTCAAAGGACTGAAACCTCGACTGATGCATGGCCTCAAACACGCAGCAGGAGCCTGGGTGGACGAACTTCCATCAGTATTATGGGGATTGAGGACAACTCCCAATCGGTCGACTAGCAGAACCCCGTTTTTCTTGGTTTATGGAGCCGAAGCTGCACCTCCGAGTGACTTGCTCCACAATGCACCTTGAGTCGAGCTTTTCACAGAAGAAGAAGCAGAACAAGCGCGACAAGATGCAGTTGACCTCCTTGAAGAAGAAAGAGAGATGGCCTTGATCCGATCAACCATTTATCAGCAAGATCTGCGTCGATTCCATGCCATAAATATAAGGGGTCGAGCATTTCAAGAGGGAGACTTAGTTCTCCGAGTGGATCAGCAGAAACCACACAAGCTTGCTCCCTCTTGGGAAGGCCCCTTTGTGGTCACCAGAGTGCTCCACAATGGAGCGTACCATCTTTACGACGTCGAGCACAAGAAAGACGAGCTGCGTGCCTGGAATGCGGAGCTGCTCCGCCCCTTTTATACTTAAACACTCGGTCTGCTGAGATGTAATAAAAAACACCTTTGTATTTTGTTTATCAAAGACAAGAGTTTTAGAGTCTTCCAAAAAGATTGTCGATTGTTTACATATGTTTCTGAAATCCCCTAGTGGGTGGCTTAGCTGCAGTCCAGTACTCGCCTAATCTTCAAAAATCCTACCAAGTGATGAGCAAGTCTCTCACTCGGGGGCTTAGCTGCAGTCCAGTACTCGCCTAAGTTTCAAAAAATCCTGCCGAGTGATGAGCAAGTCTCTCACACAGGGGCTTAGCTGCAATCCAGTACTCGCCTAATTTTCAAAAAATCCTACACAGTGATGAGCAAGTCTCTCACTTGGGGGCTTAGCTGCAGTCCAATACTCGCCTAAGTTTCAAAAAATCCTACCGAGTGGTGAGCAAACCTCACACTCAGAGGCTTACCTGCAGTCCAATACTCGCCTAAGTTTCAAAAATCCTACCGAGTGATGAGCAAACCTCTCACTCGAAGGCTTAGTTGCAGTCCAGAACTCGCCTAAGTTTCAAAAATCCTACCGAGTGATGAGCAAACCTCACACTCGGGGGCTTAGCTGCAGTCCAGTACTCGCCTAAGTTTCAAAAATCCTATCGAGTGATGAGCAAACCTCACACTCGGGGGCTTAGCTGCAGTCCAGCACTCTCCTAAGTTTCAAAAATCCTACCGAGTGATGAGCAAACCTCACACTCAGGGGCTTAGCTGCAGTCCAGTACTCGCGTAAGTTTCAAAAATCCTACCGAGTGATGAGCAAACCTCACACTCGGGGGCTTAGCTGCAGTCCAGTACTCGCCTAAGTTTCAAAAATCCTATCGAGTGATGAGCAAACCTCACACTCGGGGGCTTAGCTGCAGTCCAGCACTCTCGTAAGTTTCAAAAATCCTACCGAGTGATGAGCAAACCTCACACTCAGGGGCTTAGCTGCAGTCCAGTACTCGCGTAAGTTTCAAAAATCCTACCGAGTGATGAGCAAACCTCACACTCGGGGGCTTAGCTGCAGTCCAGTACTCGCCTAAGTTTCAAAAATCCTATCGAGTGATGAGCAAACCTCACACTCGGGGGCTTAGCTGCAGTCCAGAACTCGCCTAAGTTTCAAAAATCCTACCAAGTGATGAGCAAACCTCACACTCGGGGGCTTAGCTGCAGTCCAAAACTCGCCTAAGTTTCAAATATCCTACCGAGTGATGAGCAAACCTCACTCTCGAAGGCTTAGCTGCAGTCCAGTACTCGTCTAAGTTTCAAAAATCCTACTGAGTGATGAGCATACCTCACATTCGGAGGCTTAGCTACAGTCTAGTACTCGCCTAAGTTCCAAAACCATCCCTATCCACAAGGATGACGAGGTGGAGGTTGACTGCAATCCTCTCACGGAGCTGCGCTGCAAGTACAACGTCTGCTACATCCCTATCCACAAGGATGACGAGGTGCAGATCGACTGCAATCCTCTCAAAGAGCTACGCTACAAGTACAATGTACTCTCCATCCCTATCCGCAAGGATGACGAGGTGCAGGTCGACTGCAATCCTCTCACGGAGCTATGCTACAAGTACAATGTCCGCTCCATCCCTATCCGCAAGGACGACGAGGTGCAGGTCGACCGCAACCCTCTCCTCGGAGCTGCGCCACAAATACAATGTGCGCTCCATCCTTATCCGCAAGGACGGCGAGGTGCAGGTCAACTGGGATATCCCCTTCAGAGTTGCATTTCGAAGGAGAGTCCGAGCGAAGAACAAGTTCTACTCGAAGATGAACGCAAGCATGTGCAGAAGATAAACCAAGATCGGAAAAAATCTCAAGAGTTTCAAAATGAAGATAAAAGTACTCGGGCATCAGGCCCGAAGGAGTTTAACGATTACATAAACCACTCGGCATTTCAAGGCAAATTTAAGGCAAGTTCAAATCTCAAGTTTGTTCATTAGGCAGGAGGAGGGCTCGCAGGCTCGACGAATTCATCCAAGTCAATTCCATCAGCGATCCGAGTGGCAGCAGTAATGAAAGTCTCCATGAAGGACTGGAAGTCATGCCTTTTGGTGTTGGCGACCTTGATCACCGCCAGCTTATCTTCACGGGCCTCCTTGCAATGGACTCTTACCAGCTACAGAGCCACGTCAGCACCGCATCGGGCAGAGGACTTCTTCCATTCCTGCACTCAATCGAGGACCTCATTGAGTCGAGCCATCAGAGACTCGAGATCATTTTGAAGTGTCGCCCTTGGCCAGAGCGATGAGTCGATGCGTGAAACTGCCACCTTCAGACGAGCAAGATAACTTGTAACATTGGCGACGTGGGATTCCAGTCGAAGCACATTCATGGCAGCCTCGTCGCCGACTGGAGAAACGATAGGGTCCAAACCCGTCTCGATCCGTCCAGTTTCCTCGTCAAAGTTTTGGCAGAATTCTACAGTCAAGGAGTTAGTGAGTCGACTGGACAGGACTAACTTGCAAGCAGTAAAGCAGTCGGATTAAAAGGGGTACCATCGAGCATAAGAAAGAGCATCTTGGCAAGGGTTCTCAGATAAGCTTCCAAGTCATTTCTCTTATGAGCCATGGATTCCAGCTTCTCATTTAGAGCCACCTTATCCTTCTCCAGACGAGTCACCTCTCGGTTGGATTCAGTGACAGAGGACTTCAGCTTGCTTACTTCCTCTTCCAGCGCTTCGAGTGAAGCCAGCTTCTTGTCACCAAGGGTAGTCTTCTCTTGAGCCTCCTTCTGCGCAGTTGCAAGGTCCAAGTCCTTCTTCTCCAGGCCAACCTCATTTTCTCTGCAAAATAAGCATTTAGATCAAACAAAAGATCGAATGGTTAATTTAAAAAGACGGTCGACATGAGCAGTCGACGGGCAGTTACCTTCCATACCAGCAACTTCATCTTGAGCCTTCTTCAAGTTTTCTTGGGCCAGCTCTAGGTCAAGGTTGAGCTGCCTCTGCTTCTCCTCAAATTCGGCGAACTTGGAAATGAGAGTACAAGATTTTTGCAGAGAGTAAAAGACATATCAATCGACAAGATCAAAGATTATTTACTTCTGAGTGAATACAACTTCAAAGTTTACTCAGACCCCAACCGACTGCCAGCAGTCGACTGCGGTCTCGGCGACTACACCCAGTGGGTGCACTTGGCGTGCCCCCATTGGTTCAGATTCCACTCAGCCGGTTCGCCCAGGTTGAGTAAAAAAACAATGTACTCAGACCCCGGCCGACTGCCAGCAGCCAACCGCGGTCTCGGGGACTACACCCAGTGGGTGCACTTGGCGTGCCCCCACTGGATCAGATCCCACTCGGCACGCTCCGCCCAGGTCAACTGGAAGAAAAGGAAAGAGAAAGAAGCACTCAGACCCCAGCCGACTGCCCGCAGTCGATTGCGATCTCGGGGACTACACCCAGTGGGTGCACTTAGCGTGCCCCCACTGGTTCAGATCCCATTCAACCAGACCGAGTGGAAGAGTGCAAATACTAAAGACAACAAAACACCCACTTGGTGTACAGATTCTAAGCAGACAACAAGAGATTGTATGAAGGAAAATATTCAGGTAGCATATCCTAATAGAACAAGTTCAATCGGAAGTCAACTTACCTGTACATTGGCTCGGAGAGCCGCGCTAGCGTCGTAAGCAGCCTGACTATTATCATGCACCGCCTTCACCCGCTCCATCATTACGCCAGCCTGACGGATAGCCTCAGCAGCATCGTCTGATTGGCTTTCCGGAACATGATAGGTGGTGAAGAAGGGGACAGATGATCCAGATGCAGCAGCTTGGGGCTCCGAGGTATGAGGTTGGATGACTGAAGAAAACACTGGTACAGTCAATGGTGCGGGGCGTTCACTCGACACTGGGACAACAAAAGTTACAGAGGCTCTACCTGCATCTTCAGGCTGCTAGACCGTTGGTTATGTCGCCAGTTCCGACTGGGATATCTTGCCAGCTGCTGCTTTCTTGCTCTTTCTGGGCCTAGGTACCACGTCTTCATCGTCACCCAGAAGCTCGATAACATTGAGTGGGGCTACAAAGAAATCAGTCGACCCCAAGTGAATCACCAAAATTTAATCGACCAAATAATCAAGAACAAGATCACGAGGGTTGTGCCTGGGTTGGAGGTAACCGCGTCTTCCATCTCCTTGTCTCGGTACTGGTGGGTGGAAGTTCCAGAAGTGGCAGCACTGCAAATATCATCATTCAGTCGGTTACATTCTGTTACCCAAGTCAACCAAAGGATCAGGCCAGATTGTTACCCAGAGACTGTGGAATGACCACTTTGATTTGGGGCAAAGCCTTCGGAGGTTTGGAAGATGTGGCCTTCGGCGGTTTCGACAGAGGAGGCGGCGCAGTCTTGGGTTGTTTCGATACCTTCTCGATCGGCACTGGAGAAGACGTCCGAGGGCGCTTCGAAGACTGTCCAGTTGGTGCGGCCACCAGGTCAGGGGTGCTTGCCGAGTCATGAGCGTGCTTGGACCTCCTTTCTCTGCGAGGAGGCAAGTCGACCTATTCTTCATCACTCGGGTCGTCGCTCTCCTCGTCCTCCTCTGCATCTGAGTGCCACTCACCACTCTCGCCCCCGCTCGCCTCTCCTTCGACATTTTGATCCTGCACTCCATTGGGCATTGAGTACATATCAACAAGAGCCTGAAAGACAACGAACAAAAGAAAGACAGTCGGCCGTCAACAAGATGTTACATGGTAAATCAAGAAGACACTCGACAATGCAGAATCGTACCTGTTCCGGCTGGCACAAATGATCGAATGGAACCACCCTCCTGGACCCCCGGGGGTTATCCTTGTTGCCAGTAATGCCTCTCAGCCACTAATCCACCGTGTCCTCACTGACGTCCTCCGGGTGGATCCGAGTGGAATCCTCGAGTCCCGAGTACATCCACATCGGATGGTCACGAGCTTGGAGCGGTTGGATACGACGACTGAGGAAGACCTCCAGCAGGTCCATGCCGGTCACTCCATCGCAGACAAGTTGGACAACCCGCTCGACGAACACCTTCACCTTCTCCTCTAAGATCACTCTCAATGTGGAGGGCTTCTCCACTCGAGCCATGGAAAAGGGGGCAAGTCCAGTCGACTGGCCCGGAGTCGGTTGGTCCTTGCAGTAGAACCAGGTCGACTGCCAACCCCGGACCGAGTCGGGAAGGATCATACTTGGGAAAGTGTTTTTGTTCCTCATATGAATTCCAAGACCCCCGCACATCTGTATCACGTGCGTCCTCTCATCACTCGGGTTGGCCTTCTTGACCGTCTGAGAGCGACACGTGAATATGTGGTTGAAGAGACCCCAGTGTGGTCGACAACCCAAGAAGTTCTCGCACATGGACACGAAAGCAGCAAGGTACACGATGGTGTTTAGAGAAAAGTGGTGGAGTTGAGCCCCAAAGAAGTTCAGGAAACCTCGGAAAATGGATGGGGAGGCAAAGAAAACCCGCGGTCGACATGAGTGACCAGGAGAACACACTCACCCTCCTGCGCCTGAGGCTCGGTCTCGTTCCCCGGGAGCCGCGCCGATTCATGGGGGATCAGTCCTTCCTCAACCAAGTCATCGATATCATCTTGGCTGATTGTCGAGCGGATCCAGTCGCCCTGGATCCATCCAGGCGGCAGGCCGGACCTCGACGAAGACCCGCCCCGGCTGGTCCTCTTCCCTCTCACCTTCGCCGCCGCCTTCTTCGCACGCTCCAACGCCACCGTCTTCTCCTTCCTCATGGCAGCGGATCGAGTTCTAGCAGGGCGATGACGCCAAGAGCAGAGGCAGATGCGGTGGAGAAAACAAAGGAGGAAGGGGAACAATGAGAACGCACTGTGCGAAAATCCCCGTCCAACGCCTTATATGAGGGCATTTCCGAGTGGCTGACTAGTGGGCCCAGGCGATCTGATCAAATCCAGCAATAGTCACGCGTGCGATATGTGGCAAAAAAGGTGGCACGGTGATCGAGGCGGCCTGCTTAATCAGCCCCGATTACTGCGGCCTCCCCCGTCCGGCGCGCTTCCCAAAATTCGAATCCCGTGAAATCCGCACACAACAGAGCAACCCGTCAGACGGAAGATTTTTCCCATACCAACACTCGAAGCCCAACAATGAAAGTTCACTCGACAAAACCAAGAATGGATCAAGGCGATTGAACAAGCAGTTGAAGGCATCTTGAATGGTCATTTGACCTCTGGACAAGACATTTCCGAAGCGCAAAAGCTGAATCGGAGAGGTTATCAACTCCTTCTCCACTCGGACCCTGAACCATTCGGGGGCTAATGATGAGGTTATGTACCTAGGGTAGGGTCATAGGCCTGACCTAGACACCTTCCCCTAGGACATCACCCTAAAACCAGAATCATTCAAAGGGTACCATCACCCACTCGACCAGAGACGTTCCACTCGGAAGAATCAATGTCACTCGACCGTCGCAGAAGCCACTCGACGAGCAGAAGATCTAAAGCCACTCTGCACCAACAACGGTCGAGCATTTACTTATAGGCTTAATTGTCATTTATAGCACTTAATGGCTAGCGTTACCAGTAACGTTCCTCTCTTAATGTACATTGAACCCTGTGTAACGGAGGGGAGCAGGGGTCCGGGCGCACTCTATATAAGCCACCCCCCTCCTCTGGGACAAGGGTTCGCATCTTTTGTAAACACACACACACACACACACATAATCCAGTCGACCGCCTCAGGGCACCGAGACGTAGGGCTGTTACTTCTTCTGAGAAGGGCCTGAACTCGTAAAACCCGTGTGTACATCTACTCCATAGCTAAGATCTTGCCTCCTCATACCTACCCCCCATTCTACTGTGAGTCTTAGACCCACGACAGATACAATACGTTGGTCATAAGGATTGACCAACCATAAATGTCTACCAGACTGAAGATTACATGCTAATTTGGCAAGATTGCGAGCCTCGAAATTAAAGTTTCTATGCTCATGAACGAATGAAACAAAGGTGAAAGAGTTTCTACGCCCCAAAATCTCATGGATGATCACAGAGTGCGGACCTCCTGTTCCTTGGTTAATGTCATTGACCACTCCTTGGCAATCCAATGCTATTATCATATGTGACACCTGAAGATCACTAGCAAGATCCAAAGCCTCCCTGCACGCATAAATTTCCAAGATCGTCGGATCAAAAACTCCATTGTAAACCACCGCTGATGACCCTAGATATAGACCTGTGTGGTCTCGACATACTGTGGCGACGGCCCCGCCACGGCTACGCCTTGCCACCGCTCCATCGACATTGAACTTCACCATCCCGGCTGGTGAGGCTATCCATCTTCGTTCCACTTCCCTCCTGGGTGTAGCAGAAACCCGACGGGTTGCTCTTTCCCTGACTTGTTCCAGCTCGCGAAGATAGGACTCCACAAAAGAGGAGGTCTGCATGGGTGACTGAAAGATTCCTTCATGTATCACCTGCCTCCTCGCCTATCACACTGCCCATAGTGTTACTACCGTTTTTGTGTAAAGCTTGTGCTCAAGAACCTCATGAAGCTGGAAAAGCCAATTCTTCGCTCGGGGTTCAGTGTTCTCTGCCATTCTAGCCACCAACTCAGGATCAGATAGTGCCCACGTGCACCCCGCTGCCGTGTAGGAGACAAGCGCATGGCGCCATGCGTCAGGAGAGCTGCACAAAGGACACACATATCTAGTTGACATGTTTCTCTTATTGAGGACATCTGTTGTTGGTAGTGAGTGACATGCAAGACACCACAAAAACACTCTGATCTTTGATGGGAAAGTCAGCGACCAAAGCTTGCACCAATCCTTCTCCTCTTGGTCCATGCTAGATGACCCGCTTCTGCCCTCTAGCCAATTCTCTCTTGTTATATTTGTCTTGATTATGAATTTGTATGTTGAACTGACGGTGAACCTTCCTTTAGAATCTGGATGCCATGACCAAAAATCATCAACATTGCTTGTGCACACAGGTATTTTCAGAACAGCTTCCGCGTCGGTTGGAAGAAATAAAGAACGGACTAGGTCCGCGTTCCATGATGCCGTTGCTGGAGTAAGTAGATCCAAAACAAGCTGTGGCGGATCCGGGATCAGACAAGTAATAGGTCGGAGAGAACCCTCCTTTGGTAGACAGTTCTGTGTCCATATGTTGGTCGACTGCCAATTGCCTATTCTTCAGATGATACCCTGTTTCAGAATATCCCGGCCCTCCAAAATCGCACGCCAAATCTGAGATGCCCTTGAGCCAAGTTCAGCACTCAGCAAATCTGTAGTGGGAAAGTATGATGCTTTGAGAATCCTAGCACTAAAAGTCGAGGGATCTTGCAGCACCCTCCAGGCCTGTCTCGCCAACAGTGCGAGGTTGAAAAGTTCTAGGTCCCTGAAACCTAGGCCTCCCTAGTATTTTGGCCCGGTCATGACCTCCCATGAAACCCAGGATGGCTTCCTTTGTCCTTGCTTGCAGCCCCACCAAAATTTCCTAATAATAGAGTTAGTGTGATTGCACAGTCCTCTTGGCAGCTTAAAGCACGACATTGAGTAAACAGGGATTGCCTAGGCAACTGACTTGATGAGTACTTCCTTGCCACCAGCTGATAAACACTTCCCATCCATCCTTTCACCTTGTCCCAAACGCGGTCACTCAAGTATTTAAATGTGCCCCTCTTTGAGTGTCCCACATATGTGGGCATGCCCAGATATCTGTCACTTAGAGACTCATTTGGAACATGTAAACACCCCTTGACTGCATCTCTCACAATCTGAGGGCATCCCTTACTGAAGAAAATGGAAGATTTATCCATGTTAATCCGTTGGCCCGAGGCCCTGCAATATGTATCCAGAAGGTGTGACACCTCCTCCGCTCCATCTACACTCGCCTTGAAAAACAGCAGGCTATCATCCGTGAATAAAAGATGGTTCACCGACAGTGCCGATGGGGCCACCTTAATGCTGCTGAGGTGGGATGATTCACTTTGAGATTTCAAGAGGCACGAAAGGCCCTCTGCTGATAGCAAGAAAGGGTATGGAGAGATAGGATCTCCGTGACGGATACCTCGTGTTGGCTTGAACTCCTCCAATTTACTTCCATTAAACAAGATTAAGAAAGAGACGGTTCTGACCATGTTCATGACAATGGATACCCATGGTGCAGCAAACCCCAACTTCCTCATGATTGCTTCCAAATAATTCCATTCCACCCTATCATGTTGAAGAAAATATGCCCTAGAGGCAATAATAAAGTTGTTATTTATATTTCCTTATATCATGATAAATGTTTATTATTCATGCTAGAATTATATTAACCGGAAACTTAGTACATGTGTCAATACATAGACAAACAGAATGTCACTAGTATGCCTCTACTTGACTAGCTCGTTAAATCAATGATAGTTATGTTTCCTAACTATAGACATGAGTTGTCATTTGATTAACGAGATCACATCATTAGAGAATGATGTGATTGACTTGACCCATTCCATTAGCTTAGCACTTGATCGTTTTAGTTTACTGCTATTGCTTTCTTCATGACTTATACATGTTCCTATGACTATGAGATTATGCAACTCCCGATTACTGGAGGAACACTTTGTGTGCTACCAAACATCACAACGTAACTGAGTGATTATAAAGGTGCTCTACATGTGTCTTTGATGGTACTTGTTGAGTTGGCATAAACCGAGATTAGGATTTGTCACTCCGATTGTCGGAGAGGTATCTCTGGGCCCTCTCGGTAATGCACATCACTATAAGCCTTGCAAGCAAAGCAACTAATGTGTTAGTTGCAGGATGATGCAATACGGAACGAGTAACGAGATTGAGCTAGGTATAGAGATACCGACGATCGAATCTCGGGCAAGTAACATACCGATGACAAAGGGAACAATGTATGTTGTTATGCGGTTTGACCGAAAAAGATCTTCGTAGAATATGTAGGAGCCAATATGAACATCTAGTTTCCGCTATTGGTTATTGACCGGAGACGTGTCTCGGTCATGTCTACATAGTTCTCGAACCCATAGGGTCCGCACGATTAACGTTCGGTGACGACCGGTATTATGAGTTTATGTGATTTGATGTACCGAAGGTAGTTCGGAGTCCCATATGAGATCGGGGGCATGACGAGGAGTCTCGAAATGGTCGAGACGTAAAGATCGATATATTGGACGACTATATTCGGACATCGTAAAGGTTCCGAGTGATTCGGGTATTTTTCGGAGTACTGGAGAGTTACGGCAATACGGGGAAGAAGTATTGGGCCTCATGGGCCAAGTGGTGGAAGAGAGGAGGCAGGGCGCGTGGCCCCCCTAGCCCAAACCAAATTGGACTAGGGGGCCGGCCCCCCTTTCCTCCTTTCATCCTTCTCCTTCCTTCTCCCTCTCCTCCTTCCTTTCCCTCTCCTAGTAGGAGTAGGAAAGGGGAGTCCTACTCCTACTAGGAGTAGGACTCCTCCTCCTGGAGCGCCCTGCAAGGGCTGGCCGTCCTCCCCCTTGCTCCTTTATATATGGGGGCAAGGGGCACCCTAGAACACACAAGTTGATTGTTCCAAGCCGTGTGCGGTGCCCCCCTCTACCATAATCCACCTCGATCATATCGTAGCGGTGCTTAGGCGAAGCCCTGCGTCCATAGAAACATCATCACCGTCATCACGCCGTCGTGCTGACGGAACTCTCCCGTGAAGCTCCGCTGGATCGGAGTTCGTGGGATGTCATCGAGCTGAACGGGTGCTGAACTCGGAGGTGCCGTGCGTTCGGTTCTTGGATCAGTCGGATCGTGAAGACGTTCGACTACATCAATCATGTTCTCATAATGCTTCCACTTACGGTCTACGAGGGTACGTGGACGATACTCTTCCGTCTCATTGCTATGCATCACCATGATCTTGCGCGTGCGTAGGAATTTTTTTGAAATTAGTATGTTCCCCAACAGTGGTATCAGAGCTAGGTTTATGCGTAGATGTTATATGCATGAGTAGAACACAAAGGAGTTGTGGGCATGGGTATATACATATTGCTGGTCGTCACTAGTTGATTCTTGATTCAGCGGCATTATTGGATGAAGCGGCCCAGACTGACATTACGCGTACGCTTATGCGAGACTGGTTCTACCGACGTGCTTCGCACACAGGTGGCTAGTGGGTGTCTGTTTCTCCAGCTTTAGTTGAATTGGATTCAATGAACATGGTTCTTTCTGAAAATCAAAAAGCAATCACTATACCGCGTTGTGGTTTTTGATGCGTAGGTAAGAACGGCTCTTGCTCAGCCCGTAGCAGCCACGTAAAACTTGTAACAACAAAGTAGAGGGCGTCTAACTTGTTTTTGCAGGGCATGTTGTGATTTGATATGGTCAAGTCATGATGCTAAATTTTATTGTATGAGATGATCATCTTTTGTAACATAGTTATCGGCAACTGGCAGGAGCTATATGGTTGTCACTTTATTGTATGAAATTCAATTGCCATGTAATTGCTTTACTTTATCACTAAGCAGCAGCGATAGTCGTGGAGGCAATAGTTGGCGTGACGACAACGATGCTTCAATGGAGATCAAAGTGTCAAGCCAGTGACGATGGTGATCATGACGGTGCTTTGGAGATGGAGATCACAGGCACAAGATGATGATGGCCATATCATATCACTTATATTGATTGCATGTGATGTTTATCCTTTGTGCATCTTATTCTCCTTGATTGACAGTAGAACTATAAGATGATCTCTCACTAAATTTCAAGGTACAAGTGTTCTCCCTGAGTATGCACCGTTGCCAAAGTTCGTCGTGGCGAGACACCACGTGATAATTGGGTGTGATAAGCTCATTGTTCATCTACAATGGGTGTAAGACACTTTTGCACACGCAGAATACTCGGGTTAAACTTGATGAGCCTAGCATATGCAGATATGGCCTCGGAACACTGAGACCAAAAGGTCGAGCGTGAACCATATAGTAGATATGATCAACATAGAGATGCTCACCATTGAAAACTACTCCATCTCACGTGATGATCGGTTATGGTTTAGTTGATATGGATCACGTGATCACTTAGATGATTAGAGGGATGTCTATCTAAGTGGGAGTTCTTAAGTAATATGATTAAATGAACTTAAATTTATCATGAACTTAGTCCTGATAGTATTTGCATATCTATGTTGTAGATCAATAGCTCGCACATAGCTTCCCCGTTTATTTTGATATGTTCCTAGAGAAAAATAAATTGAAAGATGTTAGTAGCAATGATGCGGATTGGATCCGTGATCTGAGGATTGTCCTCATTGCTGCACAGAAGAATTATGTCCTTGATGCACGCTAGGTGACGGACCTATTGCAGGAGCATATGCAGACGTTATGAATGTTTGCCAAAGCTCGATATGATGACTACTTGATAGTTTAGTGCACCATGCTTTACGGCTTAGAACCGGGACTTCAAAAATGTTTTGAAAGCCACGGAACATATAAGATGTTCGAAGAGCTGAAATTGGTATTTCAGACTCATGCCCGAGTCGAGAGGTTTGAGACCTCTGACAAGTACTTTGCCTACAAGATGGAGGAGAATAGCTCAGCTAGTGAGGATGTGCTTAGAATGTCTGAGTACTACAATCACTTGAATCAAGTGGGAGTTAATCTTCCAGATAAGATAGTGATTGACAGAGTTCTCTAGTGACTATCACCAAGTTACTAGAACTTTGTGATGAACTATAATATGCAAGGGATAACGGAAATGATTCCCAAGCTCTTCATGATGCTAAAATCGACGAAGGTAGAAATCAAGAAAAACATCAAGTGTTGATGGTTGACAAAACCACTAGTTTCAAGTAAAAGGGCAAGGGAAAGAAAGGGAACTTCAAGAAGAATGGCAAGCAAGTTGCTGCTCAAGTGAAGAAGCCAACGTCTAGACCTAAGCCTGAGACTAAGTGCTTCTACTGCAAAGGGACTAGTCACTAGAAGCAGAACTGCCCCAAGTATTTGGCGGATAAGAAGGATGGCAAAGTGAACAAAGGTATATTTGATATACATGTTATTGATGTGTACTTTACTAGTGTTTATAGAAAACCTCTCGGTATTTGATACTAGTCCCGTTGCTAAGAGTAGTAACTCGAAACGGGAGTTGCAAAATAAACAAAGACTAGTTGAGGACGAGGTGACGATGTGTGTTGGAAATGATTCCAAGGTTGATAAGATCACCATCGCACACTCCCTTTGCCTACGGGATTAGTTTTGAACCTAAAATAAATGTTATTTGGTGTTTGTGTTGAGCATAATATGATTGGATCATGTTTATTGCAATACGGTTATTCATTTAAGCCAAAGAATAATTGTTATTCTGTTTACATGAATAAAACCTTCTATGGTCATACACCCAAGGTGAATGGTTTATTCAATCTCGATCGTAGTGATACACATATTCATAATATTGAAGCCAAAAGATGCAAAGTTAATAATGATAGTGCAACCTATTTGTGGCACTGCCGTTTAGGTCATATTGGTGTAAAGCACATGAAGAAAATCCGTGCTGATGGGCTTTTGGAATCACTCAATTATGAATCAGTTGATGCTAGCGAACCATGCCTCATGGGCAAGATGACTAAAACTCCGTTCTCCGGAACAATGGATCAAGCAACTGACTTATTGGAAATAGTACATACTGATGTATGCAATCCGATGAGTGTTGAGGCTCGCGGCGGGTATCGTTATTTTCTGATCTTCACAGATGATTTGAGTAGATATGGGTATATCTACTTAATGAAACATAAGTCTGAAACATTTGGAAAGTTCGGAGAATTTCAGAGTGAAGTGGAAAATCATCGTAACAAGAAAATAAAGTTTCTACGATCTGATCGTGGAGGAGAATATTTGAGTTACGAGTTTGGTTTACATTTGAAACAATGCGGAATAGTTTCGCAACTCACACCACCCAGAACACCACAGCGTAATGGTGTGTCTGAACGTCGTAATCGTACTTTACTAGATATGGCACGATCTATGATGTCTCTTACTGATTTACCGCTATCGTTTTGGGGTTATGCATTAGAGACAGCTACATTCACATTAAATAGGGCATCGTCTAATCCATTGAGACGACACCGTATGAACTATGGTTTGGCTAGAAACCTAAGTTGTTGTTTCTTAAAGTTTGGGATTGTGATGCTTATGTGAAAAAGTTTCAGCTAGATAAGCACAATCCTAAATCCGAAAAGTGCGTCTTCATAGGATACCCAAAAAGAAACTATTGGGTACACCTTCTATCACAGATCCAAAAGGCAGTATCTTTGTTGTTAAGAGTGGATCCTTTCTAGAGAAGAAGTTTCTCTTGAAAGAAGTGAGTGGGAGGAATGTAGAACTTGATGAGGTAATTGTATCTTCTCCCGAATTGGAAAGTAGTTCATCATAGAAATCAGTTCTAGTGATCTCTACACCAATTAGTGAGGAAGCTAATGATGATGATCATGAAACTTCAGATCAAGTTACTACCGAACCTCATAGGACAACCATAGTATGGTTCGCACCAGAGTGGTACGGTAATCCTTTCTGGAGGTCATGTTACTAGACCATAACGAACCTACGAACTCTGAGGAAGCGATGATGAGCCCAGATTCCGCGAAATGGCTTGAGGCCATGAAATCTGAGATGGGATCCATGTATGAGAACAAAGTATGGACTTTGATTGACTTGCCCGATGATCGGTGAGTCATTAAGAATAAATGGATCTTCAAGAGGAAGACGGACGCTGATAGTAGTGTTACTATCTACAAAGCTCGAATTGTAGAAAAATGTTTTCGACAAGTTCAAGGTGTTGACTACGATGAGATTTTCTCACTCCTATCGATCCTTAAAAGTCTATCCGAATCATGTTAGCAGTCGCTGCATTTTATGAAATCTGGCAAATGGATGTCAAAATTGTATTCCTTAATGGATTTCTTAAAGAAGAGTTGTATATGATGCAACCAGAAGGTTTTGTCGATCCTAAAGGTGCTAACAAAGTGAGCAAGCTCCAGGATCCATCTATGGACTAGTGCAAGCATCTCGGAGTTGGAATATATGCTTTGATAAAGTGATCAAAGCATATGGTTTTATACAGACTTGCGGTGAAGCCTATATTTACAAGAAAGTGAGTGGGAGCACTACAACATTTCTGATAAGTATATGTGAATGACATATTGTTGATTGGAAATAATGTAGAATTTTTTGGAAAGCATAAAGGAGTGTTTGAAAAGAGTTTTTCAAAGAAAGACCTCGATGAAGCTGCTTAAACGTTGAGCATCAAGATCTATAGAGATAGATCAGGACGCTTGATAAGTATTTTCAATGAGTACATACCTTGACAAGATTTTGAAGTAGTTCAAAATGGAAAAGTCAAAGAAGGAGTTCTTGCCTGTGTTGTAAGGTGTGAAGTTGAGTAAAGACTCAAAACCCGACCACGGCAGAAAATAGAAAGAGAATGAAAAGTCATTCCCTATGCCTCAGTCATAGGTTCAATAAAGTACGCTATGCTGTGTACCAGATCTATTGTGTACCTCACCATAAGTTTGGCAAGAGGGTACAATAGTGATCTGGGAGTGGATCACTGGACAGCGGTCAAAAATATCCTTAGTGGAATAAGGAAATATTTCTCGGTTATGGAGGTGATAAAAGAGTTCGTCGTAAAGAGTTATGTTGATGCAAGCTTTTTACATCGATCTAGATGACTCTAAGTCTCGATCTGGATACATATTGAAAGTGGGAGCAATTAGCTAGAGTAGCTCCGTGCAGAGCATTGTAGACATATAAATTTGCAAAATACATACGGATCTGAATGTTGCAGACCCATAGACTAAACTTCTCTCACAAACAAAACATGATCACTCTTTGGGTGTTAATCACAAAGCGATGTGAACTAATCACATAAAGATGTGAACTATTGGTGTTAAATCACATGACGATGTGAACTAGATTATTGACTCTAATGCAAGTGGGAGACTGAAGGAAATATGCCCTAGAGGCAATAATAAAGTTGTTATTTATATTTACTTATATCATGATAAATGTTTATTATTCATGCTAGAATTGTGTTAACCGGAAACTTAGCACATGTGTAAATACATAGACAAACAGAATGTCACTAGTATGCCTCTACTTGACTAGCTCGTTAAATCAATGATGGTTATGTTTCCTAACCATAGACATGAGTTGTCATTTGATTAACGAGATCATATCGTTAGAGAATGATGTGATTGACTTGACCCATTCCGTTAGCTTAGCACTTGATCATTTTAGTTTACTGCTATTGCTTTCTTCATGACTTATACATGTTCCTATGACTAAGAGATTATGCAAGTCCCGATTACCGAAGGAACACTTTGTGTGCTACCAAACTTTGGGTGATTATAAAGGTGCTCTACAGGTGTCTCCGATGGTACTTGTTGAGTTGGCATAAATCGAGATTAGGATTTGTCACTCCGATTGTCGGAGAGGTATCTCTGGTCCCTCTCGGTAATGCACATCACTATAAGCCTTGCAAGCAAAGCAACTAATGAGTTAGTTGCGGGATGATGCATTACGAAACGAGTAAAGAGACTTGAAAGTAACGAGATTGAGCTAGATATAGAGATACCGACGATCGAATCTTGGGCAAGTAATATACCGATGACAAAGGGAACAACGTATGTTGTTATGCGGTTTGACCGATAAAGATCTTCGTAGAATATGTAGGAGCCAATATGAACATCCAGGTTCCGCTATTGGTTATTGACCGGAGACGTGTCTCGGTCATGTCTACATAGTTCTCGAACTCGTAGGGTCCGCACGCTTGACGTTCGGTGATGATCGGTATTATGAGTTTATGTGATTTGATGTACCGAAGGTAGTTCGGGGTCCCAGATGAGATCGGGGGCCTGATGAGGAGTCTCGAAATGGTCGAGACGTAAAGATCGATATATTGGATGACTATATTCAGACATCGTAAAGGTTCCGAGTGATTCAGGTATTTTTCGGATTACCGGGGAGTTAAGGGAATACGGGGAAGAAGTATTGGGCCTCATGGGCCAAGTGGTGGAAGAGAGGAGGCAGGGCGCGCGGCCCCCCTAGCCCAAACCGAATTGGATTAGGGGTCGGACCCCCTTTCCTCCCTCTCCTTCCTTCTCCCTCTCCTCCTTCCTTTGTCCCTCCTAGTAGGAGTAGGAAAGGGGAGTCCTACTCCTACTAGTAGGAGGACTCCTCTGAAGGAAATATGCCCTAGAGGCAATAATAAAGTTATTATTTATTTCCTTATATCATGATAAATGTTTATTATTCATGCTAGAATTGTATTAACCGGAAACATAATACATGTGTGAATACATAGACAAACAGAGTGTCACTAGTATGCCTCTACTTGACTAGCTCGTTAATCAAAGATGGTTATGTTTCCTAACCATGAACAAAGAGTTGTTATTTGATTAACGAGGTCACATCATTAGTTGAATGATCTAATTGACATGACCCATTCCATTAGCTTAGCACCCGGTCGTTTAGTATGTTGCTATTGCTTTCTTCATGACTTATACATGTTCCTATAACTATGAGATTATGCAACTCCCGTTTACCGGAGGAACACTTTGGGTACTACCAAACGTCACAACGTAACTGGGTGATTATAAAGGAGTACTACAGGTGTCTCCAATGGTAGATGTTGGGTTGGCGTATTTCGAGATTAGGGTTTGTCACTCCGAGTGTTGGAGAGGTATCTCTAGGCCCTCTCGGTAATGCACATCACATAAGCCTTGCAAGCACTGCAACTAATATGTTAGTTGTTAGATGATGTATTACGGAACGAGTAAAGAGACTTGCCAGTAACGAGATTGAACTAGGTATTGGATACCGACGATCGAATCTCGGGCAAGTAACATACCGATGACAAAGGGAACAACGTATGTTGTTATGCGGTCTGACCGATAAAGATCTTCGTAGAATATGTAGGAGCCAATATGGGCATCCATGTCCCGCTATTGGTTATTGACCGGAGACGTGTCTCCGTCATGTCTGCATTGTTCTCGAACCGTAGGGTCCGCACGCTTAACGTTATGATGACAGTAATTATGAGTTTATGCATTTTGATGTACCAAAGTTAGTTCGGAGTCCCGGATGTGATCACAGACATGACGAGGAGTCTCGAAATGGTCGAGACATAAAGATTGATATATTGGAAGCCTATATTTGGACATCGGAATTGTTCCGGGTGAAATCGGCATTTTACCGGAGTACCGGGGGGTTACCGGAACCCCCCGGGGGGTTATTGGGCCAACATGGGCCTTAAGGGAGAAGAGGAGAGGAGGCAAGAGGTGGCCGCGCACCCCTCCCCTTCCTAGTCCGAATAGGACAAGGGAAGGGGGCCGGCGCCCCCCCCTTTCCTTCCTCTCTTCCTCCTATTCTCCCCCTTCTCTCCTCGTCCAACTAGGAGTCCTACTCCCGGTGGGAGTAGGACTCCCCTTGGCGCGCCACACCTTGGCCGGCCGCCTCCTCCCCTTGCTCCTTTATATACGGGGGCAGGGGGCACCCCATAGACACACAAGTTGATCCTTGAGATCGTTCCTTAGCCATGTGCGGTGCCCCCTGCCACCAAATTCCACCTCGATCATACCATTGTAGTGCTTAGGCGAAGCCCTGCGTCGGTAGTACATCAAGATCGTCACCACGCCGTCGTGCTGACGGAATTGCTCCCCGAAGCTTTGCTGGATCGGAGCCCGGGGATCGTCATCGAGCTGTACGTGTGCTAAGAACTTGGAGGTGCCGGAGTAACGGTGCTTGGATTGGTCGGATCGGGAAGAAGACGTACGACTACTTCCTCTACGTTGTGTGATCGCTTCCGCAGTCGGTCTGCGTTGGTACGTAGACAACACTCTCCCACTCGTTGCTGTGCATCACCATGATCTTGCGTGTGCGTAGGAAATTTTTTGAAATTACTACGTTCCCCAACAGTGGCATCCGAGCCTAGGTTTTATGGTTTGATGTTATTTGCACGAGTAGAACACAAGTGAGTTGTGGGCGATACAAGTCATACTGCCTACCAGCATGTCATACTTTGGTTCGGCGGTATTGTTGGACGAGACGATCCGGACCAACCTTACGCGTACTCTTATGCGAGACCGGTTCTCTCGACGTGCTTTGCACATAGATGGCTTGCGGAAGACTGTCTCTCCAACTTTAGTTGAACCAAGTATGGCTACGCCCGGTCCTTGAGAAGGTTAAAACGGAGTCTATTTGACAAACTATCGTTGTGGTTTTGATGCGTAGGTGAGATGCGTTCTTACTTAAGCCCGTAGCAGCCACGTAAAACTTGCAACAACAAAGTAGAGGACGTCTAACTTGTTTTTGCGGGGCATGTTGTGATGTGATATGGTCAAGGCATGATGCTAAATTTTATTGTATGAGATGATCATGTTTTGTAACCGAGTTATCGGCAACTGGCAGGAGCCATATGGTTGTCGCTTTATTGTATGCAATGCAATCGCGATGTAATGCTTTACTTTATTACTAAACGGTAGTGATAGTCGTGGAAGCATAAGATTGGCGAGACGACAACGATGCTACGATGGAGATCAAGCTGTCGCGCCGGTGACGATGGTGATCATGACGGTGCTTCGGAGATGGAGATCACAAGCACAAGATGATGGCCATATCATATCACTTATATTGATTGCGTGTGATGTTTATCTTTTATGCATCTTATCTTGCTTTGATTGACGGTAGCATTATAAGATGATCTCTCACTAAATTATCAAGAAGTGTTCTCCCTGAGTATGCACTGTTGCCAAAGTTCGTCGTGCCCAGACACCACGTGATGATCGGGTGTGATAAGCTCTGCGTCCAAATACAACGGGTGCAAAACAGTTGCACACGCAGAATACTCAGGTTATACTTGACGAGCCAAGCATATACAGATATGGCCTCGGAACACGGAGACCGAAAGGTCGAGCGTGAATCATATAGTAGATAAGATCAACATAACGATGTTCACCATTGAAAACTACTCCATCTCACGTGATGATCGGTTATGGTTTAGTTGATTTGGATCACGTGATCACTTAGAGGATTAGAGGGATGTCTATCTAAGTGGGAGTTCTTAAATAATTTGATTAACTGAACTTAAACTTATCATGAACTTAGTACCTGATAGTATCTTGCTTGTTTATGTTGATTGTAGATAGATGGCTCGTGCTGTTGTTCCGTTGAATTTTAATGTGTTCCTTGAGAAAGCAAAGTTGAAAGATGATGGTAGCAATTACACGGACTGGGTCCATAACTTGAGGATTATCCTCATTGCTGCTCAGAAGAATTACGTCCTGGAAGCACCGTTGGGTGCCAGGCCTGCTGCTGGAGCAACGCCAGATGTTATGAACGTCTGGCAGAGCAAAGCTGATGACTACTCGATAGTTCAGTGTGCCATGCTTTACGGCTTAGAATCGGGACTTCAACGACGTTTTGAATGTCATGGAGCATATGAGATGTTCCAGGAGTTGAAGTTGATATTTCAAGCAAATGCCCGAATTGAGAGATATGAAGTCTCCAATAAGTTCTATAGCTGCAAGATGGAGGAGAACAGTTCTGTCAGTGAGCATATACTCAAAATGTCTGGGTATAATAATCACTTGATTCAGATGGGAGTTAATCTTCCAGATGATTGCGTCATTGACAGAATTCTCCAATCACTGCCACCAAGCTACAAGAGCTTCGTGATGAACTATAATATGCAAGGGATGAACAAGACTATTCCCGAGCTCTTCGCAATGCTGAAAGCTGCGGAGGTAGAAATCAAGAAGGAGCATCAAGTGTTGATGGTTAACAAAACCACTAGTTTCAAGAAGAAGGGCAAAGGGAAGAAGAAGGGGAACTTCAAGAAGAACAGCAAGCAAGTTGCTGCTCAGGAGAAGAAACCCAAGTCTGGACCTAAGCCTGAAACTGAGTGCTTCTACTGCAAGCAGACTGGTCAATGGAAGCGGAACTGCCCCAAGTATTTGGCGGATGAGAAGGATGGCAAGGTGAACAAAGGTATATGTGATATACATGTTATTGATGTGTACCTTACTAGAGCTCGCAGTAGCACCCGGGTATTTGATACTGGTTCTGTTGCTAATATTTCCTACCCGAAACAGGGACTACAGAATAAGCGGACGCTAGCAAAGGACGAGGTGACGATGCGCGTGGGAAACGGTTCCAAAGTCGATGTGATCGCGGTCGGCACGCTACCTCTACATCTACCTTCGGGATTAATATTAGACCTAAATAATTGTTATTTGGTGCCGGCGTTGAGCATGAACATTATATCTGGATCTTGTTTGATGCGAGACGGTTATTCATTTAAATCTGAGAATAATGGTTGTTCTATTTATATGAGTAATATCTTTTATGGTCATGCACCTTTGAAGAGTGGTCTATTCTTGTTGAATCTCGATAGTAGTGAAACACATATTTATAATGTAGAAGCCAAAAGATGCAGAGTTGATAATGATAGTGCAACTTATTTGTGGCACTGCCGTTTAGGTCATATCGGTGTAAAGCGCATGAAGAAACTCCATACTGATGGGCTTTTGGAACCACTTGATTATGAATCACTTGGTACTTGTGAACTGTGCCTCATAGGCAAGATGACTAAAACACCGTTCTCCGGTACTATGGAGAGAGCAACAGATTTATTGGAGATCATACATACCGATGTATGTGGTCCGATGAATATTGAATCTCGTGGCGGATATCGTTATTTTCTCACCTTCACAGATGATTTAAGCAGATATGGGTATATCTACTTAATGAAACATAAGTCTGAAACATTTGAAAAGTTCAAGGAATTTCAGTGTGAAGTTGAAAATCATCGTAACAAGAAAATAAAGTTTCTACGATCTGATCGTGGAGGAGAATATTTGAGTTACAAGTTTGGTGTACATTTGAAAAATTGTGGAATAGTTTCGCAACTCACGCCACCCGGAACACCACAGCGTAATGGTGTGTCCGAACGTCGTAATCATACTTTACTAGATATGGTGCGATCTATGATGTCTCTTACTGATTAACCGCTATCGATTTAGGGTTATGCTTTAGAGACGGCCACATTCACGTTAAATAGGGCACCATCGAAATCCGTTGAGACGACGCCTTATGAACTATGGTTTAGCAAGAAACCAAAGTTGTCGTTTCTTAAGGTTTGGGGCTGCGATGCTTATGTGAAAAAGCTTCAACCTGATAAGCTCGAACCCAAATCGGAGAAATGTGTCTTCATAGGATATCCAAAGGAAACTATTGGATACACCTTCTATCACAGATCCGAAGGCAAGACTTTTGTTGCTAAGTTCGGAAACTTTCTAGAGAAGGAGTTTCTCTCGAAAGAAGTGAGTGGGAGGAAAGTAGAACTTGACGAGGTAACTGTACCTGCTCCCTTATTGGAAAGTAGTACATCACAGAAAACTGTTTCTGCGACACCTATACCAATTAGTGAGGAAGCTAATGATGATGATCATGAAACTTCAGGACAAGATACTACTGAACCACGTAGATCAACCAGAGTAAGATCCGCACCAGAGTGGTACGGTAATCCAATTCTGGAAGTCATGCTACTAGATCATGATGAACCTACGAACTATGAAGAAGCGATGGTGAGCCCAGATTCCGCAAAGTGGCTTGAGGCCATGAAATCTGAGATGGGATCCATGTATGAGAACAAAGTATGGACTTTGGTTGACTTGCCCGATGGTCGGCAAGCAATTGAGAATAAATGGATCTTCAAGAAAAAGACTGACGCTGACGGTAATATTACTGTCTATAAAGCTCGACTTGTCGCAAAAGGTTTTCGACAAGTTCAAGGGGTTGACTACGATGAGACCTTCTCACCCGTAGCGATGCTTAAGTCCGTCAGAATCATGTTAGCAATTGCCGCATTTTATAATTATGAAATATGGCAGATGGATGTCAAAACTGCATTCCTGAATGGATTTCTGGAAGAAGAGCTGTATATGATACAACCAGAAGGTTTTGTCGATCCAAAGGGAGCTAACAAAGTATGCAAACTCCAGCGATCCATTTATGGACTGGTGCAAGCATCTCGGAGTTGGAATAAATGCTTTGATAGTGTGATCAAAGCATTTGGCTTTATACAGACTTTTGGAGAAGCCTGTATTTACAAGAAAGTGAGTGGGAGCTCTGTAGCATTTCTGATATTATATGTGGATGACATATTGCTGATTGGAAATGATATAGAATTTCTGGATAGCATAAAGGGATACTTGAATAAAAGTTTTTCGATGAAAGACCTCGGGGAAGCTGCTTACATATTAGGCATAAAGATCTATAGAGATAGATCAAGACGCTTAATTGGACTTTCACAAAGCACATACCTTGACAAGATTTTGAAGAAGTTCAAAATGGATCAAGCAAAGAAAGGATTCTTGCCTGTGTTACAAGGTGTGAAGTTGAGTCAGACTCAATGCCCGACCACTGCAGAAGATAGAGAGAAAATGAAAGATGTTCCCTATGCTTCAGCCATAGGCTCTATCATGTATGCAATGCTGTGTACCAGACCTGATGTGTGCCTTGCTATAAGTTTAGTAGGGAGGTACCAAAGTAATCCAGGAGTGGATCACTGGATAGCGGTCAAGAACATCCTGAAATACCTGAAAAGGACTAAGGATATGTTTCTCGTATATGGAGGTGACAAAGAGCTCACCGTAAGAGGTTACGTTGATGCAAGCTTTGACACTGATCCGGACGATTCTAAATCGCAAACCGGATACGTGTTTACTTTAAACGGTGGAGCTGTCAGTTGGTGCAGTTCTAAACAAAGCGTCGTAGCGGGATCTACATGTGAAGCGGAGTACATAGCTGCTTCAGAAGCAGCGAACGAAGGAGTCTGGATGAAGGAGTTCATATCCGATCTAGGTGTCATACCTAGTGCATCGGGTCCAATGAAAATCTTTTGTGACAATACTGGTGCAATTGCTTTGGCAAAGGAATCCAGATTTCACAAAAGGACCAAACACATCAAGAGACGCTTCAACTCCATCCGGGATCTAGTCCAGGTGGGAGACATAGAGATTTGCAAGATACATACGGATCTGAATGTTGCAGACCCGTTGACTAAGCCTCTTCCACGAGCAAAACATGATCAGCACCAAGGCTCCATGGGTGTTAGAATCATTACTGTGTAATCTAGATTATTGACTCTAGTGCAAGTGGGAGACTGAAGGAAATATGCCCTAGAGGCAATAATAAAGTTATTATTTATTTCCTTATATCATGATAAATGTTTATTATTCATGCTAGAATTGTATTAACCGGAAACATAATACATGTGTGAATACATAGACAAACAGAGTGTCACTAGTATGCCTCTACTTGACTAGCTCGTTAATCAAAGATGGTTATGTTTCCTAACCATGAACAAAGAGTTGTTATTTGATTAACGAGGTCACATCATTAGTTGAATGATCTGATTGACATGACCCATTCCATTAGCTTAGCACCCGATCGTTGAGTATGTTGCTATTGCTTTCTTCATGACTTATACATGTTCCTATAACTATGAGATTATGCAACTCCCGTTTACCGGAGGAACACTTTGGGTACTACCAAACGTCACAACGTAACTGGGTGATTATAAAGGAGTACTACAGGTGTCTCCAATGGTAGATGTTGGGTTGGCGTATTTCGAGATTAGGGTTTGTCACTCCGAGTGTCGGAGAGGTATCTCTGGGCCCTCTCGGTAATGCACATCACATAAGCCTTGCAAGAACTGCAACTAATATGTTAGTTGTTAGATGATGTATTACGGAACGAGTAAAGAGACTTGCCAGTAACGAGATTGAACTAGGTATTGGATACCGACAATCGAATCTCGGGCAAGTAACATACCGATGACAAAGGGAACAACGTATGTTGTTATGCGGTCTGACCGATAAAGATCTTCGTAGAATATGTAGGAGCCAATATGGGAATCCAGGTCCCGCTATTGGTTATTGACCGGAGACGTGTCTCGGTCATGTCTGCATTGTTCTCGAACCGTAGGGTCCGCACGCTTAACGTTACGATGATAGTAATTATGAGTTTATGCATTTTGATGTACCGAAGTTAGTTCGGAGTCCCGGATGTGATCACGGACATGACGAGGAGTCTCGAAATGGTCGAGACATAAAGATTGATATATTGGAAGCCTATATTTGGACATCGGAATTGTTCCGGGTGAAATCGGCATTTTACCGGAGTACCGGGGGGTTACCGGAACCCCCCGGGGGGTTATTGGGCCAACATGGGCCTTAAGGGAGAAGAGGAGAGGAGGCAAGAGGTGGCCGCGCGCCCCTCCCCTTCCTAGTCCGAATAGGACAAGGGAAGGGGGCCGGCGCCCCCCTTTCCTTCCTCTCTTCCTCCTATTCTCCCCCTTCTCTCCTAGTCCAACTAGGAGTCCTACTCCCGGTGGGAGTAGGACTCCCCTTGGCGCGCCACACCTTGGCCGGCCGCCTCCTCCCCTTGCGCCTTTATATACGGGGGCAGGGGGCACCCCATAGACACACAAGTTGATCCTTGAGATCGTTCCTTAGCCGTGTGCGGTGCCCCCTGCCACCAAATTCCACCTCGATCATACTGTTGTAGTGCTTAGGCGAAGCCCTGCGTCGGTAGTACATCAAGATCGTCACCACGCCGTCGTGCTGACGGAATTCCTCCCCGAAGCTTTGCTGGATCGGAGCCCGGGGATCGTCATCGAGCTGTACATGTGCTAAGAACTCGGAGGTGCCGGAGTAACGGTGCTTGGATCGGTCGGATCGGGAAGAAGACGTACGACTACTTCCTCTACGTTGTGTGATTGCTTCCGCAGTCGGTCTGCGTTGGTACGTAGACAACACTCTCCCCCTCGTTGCTGTGCATCACCATGATCTTGCGTGTGCGTAGGAATTTTTTTGAAATTACTACGTTCCCCAACATCCTCCTCCTGGAGCGCCCTGCAAGGGCTGGCCGGCCTCCCCCTTGCTCCTTTATATACGGGGGCAGGGGGCACCCTAGAACACACAAGTTGATTATTCCAAGCCGTGTGTGGTGCCCCCCTCCAGCATAATCCACCTCAATCATATCATAGCGGTGCTTAGGCGAAGCCCTGTGTCGGTAGCAACATCATCACCGTCATCACGCCGTCGTGCTGATGGAACTCTCTTGTGAACTCTGCTAGATCGGAGTTTGTGGGACGTCATTGAGCTGAACCTGTGCTAAACTCAGAGGTGCCATGCGTTCGGTACTTGGATCGGTCGGATCATGAAGACGTTTGACTACATCAACCACGTTCTCATAACGCTTCCGCTTACAGTCTACGAGGGTACGTGGACGATACTCTTCCCTCTTGTTGCTATGCATCACCATGATCTTGCGCGTGCGTAGTAGTTTTTTTGAAATTACTACGTTCCCCAACACATTTGCCGTCATCATATCGAGCTTGAGCGCACAATGGTTGTTGTTTCTTGACCGGTTCCTCTTCATAAAATGCAAGCACGCATAAGCTGAAATGATGTTGTCGGAAATAAGCCTTCCAGGAACAAAAGGAGACTGCTCCTCTGAGATAATGTCTAGGAGTATTGACTTCAAATGGTTGGCTAGTACCTTCGAAGCTACTTTATAAAAGACATTGCAAAGGCTTATGGGCCGGAATTGAGATAGCAAAGTGGGGTTCGATACCTTTGGGATTAAAACCAACATTGTGTCATTGACACAAGCCGGGCTCTCCTCTCCCCTGACTATGCTCAATACTGCCATCGTGACCGAGGCTCCACATATATCCCAATGGCGCTGAAAAAAGTGCGCCGGAAACCCATCGGGGCCGGGCGCCTTTGTAGGGAACATTTGGAACAACGACTTCTTCACTTCTTCCTCCTTGTATGGTGCCATAAGTGAATCATTCATAGCGGCTATTACCTTCGAGGGTACATGCTGGAGAACATCAGCTACTCCTTCCACTCCCTCTGAGGTGTAAAGGTTTTTAAAAAACTCTTGGGCAAGTTGTTGCATTTCCGTAAGGTCCTCTGTTAATCGCCCATCATGTTTCTGGAGAGCTATAATCAAGTTTTTCCACCGTCTCATCGATGCCCGAAGGTGGAAAAAATGCGTATTCCGGTCACCTGCAGAAAGCCACTCCACCCTTGACCTCTGATGCCACATCACTTCCTCACGCAGATATAGCTCAATTAGACGGTCATTAACTTTGATGTCAACATGGCTCAGGCCAACCCAGAGAGGGTCACTCCTTAGCCGTTGTAGGTCCTTCTTTAGCTTTCTAATTTCAGCCTTAACATTGCCGAAAGTCGATTTGTTCCACTCGCCTAAGTTGTTAGACAGAGATTCTAGGTTCGCGCGGACCTGGGCTACCGTCAGATTAGGGCCGTTGGCCTCCCATGCACGCTGGACGGCGGGGATCAACTCGGGATGCATGTCCCACATGCATTCGTAACAGAACTGTCTTTCTTTTACCGGCCCTCTAGCAGGTGGATCAAGCTTCAGCAAAATAGGAGAATGATCCGAGGTTGTAGCAGTAAGGTGTTCTACCATTGCTAGTGGGAATTGTGCACACCACTCGGCAGATCCGAGCGCTCTGTCAAGCCTGACCCTTGTATACGTGCCTCCTGCAACTTTCGTTTCAAACGTACACTTCTGGCCTTGGAAACCAAGATCAATCAGGCCACAAACATCGACTGCATCTCTGAACCCTTGTATCTGTGTTTGGCTTCTTTGGCCTATTCCATCATGTTCATCATATCGAAGGACCTCATTGAAATTGCCTATACATGCCCACGACATATTTTGTAGCGACACCAGATTCTTCATCGTGTCCCAAGTTTTGTGACTTAGGTGTGTCTGGGCTTCCCCATAGAAACACGAGAGCCTCCACGGCCCCCCTAGATCCAACACCTTGACATAAATGTGATACTGCGAGTAACCCAAATTTTCAACTTCTATTTCATTATTCCAGTGCAAAACTAAGGAACCGCTTCGACCGGTGGAACCAACAACAAAAGAACAATCATATCCTAGAGTACTTGCTAAGCTTTCAGCTCTCTCTTGGCTAATTTGCGTTTCCAAAATACAGAGTACTCTAGGGGCAAACTTTAACATGAGTTCGTGCAATTCTTGAACTGTCGGGGCGTTGCCTAAACCCCGGCAGTTCCAGCTTAATAGATTCATTGTGCTCGGCGGTCCTCCGACGAGGAGGCCGCCATTGTTGCATCTTGGTTTTTGGGTGCCGCCTGGTTCTTCCTCACCACTATGTTTACCCCCTTCTCTGGTTGCTACATCATTCTGGATCGCTTGGGATCCTGCTTTGGCGGGGGGCTCAATGGGACCATACCTGCTCCTCCTTTTTGCTTTGCCGATGGTACAAGCTCCAGGCTCCCCTTGCAAGCCATTGCCATGACAGAAGTCGCGGCCTCATCAGAAGATCGCTTACAATAAATCTGAGCCATGGCACAATTATTAGCCGGGTCGTGTCGTGTCAGCCCACGTATTGCCACATCCAGCCCAGGCACCGCTCATGAGCTATGCGGGCCGGCTAGGCGGCGAGGCACGCTAGCCTACTAGGGTGTCTGTTGGGGCGGTTTTGGCCTATTCAGTTGTTCTTTGTGCTAAAAATACTAAAAAAGATAAACAGGTCATGCCGTGCCGGCCCGCGTGCATAGCCTTCAGGCCCAGGCACGACCCGATTAGAGCGTCTTGGGCCTAGCCTGTCACGAGCCGGCAATGCCAAGCCTATCCCGTTTGGCTAGCTATACTAGCATCTGCTCGGACACCATTCTCGGCCACTGCTGGTAGACATTAACAATACAATTGGCAGGATCTTTTTAGACATAGTACGTCCATAGCCGTTAAGGTGCACATTTTTCTCTTTCAAAAATTGAAATACCACCTAAAAAGAACATGAGAAGACTAAGACCATCTATAACCACAACTCGCAAATTCTAGCCCCTAAACTCTTGCGGACGTGTCTGCGTGTGTCCGTGAACAGTGATCGTAGCTCACACTAAAAATCCTTTCCATAATCGGATACCTCAATTACGAATCCTCAAATCCATACATACCTATTATGGCATTTTCATAGCCATTCCGAGATATATTGCTATGCAACTTTCAACCGTTTCGCTTATATGACACGTTCCATCATTGTCATATTGATTTGCATGATCAGCGTAGTTGACATCGTATTTGTGGCAAATCCACCATTCATAATTCTTTCATACATGTCACTCTTGATTCATTGCACATCCTGGTACACCACCAGAGGCATTCATATAGAGTCGTATTTTGTTCTAAGTATCGAGTTGTAAGTAAATAAAAGTGAGATGATCTTCATTATTAGAGCATTATCCCACGTGAGGAAATGATGATGGAGACTATGATTCCCCCACAAGTCGGGATGAGACTCCGGACAAAAAAAAGGCCAAAACAATGATAGAAGGCCGAAATAAAAAATGAGAGAAAGGAGAGAAGGGACAATGTTACTATCCTTTTACCACACTTGTGCTTCAAAGTAGCACCATGATCTTCATGATAGAGAGTCTCCTATATTGTCACTTTCATATGCTAGTGGGAATTTTTCATTATAGAACTTGGCTTGTATATTCCATTGATGGGCTTCCTCAAATTTCCCTAGGTCTTCGTGAGCAAGCAAGTTGGATGCACACCCACTTAGTTTCCTTTTGAGCTTTCATAAACTTATAGCTCTAGTTCATCCGTTGGATGTCAATCCCTACTCACTCACATTGATATATATTGATAGGCATCTCCATAGCCCGTTGATACACCTAGTTGATGTGAGACTATCTCCTTCTTTATTGTCTTCTCCACCATATTCTATTCCGCCTATAGTGCTATGTCCATGGCTCACGCTCATGTATTGCGTGAAAGTTCAAAAAGTTTGAGAACATGAAAAGTATGAAACAATTGCCTAGCTTGTCATCGGGGTTGTGCATGATTTAAACATTTTGTGTGATGAAGATTGAGCATAGCCAGACTATATGATTTTGTAGGGATAAGCTTTCTTTGACCATGTTATATTGAGAAGACATAATTGCCTTGTTAGTATGCTTGAAGTATTATTGTTTCTATGTCAATATTAAACTTTTATTTTGAATCTTATGGATCTGGAAATTCATGCCACAATAAAGAAAATTGCACGAATAAATATGTTAGGTAGCATTCCACATCAAAAATTCTGTTTTTATCATTTACCTACTAGTGACACTCAGTTTGTCTATGTATTCACACATGTACTAAGTTTCCGGTTAATACAATTCTAGCATGAATAATAAACATTTATCATGATATAAGGAAATATAAATAACAACTTTATTATTGCCTCTAGGGCATATTTCCTTCATATAGTTCATCACAAAGTTCCAGTAACTTGCTGATAGTGACTAGAGAACTCTGTCAATCACTATTTTATCTGGAAGATTAACTCCCACTTGATTCAAGAAATTGTAGTACCTAGACAATCTGAGCACATGCTCACTAGTTGAGCTATTCTCCTCCATCTTGTAGGCAAAGTACAGTCAGAGGTCTCATACATGTCGACTCGGGCATGAGTCTGAAATACCAGTTTCAGCTCTTAGAACATCTTATATGCTCCGTGGCATTCAAATTTTTTTTGAAGTCCCGGTTCGAAGCCGTAAAGCATGGTGCACTAAACTATCAAGTAGTTATCATACCGTGCTTGCCAAACGTTCATAACGTATGCATCTGCTCCTGCAATAGGTCCATCACCTAGCGGTGCATCAAGGACATAATTCTTCTGTGCAGCAATGAGGATAATCCTCAGATCATGGACCCAGTCCGCATCATTGCTACTATCATCTTTCAACATAGTTTTTCTCTAGGAACATAATCAAAAATAAATGGGGAGCTACATCGCGAGCTATTGATCTACAACATAGTTATGCAAATACTACCAGGACTAGGTTCATGACAAATTAAAGTTCAATTAATCATATTACTTAAGAACTCCCACTTAGATAGACATCCCTCTAATCATCTAAGTGATCACGTGATCCATATCAACTAAACCATGTCCGATCATCACGTGAGATGGAGTAGTTTTCAATGGTGAACATCACTATGTTGATCATATCTACTATATGATTCACGCTTGACCTTTGGGTCTCAGTGTTCCGAGGCCATATCTGCATATGCTAGGCTCGTCAAGTTTAACCCGAGTATTCTGCGTGTGCAAAACAGGCTTGCACCCGTTGTATGTGAACGTAGAGCTTATCACACCCGATCATCACGTGGTGTCTCGGCACGACGAACTGTCGCAATGGTGCATACTCAGGGAGAACACTTGTACCTTGAAATTTAGTGAGGGTTCATCTTATAATGCTACCGTCGTACTAAGAAAAATAGGATGCATAAAAGGTAAACATCACATGCAATCAAAATATGTGACATGATATGGCCATCATCATCTTGTGCCTTTGATCTCCATATCCAAAGTACCGTCATGATCTCCATCGTCACCGGCATGACACCATGATCTCCATCATCTTGATCTCTATCAATGTGTCGTCATATGGTCGTCTCGCCAACTATTGCTTTTGCAACTATTGCTATCGCATAGCGATAAAGTAAAGCAATTATATGGCGCTTGCACCTTATGCAATAAAGAGACAACCATAAGGCTTCTGCCAGTTGCCGATAACTTTAACAAAACATGATCATCTCATAAAACAATTTATATCTCATCACGTCTTGACCATATCACATCACAGCATGCCCTGCAAAAACAAGTTAGATGTCTCTACTTTGTTGTTGCAAGTTTTATGTGGCTGCTACGAGCTTAGCAAGAACCGTTCTTACCTATGCATAAAAAACCACAACGCGGTATAGTTATTGCTTTTTGATCTTCAAAAAGAACCATGTTCATTGAATCCGATTCAACTAAAATTGGAGAAACTGACACCCACTAGCCACATGTGTGCGAAGCACGTCGGTAGAACCAGTCTCGCATAAGCGTACGCATAATGTCGGTCTGAGTCGCTTCATCCAACAATGCTGCTGAATCAAGAATCAACTAGTGAAGGCAAGCAATATGTATATACCCATGCCCACAACTCCTTTGTGTTCTACTCGTGCATATAATATCTACGGATAGACCTGGCTCAGATGCCGCTGTTGGGGAACGCAGTAATTTCAAAAAAATTCCTATGCACACGCAAGATCATGGTGATGCATAGCAACGAGAGGGGAGAGTGTTGTCCACGTACCCTCGTAGACTGTAAGAAGAAGCGTTATGACAACGCGGTTGATGTAGCCGTACGTCTTCATGATTGACCGATCCTAGTACCGAAAGTACGACACCTCCGCGATCTGCACACGTTCGGCTCGGTAACGTCCCACGAACTCACGATCCAGCAGAGTGTCGAGGGAGAGCTTCGTCAGCACGACGGCATGATGACGGTGATGATGATGCTACCAGAACAGGGCTTCGCCTAAGCACCGCTACGATATGACCGAGGTGGATTATGGTGGAGGGGGGCACCGCACACGGCTGGAAACAATCAACTTGTGTGTTCTAGGGTGCCCCCTGCCCCCGTATATAAAGGAGCAAGGGGGAGGCCGGCCGGCCCTAGTGGCGTTCCAAGAGAGGAGGAATCCTCCTCCTAGTAGGAGTAGGATTCGTCCTTTCCTAGTCCTACTAGGAGGAGAAGGGGAAGGAAGGAAGGGAGAGGAAGAGGAGAAGGAAAGGGGGGGGGCGCCCCCCTCCCTAGTCCAATTCGGACTCCCTATAGGGAGGGGGCGCGACTTCCCCTTGTGGGATGCCTCCCCTCTTCCCTATGGCCCATGAAGGCCCAACTCCCCCCCCCCCGGGGGGGGGGGGGGGGTCCGGTAACCCTCCGGCACTCCGATTTTCTCCGAAATCACCCGGAACACTTCCGGTGTCCGAATATAGCCGTCCAATATATCAGTCTTTATGTCTCGACCGAGACTCCTCATCATGTCCTGATCAAATCCGGGACTCCAAACTACCTTAGGTACATCAAAACACATAAACTCATAATACCGATCGTCACCGAACGTTAAGCGTGCGGACCCTACAGGTTCGAGAACTATGTAGACATGATCGAGACACATCTCCGGTCAATAACCAATAGCGGAACCTGGATGTTCATATTGTCTCCCGCAAATTCAACGAAGATCTTTATCGGTCAAACCGCATAATGATATACGTTGTTCCCTTTGTCATCGGTATGTTACTTGCCCGAGATTCGATCGTCGGTATCTCAATACCTAGTTCAATCTCGTTACCGGCAAGTCTCTTTACTCGTCCCATAATGCATCATCCCGCATTTAACTCATTAGTCACATTGCTTGCAAGGCTTATAGTGATGTGCATTACCGAGAGGGCCCAGAGATACCTCTCTGATACTCGGAGTGACAAATCATAATCTCGATCTATGCCAACTCAACAAACACCATCGAAGACACCTATAGAGCATCTTTATAGTCACCCAGTTACATTATGACGTTTGATAGCACACAAAGTGTTCTTCCGGTATTCGGGAGTTGCATGATCTCATAGTTATAGAAACATGTATAAGTTATGGAGAAAGCAATAGCAACAAACTAAACGATCATCTTGCTAAGCTAACAGATGGGTCAAGTCAATCACATCATTCTCTAATGATATGATCCCATTAATCAAATGACATCTCATGTCTATGGTTAGGAAACATAACCATCATTGATTCAACGAGCTAGTCAAGTAGAGGCATACTAGTGACACTCTATTTGTCTATGTATTCACACATGTACTAAGTTTCCGGTTAATACAATTCTAGCATGAATAATAAACATTTATCATGATATAAGGAAATATAATTAACAACTTCATTATTGCCTCTAGGGCATATTTCCTTCATATTTACCACTATCGCTTTGGGGTTATGCATTATAGACAACTGCATTCACGTTAAATAGGGCACCATCTAAATCTATTGAGACAACACCGTATGAACTGTGGTTTGGCAAGAAACCTAAGCTGTCGTTTCTTAAAGTTTGGCATTGCGATTCTTATGTCAAAAAGCTTCAGCCTGATAAGCTCGAACCCAAATTGGAGAAGTGCGTCTTCATTGGATACCCAAAAGAAAATGTTGGGTACACCTTCTATCACAGATCCGAAGGCAAGATCTTTTGTTGCTAAGAATGGATCCTTTCTAGAGAAGGAGTTTCTCTCAAAAGAAGTGAGTGGGAGGAAAGTAGAACTTGATGATGTATTTGTACCTTCTCTCGAATTGCAAAGTAGCTCGTCACAGAAATCGGTTCCAGTGATGCCTACACCAACTAGAGAGGAAGCTAATGATAATGATCATGAAACTTCAGATCAAGTTACTACTGAACCTCGTAGGTCAACCAGAGCACGTTACGCACCACAGTGGTATGGTAATCCTATTCTGGAAGTCATGTTACTAGACCATGACGAACCTACGAACTATGAGGAAGCGATGATGGGCCCAGATTTTGATAAATGGCTTGGGGCCATGAAATCCGAGATAGGATCCATATATGGGAACAAAGTGTGGACTTTGGTTGACTTGCCCGATGATCGGCGAGCCATGCATAGAGAATAAATGGATCTTCAAGAGAAGACTGACGCTAATGGTAATGTTACTATCTACAAAGCTCGACTTGTTGCAAAAGGTTTTCGACAAGTTTAAGGAGTTGACTATGATGAGACCTTCTCGCCCGTAGCGATGCTTAAGTCTGTCCAAATCATGTTAGCAATTGCTGCATTTTATAATTATGAAATCTGGCAAATGGACGTCAAAATTGCATTCCTTAATGGATTTCTCAAAGAAGAGTTGTATATGATACAACTAGAAGGTTTTGTCGATCCTACATGTGCTAACAAAGTGTGCAAGCTCCAGTGATCTATTTATGGACTGGTGCAAGCATCTCAGAGTTGGAATATACGCTTCGATGAGGTGATCAACGCATATGGTTTTATATAGACTTTTGGAGAAGTCTGTATTTACAAGAAAGTGAGTGGGAGCTCTGTAGCATTTCTAATATTATATGTGGATGATATATTGTTGATTGGAACTGATGTAGAATTTCTGGAGCGCATAAAAGGATACTATAACAAAAGTTTTTCAATGAAAGACCTCGGTGAAGCTTCTTATATATTAGGCATCAAGATCTATAGAGATAGATCAAGACGCTTAATTGGAGTTTCACAAAGCACATACCTTGATAAAGTTTTGAAGAAGTTCAAAATGGATCAGTCAAAGAAAGGGTTCTTGCATGTATTACAAGGTGTGAAGTTGAGTAAGACTCAAAGACCGACCATGACAGAAGATAAAGAGAGAGAATGAAAGTCATTCCCTATGCCTCAGCCATAGGTTCTATACGATATGCCATGCTGTGTACCACACCTATTGTGTACTTTGCCACGAGTTTGATAAGGGGTTACAACAGTGATCCAGGAGTAGATCACTGGACGACAGTCAAAATTATCCTTAGAGGACTAAGTAAATTCATCTCGATTATGGAGGTGATAAAGAGTTCGTCGTAAAGAGTTACATCGATGCAAGCTTTTACACCGATCTAGATGACTCTGAGTCTCAATCTAGATACATATTGAAAGTCGGAGCAATTAGGTAGAGTAGCTTCATGGAGAGCATTGTAGACATAGAAATTTGCGAAATAAATACGGATCCGAATGTGGGAGACCCGTTGACTAAACTTCTCTCACAAGCAAAACATGATCATACCTTAGTACTCTTTGGGTGTTAATCACATGGCGATGTGAACTAGACTATTGACTCTAGTAAACCCTTTGGGTGTTGGTCACATGGCGATGAGAACTATGGGTGTTAGTCACATAAAGATGTGAACTAATGGTCTTAATCACATGGCGATGTGAACTAGATTGTTGACTCTAGTGCAAGTGGGAGACTGAAAGAAATATGCCCTTGAGGCAATAATAAATTTTTTATTTATATTTCCTTATACCATGATAAATGTTTATTATTCATGCTAGAATTGTATTAACCGGAAACTTGATACATGTGTCGATACATAGACAAAACACAGTGTCCCTAGTAAACCTCTACTAGACTAGCTCATTAATCAAAGATGGTTAAGTTACCTAACCATAGACATGTGTTGTCGTTTGATGAACGGGATCACATCATTAGGAGAATGATGTGATGGACATGTTGGGGAACGTAGCAGAATTATAAAATTTTCTATCCATCACCAAGATCAATCTATGGAGTCGTCTAGCAACGAGGGAGAGAGGAGTGCATCTACATACCCTTGTAGATCACGAGCGGAAGCGTTCAAGAGAACGGGGTTGATGGAGTCGTACTCGACGTGATCCGAATCACCGAAGATCCTAGCGCCGAACGGACGGCACCTCCGCGTTCAACACACGTACGGAGTGAGGACGTCTCCCGCACCTTGATCCAGCAAGGAGGAGGGAGAGGTTGAGGAAGAGGGCTCCAACAGCAGCACGACGGCGTGGTGGTGGTGAAGCTGCAGTACTCCGGCAGGGCTTCGCCAAGCTCTTATGGAGGAGAGGTGTTGGGGAGGGGAGGGGCTGCACCTTCAATGTTGTGTGCAGCCCTCCCCTCACCCCTCTATTTATAGGGGAAGGTGGAAGGGGGCCGGCCCCCTCTAGATGAGATCTAGAGGGGGGGCGGCCAAGGGGAGGGGGGCTTGCCCCCCAAGCAAGGGGGCGCCCCCTTTAGGGTTTCCCCCCAACCCTAGGCGCATGGGCCCTAGGGGGGTGTGGCGCCCCAGCCCACTTGGGCAAGTTCCCTTCTCCATACAGCCCATAAGGCCCTTCGGAAGAGGTGGCCCCTCCCGGTGGACCCCCGGAACCCCTCCGGTGGCCCCGGTACAATACCGATATGCCCCTGAACATTTCCGGCGACCGTATGACAACTTCCCATATATAAATCTTTACTTCCGGACCATTCTGGAACTCCTCGTGACGTCCGGGATCTCATCTGGGACTCCGAATAAAATTCGGTAACCACATACAAGTCTTCCTAACAACCCTAGTGTCACCAAACCTTAAGTGTGTAGACCCTACGGGTTCGGGAGACATGCAGACATGACTGAGACGACTCTCCGGTCAATAACCAACAGCGGGATCTGGATACCTATGTTGGCTCCCACATGCTCCACGATGATCTCATCGGATGAACCACGATGCCGAGGATTCAGTCAATCCGTATACAATTCCCTTTGTCAATCGGTACGTTACTTGCCCGAGACTCGATCGTCGGTATCCCAATACCTTGTTCAGTCTCGTTACCGGCAAGTCACTTTACTCGTACCGTAATGCATGATCCCTTGATCAACCACTTGATCACATTGAGCTCATTATGATGATGCATTACCGAGTGGGCCCAGAGATACCTCTCCGTCATACGGAGTGACAAATCCCAGTCTCGATTCGTGCCAACCCACCAGACACTTTCAGAGATACCTGTAATGTACCTTTATAGTCACCCAGTTATGTTGTGACGTTTGGTACACCCCAGGCACTCCTACGGTGTCCGGGAGTTGCACAATCTCATGGTCTAAAGAAATGATACTTGACATTCAGAAAAGCTACAACAAACGAACTACACGATGTTTGAGCTATGCTTAGGATTGGGTCTTGTCCATCACATCATTCTCCTAATGATGTGATCCCGTTATCAATGACATCTAATGTCCATAGTCAGGAAACCATGACTATCTTTTGATCAACGAGCTAGTCAACTAGAGGCTCACTAGGGACGTGTTGTGGTCTATGTATTCACACATGTATTATGATTTCCGGATAACACAATTATTGCATGAACAATAGACAATTATCATGAACAAAGAAATATAATAATAACCATTTTATTATTGCCTCTAGGGCATATTTCCAACAGTCTCCCACTTGCACTAGAGTCAATATTCTAGTTACATTGTGATGAATCGAACACCCATGCAGTTCTGGTGTTGATCATGTTTTGCTCTAGGGAGAGGTTTAGTCAACGGATCTGCTACATTCAGGTCCGTATGTACTTTACAAATCTCTATGTCTCCATTTTGAACACTTTCACGAATGGAGTTGAAGCGACGCTTGATATGCCTGGTCTTCCTGTGAAACCTGGGCTCCTTGGCAAGGGCAATAGCTCCAGTGTTGTCACAGAAGAGAGTCATCGGGCCCGACGCATTGGGTATGGCTCCTAGGTCGGTAATGAACTCCTTCACCCAGACTGCTTCTTGTGCTGCCTTCGAGGCTGCCATGTACTCCGCTTCACATGTAGATCCCGCCACAACGCTTTGCTTGCAACTGCACCAGCTTACTGTCCCACCATTCAAAATATACACGTATCCGGTTTATGACTTAGAGTCATCCAGATCTGTGTCGAAGCTAGCATCGACATAACCCCTTACGACGAGCTCTTCGTCACCTCCATACACGAGAAACATGTCCTTAGTCCTTTTGAGGTACTTCAGGATATTCTTGACCGCTGTCCAGTGTTCCATGCCGGGATTACTTTGGTACCTTCCTACCAAACTTACGGCAAGGTTTACATCAGGTCTGGTACACAGCATAGCATACATGATAGACCCTATGGCCGAGGCATAGGGGACGACACTCATCCTTTCTCTATCTTCTGTCGTGGTCGGGCATTGAGCCGTGCTCAATCTCGTACCTTGCAATATAGGCAAGAACCCCTTCTTTGACTGATCCATTTTGAAATTCTTCAATATCTTGTCAAGGTACGTACTCTGTGAAAGACCAATGAGGCGTCTCGATCTATCTCTATAGATCTTGATGCCTAATATATCAGCGGCTTCTCCAAGGTCCTTCATTGAAAAACACATGTTCAAGTAGGCCTTTATGCTTTCCAAGAATTATATATAATTTCCCATCAACAGTATGTCATCCACATACAATATGAGAAATGCTACAGAGCTCCCACTCACTTTCTTGTAAATGCAGGCTTCTCCATAAGTCTGCATAAACCCAAACGCTTTGATCATCTCATCAAAACGAATGTTCCAACTCCGAGATGCTTGCACCAGCCCATAAATCGAGCGTTGGAGCTTGCACACCTTGTCAGCATTCTTAGGATCGACAAAACCTTCCGGCTGCATCATATACAATTCTTCCTTAAGGAAACCATTAAGGAATGCCGTTTTGACGTCCATTTGCCATATTTCGTAATCATAGAATGCGGCAATTGCTAACATGATTCGGACGGACTTCAACTTCGCTATGGGTGAGAAAGTCTCATCGTAGTCAACCCCTTGAACTTGTCGATAACCCTTAGCGACAAGCTGAGCTTTATAGATGGTTACGTTACCATCCGCGTATGTCTTCTTCTTAAAGATCCATTTATTTTCTATGGCTCGCCGATCATCGGGCAAGTCAGTCAAAGTCCATACTTCGTTTTCATACATGGATCCTATCTCGGATTTCATGGCTTCCAGCCATTTGTCGGAATCCGGGTCCGCCATCGCTTCTTCATAGTTTGAAGGTTCACCGTTGTCTAACAACATGATTTCCAGGACAGGGTTGCCGTACCACTCTGGTGTGGAACGTGTCCTCGTGGACCTACGAAGTTTAGTAGCAACTTGATCTGAAGTTTCATGATCATCATCATCAACTTCCTCTCTAGTCGGTGCAGGCACCTCAAGAACATTTTCTTGAGCTGCGCCACTTACCGGTTCAAGAGGTGATACTTCATCAAGTTCTACTTTCCTCCTGATTATTTCTTTTGAGAGAAACTCTTTCTCTAGAAAGAACCCATTCTTGGCAACAAAGATCTTGCCTTCAGATTTGAGGTAGAAGGTATACCCAATAGTTTCTTTAGGGTATCCTATGAAGACGCATTTTTCCGATTTGGGTTCGAGCTTTTCAGGTTGAAGTTTCTTGACATAAGCATCGCATCCCCAAACTTTTAGAAACGACAGCTTAGGTTTCTTCCCAAACCATAATTCATACGGTGTCGTCTCAACGGATTTTGACGGAGCCCTATTTAAAGTGAATGCGGTAGTCTCTAAAGTATAGCCCCAAAATGACAGCGGTAGATCAGTAAGAGACATCATAGATCGCACCATATCCAATAGAGTGCGATTACGACGTTCGGACACACCATTACGCTGAGGTGTTCCAGGCGGCATGAGTTGTGAAACTATTCCACATTTTCTTAAGTGTGTGCGAAATTCGTGACTCAAGTATTCTCCCCCACGATCTGATCGCAAGAACTTGATTTTCCTGTCACGTTGATTCTCAACCTCACTCTGAAATTCCTTGAACTTTTTAAAGGTCTCAGACTTGTGTTTCATTAAGTAGACATACCCATATCTACTCAAGTCGTCAGTGAGGGTGAGAACATAACGATAGCCACCGCGAGCCTCAACACTCATTGGACCGCACCCATCAGTATGTATGATTTCCAATAAGTTGGTTGCTCGCTCCATTGTTCCTGAGAACGGAGTCTTGGTCATTTTACCCATGAGGCATGGTTCGCACGTGTCAAATGATTCATAATCAAGAGACTCTAAAAGTCCATCTGCATGGAGATTCTTCATGCGTTTGACACCTATGTGACCAAGGCGGCAGTGCCACAAGTATGTGGGATTATCATTATCAACCTTACATCTTTTGGTATTCACACTATGAATATGTGTAGCATTACGCTCGAGATTCATTAAGAATAAACCATTCACCATTGGAGCATGACCATAAAACATATCTCTCATATAAATAGAACAACCATTATTCTCGGATTTAAATGAGTAGCCATATCGAATTAAACGAGATCCTGATACAATGTTCATGCTCAAAGCTGGCACTAAATAACAATTATTGAGGTTTAAAACTAATCCCGTAGGTAAATGTAGAGGCAGCATGCCGACGGCGATCACATCGACCTTGGAACCATTCCCGACGCGCATCGTCACCTCGTCCTTCGCCAGTCTCCGCTTATTCCGCAGCTCCTGCTTTGAGTTACAAATGTGAGAAACCGCACCGGTATCAAATACCCAGGAGCTACTACGAGTACTGGTAAGGTACACATCAATTACATGTATATCACATATACCTTTAGTGTTGCCGGCCTTCTTATCCGCTAAGTATTTGGGGCAGTTCCGCTTCTAGTGACCACTTCCCTTGCAATAAAAGCACCTAGTCTCGGGCTTGGGTCCATTCTTTGGCTTCTTCCCGGCAGCTTGCTTACCGGGCGCGGCAACTCCCTTGCCGTCCTTCTTGAAGTTTTTCTTACCCTTGCCTTTCTTGAACTTAGTGGTTTTATTCACCATCAACACTTGATGTTCCTTTTTGATTTCCACCTTTGCTGATTTCAGCATTGAATATACCTCAGGAATGGTCTTTTCCATCCCCTGCATATTGAAGTTCATCACAAAGCTCTTGTAGCTCGGTGGAAGCGACTGAAGGATTCTGTCAATGACCGCGTCATCCGGGAGATTAACTCCCAGCAGAGTCAAGCAGTTATGCAACCCAGACATTTTGAGTATGTGCTCACTGACAGAACTATTTTCCTCCATCTTACAGCTAAAGAACTTGTCGGAGACTTCATATCTCTCGACCCGGGCATGAGCTTGGAAAACCATTTTCAGCTCTTCGAACATCTCATATGCTCCGTGTCTCTCAAAACGCTTTTGGAGCCCGGTTCTAAGCTGTAAAGCATGCCGCACTGAACGAGGGAGTAATCATCGGCACGTGATTGCCAAGCGTTCATAACGTCTTGGTTCTCTGGGACAGGTGCGTTACCTAGCGATGCTTCTAGGACATAATCTTTCTTGGCAGCTATGAGGATGATCCTCAGGTTCCGGACCCACTCCGTATAGTTGCTGCCATCGTCTTTCAGCTTGGTTTTCTCTAGGAACGCGTTGAAGTTGAGGACAACGTTGGCCATTTGATCTACAAGACATATTGTAAAGATTTTGGACTAAGTTCATGATAATTAAGTTCATCTAATCAAATTACTCAATGAACTCCCACTCAGATAGACATCCCTCTAGTCATCTAAGTGAAACATGATCCGAGTCAACTAGGCCGTGTCCGATCATCACGTGAGACGGACTAGTCAACATCGGTGAACACCTTCATGTTGATCGTATCTTCTATACGACTCATGCTCGACCTTTCGGTCTTCTATGTTCCGAGGCCATGTCTGTGCATGCTAGGCTCGTCAAGTCAACCTAAGTGTATTGCTTGTGTAAATCTGGCTTACACCCGTTGTATTCGAACGTTAGAATCTATCACACCCAATCATCACATGGTGCTTTGAAACAACGAACCTTCGCAACGGTGCACAGTTAGGGGGAACACTTTCTTGAAATTATTACGAGGGATCATCTTATTTAAGCTACCGTTGTTCTAAGCAAATAAGATGTAAAACATGATAAACATCACATGCAATCAAACAGTGACATGATATGGCCAATATCATTTGCTCCTTTTGATCTCCATCTTTGGGGCTCCATGATCATCGTTGTCACCAGCATGACACCATGATCTCCATCATCATGTCTTCTTGAAGTTGTCTCGTCATCTATTACTTCTACTACTATGGCTAATGCTTTAGCAATAAAGCAAAGTAATTACATGACGTTTATGTTGACATGCAGGTCATAAATAAATAAAGACAACTCCTATGGCTCCTGCCGGTTGTCATACTCATCGACATGCCAGTCGTGATTCCTATTACAAGAACATGATCATCTCATACATCACATATATCATTCATCACGTCCTTTGGCCATATCACATCACAAAACACTTGCTGCAAAAACAAGTTAGACGTCCTCTAATTGTTGTTGCAAGTTTTTACGTGGCTGCTATAGGTTTCTAGCAAGAACGTTTCTTACCTACGCCAAAACCACAACGTGAATTGCCAATTTCTATTTACCCTTCATAAGGACCCTGTTCATCGAATCCGATCCAACTAAAGTGGGAAGACAGACACCCGCCAGCCACCTTATGCAACTAGTGCATGTCAGTCGGTGGAATCGGTCTCGCGTAAGCGTACGTGTAAGGTTGGTCCGGGCTGCTTCATCCCACAATACCGCCGAATCAAGATAAGACTAGTAACGGCAAGATAATTGATAATATCGACGCCCACAACTACTTTGTGTTCTACTCGTGCATAGTAACTACGCATAGACCTAGCTCATGATGCCACTGTTGGGGAACGTAGCAGAATTTTAAAATTTTCTACGCATCACCAAGATCAAATCTATGGAGTCATCTAGCAACGAGGGAGAGAGGAGTGCATCTACATACCCTTGTAGATCACGAGCCGAAGCGTTCAAGAGAACGGGGTTGATGGAGTCGTACTCGACGTGATCTGAATCACTGAAGATCCTAGCGCCAAACGGACGGCACCTCCGCGTTCAACACACGTACGGAGCGAGGACGTCTCCCGCGCTTTGATCTAGCAAGGAGGAGGGAGAGGTTGAGGAAGAGGGCTCCAACAGCAGCACGACGGCGTGGTGGTGGTGAAGCTGCAGTACTCCGGCAGGGCTTCGCCAAGCTCTTATGGAGGAGGAGAGGTGTTGGGGAGGGGAGGGGCTGCGCCTTCGATGTTGTGTGCAGCCCTCCCCTCACCCCTCTATTTATAGGGGAAGGGGGAAGGGGGCGGCCCCCTCTAGATGAGATCTAGAGGGGGGCGGCGGCCAAGGGGAGAAGGGCTTGCCCCCCAAGCAAGGGGGCGCCCCCTTTAGGGTTTCCCCCCAACCCTAGGCGCATGGGCCCTAGGGGGGTGTGGTGCCCCAGCCCACTTGGGCTGGTTCCCTTCTCCATACAGCCCATAAGGCCCTCCGAAAGAGGTGGCCCCTCCCGGTGGACCCCCGGAACCCCTCCGGTGGCCCCGGTACAATACCGATATGCCCCCAAACATTTCCGGCGACCGTATGACAACTTCCCATATATAAATCTTTACCTTCGGACCATTCCGGAACTCCTCGTGACGTCCGGGATCTCATCTAGGACTCCGAACAACATTCGGTAACCACATACAAGTCTTCCTAACAACCCTAGCGTCACCGAACCTTAAGTGTGTAGACCCTACGGGTTCGGGAGACATGCAGACATGACCGAGACAACTCTCCGGTCAATAACCAACAGCGGGATCTGGATACCCATGTTGGCTCCCACATGCTCCCCGATGATCTCATCAGATGAACCACGATGTCGAGGATTCAGTCAATCCGTATACAATTCCCTTTATCAATCGGTACGTTACTTGCCCGAGACTCGATCGTCGGTATCCCAATACCTTGTTCAGTCTCGTTACCGGCAAGTCACTTTACTCGTACCGTAATGCATGATCCCGTGATCAACCACTTGATCACATTGAGCTCATTATGATGATGCATTACCGAGTGGGCCCAGAGATACCTCTCCGTCATACGGAGTGACAAATCCCAGTCTCGATTCGTGCCAACCCAACAGACACTTTCGGAGATACCTGTAATGTACCTTATAGTCACTCAGTTACGTTGTGATGTTTGGAACACCCAAGGAACTCCTACGGTGTCCGGGAGTTGCACAATCTCATGGTCTAAGGAAATGATACTTGACATTCAGAAAAGCTACAGCAAACGAACTACACGATCTTTGAGCTATGCTTAGGATTGGGTCTTGTCCATCACATCATTCTCCTAATGATGTGATCCCGTTATCAATGACATCTAATGTCCATAGTCAGGAAACCATGACTATCTTTTGATCAACGAGCTAGTCAACTAGAGGCTCACTAGGGACGTGTTGTGGTCTATGTATTCACACATGTATTACGATTTCCGGATAACACAATTATAGCATGAACAATAGAAAATTATCATGAACAAAGAAATATAATAATAACCATTTTATTATTGCCTCTAGGGCATATTTCCAACAGGATAAGACCCATCCGCTAGCTTAGCACAATGATCGTTAAGTTTTATTGCTATTGCTTTCTTCATGACTTATACATATTCGTTTGACTATGAGATTATGCAACTCCCGAATACCGGAGGAATACCTTGTGTGCTATCAAACGTCACAACGTAACTGGGTGATTATAAAGATGCTCCATAGGTATCTCCAAAGGTGTTTGTTCGGTTGGCATAGATCGAGATTAGTATTTGTCACTCCGAGTATCGGAGAGGTATCTATGGACCCTCTCGGTAATGCTCATCATAATAAGGCTTGCAAGCAATGTGACTAATGAGTTAGTTATGAGATGATGCATTACAGAACGAGTAAAGAGACTTGCCGGTAACGAGATTGAACTAGGTATGAAGATACCGACAATCGAATCTCGGGCAAGTAACATACCGATGACAAAGGGAATAACGTATGTTGTCATTACGGTACGACCGATAAAGATCTTCATAGAATATGTGGGAACCAATATGAGCATCGAGGTTCCGCTATTGGTTATTCACCAGAGAGGTGTCTCGGTCATGGCTACATAGTTCTCGAACCCGTAGGGTCCGCACGCTTAACATTCGATGACGATTTTGTATTATATGAGTTATATTATTTGGTGATCGAATGTTGTTTAGAGTCTCGGATGAGATCACGGACATGACGAGGAGTCTTGAAATGGTCGAGAGGTAATGATTCATATATTGGATGATGATATTCGGACACCCGAAGTGTTCCGGGGGTACTGGGTGCATATCAGGTCACCGGAAGGGGTTCCGGACACCCCCCCCGGGCAACTACATGGGCCTTAATGGGCCAAGAGGGGGACATACCATCCCCTAAGGGGCTGGTGCGCCCCTCCCATATGGGCTGCCCAAATTGGAGTAGAAAAGGGGAAGAAGGAAAGGAAAAAATGGAATAGGATTCCCCCTTCCCCCTCTTCCCTTCCTACTCCGAATAGGAATAGGAAAGGGGGGGCGAATTGGGAGGACCTCAAGTAGGATTCCTCCTACTTGGGGCACCCCCTTGGCTGCCTCTCCTCCCCTCCAACCTATATATATGAAGGGGGCACCGCTAGAACACACACCAACAATTTTTAGCCGTGTGCGGCGCCCCCTCCACAGTTTACGCCTCCGATCATATCTTCGTAGTGCTTAGGAGAAGCCCTGCGCGGATCACTTCACCATCACCGTCACCATGCCATTGTGCTGACGGAAATCTCCCTCGACATTTTGCTGGATCAAGAGTTCGAGGGACGTCATCGAGCTGAACGTGTGCAGAACTCGGAGTTGCCGTACATTCGGTGCTTGATCGGTCAGAACGAGAAGAAGTTCGACTACATCAACCGCGTTGTCAAACGCTTCCACTTTCGGTCTACGAGGGTACATGGACACACTCTCCCTCTCTCGTTGCTATGCATCTAGGAGATAGATCTTGCGTGAGCGTAGGAATTCTTTTAAAATTGTATGCTACGTTCCCCAACAGTATCAACATCCATGAAAACACTTTTCCATCGCCGCAACCTTCTGTACCCGTGAGATCCCATCTAGGGACCTTTTCCGGCACCCTGTCGGAGGGGGATTTGATCATGGAGGGCTTATACATCAACTCTATTGCCCTTCCGATGAAGCGTGAGTAGTTTACCTCAGACCTACGGGTCCATAGCTAGCAGCTAGATGGCTTCTTCTCTCTCTTTGATTCTCAATACCATGTTCTCCTCGATGTTCTTGGAGATCTATTTGATGTAATAGTTTTTTGCCGTGTGTTTGCGAGATCCAATGAATTGTGAATTTATGATCATCTTATCTATGAATATTATTTGAATCTTCTCTGAATTCTTTTATGCATGAATTGATATCTTTGTAATTCTGTTTGAACTATCGGTTTGGTTTGGCCAACTACATTGGTTTTTCTTGCAATGGGAGAAGTGCTTAGTTTTGGGTTCAATCTTGTGGTGTCCTTTCCTAGTGACAGTAGGGGCACAAGGCACGTATTGTATTGTTGCCATCGAGGATAAAAAGATGGGGTTTTCATCATATTACTTGAGTTAATTCCTCTACATCATGTCATCTTACTTAATGCGTTACTCCGTTCTTTATGAACTTAATACTCTGGATGCATGCTGGATAGCGGTTGACGTGTGGAGTAATAGTAGTAGATGCAGAATCGTTTTGATCTACTTGACACGGACATGATGCCTATATTCATGATCATTGCCTTAGATATCGTCACAACTTTGCGCTTTCCTATCAATTGCTCGACAGTAATTTGTTCACCCACCATATTATTTGCTATCTTGAGAGAAGCCTCTAGTGAAACCTATGGCCCCGGGGTCTATTTTCCATCATATAAGTTTCCGATCTACAATATTAGCTTCTGATCTACTATTTTTGCAATCTTTTATTTTCTGATCTATAAACCAAAAATAGCAAAAATATTTACTTTATTGTTTATCTATCTCTATCAGATCTCACTTTTGCAAGTAATCGTGAAGGGATTGACAACCCCTTTATCGCGTTGGGTGCAAGTTGTTTGATTGTTTGTGTAGGTATTCGGTGACTTGTTCGTTGTCTCCTACTGGATTGATACCTTGGTTCTCCAACTGAGGGAAATATTTATCTCTACTTTGCTGCATCACCTTTTCCTCTTCAAGGGAAAAACCAACGCAAGCTCAAGAAGTAGCACCTACCCCATCGGGCGCGCCCTATGAGCTAGTGGCTCTCCCATAGCTCTTCTGGCCTCCTTCTAAACTTTCTAGGCTCCCTTCTGGTCCAGAAAAAATCATTGTAAAGTTTCATCGTGTTTGGACTCTATCTAGTATTGATTTTTTGAAAAATCAAAAAACAAGCAAAAAAACAGGAGCTGGCACCGGGCACTAGATTAATAGGTTAGTCTCAAAAGATGATATAAAATAGCAAAAAAAATGCATATAAAGCATCCAAGATGGATAGTATAATAGCATGAAACAATAAACAATTATAGATACATTGCAGACGTATCATGACCATGGGTTATTGAACCCACGAGAGGAATGTTCCCTTGAAGCGATGGTCTCTAGCAAGCTTTTGCTTCCAGCTTTTGACCGGATCAATCGAGGAAACGATGATTCAAACACTATAATAAAAATAGGTACTGGTATGAGGTCTTAATGCTTACAACCATGTACTTGTGTTGGGACCAGATACGATCTTAATTTGTGCGCTAGAAGTCACCCATCGAGATGTGCTTGTTAAGAACCGAAGTGGGGGATGTGTCCAAGTAACATCTTACCCGGCACAAGCCCTCCATCAAGAATCAGTTGTCCTACCACAGGCCCTTACCGTCACGCAGGGTTGCCTCAATAATTAAGATAATAAATATCAGACAAGAGCTTTGGGCGTTCAATGACTACACCTCATGTATCCCCAAGGATTGGATCCGTGTTACTATACTAAACCCTTTTGTCACTTGTGTTCAGAATACCATCTCATGTTCTCCCTGCACTTAGCCTCACCATTGCTCGATGTCCATGATCATGGGTGCCTGCAGGGATGAAGATCATGGACAAGACAAGAGGCATCTACTGAACAATTTTATTTCACACATACGGGATGCTAATTCAAAGCTCTTCCATTGACCCCCACAACTAATACAAAGGGTTGCAAGGCCTATGCCTCAACCCATACCTTATCACACAACTCATACATGGAGATTAGAACCACATCGGGGGGATTAGAGGATCTAGGTGTAGCTCTAATTGGATCAACTAGAACTAGAACTAGAGAACTAGAGGAGGATCCAAAACTTGTGTGTTCAAGAGTGCAAAAGATCTCTGGTATATATAGGTTGGATGAGGGGGAGGGGCACCACACATGGGAGTAAAGTACCCCCCCCCCCTGGCCGGCCATGAGGAGGGGGAAAAACCCCTCCAATTGGGCCTCCCCCTTCCTTCTACAAGGGGGGAAGGGGTGCCACCTATAATGGGCCCAAGTGGCACAATATGCTTTGCATCACTTGGTGTTTTAAGGCATGTTGATGTTTAAACAAATATAAAAGCCTCATAATCATATTTAGAGCATTTAAATATTATTTTAACATCACCGGAAACTATTTTCACCTATATATAATTTACCGGTATTACCCGGTAAACCCTCAAACCCTTTCGATGACCCCGAAATACTCCTGGTTCCTCTCAAAACTATTTTGAATATTAATGAAAATATTTAAAATATTAATGAAACTATTTCATAAATAATTTTTCATTACTCATGTCCTACTAACACTCAACAGATCGTGATTACCTTAAGCTTGTGACCCTGTATGTTTAAAACATGTATATTTGAACAAAACCCCTTTAGTTCAATGACCGATAGCAGAGCCATGAACGTCCATATCGATCCATATGAGTACACGGGTGACATTCGAGTCAACCTTTGGTTATCATGTGTTATTCCCTTTGCTTCGCGAGACTTTGCAGAAGCTGAGGTGGGATATATCGATATATGTAAGTGCATCTAGTGCCACCCCTAGTTGGTTTTGGAGTATTGACGACAAACCTAGTTGAGGGACTAATGTGTTTGTGAGAATTGCAGGATAACACAGGTAGAAGTCCCTCATTGATTCGGTTTTACTACCAGAGATGACCCCTAAAAATGTACGAAGACATTGAAGTCAATGGTGGTATATGAAGATATTCACATTGAAGACTATGACAGGAGAAGACACCACGTGAAGCCTATGGAACTCGAAGACTTAGATCTTTCGTAGTTCTCTTTCATTTGTGTTGAGTCATAGGAATCACCGTACTGTTAAGTGGGGTCCAAGAGAACCAGTCAGAACGACTGAAGTGATGCCTAATTCAAAACCTATATCTTCGAGTGAAGACTATGAGAGCAAATCTTGTCCAGAGTCGGACAAGTCAGCTTTACTTGTAGCCCAAGTAAAGTTGCCGTGTGAGTTTGAAATCTGACCGTTGGTACACGTGTCAGTTCCTTAGTGACCCAGGGTCATTTCGGACAAATCAGGTCGGGTTGCCCAGTGGCTATAAATAGTCCACCCCTACAACCATAAACGGTTGGCTGCTCAGATTTCAGTGCACGGCTTTTGTCGTTTGAGAGCAACCCACCTCGAAGCCTTTGAGAGAAAATTTCCTAGCGAGGAGAAAAGCCCTAACCACCCAGAGCCAGAGAGAATTGGGCATCACTTGAGTCTTCTTGTCTGAGTGATCTGAAGACTTATTACACTTGAGGATTGTGCATCCTCCAAACGGTTAGGCGTCGCGTTCTGAGCATCCAAGAGACATTGTGGATTGCCGGTGAACGAAGTCTGTGAAGGTTTGGGAGTCTACCTTGAAGACTTACCAGAGTGATTGGGCGAGGTCTGTGTGACCTTAGCTCAAGGGGAATACGGTGAGGACTGGGTGTCCTGAGCTGCGTGTTCAGGACTGGGTGTCCGGGACTGTGTGTCCTTTGGTTTAAATACCTAGCCGCCCTAACCAGACGTACAGTTGTCACAGCAACTGGAACTGGTCCAACAAATCATTGTCTTCAACGAGTCACTGGTTTCATCTTCACTTCCCTTTACTTACTGTTACTCTTTGTGAAGCCATTGCATGCTTGCTCTATCTTTTGTCTTCACAACGTAACTGTATGATTTGATTGGCTTCATAACTTCTTCCTACCTGATCCTTATTACACTGCAGCTACTTGTCATTGTGCTTTCACTCTATTGAATATTTGACCATGGCTTGCCTAGTGTAATCTAACTTCCGCTGCATAGTGATAGGCATATCTCTACTGTTCGTCTTCATAACCTTCACGTTTTGAAGACTTTCATAAAAATCACCTATTCACCCCCCTCTAGTCGATATAACGCACTTTCAATATCCTCTTGAGTCATACACATGCTCACTATACCGGTCTCCTCGTTACTGGTTTTGTTCTTCTTTCTTGTTGACATGTTCCGACATCCCCGTGACCTAGTCACATGTATATGGCTAGACGATGATGCATGTCGTCACACTGAGAGGGCCCTAAGAATATCTCTCCATCGTCGGAGGAGCAAATACCACTCTCGAGCGATCTAGTCCCTTTTCAAACTTTTCGATGAACCTGTAAGTTCTCTTTATGATCACCATGTTACAGATGACGTTTGAGCAACCCCAAAGTCCATCGTATGGTAATAAGTGACTACGACACTCTCATGGGGGTGGTATATGTTAACTCTCTGTTATAACAATTGACTTGTGACGATAGCATCTCAAAGTATAACAATCAAGTTTGGGTCAATTCAATATGATTTTTATTCCAATGTCATATCCCAATGTCGTTTTAATACTACTGTTACACTTAACGATATCTCAAGATCCGAAAAACATGATCACAAACAATACTTGAGCTAGTCTTAAAGGCGAGACTCGGAATCAGATTTTACCTTTTATTATTTCACACGTGCATATGAACTTTTCATTGAATCGCATATTCCAGGATCATAGCAGTTATAACATAGCATATAAACTCTTAATTATAAACATGGAAATATAACAATACAACATTATTGCCTCAAGGGGCATATTTCCAACAACAGGTGGCTGGCCGCCAAAGCCACTTTCTGCTTGCTCCTTTGGACGTTGCGCCGCATGTCGCGGGTTGCCGGGTTGATCTTCCGGGCGTCCACCACCTTTCGATCCTCCTCCTCCGGACAAACGATACTACAAACGGATCCGTGAGGTGGCGAACGACGTAAGGGCGGGAATGGGGGTGGTGGGCGGCGACGATCTATTGGAGGGTGAGAATGTGTGAACTTTGGTGCGGAAACGGTGCATATGTGGCTAAATGTGTGGGCTCCGGGTGTGGTTTTGGATAGGCCAGGGTTGTTGGAGTCCTAGTAGCAGAGGACTAGACTTACGCAAATCTTCCTCAACTTTGCATCCGGTTTGTAGGAAAATACACACGGACGCATCCGCGGACGTATGTGACACCGTGATGTATGGCGAAAATACACACGGACGTGTCCGCAGACGTATGTGACACCGTGATGTATGGCGAAAAAGTTTGAATGTGTTGGTTGGGAATTTTGCGGAATGGTGTTAGAGATGCCCTAATATGACGGCACACTTCTTTTCAGGACGTACTATAGTTGTACTTCGGACCTAATCCTTTATACACCACTCTCTTATCCGGAAATTCGCAGGGGCACTCACCTGCCAAGCCCTGCCGCCTGCTCGATTTGCCTCATGATTCACGATGTAGTTGAATCCCGCACGAGAGCACAGTAAAATGAAAATCCCTAAAAAATCTTTAAGTTTTAACAATGAAATTTACAATTTTTGCATCTAAAAATGCAAAGTTTCAACAAGTTATAGAGATATAATTTTAAGCAATTTTTCTGTCGGTCATAGATACAAAATAATTAATTTTTATCGGTCGCTTATACTAAGTTTCAACATTCGAAACTTTTTTTTAAGTCGTCAGAATATATCCAAAATGGATGTTATTTCAAAGCTGGTCACGCGAAACACGAATATGAAAATAGAGCTTAATTTGGATTTTTGTCTAAAATATATAAAAGTTTAAAAATCAAAAGCCAGAATAAAAAGTTGGTACCAGGGACTTGAGTGCCTAGTGCGGATTTCTGGAGGCCGAGCTCCAGTGAACTCGGTATTTTGAAAATACTAGCAAGCATATTTAAAAGTTTCAAAAAAATCTAAAAAAAATCCATGGAAACATTTATGTATTCCGCAGCAACGTGTTGAATTTCTTCGAAAAATGTTATGATTTGTAGGCTATACAAAAAAGACAAATTTACGGCCCAATAGCAAAAATAAAGGCCCATTTAAAAATGTGTATTTGTCTTTTTCTGTACGCCACATGTAAGAGTGTAATGCTGTGAAATTTTGTACATACGTAGTATACATGTGCATATGTTCACATATAAATTTGGAATATTTCATGCTCTGAACAACTAAAATTTGAAAACGAGCTCAGTGGTGCTCGACCTTCGTTGGCGTTTTTCGCTTGAGTGCCCCCAGCGTGCCGCAAATCCTCTTACCTTTTCTTATCGATCGGTCGCTCGCTATGTGCTTTGATTGTATGCTTATGTCGGGCACAAAGACACCAAACAAATTTGTTGGGTCGATGCTAAAACTGGTGATGAAGGGGTATTGTTTGAAAAGTCCCAAAAAGACTTTTCTTAAAAGCCTTCTTCATCTAGTTCCAAATGCCTAGTTTAGTCTCTAAAAAGTTTCTCTCGTTTGGTAAAAAGTCGTTAAGAGAGACTTTTTTAATCCCTACACAAAAAAGTCTCTGGAAACAAACATCCCTAGAATGTGCGTGTGTGCATTCATAAAGATAGTTGTATGCATGTGTATATGAGTGCTTGTGTCTGTACTGATGTTTAAAAAAAATACGAGCGCTCCTCCTGGTTGCTTACTCCATCTCAGGTCATGGTCACTTTTTAGTTAATACACGCTCGAATCTCGACTCGCCGCAACGAAGACTAGGCGAGGGAGACACGTTGGCCGCCGACGGCGATGCATGTGGCGTGCAGGAGAGGGGGGGGCATGTGACTATGTGAGGCTGGCCGGCCTCAGCACGAGGTTGGTGGCGCGCGCCGTCCGCTCGGCGAGCAGCAGTCCGTCCGATCCGGCTGCAGCGGCCGAGATGGTGGGCGATGGTCCCGGCTCCCGAGGCGTGCTCTGCCATTTTTCTGCGGCTTGGTGTGCACTCAACCGCCAACGGCCTACTAATCATAGGCGACTTGATCCGTTCAATCTCACGTTTACCGGCTACTAGGCTAGATACGGTTTGCCTTTCTTCTTTTCATCGGGCCTCGTGGCGGAGCGCAGTGCGCAGAGGAGAGGAGGCACCCCAATCAAAGCGGAGCCGCGGTGTCGTCCGTACGGCCCGCATACGAGAGCCACATGCGCCTGCCGACGCGGTGGTTGCAAAGATACCGTGCCATGTGTGGAACTGTAGGGCGCCGCGGAGCTGTGCCCCATCATCGATGCTTGCACAACTCGAGGCACGAGCATGAGTACGCACGACGTCGACGGCGATCGGATCCCATGACGAGGATCGAATTCCATGCGCGCGGCGCCGCGGGGCAATGCACTACGCACCCGTCGGAGCTGCGCCACGCGTCCGTCGGAGGAGACAGCTTCGGACCGTCAGGTTTGAAGGCGTTTCTGACAAGGCTTTTTTTGTCAGTCCGACGTGACGGCCGTGTCAGGGTGTGACCGGACGTCCCGTATCTCTCTCATATTTGGGCTGAATATGAGGAGTGTTGATCAACTTGGGCGTTTGAGAAGTCCGGATGGGTAAAAAATCATGACCAGGTGACCCGCCCTGACATATGAGGCGAGTTTGAAAGGTTTGACTGTAAATACTCTAAGTTATCTTAAATGCGCGGACTTCCATTTCTCCCTTGTACGTCTGAACCAATCGGTTCAAACACATCCATTTTAAGTTGGAAGTGGTTTGGAAGTCCAAATATTCTAGTCCGCCACAAATTGAAGGGAATTATGCTGAAAATATTAGCACTTTTTTATTAATCTAGTACATATATAAGTAGATAATAAACATGACAATCATAATACTTAACTCATATCAATGTCTAAGCATATGAGCAATGGCGGCGCCAGAACGGGGGCAAATGACACACCCCGTCCCAGGCTGCCTTTGGGCATTGTAGCACCGTTGCTACAGTAGCCGCTACAGTCAACAAAGCAAAATGCTCTCACGCCCCAGGCAGCACCCTGGCTGCATGGGCCTGTCTCCGCCACTGCATGTGAGCACATACAATATATAGAACCAAAACATCTATAAACACATCATATATGACTAGCACATGAACGAGCAAGTAGGGGATGAACAAATCATATCCTTTGGTTGGCCAGGCTAACACAGTGGTGACAACAGCAACCTCAGCGTCGTCCGAGGCCTTCTTCTTGGCGAGTCATCGACCATGGAGTTGATGCATGGGAAGTAGTGGAAGCATAGGAGGATGGAGACAAAGACGGATTCAGAGCAGTCGCGTCAAGACGCTATCCAAAAGTCTTATCGCCCTTCTCCCGGGCAGGTTCTCGAAGGATGGGGTTCCAGAGACACCTGCTCTCCCGACCAACCGTGAACACGGTCATCGAGACGGGGTCGCCGGAAGTAACACAGTGAGAGAAATAGTGGATGACGGCTAAGGCTGCATAAGGAAGGGAGTAAATCTGTCTGCTAAACTGGCCAACTCCTCCAATATATATGCAGTTGGGTAAGTGGGCATGGGTTGAGTTTTTTTGCCGGTTAGGAATGGTTAATTAATCTGTGATTAATTAATTATTCCTAACCGGCAACAAAAACTCAACCTACGGCGCATGCGCGTCGTGGCGAGGTGAGGCGGGCGGCAGAGGAGGAGCGCGTATACAACTCTTTTCAAGCATTAATGACATGTGGTAGAGCAATCCTTATAAAAGGGTCTCACTCTTACTATAATAGCAGCATGGTACTAAACTTTCCATCACTGTCCAAGAGAAGGAGACCTGGAAGTGGTTAAAAAGCCTGTGATGTGGGATGTGCAGGAGAAGCGGTCCTGGAAGTATTACTTCTTATGCCTGACCATGAACTACCTTTATTAGGTTTCCATAATACACGAGAGCGGATAGCAATAACTGTGTGGTACTTATGGCGGAATAGACGGAAGCTTGTTCATGAGGAAAAGTCACAAGAGGCGTCACAAGCCTCGATGGAGATTCGGGCTATAACATCAAATTATGTAAATGCCTGCTCACCGCAGGCAAAAAGGAAGAGTGAAGGATGGAGCAAACCTCCCATGGGTTTTATTAAATTGAATATGGACACTTCTTTTGATCATGATCAACTAAGGGGGGCAACGAGTGTTGTTATCAGGGATGATAAAGAAACTTCATTGTAGGTGGAAACTACAAGATCAAGTGTTGCGTGAATGCTCTGACAGCGAAAGCGCTAGCACTTAGGTTTGGTTTATTTCTAGCACATAAGGCAGGGTGCAATCGCCTCATTATTAATTCTGACAACATGGAAGTAATTAACACAGTGAAGAACAGAGGTCATTCTGCAGGAGCAACGACTGCAATTTTTGAGGATTTTTTATGGCTTGTGATTTTCCTGTTACAAGTTTTGAGCATTGTAATAGAGAAGCAAACAAAGTAGCCCATGATCTCGCTAGATTAGCAAAAAGTTTCATGACTAGCGATTGGATTGAGGAGCCCATGGAAAATATTGTCTCTCTTCTTATAGATGATGTAACCATTATCTCTAATTAATAAAGTCGATGTTGTTTAAAAAAACTGTCCACCACTTGCCATGCACCCATTTTTTTGAGCGAATGTCATATGCACCCAAATGGGCCTTAGAGACTAACCATAAATTATTGTCTTATACGGGCGAAAGCCCATCTATAATTCAACAAATTATGGAAAAGTGCGGGCATCTGCCGTAACCATTGATAGTCCAGACCACATAAAACCTACATGTAGTCTGCGTTTCTTCAAAATTCACCTGTCCCTCCTCCGTTATGTATCTCCGCTCCCAGTAGTGTCGACGCCAAGATTGGGCCTAGGCCCAAGCCACCCCAGGCAGGCTTCGCTTTACCGTGGCACTATAACTACAATAATGCTACAATCAACGGACAAGTAGGGCCTCACGCCCCAGGCCATGGCCCGGCCTGCCTGGGGCCCATCTCCGCCACTGGCTTCCAGAGATCATTGTCGTTGCCGCAACCCCCAGACGCCGTCTAGGCCTTGTCGGACCTCCACCGCTCCACCCAGTAGTCTCTACATCAAAGCCGCCACATCCCTCAAAACCACCCGTTGCCTAGGTATGCTCCGCCAATGCCGGCACCGTCCATGTCGGGCACTACACACTACAAGTGTTCGCCCAAGTGTCAGAGTGTCTTTTGACATTTTCGTTATTTACTTTGAAGCAAACATGTTAGATTCAAATTAGGAGTACTTCCACACCGAGTTCATGGATCCGGCTTTGTCAAATGATGACCAAGATGATGTCGAAACAATGATAATATGGTGATTCTTGAAGAAGTGAAGCGCGCAGAGGAGCATGTTCTCAACTTCAAGGGTTCAACGTTAGGAGATTGAGTGGTGAGTCAATGTCAGGCTTGAAGGTATGCTGATCTCTATGAGGACTACTTCACCCCTAATGCACTATTCAACCACTATTTTTCAACACCGATACCAGATGTAGCGACCATTGGTCTTGTAGATCATGGAAGGTGTCAGGGCCTATATGATGGTTACTTCAACCTGAATAAGGATGTCGTTTGTTTTATTGGGTTCTCTGGTCTCTAGAAGTGCGATGCCTGCAAACCATGGTGAGATGTGCTACAAAGTGGTCAAAGTGTTTGGACTGGAATAATTGTGTGAACCAAATGCCGAAGAAACAACAATGCTCCTGACACTTGGAGAATTAAGGGAGTTTTCAGGTATGCTCGAATCCCTGGATTGCATACACTGAAAATGAAAGAATTGTCCATATGCTCAACAAGGGCAATACCATGACCATTAAAAAAGGCCACCATTATTCTTCAAGTAGTTGCATCACAACACCTTTAGACTTAGCACTCTTCCTTTGGCATGATAGGGTCTCACAGTGCTGCGGCGATCTTCATTTTTTGCAATGTTGTGTGCAAGCGAAGCTCCTGTGTGCAACTATGCAATAATGGGCATGAGTACAACATGGGACACTATATTTGTGATGATGTCTATCCTCCATGGGTGGCCTTTGCCAAGACCATCTTCAATCCACTAGGTAACAGAAAAATCTCACTATTACAAGACAAGGTGCTAAAAAGAATGTGGAGAGGATATATGGAGTGCTCCAAGCCTGTTTCACAGTTGTTCACGGACCTGCTAAACAATGAGATCCAAAGACATTGTGGGAGGTCATGAAAGCTTGTGTGACTATGAACATCATGACTATGGAGGATGAGGGCGAGGCGGTTCGCCAAGTTTTCAATTTCGAACTGATGGGTGATCGCGTCCAGCTTCGAGAGCAGAATGCGGCGGCGTCTCTGCAATTTCTCTAGATGCGTCATCAGATTCACAATGGAGGAAATCATATAAAGCTTCGTAATGATCTGATGGAGCATCTGTGGGCGATTCATGTGGACGATTAGAGCATGTGTCTTGAATTTAAATCTGAAATATTTTATTTTATAAGAATTGTGTAATATTTGACTTAATGTGACATTGGAACATTTATCTTTGAATTATTGACGCATTGTGGTACTTATCTTTGATTTTTTTTAATATTTAGAGTACAAAAAAAAAGAGGGGGCATATATTTGAGAGCATGGATGGTGTCCGCCCGTCCAGATGTCTGTGGATATGTCAAGATGTGTCCGCGGACATTTGAGGACATTTATTTGGGGGGATAGCCTTGGAGATGCCTACCTTCCAAATGGAAGTGGGAAGTTGGTAGTGGTCTACTCAGAGTCTCGCAAGTTTTAGCTGTCATCGGGATTGGTTGGGTCTGCCAAACAATGACGGATCTATAGGATCCGAGAACCAGGGTGCCACAATTTATACGTACAATACATGACAACATAAATTCAATTCGTTAAAATTACACAAATAGTACAATTTAGTCTAATTATCATCACAGCTCCAACAAACAAAAAAACATGCTTCATATTTTAGAAATATAGTATTTAATATAGGCATAAACTATTTCGTATTTCTTAAGAGGTGCCATTGCACCCAATGAAAACCCCACCGTATCCGCCCCTGCTGTCTAAGTCAAAAAGTATTGTTAGACTTGGATTAAGAAAAAGTGCAATGAGCAAGTGGTGTTCTTATGTTGTAATGAGTCAATAGTCGAGATAAGCTGAAGTTCTAGCGCCACAACATTAACAACGCATGATAGAGGTACCACTTTTTTTGAAACGCTTGTATAGATGCATTGTAAATTTGTAATATAGTCACAACTAATGATAAAAAAAAGATACAATCTCACCAGACTACTATTCAGAGCACAATTTATCCTTTTACATAACTTGGTGTGGCGAGCAAATTTGAATTTGAAATCTTATGAAATGCCAGATACATCTTGGACCAATGGTACCTATTTTTTTTAGTTTCCATGTATGTAACAATTACCAATTTGACACAATAACTGAAAACATGACATATACCATTTGCCACATAACAAAAAATGGGTATACTGCAAACAGCACAATTATAGAAGTACATATAACTTACCTGAACAATGTCAAATAAGAACACGAGTGAAATACATGTCATGTTTGGATAAAAAACCAACAAAAACATGATAACAAGATATGACATGTTCAGATAAAAATAAGTGCAATGCGAATACTTCACATATACATAGTCCATATAACACCAAATGAAGAACATAAACACACAAAATTGTACCAGTTAAATCAAACAATATAAAACAGACAAAGAAAAACACACTGTAGACTTCGTAATACATGCTGGAATTCTGCAGATATGCATCGAATCAGACTGGAACTGTAAGTGGGCTATTGGGGGCAAAAAATTAAGTGGCAATATATAAGAGTTTAAAACATTTTCTTGCAGTTTTCGAAAAAAACACTCCCTCTGATCGAAATTAATTGACAGTTTTAGTTTTTTTTAGACAAAATTGACAGTTTTAGTACAAGTTTGGATTTTTAGCGGAGGCACACAGCCCACGCTCAGCTCTCTACCGGTCCGTCCATTATTCCCAGTCCAGTGGACCGACATGGACTTCACATTCACCTATACGCCAAGCCCTCAACCAAGGCCCAATACCCGGTCCACTGATAGTACACATGAGCTAATCTTCATTGTCTAAAAAAAAAGAAACGAGTTAGCTTCAACTCGAAACAAAACGAGCTACCTAGACACAGTCTTGGTGCACCGTGGACACGTTCTCTCCCTTGGTGCCCCATAGCTCCATAGCTGTCGTGCGGCCAGCGCACCAGTACCAAGTTCGCGAAATCTTCGGCCGACGCGGCATGGGCACATCACCTTACCTCCCTCCTCCTCCTCCACTTCGTCTTCCCCCCACCGATCCAACGAGGCAGACAGGGAAACTTCCTCGCGACCCCGCCCCGCCGCCCACCTCCTCCCCCGCCTCGCCGAGGGAGGGGATCGCCGACGCCGCCATGGCCTCCACCTCCTCCAAGCACGCCAAGCACCGCCGGATCGGAGAGGACGACGACGACGAGGAGGAGGAGGCCGAGGAGGAGGTACGCACGCTTCTGATGGCTGCTGCTCTCCCTCTCTCTCGACCGTGATTACTATCCGCCGCTGCCGTGCGCTAGCCTTCCAGCTGGGGGCTTCAATTTTATGTACCAAACGTGCGGGTGCTGCTGTTGTTGCGTGACACCGAGGTCACGGTAATGTGACTGATGCGGTTGTTACTTGTTATATTTGGTTCGTCAGACCAAGAGTTAGATAACTGGATGTTTCATCACACGCTAATGTGATACAGCTGCTAGAAGGCTGTAAAGAGTTTGGTGATTGGATATTGCCCCGTCAGTCTGAGACCTCAACTAATTGTTGGCCGATTCGTCACCTATGGGAGTCTACTTCTGCAGGTGTATGCAGTTTGATGGGATCATATGTCAATGTGTGCACGCCATTGTGCTAATTAGTAACTAATGGGTAACTGTACCTTTCGTGCTTCGTTTGGTACTGTTGGTCACACCCATTTGGGAGCATGTATCTGGTTTGTAGGATCTTGTTTTCTCAATGTGATGTTTTAATTTTAGGCTTTCTACCTGTAGTTTACTAGACCAGTTTCCTAGATCTTAGAAGTCAGCATTCTGCTTCGGTTGAATATATGTCTGAGTGGTCAATTGTCTCCTGATTTATCATACTTTGTGCATTTGTGCAGCTCGGGCGATTTGATGATTTCACCATTGCTTCATCTTGGGAGAGGTACTCAGTGCTCCCCATTATTTGTTAGCTCATTTGCAGTTATCTGCAAAAAGCCAATTAAGTACGATTGCACTTATGAGTTTCTTAACCATCTAGGTTTATATCTGAGATAGAGGCAATTTGTCGTCAATGGCTAGCAGATGGCCCAAAGATCTTGATGGTATTGCTCCTTCCTGGACCCTATTTGATGCTCCGTGTGATGTATATGTATCTTTGATTTGTTAACTATATGCATTCTTGTAGCAAAAAGGTGCAGAGACTGTGCCTTCCTTTGAAAACTTGTACATGGTCAAGCGTGAACTGAAGCATGGGAAGAGAGTCTACTGTATGGAGTATCATTTTAGGAAATCTGCAAAAGGTGAGAGAAATTTACGTGCTTACTCTCCTTAACAGGTTATGCTGTTATTATTCTCTAAAACAACATTTTTGTTGAATACTTTTGTACTCAGTTACAAATACCTTTCTGTAGGCAAATATTCGTACTGGGATGATGATACACATAGTACACAACTATCCTTTGGAGTAGATGAGTTTCTGGTACAGTTCACTCTCTTGTTGCATACCATACAGATACATGGATACTGACCACACACCATGATACTTTGTTGATATATTAATGAATTGCTGTTCACATTGTACTTATTTGTATTATATCAAATTACCTTGTGAGTTTCCTGGTACAGACATGATACTTTCCCGAGTAAAGAAATTGCATCAAGTTCCTCATAGAAATCTGGAAACCATCATTCTATTTTAAGTTCATCAGCAGTAGCACTCACATTTTCAAATTGTTGCAACAAGCTGTCAAGCTTCCGCATTGTGGAGGCCAGTTAATGCATATAGTTTAGTTTACATAAATACTAAATAAAACAATTATACTTTTTTATTGCTGTCAGATAATTGCCCCCTTGAGTGCCAGCGGTGTTGTTCTTGATGATCCTGAATCAACTAAGCTTTTGAGTTCTGTAGCAATTGCATTGTCTAATTGTGGCAGGTTAGTGACTTTTGACTAATTTATGAAAACTAGCAGTGAATAGTTTATTTGGTTTATCATGTGTTAGAAAAATAGTTTATTCGATTTATGGCCAGGAGAGAAAGTAGTGTATTACTGTTTAGTAGGTTAGCACATGAATATAAGCAGTGATGGTTTATTCTTTGTGTTCCCAAAGCAATTGCTTCAGTTTTTTTCTTTTGCTGTCAACTATCTTTTGTTGCTCGCGTGTTATATCTTTCCGATTAGTGAGTTTACCTTGCAGAAACAAGTAAACTTAATCTATACGAGGGTATATCAAGTCATTCACATTGCATTTGGCACATGCTGTCTTTGCAGTGGTGGAGGGTGTTGCCAGGCCATTGTTAGTTACTAGCATATCCGCTGCCATTTCTTTTACTAACATAAATTTCAATTTTAGCAATTGGCCAGCATTTGTACCTGTTCATGACCCTTCGCGAAAAGCATATATAGGAATTCAAAACATGGGAACTGTATTTACTCGAAGATTTGAAGCTGATCGAATTGGTAGCCAGGTCCCAATACGACTCATGCATCTGGAGGGTTTACATGAGCTATTCCTGTCAAAGTTTGTGAGTCTTCTCTTCAGTTTGTTACTATTATTCTTTCATAAGACCTTACTGGATCGCAGCCGGAATCAGTCTGTTCCTCAACTAAGTTTATCATTACTGAGTTTAGTAGTAGCTTGGAAGCAAGTTACACCACATGCTTCCCTCTGTTTTTGACTTTTTCCACATGTTCATATGAATTTTACGTTGAGTTTTTGTTGCAACTTTGCACAGACATGATCACATAATGTGCTAAAGCTTTTGAAATCTGGAAAGCTTGCTTTATTCCACACATCAGAAGTATACAGCCTTTCTAAAACAATGCTGCATGCAACTGACAACTGTTGAGACACGTAAAGGAAACGAAAAACACCAGCTAACCACTACCTACTCTTAACAATAGATATGATACCCCGTGCGTTGCTGCGGGAACTGGATGCACTTATTTCTTTGTGAGTTGGCAGTATGAAACTTTAGTATTTGAATTAGCAATATGAGAATTGAAACAAAAAGTGCATATAATTTATTATATTTGATTATTATATAGTTGTGAACTATTTATTGAATATGAGTAGCATGCATGGTGCATGTTAAGGGGGTCTTTTCCCATGCATAGTGGCATGATGAGTTGCCATAGTTGCATGTTGAGAGTATTAAATTAAGTGGAGCATGCATGGCGGCATGGTGAGTTGGGATAATTGTGTGTTAAGATAATTGAGTTTGTCAGGATCAACTATTTAGGTATATAGGATTTGTATTTTAAAAATACTACAGTTGCTGTTGTGCAGTAATTATGTTTGTCTATGAATCCTCAATGTCACAAAATTGTCCTGGATTGCTTGTTGCATACCTAACCTTCATTGTTCTGTTTGAAGGTCCTATCCTCAACAGATTTTCCAGCAAAGGTAAAGGTAAACTTCTCGATGAAGCTTACCTACAGAACTCCTGAACATGATTATGATCATGAGGAGACTTTGGATTCTGAAGCTACCGAGTCAATACCAGAAAGTGAAGTTGCAAGCCAACCCAGAAAACAATGGGATGATGATTGCCCTTGGGCAGAGTGGTACTCTGCCGAGGATCCTGTTAAAGGTAACTGCAGCTTAGATCTTTTACCCGCAATGTTGTTAATAATAACTACTTTCAAGAAAAGATAACGGGAACTACAAACCTTACCATGGATGTATTTATAAGGATCATATCAACCATCATAAGCGAACATGGAACAAGAAGTAATGTGCATATAATATGATATGAGAAAAGTTTTAGTTATCATAAAGACATGGACTATAATAGCATACATATCCACAACCTTTTCCTTTCCTGCTAGTAGTTGAGCGATATGTGTGCAAAGTATTCTGTCAACTCTATTTTACTTTAGTATATCTCACGTTTTGGTTTAGTAGAAGATATGTAATAACACATGCTGGCAATGAATATTAGGTTTTGAGTTGACAACCATTTGGGGAGAGAAAATGTTTGAAGAGAGCTTTGAGATGGCTGAGGTGGAAAATGCTTCGTCGTTTGATGCTGATAGTTGGCTTCTTCAACCAGTGGTGTCACCATACATGTAAGCCTTTTTTGTAAAATCATCTTGATATAAGTATCACATTGTTGTTCATATTTCATGGATTGTTCCACCTCATGATGTATTCCTTTTATTTATTTCCATTCATTTTTAGGGTTGATGATTCTATTGGGAAGTTTGTTGGGTTTGCATCCCAGCTACATCTGCTAGTAAATGCATTTGAATCGTCAGCAGAGGCACAATTTTTGGAAGATTTTGTTGCAGGTTAAGTACTTGATGCATGTCGGAATTCCTTTGAAGTGATGCTAATTACTTTTTGTAGCGTTTTTTTTCTGATTTTAAATTTGTCATGTTAGGAAGCAGATAATTCAGGCCAAGACAATTCAAAATCTTCTGTTGCTGTGCCTCCACCATCTGTCATTGATCGTGTTATGAAAGATCTTTTCAATGATGGTATTTATACACCCTCCTTTTCCAGTCTACAGATTCTTTAATTTAATGAACCAAAATATAAATGAGCATAATTCGTTTTGGGAAACTTAGGAAAATCTCCTGTCGTATATAATCTTGATTTAAGGAATCCACAATGCTGCACTCGGCTAGATCTATAAACTCAAACTAGAGTAATTCATTTAGACAAAAACCGGTTAACTTACATTTTGGTGTTTCTCAGAGGCTGGAAACTCAAATTATGTGGAAGCAGAAAACAAGTATGGTCGCGCTTTGAAAGGAGCACCTTCAGATTCTCTCTTTGCTCAGTTCTGTTTACATGCATTGTGGTTTGGCAACTGCAATATACGTGGTTCGTGTTCTGTGCTTAATATTTTCAATAAAGCCCTTGTTTCAATTTCATGAACTATATTAATGATTGACTTTGTTATGGCAGCAATAGCAGTCTTATGGATTGATTTTGTGCGCGAAATTCGTTGGTGCTGGGAGGAGTCAGAACGACTACCGAGGATGAAAACCACTTCTAGCATTGACCTCTCTGCTTGTGTAATCCACCAAAAACTACAAATGGTACTTGTGCTAATTTCCTTGAAGCCCTTACTCAATGATATCTTTTCTCATACGAGAATTAGCAGGTTTTGTCTATGAGCAAATGTTACATTCTTATGTTGTCCAGTGTCCACTGGTATTATGTGAAATCGTGTGGGAGTTTATGTTATACATGGAATATTTGTTTGTCTGGTTACTCTGATTAGTAATATGAACTCTAGGGAGTCCCATAATTTCATCACTTGCTTTGCAAACTGCCGTTTGTGAACAGTGGACTAATACACCATCCTTTTAGCCACCTCTTTCCCTTCTGACAGACTGTCAATAAACCACCGAGTAATGTTGGTTTATTTCTCCCAAAATCTCAATTGCACAAATCTATGCATTCCATGAACAGGGTTATATTCATATCAAATTAACAAAGCTAACCATGTTCTTTGTTAAAGTGTGCTGTATTTGTATTTCATGGTTCTATTGTGATCTGTAAGTCTGTAACACTGGAGTCCGTGCTACACTTGGTCCTTTTTTGTTTGTAAACAATCTGTTTCCGTGAGATCGGCATATTTACATGATTTTGCCTCCCTGCAAGCTTGCGATATGCATTGAGCGGAAGAAATCATTGAATCGTAAGAAGGATACTGATGATGCACATAAAGAAAAGACTTCAAATAGCATGGTAATATGCATCCATGCCCTTGGTATATATTTGAAGTTAAAAAGGATTTGTTGCTAACATTTCTATTTACGAACAGGCACCTGATAAAATACGTAAAGGATCAGCAGGCGCTGTCCCTTCAATGATGCTGATAAATACATTTCAGGAAATGCATGCTCCATATACTCAGGTTCTGCTTAGCACCACTCTTCTTCAGATTTAACATCAAGATGCGCATACGGCCCCCTTATTTTTCCACTAGTTTCTTAGGATGCACCTTTGATGACAGAAGATATGCATGAAGAAAGGCTCCATGCAGCTGAAGCTTTTGGCAATGCTGTTGTAAGTTCTTGAACTTAGATTACCTTGATTGTCCACACTACTAGTCAACTCTTGTTGAATTTCCATCTAATTTTTGCCGGTAAGTTGTCACCTATATTGTACCCCCCCCGTCCCATAATATAAGACATTATTACATCCAATATGTGATTATATTGGATGTAATAACGTCTTATATTATGGGATGGAGGGAGTACTTATTAGTTACCTCAAAATTAGTGTGATGTATCATACCATTCCTATTCTATTGCAGGGTTTATCTGGTCAACTGGAAAGGGATATATTATCTTCCGGTAAGGTTTATCTAAAATGCCCCCTTTCCTCAAATGGTACATGTAGACATAGCTAATTATTACTTCTATCTTGAAGAATATTATCTTACTTCCTGTGCTGTACGAATAATGATCATTGTTTTTGGAAGATGTGTGATTCCTCTTGCAGAATTTCTTCACCTGTTACTAATTAAGCTCTACTGCATGCTTAGATATGTCTGCTTTTAAAGCCGCAAACCCAGATGCTGCTTTTGAAGATTTTATTCGGTGGCATTCACCTGGTGACTGGGTGAGTGAGGACAAAAGTGATGGTAATCCAGCCTGGCCACCCAAAGGAAGGCTTTCTCAGCGTATGTCAGAACATGGGAATATGTGGCGCAAAATTTGGAATGATGCCCCAGCTTTGCCTGTCTCTGAACAGAAATCTCTGCTTGATTCTGTTCGAGAAGGAGAAAAGGTGGGTTGCTCTTTGTTATCCTAAGTTCGTATCAATAGTGATTACTTCATCATATACAACTGCATGACCTAATAAATAGGTTAGAGCAGGGGGGTTCGTGGCAGAAAGTGGGTGTTCAATTATGAAGGCTCAACACAATTACTTGTAGTTGTGTTTCAAAGTCTATGCTGAATATAACAATAAAGAATCATGAAATTTAGTTGCATATGTTCAGATGCCAGATGGAATCTTGAAATTTACTGGTTTTACATGACTTGAAATTAAACTGGAATAATGCTACATGTGATTACAAGTAACTGCAGATAATTAGCTATAAGTTTCTGACAGAGCTTGGCATATTTGTTATATGCAGGTGGTTCATTACCTTGAAACTTTGAGGCCACAGCAGCTTCTTGAGCAAATGGTCTGCACAGCTTTCAAATCATCAGCTGACATTCTAAACAAGACCACATATGGTGGCTTCAAATTAATGAAGACTAAAATGGATCAACTATATGCTACAATGGCGTCGACATTAAGATCTCTTCAAGGTACATACTTGTTGTACAACTGTGCATAAACTGTAGACTTACATTTTGTTTTTATTTGGGTGGCCTGACATTAGTAGGGCTTGTTCTGACATGAATCTATTGAGCTTTTCTACTCCTGTGTCATTTTATTTGGATAGCTAAATTACCAGTCCAAATAAAAAGGGGACATTATTACTAAATGAAGGAACTGCCTAGTATTATCAGTTCCCTAGCAGATAAAATATCGAACTGATTAGGTTGGAAGCTAGCCAACCTTCAGTTATCAGTGGGTCTCAGGGATAATGGGACTTCTTGCCAGCTTGAATACTTATTTGGTTATTTTAACAGGGAAATCTGACACAAGTGATTTGGCTGGAGATTTGAAGCGACTTTGTCAAGTTTTTGAGCATATAGAGAAGTTGCTGATTTTTGCTGCTTCGGTCCACCGAAAACTTATAGATGCTCCAAGACTGGCTCAATCAATTTTTACCGACTACTTCAATTACTATCTTCCAAAAATGGGAACCAGCCTGGAAAGTATTTGTTATGAAAAGGTAAGTGCTATTCTTCTCGACATTTGCTATCATTGCATAGTGACTCTCAAATGACAAAACCAGTACTCATAGATTTGAGGGAAGGAATAGGAGATCAGGAGCTTCACATATTCAGTCCGGTTCATATGCCTGATCGAATTGGAACCCTTATGGGTTTGCTAGTTTATACTGTATATATCCTGCACACCAAATGCCTTTTTTTTGCGGGAACCAAATGCCTTGTTAGCTACAGGTTTCACCTGTTAGAATATCAAGAAAGAAAGTTGGAGGACTAAAATGCTCATATATATTGATGCAGTGGGCTGGGGCCTGGCTGCGATTGCCCTAGCCATATGAAATTTGTTAATGGGTTATTTACAGTACCTGGCCATTGTTTTTTCTGTGAATTTCCATGGTTATATTTCTGATTTCCTCCAAATCTCGTATGTTAGGAGTTCACTACTAAGGAAAAGGTGGGGATGCTTGAAAGGGAGGCTGTATCAAGCCTGTTTCGTCCCCCTACTGCCAATCAGTCATGGAGGAAAGTTTTGAGCATGGGAAATCTTTTGAACGGACATGAACCAATACAAAGAGAGATTGTATTCTCAGTTCTGGAGAAACTAAGCAACGGTCACTATTCGAGCCCAACTCCGTTATCTACAGACGAACAGATTGAGACACATAGGATGTATATATCTGGTACATCTAATGATCTCTGGGTTGCTTTATCCGTGACATCCTGGGACTGAGATGTTCATCAGACACGTGAAGAACAATCATAGGAGTTAGCCAGATCTGTTGATATTGCAGATCTATCAATTCCTGGGTTGAAGGTTGAGTGTACAAGAGAAGCGATCCTTTGGCATGAGAACAATGGTGGTGGCTGAATCGCAAAGCCAATGTTGCGAGAAAATTGAAGTGTCAAGTGTTGACTTGTTATCGACGAAAAACAGTGTGATCTGCATGAGGTGGCAAGCAATTGGATTGTCCAGCGACCGGGATTAAGAAGCCTGGACCATTTTTCCTGATGACGCAGTTGTAGCTTTTGTGCTTGTGGGCATCTGGAGATAATCGGGCTGCCAAGCTCCCATGTGATACCATGATTTACAGTTGCCTGTAAGAATCGTTTGTACAAAGTCTTGTACAGATTGTTTTGTTTACTCACCCTCAGTGGAGTAGTTAACTGTGGTTCCAAGTATTACACCCCCTCCACTGAGGGTGATGGCATTTTGTCCATTTTTTTAGTTGCATTATATCCAAATTGAACAGTATGTAGTAGTAGAACTACATATGGCCGGTGGTGTTGCCTCGTGCCACTGTACATCATGGGGGTCATTTTTGTGTGTGTGCGCGCGGGGGGATGAAACTAAGACCCTGTTCCGAATCTCTCCACTCCGCTGGACTCTGTGGAACAGTGGAGCTCGGTTTTAGCTGCTCTGTGAAAATGCAGCCTGGTCCGCTTCGGGAGTGCAGTTGAGGAGCGGAGAGGAACTAAACAGGCTTTAAGTGTACTATTTTTAGATGAAACCAAGCATGTTTGCCTCAGTTCAACCCTGCATGGTACATAATAGGACATCAGTTAACACACGGCAGCGCAAATGAGATTAATATTACGTAAGATAAAAGTAAAGAGTTCAATTTCAGTGGATAAAACCGAGCATTCACCACAACATGAAGTACTGCAGCCCACGAGACAGTCCATGTCGACTTAGAGCATCTCCAACGCCCTCCTATCTCCAAAACAATCGTCATTTACGGAAAGTTGAGGTAAAAACACCTATTCAACGGTATCTGCAAAGTGACCATAACTTCTATAGGATCTTGTAAAATTGGTCTTTACTTCTCGCAGGTATATGAGAAGATCATCTTCTCATAAAGTTATGACAACTAACTGTCGGAGAGCCTTTTTATTGTCCGAACTTCCCTAAACATCGCTGGAATGCTCGTGCCACCGCTGTGCTTCCCGTTGCCACGCCACCTTGTGCTCTTCTGGCGCTGGCGGCCACCGCACATCTTCGTGTCGCCCTTTGTCAGTAATTATCTATTTTTTGTTTAATTTAAAATAAAATAAAAGTGAATTTAGGGGAAGAAAAACTGATAAAGGTTGCTCTCAGACAACTTCTCCTTAATTTTACGGTCATACCATAAAACCAGTTTTACTGAAAATTTTTAAGGGACCGTTGGAGTTGCTCTTAGCCACCCAAACCTGGCCAAATGGGCTGGCCCGGCACGGCACGGCCCGACCTGGGTTAAACGGGCCGGGCACGGCACGGCCCGGCCAGGCACGATAAGTACTCGGGCTGTGCTGGGCAGGCACGCGTGCTGGCTTCTTTGGCCCAGGCACGGCCCGAGTAGGCGCACCTGGCCCGATTGGGCACGCGAGGAGGCACGATTGTAGCAATGTCGTTCGCGCACGGGTGAGGATGCTCGTTGTCTCGTAGCAGTAGCGCACTAGCACATGATTTTTTTAATCGATTGATCATACGAGGCGCTCCTCCCACCGCTCGCTAGTCTTTTTTTAGACAAAATCCCTCGTTCGCTAGTCTTGCACGTCGATCGTACAAGGTGCTTGTGCCCGCTGGCTAGTCGTGCCGTGCCGGGCTGGCACGCGTGCCAGGCAAGGCAGCCCAGGCACGACCCACTAAGTCACGTGTCGTGTCGGCCCGTGACGGGCCTGGCACGCGGGCTATCATGCCGGCCCGACAAGAACGGCCCGTTTGGCCAGGTATACCTTAGGGCGTGTTTGGTTGCCTGCATAGGCCTCGATCAGGCACGCGCGGGAAGTATCCAACCTGTTTGGTTGCCCGCATACATTATTGGGCCTGCATCGCATGCTTCTTAAAACACCTGTGGGCCTGGCTCACTGGGAACGCACGAATCAGCAGTTTCTTCAGGCCAGGCCCAAGCGGTGCATGCTACCTCTTGAGCACTGCGTTGGTTTTTTTTAAAGAGGATAGGGTGATGCAGTAAAGTAACGTAAGTATTTTCCTCAGTTTTTGAGAACCAAGGTATCAATCCAGTAGAGACTACACGCAAGTCGCCTCGTACCTACACAAACAAATAAGAACCTTGCAACCAACGCGATAAAGGGGTTGTCAATCCCTTCACGACAACTTGCAAAAGTGAGATCTGATAGAGATAATAAATATTTTTGGTATTTTTATGATATAGATTGAAAGTAAAGATTGCAAAGTAAAAATAGATTGAAAACTTATATGATGGAAAATAGACCCGGGGGCCATAGGTTTCACTAGTGGCTTCTCTCAAGATAGCATAAGTATTACGGTGGGTGAACAAATTACTGTCGAGCAATTGATAGAAAAGTGCATAATTATGAGAATATCTAGGCATGCTCATGTATATAGGCATCACGTCCGCGACAAATAGACCGAAACGATTCTGCATCTACTACTATTACTCCACACACCGACCGCTATCCAACATGCATGCATCTAGAGTATTAAGTTCATAAGAACAGAGTAACGCATTAAGCAAGATGACACGATGTAGAGGGATAAACTCAAGCAATATGATATAAACCCCATCTTTTTATCCTCGATGGCAATAATACAATACGTGCCTTGCTGCCCCTGCTGTCACTAGGAAAGGACACCGCAAGATTGAACCCAAAGCTAAGCACTTCTCCCATTGCAAGAAATATCAATTTAGTAGACCAAACCAAACTGATAATTCGAAGAGACTTGCAAACATAATTAAATCATCCATATAAGAATTCAGAGAAGAACCAAATATTGTTCATAGATAATCTTGATCATAAACCCAAAATTCATCGGATCTCGACAAACACACCGCAAAAAGAGTTGCATCGAATAGATCTCCAAGAAGATCGAGGATAACTTTGTATTGAGATCCAAAGAGAGAGAAGAACCCATCTAGCTAATAACTATGGACCCGAAGGTCTGAGGTAAACTACCCACACATCATCGGAGAGGCTATGGTGTTGATGTAGAAGCCCTCCGTGATCGATTCCCCTCCGGTGGAGCTCCGGAAAAGGCCCCAAGATGGGATCTCTTGGGTACAGAAGGTTGCGGCGGTGGAAATAGGGTTTTGTGGTGCTCCTGGATGTTTTCGGAATATATGGATATATATAGGAAGAAGAAGTAGGTCGGTGGAGCTGCGAGGGGCCCACGAGGGTGGTGGTGGGGGGCGCCCAGGGGGCAGGCGCGCCTCCCTGCCTTGTGGCCGCCTTGTTTCTTTCTTGACGTCTACTCCAAGTCCCCTGGATCACGTTTGTTCCAAAAATAACTCTCCCAAAGGTTTCATTCAGTTTGGATTCCGTTTGATATTCCTTTTCTGCGAAACACTGAAATAGGCAAAAAAACAGCAATTTGCACTGGGCCTTGGGTTAGTACGTTAGTCCCAAAAATAATATAAAAGTGTATAAATAAGCCCAATAAACATCCAAAACAGATAATATAATAGCATGGAACAATAAAAAATTATAGATACGTTGGAGACGTATCGGTGCACGTGCGCGGCGGCGGCTGCACGCGCGCGGCCACGCTCGAGAAGCCGCGTTGCTTCCCGAAGCGCCGTCAGTTATTAGCCTCACCGCCCCCTCTCCCCACTCTTTCCCACTCTCCCAACTCTCACCGGCGGCGGCGGATCGGAGCAGAGGAAGAAGACCACCGGACTCCATCACCGGCGGCGGCGGACGGAGCAGAGGAAGAAGACCACCAGACTCCATCAATGGCGGTAAGCACTTCTCTCTCTTCGACATGCAAGCTAGATTCGATCCACGGCGATAGATTGGATCCACGGCGGAGGGGAATAGGGAATAGAGGTAGATAAGCATAGGGGTAGTTCAACTAGTTCATAGCATTTTTGATGTGGAATGCTACCTAGCATAATTCTCAGTGTAATTTTCTTTATTGTGGCATGAATGTTCAGATCCGAATGACTCAAGAAAAAAGTTTAATATTGACATAAAAATAATAATACTTCAATCATACTAACTAAGCAATTATGTCTTCTCAAAATAACATGGCAAAAGAAAGTTCATCCCTACAAAATCATATAGTTTGGCCATGCTCCATTTTCATCACACAAGAATGCTCTCATCTTGCACCACCCCGATGACAAGCCAAGCAATTATTTCATACTTTAGTAATCTCGAACTTTTTCCAACTTTCACGCAATATATGAGCGTGAGCCATGGATATAGCACTATGGGTGGAATAAAATATGATGATGGGGGTTATGTGGAGAAGACAAAAAAGGAGAAAGTCTCACGTCGATGCGGCTAATCAACGGGCTAGGGAGATGCCCATCAATTGATGCCAATGCAAGGAGTAGGGATTGCCATGCAATGGATGCTCTAGAGCTATAAATGTATGAAAGCTCAACAAAAGGAACTAAGTGGGTGTGCATCCAACTTGCTGTAGGGGAACGTAGTAATTTCAAAAATTTCCTACGCACACGCAAGATCATGGTGATGCATAGCAACGAGAGGGGAGAGTGTTGTCTACGTACCCACGCAGACCGACTGCGGAAGCGATCACACAACATAGAGGAAGTAGTCGTACGTCTTCCCGATCCGATCGATCCAAGCACCGTTACTCCGGCACCTCCGAGTTCTTAGCACACATTCAGCTCGATGACGATCCTCGGGCTCCGATCCAGCAAAGCGTCGAGGAAGAGTTCCATCAGCACGACGGCGTGGTGACGATCTTGATGTATTACCGACGCAGGGCTTCGCCTAAGCACTGCAACAATATGATCGAGGTGGAATTTGGTGGCAGGGGGCACCGCACATGGCTAAGGAACGATCACCAAGGATCAACTTGTGTGTCTATGGGGTGCCCCCTGCCCCCGTATATAAAGGAGCAAGGGAGGAGGGGCGGCCGGCCTAGGAGTTGGCGCGCCAAGGGGAGTCCTACTCCCACCGGGAGTAGGACTCCTTCTTTCCTAGTCCAACTAGGAGAAGGGGGGAAAGGAGGGAAGTGGAGAAGGAAGGGAGAGGTGGGCCGCGCCCCAAATCCCTTGTCCAATTCGGACTGGACTTGGGAGGGGCGCGCGCCACCTCCTGGCTCCTTCCCACTAAAGCCCATTAAGGCCCAATACTCTTCCCCGTATTCCCGTAACTCCCCGGCACCTCCGAAAATACCCGAATCACTTGAAACCTTTCCGATGTCCAAATATAGTCGTCCAATATATCGATCTTTACGTCTCGACCATTTCGAGACTCCTCGTCATGTCCCCGATCTCATCCGGGACTCCGAAATCCCTCGGTACATCAAAACTCATAATATAACTGTCATCGAAACCTTAAGCGTGCGGACCCTACGGTTCGAGAACAATGTAGACATGACCGAAACACGTCTCCGGTCAATAACCAATAGCGGGACCTGGATGCCCATATTGGCTCCTACATATTCTTCGAAGATCTTTATTGGTCAGACCGCATAACAACATACGTTGTTCCCTTTGTCATCGGTATGTTACTTGCCTGAGATTCGATTGTCGGTATCCAATACCTAGTTCAATCTCGTTACCGGCAAGTCTCTTTACTCGTTCCGTAATACATCATCCCGCAACTAACTTATTAGTTGCAATGCTTGCAAGGCTTAAGTGATGTGCATTACCGAGAGGGCCCAGAGATACCTCTCCGACAATCGGAGTGACAAATCCTATTCTCGAAATACGCCAACCCAACATCTACCTTTGGAGACACCTGTAATGCTCCTTTATAATCACCTAGTTATGTTGTGACGTTTGGTAGCACCCAAAGTGTTCCTCTGGCAAACGGGAGTTGCATAATCTCATAGTCATAGGAACATGTATAAGTCATGAAGAAAGCAATAGCAATATACTAAACGATCGGGTGCTAAGCTAATGGAATGGGTCATGTCAATCAGATCATTCAACTAATGATGTGACCTCGTTAATCAAATAACAACTCTTTTGTCCATGGTTAGGAAACATAACCATCTTTGATTAACGAGCTAGTCAAGTAGAGGCATACTAGTGACACTCTGTTTGTCTATGTATTCACACATGTATTATGTTTCCGGTTAATACAATTCTAGCATGAATAATAAACATTTATCATGATATAAGGAAATAAATAATAACTTTATTATTGACTCTAGGGCATATTTCCTTCAGTCTCCCACTTGCACTAGAGTCAATAATCTAGTTCACATCGCCATGTGATTTAACAGCAATAGTTCACATCACCATGTGATTAACACCCATAGTTCACATCGTCATGTGACCAACACTCAAAGGGTTTACTAGAGTCAGTAATCTAGTTCATATATCTATGTGATTAACACCCAAAGAATACTAAGGTGTGATCATGTTTTGCTTGTGAGATAATTTTAGTCAACGGGTCTGTCACATTCAGATCCGTAAGTATTTTGCAAAATTCTATGTCTACAATGCTCTGCATGGAGCTACTCTAGCTAATTGCCCCACTTTCAATATGTATCCAGATTAAGACTTAGAATCATCTGGATCAGTGTCAAAAAACTTGCATCGACGTAACCCTTTACGACGAACCCTTTTTGTCACGTCCATAATCGAGAAACATATCCTTATTTCACTAAGGATAATTCTGACCGCTGTCTAGTGATCTACTCCTAGATCACTATTGTACTCCCTTGCCAAATCAATGCAGGGTATACAATAGATCTGGTATACAGCATGACATACTTTATAGAACCTATGGCCAAGACATAGGGAATGACTTTCATTCTCTTTCTATCTTCTGCCGTGGTCAGGCTTTGAGTCTTACTCAACTTCACACCTTGTAATACAGGCAAGAACTCTTTCTTTGATTGCTCCATTTTGAACTACTTCAAAATCTTGTCAAGGTATGTACTCATTGAAAAAACTTATCAAGCGTCTTGATCTATCTCTATAGATCTTGAAGCTCAATATGTAAGCAGCTTCACCGAAGTCTTTCTTTGAAAAACTCCTTTCAAACACTCCTTTATGCTTTACAGAATAATTCTACATTATTTCCGATCAACAATATGTCATTCACATATACTTTATCAGAAATGCTGTAGTGCTCCCACTCACTTTCTTGTAAATACATGCTTCACCGCAAGTCTGTATAAAACTATATGCTTTGATCAACTCATCAAAGCGTATATTCCAACTCCGAGATGCTTGCACCAGTCCACAGATGGATCGCTGGAGCTTGCACATTTTGTTAGCACCTTTCGGATTGACAAAACCTTCTGTTGCATCATATACAACTCTTCTTTAATAAATCCATTAAGGAATGCAGTTTTGTTTATCCATTTGCCAGATTTCATAAAATGCGGCAATTACTAACATGATTCGGACAGACTCAAGTATAGATACGAGTGAGAAGCTCTCATCGTAGTCAACACCTTGAACTTGTCGAAAACCTTTTGCGACAATTCTAGCTTTGTAGATAGTAACACTACTATCAGCGTCCGTCTTCCTCTTGAAGATCCATTTATTCTCAATTGCTTGCCGATCATCGGGCAAGTCAACCAAAGTCCAAACTTTGTTCTCATACATGGATCATATCTCAGATTTCATGGCCTCAAACCATTTCGCGGAATCTGGGCTCATCATCGCTTCCTCATAGTTCGTAGGTTCGTCATGGTCAAGTAACATGACCTCCAGAACAGGATTACCGTACCACTCTGGTGCGGATCTCACTCTGGTTTACCTATGAGATTCGGTAGTAACTTGATCTGAAGTTACATGATCATCATCATTAGCTTCCTCACTAATTGGTGTAGTAGTCACAAGAACAGATTTTTGTGATGAACTACTTTCCAATAAGGTAGAAGGTACAATTACCTTATCAAGTTTTCTACTTTCCTCCCACTTACTTCTTTCAAGAGAAACTCCTTCTCTAGAAAGGATCCATTATAAGCAACGAATGTCTTGCCTTAGGATCTGTGATAGAAGGTGTACCCAACAGTCTCCTTTGGGTATCCTATGAAGACATATTTCTCCGATTTGGGTTTGAGCTTATCAGGATGAAATTTTTTCTCATAAGCATCGCAACCCCAAACTTCAAGAAACGACAACTTTGGTTTCTTGCCAAACCATAGTTCATAAGGCGTCGTCTCGACGGATATAGATGGTGCCCCTTTTTTAACGTGAATGCAGTTGTCTCTAATGCATGACCCCAAAAACGATAGTGGTACATCGGTAAGAAACATCATAGATTGCACTATATCCAATAAAGTACGGTTATGACGTTCGGACACACCATTATGCTGTGGTGTTCCAGGTGGCGTGAGTAGTGAAACTATTTCACATTGTTTTAACTGAAGACCAAACTCGTAACTCAAATACTCTTTTCCACGATCAGATCGTAGAAACTTTATTTTCTTGTTACGATGATTTTCCACTTCACTCTGAAATTATATGAACTTTTCAAATGTATCAGACTTCTATTTCATTAAGTAGATATACTCATATCTTCTCAAATCATCTGTGAAGATCAGAAAATAATGATACCTGTCGCGAGTCTTAAATATTCATCAGACAACATACATCAGTATGTATGATTTCCAACAAATCTGTTGCTTGCTCCATTGTTCCGGAGAACGGCGTTTTAGTCATCTTGCCCAAAAGGCATGGTTCGCAAGCATCAAGTGATTCATAATCAAGTGATTCCGAAAGCCCATCAGCATGGAGTTTCTTCATGCGCTTTATACCAATATAACCTAAACGGCAGTGCCAAAAATAAGTTGCACTATCATTATTAACTTTGCATCTTTTGGTTTCAATATTATGAATATGTGTATCACTACGATCGAGATCCAACGAACTTGTTTCATTGGGTGTATGACCATCGAAGGTTTTATTCATGTAAACAGAACAACAATTATTCTCTGACTTTAATGAATAACCGTATTGCAATAAACATGATCAAATCATATTCATGCTCAACGCAAAAACCAAATAACACTTATTTAAGTTCAACACTAATCCCGAAAGTATAGGGGAGTGTGCGATGATGATCATATCAATCTTGGAACTACTTCCAACACACATTGTCACTTCACCCTTAACTAGTCTTTGTTTATTATGCAACTCCTGTTTCGAGTTACTACTCTTAGCAACTGAACCAATATCAAATACTGAGGGGTTGCTATAAACACTAGTAAAGCACACATCAATAACATGTATATCAAATATACTTTTGTTCACTTTGCCATCCTTCTTATCCGCCAAATACTTGGGGCGGTTCCGCTTCCAGTGACCAGTCCCTTTGTAGTAGAAGCACTTAGTCTCAGGCTTAGGACTAGACTTGGGCTTCTTCACTTGAGCAGCAACTTGCTTGCCGTTCTTCTTGAAGTTCCCCTTCTTCCCTTTTGCCCTTTTCTTCAAACTAGTGGTCTTGTCAACCATCAACACTTGATGTTTTTCTTGATTTCTACCTTCATCGATTTCAACATCACAAAGAGCTTGGGAATCATTTCCGTTATCCCTTGCATATCATAGTTCATCACGAAGTTCTACTAACTTGGTGATGGTGACTAGAGAATTCTATCAATCACTATCTTATCTGGAAGATTAACTCCCACTTGATTCAGGCGATTGTAGTACCCATACAATCTGAGCACATGCTCACTAGTTGAGCGATTCTCCTCCATCTTTTAGCTATAGAACTTGTTGGAGACTTCATATCTCTCAACTCGGGTATTTGCTTGAAATATTAACTTCAACTCCTGGAACATCTCATATGGTCCATGACGTTCAAAACGTCTTTGAAGTCCCGATTCTAAGCCATTAAGCATGGTGCACTAAACTATCAAGTAGTCATCATATTGAGCTAGCCAAACGTTCATAACGTCCGCATCTGCTCCTGCAATAGGTCTGTCACCTAGCGGTGCATCAAGGACACAATTCTTCTGTGCAGCAATGAGGATAAACCTCAGATCACGGATCCAATCCGCATCATTGCTACTAACATCTTTCAACACAATTGTCTCTAGGAACATATCAAAAATAAACACAGGGAAGCAACAACGTGAGCTATTGATCTACAACATAATTTGCAAAATACTACCAGGACTAAGTTCATGATAAATTTAAGTTCAATTTAATCATATTACTTAAGAACTCCCACTTAGATGGACATCCCTCTAATCCTCTAAGTGATCACGTGATCCAAATCAACTAAACCATGTCCGATCATCACGTGAGATGGAGTAGTTTCATTGGTGAACATCACTATGTTGATCATATCTACTATATGATTCACGCTCGACCTTTCGGTCTCCGTGTTCCGAGGCCATATCTGCATATGCTAGGCTCATCAAGTTTAACCTGAGTATTCTGCGTGTGCAAAACTGGCTTGCACCCGTTGTAGATGGACGTAGAGCTTATCACACCCGATCATCACGTGGTGTCTGGGTACGACGAACTTTGGCAACGGTGCATACTCAGGGAGAACACTTCTTGATAATTTAGTGAGAGATCATCTTATAATGCTACCGTCAATCAAAGCAAGATAAGATGCATAAAAGATAAATATCACATGCAATCAATATAAGTGATATGATATGGCCATCATCATCTTGTGCCTGTGATCTCCATCTCCGAAGCACCGTCATGATCACCATCGTCACCGGCGCGACACCTTGATCTCCATCGTAGCATCGTTGTCGTCTCGCCAATCTTATGCTTCCACGACTATCACTACCGCTTAGTAATAAAGTAAAGCATTACATCGCGATTGCATTGCATACAATAAAGCGACAACCATATGGCTCCTGCCAGTTGCCGATAACTTGGTTACAAAACATGATCATCTCATACAATAAAATTTAGCATCATGCCTTGACCATATCACATCACAACATGCCCTGCAAAAACAAGTTAGACGTCCTCTACTTTGTTGTTGCAAGTTTTACGTGGCTGCTACAGGCTTTAAGTAAGAACCAATCTCACCTACGCATCAAAACCACAACGATAGTTTGTCAAATAGACTCCGTTTTAACCTTCTCAAGGACCGGGCGTAGCCACAGTCGGTTCAACTAAAGTTAGAGAGACAGTCGCCCGCAAGCCATCTATGTGCAAAGCACGTCGAGGGAACCGGTCTCGCGTAAGCGTACGTGTAAGGTTGGTCCGGGTCGTCTCGTCCAACAATACCGTCGAACCAAAGTATGACATGCTGGTAGGCAGTATGACTTATATCGTCCACAACTCACTTGTGTTCTACTCGTGCACATAACATCAAACCATAAAACCTAGGCTCGGATGCCACTGTTGGGGAACGTAGTAATTTCAAAAATTTCCTACGCACATGCAAGATCATGGTGATGCATAGCAACGAGAGGGGAGAGTGTTGTCTACGTACCCACGCAGACCGACTGCGGAAGCGATCACACAACGTAGAGGAAGTAGTCGTACGTCTTCCCGATCCGACCGATCCAAGCACCGTTACTCCGGCACCTCCGAGTTCTTAGCACACGTTCAGCTCGATGACGATCCTCGGGCTCCAATCCAGCAAAGCGTCGAGGAAGAGTTCCGTCAGCACGACGGCGTGGTGACGATCTTGATGTATTACCGATGCAGGGCTTCGCCTAAGCACTGCAATAATATGATCGAGGTGGAATTTGGTGGCAGGGGGCATCGCACACGGCTAAGGAACGATCACCAAGGATCAACTTGTGTGTCTATGGGGTGCCCCCTGCCCCCGTATATAAAGGAGCAAGGGAGGAGGGGCGGCCGGCCTAGGAGTTGGCACGCCAAGGGGAGTCCTACTCCCACCGGGAGTAGGACTCCTTCTTTCCTAGTCCAACTAGGAGAAGGGGGGAAAGGAGGGAAGTGGAGAAGGAAGGGAGAGGTGGGCCGCGCCCCAAATCCCTTGTCCAATTCGGACTGGACTTGGGAGGGGCGCGCGCCACCTCCTGGCTCCTTCCCACTAAAGCCCATTAAGGCCCAATACTCTTCCCCGTATTCCCGTAACTCCCCGGTACCTCCGAAAATACCCGAATCACTCGGAACCTTTCTGATGTTCGAATATAGTTGTCCAATATATCGATCTTTACGTCTCGACCATTTCGAGACTCCTCGTCATGTCCCCGATCTCATCCGGGACTCCGAACTCCTTCAGTACATCAAAACTCATAAACTCATAATATAACTGTCATCGAAACCTTAAGCGTGCGGACCCTACGGTTCGAGAACAATGTAGACATGACCGAGACACGTCTCCGGTCAATAACCAATAGCGGGACCTGGATGACCATATTGGCTCCTACATATTCTTCGAAGATCTTTATCGGTCAGACCACATAACAACATACGTTGTTCCCTTTGTCATCGATATGTTACTTGCCCGAGATTCGATTGTCGGTATCCAATACCTAGTTCAATCTCGTTACCGGCACGTCTCTTTACTCGTTCCGTAATACATCATCCCGCAACTAACTTATTAGTTGCAATGCTTGCAAGGCTTAAGTGATTGCATTACCGAGAGGGCCCAGAGATACCTCTCCGACAATTGGAGTGACAAATCCTATTCTCGAAATACGCCAACCCAACATCTACCTTTGGAGACACCTGTAATGCTCCTTTATAATCACCCAGTTACGTTGTGACGTTTGGTAGCACCCAAAGTGTTCCTCTGGCAAACGGGAGTTGCATAATCTCATAGTCATAGGAACATGTATAAGTCATGAAGAAAGCAATAGCAATATACTAAATGATCGGGTGCTAAGCTAATGGAATGGGTCATGTCAATCAGATCATTCAACTAATGATGTGACCACGTTAATCAAATAACAACTCTTTTGTCCATGGTTAGGAAACATAACCATCTTTGATTAACGAGCTAGTCAAGTAGAGGCATACTAGTGACACTCTGTTTGTCTATGTATTCACACATGTATTATGTTTCCGGTTAATACAATTCTAGCATGAATAATAAACATTTATCATGATATAAGGAAATAAATAATAACTTTATTATTGACTCTAGGGCATATTTCCTTCACTTGCTTGCTCACGAAGACCTAGGGCATTTGAGGAAGTCCATTGTTGGAATATACAAGCCAAGTTCTATAATGAAAAATTCTCAGTAGTATATGAAAGTGACAAAACAAGAGACTCTCTATCATAAAGATCATGGTGCTACTTTGAAGCACAAGTGTGGAAAAAAGGATAGTAGCATTGTCCCTTTTTCTTTTTTCTTTTCTTTTTTGGGCCTTCTTTTTTTGTCCTTTTTTTGGGACAACGCTCTATTAATGATGATCATCACACTTCTATTTATTTACAACTCAATGATTACAACTCGATACTAGAACAAAATATGACTCTATATGAATGCCTCCGGCGATGTACCGGGAAGGGCAATGAATCAAGAGTGACATGTATGATTAATTATGCATGGTGGTTGTGCCACAAATATGATGTCAACTACATGATAATGCAAAACAATATGACCATGATGAAGCGTGTCATGAATGAAATGGTGGAAAGTTGCATGGCAATATATTTCGGAATGGCTATGGAAATGCCATAATAGGTAGGTATGGTGGCTGTTTTGAGGAAGATATAAGGAGGTTTATGTGTGATAGAGCGTGTGATATCATGGGGTTTGGATGCACTGGCGAAGTTTGCACCAACTCTCAAGGTGAGAAAGGGCAATGCACGGTACCGAAGAGGCTAGCAATGATGGAAGGGTGAGAGTGCGTATAATCCATGCACTCAACATTAGTCATAAAGAACTCACATACTTATTGCAAAAATCTACAAGTCATCAAAAACCAAGCATCACACGCATGCTCCTAGGGGGATAGATTGGTAGGAAAAGACCATCGCTCGTCCTCGACCGCCACTCATAAGGAAGACAATCAAAGAACACCTCATGTTTCAAATTTGTTACACAACGGTTACCATACGTGCATGCTACGGGACTTGCAAACTTCAACACAAGTATTTCTCAAATTCACAACTACTCAACTAGCACACTCTAATATCACCACCTTTATATCTCAAAACAATTATCAAGTATCAAACTTCTCATAGTATTCAATGCACTTTTTATGATAGTTTTTATTATACCAATCTTGGATGCCTAACATATTAGGACTAAATTCATAACCAAATAAAATTACCATGCTGTTCTAAATGACTCTCAAAATAATATAAGTGAAGCATGAGAGATCAATAATTTCTATAAAATAAAACCACCACCGTGCTCTAAAAGATATAAGTGAAGCACTAGAGCAAAATTATCTAGCTCAAAAGATATAAGTGAAGCACATAAAGTATTCTAATAAATTCCAATTCATGTGTGTCTCTCCAAAAAGGTGTGTACATCAAGGATGATTGTGGTAAACTAAAAAGCAAAGACTCAAATCATACAAGACGCTGCAAGAAAAACACATATCATGTGGTGAATAAAAATATAGCCTCAAGTAAAATTACCGATAGAAGAAGACGTAAGAGGGGATGCCCCAGAAGGCATCCCCAAGCTTAGGCTTTTGTTTGTCCTTAAATTTTACCTTGGGGTGCCTTGGGCATATCCAAGCTTAGGATCTTGCCACTACTTATTCCATAATCCATCAAATCTTTACCCAAAACTTGAAAACTTCACAACACAAAACTTAAATAGAAAATCTCATGAGCTCCGTTAGTATAACAAACCACCACTTAAGGTACTGTCATGAACTCATTCTTTATTTATTTTGGTGTTAAACCTACTATATTCCAACTTCTCTATGGTTCATAACCTCCGATACTAGCCATAGATTCATCAAAATAAGCAAACAACACACAAAAACAGAATCTGTCAAAAACAGAACAGTCTGTAGTAATCTATAGGTTTAGAATACTTCTGTAACCCCAAAAATTCTAAAATAAATTTCTGGATGTGAGTAATTTATCTATTAATCATCTTAAAAAAGAATCAACCTAATCGCACTCTCTAGTAAAAATGGCAGCAAATCTCGTGAGCGCTAAAGTTTCTGTTTTTTACAGCAAGATCGCAAAGACTTTCCCCAAGTCTTCCCAAAGATCCTACTTGGCACAAACACCAATTAAAACATAAAAAACACAATCATAACAGAGGCTAGATGAATTATTTATTGCTAAACAGAAACAAAAAGCAAGAAACAAAAATAAAATTGGGTTGCCTCCCAACAAGCGCTATCTTTTAACGCCCCTAGCTAGGCATAAAAGCAAGGATAGATCTAGGTATTGCCATGACAATGATAAGGTAAATCGTGAAAACTCATCTCATACTCCCTATGTTCAGCAACAAGCTTTCTTTGTGGCAAGAAAAAGTAATCAAAAGGGTTAAATTTAATGGGACAAAATCCCCCAAGATCAAGCTCGGGAGGTATTGGTTCCTCGTTTGGCCCCTCATATTGCACAATCAATTCATCATTATAAGCATTCTTTTGGGAAAAAAGTCATGAGCCTTTGCTCAAGGGAAAAACCTAACCCATTATTCTGGATAGCAAAATTATCATTAAGTTCAGAGATCCTATCAACAAGAACATCGGTAGGAACCTTTTTTCTATGGTTTTCATTAAAAGCAACATGATCTAAAGATCGTAAACGCATAATGTCTTCTTGATAAAAAAAGATTGCTTCTATGGGAGGACGGCCGGCATCCACCCTATAATACGCAAAAATTTCATTGGCCTCTTTTATTATAAATCTGAACTCATGAGTTAAAAAGATGGTCGCTTCTTGCTTAACAGACGAATGCTCAATATTAGAAAATTCTAGGAAAATCCTTTGTATGGAAGGATGCATATGTAAAAATTGTCTTTCAAGTTCAACTATGAGCAAAGATATAGCATCCGCAAGACTACTAGTTTTATGAAGAATAGACCCGCTCATGGTGGGCAAAGCACCGGCACAAGTAAAGAAATCTTGAACAACTCCCTTCCCAATAATATTACCGCTACCAATCCGAAACTTTTTAGTGTGTAAAATAGTATGATTTTCAAGGGGATCATCAATACCATCAAAGTTTTCCATATTATTATCCTTATCAACGATAACCTCCCCAGTTTCAGACATGATGGCAACAAATTGCAAAAAGAACGAGCACACATAAGGCAGGAAGGAAAAAGAGCGTGAATAAAAGGGCAAGGGTGAAGTGGGGGAGAGGAAAACAAGAGGCAAATAGCAAATAATGTAATGCGAGGGATAAGAGTTTGTGATGGGTACTTGGGATGTCTTGACTTGATGTCGATCTCCCCGGCAACGGCGCCAGAAATGGCTTGTTGACGGGAGATCAAATCTTGACTTGACTTGGTGCAACCTCCCCGGCAACGGCGCCAGAAATCCTTCTTGCTACCTCTTGAGCACTGTGTTGGTTTTCCCTTCAAGAGGAAAGGGTGATGCAGTAAAGTAGCGTAAGTATTTCCCTCAGTTTTTGAGAACCAAGGTATCAATCAAGTAGGAGACTACACGCAAGTCGCCTTGTACCTACACAAACAAATGAGGACCTTGCAACCAACGCGATAAAGGGGTTGTCAATCCCTTCACGACCACTTGCAAAAGTGAGATCTAATAGAGATAATAAATATTTTTGGTATTTTTATGATATAGATTGAAAGTAAAGATTGCAAAGTAAAAATAGATTGGAAACTTATATGATGGAAAATAGACCCGGGGGCCATATGTTTCACTAGTGGCTTCTCTCAAGATAGCATAAGTATTACAGTGGGTGAACAAATTACTGTCGAGCAATTGATAGAAAAGTGCATAATTATGAGAATATCTAGGCATTATCATGTATATAGGCATCACGTCCGCGACAAGTAGACCGAAATGATTCTGCATCTACTACTATTACTCCACACATCGACCGCTATCCAGCGTGCATGCATCTAGAGTATTAAGTTCATAAGAACAGAGTAACACATTAAGCAAGATGACATGATGTAGAGGGATAAACTCAAGCAATATGTTATAAACCCCATCTTTTTATCCTCGATGGCAATAATACAATACGTGCCTTGCTTCCCCTGCTGTCACTGGGAAAGGACACCGCAATATTGAACCCAAAGCTAAGCACTTCTCCCATTGCAAGAAAGATCAATCTAGTAGGCCAAACCAAACTGATAATTCGAAGAGACTTGCAAAGATAATTAAATCATACATATAAGAATTCAGAGAAGAACCAAATATTTTTCATAGATAATCTTGATCATAAACCCACAATTCATCGGATCTCGACAAACACACCGCAAAAAGAGTTACATCAAATAGATCTCCAAGAAGATCGAGGAGAACTTTGTATTGAGATCCAAAGAGAGAGAAGAAGCTATCTAGCTAATAACTATGGACCCGAAGGTCTGAGGTAAACTACCCACACATCATCAGAGAGGCTATGGTGTTGATGTAGAAGCCCTCCGTGATCGATTCCCCCTCCGGCGGAGCTCCGGAAAAGGCCCCAAGATGGGATCTATTGGGTACAGAAGGTTGCGGCGGTGGAAATAGGGTTTTGTGGTGCTCCTGGATGTTTTTGGGATATATGGATATATATAGGAAGAAGTAGGTCAGTGGAGCTGGGAGGGCCCCACGAGGGTGGTGGTGGGGGGCGCCCAGGGGGGGCAGGCGCGCCTCCCTGCCTCGTGGCCGCCTCGTTTCTTTCTTGACGTCTACTCCAAGTCCCCTGGATCACGTTTGTTCCAAAAATAATTCTCCCAAAGTTTTCATTCCGTTTGATATTCCTTTTCTGCGAAACACTGAAATAGGCAAAAAAACAGCAATTTGCACTAGGCCTTGGGTTAGTAGGGTAGTCCCAAAAATAATATAAAAGTGTAAAATAAGCCCAATAAACATCCAAAACAGATAATATAATAGCATGGAACAATAAAAAATTATAGATACGTTGGAGACGTATCAGTGCACGTGGGCGTCGGCGGCTGCACGCGCGCGGCCACGCTCGAGAAGCCGCGTTGCTTCCCGAAGCGCCGACAGTTATTAGCCTCACCGCTCCCTCTCCCCACTCTTCCCCACTCTCCCAACTCTCATTGGCGGCGGCAGATCGGAGCAGAGGAAGAAGACCACCGGACTCCATCAATGGCGGTAAGCACTTCTCTCTCTTCGACATGCACGCTAGATTCGATCCACGGCGATAGATTGGATCCACGGCGGAGGGGAATGGGGAATAGAGGTAGATAAGCATAGGGGTAGTTCAACTAGTTCATAGCATTTTTGTTGTGGAATGCTACCTAGCATAATTCTCAATATAATTTTCTTTATTGTGGCATGAATGTTCAGATCCAAATGATTCAAGACAAAAGTTTAATATTGACATAAAAATAATAATACTTCAAGCATACTAACTAAGCAATTATGTCTTCTCAAAAAAACATGGCAAAATAAAATTCATCCCTACAAAATCATATAGTTTGGTCATGCTCCATTTTCGTCACACAAAAATGCTCTCATCTTGCACAACCCTGATGAAGAGCCAAGCAATTGTTTCATACTTTAGTAATCTCAGACTTTTTTCAACTTTCACGCAATATATGAGCGTGAGCCATGGATATAGCACTATGGGTGGAATAGAATATGATGATGGGGGTTATGTGGAGAAGACAAAAAAGGAGAAAGTCTCACATCGATGCAGCTAATCAACGGGCTAGGGAGATGCCCATCAATTGATGTCAATGCAAGGAGTAGGGATTGCCATGCAATGGATGCACTAGAGCTATAAATGTATGAAAGCTCAACAAAAGGAACTAAGTGGGTGTGCATCCAACTTGCTTGCTCACGAAGACCTAGGGTATTTGAGGAAGCCCATTGTTGGAATATACAAGTCAAGTTCTATAATGAAAAATTCCCACTAGTATATGAAAGTGACAAAACAAGAGACTCTCTATCATAAAGATCATGGTGCTACTTTGAAGCACAAGTGTGGAAAAGAGGTAGATAAGCATATGGGTAGTCACCGGCGTGCAAGATCGAATGCAGAAGGGGGATTGGGGGATTGGAGGACAGGGGGTACACAACGGACACCGGCTGACCGCGGTGGCCATCACCGGCGTGCGGAGCGGCTGGTCGAGCCGCTGGCCTTCATCTTCTTCTTCATCGCCATGCGGGCTGGCAGGTCATCGTCGTCGTCCTCGACGGAGTCGAGGTCGATCTGCCAGGTACGACGGCCTGGCTCCGCCGCCCTCGCTCGCATGTGCACCGCTTCTTCTTCCTCCTCCTTAGGCTCTCCACCGATGACCGCCGGCGGTGCGATAGCCGTCTCCCAGTACACTGCGGCACGGCGTTCATTAGGAGCCCAGTAGGTCTTGTACTTGCACCACTTCTTCCTCTGTTTAGCGTCGTCGGAGATGGCCTGATTCATGGCCCAACGAATGGTGTCAACTGCCATCACGCCCTTTGCTGGGCCAGGAATCAGCGTCTTCAGCTCTTCTTTACTGGCCTTCATGAGCACTGCATTAGATTCATTCTGCATGTCTGGCATGGAGCCGAAGTTCGAGCACATCTCCATGGTGTTCTCGAACTTGGTGTAGTCACTAGCCGACCACCCGAGGAAGAAGGCCCTCCAGCCAATACCCCAAGGGAAGGGGTTGGCGTTGGAGCTGGAGCTAGAGCTCATGGCGATGGGGAGGAGGAAGGTCGACAGTGAGAGAAGAGAGGGGGTGGGTAAGTAGTGGTGGGCTGGGTGAGTAAATATAGGGGGGTGGAGAGGAGGAGAAGAGTGACAGTCATGCTGTTTTAACTACATGCTCTTTAATTAGCCATGAATTGCTCTTCAATTAGCCATGAACTCTCTGCTGTGCTTGACTCCATGAATAGTGTGTAGATCAAGGAGAGCAATGAGATGGGCATGGAGGTGCTCCCGGCCCTTGACAACAAGGGCAAGCAGCCCCTTCACCCAATGCCCGACGAGGTTGTGCTGCTGCCCACCGCCGAGGAAGACCCGAAGACGCCTGAGGGTGGCGACGACGAGGGCATGGAGGAGCCCCCCAGCAACAAGCGTCGCAACTACGGCCGCTACCATTAGGAGGATGGCCCAACTCACTTCTGCAAGGTCATCCTTGCACAGAAGCTTGAGGGCATCCCCATGCCCCTGGACTTTGATAACCCACAAGTATAGGGGATCACAACAGCTTTCGAGGGTAGAGTATTCAACCCAAATTTATTGATTCGACACAAGGGGAGCCAAAGAATATTCTCAAGTATTAGCAGCTGAGTTGTCAATTCAACCACACCTGGAAACTTAGTATCTGCAGCAAAGTGTTTAGTAGCAAAGTAATATGATAGTGATGGTAACGGTAACAAAAGAGTAATGAAAGCAAAGTAATATTTTTGGTATTTTGTAGTGATTGTAACAATAGCAACATCAAAGTAAATAAGCGTAAACCAGTATTTGGAAAGCTCGTAGGCATCGGATCAATGATGGATAATTATGCCGGATGCGGTTCATCATGTAACAGTCATAACATAGGGTGACACAGAACTAGCTCCAATTCGTCAATGTAATATAGGCATGTATTCCGAATATAGTCATACGTGCTTATGGAAAAGAACTTGCATGACATCTTTTGTCCTACCCTCCTGTGGTAGCGGGGTCCTAATGGAAACTAAGGGATATTAAGGCCTCCTTTTAATAGAGAACCGGAACAAAGCATTAGCACATAGTGAATACATGAACTCCTCAAACTACGGTCATCACCGGTAAGTATCCCGATTATTGTCACTTCGGGGTTAACAGATCATAACACATAATAGGTGACTATAGATTTGCAAGATAGGATCAAGAACTCTAATATATTGATGAAAACATAATTGGTTCAGATCTGAAATCACGGCACTCGGGCGCTAGTGACAAGCATTAAGCATAGCAAAGTCATAGCAACATCAATCTGAGAACATAGTGGATACTAGGGATCAAACCCTAACATAACTAACTCGATTACATGATAAATCTCATCCAACCCATCACCGTCCAGCAAGCCTATGATGGAATTACTCACGCACGGCGGTGAACATCATGAAATTGGTGATGGAGGATGGTTGATGATGACGACGGCGACGGATTCCCCTCTCCAGAGCCCCGAACGGACTCCAGATCAGCCCTCCCGAGAGGTTTTAGGGCTTGGCGGCGGCTCCGTATCGTAAAACGCGATGATTTCTTCTCTCCTATTTTTTCTCCCCGAAAGCAGTTATATAGAGTTGGAGTTGGAGTCAGGAGGTCTCCAGGGGGCCCACGAGGTAGGGGGGCGCACCCTGGGGGGGGGGGCACCCTCGTGGCAAGGGTGTGGGCCCCCTGGTCTTTATCTTTGCCGAGGATTTTTTATTATTTATTGTAAGATATTCCGTGGAGTTTCAGGTCATTCCGAGAACTTTTGTTTTCTACACATAAAACAACATCATGGCAATTCTGCTGAAAACAACGTCAGTCCGGGTTAGTTCCATTCAAATCATACAAGTTAGAGTCCAAAACAAGGGCAAAAGTGTTTGGAAAAGTAGATACGGCAGAGACGTATCAACTCCCCCAAGCTTAAACCCTTGCTTGTCCTCAAGCAATTCAGTTGACAAACTGAAAGAAATAAAGAAAAACTTTTACAAACTCTGTTTGCTCTTGTTGTTGTAAATATGTCAAGCTAGCATTCAAGTTTTCAGCAAAGATTATAACTAACCACATTTGCAATAATTCTCAGGTCTCATGATTACCCATATCAATAGCATAATCAACTAGCAAGCCATAATAATAAATCTCGGATGACAACACTTTCTCAAAACAATCATAATATGATATAACAAGATGGTATCTCGCTAGCCCTTTCTGAGACCGCAAAACATAAATGCAGAGCACCTTTAAAGATCAAGGACTGACTAGACATTGTAATTCATGGTAAAAGACATCCAATCATAGTCACACCCAATGTAAACTAACAATAATGAATGCAAATGACAGCGGTGCTCTCCAACTGGTGCTTTGTAATAAGAGGGTGATGACTCAACATAAAAGTAAATAGATAGGCCCTTCGCAGAGGGAAGCATGGATTTGTAGAGGTGCCAGAGCTCGGTTTTGAAATAGAGGTGAATAACATTTTGAGCGGTATACTTTCATTGTCAACATAACAACCAAGAGATGGCGATATCTTCCATGCTACACACATTATAGGAGGTTCCCAAACAGAATGGTAAAGTTTATACTCCCCCTCCACCAACAAACATCAATCCATGGCTTGCTCGAAACAACGAGTGCCTCCAACATACATCAGGTCCCAGGGGAGTTTTGTTTGCAATTATTTTGATTTAGTTTGCATAAAGCATGGGACTGGGCATCCTGGTGACCAGCCATTTATCTCGTGAGTGAGGAGCGGAGTCCACTCCTCTTGAGAATTACCCGCCTAGCATGGAAGATACATACAACCCTAGTTGATACATGAGCTATTCGAGCATACAAAACAAGATGATTATTTGAAGGTTTAGAGTTTGGCACATACAAATTTACTTGGAACGGCAGGTAGATACCGCATATAGGAAGGTATAGTGGACTCATCTGGAATAACTTTGGGGTTTAAGGAGTTTGGATGCACAAGCAGTATTCCCGCTTAGTACAGGTGAAGGCTAGCAAAAGACTGGGAAGCGACCAACTAGAGAGCGACAACAGCCATGTACATGCATTAAAATTAATAATCATTGGATGCAAGCATGAGTAGGATATAATCCACCATGAACATAAATATCGTGAAGGCTATGTTGATTTGTTTCAACTACATGCGTGAACATGTGCCAAGTCAAGTCACTTAAATCATTCAGAGGAGGATACCACCCTATCATACCACATCATAACCATTTTAATAGCATGTTGGCACGCAAGGTAAACCATTATAACTCATAGCTAATCAAGCATGGCACAAGCAACTATGATCTCTAATTGTCATTGCAAACATGTTTATTCGTAACAAGCTGAATCAAGAACGATGAACTCATCATATTTACAAAAACAAAAGAGGTCGAGTTCGTACCTGCTTTTCTCATCTCAGTCAGTCCATCATATATCATCATAATTGCCTTTCACTTGCACGACCGAACGATGTGAATAATAATTGTTGGAAATATGCTCTAGAGGCAATAATAAAATGGTTATTATTATATTTCCTTGTTCATGATAATTGTCTATTATTCATGCTATAATTGTGTTATCCGGAAATCGTAATACATGTGTGAATACATAGAACACAACATGTCCCTAGTGAGCCTCTAGTTGACTAGCTCGTTGATCAATAGATGGTTACGGTTTCCTGACCATGGACATTGGATGTCATTGATAACGGGATCACATCATTAGGAGAATGATTTGATGGACAAGACCCAATCCTAAGCATAGCGCAAGATCGTGTAGTTTGTCTGCTAAAGCTTTTCTAATGTCAAGTATCTTTTCCTTAGATCATGAGATTCTGCAACTCCTGGATACTTTAGGAATACTTTGGGTGTGCCAAACGTCACAACGTAACTGGGTGACTATAAAGGTGCACTATGGGTATCTCCGAAAGTGTCTGTTGGGTTGGCACGAATCGAGACTGGGATTTGTCACTCCGTATGACAGAGAGGTATCTCTGGGCCCACTCGGTAAGACATCATCGTAATGAGCTCAATGTGACTAAGGGTTGGTCACAGGATGATGTGTTACGGAACGAGTAAAGTGACTTGCCGGTAACGAGATTGAACGAGGTATTGGGATACCGACGATCGAATCTCGGGCAAGTAACGTACCGATTGACAAAGGGAATTGTATACGGGATTGCTTGAATCCTCGACATCGTGGTTCATCCGATGAGATCATCATGGAACATGTGGGAGCCAACATGGGTATCCCGATCCCGCTGTTGGTTATTGGCCGGAGCATTGTCTCGGTCATGTCTCCATGGTTCCCGAAGCCGTAGGGTCTACACACTTAAGGTTCGATGACGCTAGGGTTATTAGGAAGACTTGTATGTGATTACCGAATGTTGTTCGGAGTCCCGGATGAGATCCCGGATGTCACGAGGAGTTCTAGAATAGTCTGGAGGTGAAGATTTATATATAGGAAGTTGCCATACGGTCACCGGAAAGGTTCGGGGGCATATGGGTATTGTACCGGCGCCACCGGAGGGGTTTCTAGGGGTCCACCGGGAGGGGCCACCTCTCTCGGAGGGCCTCATGGGCCATAGAGGAAAGGGAACCAGCCCCAAGTGGGCTGGGCGCATCCCCCCTTGGGCCCATGCGCCTAGGGTTGGGGGGGGACCCTAGAGGGGGCGCCCCCCTTGCTTGGGGGGCAAGCCAACCCCTTGGCCACCGCCCCCCTCTAGATCTCATCTAGAGGGGGCCGGCCCCTTCCTCCTTCCCCTATAAATAGAGGGGCAAGGGGAGGGATGCACACCACATCAAAGGCGCAGCCCCTCCCCTCCCCAACACCTCTCCTCCTCCGTTAAGAGCTTGGCGAAGCCCTGCCAGAGTACTGCCGCTCCACCACCACCACGCCGTCGTGCTGCTGTTGGAGCTCTCTTCCTCAACCTCTCCCTCCTCCTTGCTGGATCAAGGCGCGGGAGACGTCTCCACTCCGTACGTGTGTTGAACGCGGAGGTGCTGTCCGTTCGGCGCTAGGATCATCGGTGATTTGGATCACGTCGAGTACGACTCCATCAACCCCGTTCTCTTGAACGCTTCCGCTCGCGATCTACAAGGGTATGTAGATGCACTCCTCTCCCTCTCATTGCTAGATGACTCCATAGATTTATCTTGGTGATGCGTAGAAAATTTTAAATTTCTGCTACGATCCCCAACAGTGGCATCATGAGCTAGGTCTATGCGTAGTTTCTATGCATGAGTAGAACACAAGTTGTTGTGGGCGTCGATTTTGTCAATTTACTTGCCGTTACTAGTCTTATCTCGATTCGGCGGCATCGTGGGATGAAGCGGCCCGGACCGACCTTACACATACGCTTACGTGAGACTGGTTCCATCGACTGACATGCACTAGTTGCATAAGGTGGCTAGCGGTTGTCTGTCTCTCCCACTTTAGTCAGATCAGATTCGATGAAAAGGGTCCTTATGAAGGGTAAATAGAAATTGGCATATCACGTTGTGGTTTTGGCGTAGGTAAGAAACGTTCTTGCTAGAAACCTGTAGCAGCCACGTAAAACTTGCAACAACAATTAGAGGACGTCTAACTTGTTTTTGCAGCATATGCCGTGTGATGTGATATGGCCAAAAGGATGTGATGAATGATATATGTGATGTATGAGATTGATCATGTTCTTGTAATAGGAATCACGACTTGCATGTCGATGAGTATGACAACCGGAAGGAGCCATATGAGTTGTCTTAATTTATTTATGACCTGCGTGTCAACATAAACGTCATGTAATTACTTTACTTTATCGCTAACCGTTAGCCATAGTAGTAGAAGTAATAGTTGGCGAGACAACTTCATGAAGACACGATGATGGAGATCATGATGATGGAGGTCATGGTGTCATGCCGGTGACGATGATGATCATGGCGCCCCGAAGATGGAGATCAAAAGGAGCAAAATGATATTGGCCATTTCATGTCACTATTTGATTGCATGTGACGTTTATCATGTTTTACATCTTATTTGCTTAGAACGATGGTAGCACAAATAAGATGATCCCTCACAATAATTTCCAGAAAGTGTTCCCCCTAACTGTGCACCGTTGCTAAGGTCCGTTGTTCCGAAGCACCACGTGATGATCGGGTGTGATAGGTTCTAACGTTCGCAAACAACGGGTGTAAGCCAGATTTACACACGCAATACACTTAGGTTGACTTGACGAGCCTAGCATGTACAGACATGGCCTCGGAACACGAAAGACCGAAAGGTCGAACATGAGTCGTATAGAAGATACGATCAACATGAAAATGTTCACCGATGATGACTAGTTCGTCTCACGTGATGATCAGACACGACCTAGTTGACTCGGATCATGTATCACTCAGATGACTAGAGGGATGTCTATCTGAGTGGGAGTTCATTAAATAATTTGATTAGATGAACTTAATTATCATGAACATAGTCCAAAAATCTTTGCAATATGTCTTGTAGATCAAATGACCCACGCTAATGTTGCCCTCAACTTCAATGCGTTCCTAGAGAAAACCAAGCTGAAAGACGATGGCAGCAACTACACGGACTGGGTCCGTAACCTGAGGATTATCCTCATAGCTGTCAGGAAAGCATATGTCCTTCATGCACCGCTAGGTGAAGCACCTGTTTTCCCTGCAGAACAAGATGTTATGAACGCTTGACAAACGCGTAGTGATGATTACTCCCTGGTTCAATGCGGCATGCTTTACAGCTTAGAACCGGGGCTCCAAAAGCGTTTTGAGCAACACGGAGCATATGAGATGTTCCAACAGCTGAAAATGGTTTTCCAAGCTCATGCCCGGGTCGAGAGATATGAAGTCTCCGACAAGTTCTACAATTGTAAGATGGAGGAGAATAGTTCCGTCAGCGAGCACTTACTCAAAATGTCTGGGTTGCACAACCGCTTGTCTCAGCTGGGAGTTAATCTCCCGGATGATGCGGTCGTTGACAGAATCCTTCAGTCGCTCCCACCTAGCTACAAGAGCTTTGTGATGAACTTCAATATGCAGGGGATGGAAAATACCATTCCCGAGGTATATTCAATGCTGAAATCAGCGGAGGTGGAAATAAAAAAGGAACATAAAGTGTTGATGGTGAATAAAACCACTAAGTTCAAGAAAGGCAAGGGTAAAAGAACTTCAAGAAGGACGGCAAGGGAGTTGCCGCGCCCGGTAAGCAAGCTGCCGGGAAGAAGCCAAAGAATGGACCCAAGCCTAAGACTGAGTGCTTTTCTTGCAAGGGAAACAGTCACTGGAAGCGGAATTGCCCCAAGTACTTAGCGGATAAGAAGGCCGGCAATACCAAAGGTATATGTGATATACATGTTATTGATGTGTACCTAACCAGCGCTCGTAGTAGCTCCTGGGTGTTTGATACCCGTGCAGTTGCTCATATTTGTAACTCAAAACAGGAACTGCGGAATAAACGAAGACTGGCGAAGGACGAGGTGATGATGCGCGTCGGAAATGGTTCCAAGGTCGATGTGATCACCGTCGGCACGCCACCTCTACATTTAACTACGGGATTAGGTTTAAACCTCAATAATTGTTATTTAGTACCAGCTTTGAGCATGAACATTGTATCTGGATCTCGTTTAATGCAAGATGGCTACTCATTTAAATCTGAGAATAATGGTTGTTCTATTTATATGAGAGACATGTTTTATGGTCATGCCCCGCTGGTCAATGGTTTATTCTTATTTAATCTCGAACGTGATGTTACACATATTCATAGTGTGAATGCCAAAAGGTGTAAGGTTGATAATGATAGTCCCACATACTTGTGGCACTGCCGCCTTGGTCACATTGGTGTCAAACGCATGAAGAAACTCCATGCAGATGGACTTTTGGAGTCTCTTGATTATGAATCATTTGACACGTGCGAACCATGCCTCATGGGCAAAATGACCAAGACTCCATTCTCTGGAACAATGGAGCGAGCAACCAACTTATTGGAAATCATACATACTGATGTGTGCGGTCCAATGAGTGTTGAGGCTCGCGGTGGCTATCGTTATGTTCTCACCCTCACTGATGACTTGAGTAGATATGGGTATGTCTACTTAATGAAACACAAGTCTGAGACCTTTGAAAAGTTCAAGGAATTTCAGAGTGAGGTTGAGAATCAATGTGACAGGAAAATCAAGTTCTTACGATCAGATCGTGGGGGAGAATATTTGAGTCACGAATTTGGCACGCACTTAAGGAAATGTGGAATAGTTTCACAACTCACGCCGCCTGGAACACCACAGCGTAATATTGTGTCCGAACGTCGTAATCGCACCCTATTGGATATGGTGCGATCTATGATGTCTCTTACCGATCTACCGCTATCATTTTGGGGTTATGCTATAGAGACTGTCGCATTCACTTTAAATAGGGCTCCGTCGAAATCCGTTGAGACGACACCGTATGAATTGTGGTTTGGTAAGAAACCTAAGATGTCGTTTCTGAAAGTTTGGGGATGTGATGCTTATGTCAAGAAACTTCAACCTGAAAAGCTCGAACCCAAATCGAAAAATGCGTCTTCGTAGGATACCCTAAAGAAACTATTGGGTATACCTTCTGCCTCAGATCCGAAGGCAAGATCTTTGTTGCCAAGAATGGATCCTTTCTAGAGAAAGAGTTTCTCTCGAAAGAAGTAAGTGGGAGGAAAGTAGAACTTGATGAAGTATTGCCTCTTGAACCGGTGAGTGGCGCAGCTCAAGAAAATGTTTCTAAGGTGCCTGCACCAACTAGAGAGGAAGTTAATGATGATGATCATGAAACTTCAGATCAAGTTGCTACCTAACTTCGTAGGTCCACAAGGACACATTCCGCACCAGAGTGGTACGGCAACCCTGTCCCAGAAATCATGTTGTTAGACAATGGTGAACCTTCAAACTATGAAGAAGCAATGGCGGGCCCAGATTCCGACAAATGGCTGGAAGCCATGAAATCCGAGATCGGATCCATGTATGAAAACGAAGTATGGACTGTTGGGGAACGTAGTAATTTCAAAAAATTTCCTACGCACACGCAAGATCATGGTGATGCATAGCAACGAGAGGGGAGAGTATTGTCTACGTACCAACGCAGACCGACTGCGGAAGCGATCACACAACGTAGAGGAAGTAGTCGTACGTCTTCTTCCCGATCCGACCGATCCAAGCACCGTTACTCCGGCACCTCCGAGTTCTTAGCACATGTTCAGCTCGATGACGATCCTCGGGCTCTGATCCAGCAAAGCGTCGAGGAAGAGTTCCGTCAGCACGACGGCGTGGTGACGATCTTGATGTACTACCGACGCAGGGCTTCGCCTAAGCACTGCAACGGTATGATCGAGGTGGAATTTGGTGGCAGGGGGCACCGCACACGGCTAAGGAACGATCTCAAGGATCAACTTGTGTGTCTAGAGGTGCCCCCTGCCCCCGTATATAAAGGATGAGAGGGGGAGGGCTGGCCGGCCAAGCAAGGGAGGCGCAGGAGGAGTCCTACTCCTACCGGGAGTAGGACTCCCCCCTCCAATCCTAGTCCAACTAGGTTTTCTCAAGTGGGAAAGAGAGAGGGGGTGGCCGGCCACCTTCCCTAGTCCTAATAGGACTAGGGGAAGGGGGGGAGGCGCGCAGCCCATGGGGCAGCCCTTTCACCTTTCTACCAAGGCCCATGTTGGCCCATTTGGCTCCCCGGGGGTTCCGGTAACCCTCCCGGTAATCCGGTAAAATCCCGATTTTACCCGGAACACTTCCGATGTCCAAACATAGGCTTCCAATATATCAATCTTTACGTCTCGACCATTTCGAGACTTCTCGTCATGTCCGTGATCACATCCAGGACTCCGAACAACCTTCGGTACATCAAAATGCATAAACTCATAATAACTGTCATCGTAACGTTAAGCATGCGGACCCTACGGTTCGAGAACAATGTAGACATGACCGAGACACGTCTCCGGTCAATAACCAATAGCGGGACCTGGATGCCCATATTGGCTCCTACATATTCTACGAAGATCTTTATTGGTCAGACCGCATAACAACATACGTTGTTCCCTTTGTCATCGGTATGTTACTTGCCCGAGATTCGATCGTCGGTATCCAATACCTAGTTCAATCTCGTTACCGGCAAGTCTCTTTACTCGTTCCGTAATACATCATCCCGCAACTAAATCATTAGTTGCAATGCTTGCAAGGCTTAAGTGATGTGCATTACCGAGAGGGCCCAGAGATACCTCTCCGACAATCGGAGTGACAAATCCTAATCTCGAAATACGCCAACCCAACATCTACCTTTGGAGCCACTTGTAGTACTCCTTTATAATCACCCAGTTACGTTGTGACGTTTGGTAGTACCCAAAGTGGTCCTCCGGCAAACGGGAGTTGCATAATCTCATAGTCATAGGAACATGTATAAGTCATGAAGAAAGCAATAGCAACATACTAAACGATCGGGTGCTAAGCTAATGAAATGGGTCATGTCAATCAGATCATTCAACTAATGATGTGACCTCGTTAATCAAATAACAACTCTTTGTTCATGGTTAGGAAACATAACCATCTTTGATTAACGAGCTAGTCAAGTAGAGGCATACTAGTGACACTCTGTTTGTCTATGTATTCACACATGTATTATGTTTCCAGTTAATACAATTCTAGCATGAATAATAAACATTTATCATGATATAAGGAAATAAATAATAACTTTATCATTGCCTCTAGGGCATATTTCCTTCAGTCTCCCACTTGCACTAGAGTCAATAATCTAGTTCACATCGCCATGTGATTTAACAGCAATAGTTCACATCACCATGTGATTAACACCCATAGTTCACATCGTCATGTGACCAACACTCAAAGTGTTTACTAGAGTCAGTTATCTAGTTCACATATCTATGTGATTAACACCCAAAGAGTACTAAGGTGTGATCATGTTTTGCTTGTGAGATAATTTTAGTCAACGGGTCTGTCACATTCAGATCCGTAAGTATTTTGCAAGTTCTATGTCTACAATGCTCTACACGGAGCTACTCTAGCTAATTGCTCCCACTTTCAATATGTATCCAGATTGAGACTTTATATTCATCTGGATCAGTGTCAAAAACTTGCATCGATGTAACCCTTTACGACGAACCTTTTTGTCACGTCCATAATCGAGAAACATATCCTTATTTCACTAAGGATAATTCTGACCGCTGTCCAGTGATCTACTCCTAGATCACTATTGTACTCCCTTTCCAAATCAATGCAGGGTATACAATAGATCTGGTATACAGCATGACATACTTTATAGAACCTATGGCCAAGGCATAGGGAATGACTTTCATTCTCTTTCTATCTTCTGCCGTGGTCGGGCTTTGAGTCTTACTCAAACTTCACACCTTGTAATATAGGTAAGAACTCTTTCTTTGACTGCTCCATTTTGAACTACTTCAAAATCTTGTCAAGGTATGTACTCATTGAAAAAACTTATCAAGCGTCTTGATCTATCTCTATAGATCTTGAAGCTCAATATGTAAGCAGCTTCACCGAAGTTTTTCTTTGAAAAACTCCTTTCAAACACTCCTTTATGCTTTACAGAATAATTCTACATTATTTTCGATCAGCAATATGTCATTCACATATACTTTATCAGAAATGCTGTAGTGCTCCCACTCACTTTCTTGTAAATACAGGCTTCATCGCAAGTCTGTATAAAATTATATGCTTTGATCAACTTATCAAAGCGTGTATTCCAACTCTGAGATGCTTGCACCAGTCCATAGATGAATCGCTGGAGCTTGCATATTTTGTTAGCACCTTTAGGATTGACAAAACCTACTGGTTGCATCATATACAACTCTTCTTTAAGAAATCCATTAAGGAATGCAGTTTTGTTTATCCATTTGCCAGATTTCATAAAATGCGGCAATTGCTAACATGATTCGGACAGACTTAAGCATAGATACGGGTGAGAAACTCTCATGGTAGTCAACACTTTGAACTTGTCGAAAACCTTTTGCGACAATTCTAGCTTTGTAGATAGTAACTCTACTATCAACATCCGTCTTCCTCTTGAAGATCCATTTATTTTCTATGGCTTGCCGATCATTGGGCAAATCCATCAAAGTCCATACTTTGTTCTCATACATGGATCATATCTCAGATTTCATGGCCTCAAACCATTTCGCGGAATTTGGGCTCATCATCGCTTCCTCATAGTTCGTAGGTTCGTCATGGTCAAGTAACATGACCTCCAGAACAGGATTACCGTACCACTCTGGTGCGGATTTCACTCTGGTTTACCTACGAGATTCGGTAGTAACTTGACCCGAAGTTTCATGATCATTATCATTAGCTTCCTCACTAATTGGTGTAGTAGTCACAGGAACAGATTTCTGTGATGAACTATTTTCCAATAAGGGAGAAGGTACAATTACCTTATCAAGTTTTCTACTTTCCTCCCACTCACTTCTTTTGAGAGAAACTCCTTCTCTAGAAAGGATCCATTCTTAGCAACGAATGTCTTGCCTTCAGATCTGTGATAGAAGGTGTACCCAACTGTCTCCCTTGGGTATCCTATGAAGACATATTTCTCCGATTTGAGTTTGAGCTTATCGAGATGAAACTTTTTCACATAAGCATCGCAACTCCAAACTTTAAGAAACGATAGCTTAGGTTTCTTGCCAAACCATAGTTCACACGATGTCGTCTCAACGGATTTAGATGGTGCCCTATTTAACATGAATGCAGCTGTCTCTAATGCATAACCCCAAAACTATAGTGGTAGATCGGTAAGATACATCATGGATTGTACTATATCCAATAAAGTACGGTTATGACGTTCGGACACACCATTATGCTGTGGTGTTCCAGGTGGCGTGCGTAGTGAAACTATTTCACATTGTTTTAACTAAAGACCAAACTCGTAACTCAAATATTTTTCCTCTGCGATCATATCGTAGAAACTTTTATTTTCTTGTCACAATGATTTTCACTTCACTCTGAAATTCTTTGAACTGTTCAAATGTTTCAGTCTTATGTTTCATCAAGTAGATATCCCCATATCTGCTCAAATCATCTTGTGAAGGTCAGAAAATAATGATACCTGCTGTAAGCCTTCAATATTCATCGGACCACATACATCAGTATGTATGATTTCCGACAAATCTGTTGCTTGCTTCATTGTTCCGGAGAACGGCGTTTTAGTCATCTTGCCCATAAGGCATGGTTCGCAAGCATCAAGTGATTCATAATCAAGTGATTCCAAAATCCCATCAGCATGGAGTTTCTTCATGCGCTTTACACCAATATGACCTAAACGGCAATGCCACAAATAAGTTGCACTATCATTATTAACTTCGCATCTTTTGGTTTCAATATTATGAATATGTGAATCACTAAGATCGAGATCCAACGAACTATTTTCATTGGGTGTGTAACCATATAAGGTTTTATTCATGTAAACAGAACAACAATTTATTCTTTTAAATAAATGAATAACCGTTTTACAATAAACATGACCAGGTCATATTCATGCTCAATGCAAACACCAAATAACACTTATTTAGGTTCCACACTAATCCGAAAGTATAGGGAGTGTGCGATGATGATCATATCAATCTTGGAACCACTTCCAACACACATCGTCACTTCACCCTTAACTAGTCTCTGTTTATTCTGCGACTCCCGTTTCGAGTTACTACTCTTAGCAACTGAACTAGTATCAAATACTGAGGGTTTGCTATAAACACTAGTAAAGTACACATCAATAACATGTATATCAAATATACTTATGTTCACTTTGCCATCCTTCTTATCCGCCAATTACTTGGGGTAGTTCCGCTTTCAGTGACCAGCCCCTTTGCAGTAGAAGCACTTAGTCTCAGGCTTAGGACCAGACTTGGGCTTCTTCACTTGAGCAGCAACTTGCTTGCTGTTCTTCTTGAAGTTCCCCTTTTTCCCTTTACCCTTTTCTTGAAACTAGTGATCTTGTTAACCATCAACACTTGATGTTTTTCTTGATTTCTACCTTCGTTGATTTCAGCATCACGAAGAGCTTGGGAGTTTTTTCCGTTATCCCTTGTATATTATAGTTCATTACGAAGTTCTACTAACTTGATGATGGTGACTAGAGAATTCTGTCAATCACTATCTTATCTGGAAGATTAACTCCCACTTGATTCAAGCGATTGTAGTATCCAGACAATCTGAGCACATGCTCACTAGTAGAGCGATTCTCCTCCATCTTTTAGCTATAGAACTTGTTGGAGACTTCATATCTCTCAACTTGGGTATTTGCTTGAAATATTAACTTCAACTCCTGGAACATCTCATATGGTCAACGACGTTCAAAACGTCTTTGAAGTCCCGATTCTAAGCCATTAAGCATGGTGCACTAAACTATCAAGTAGTCATCATATTGAGCTAGCCAAACGTTCATAACGTCTGCATCTGCTCCTGCAATAGGTCTGTCACCTAGCGGTGCATCAAGGACATAATTTTTCTGTGCAGCAATGAGGATAAACCTCAGATCACGGATCCAATCCGCATCATTGCTACTAACATCTTTCAACACAAATTTCTCTAGGAACATATCAAAAATAAACACAGGGAAACAACAGCGCGAGCTATTGATCTACAACATAATTTGCAAAATACTACCAGGACTAAGTTCATGATAAATTTAAGTTCAATTTAATCATATTACTTAAGAACTCCCACTTAGATAGACATCCCTCTAATCCTCTAAGTGATCACGTGATCCAAATCAACTAAACCATAACCGATCATCACGTGAGATGGAGTAGTTTTCAATGGTGAACATCGTTATGTTGATCATATCTACTATATGATTCACGCTCGACCTTTCGGTCTCCGTGTTCCGAGGCCATATCTGCATATGCTAGGCTCATCAAGTATAACCCGAGTATTCTGCGTGTGCAAAACTGGCTTGCACCCGTTGTAGATGGACGTAGAGCTTATCACACCCGATCATCACGTGGTGTCTGGGCACGACGAACTTTGGCAACGGTGCATACTCAGGGAGAACACTTCTTGATAATTTAGTGAGAGATCATCTTGTAATGCTACCGACAATCAAAGCAAGATAAGATGCATAAAAAGATAAACATCACATGCAATCAATATAAGTGATATGATATGGCCATCATCATCTTGTGCTTGTGATCTCCATCTCCGAAGCACCGTCATGATCACCATCGTCACCAGCGCGACACCTTGATCTCCATCGTAGCATCGTTGTCATCTCGCCAAACTTATGTTTCCACGACTATCGCTACCGCTTAGTGATAAAGTAAAGCATTACATCGCGATTGCATTGCATACAATAAAGCGACAACCATATGGCTCCTGCCAGTTGCCGATAACTCGGTTACAAAACATGATCATCTCATACAATAAAATTTAGCATCATGTCTTGACCATATCACAGCACAACATGCCCTGCAAAAACAAGTTAGACGTCCTCTACTTTGTTGTTGCATATTTTACATGGCTGCTACGGGCTTAAGGAAGAACCAATCTCACCTACGCATCAAAACCACAACGATAGTTTGTCAAATAGACTCCGTTTTAACCTTCTCAAGGACCGGGCGTAGCCACACTTGGTTCAACTAAAGTTGGAGAGACAGTCGCCCGCAAGCCATCTATGTGCAAAGCACGTCGAGGGAACCGGTCTCGCGTAAGCGTACGCGTAAGGTTGGTCCGGGTCGTCTCGTCCAACAATACCGCCGAACCAAAGTATGACATGCTGGCAGGCAGTATGACTTATATCGCCCACAACTCACTTGTGTTCTACTCGTGCACATAACATCAAACCATAAAACCTAGGCTCGGATGCCACTGTTGGGGAACGTTGTAATTTCAAAAAATTTCCTACGCACACGCAAGATCATGGTGATGCATAGCAATGAGAGGGGAGAGTATTGTCTATGTACCAACGCAGACCGACTGCGGAAGCGATCACACAACGTAGAGGAAGTAGTCGTACGTCTTCTTCCCGATCCGACCGATCCAAGCACCGTTACTCCGGCACCTCCGAGTTCTTAGCACACGTTCAGCTCGATGATGATCCTCGGGCTCCGATCCAGCAAAGCGTCGAGGAAGAGTTCCGTCAGCACGACGGCGTGGTGACGATCTTGATGTACTACGACGCAGGGCTTCGCCTAAGCACTGCAACGGTATGATCGAGGTGGAATTTGGTGGCAGGGGGCACCGCACACGGCTAAGGAACGATCTCAAGGATCAACTTGTGTGTCTAGAGGTGCCTCCTGCCCCCGTATATAAAGGATGAGAGGGGGAGGGCTGGCCGGCCAAGCAAGGGAGGCGCAGGAGGAGTCCTACTCCTACCGGGAGTAGGACTCCCCCCTCCAATCCTAGTCCAACTAGGTTTTCTCAAGTGGGAAAGAGAGAGGGGGTGGCCGGCCACCTTCCCTAGTCCTAATAGGACTAGGGGAAGGGGGGGGGGGGAGGTGCACAGCCCATGGGGCAGCCCTTTCACCTTTCTACCAAGGCCCATGTTGGCCCATTTGGCTCCCGGGGGGTTCCGGTAACCCTCCCGGTAATCCGGTAAAATCCCGATTTTACCCGGAACACTTCCGATGTTCAAACATAGGCTTCCAATATATCAATCTTTACGTCTCGACCATTTCGAGACTCCTCGTCATGTCCGTGATCACATCCGGGACTCCGAACAACCTTCGGTACATCAAAATGCATAAACTCATAATAACTGTCATCGTAACATTAAGCGTGCGGACCCTACGGTTCGAGAACAATGTAGACATGACCGAGACACGTCTCCGGTCAATAACCAATAGCGGGACCTGGATGCCCATATTGGCTCCTACATATTCTACGAAGATCTTTATCGGTCAGACCGCATAACAACATACGTTGTTCCCTTTGTCATCGGTATGTTACTTGCCCGAGATTCGATCGTCGGTATCCAATACCTAGTTCAATCTCGTTACCGGCAAGTCTCTTTACTCGTTCCGTAATACATCATCCCGCAACTAACTCATTAGTTGCAATGCTTGCAAGGCTTAAGTGATGTGCATTACCGAGAGGGCCCAGAGATACCTCTCCGACAATCGGAGTGACAAATCCTAATCTCGAAATACGCCAACCCAACATCTACCTTTGGAGCCACCTGTAGTACTCCTTTATAATCACCCAGTTACGTTGTGACGTTTGGTAGTACCCAAAGTGTTCCTCCGGCAAACGGGAGTTGCATAATCTCATAGTCATAGGAACATGTATAAGTCATGAAGAAAGAAATAGCAACATACTAAACGATCGGGTGCTAAGCTAATGAAATGGGTCATGTCAATCAGATCATTCAACTAATGATGTGACCTCGTTAATCAAATAACAACTCTTTGTTCATGGTTAGGAAACATAACCATCTTTGATTAACGAGCTAGTCAAGTAGAGGCATACTAGTGACACTCTGTTTGTCTATGTATTCACACATGTATTATGTTTCCAGTTAATACAATTCTAGCATGAATAATAAACATTTATCATGATATAAGGAAATAAATAATAACTTTATTATTGCCTCTAGGGCATATTTCCTTCATGGACTTCGACTGACTTGCCCGATGATCGGCGAGCCATAGAAAATAAATGGATCTTTAAGAAGAAGACACACGCGGATGGTAATGTGACCATCTATAAGGCTCGGCTTGTCGCTAAGTGTTATCAACAAGTTCAAGGGGTTGACTACGATGAGACTTTCTCACCCATAGCGAAGCTGAAGTCCGTCCGAATCATGTTAGCAATTCCGCATTCTATGATTATGAGATATGGCAAATGGACGTCAAAACGACATTCCTTAATGGTTTCCTTAAGGACGAATTGTATATGATGCAGCCGGAAGGTTTTGTCGATCCTAAGAATGCTGACAAGGTGTGCAAGCTCCAACGCTCAATCTATGGGCTGGTGCAAGCATCTCGGAGTTGGAACATTTGATTTGATGAGATGATCAAAGCATTTGGGTTTACACAGACTTATGGAGAAGCCTGTGTTTACAAAAAAGTGAGTGGGAGCTCTGTTGCATTTCTCATATTGTATGTGGATGACATACTATTGATGGGAAATGATATAGAATTCTAGGAAAGCATAAAGGCCTACTTGAACAAGTGTTTTTTAATGAAGGACCTTGGAGAAGCTGCTTATATATTAGGCATCAAGATCTATAGAGACAAATCGAGATGCCTCATTGGTCTTTCACAAAGTACGTACCTTGACTAGATATTGAAGAAGTTCAATATGGATCAGTCCAAGAAGGGGTTCTTGCCTGTATTGCAAGGTATGAGATTGAGCACGGCTCAATGCCTGACCACGACAGAAGATAGAGAAAAGATGAGTGTCGTCCCCTATGCCTCGGCCATAGGGTCTATCGTGTATGCCATGCTGTGTACCAGACCTGATGTAAACCTTGCCGTAAGTTTGGTAGGAAGGTACCAAAGTAATCCTGGCATGGAACATCGGACAGCGGTCAAGAATATCCTGAAGTACCTGAAGAGGACTAAGGATATGTTTCTCGTTTATGGAGGTGACGAAGATCTCGTCGTAAAGGGTTACGTCGATGCTAGCTTCGACACGGATCTGGATGACTCTAAGTCACAAACCAGATACATGTATATTTTGAATGGTGGGGCAGACAGCTGGTGCAGTTGCAGGCAAAGCGTCATGGCAGGATCTACATGTGAAGCAGAGTACATGGCAGCCTCGGAGGTAGCACAAGAAGTAATCTGGATAAAGGAGTTCATTACTGACCTAGGAGCTATTCCCAATGCGTCGGGCCCGATGACTCTCTTTTGTGACAGCACTGGAGCTATTGCCCTTGCCAAGGAGCCCAGGTTTCACAGGAAGACCAGGCATATCAAGCGTCGCTTCAACTCCATTTGTGAAAATGTTCAAAATGGAGACATAGATATTTGTAAAGTGCATACGGACCTGAATGTCGCAGATCCATTGACTAAACCTCTTCCTCGAGCAAAACATGATCAACACCAGAACTCTATGGGTGTTCGATTCATCACAATGTAACTAGATTATTGACTCTAGTGCAAGTGGGAGACTGTTGGAAATATGCCCTAGAGGCAACAATAAAATGGTTATTATTATATTTCCTTGTTCATGATAATTGTCTATCATTCATGCTATAATTGTGTTATCTGGAAATCGTAATACATGTGTGAATACATAGACCACAACATGTCCCTAGTGAGCCTCTAGTTGACTAGCTCATTGATCAATAGATGGTTACGGTTTCCTGACCATGGACATTGGATGTCATTGATAACGGGATCACACCATTAGGAGAATGATGTGATGGACAAGACCCAATCCTAAGCATAGCGGAAGATCGTGTAGTTCGTCTGCTAAAGCTTTTCTAATGTCAAGTATCTTTTCCTTAGACCATGAGATTGTGCAACTCCCGGATACTGTGGGAATACTTTGGGTGTGCCAAACGTCACAACATAACTGGTGACTATAAAGGTGCACTACGAGTATCTCCGAAAGTGTCTGTTGGGTTGGCACGAATCGAGACTGGGATTTGTCACTCCGTATGACAGAGAGGTATCTCTGGGCCCACTCGATAAGACATCATCGTAATGAGCTCAATGTGACTAAGGGTTGGTCACGGGATGATGTGTTACGGAACGAGTAATGTGACTTTCCGGTAACGAGATTGAACGAGGTATTGGGATACCGATGATGGAATCTCGGGCAAGTAACGTACCGATTGACAAAGGGAATTGTATACGGGATTGCTTGGATCCTCTACATCGGTTCATCCGATGAGATCATCGTGGAACATGTGGGAGCCAACATGGGTATCCAGATCCCGCTGTTGGTTATTGGCCGGAGAGTTGTCTCGGTCATGTCTGCATGTTTCCCGAACCCGTAGGGTCTACACACTTAAGGTTCCATGACGCTCCATGAGAATATCATACCCAACTATGAACCGTACGAGCACATCCTCTGTCACCCCCACCGCGCTTACGACTCTATACCCCAACCCAACTTGCTCTAGCCCTGGGTCCTCCCGCATCTCTTCCTCGGTAAGCGGACCGTGGAAGCTGGGGAGTATCCGCTTGGGACTGGAGGGTTATTAGGAAGACTTTATGTGATTACTGAATGTTGTTCGGAGTCCCGGATGAGATCCCAGACATCACGAGGAGTTCCGGAATGGTCCAGAGGTGAAGATTTATATATAGGAAGTTGTCATACGGTCACCGGAAAGGTTCAGGGGCATATCGGTATTGTACCGGGGCCACTGGAGGGGTTTTCGGGGGTCCACCGGGAGGGGCCACCTCTCTCGGAGGGCCTCATGGGCCGTAGAGGAAAGGGAACCAGCCCCAAGTGGGCTGGGCGCATCCCCCCTTAGGCCCATGCGCCTAGGGTTGGGGGGAAACCCTAGAGGGGGCGTGTTGGGGAACGTTGCAGAAAACAAAAATTTTCCTACTCGTTTCACCAAGATCATCTAGGAGTTCATCTAGCAACGAGTCACGAGATGCATCTACATACCTTTGTAGATCACGTGCGGAAGCGTTCAACGAACGGGGATGATGTAGTCGTACACAACGTGATCCAAATCACCGATGACCAGCGCCGAACGGACGGCACCTTCGCGTTCAACACACGTACGGGACAGGAGACGTCTCCTCCTTCTTGATCCAGCAAGGGGGAAGGAGAGGTTGACGAAGATCCAGCAGCACGACGGCGTGGTGGTGGATGCAGGGCGTCGCAGTAGCAGGGCTTCGCCTATACTACGAGGAAGAGAGACGTAACGGGGAGAGAGGGAGGCGCCAGGGGCTGGTGTGTCAAGTCCCTCCTCTCCCCCACTATATATAGGGGTGCCATGGGGGGGGGCGCCAGCCCTAGTAGATGGAATCTACTAGGGGGGGCGGCGGCCTAGGGTGGGGCTTGCTCCCCAAGGCAAGGGGGGCGCCCCCTCTAGGGTTTCCCCTTAGCCCTAGCCGCATGGGCCCCCTAGGGGCTGGCGCCCCAGCCCACTATGGGCTGGGTTCCCTCCTATTTCAGACCATGGGGCCCTCCGGGATAGGTGGCCCCACCCGGTGGACCCCCGGGACCCTTCCGGTGATCCCGGTACAATACCGGGTACCCCGAAACTTGTCCCGATGGCCGAAACTGCACATTCCGGAACTCCTCGTGACGTCCTGGATCTCATCCGGGACCCCGAACAACATTCGGGTTACTGCATATACTTATCTTCACAACCCTAGCGTCACCGAACCTTAAGTGTGTAGACCCTACGGGTTCGGGAGACAAGCAGACATGACCGAGACGACTCTCTGGTCAATAACCAACAGCGGGATCTGGATACCCATGTTGGCTCCCACATGCTCCACGATGATCTCATCGGATGAACCACGATGTCGAGGATTCAATCAACCCCGTATGCAATCCCCTTTGTCAATCGATATATTACTTGCCCGAGATTCGATCGTCGGTATCCCAATGCCTCGTTCAATCTCGTTACCGGCAAGTCACTTTACTCGTACCGTAATGCATGATCCCGTGACCAGACACTTGGTCACTTTGAGCTCATTATGATGATGCATTACCGAGTGGGCCCAGTGATACCTCTCCGTCATACGGAGTGACAAATCCCAGTCTTGATCCGTGTCAACCCAATAGATACTTTCGGAGATACCCGTAGTCTACCTTTATAGTCACCCAGTTACGTTGTGACGTTTGGCACACCCAAAGTACTCCTACGGTATCCGGGAGTTACATGGTCTCATGGTCTAAGGAAAAGATACTTGACATTGCAAAACTCTAGCAGACGAACTATACGATCTTTATGCTATGTTTATGATTTGGTCTTGTCCATCACATCATTCTCTTAATGATGTGATCTCGTTATCAATGACATTCAATGTCCATAGCCAGGAAACCATGACTATCTGTTGATCAACGAGCTAGTCAACTAGAGGCTTACTAGGGACATGTTGGTGTCTGTTATTCACACATGTATTACGATTTCCGGATAACACAATTATAGCATGAATAAAGACAATTACCATGAACAAGGAAATATAATAATAATGATTTTATTATTGCCTCTAGGGCATATTTCCAACAGTCTCCCACTTGCACCAGAGTCAATAATCTAGTTACATTGTGATGAATCGAACACCCATGGAATTCTGGTGTTGATCATGTTTTGCCCTAGGGAGAGGTTTAGTCAACGGATCTGCTACATTCAGGTCCGTATGTACTTTACAAATTTCTATGTCTCCATCTTGAACATTTTCACGAATGGAGTTGAAGCGACGCTTGATGTGCCTTGTCTTCTTGTGAAACCTGGGCTCCTTGGCAAGTGCAGTAGCTCCAGTGTTGTCACAGAAGAGCTTGATCGGCCCCGACGCATTGGGTATGACTCCGAGGTAGGTGATGAACTCCTTCACCCAAATTGCTTCATGTGCTGCCTTCGAGGCTGCCATGTACTCCGCTTCACATGTAGATCCCGCCACGACGCTCTGCTTGCAACTGCACCAGCTTACTGCCCCACCATTCAAAATATACACGTATCCGGTTTGTGACTTAGAGTCATCCAGATCTGTGTCGAAGCTAGCATCGACGTAACCGTTTACGACGAGCTCTTCGTCACCTCCATAAACGAGAAACATCTCCTTAGTCCTTTTCAGGTACTTTAGGATATTCTTGACCGCTGTCCAGTGTTCCTTGCCGGGATTACTTTGGTATCTTCCTACCAAACTTACGGCAAGATTTACATCAGGTCTGGTACACAGCATGGCATACATAATAGAACCTATGGCTGAGGCATAGGGGATGACACTCATCTCTTCTATTTCTTCTGCCATGGTCGGACTTTGAGCCGAGCTCAATTTCATACCTTGCAGTACAGGCAAGAACCCCTTCTTAGACTGATCCATATTGAACTTCTTCAATATCCTATCAAGGTATGTGCTTTGTGAAAGACCTATGAGGCGTCTCGATCTATCTCTACAGATCTTGATGCCTAATATATAAGCAGCTTCTCCAAGGTCCTTCATTGAAAAACTCTTATTCAAGTAGGCCTTGATGCTGTCCAAGAGTTCTATATCATTTCCCATCAAAAGTATGTCATCTACATATAATATGAGAAATGCTACAGAGCTCCCACTCACTTTCTTGTAAACACAGGCTTCTCCATAAGTCCGCGTAAACCCAAACGCTTTGATCATCTCATCAAAGCGAATGTTCCAACTCCGAGATGCTTGCACCAGCCCATAAATCGAGCGTTGGAGCTTGCATACCTTGTCAGCATTCTTAGGATCGACAAAACCTTCCGGCTGCATCATATACAATTCTTCCTTAAGGAAACCATTAAGGAATGCCATTTTGACGTCCATTTGCCATATTTCATAATCGTAAAACGCGACAATTGCTAACATGATTCGGACGGACTTTAGCTTCGCTACCGGTGAGAAAGTCTCATCATAGTCAACCCCTTGAACTTGTCGGTAACCCTTAGCGACAAGCCGAGCCTTATAGATGGTCACATTACCATCCGCGTCTGTCTTCTTCTTAAAGATCCATTTATTTTCTATGGCTCGCCGTTCAACGGGCAAGTCAGTCAAAGTCCACACTTCGTTTTCATACATGGATCCTATCTCGGATTTCATGGCTTCTAGCCATTTGTTGGAATCCGGGCCCGCCATCGCTTCTTCATAGTTCGAAGGTTCACCGTTGTCTAACAACATGATTTCCAAGACAGGGTTGCCGTACCACTCTGGTGCGGAACGTGTCCTTGTGGACCTTCGAATTTCAGTAGGAGCTAGATCAGAAGTATCTTGATCATTATCATTAACTTCCTCTCTAGTCGGTGCTGGCACCTTAGGAACATTTTCTTGAGTTGCGCCATTTTCCGGTTCAAGAGGCAATACTTCATCTAGTTCTACTTTCCTCCCACTTACTTCTTTCGAGAGAAACTCCTTCTCTAGAAAGGATCCATTCTTGGCAACAAAGACCTTGCCTTCGGATCTGAGGTAGAAGGTATACCCAATAGTTTCTTTAGGGTATCCTATGAAGACGCATTTTTCCGACTTGGGTTCGAGCTTTTCAGGTTGAAGTTTCTTGACATAAGCATCGCATCCCCAAACTTTTAGAAACGACAGCTTAGGTTTATTCCCAAACCATAATTCATACGGTGTCGTCTCAACGGATTTCGACGGAGCCCTATTTAAAGTGAATGCGGCAGTCTCTAAAGCATAGCCCCAAAAAGATAGCGGTAAATCGGTAAGAGACATCATAGACCGCACCATATCTAATAGAGTGCGATTACGACGTTCGGACACACCGTTACGCTGAGGTGTTCCAGGCGGCGTTAGTTGTGAAACTATTCCACATTTTCTTAAGTGTGTGCCAAATTCGTGACTCAAGTATTCTCCTCCACGATCTGATCGTAGAAACTTGATTTTCCTGTCACGTTGATTCTCAACCTCACTCTGAAATTCCTTAAACTTTTCAAAGGTTTCAGACTTGTGTTTCATTAAGTAGACATACCCATATCTACTCAAGTCATCAGTGAGAGTGAGAACATAACGATAGCCACCGCGAGCCTCAACACTCATTGGACCGCACACATCAGTATGTATGATTTCCAATAAGTTGGTTGCTCGCTCCATTGTTCCTGAGAACGGAGTCTTGGTCATTTTACCCATGAGGCATGGTTCGCACGTGTCAAATGATTCATAATCAAGAGACTCTAAAAGTCCATCTGCATGGAGCTTCGTCATGCGTTTGACACCTATGTGACCAAGGCGGCAGTGCCACAAGTATGTGGGACTATCATTATCAACCTTACATCTTTTGGTATTCACACTATGAACATGTGTAGCATTACGCTCGAGATTCATTAAGAATAAACCATTCACCATAGGAGCATGACCATAAAACATATCTCTCATATAAATGGAACAACCATTATTCTCGGATTTAAATGAGTAGCCATCTCGAATTAAACGAGATCCCGATACAATGTTCATGCTCAAAGCTGGCACTAAATAACAATTATTGAGGTTTAAAACTAATCCCGTAGGTAAATGAAGAGGCAGCTGCCGACGGCGATCACATCGACCTTGGAACCATTCCCGACGCGCATCGTCACCTCGTCCTTCGCCAGTCTCCGTTTATTCCGCAGCTCCTGCTTTGAGTTACAAATGTGAGCAACTGCACCGGTATCAAATACCCAAGAGCTACTACGAGTACTGGTTAGGTACACATCAATTACATGTATATCACATATACCTTTTGTTTTGCCGGCCTTCTTGTCCGCTAAGTATTTGGGGCAATTCCGCTTCCAGTGACCACTTCCCTTGCAATAAAAACACTCAGTCTCGGGCTTGGGTCCATTCTTTGGCTTCTTCCCGGCGGCTTGCTTGCCGGGCGCGGCAACTTCCTTGCCGTCCTTCTTGAAGTTCTTTTTACCCTTACCCTTCTTGAACTTAGTGGTTTTATTCACCATCAACACTTGATGTTCCTTCTTGACTTCTACCTCTGCTGATTTCAGCATAGCAAATACTTCAGGAATGGTCTTTTCCATCCCCTGCATATTGAAGTTCATCACAAAGCTCTTGTAGCTCGGTGGAAGCGACTGGAGGATTCTGTCAATGACCGCATCATCCGGGAGATTAACTCCCATCTGATTCAAGCGGTTATGCAACCCAGACATAGTGAGTATGTGCTCACTGACAGAACTGTTTTCCTCCATCTTACAGCTAAAGAATTTGTCGGAGACTTGATATCTCTCGACCCGGGCATGAGCTTGAAAAACCATTTTCAGCTCTTCGAACATCTCATATGCTCCGTGTCTCTCAAAACGTTTTTGGAGCCCCGGCTCTAAGCTGTAAAGCATGCCGCATTGAACGAGGGAGTAGTCATCGGTGCGTGCCTGCCAAGCGTTCAGAACGTCTTGTTCAGCAGGTAGGACAGGTGCGTCACCCAGCGGTGCTTGTAGGACATAATCTTTCTTGGCAGCTATGAGGATGATCCTCAGGTTCCGGACCCAGTCCGTGTAGTTGCTGCCATCGTCTTTCAGCTTGGTTTTCTCTAGGAACGCGTTGAAGTTGAGGACTACGTTGGCCATTTGATCTACAAGACATATTGTAAATATTTTAGACTAAGTTCATGATAATTAAGTTCATCAAATCAAATTATTTATGAACTCCCACTTAGATAGACATCCCTCTAGTCATCTAAGTATAACATGATCCGAGTCAACTAGGCCGTGTCCGATCATCACGTGAGATGGACTAGTCAACATCGGTGAACATCTTCATGTTGATCGTATCTTCTATACGACTCATGCTTGACCTTTCGATCTTCTGTGTTCCGAGGCCATGTCTGTACATGCTAGGCTCGTCAAGTCAACCTAAGTGTTTGCATGTGTAAATCTGTCTTACACCCGTTGTATGTGAACGTTAGAATCTATCACACCCGATCATCACGTGGTGCTTCGAAACAACGAACTGTCGCAACGGTGCACAGTTAGGGGGAACACTTCTTGAAATTATTATGAGGGATCATCTTATTTACTACCGTCGTTCTAAGTAAACAAGATGCAAAAACATGATAAACATTACATGCAATCAAATAATAAACATGACATGATATGGCCAATATCACATAGCTCCTTTGATCTCCATCTTGGGGCTCCATGATCATCTTGTCACCGGCTTGACACCATGATCTCCATCATCATGATCTCCATCATCGTGTCTCCATGAAGTTGCTCGCCAACTATTACTTCTACTACTATGGCTAACGCGTTTAGCAATAAAGTAAAGTAATTTACATGGCGTTTCTCAATGACACGCAGGTCATATAAAAGAATAAAGACAACTCCTATGGCTCCTGCCGGTTGTCATACTCATCGACATGCAAGTCGTGATTCCTATTACAATAGCATGAACATCTCATACATCACATATAGATCATTCATCATTCATCACAACTTTGGCCATATCATATAACAAACCACTTGTTGCAAAAACAAGTTAGACGTCCTCTAATTGTTGTTGCAAGTTTTACGTGGCTGAATTAGGGTTCTAGCAAGAACGTTTTCTTACCTATGTGAAAGCCACAACGTGATTTGTCAACTTCTATTGACCCTTCATAAGGACCATGTTCATCGAATCCTCTCCAACTAAAGTGGGAGAGACAGACACCCGCCAGCCACCTTATGCAACTAGTGCATGTTAGTCGGTGGAACCGGTCTCACGTAAGCGTACGTGTAAGGTTGGTCCGGGCCGCTTCATCCCACAATACCGCTGAAGCAAGAAAAGACTAGTAGCGGCAAGAAAGTTGACAAATCCATGCCCACAACAAATTGTGTTCTACTCGCGCAAGAAGAACTACGCATAGACCTAGCTCATGATGCCACTGTTGGGGAACGTTGCAGAAAACAAAAATTTTCCTACTTGTTTCACCAAGATCATCTAGGAGTTCATCTAGCAACGAGTCACGAGATGCATCTACATACCTTTGTAGATCGCGTGCGGAAGCGTTCAACGAACGGGGATGATGTAGTCGTACACAACGCGATCCAAATCACCGATGACCAGCGCCGAACGGACGGCACCTCCGCGTTCAACACACGTACGGGACGGGAGACGTCTCCTCCTTCTTGATCCAGCAAGGGGGAAGGAGAGGTTGACGAAGATCCAGCAGCACGACGGCGTGGTGGTGGATGCAGGGCGTCGCAGTAGCAGGGCTTCGCCTATACTACGAGGAAGAGAGACGTAACGGGGAGAGAGGGAGGCGCCAGGGGCTGGTGTGTCAAGTCCCTCCTCTCCCCCACTATATATAGGGGTGCCATGGGGGGGCGCCGGCCCTAGTAGATGGAATCTACTAGGGGGGCCGGCGGCCTAGGGTGGGGCTTGCTCCCCAAGGCAAGGGGGGCGCCCCCTCTAGGGTTTCCCCTTAGCCCTAGCCGCATGGGCCCCCTAGGGGCTGGCGCCCCAGCCCACTATGGGCTGGGTTCCCTCCTATTTCAGCCCATGGGGCCCTCCGGGATAGGTGGCCCCACCCGGTGGACCCCCGGGACCCTTCCGGTGGTCCCGGTACAATACCGGGTACCTCGAAACTTGTCCCGATGGCCGAAACTGCACATCCTATATATAATTCTTTACCTCCGGACCATTTTGGAACTCCTCGTGACGTCCTGGATCTCATCCGGGACCCCGAACAACATTCGGGTTACTGCATATACTTATCTTCACAACCCTAGCGTCACCGAACCTTAAGTGTGTAGACCCTACGGGTTCGGGAGACAACCAGACATGACCGAGACGACTCTCCGGCCAATAACCAACAGCGGGATCTGGATACCCATGTTGGCTCCCACATGCTCCACGATGATCTCATCGGATGAACCACGATGTCGAGGATTCAATCAACCCCGTATGCAATTCCCTTTGTCAATCGATATATTACTTGCCCGAGATTCGATCGTCGGTATCCCAATGCCTCGTTCAATCTCGTTACCGGCAAGTCACTTTACTCGTACCGTAATGCATGATCCCGTGACCAGACACTTGGTCACTTTGAGCTCATTATGATGATGCATTACCGAGTGGGCCCAGTGATACCTCTCCGTCATACGGAGTGACAAATCCCAGTCTTGATCCGTGTCAACCCAACAGATACTTTCGGAGATACCCGTAGTCTACCTTTATAGTCACCCAGTTACGTTGTGACGTTTGGCACACCCAAAGTACTCCTACGGTATCCGGGAGTTACATGGTCTCATGGTCTAAGGAAAAGATACTTGACATTGCAAAACTCTAGCAGACGAACTATACGATCTTTATGCTATGTTTATGATTGGGTCTTGTCCATCACATCATTCTCTTAATGATATGATCTCGTTATCAATGACATTCAATGTCCATAGCCAGGAAACCATGACTATCTGTTGATCAACGAGCTAGTCAACTAGAGGCTTACTAGGGACATGTTGGTGTCTGTTATTCACACATGTATTACGATTTCCGGATAACACAATTATAGCATGAATAAAGACAATTACCATGAACAAGGAAATATAATAATAATGCTTTTATTATTGCCTCTAGGGCATATTTCCAACAGGGCGCCCCCTTGCTTGGGGGGCAAGCCAACCCCTTGGCCGCCGCCCCCCTCTAGATCTTATCTAGAGGGGGCCGGCCCCCTTCCTCCTTCCCCTATAAATAGAGGGGCAAGGGGAGGGCTGCACACCACATCAAAGGCGCAGCCCCTCCCCTCCCCAACACCTCTCCTCCGTTAAGAGCTTGGCGAAGCCCTGCCGGAGTACTGCCGCTCCACCACCACCACGCCGTCGTGCTGCTGTTGGAGCTCTCTTTCTCAACCTGTCCCTCCTCCTTGCTGGATCAAGGCGTGGGAGACGTCTCCGCTCCATACGTGTGTTGAACGCGGAGGTGTTGTCCGTTCGCGCTAGGATCATTGGTGATTTGGATCACATCGAGTACGAATCCATCAACCCCGTTCTCTTGAACGCTTCCGCTCGCGATCTACAAGGGTATGTAGATGCACTCCTCTCCCTCTCGTTGCTAGATGACTCCATAGATTGATCTTGGTGATGGGTACAAAATTTTAAATTTCTTCTACGATCCCCAACAATAATAAGAGTGCACGTGCATTGGACTAAGCTGGAATCTGCGAGCATTCAATAAACAGGAGAAGACAAAGCAATATGGGCTCTTGGTTAAATCAACAATAAAGCATATAAGAGCCAGTTCAACAATTTAATCATGGTGTTCTCCTACTGACCCCCAAATGAAAGAAAAGAAATAAAACTATTTACACGGGAAAGCTCCCAACAAGCAAAAGAAGAACATGAAATATTTTTGGGTTTTCTTTTTAATTACTACTACAAGCATGGAAAGTAAATTAATTAAAAGCTACAACTAATTTTTTTGTTTTTCTCAAGGTTTATCAAACGCACAAGAAGAAAGCATAAAAGGAAATAAACTAGCATGGATGATACAATGAAAAAGTATGAGCACCGACATCTAGCAATGAGTGTGTGTGAACATAAATGTAATGTCGGTGAGAAATACGTACTCCCCCAAGCTTAGGCTTTTGGCCTAAGTTGGTCTATAGCCACGGCTGGCCTGGCTGATATCCATAATAATAGTTGGGGTCGTACTGCGATGAGGAAGAAGAAGGCTCCGATTGCCACTGGCTGGCAATCATCTCCGGATACCACTGATACTTAGACTGCCGTGAAGGATCAAATTGTGGTTCCGGTTCTGGCTCCTCGGCTGGTGCAGGGTTCTGGTAGGCATGGATAGCCGCCAACAGAACAAGGTACGTGCCTAGAGTCAAATCAAACAAAGGAGCAGGCAAGGTAATAGTCTCAGGATGATGTTTATTAAAGAACAATTGATATTTAAGCTCTCCTGCCCTATTCTTAACAATAAAATCATGTGCCGCCATACTTTTATAATCTAAATAAACACGAGGCAGCACTGTTTCTTCCTTCTCAGCACGCCTAATAGGTATGTTAAAATGTGCAGCTAGGCGTGTAGCATAGATGCCTCCAAAGATGGGACCCTTAGTACGGTTCATACTTAACCGTCTAGCAATAATGCCGCCCATACTAAAAGTGTTATCACTGTATAAACCTTGGAGCAAAATAATAATATCAGGGATACTAAGGTTTCCACAGTTTCCGCGACCAATTAAGCAACGACTAGCAAATAATGCAAAGTAACGCAAGACAGGAAAATGTATGCTAGTGATTCGTGCATCGGAAACCTTCCTAGTTTCCCCTACAGTAATAGTATTAATAAATCCCTCCACATCATCACGATGTGGTTCTTCTGTCTTTCCCTCAAAAGGGACTAAACAAATCTGACAAAAATCATAAAGTGACATCACCTTATGCTCATCATACAAATGAAACTCCACCATAGGTGGTGAGTTCCTAGAATGAAAATGAAAGTTTTGCACAAAGGTATTTGTGAGTAAGAGATGCTGATCGCATTGGTCGTGGAGGAAAGCGGTGAGGCCTGCATTATGAGCCAACTCATGAAAATCTTCATAAATCCCGGCTGCTCTTAAGAAATCCTCGGAAGGCCATTCACACGCCCGAACCTCCGCGGTGCGCGGCAAATTATACTTAGGCTTCGGTGCCTTTTCCTTCGAGCTTTGGCTCGATGAGCCCCTCAATAATCTCCTCATCATTTTCTGAAAAATTCAAAAAAATTTAGTAACTTCAAAATAAAAGTAAACCAAACTCAATAATATTGATAGCAACTACTCCTACAAGTGCCTACAGCCTATATCATGCATCAAAACTACTTTTGACCATATAAATTTGACATGCAAGCTCAAGAACCGGGTCACCTAAGCAGCAAAAATTTGCAATGAATAAAGCACTAGAACAAAAACAAATTGGACCAATGGAGGAGTCACATACCAAGGTACAATCTCCCCAAGCAGTTTTGTGAGAGGTGCTTTGAGCAAGGAGATCGAAAATGGCAGCAAAACGAGCTTGGACTCGGGTTTGAGCTGGTTATTCGTGTTTGGGGAGGAAGATGAAGTGTGTGGGTGCAGGAATAAGTGGAGGAGGGCCACTATGGGCCCACGAGGCAGGCGGCGCGCCCTAGGGGGTGGGCGCGCCCTCCACCCTTGTGGCAAGGTGCTTGGCCCCCCTGGTGTGTTCTTTGTTCCATAAATCCTCAAATATTCTATAAAAAATCATATTTATTTTTCAAGGCATTTGGAGAACTTTTATTTTCGAGGTATTTTTATATTGCATGGATAATCAGATAACAGACAGAAAATTATTTATCCTTACTTTATTTAATATAAATAACAGAAAGTAAAAGTGGGGTACAGAAGGTTGTGCTTCTAGTTTCATCCATCTCATGCTCGTCAAAAAGGAATCCACTAACAAGGTTGATCAAGTCTTGTTAACAAACTCATTCTGATTAACATGAAACCGGAGAAATTTCGAATAACACTAGGTTACCTCAACGGGGATATGCACATCCCCAATAATAAGTATATCATATTTCTTCTTGACAGTAGGAAGAGGAAATTCAAAACCTCCAAATATAATCGATGGAATTTTTCCAATAGAGTTGATACTATGAACTTGAGATTGTTTCCTTGGAAAGTGTACCGTATGCTCATTGCCATTAACATCAAAAGTGACATTGCCTTTGTTGCAATCAATAACAGCCCCTGCAGTATTAAGAAAAGGTCTTCCAAGAATAATAGACATACTATCGTCCTCGGGAATATCAAGAATAACAAAGTCCGTTAAAATAGTAACGTTTGCAACCACAACAGGCACGTCCTCGCAAATACCGACAGGTATAGCAGTTGATTTATTAGCCATTTGCAAAGATATTTCAGTAGGTGTCAACTTATTCAAGTCAAGTCTACGATATAAAGAGAGAGGCATAACACTAAAACCGGCTCCAAGATCACATAAAGCAGTTTTAACATAGTTTCTTTTAATGGAGCATGGTATAGTAGGTACTCCTGGATCTCCAAGTTTCTTTGGTATTCCACCCTTAAAAGTATAATTAGCAAGCATGGTGGAAATTTCAGCTTCTGGTATCTTTCTTTTATTTGTAATTATATCTTTCATGTACTTAGCATAAGGATTGGTTTTGAGTATATCAGTTAATCGCATACGCAAAAAGATAGGTCTAATTATTTCAGCAAAGCGCTCAAAATCCTCATCATCCTTTTTCTTGGATGGTTTGGGAGGAAAAGGCATGGGTTTCTGAACCCAAGGTTCTCTTTCTTTACCATGTTTCCTAGCAACAAAGTATTTCTTATCATAACATTGATTCCTTGATTGTGGGTTATCAAGATCAACAACATGTTCAATTTCTACATCATTATCATTACTAGGTTGAGCATCATTATGAACATCATCATTAACATTTTCATTAGGTTCATGTTCATTGCCAGATTGTGTTTCAGCATCAGACATAGAGATATCATTTGGATTATCAGGTGGTTCAGCAATAGGTTCACTAGAAGTTTGCACAGTTCTATCATTTTTCTTTTTCTTCTTTTTAGAAGAACTAGGTGCATCAATTTTATTTCTCTGAGAATCTTGTTCTATTCTCTTAGGGTGGCCTTCAATATACAAAGGTTCCTGAGTCATTCTACCAGTTCTAGTAGCCACTTTAACAGCATAATCATTTTTCTTACTATTCATCTCATTGAGCAATTCTTTTTGAGCTTTAAGTACTTGTTATACTTGAGTGGTAACCATAGAAGCATGTTTGCTAACAAGTTTAAGTTCACCTCTAATATTAGCCATATAATCACCCAAGTATTTAATCATATCAGCATCTTGTTTTAATTGTCTACCAAAATAAGCATTGAAGTCTTCTTGCTTAAACATAAAATTATCAAAGTTATCCAAGCATTGACTAGCAATTTTAGTAGGAGGGATTTCGGCTTTATCATATCTACAGAGAGAATTTACCTTTACTACCTGTGTCGGGTTATCGGGGTCTGGAGGTTCTTCAATAAATAAAGGATTAAGATCATATGTTCCTTCAATAGGCGGTAAATTAAGACCATGTATTTCTTCAATAGGAGGTAAATTCTTAACATCTTCAGCTTTAATACCTTTTTCTTCCATAGATTTCTTTGCCTCTTGCATATCTTCAGGACTGAGAAATAGAACACCTCTCTTCTTCGGAGTTGGTTTAGAAATATGATCATTAATTGGAGCAGGAGCTGGATCAGGAGCTGCCCAATTATTTTCATTTGTCAACATATTATTCAATAAGATCTCAGCTTCATCCGGTGTTCTTTCCCCAAAAAGAGAACCAGCACAACTATCCAGGTAATCTCTGGAAGCATCGGTTAGTCCATTATAAAAGATATCAAGTATTTCATTTTTCTTAAGAGGATGATCAGGCAAAGCATTAAGTAACTTGAGAAGCCTCCCCCAAGCTTGTGGGAGACTCTCTTCTTTAATTTGCACAAAGTTGTATATTTCCTTTAAAGCAGCTTGTTTCTTATGAGCAGGGACGTATTTAGCAGAGAAGTAATAAATCATATCCTGGGGACTACGCACACAACCAGGATCAAGAGAATTAAACCATATCTTAGCATCACCCTTTAATGAGAACGGAAATATTTTAAGGATATAAAAGTAGCGAGATCTCTCATCATTAGTGAACAGGGTAGCTATATCATTTGATTTAGTAAGATGTGCCACAACAGTTTCAGATTCATAGCCATGAAAAGGATCAGATTCAACCAAAGTAGTTATATTAGGATCAACAGAGAATTCATAATCCTTATCAGTAACATAGATAGGTGAAGTAGAAAAAGCAGGGTTAGGTCTCATCCTAGCATTTAGAGATTGCTTATTCCATTTAACTAATAACCTTTTGAGTTCATATCTATCTTTGCAAGCTAAAATGGCTAAAGAAGTTTCTTGATCAAATAAGTAACCCTGAGGAACAACAAGTGATTCTTCATCATCACTATCATCTTCATAATCAGATTCAATATTTTCAATCTCTCTAGCCCTAGCAAGTCGTTCCTCAAGAAAATCACTAAGTGGCATAGTAGTATCACGCATAGAGGTAATTTCATCATAAGTGAGGGAGTCCTGGATTAGGGGGTCTCCAGATAGCCGGACTATATCCTTTGGCCGGACTGTTGGACTATGAAAATACAAGATTGAAGACTTCGTCTCGTGTCCGGATGGGACACTACTTGGCGTGGAAGGCAAGCTAGGCAGTACGGATATGGATATCTCCTCCTTTGTAACCGACCTTGTGTAACCCTAACCCTCTCTAGTGTCTATATAAACCAGAGGGTTTTAGTCCGTAGGACAACATACAATCATACCATAGGCTAGCTTCTAGGGTTTAGCCTCTCCGATCTCGTGGTAGATCAACTCTTGTAATACCCATATCATCAAGAATAAATCAAGCAGGACGTAGGTTTTACCTCCATCAAGAGGGCCCGAACCTGGGTAAAACATCGAGTCCCCTGCCTCCTGTTACCATCCGCCTTAGACGCACAGTTCGGGACCCCCTACCCGAGATCCGCCGGTTTTGACACCGACATTGGTGCTTTCATTGAGAGTTCCTCTGTGTCGTGACCGTTAGGCTTGATGGCTCCCACTATCATCAATAGCGATGCAGTCCGGGGCGAGACTTTTCTCCCTGGACAAATCTTTGTGTTCGGCGGCTTCGCACTGTGGGCCTACTCGTTTGGCCATCTGGAGCAGATCGAAAGTCACGCCCCTGGCCGCCAGGTCAGATTTGGAAGCTTAAACTATAAGGCCGATATCTGCGGAGACTTCATCTTCGACGGATTCGAGCCCCTGCCTTGTGCGCCACGCGGTCATGATGAGTACGATTTAGCTCTGCCATCGGACAGTGTTCAAGAAATCGCATCGGCAGCCGCTCCGACCCTTAATTCGGAGCCAGTTGCGCCTCCCATGGACGGGTGGATAGACCCCGCCACAGAGGCCGTATCCCCGGCGGCAATCGAGCCGAATATCGACCTTACCCTTCACGAGAGCCGTGTTGCTAAACTGCCGGATTCTTCTCTGGCCACGGACTCCGAACCGCCTGCGCCCGTTCCTATCGAATCCGGTTGGGCGCCGATCATGGAGTTTACCTCCGCGGCTATTTTTCAGCACTCGCCCTTCGGCGATATACTGAACTCATTAAGGTCTCTCTCCTTGTCAGGAGGATCCGAGCCAAACTATGTCCGGCAGGATTGGGATGCGGATGACGAAGAAATTCGCCGCCCACCCACTACCCACTTAGTAGCCTCTATCGTGACTTAACCGACATGCTCGACTCCGACTCCGAAGACTTTGACGGTATGGACGACGATGCAGGAGACGAACAGGAACCACTGCCCACAGGGCACTGGACGCCCACTTCATCACATGACGTATACATGGTGGACACACCAAAAGAAGACGACGACGAGGAACGGAAGGACGCAACGAAGGGTTGTCCCCTCGAGAAGCAGTCAAAGCGGCGGCATAAGCGCCGCCCCAAATCCCGCCTCGGCAGAGACAACGATCATATAGACCCAGCGTTAGAGCGGGGCAAACCATCGCCTGTCCACGTCAATTCGGATAATCAAACCGAACAATCTGACTCTGTCAAAAATAATAGTCCGGACGACATCACACCGGACAGACACCCGGAGCAACAGAATGCCCATCAAAGGCTTGTTGCCATCACGAGGAGTCTAAAAAAGCAGAAGCAAAGGCTCAAGGCTGCGCAAGACACACTCAGAATCAGATGGAGTAAAGTACTCAACACAACAGCGAAGTACGGCGGTAATCGCCACACCAAGAGCTACCCGAAGCGGAAGTTGCTACCTGAATTCGATGAGGAGGCCCTATATCCCCCGCAACCAAATATTAAAACGGCCATTTGGCCGGATAGTCGACCTCACAGCCAACATAGAGCGGCAAACGACGCCGCACATGAACCAGTATGCGACCCGCGTAAGGGCTCGCATCAAAAGGACGGCGCAACAAGATCCATCTACGGACCATGCAAACGCGCTCCAGCATGCAATGCAACTCCACAAACATCCGAACACAACGGTACACCCAAATACAGGGGTGTCGCACACCCCCTATGTTTCACCGACGAGGTGCTGGACCATGAATTTCCAGAGGGATTCAAACCCGTAAACATAGAGGCATACGATGGAACAACAGACCCATGGGTCTGGATCAAGGATTACATCCTCCATATCCATATGGCTCGAGGAGACGATCTCCACGCCATTAAATACTTACCCCTCAAGCTCAAAGGGCCAGCTCGGCACTGGCTTAAAAGCCTCCCTGAAAACTCCATCAGAAGTTGGGGAGAGCTCGAAGAAGCTTTTCGGGCAAATTTTCAAGGGACTTATGTCCGACCACTGGATGCAGATGATTTGAGTCATATAACTCAATAGCCCGGAGAGTCAGCCCGAAAGCTTTGGAACAGGTTTCTTACTAAAAAGAACCAAATAGTCGATTGTCCGGACACCGAAGCCTTAGCGTCTTTCAAACACAGCGTTCGTGACGAATGGCTTGCCAGACACCTCGGCCAAGAAAAGCCGCGAACAATGGCAGCATTAACAAGCCTCATGACCCGCTTTTGCGCGGGCGAGGACAGCTGGTTAGCCCGATGTAGCACCAGCGACCCAAATACATCCGAAGACAGGGATGGAAACGGGAAATCCCGACGCAGCAAAAATAATAAGCGCCGGAATAAAGAAGACAACCCGAAGAGCACGGCGGTAAACGTCGGACACGGAAGCTCTCGGTCAGGTCAGCAAAAGCCGCCCTCTAAAGGCAGCAGAGACGAACTGTCCAGCCTAAACAAAATTCTGGACCAAATATGTCAGATCCATAGCACCCCTGGTAAACCCGCTAATCATACCCACAGAGAATGTTGGGTCTTCAAGCAGTCCGGCAAGCTCAACGCCGTACACAAGGGGGGGGGGATACACCAAGAGAAGACGAGGATGAGTCTCTCAAGCAAGACACTGGGGAACAAAAGAAATTTCCACCAGAAGCCAAAACATTAAACGTGTTACACGTGATCAAGGGGAGAAACAAAGCGGCACTCCCAGAGAAATATGCCCAAGGGCCTGTCACCGCGGAGTCCTGCCACTGGTCGTCTCAACCGATCACTTTCGACCATCGGGATTACTCAGCAAGTATCCGGCGTGCAAGATGGGCTGCCTTGGTATTAGACCCAATAATTGACGGATACCTCTTCACACGAGTCCTGATGGACGGTGGCAGCAGTCTAAACCTGATATATCATGACATAATCCACAAAATGGGTATAGACCCAACAAAAATTCACCACAGCAATACTACCTTTAGAGGAGTAATGCCATGCTCAGGGGCTCATTGCACGAGCTCCTTGCTACTAGAGGTTATATTCGGCTTCCCCGATAACTTCCATAGCGAAAATTTAACCTTCCACATTGCTTTGTTCCAAAGTGGCTATCAAGCACTACTTGGACGCGAAGCTTTCACTCGCTTTAATGCAATACCGCATTACGCTTCCCGCACGCTTAAGATGCCCGGTCCACGTGGCATCATTACAGTAAATGGAAATATTGAGCGATCCCTGCGCGCCGAAGAGAGTGCGGCTGCCTTGGCAGCCGCACACTAAAACGGCCTCACCAACTAAAGCATTCGATAGGTCGTCAAGACTACGGACACGGTTAGATGATTCCGACGCCACTATATGTAATTCATACAGGTTTGATGGCCACACCCCTACTACAAATACAAGGGGCTCAACGCGCGCAGACAAGTGGCAATTTTTACTCATCTTGAATTGTACAAGGTTTCTTTAAACCTACCTTTTTGCACGACAACTTTTCACCTAAGTTCCTCTCTTTTATAGATGACCATCGTGCTACACCCATCCAGGATACAGCACAACGGAGACACATGCGCAGACGTGCAACAGGGACCCGTTCCAAGGATTCTTTTTAGATTAAGACCCTGCGTAAACCTTTCTTACTGTCTCTTGTTGATACACATCCCTCGGATTCTCAGTACTATTGAGAAGGATGCTGACGTCTTGGCATGTGGCCACATCAGAATAATGCACGTACATGGACACCAGGGGCTTCTTACAAAGGGCACTGTTTAGGCCCGGTTAACACCATAAAGACCGAATATCTTAGGGAGTGTTCGGTGTCGCGAGTTTGGCCCTATATGCATCAGCTCCGAATCATGTCTTTGGTCAAATGTTGGGTTTGCCCGGCTCCTGTGTTTTATTGCCTTACGTTCCGCTCTATCGGCTAAGGCGGCACCAGGAGAACTACTGCGATTGTGCCCTGGTTCATCCGGACGAGCACCTGAGTAGAGAAAGCCGAAAACTGACTGTCATGATATAGCGTGAGACTGGTCAACCACTCGATGACCTATCGGAATCTTAGAATTCCTCCGCCTTAACGAAGGGCCGTTTCTCGGCCAGGCATGTACGCACCCCGAATTCGGGTGAGTGCGGAGCCACCAAGGGCTATATAGTAGCCCCACTGTCAAACTCCTCTGGCTAAGTGAAAGTGTTAAAGCATTATAGTCTGGTTGCCTAGTTCGCTGCGCTATCACCTCCTTAATAGGACCAAGACGTTGGATTAAGTGTGAACACGCGTCTTCTACGAACACCCCCGCATTATATGCGTGGGGGCTGAAGCTGACGACTGCAATCTTTCAGGATATACATATGTAAACGGCCGCACAGGAGGCATCATATTACTTTCGGGCAAAAGTATAAATACAGCCTTGATAAATTTACTAAAACATTGTTTTTACAATGGGAATACATGTCACTCAAACATAATATTCTTCGAGCACTGGGCCTCTATCAAACGAGCACCCTCAAGAACTTCTTCAAAATAGTGCTCGGCAGCCACTCGGCCTATGACCGAACCCTGCGCCGCAACAGTGGTAGCATCCATCTCCGCCCAGTATGCTTTGACACGGGCAAGGGCCATCCGCGAGCCTTCTATGCACGTCGACCTCTTCATTGCATTGATGCGCGGCACCGCACCAAGGAACTGCTGCACCAGGCTAAAATAGCTGTTCGGCTTTGGCTTGTCCGGCCACAGCTGATCCACGACAGACCGCATGGCGAGTTCGGACAACCTATTGAGTTCGGCCCATTCGGCTAGCCGATCAGTCAATGGAAGCAGACGCTCTGGAACGTTAAACTGCGACCAGAACAGCTTGTCCACTTCACGATCCATTTGATCTCGGAAGTATTCGGCCGCATCGACCGCGCTCGCCGCCAAGTCCAGATATGCGCCTGCCGAACTCCACAACCGATCCAGAGGGGCATATCGCGGATCTCCGAACTTCCTCCGCAGCATAAAGGGCTTCCTAGCCACAATATCCTCGGCTTCACGCAGCTCCTCCTTCTTCGCTCTCATAGCAGAGCGGGTGTATTTGGTCGCCATCGTGGCCTTTTCAAGGTCCGTCGCCTTCTCTCGGTTTTCTTCTTCAAGGAACAGGCAACGGTCGGCAGTGTCTTTTAACTCTATAGCCATCTTGGCCATTTTCTCTTTGCTATCGCAATGCGCGGCCTCCTTGGCTCTCAACTCTTCGGCCGCCTTCAAAGCAGCCGCATTACTACTCCTTGCTTGTTCTTTGGCTCAGGCAAGTTCCGCCCGAAGGGTCTCCACGGTGGCAGCTCCATCTGCAGTCACAACATATTAAAGATACTAGTGTCACGCTGCTCTTCCTATGTGACATTCACCAGAAAACATCACTTACCCTGTGCCTCGTCAAGCCGCTTGTTAACAAGCTCGATGTCAGCATTTGCCGCATCCAGTTGCCGCTTTAGTTCGGCAAACTCATTAGTCCGGCTAGCCACCGGAGCTCCCACCACCTGCACATAAAAGCGGTATGGTTATTACCTAGGACTATGATCCTCTGTTTGCCGCCGTTCTCGGCGACAACCAGAGTCTCAGGGGCTACTACCTACACAGGGCACACCTAAAAATGTGCGGTACTATCACAAATGTATATCATTTTACGTACTTCAAAGCCTGTTAGTAGACTCATAAAAGCGTCATGAAACCCGCTTTCGGTGAACGAAATCCTTTCCATCACCGTGCCCATCAACATACGGTGTTCTTCCGAGATGGTCGCTCGCTTCAGCAGATCCCGCAGTGCGTCCGACCGCATACCAGACGGCACCGGACTCTTTTGTTTTCCCTCTTCAAGGGCTGGATACTGGGGACTTCGGGTGACCATAGGATTATCTTCTGGCCTCACCGGACCCGGGGAGGCCCTCTGTGACGACACCTCAAGGTCGCCCGCTTCTTGAGCGGGGGAGTCCGGGGGAGGCATTTCGCTCTCCATCATCTCCGGAAGAAGATCCCCTGAAGACGAGCTCTGTTGAGAAGGGCTAAGATCCGAACTGCAAGATAAACGCTTCGGTCATTTTCCTCGGAAGTAAGGTATAATATCTTTACTATTAAGCATTTTTTTATCACTTACGGCTCGTTAGAGGGCCGATCCCCGCGCGGACTTTGTGCGGCAAGAGCACCCTCCGAGGCAAGACCCTCTGGTGGAGACTTCTTCTCTCGTTTGGAAGCCTTGGTTTCCGGATCTTCAGAGGAAGTCCTCTTCCTTCCCCGGAGCGAGAGAATGTCAGATTCTTCCCCTTGGTTATCCTTCTTCACGGAGGCGCTTATTCCCTCGGTTGGAATTGGTAGCGGTGGGGGCCCGCTTTCGCCCTCATTATTCCCCCTTTTATCTTCATTTGAGGGCGCCAGGCAAGGCGCTAGCTCGAGCATCTTTTCCAGTACCGGATTATCCAAACCCTCAGGAAGGGGGGCCGAACACCGAATCATCTTCGCTTTTGTTAGCCAGTCCTGGTCAAAGAGCGATTTCTCGGAATGACGTCATGATAAATGAAAGACGGTGTGTTCGGCTAGAGGATTACTTACTTGGTCGGCGGTGCGGTTGCTGCTCAGGCCCACGTCCTCGGTAGTATCCGGACACTCAATTTGGGGTCTGAAGAATGATTTATACATCTCCTCGTGCGTCAGGCCAAGGAAATTCTGAATAGTGTGCGGTCCTTCTGGGTGGAACTCCCACATGCGGAGGGGCCGACGTTTGCAAGGCTGGACTCGACGAACCAGCATGACTTGCACCATCATAACCAGACTGAAATCTCCTTCGAAGAGATCTTGAATGCGGCTCTGCAGTATAGGCACGTCCTTGGCTGGACCCCAGCTCAGCCCTCTGCTAATCCATGACATCAGTTGTGGTGGAGGGCCCGAGCGGAAGGCAGGGGCAGCCACCCACTTAGCACTTCTGGGAGCTGTGAGGTAAAACCACTCCCGTTGCCATAATCCGAACACCTCTGGAAAGGAACCCTTTGGCCATGGAGCTCCAGTGATCTTGCTTATTAATGCGCCTCCACACGCTACATGCTGCCCCTCGACCATCTTCGGCTTCACGTCAAAGGTCTTGAGCCACAGGCCAAAGTGAGGGGTAATGCGGAGGAAGGCCTCACATACGACAATAAATGCCGAGATGTGGAGAAAGGAGTCCGGGGCTAGATTGTGGAAATCTAGCCCGTAATAGAACATCAAACCCCTAACGAAGGGATCCAGAGTGAGGCCTAGACCTCGGAGGAAGTGGGACATGAACACAACATTCTCGTTGGGTTCGGGAGTAGGGATGACCTGCCCTTGGGCAGGCAGCCCATGCGAAACCTCGGCGGTCAGGTATCTGGCCTCCCTCAACTTCTTGATAACCTCTTCCGTAACGGAGGAGGGCATCCACCGGCCTTGAAGGCTAGATCCGGACATGATTGAAGGTCCGAAGCACCTGACCTAGGCTTTGGGTGTTAGAACTCGAGGTGGGGGAAGGATTCGATTGAGCACGGGAGGAAAAAAGTAAAAGCCTTGTCCCTTAATAAAGAGGGTGAATATCAAGCGTCCTCCCCGTAGCCATTTGGGACTTGCCTAAAATCTAGGAGTCCTAGGCGCGGTTGGGTTACCCACGACTGTATTGATGACAATCCCGTAATTAGGGGAACACGATCTCTGCTTTGACAAGATGTGTCAAGAAACCGCCTCGCATTATGTGCGGAGTTAGTTAAAGGAAACGGTTCGAATAATCACCGGGCCATGACATAACGTCATGTTGCCGAAACGTGTCAGCAGATTAGATTTGTGGAAATATTATTCTCTCTACGGTGGTATGTGGAACTTATTTTGCAGGGTCGGACACTATCCTTGTATTCAAATTCTTCCGGGGTGTATTCGGAGGAGGAACCTGCCTTGCAATGCCGAAGACAATACTGCGCGTCGGAGTCGACGTCATTGAAGTTTGGTTCAGGGGCTACTGAGGGAGTCCTGGATTAGGGGGTCTCCGGATAGCCGGACTATATCCTTTGTCCGGACTGTTGGACTATGAAGATACAAGATTGAAGACTTCGTCTCGTGTCCGGATGGGACTCTACTTGGCGTGGAAGGCAAGCTAGGCAGTACGAATATGGATATCTCCTCCTTTGTAACCGACCTTGTGTAACCCTAACCCTCTCCGGTGTCTATATAAACCGGAGGGTTTTAGTCCGTAGGACAACATACAATCATACCATAGGCTAGCTTCTAGGGTTTAGCCTCTCCGATCTCGTGGTAGATCAACTCTTGTAATACCCATATCATCAAGAATAAATCAAGCAGGACGTAGGGTTTTACCTCCATCAAGAGGGCCCGAACCTGGGTAAAACATCGTGTCCCCTGCCTCCTGTTACCATCCGCCTTAGACGCACAGTTCGGGACCCCCTACCCGAGATCCGCCGGTTTTGACACCAACAATAAGTATCATGTATAGCAGAAGTAGCATCATCAATAACATGCGACATATCAGAACGAATAACAGAAGCAGGTTTAGGTGTCGCAAGCTTACTCATAACAGAAGGTGAATCAAGTGCAGAGCTAGACGGCAGTTCCTTACCTCCCCTCGTAGTTGAGGGATAAATTGTTGTCTTAGCGTCTTTCAAATTCTTCATAGTGTCCGGCAGATAAAAATTCCAAGTGACTCAAAGAATAGAGCTATGCTTCCCGGCAACGGCGCCAGAAATTGGTCTTGATAACCCAATTATAGGGGATCACAACAGCTTTCGAGGGTAGAGTATTCAACCCAAATTTATTGATTCGACACAAGGGGAGCCAAAGAATATTCTCAAGTATTAGCAGCTGAGTTGTCAATTCAACCACACCTGGAAACTTAGTATCTGTAGCAAAGTGTTTAGTAGCAAAGTAATATGATAGTGATGGTAATGGTAACAAAAGAGTAATGAAAGCAAAGTAATATTTTTGGTATTTTGTAGTGATTGTAACAATAGCAACGGGAAAGTAAATAAGCATAAACCAGTATATGGAAAGCTCGTAGGCATCGGATCAATGATGGATAATTATGCCGGATGCGGTTCATCATGTAACAGTCATAACATAGGGTGACACTGAACTAGCTCGAATTCGTCAATGTAATGTAAGCATGTATTCTGAATATAGTCGTACGTGCTTATGGAAAAGAACTTGCATGACATCTTTTGTCCTACCCTCCCCTGGCAGCGAGGTCCTAATGGAAACTAAGGGATATTAAGGCCTCCTTTTAATAGAGAACCGGAACAAAGCATTAGCACATAGTGAATACATGAACTCCTCAAACTACGGTCATCACCGGTAAGTATCCCGATTATTGTCACTTCAGGGTTAACGGATCATAACACATAATAGGTGACTATAGACTTGCAAGATAGGATAAAAAACTATCATATATTGATGAAAACATAATAGGTTCAGATCTGAAATCATGGCACCCGTGCCCAAGTGACAAGCATTAAGCATAGCATAGTCATAGCAACATCAATCTCAGAACATAGTGGATACTAGGGATCAAACCCTAACATAACTAACTCGATTACATGATAAATCTCATCCAACCCATCACCGTCCAACAAGCCTATGATGGAATTACTCACGCATGGCGGTGAACATCATGAAATTGGTGATGGAGGATGGTTGATGATGACAACGGCGGCGGATTCCCCTCTCCGGAGCCCCGAACGGACTCCAGATCAGCCCTCCCGAGAGGTTTTAGGGCTTGGCGGCGGCTCCGTATCGTAAAACGCGATGATTTTTTCTCTCCTATTTTTTCTCCCCGAAAGCAGTTATATAGAGTTGGAGTTGGAGTAGGGAGGTCTCCAGGGGGCCCACGAGGTAGGGGGCGTGCCCTAGGGGAGGGGGGCCCACCCTCATGGCAAGGGTGTGGGCCCCCCTGGTCTTCATCTTTGGCGAGGATTTTTTATTATTTATTGTAAGATATTCCATGGAGTTTCAGGTCATTCCGAGAACTTTTGTTTTCTGCACATAAAACAACATCATGGCAACTCTGCTGAAAACAGCGTCAGTCCGGGTTAGTTCCATTCAAATCATACAAGTTAGAGTCCAAAACAAGGGCAAAAGTGTTTGGAAAAGTAGATGCGACGGAGACGTATCATACTTCACCAAGCACTTCGTCGCGACGCCGACGGAGTTCAAGCTCAGGAACAACACCGACTGCTCCTGGAAGGTGACGGTCAAGCTGATGAACAGCAGGGTGACCCTGGATCAGGGTTGGGCCACCTACACAGCCGTTCATCAGATCAATATCGACTACATGGTGACGTTCAAGCTCCTCACTCCCGACACCCTCAAGGTCATCATCTTCGATGACGATGGCATTGAGGTCGTCAACAAGTGCGGGAAGCACGACGAAGCCTTCACCGCCAAGGAGTAGGGCCGGGCCACCTCTTTCCAGCGTACTATCGAGTCTGCTTTGAACATGTTTATGGTTTATGCGTTGAACTGTTATGAAGTGTGGTACTGCTTATATCGGAATTATGCTAGTTGATGCTATGTTTATACTCTGTTGGGCTTATGATCTGTGATACGTCTCCAACGTATCTATAATTTTTGATTGCTCCATGCTATATTATCTACTGTTTTGGACATTATTGGGCTTTATTATCCACTTTTATATTATTTTGGGACTAACCTATTAAACGGAGGCCCAGCCCAGAATTGTTGTTTTCTTGCCTATTTTAGGGTTTCAAAGAAAAGGAATATCAGACGGAGTCCAAACGGAATGAAACCTTCGGGAACGTGATTTTCTCAACGAACAAGACCCATGAGTCTTGGACCCTACGTCAAGAAACAAAAGAGGAGGCCACGAGGTAGGGGGGCGCGCCCTCCACCCTCGTGCGCCCCCTGTTGCTCCACCGACGTACTCCTTCCTCCTATATATACCTACGTACTGAAGGAAATATGCCCTAGAGGCAATAATAAAGTTATTATTTATTTCCTTATATCATGATAAATGTTTATTATTCATGCTAGAATTGTATTAACCGGAAACATAATACATGTGTGAATACATAGACAAACAGAGTGTCACTAGTATGCCTCTACTTGACTAGCTCGTTAATCAAAGATGGTTATGTTTCCTAACCATGAACAAAGAGTTTTTATTTGATTAACGAGGTCACATCATTAGTTGAATGATCTGATTGACATGACCCATTCCATTAGCTTAGCACCCGATCGTTTAGTATGTTGCTATTGCTTTCTTCATGACTTATACATGTTCCTATGACTATGAGATTATGCAACTCCCGTTTGCCGGAGGAACACTTTGGGTACTACCAAACGTCACAATGTAACTGGGTGATTATAAAGGAGTACTACAGGTGTCTCCAATGGTAGATGTTGGGTTGGCGTATTTCGAGATTATGATTTGTCACTCCGATTGTCGGAGAGGTATCTCTGGGCCCTCTCGGTAATACACATCACTTAAGCCTTGCAAGCATTGCAACCAATGAGTTAGTTGCGGGATGATGTATTACGGAACGAGTAAAGAGACTTGCCAGTAACGAGATTGAACTAGGTATTGGATACCGACGATCGAATCTCGGGCAAGTAACATACCGACGACAAAGGGAACAACGTATGTTGTTATGCGGTCTGACCGATAAAGATCTTCGTAGAATATGTAGGAGCCAATATGGGCATCCAGGTCCCGCTATTGGTTATTGACCGGAGACGTGTCTCGGTCATGTCTACATTGTTCTCGAACCGTAGGGTCCGCACGCTTAACGTTACGATGACAGTTATTATGAGTTTATGCATTTTGATGTACCGAAGGTTGTTCGGAGTCCCGGATGTGATCACGGACATGACGAGGAGTCTCGAAATGGTCGAGACGTAAAGATTGATATATTGGAAGCCTATGTTTGGACACCGGAAGTGTTCCGGGTGAAATCGGGATTTTACCGGATTACCGGGAGGGTTACCGGAACCCCCCGGGAGCCAAATGGGCCAACATGGGCCTTAGTGGAAAGGTGAGAGGGCAGCCCACATAGGGCTGCGCCTCCCCCCGTCTCCCTAGTCCTATTAGGACTAGGAGAGGGGCCGGCCACCTCTCTCTTTCACTTCCGTCTTGAGGAAACCTAGTTGGACTAGGATTGGAGGGGGGAGTCCTACTCCCGGTAGGAGTAGGACTCCTCCTGCGCCTCCCACCTTGGCCGGCCAGCTCCTCCTCCTCCATCCTTTATATACGGGGGCAGGGGACACCCCAAGACACACAAGTTGATCCTTGAGATCGTTCCTTAGCCGTGTGCGGTGCCCCCTGCCACCAAATTCCACCTTGATCATACCGTTGTAGTGCTTAGGCGAAGCCCTGCGTCGGTAGTACATCAATATCGTCACCACGCCGTCGTGCTGACGGAACTCCTACCCGAAGCTTTGCTTGATCGGAGCTCGGGGATCGTCATCGAGCTGAACGTGTGCTAAGAACTCGGAGGTGCCGGAGTAACGGTGCTTGGATCGGTCGGATCGGGAAGACGTACGACTACTTCCTCTACGTTGTGTGATCGCTTCCGCAGTCGGTCTGCGTTGGTACGTAGACAACACTCTCCCCTCTCGTTGCTATGCATCACCATGATCTTGCGTGTGCGTAGGAAAATTTCTAAATTACTACGTCCCCCAACAGTGGCATCCGAGCCTAGGTTTTATGGTTTGATGTTATATGCACGAGTAGAACACAAGTGAGTTGTGGGCGATATAAGTCATACTGCCTACCAGCATGTCATACTTTGGTTCGGCGGTATTGTTGGACGAGACGACCCGGACCAACCTTACGCGTACGCTTACGCGAGACCGGTTCCCTCGACGTGCTTTGCACATAGATGGCTTGCGGGCGACTGTCTCTCCAACTTTAGTTGAACCGAGTGTGGCTACGCCCGGTCCTTGAGAAGGTTAAAACGGAGTCTATTTGACAAACTATCGTTGTGGTTTTGATGCGTAGGTGAGATGAGTTCTTGCTTAAGCCCGTAGCAGCCACGTAAAACTTGCAACAACAAAGTAGAGGACATCTAACTTGTTTTTGCAGGGCATGTTGTGATGTGATATGGTCAAGGCATGATACTGATTTTATTGTATGAGATGATCATGTTTTGTAACCAAGTTATCGGCAACTGGCAGGAGCCATATGGTTGTCGCTTTATTGTATGCAATGCAATCGCGATGTAATGCTTTACTTTATTGCTAAGCGGTAGTGATAGTCGTGGAAGCATAAGATTGGCGAGACGACAACGATGCTACGATGGAGATCAAGGTGTCACGCCGGTGACGATGGTGATCATGACGGTGCTTCGGAGATGGAGATCACAAGCACAAGATGACGATGGCCATATCATATCACTTACATTGATTGCATGTGATGTTTATCTTTTATGCATCTTATCTTGCTTTGATTGACGGTAGCATTATAAGATGATCTCTGACTAATTATCAAGAAGTGTTCTCCCTGAGTATGCACCGTTGCCAAAGTTCTTCGTGCTGAGACACCACGTGATGATCGGGTGTGATAGGCTCTACGTTCAAATACAACGGGTGCAAAACAGTTGCACACGCGGAATACTCAGGTTATACTTGACGAGCCTAGCATATGCAGATATGGCCTCGGAACACGGAGACCGAAAGGTCGAGCGTGAATCATATAGTAGATATGATCAACATAACGATGTTCACCATTGAAAACTACTCCATCTCACGTGATGATCGGTTATGGTTTAGTTGATTTGGATCACGTGATCACTTAGAGGATTAGAGGGATGTCTATCTAAGTGGGAGTTCTTAAGTAATATGATTAATTGAACTTCAATTTATCATGAACTTAGTCCTGGTAGTATTTTGCAAATCATGTTGTAGATCAATAGCTCACGTTGTTGCTTCCCTGTGTTTATTTTTGATATGTTCCTAGAGAAAATTGTGTTGAAAGATGTTAGTAGCAATGATGCGGATTGGATCCGTGATATGAGGTTTATCCTCATTGCTGCACAGAAGAATTATGTCCTTGATGCACCGCTAGGTGACAGACCTATTGCAGGAGCAGATGCGGACGTTATGAACGTTTGGCTAGCTCAATATGATGACTACTTGATAGTTTAGTGCACCATACTTAACAGCTTAGAATCGGGACTTCAAAGACGTTTTGAACGTCATGGACCATATGAGATGTTCCAGGAGTTGAAGTTAATATTTCAAGCAAATACCCGAGTTGGGAGATATGAAGTCTCCAACAAGTTCTATAGCTAAAAGATGGAGGAGAATCGCTCAACTAGTGAGCATGTTCTCAGATTGTCTGGGTACTACAATCGCTTGAATCAAGTGGGAGTTAATCTTCCAGATAAGATAGTGATTGACAGAATTCTCTAGTCACCATCACCAAGTTAGTAGAACTTCGTGATGAACTATAATATGCAAGGGATGACAAAAGTAATTTCCAAGCTCTTCGTGATGCTGAAATCGACGAAGGTAGAAATCAAGAAAAAACATCAAGTGTTGATGGTTGACAAGACCACTAGTTTCATAAAAAGGGCAAAGGGAAGAAGGGGAACTTCAAGAAGAACGGCAAGCAAGTTGCTGCTCAAGTGAAGAAGCCCAAGTCTGATCCTAAGCCTGAGACTAAGTGCTTCTACTGCAAAGGGACTGGTCACTGGAAGCGGAACTACCCCAAGTGATTGGCGGATAAGAAGGATGGCAAAGTGAACATAAGTATATTTGATATACATGTTATTGATGTGTACTTTACTAGTGTTTATAGCAACCCCTTAGTATTTGATGCTAGTTCAGTTGCTAAGAGTAGTAACTCGAAACAGGAGTTGCAGAATAAACAGAGACTAGTTAAGGGTGAAGTGACGATGGGTGTTGGAAGTAGTTCCAAGATTGATATGATCATCATCGCACACTCACGTATACTTTCGGGATTAGTGTTGAACTTAAATAAGTGTTATTTGGTTTTTGCGTTGAGCATGAATATGATTTGATCATGTTTATTGCAATACGGTTATTCATTAAAGTCAGAGAATAATTGTTGTTCTGTTTACATGAATAAAACCTTCGATGGTCATACACCCAATGAAACAAGTTCGTTGGATCTCGATCGTGGTGATACACATATTCATAATATTGAAACCAAAAGATGCAAAGTTAATAATGATAGTGCAACGTATTTGTGGCACTGCCGTTTAGGTCATATTGGTATAAAGCGCATGAAGAAACTCCATGCTGATGGGCTTTTGGAATCACTTGATTATGAATCACTTGATGCTTGCGAACCATGCCTTATGGGCAAGATGACTAAAACGCCGTTCTCCGGAACAATGAAGCAAGCAACAAATTTGTTGGAAATCATACATACTGATGTATGTGGTCCGATGAATATTAAGGCTTACAGCAGGTATCATTATTTTCTGACCTTCACAAGATGATTTGAGCGGATATGGGGATATCTACTTGATGAAACATAAGTCTGAAACACTTGAACAGTTCAAAGAATTTCAGAGTGAAGTGGAAAATCATCGTGGCAAGAAAATAAAAGTTTCTACGATATGATCGCAGAGGTAAAATATTTGAGTTACGAGTTTGGTCTTTTGTTAAAACAATGTGAAATAGTTTCACTACTCACGCCACCTGGAACACCATAGTGTAATGGTGTGTCCGAACGTCATAACCGTACTTTATTGGATATAGTACAATCTATGATGTATCTTATCGATCTACCACTATGGTTTTGGGGTTATGCATTAGAGACAGCTGCATTCCCGTTAAATAGGGCACCATCTAAATCCGTTGAGACGACACCGTGTGAACTATGGTTTGGCAAGAAACCTAAGCTGTCGTTTCTTAAAGTTTGGAGTTGCGATGCTTATGTGAAAAAGTTTCATCTCGATAAGCTCAAACTCAAAACGGAGAAATATGTCTTCATAGAATACCCAAAGGAGACTATTGGGTGCACCTTCTATCACAAATCCGAAGGCAAGACTTTTGTTGCTAAATTCGGAGTTTTTCTAGAGGAGTTTCTCTCGAAAGAAGTGAGTGGGAGGAAAGTAGAACTTGACGAGGTAACTGTACCTGCTCCCTTATTGGAAAGTAGTACATCACAGAAAACTGTTTCTGAGACACCTACACCAATAAGTGAGGAAGCTAATGATGATGATCATGAAACTTTAGATCAAGATACTACTGAACCTCGTAGGTCAACCAGAGCGAGATCCGCACCAGAGTGGTACGGTAATCCTGTTCTGGAAGTCATGCTACTAGATCATGATGAACCTACGAACTATGAGGAAGCGATGATGAGCCCAGATTCTGCGAAATGGTTTGAGGCCATGAAATCTGAGATATGATCCATGTATGAGAACAAAGTTTGGACTTTGGTTGACTTGCCCAATGATCGGCAAGCAATTGAGAATAAATGGATCTTCAAGAGGAAGACGGACGCTGATAGTAGTGTTACTATCTACAAAGCTAGAATTGTCGCAAAAGGTTTTCGACAAGTTCAAGGTGTTGACTACGATGAGAGCTTCTCACTCGTATCTATGCTTGAGTCTGTCTGAATCATGTTAGTAATTGCCGCATTTTATGAAATCTGGCAAATGGATAAACAAAACTGCATTCCTTAATGGATTTATTAAAGAAGAGTTGTATATGATGCAACAGAAGGTTTTGTCAATTTGAAAGGTGCTAACAAAATGTGCAAGCTCCAGCGATCCATCTGTGGACTGGTGCAAGCATCTCGGAGTTGGAATATACGCTTTGATGAGTTGATCAAAGCATATAGTTTTATACAGACTTGCGGTGAAGCCTGTATTTACAAGAAAGTGAGTGGGAGCACTACAGCATTTCTGATAAGTATATGTGATTGACATATTGTTGATCGGAAATAATGTAGAATTATTCTGTAAAGCATAAAGGAGTGTTTGAAAGGAGTTTTTCAAAGAAAGACTTCGGTGAAGCTGCTTACATATTGAGCTTCAAGATCTATAGAGATAGATCAAGACGCTTGATAAGTTTTTTCAATGAGTACATACCTTGACAAGATTTTGAAGTAGTTCAAAATGGAGCAGTCAAAGAAAGAGTTCTTGCCTGTATTACAAGGTGTGAAGTTGAGTAAGACTCAAAGCCCGACCACGGCAGAAGATAGAAAGAGAATGAAAGTCATTCCCTATGCCTTGGCCATAGGTTCTATAAAGTATGTCATACTGTATACCAGATCTATTGTATACCCTGCATTGATTTGGCAAGGGAGTACAATAGTGATCTAGGAGTAAATCACTGGACAGCGGTCAGAATTATCCTTAGTGAAATAAGGATATGTTTCTCGATTATGGACGTGACAAAAAGGTTCATCGTAAAGGGTTACGTCGATGCAAGTTTTTGACACTGATCCAGATGAATCTAAAGTCTCAATCTGGATACATATTGAAAGTGGGAGCAATTAGCTAGAGTAGCTCCGTGTAGAGCATTGTAGACATAGAACTTGCAAAATACTTACGGATCTGAATGTGACATACCCGTTGACTAAAATTATCTCACAAGCAAAACATGATCACACCTTAGTACTCTTTGGGTGTTAATCACATAGAGATGTGAACTAGATTACTGACTCTAGTAAACCTTTTGAGTGTTGGTCACATGACGATGTGAACTATGGGTGTTAATCACATGGTGATGTGAACTATTGCTGTTAAATCACATGGCGATGTGAACTAGATTATTGACTCTAGTGCAAGTGGGAGACTGAAGGAAATATGCCCTAGAGGCAATAATAAAGTTATTATTTATTTCCTTATATCATGATAAATGTTTATTATTCATGCTAGAATTGTATTAACCGGAAACATAATACATGTGTGAATACATAGACAAACAGAGTGTCACTAGTATGCCTCTACTTGACTAGCTCGTTAATCAAAGATGGTTATGTTTCCTAACCATGAACAAAGAGTTGTTATTTGATTAACGAGGTCACATCATTAGTTGAATGATCTGATTGACATGACCCATTCCATTAGCTTAGCACCCGATCGTTTAGTATGTTGCTATTGCTTTCTTCATGACTTATACATGTTCCTATGACTATGAGATTATGCAACTCCCGTTTGCCGGAGGAACACTTTGGGTACTACCAAACATCACAACGTAACTGGGTGATTATAAAGGAGTACTACAGGTGTCTCCAATGGTAGATGTTGGGTTGGCGTATTTCGAGATTATGATTTGTCACTCCGATTGTCGGAGAGGTATCTCTGGGCCCTCTCGGTAATACACATCACTTAAGCCTTGCAAGCATTGCAACCAATGAGTTAGTTGCGGGATGATATATTACGGAACGAGTAAAGAGACTTGCCAGTAACGAGATTGAACTAGGTATTGGATACCGACGATCGAATCTCGGGCAAGTAACATACCGATGACAAAGGGAACAACGTATGTTGTTATGCGGTCTGACCGATAAAGATCTTCGTAGAATATGTAGGAGCCAATATGGGCATCCAGGTCCCGCTATTGTTTATTGACCGGAGACGTGTCTCGTTCATGTCTACATTGTTCTCAAACCGTAGGGTCCGCACGCTTAACGTTACGATGCCAGTTATTATGAGTTTATGCATTTTGATGTACCGAAGGTTGTTCGGAGTCCCGGATGTGATCACGGACATGACGAGGAGTCTCGAAATGGTCGAGACATAAAGATTGATATATTGGAAGCCTATGTTTGGACACCGGAAGTGTTCCGGGTGAAATCGGGATTTTACCGGATTACCGGGAGGGTTACCGGAACCCCCCGAGAGCCAAATGGGCCAACATGGGCCTTAGTGGAAAGGTGAGAGGGCAGCCCACATAGGGCTGCGCCTCCCCCCCTCTCCCTAGTCCTATTAGGACTAGGAGAGGGGCCGGCCACCTCTCTCTTTCACTTCCCTCTTGAGGAAACCTAGTTGGACTAGGATTGGAGGGGGGAGTCCTACTCCCGGTAGGAGTAGGACTCCTCCTGCGCCTCCACCTTGGCCGGCCAGCTCCTCCTCCTCCATCCTTTATATACGGGGGCAGGGGACACCCCAAGACACACAAGTTGATCCTTGAGATCGTTCCTTAGCCGTGTGCGGTGCCCCCTGCCACCAAATTCCACCTCGATCATACCGTTGTAGTGCTTAGGCGAAGCCCTGCGTCGGTAGTACATCAAGATCGTCACCACGCCGTCGTGCTGACGGAACTCCTACCCGAAGCTTTGCTGGATCGGAGCCCGGGGATCGTCATCGAGCTGAACGTGTGCTAAGAACTCGGAGGTGCCGGAGTAACGGTGCTTGGATCGGTCGGATCGGGAAGACGTACGACTACTTCCTCTACGTTGTGTGATCGCTTCCGCAGTCGGTCTGCGTTGGTATGTAGACAACACTCTCCCCTCTCGTTGCTATGCATCACCATGATCTTGCGTGTGTGTAGGAAAATTTTGAAATTACTACGTTCCCCAACACGTACCCCCAAACGATCAGATACGGAGCAAAGACCCTAATTCCACCGCCGCAACTATCTGTATCCACGAGATCCCATCTTGGGGCCTGTTCCGTAGCTCCGCCAGAGGGGGAATCGATCACGGAGGGCTTCTACATCATCACCATAGCCCCTCCGATGAAGTGTGAGTAGTTTTCCTCAGACCTACGGGTCCATAGTTATTAGCTAGATGGCTTCTTCTCTCTTTTTGGATCTCAATACGATGTTCTCCCCCTCTCTTGTGGAGATCTATTCGATGTAATCTTCTTTTTGCGATGTGTTTGTTGAGACCGATGAATTGTGGGTTTATGATCAAGTCTATCTATGAATAATATTTGAATCTTCTTTGAATTCTTTTATGTATGATTGGTTATCTTTGCAAGTCTCCTCGAATTATCAGTTTGGTTTGGCCTACTAGATTAATCTTTCTTGCAATGGGAGAAGTGCTTAGCTTTGGGTTCAATCTTGCGGTGTCCTTTCCCAGTGATAGTAGGGGCAGCAAGGCACGTATTGTATTGTTGCCATCGAGGATAACAAGATGGGGTTTTCATCATATTGCATGAGTTTATCCCTCTACATCATGTCATCTTGCTTAAGGCGTTACTTTGTTTTCATTAACTTAATACTCTAGATGCATGCTGGATAGCGGTCGATGAGTGGAGTAATAGTAGTAGATGCAGGCAGGAGTTGGTCTACTTGTCTCGGACGTGATGCCTATATACATGATCATACCTAGATATTCTCATAACTATGCTCAATTTTGTCAATTGCTCAACAGTAATTCGTTCACCCACCGTAGAATACCTATGCTCTTGAGAGAAGCCACTAGTGAAACCTATGGCCCCTGGGTCTATCTTCATCATATTAATCTTCCAATACTTAGTTATTTCCTTTGCTTTCTACTTTACTTTTATTTTACTTTGCATCTTTATCATAAAAATACCAAAAATATTATCTTATCATATCTATTAGATCTCACTCTCGTAAGTGGCCGTGTAGGAATTGACAATCCCTTATCGCGTTGGTTGCAAGGATTTATTTGTTTTGTGCAGGTACGAGGGACTCGCGCGTAGCCTCCTACTGGATTGATACCTTGGTTCTCAAAAACTGAGGGAAATACTTACGCTACTTTGTTGCATCATCCCTTCCTCTTCGGGGAAAACCAATGCAGTGCTCAAGAGGTAGCCAGAAGGATTTCTGGCGCCATTGCAGGGGGGGTCTACGCAAAAGTCAATATACCAAGTACCCATCACAATCCCTATCTTCCGCATTACATTATTTGCCATTTGCCTCTCGTTTTCCTCTCCCCCACTTCACCCTTGCCGTTTTATTCGCCCTCTCTCTCTCTATCCTCCCTCTCCTTCTCTATTTGCTTCTTTTTGCCCGCTTGCTTTTTGTTTGCTTGTGTGTTAGTTTGCTTGCTTGTCACAATGGCTCAAGATAACACTAAATTGTGTGACTTTACCAATACCAACAACAATGATTTTATTAGCACTCCGATTGCTCCTCTTACCGATGCTGAATCTTGTGAAATTAATACTTCTTTGCTGAATCTTGTCATGAAAGATCCGTTTTCTGGCCTTCCTAGTGAAGATGTCGCTACCCATCTAAATAGCTTCGTTGATTTGTGTGATATGCAAAAGAAGAAAGATGTAGATAACGATATTGTTAAATTGAAGCTATTTCCTTTTTCGCTTAGAGATCATGCTAAAGCTTGGATTTCGTCTTTGCGTAAAAATAGTATTGATTCATGGAATAAGTGCAAAGATGCTTTTATCTCTAAATATTTTCCTCCTGCTAAGATCATCTCCCTTAGAAACGATATTATGAATTTTAAGCAACTTGATCATGAACATGTTGCACAAGCTTGGGAGAGGATGAAATTAATGATACGTAATTGCCCTACTCATGGTTTGAATTTGTGGATGATTATACAAAAATTTTATGCCGGATTGAATTTTTCTTCTAGAAATCTTTTAGATTCGGCCGCGGGAGGCACTTTTATGGAAATCACTTTAGGAGAAGCTACTAAACTCCTAGATAATATTATGGTTAATTATTCTCAATGGCATAGTGAAAGATCTACTAATAAAAAGGTGCATGTGATAGAAGAAATTAATGTTTTTGAGTGGAAAGATGGATGAACTTATGAAATTATTTGCTAGTAAAAGTGTTTCTTCTGATCCTAATGATATGCCCTTGTCTACTTTGATTGAGAATAATAATGAATCTATGGATGTGAATTTTGTTGGTAGGAACAATTTTGGTAACAACGCGTATAGAGGAAATTTTAATCCTAGGCCTTATCCTAGTAATCCATCTAATAATTATGGTAATTCCTACAACAATTCTTATGGAAATTATAATAAGATGCCCTCTGATTTTGAATCTAATATTAAAGAATTTATTACTTCGCAAAAGAATTTCAATGCCTTGATTGAAGAAAAATTGCTTAAGATTGATGATTTGGCTAGGAACGTTGATAGAATTTCTCTTGATGTTGATTCTTTGAAACTTAGATCTATTCCACCTAAGCATGATATCAATGAGTCTCTCAAAGCCATGAGAATTTCCATTGATGAGTGCAAAGAAAGAACCGCTAGGATGCGTGCTAAGAAAGATGCCTTTATAAGAGCGTGTTCTTCTAGTTCCTATGAAAATAAAGATGAAGATCTAAAAGTTATTGATGTGTCCCCTATTAAATCTTTATATCTTAATAATGATGGGACTGAATATGATCCACCTTTACCTAGAAGGCGTTCCAAGAATTCGGAATTTCTAGATCTTGATGCTAAAATTGATAAAAGTGGGATCGAAGAAATTAAAACCCTATATGTTGCTAAACCCACTATTTTGGATTTCAAGGAATTTAATTATTAAAATTGCTCTTTGATTGATTGTATTTCCTTGTTGCAATCCGTGCTAAATTCTCCTCACGCTTATAGTCAAAATAAAGCATTCACTAAACATATCGTTGATGCCTTGATGCAATCTTATGAAGAAAAACTTGAATCGGAAGTTTCTATCCCTAGAAAACTTTATGATGAGTGGGAACCAACTATTAAAATTAAAATTAAAGGTCATGAATGCTATGCTTTGTGTGATTTGGGTGCTAGTGTTTCCACGATTCCAAAGACTTTGTGTGATTTGTTAGGTTTCCGTGAATTTGATGATTGCTCTCTAAACTTGCACCTTGCGGATTCCACTATTAAGAAACCTATGGGAAGAATTAATGATGTTCTTATTGTTGCAAATAAGAATTATGTGCCAGTATATTTTATTGTTCTTGACATAGATTGCAATCCTTCATGTCCTATTATTCTTGGTAGACCTTTCCTTAGAACGATTGGTGCAATTATTGATATGAAGGAAGGAAATATTAGATTCCAATTTCCATTAAGGAAAGGCATGGAACACTTTACTAGAAATAAAATTAAATTACCTTATGAATCTATTATGAGAGCCACTTATGGATTGCCTACCAAAGATGGCAATACCTATATCTATCCTTGCTTTTTTATGCCTAGCTAGGGGCGTTAAGCGATAGCGCTTGTTGGGAGGCAACCCAATTTTATTTTTATTCCTTGCCTTTTTCTCCTGTTTAGTAATAAATAATTTATCTAGCCTCTGTTTAGGTTGAGTTTTTTGTGTTTAATTAGTGTTTGTGCCAAGTAGAACCATTGGGAAGACTTGGGGAAAGTCTTGTTAATCTTGCTGTAAAAAACAGAAACTTTAGCGTTCACGAGAACTGCTGCCATTTTTATTTGGAAATTGATATTTAGTTAATTCTTTTTGAAGATGATTAATAGATAAATTCCTCACGTACATAAATTTATTTTAGAATTTTTGGGGTTCCATATCTTGCGCTAGCTACAGATTACTACAGACTTTTTTGTTTTTGACAGATTCTGTTTTTCGTGTGTTGTTTGCTTATTTTGATGAATCTATGGCTAGTAAAATAGTTTATAAACCATAGAGAAGTTGGAATACAGTAGGTTTAAAACCAATATAAATAAAGTATGAATTCATTACAGTACCTTGAAGTGGTCATTTGTTTTCTTTCGCTAACAGAGCTCACAAGATTTTCTACTTTAAGTTTTGTGTTGTGAAGTTTTCAAGTTTTGGGTAAAGACTTGATGGATTATGGAACAAGGAGTGGCAAGAGCCTAAGCTTGGGGATGCCGATGGCACCCCCAAGATAATATAAGGACACCTAAAAGCCAAAGCTTGGGGATGCCCCGGAAGGCATCCCCTCTTTTCGTCTACTTCTATCGGTAACTTTACTTGAAGCTATATTTTTATTCACCACATGATATGTGTTTTGCTTGGAGCGTCTTGTATGATTTGAGTCTTTGCTTTTTAGTTTACCACAATCATCCTTGCTGTACACACCTTTTGAGAGAGCCATACATGATTTGGAATTTGTTAGAATACTCTATGTGCTTCGCTTATATCATTTGAGTTATATAGTTTTGCTCTAGTACTTCACTTATATCTTTTAGAGCACGGTGGTGGATTTGTTTTATAGAAACTTTTGATCTCTCATGCTTCACTTAGATTATTTTGAGAGTCTTAAATAGCATGGTAATTTGCTTAAATAATCCTAATATGCTTGGTATTCAAGAATAGTAAAAACTTTCTTATGAGTGTGAATTTGAGAAATACTCGTGTTAAGGTTTGTGATTCCCGTAGCATGCACGTATGGTGAACCGTTATGTGATGAAGTCGGAGCATGATTTATTTTTTGATTGTCTTCTTTATGAGTGGCGGTCGGGGACGAGCGATGGTCTTTTCCTACCAATCTATCCTCCTAGGAGCATGCGCGTAATACTTTGCTCTGATAACTTATAGATTTTTGCAATAAGTATATGAGTTCTTTGTGACTAATGTTGAATCCATGGATTATACACACTTTTCTTCCTTCCACCATTGCTAGCCTCTCTAATACCGCGCACCTTTCGCCGGTATCATACACCCACCATATACCTTCCTCAAAACAGCCACCATACCTACCTATTATGGTATTTCCATAGCCACTCTAAGATATATTGCCATGCAACTTTCCACCGTTCCGTTTATTATGACACACTCCATCATTTTCATATTGCCTAGCATGATCATGTAGTTGACATCGTATTTGTGGCGAAGCCACCATTCATAATTCTTTCATACATGTCACTCTTGATTCATTGCATATCCCGGTACACCGCCGGAGGCATTCATATAGAGTCATATTTTGTTCTAAGTATCGAGTTGTAATTGTTGAGTTGTAAGGAAATAAAAGTGTGTTGATCATCATTATTAGAGCATTGTCCCAATGAGGAAAGCATGATGGAGACTATGATTCCCCCACAAGTCGGGATGAGACTCCGGACGAAAAAAAGAGGCCAAATAAGCCCCAAAATAGGAAAAAAGAGGCCATAAAAAAGAGGCCATAAAAAGAGAAGGCACAAATAAAAAAATGAGAGAAAAAGAGAGAAGGGACAATGTTACTATCCTTTTACCACACTTGTGCTTCAAAGTAGCACCATGATATTCATAATAGAGAGTCTCCTATGTTATCACTTTCATATACTAGTGGGAATTTTTCATTATATAACTTGACTTGTATATTCCAATGATGGGCTTCCTCAAAATGCCCTAGGTCTTCATGAGCAAGCAAGTTGAATGCACACCCACTTAGTTTCTTTTGTTGAGCTTTCATATACTTATAGCTCTAGTGCATCCGTTGCATGGCAATCCCTACTCACTCACATTGATATCTATTGATGGGCATCTCCATAGCCCGTTGATACGCCTAGTTGATGTGAGACTATCTTCTCCCTTTTTGTCTTCTCCACAACCACCATTCTATTCCACTTATATGCTGGGGATCGTAGCAGAAATTTAAAATTTTCTACGCGTCACCAAGATCAATCTATGGAGTCATCTAGCAACAAGAGGGAGAGGAGTGCATCTACATACCCTTGTAGATCGCGAGCGGAAGCGTTCAAGAGAACGTGGTTGATGGAGTCGTACTCGACGTGATCCAAATCACCGATGATCCTAGCACCGAATGGACGGCACCTTCGCGTTCAACACATGTACAGAGCGGAGACGTCTCCCGCGCCTTGATCCAGCAAGGAGGAGGGAGAGGTTGAGGAAGAGAGCTCCAACAGCAGCACGACGACGTGGTGGTGGTGGAGCGGCAGTACTCTGGCAGGGCTTCACCAAGCTCTTAACGAAGGAGGAGACATGTTGGGGAGGGGAGGGGCTGCGCCTATGATGTGGTGTGCAGCCCTTCCCTTGCCCCTCTATTTATAGGGGAAGGAGGAAGGGGGCCGGCCCCCTCTAGATGAGATCTAGAGGGGGGCCAAGGGGGTGGCTTGCCCCCCAAGCAAGGGGGCGCCCCCTCTAGGGTTCCCCCCCAACCCTAGGCGCATGGGCCCAAGGGGAGGTGCGCCCACCCACTTGGGGCTGGTTCCCTTTCCTCTATGGCCCATGAGGCCCTCCGAGAGAGGTGGTCCCTCCCGGTGGACCCCCGGAACCCCTCCGGTGGCCCCGGTACAATACCGATATGCCCCCTAACCTTTCCGGTGATCGTATGACAACTTCCTATATATAAATCTTCACCTCCGGACCATTCCAGAACTCCTCGTGACGTCCGGGATCTTATCAGGGACTCCGAACAACATTCGTTAATCACATACAAGTCTTCCTAATAACCCTAGCGTCATCGAACCTTAAGTGTGTAGACCCTACGGGTTCGGGAACCATGCAGACATGACTGAGACAACTCTTCGTCCAATAACCAACAACGGGATCTGGATACCCATGTTGGCTCCCACATGTTCCACGATGATCTCATCGGATGAACCACGATGTCGAGGATTCAAGCAATCCTGTATACAATTCCCTTTGTCAATCGGTACATTACTTGCCCGAGATTCGATCGTCGGTATCCCAATACCTCGTTCAATCTCATTACCTGCAAGTAACTTTACTCATTCCGTAACACATCATCCCGTGACCAACCCTTAGTCACGGTGATCTCATTACGATGATGTCTTACCGAGTGGGCCGAGAGATACCTCTCCGTCATACGGAGTGACAAATCCCAGTCTCGATTCGTGCCAACCCAACAGACACTTTCGGAGATACCCGTAGTGCACCTTTATAGTCACCCAGTTACGTTGTGATGTTTGGCACACCCAAAGTATTCCTACAGTATCCGGGAGTTGTACAATGTCATGGTCTAAGGAAAAGATACTTGACATTAGAAAAGCTTTAGCAGACGAACTACACGATCTTGCGCTATGCTTAGGATTGGGTCTTGTCCATCACATCATTCTCCTAATGATGTGATCCCGTTATCAATGACATCCAATGTCCATTGTCAGGAAACCGTAACCATCTATTAATCGACGAGCTAGTCAACTAGAGGCTCACTAGGGACATGTTGTGGTCTACGTATTCACACATGTATTACAATTTCCAGATAACACAATTATAGCATGAACAATAGACAATTATCATGAACAAGGAAATATAATAATAACCATTTTATTATTGCCTCTAGGGCATATTTCCAACAGTGTCCCACTTGCACTAGAGTCAATAATCTAGTTACATTGTGATGAATTGAACACCCATAGAGTTTTGGTGTTGATCATGTTTTGCTCGAGGAAGAGGTTTAGTCAACGGATCTGCGACATTCAGGTCCGTATGCACTTTACAAATATCGATGTCTCCATTTTGAACATTTTCACGTATGGAGTTGAAGCGACGCTTGGTATGCCTGGTCTTCCTGTGAAACCTGGGCTCCTTGGCAAGGGCAATAGCTCCAGTGTTGTCACAGAAGAGAGTCATCGGGCCCGACGCATTGGGAATAACTCCTAGGTCGGTAATGAACTCCTTTATCCAGATTGCTTCTTGTGATGCCTCCGAGGCTGCCATGTACTCCGCTTCACATGTAGATCCCGCCACGACGCTTTGCTTGCAACTGCACCAGCTGTCTGCCCCACCATTCAAAATATACACGTATCCGGTTTGTGACTTAGAGTCATCCAGATCTGTGTCGAAGCTAGCATCGACGTAGCCCTTTACGACAAGCTCTTCGTCACCTCCATAAATGAGAAACATATCCTTAGTCCTCTTCAGGTACTTCAGGATATTCTTGACCGCCGTCCAGTGTTCCATGCCGGGATTACTTTGGTACCTTCTTACCAAACTTACGGCAAGGTTTACATCAGGTCTGGTACACAGCATGGCATACATGATAGGCCTTATGGCCGAGGCATAGGGGACGACACTCATCTTTTCTCTATCTTCTGCCGTGGTCGGGCATTGAGCCGTGCTCAATCTCATACCTTAAAATACAGGCAAGAACCCCTTCTTGGACTGATCCATATTGAACTTCTTCAATATCTTGTCAAGGAACGTACTTTGTGAAAGACCAATGAGGCGTCTCGATCTGTCTCTATAGATCTTGATGCCTAATATATAAGCAGCTTCTCCAAGGTCCTTCATTGAAAAACGCTTGTTCAAGTAGGCCTTTATGCTTTCCAAGAATTCTATATCATTTCCCATCAATAGTATGTCATCCACATACAATATGAGAAATGCTACAGAGCTCCCACTCACTTTCTTGTAAACACATGCTTCTCCATAAGTCTGCATAAACCCAACTGCTTTGATCATCTCATCAAATCGAATGTTCCAACTCCAAGATGCTTGCCCCAGCCCATAGATTGAGCATTGGAGCTTGCACACCTTGTCAACATTCTTAGGATCGACAAAACCTTCTGGCTACATCATATACAATTCTTCCTTAAGGAAACCATTAAGGAATGCCGTTTTGACGTCCATTTGCCATATCTCATAATCATAGAATGCGACAATTGCTAGCATGATTCGTACGGACTTCAGCTTCGCTACGGGTGAGAAAGTCTCATCGTAGTCAACCCCTTGAACTTGTCGATAACCCTTAGCGACAAGCCGAGTCTTATAGATGGTCACATTACCATCCGCGTCTGTCTTCTTCTTAAAGATCCATTTATTTTCCATGGCTCGCCGATCATCGGGCAAGTCAGTCAAAGTCCATACTTCGTTTTCATACATGGATCCTATCTCGGATTTCATGGCTTCCAGCCATTTGTAGGAATCTGGGCCCGCCATTGCTTCTTCATAGTTCGAAGGTTCACCATTGTCTAACAACATGATTTCCAGGACAGGGTTGCCGTACCACTCTGGTGCGGAACGTGTCCTTGTGGACCTACGAAGTTCAGTAGCAACTTGATCTGAAGTTTCATGATCATCATCATTAACTTCCTCTCTAGTTGGTGCAGGCACCTCAGAAACATTTTCTTGAGCTGCGCCACTCTCCGGTTCGAGAGGCAATACTTCATCAAGTTCTACTTTCCTCCCACTTACTTCTTTCGAGAGAAACTCTTTCTCTAGAAAGTTCCATTATTAGCAACAAAGATCTTGCCTTTGGATCTGAGGTAGAAGGTATACCCAATAGTTTCTTTAGGGTATCCTATGAAGACACATTTTTCCGATTTGGGTTCGAGCTTTTCAGGTTGAAGTTTCTTGACATCAGCATCGCATCCCCAAACTTTCAGAAACGACAGCTTAGGTTTCTTACCAAACCACAATTCATACGGTGTCTTCTCAACGGATTTCGACGGAGCCCTATTTAAAGTGAATGCGGTAGTCTCTATAGCATAACCCCAAAATGATAGCGGTAGATCGGTAAGAGACATCATAGATCGCACCATATCCAATAGGGTGTGATTACAACATTCGGACACACCATTACGCTGTGGTGATCCAGGCGGCGTGAGTTGTGAAACTATTCCACATTTCCTTAAGTGCATGCCAAATTCGTGACTCAAATATTCTCCCCCACGATCTGATCGTAAGAACTTGATTTTCTTGTCACGTTGATTCTCAACCTCACTCTGAAATTCCTTGAACTTTTCAAAGGTCTCAGACTTGTGTTTCATTAAGTAGACATACACATATCTACTCAAGTCATCAGTGAGGGTGAGAACATAACGATGGCCACCGCGAGCCTCTACACTCATTGGACCGCACACATCAGTATGTATGATTTCCAATAAGTTGGTTGCTCGCTCCATTGTTCCGGAGAATGGAGTCTTGGTCATTTTGCCCATGAGGCATGGTTCGCACGTGTCAAATGATTCATAATCAAGAGACTCCAAAAGTCCATCTGCATGGAGTTTCTTCATGCGTTTGACACCAATGTGACCAAGGTGGCAGTGCCACAAGTATGTGGGACTATCATTATCAACCTTACACCTTTTGGCATTCACACTATGAATATGTGTAACATCACGATCGAGATTAAATAAGAATAAACCATTGACCAGCGGGGCATGACCATAAAACATGTCTCTCATATAAATAGAACAACCATCATTCTCAGATTTAAATGAGTAGCCATCTTGCATTAAACGAGATCCAGATACAATGTTCATGCTCAAAGCTGGTACTAAATAACAATTATTGAGGTTTAAAACTAATCCCGTAGGTAAATGTACAGGTAGCGTGCCGACGGCGATCACATCGACCTTAGAACCATTCCCGACGCGCATCGTCACCTCGTCCTTCGCCAGTCTCCGTTTATTCCGCAGTTCCTGTTTTGAGTTACAAATATGAGCAAGTGCACCGGTATCAAATACCCAGGAGCTACTACGAGTGCTGGCTAGGTACACATCAATAACATGTATATCACATATACCTTTGGTATTGTCGGCCTTCTAGTCCGCTAAGTACTTGGGGCAGTTCCGCTTCTAGTGACTATTTCCCTTGCAAGAAAAGCACTCAGTCTCAGGCTTGGGTCCATTCTTTGGCTTCTTCCCGGCAGCTTGCTTACCGGGCGCGACAGCTTGCTTACCGGGCGCGGCAACTCCCTTCACGTCCTTCTTGAAGTTCTTTTTACCCTTGCCTTTCTTGAACTTAGTGGTTTTATTCACCATCAACACTTGATGTTCCTTTTTGATTTCCACCTCCGCTGATTTCAGCATTGAATATACATCAGGAATGGCTTTTCCATCCCCTGCATATTGAAGTTCATCACAAAGCTCTTGTAGCTAGGTGGGGGCGACTGAAGGATTTTGTCAACGGCCGCATCATCCGGGAGATTAACTCCCAGTTGAGACGAGCGGTTGTGCTACCCAGACATTTTGAGTATGTGCTCACTAACGTAACTATTCTCCTCCATCTTACAACTGAGCTTGGAAAACCATTTTCAGCTCTTGGAACATCTCATATGCTCCGTGTTGCTCAAAACGCTTTTGGAGCCCCGGTTCTAAGCTGTAAAGCATGCCGCACTGAACCAGGGAGTAATCATCACTACGCGTCTGGCAAGCATTCATAACGTCTTGTTCTGCAGGGAAAACACGTGCTTCACCTAGCGGTGCATCAAGGACATATGCTTTCCTGGCAGCTATGAGGATAATCCTGAGGTTACGGACCCAGTCCGTGTAGTTGCTGCCATCATCTTTCAGCTTGGTTTTCTCTAGGAATGCGTTTAAGTTGAGGGCAACATTAGCGTGGGCCATTTGATCTACAACACATATTGCAAAGATTTTTAGACTATGTTCATGATAATTAAGTTCATCTAATCAAATTATTTAATGAACTCCCACTCAGATAGACATCCCTCTAGTCATCTGAGTGATACATGATCCGAGTCAACTAGGCCGTGTCCGATCATCACGTGAGACGGACTAGTCATCATCGGTGAACATTTTCATGTTGATCGTATCTTCTATACGACTCATGTTGGACCTTTCGGTCTTCCGTGTTCCGAGGCCATGTCTGTACATGCTAGGCTCATCAAGTCAACCTAAGTGTATTGCGTGTGTAAATCTGGCTTACACCCATTGTATGCGAACGTTAGAACCTATCAAACCCGATCATCACGTGGTGCTTCGGAACAACGGACCTTAGGAACGGTGCACAGTTAGAGGGAACACTTTCTTGAAATTATTGCGAGGGATCATCTTATTTATGCTACCGTCGTTCTAAGCAAATAAGATGTAAAACATGATAAACATCACATGCAATCAAATAGTGACATGATATGGCCAATATCATTTTGCTCCTGTTGATCTCCATCTTCAGGGCGCCATGATCATCATCGTCACCGGCATGACACCATGACCTCCATCATCATGATCTCCATCATCGTGTCTTCATGAAGTTGTCTCGCCAACTATTACTTCTACTACTATGGCTAACGGTTAGCAATAAAGTAAAGTAATTACATGACGTTTATGTTGACACGCAGGTCATAAATAAATTAAGACAACTCCTATGGCTCCTTCCGATTGTCATACTCATCGACATGCAAGTCGTGATTCCTATTACAAGAACATGATCAATCTCATACATCACATATATCATTCATCACATCCTTTTGGCCATATCACATCACACGACATATGCTGAAAAAACAAGTTAGACGTCCTCTAATTGTTGTTGCAAGTTTTACGTGGCTGCTATAGGTTTCTAGCAAGAACGTTTCTTACCTACGCCAAAACCACAACGCGATATGCCAATTTCTATTTACCCTTCATAAGGACCCTTTTCATCGAATCCGATCCGACTAAAGTGGGAGAGACAGACACCCGCCAGCCATCTTATGCAACTAGTGCATGTCAGTCGGTGGAACCAGTCTCATGTAAGCATACGTGTAAGGTCGGTCCGGGCCGCTTCATCCCACGATGCCGCCGAATCAAGATAAGACTAGTAACAACAAGTAAATTGAGAAAATCGACGCCCACAACAACTTGTGTTCTACTCGTGCATAGAAACTACGCATAGACCTAGCTCATGATGCCACTGTTGGGGATCGTAGCAGAAATTTAAAATTTTCTACGCATCACCAAGATCAATCTATGGAATCATCTAGCAACGAGAGGGAGAGGAGTGCATCTACATACCCTTGTAGATCGTGAGCGGAAGCGTTCAAGAGAACGGGGTTGATGGAGTCGTACTCGACGTGATCCAAATCACCGATGATCCTAGCGCCGAACGGACGGCACCTCCGCGTTCAACACACGTACGGAGCGGAGACGTCTCCCGCGCCTTGATCCAGCAAGGAGGAGGGAGAGGTTGAGGAAGAGAGCTCCAACAGCAGCACGACGGCGTGGTGGTGGTGGAGCGGCAGTACTCCGGCAGGGCTTCGCCAAGCTCTTAACGGAGGAGGAGAGGTGTTGGGGAGGGGAGGGGCTGCGCCTTTGATGTGGTGTGCAGCCCTCCCCTTGCCCCTCTATTTATAGGGGAAGGTGGAAGGGGGTCGGCCCCCTCTAGATGAGATCTAGAGGGGGGCGGCCAAGGGGTTGGCTTGCCCCCCAAGCAAGGGGGGCGCCCCCTCTAGGGTCCCCCCAACCCTAGGCGCATGGGCCCAAGGGGGGGATGCGCCCAACCCACTTGGGGCTGGTTCCCTTTCCTCTATGGCCCATGAGGCCCTCCAAGAGAGGTGGCCCCTCCCGGTGGACCCCCGGAAACCCCTCCGGTGGCGCCGGTACAATACCCATATGCCCCCGAACCTTTCCGATGACCGTATGGCAACTTCCTATATATAAATCTTCACCTCCGGACCATTCCGGAACTCCTCGTGATGTCCAGGATCTCATCCGGGACTCCGAACAACATTCAGTAATCACATACAAGTCTTCCTAATAACCCTAGCATCATCGAACCTTAAGTGTGTAGACCCTACGTGTTCGGGAACCATGCAGACATGACCGAGACAACGCTCCGGCCAATAACCAACAACGGGATCTGGATACCCATGTTGGCTCCCACATGTTCCACGATGATCTCATCGTATGAACCACGATGTCGAGGATTCAAGCAATCCCGTATACAATTACCTCGTTCAATCTCGTTACCGGCAAGTAACTTTACTCGTTCCGTAACACATCATCCCGTGACCAACCCTTAGTCACGGTGATCTCATTACGATGATGTCTTACCGAGTGGGCCGAGAGATACCTCTCCGTCATACGGAGTGACAAATCCCAGTCTCGATTCGTGCCAACCCAACAGACACTTTCGGAGATACCCGTAGTGCACCTTTATAGTCACCCAGTTACGTTGTGACGTTTGGCACACCCAAAGTATTCCTACAGTATCCGGGAGTTGCACAATGTCATGGTCTAAGGAAAAGATACTTGACATTAGAAAAGCTTTAGCAGACGAACTACATGATCTTGCGCTATGCTTAGGATTGGGTCTTGTCCATCACATCATTCTCCTAATGACGTGATCCCGTTATCAATGACATCCAATGTCCATGGTCAGGAAACCGTAACCATCTATTGATCAACGAGCTAGTCAACTAGAGGCTCACTAGGGACATGTTGTGGTCTATGTATTCACACATGTATTACGATTTCCGGATAACACAATTATAGCATGAACAATAGACAATTATCATGAACAAGGAAATATAATAATAACCATTTTATTATTGCCTCTAGGGCATATTTCCAACATTATAGTGCTATATCCATGGCTCACGCTCATGTATTGCGTGAAGATTGAAAAAGTTTGACAATGTCAAAAGTATGAAACAATTGCTTGGCTTGTCATCGGGGTTGTGCATGATTTAAATACTTTGTGTGATGAAGATAGAGCATAGCCAGACCATATGATTTTGTTCGGATAACTTTCTTTGGCCATGTTATTTTGAGAAGACATGATTGCTTTGTTAGTATGCTTGAAGTATTATTATTTTTATGTCAATATGAACTTTTATCTTGAATCTTTCGGATCTGAATATTCATACCACAATTAAGAAGAATTACATTAAAATTATGCCAAGTAGCACTCCGCATCAAAAATTCTGTTTTTATCATTTACCTACTCGAGGACGAGCAGGAATTAAGCTTGGGGATGCTTGATACGTCTCCAACGTATCTATAATTTTTTATTGCTCCATGCTATATTATCTACTATTTTGGATATTATTGGGCTTTATTATCCACTTTTATATTATTTTTGGGACTAACCTATTAATCGGAGGCCCAGCCCAGAATTGTTGTTTTAAGCCTATTTTAGGGTTTCAAAGAAAAGGAATATCAAACGGAGTCCAAGCGGAATGAAACCTTCGGGAACGTGATTTTCTCAACGAGCAAGACCCAGGAGACTTGGACCCTACATCAAGAAACAAAAGAGGAGGCCACGAGGTAGGAGGGCACGCCTACCCCCCAGGCGCGCCCTCCACCCTCGTGGGCCCCCTGTTGCTCCACCGACGTACTCCTTCCTCCTATATATACCTATGTACCCCCAAATGATCAGATATGGAGCCAAAACCCTAATTCCACCGCCGCAACTTTCTGTATCCACGAGATCCCATCTTGGGGTCTGTTCCGGAGCTCTGCCGGAGGGGCATCGATCACAGAGGGCTTCTAGATCATCACCATAGCCCCTCCGATGAAGTGTGAGTAGTTTACCTCAGACCTACGGGTCCATAGTTATTAGCTAGATGGCTTCTTCTCTCTTTTTGGATCTCAATACAATGTTCTCCCCCTCTCTTGTGGAGATCTATTCGATGTAATCTTCTTTTTGCGGTGTGTTTGTTGAGACCGATGAATTGTGGGTTTATGATCAAGTCTATCTATGAATAATATTTGAATCTTCTCTGAATTCTTTTATGTATGATTGGTTATCTTTGCAAGTCTCTTTGAATTATCAGTTTGGTTTGGCCTACTAGATTGATCTTTCTTGCAATGGGAGAAGTGCTTAGCTTTGGGTTCAATCTTGCGGTGTCCTTTCCCAGTGACAGTAGGGGAAGCAAGGCACGTATTGTATTGTTGCAATCGAGGATAACAAGATGGGGTTTTCATCATATTGCATGAGTTTATCCCTCTACATCATGTCATCTTGCTTAAGGCATTACTCTGTTTTCATTAACTTAATACTCTAGATGCATGCTGGATAGCGGTCGATGAGTGGAGTAATAGTAGTAGATGCAGGCAGGAGTCGGTCTACTTATCTCAGACGTGATGCCTATATACATGATCATACCTAGATATTCTCATAACTATGCTCAATTCTGTCAATTGCTCAACAGTAATTCGTTCACCCACCATAGAATACCTATGCTCTTGAGAGAAGCCACTAGTGAAACCTATGGCCCCTGGGTCTATCTTCATCATATTAATCTTCCAATACTTAGTTATTTCCTTTGCTTTCTACTTTGCTTTTATTTTACTTTGCATCTTTATCATAAAAATACCAAAAATATTATCTTATCCTATCTATTAGATCTCACTCTTGTAAGTGGCCGTGTAGGGATTGACAACCCCTTGTCGCGTTGGTTGCGAGGATTTATTTGTTTTGTGTAGATACGAGGGACTCGCGCGTAGCCTCCTACTGGATTGATACCTTACTTCTCAAAAACTGAGGGAAATACTTACGCTACTTTGCTACATCATCCCTTCCTCTTCGGGGAAAACCAATGCAGTGCTCAAGAAGTAGCAATGTGTGCTACATGGTTGTGCCGAAGTGTGTTGGTAACCTCTCCAACTAGTCAAAGAGGTTACCACACACCAGGCGTTGCATACAATCAAACACCATGCCTTGGGTTTGTCCACTAACATGCAGGCAACCAAACACCAGGCAGTGTGGTTCTGGCCATGCAGGCAAGAGGGCATGCAGGCAACCAAACAACATGCAGATGTTGCATTTGAGGCTGCATTTGCATTGCCAGGTTGGGTGGAGAAGTGTATGCAATGCGGGTACTGTACCGCACGGCAACCAAACACGCCCTTAATGTTCCATTGTTCCCTGTATTTCCCATAATAGGTCATCAACGCTACCGCCGGCGTATTTTTGCAGCTTCCTACATCATTTGTCATGTGCATTTTCTGTCTCACACTAGCATAGCACTTGTGTGTTGCTACGGAATTACAAAATAATTACAATTTTATTAAATTACAAAATAATTACAATTTTATTGAATCATCAGCATACAACAATAATGAACTCGTAACACTGTAAAATTAAATAAAGCAAGTACACAACACTGCACCACAATAACTGCATGGCCATGTGAGCATTGATAATGTACTTACAAAATACTTTCACATTCAAAACACATGGGTGAGGTGGTCGCTTGCTGGTTTGATTGAACTGAGTGTAGAGGCAGGTGTGTGGTTAATTATGGCTCTCCAACCACATTTTTTACTGTTTTGTTCATATATATTTTTTCAAACCAGAAGAGTTTGGTGGGTTTTAGGTGGATGAACTCTTCCAAACCGAAGGGATGTGATAGTTTCTAAATGGACGAGGGAGATTGAAATGGAGTGAGGGAGTGAACTCACCACTACCACCACCACCAACTCCATTTTATAAGGTAGTAGAGATGTCTGTAAACTGGCCACTTATCCGCCTTGGATATCTATGGTGTCTTCTCTTATCTTTTTGTTCGTGGTCTTTTCCTCATCAGATCCGCCATACAAATCAATAGGTATACACGTTGTTAACCTTTGAATGTTAGGGTTTAATGTGATCTGCAACCGCACCACTGGTAATTTAAAAACACGAAGCCTCTGCATTTTCACTATCCTTCCTTGCACTGGCGGAGCTTCAGCAAGGCTACATGGGCCATGGCCCGCCCAGCTTTGCAGCACCTCCTCCTATTATAGCCGGGCCATGGGCCGAGGAAATACCAATTTCATGCAATTTAGCCTACCTAGCCCGCCCAGGAATTTGCTGCAAGCTCCGCCACTGCTTCCTTGGCTGCGTACTAGGAGTTTCATCGTCTGGGGTCCCTCACATGCTCTTGTTTTGTTGTTGTTGGTGCTGCTCTAGTCGGATTCATAACTAGTTACCCCCATTATGGTACCCCCGGGCCTATATAAGGGGAGGACCAATGCCATAGCGAAGGAGGGACTCACTCATAGTTGGATTAGCTCCCTCTATGAACTCATTAGAAGACTAGAGCTAGGAGAAGAATAGAGCTATCTCGAGCACTAGATCTTATGTATTAGTCATAGCAAGATAATTAAAATTTGACTATTATGTAGTTATGAGGGCAAAACAGGTTTTCTGCAAAATTGCCACAAACCATTCATTTGACTTGCTGGCATGTAGAAGTAGGCCCGCTATGATCATTTCTGTGTGACTTGCCAATACATTCAATGTACTGACCCACACGAGTGCAACTTATCATGTTGCAAGATTGTATATGATGAGTAAGTGATGCGATGTAGTGTTACAATGCTTATACTCAATTTTGACAATGGCATTGATGGACTCCATGAATATCTTATTGGTTTTCGTTGTATTTTATTTGTAAGCTAGCCTTGAGCTATACATGCATGTATTATATTAAAGTCTCAATCTACGATATAATACTTATGGCTTGTGGTTTATTCTTAGTATTTCATCTTATACTATGTGTGCTGGCAAGTGACCTATGGACTAGCACGGTAAACACGGAGACTCAAATCCTACCAGGTTCGGTCACTACATATGCTCTGATATCATTTACAGTGATCCGACAGGCAAGGATCCAAATCTTTGTGCTTTTTGTGCTAGTCCCTAAATCAATTGCTATCACATATAGTACATGATGTAATACCAAAAAACACATGTAGTAAGTATTACATCGCAGATCCATACTTCACTATATTAGATACCTGCATAGGTCAAGACTAGCTTACAATAAGATACATCAAAAACAATAAAGAATCTTCGTGGAGTTCATCAACGCCATAGGCAAAAGTTGAGTATAGATATTGTAACCCTACTCTGCATCACTTTTTCATCATGTGTAAAGCCCGCAACATAATAGGTTGTAGCGAGGCAGCGAGGCGCGAGGATGTTGGTGAGGCCCCAGGCGAGAGAGACGCGGAGTCGGCGATGACACGACAATGACGTCCTAGCTGGAGGGAATTTAAAGGGCTGATGGTTCGGGTGCAGGGAGGGGGTGGGGTGTGGGGCTGCACCCGAGAGGAAGGAGAAATGCGGTTAGAGGTTGAAGGTGACTACCAACCGTCCGAACTCAATCGTGTGGTCCAAAAAATCGACTGACGGTTACATTGTTTCAGGCACCCGATGGATAGGCGGCCCCTTTGTTGTCATTTATTCCTTCTTAATTCTTTGTACACCCAGCCTTGTACACCCGGCACTGCGTTGATGGTGTTTTCTTTGTCAATTTGTGGCTCTCGAATTGATGTGTGGTGGTACATCTTTGGTTTTTAGTGATCTACTACCAGTTATGTTGTTGCTACGTGTATTTTATCATCTTTGTCTTTAGGTTTGAAAATTCGCAAGGGGACGTAAGTGCGGGGACACTCACTTGTCAAGCCCTGCCGCCTGCTCAGTTTGCTTCTCGATTCGTGAAGTAGTTGAATCCCGCATGAGAACACAGTAAAAAAAGAAAATTCCTCAAAAACTTTAAGTTTCAACGATGAAACTTACTGTTTTTGCATCTAAAAATGCAAAGTTTCAACAAGTTTTAGAGAAAAAATTTAAGCATTTTTTCTGTTTGTCGTAGACACAAAATAATTGATTTTTATCGGTCGCTCGTACTAAGTTTCAACATTTGAAACTTAACTTTTTTAATAGTCCTCAAAGTATATTCAAAATAGAACTTATTTCGTTTAAGCTAACTTTTAATATTTCTAGATTTCACTGTATTGATGAATCTTATCTCAATGATCTTGACTTTTTATGCTACCAAGTAAGCAAAATTACTGAACTCTTATGCTAGGGACAGTAGGCCGTCAGCCAACTGTTCCTAACATGTTAGGAGGCGCGCCATTGGCATGCCCGGGCATCTTATCTTGTTAATTACGGATGGGTGTTCCACAAGGTAATTAAGGTCCAGCACTGAGCGGCGACTACCAACGAAATTACATTGGTGAATCCACGTGGTGCTAGCTTTGAGTGTACCGGCAGGGCGATAGCCCGTGGCTGGCGCTCTCCCTTGTTCGCACGCTCGAAAGCGATACTTAAATTGCTCACCGATCACCCTATATGGACAATGGATATCGCACTACTTATCCCTGGCTTGCAACTACTCCTACAAGACACACACAGTCGTTATACATATATATAGCACACCTCTACCTACTTATCTAGGCTAGCTAGAGTGTACACCTCGTAGATCAAAGGGATTTACATGGGGGTGTTGAGGTTCTCCGACGAGGCTGTGGCCGCCGTCGTGCCCATCCTGGTGTACTGGACCTACTCCGGCGTGCACACGGCGCTTGGCCATGGACGCGTCATGGCCAAGTACAGGCTCAACACCAAGGCTGAGGAGGACAGCAAGAACACGGTGTCCAAGCGTGCCGTGCTCGGGAACGTCCTCATGCAGCACCTCATGCAGCTCGTCGCCGTCACCGTGCTCACCCCGGTAATATTCATGCACACATGCATGCACGTACCCGTACGTCCTACTAGCACTTTGTACACAGCCTCTGATCGACGGACACGTTTGTCCCGTACGTGTGTTGGCATGCATGCAGGTTATAGCGGGGAGAGGGGCAGGGGGAGCGACCACGGGCGACTCGCCGGCGACGACGTGGTCGTCGTACCTGACGGCGGCGCGTCAGATCGCGGTGACCGTGGTGCTGTACGACGCGTACCGCTACGCGTGGCACCGCCTGGCGCACCGCAGCCGGTTCCTGTACCGGCACCTCCACTCGTGGCACCACCGCCTGGTGGTGCCCTACGCGTTCGGCGCCAAGTACGGGCACCCGGTGGAGGCCCTCATCGCCGACACGGCCGGCGCGTCGCTCGCCATCCTGGCCTCCGGCATGTCGTCGTCGCCGCGCGCCACGGCCGTCTTCCTCTCGCTGTGCAACATCAAGGGCATCGACAACCACTGCGGGCTGTGCCTGCTGCCGCGCCGCCTGCAGTCGCTCTGGAACGGCGCCGCGTACCACGGCGTGCACCACCTGCCGCGCGGCGTCAGGTACAACTTCTCCGACCTCTTCTTCGTCACGTGGGACAAGGCGTTCGGGACGTACCTGCACTACACCGTCGAGGAGAGGCCCGGCGGCGGGGGGCTGGTGATCCAGCCGGTGCGGCCCAAGGCGTCCAAGGCCACCGCCGTTGTCACGCCAGTTGACTGACTCCGGCCGGGCATGCTCATGCACGCGCGCGGCGTACTACGTACTGTTGCATTATAATTTCATCAAAATGTATTGTATGTGAGTTGTGTTGATCTTGTTTGCACCGCTTGTTTCGTTTAGTTCTCCTATAATAAATCTGGAACGTGACATAATTGGTTGTGTAGGGGGGTGCAGTCATGTTGTACACTCTGTAGATCGAGTCCAGTCGTTTGCGTGTTTCAAAGAAGGCCGGATGCTTTACATATATAAAGAAAAGGCCTGATGCTTGCAAATGAGTCCGGTCATTTTTTTTTTCTGTTTTGTTTGCTAGCAGTTCGGCACCAATAAATGCTAGGCCTATAAAAAATCTACAAATGTTTTCTTAAATTTTCAAACTATAATCTCCCCCTGAATTCAGATGGGTGGGCCCCTTCATCCCCCTACCGGTGCATTGGGTGCATAAATTCACTTGTTTCAGAGCATCTCCAGTCGTTGGTCCCCAGGAGGCGCTAAAAATCACCCCCTGGGGGTGCACCGGCGCAAAACGCGCGCTGGGAACGTGATGCCACGCAGTCGCGACGCCTGCGGGATTTTTTTGAACGGCGCAAACACGGCGAGTTCATGCATATTTCGACGACTTCAAACCAAATTCGACCAAACACGGCACAAACATGCCCGCTCATACATATTAAAAGTATTTTAAAAAAAATACACACACACTACTACGCCCGCCCGCCGTCTCGCTCGCCTCGCCGCTCCTCGCCGGCCGCCGCCCTTGCAGTTCTACATGCCGAGGAGGCTGTAGAACCGCGTGTAGTCGCCGCCACCGCCGCCGCCGCCGCCGCCGCCGCCGTCGTCGTCGTCGTCGTCGTCGTCGCCGCCTCCGTCGTGGCCGCCGTCCCTGCTGCAACCCTCCCCCGGTTGGCGCGGCGGGTTGGACGGTCCGGCGGCGTCCTCGGCGTCGTCGCTGTCGAGGATCACGATGCCATGCTCGTCCTTGCGCCCACGCTTGCGGGCGGCGATCTTCTCCAGGGCCTGGGTCTGCCGGGTCATCTCCGTCCGGAGGTAGGCGTCGCGCACCCACCGCAGGGCGTCCGCGTCGGAAAAGCCGCGCCGGGCTATCTCCTCGTACTCCGGGGGGGAGACTGGGCTCCGGCTTGGGCGCGACGAGGACGAGGCGCCCGGAAACGGGGGTGGAGTCGGCGATGCGGATACCGGAGCTGCGGGTGCGCCGGCTAACAGGCGTGTCCTGGGGCTCCGGCTTGACGGGGCGGAGGCAGGGAAAGCCGGTCGACCGACCGGACGAGGAGGAGGACGCCCCAGGGTCCATGCACCTCGGCGTCTACGAGCTCCCACGGCGGCGAGAGAAGGACGGCGGGGAAGGGTACTCCAGCCTCGGCGTGTTGCCGCCCTCGATGTACTCGAGAACGGCCTCCAGCGTGCGGCCGGGCACGCCCCACCATCGGCGCCGCCCCTCGGAGTTGAGCCTGCTGGAGGGCACGACGCCGTTGGTGGCCTCGAGCTGCTCGGTGTGACGGCGGCGGAAGTAGGGCTCCCAGAGCGGGCTGTTGGCGACGTAGCACGGCCCCTCCCTCGCCGCCCGCGGCAGAGAGGCGCGAATACGCGCGATCTCCGCATGACGCGCCGCTTCGGTGGACGGTGGTGGCACCGGGACCCCGCCGGCGCTGATTCTTCACGCCCCGGGCACCCGCATGTCCGGCGGGACCAGATAAGGCCTCGTAGAAGAGCCGAGCTTCGTTTTCGTGAAGGTGGCGGCGGCCCGTGAGGCATCAATGGCGGAGGCTGACCGGCGCGGCAGCGCGCGGCAGTTTTGGCATTGATTCGCCGCGGGAAATGAGGTGATGAGGATGACGAAGCGGAGAGAAGCGAGACGAGTCGCTGGCAAAGAGGGCCCGCGGCTCTTTCGCGCCAAAAACGATTCGCCCGGCGCCCCCCAGCGCGCCGGGTTCGGGTTGGGTCCGCCGGCGCCAATTTTGGCCCAAGCAGACGAAAATTGGCCCCTTAGAGGCGCGACTGGGCCGATTTTTTGACGCCGACGACCGAAAAGTCGTTTGGGAAGCCTTGTTGGAAACGCGGCTGGAGATGAACTCACAGGATACGTTCTCGCTATGTCCACTCGCTTCCGGTGGCGCTAGAAAACTGAATATGGAGGGCCAAGTGCTGCTAAATCAGCTTGGGGAGAGCCAAGCCAATGGAATACCAAGCTAAGACACTGTTTCAGCAGAAGTGCTAAGTGTCCTAGTGAAAGAAAAATTGCATGTTGACCTGGGCCCGGGCCGTGGCTCGCACCCCCTATCTCGCTCGGCCACTGCTCCCTTCCTCTCTGCAACTCCTTCCTACATGGTGCCCCTTGTCATGCGATGCGACTGCCTGCTCGAAGACCAAATGCCGCGGCACAACCATTGTCTCCTTATTTAACCTCCGCATCGATGCCTACTGATGCTCCAGCTAGGCCGGCGTTTCTCTGGATATCGCAGTTAGTGCGCGCCGAACATTCCCTGATGCCCTGTCTCACCAACTGCAATGGCCACCTCAACAAAAAAAAAACTGCCATGACGAAATTTGCATGATAAATTTGGCATTCAGCATAGTCTAGAGGACCAAAACTTTCTATGCTGAACGTTTTTTCTTCAACAGAGCATGTACTCCAGGATCGGGCTATTGATTCCTCCACATGTCAACCCAACAAACCAGATCAATCTAAGAGCACAACCACTCGATTTATTAACCTTGACAGAGAGATTGAACCGTCCTATGTTCAGATGTATGATCCCCAAAAGGAAACATAATTTATCAGTTATTATTATCACCATCCGGCAGGACCATCCTAATCTCGTCGATGGCATCACCATCGGCACGATCAAAGTCGGCCGTACACATCGTTCTCTGCCTCCATGCCCGGGCTTCGACACGCCTCCAGGAGGGGATAGCCCTTGTACGCCTTGCAGATGTAAGCTTCGAATTTCCCGTAATCCTGATACCAAGACAGGATTGATTATTGCATATATAGATGGTGAAATTCAGACATGAAACTGTCCCATGGCAAAAACGAAGAAAACGGCCCCTTACGTTGTAGAGCGGCTTGCCGTCGACCACCACCCATGGAACGAACTGGTGAGGAGGCACGAGCTCAGCTGTCTGTCTCCCATACTCGATCGAAAGCTGCATGGAACATGCAAAATGCCAACGCTGGTTTAGCAATTCAATTGAGCATATAAAATGTATGTGGATGATGCAACAAACGGAGATGCAAAGCGGGGACGGACATTGTGGCCACGCTCGCCCTTGTAGCACTCCGTGACTGGCTTTGGGTCAAGCCCCTGTTTCTGGAAGCACGACTCCCACTCCCGGTGCTTGTTCTTCATCACCAGGTCCGACACGCAGTAAATGAAGCCGAGATGCACTTTCTGCATCAAAACAAAACAACAGCTACTATCAGTTTCAAGAAAAATTACCCTTGTCGTTAGTGCAGATAGTGCACGCGCAGGCAGTCGCAATGAATTACCACATCCGGCCATGCGTCGATGGCGCAAGCCTCCACGGTGTTGAGAAGGCATTCCTCGGCGCCATGCTGCATGCAACAAGCCAACATCCCAACATTAGTATATGCACCTCTAAACATCCCAAAGACGCTGTTCTTGCAACACATCAACGATGAAATCCATTTGTGGAACATGGCAGGAGCAGGGATTCCTTTTGACCCTGGCTGAGTTGTAATTTTTGTGGGCCTTTTCTTCATTTGCGCCTTTTCCTTTGTTTTTGGTGCTTGCCCTCTTGGCGTTTTCTCCTCCTGTACTTGGGTTTTTTCCCTGTTCAATGAATTTGGTAGATCAACTACCAACGTTCAAAAAAAAAAATCGGTACAGCTCGACAGCATCAGCTGATCAGCTATTAATTAACCGAATAGCACTGGATCCGCGTGTCCGAAACGGAATGGAAAACTCATGCTATGGCCTATGATATGAAGAAGGAGATGAGAGCAGAGTCGTGGTCGGGGCGCGGGGACACCTGACAGGAGATGGTGCCGTCGCTGCGGACCACGGCGTTGCCATAGGGGACGAGGGTGAGGTCGGCGGCGTCGAGCAGGCCGTCCCTGTAGGCCTTCAAGAGGTGGTTCGTCACGAAGCGGGCCGAGTAGGGGCACAGCGACTCGTAGTAGATCGCCACGTGCACCTTCTCGCCGCCGCTGCCAGTCGCGACGTCGCCGGCGGTCGCCGCGGAGGCGGCCGAAAGCAGCTGGAGGAGCGCTGCGAGGAGCAGGAAACGGTGGAGGCCGCGCGCCATGGTGTTCGCCCAACCGATCGAGCAATGCGCAGAGGAGATTGGCAAAGGAGGCTTTTTATAGAAGGTGATTAGCACCAAGCGGGCGTCACGATGTACTTATTCTCTCTAACTGAAAGAGCATAGCTCCATCTAAAAAATAGTTTTGGATTGACAAGCTGATGTATTTCCCAGGATATGTACATAAGCAATCCAAGATAAGGTTAGCGTGAATTTGCCGTTCAATAATAGTGCGAGACAGCAGCACAACTGCGTGCTCTGACATTCTGTACGTTTGGTGTATACGTAACCATGTAACTATGTTGGCTACTACTGTTCGAGCGGTTGGCTATTTCAAAAACAATCAACAACTATGTTGGCTTTTTTCCTACGCGCAAAAGAAAAATGGAAACAAAAAGTGCGAGACGACCCCATGTGTGTCGCCACATTTTCCCTGCTACAAATCTGAGCATTGGGAACGATGCTCGATGTCAGTTTTAAGCCATGGAAATTTCACTCTACTCTAATTGTCGAATATGTGAGGTGGATTGCAAACTGAGTGTAGCTTAGATGATTAGATTCCTCATGGTGGAACCAGCCCACCCGGGAAGTTCTAGGTATGACAATCGGGCTTGTATTTTTCTGTATTTATTGCAGATTTTTCAGCAATGTTCGTTTAATGAGAGGAGTTGTTTCCATTGACTACAAGTCGTGTAACGACTTCGTCAATCTTAAAATGTTACCTTGGCTCAGTATCTCGGAAGAATTCATAGAAATAGTGTATGCATGTGCGTTCATAGGATGAGTCTGTGTGTGCGTGTTTCAAAAATCAACAATTGTACCGTGTTAAACAATAATAATATATGAGAAGGATTTACGAGGAAACCTGACTTAACTAAAATTTCGGCAAACAAACCAAATCAAAGAACTCATATTTCCAAGGCAGTTTTCTGAAAGAAATCGCCTACACTGAGGCGGTTTGACATAAGAAGCTCACATCAATAGTTGACACACGTAAAAGCCTAGTCTAATAGAGCCACAAGTCCCCTTATGTTGATGTAGTTTGTGAAGTGAATAATTATTTAGTTCGTTAACTAGTAACTTTTGTGAAGTTGAACTAGTTAAGCATGAGTACTTATATGTAGTTTTGTGGAGTTGAACTAGTTAAGTTGATGAGTATCTATATGTAGTTTTGTAGAGTTGAACTAGTTGATGCAGCATTACATCTTAAATTAATTGATGGTTTAAATGCATATATATTTTTATTAGTGAAAAATCAATTTGCCGGTGTTAGCCACGTGGCACGCCATCAGTATATGAAATACTGCTGACGTGGGCTCCAATGCGATCACTATTTTTTAACAATTGCGTAATATTGATGTGTCGGATGTCCACGCCATCAAGGTCGTTTTTGCCACGCAATAGATAGGCTTTTCTGCACTAGTGCACGGGCGACCCGTGCCCCCTTTGGGTATGATTGGAGTAAAGCAAGTTAACATCCATAAGCTCGGAAGGAAATTTCTTTTGGCCAACATTGCTTGGCCCAGGCTGGCCTCCGTTGTCATCACGACCTCGTCCCCTGTCCTAATGTTCTGCCACTATCTTGCCAGTGTGACGCCCCCGATTCATTCGTGCACTAATCATACATGCAAATGCACACGGTCAAGATCATAGACTCACGAGAAGATATCACAACACAACTCTAGACACAAATTGAAACATAAATCTTTATATTACAAGCCAGGGCCACGAAGGCTCGAATACATAAGTCAGCGGAAGCAACAACATATGAGTACAGACATATGTAAACAAGTTTGCCTTAAGAAGTGTTGGGGAACGTAGCATGCAATTTCAAAAATTTCCTACGAACACGCAAGATCTATCTAGGAGATGCATAGCAACGAGAGGGGAAGAGTGTGTCCATGTACCCTCATAGACCGAAAGCGGAAGCGTTAGCTTGACGCGGTTGATGTATCGAACGTCTTCCCGATCCTACCGATCAAGCACCGAACGTACGACACCTCCGAGTTCTGCACACGTTCAACTCAATGTCGTCCCTCGAACTCTTGATCCAGCAAAGTGTCGAGGGAGAGTTTTGTCAGCATAATGGCGTGGTGACGGTGATGGTGATGTGATCTACGCAGGGCTTCGCCTAAGCACTACGACAATATGACCAGAGGAGTAAACTGTGGAGGGGAGCACCGCACACGGTTAAGAGAACAATTGATGTGCTTGTTGGGGAACGTAGCAATTTCAAAAAAAAAATCCTACACAGACGCAAGATCATGGTGATGCATAGCAACGAGAGGGGAGAGTGTTGTCTACGTACCCTCGTAGACCGAAAGCGGAAGCGTTAGCACAACACGATTGATGTAGTCGTACGTCTTCACGGCCCGACCGATCAAGCACCGAAACTACGGCACCTCCGAGTTCTAGCACACGTTCAGCTCGATGACGATCCCCGGACTCTGATCCAGCAGAATGTCGGGGAAGAGTTCCGTCAGCACGACGGTGTGGTGACGATCTTGATGTTCTACTGTCGCAGGGCTTCGCCTAAGCACCACTACAATATTATCGAGGACTGTGGTGGAGGGGGGCACCGCACATGGCTAAGAGATCAATGATCAACTGTTGTGTATCTGGGGTGCCCCCTGCCCCCGTATATAAAGGAGCAAGGGAGGGAGGCGGCCGGCCTAGGAGGAGGGCGCGCCAAGGGGGGAGTCCTACTCCCACCGGGAGTAGGACTCCTCCTTCCCTTATTGGAGTAGGAGAGAAGGAAAGAGGGGAAGAGGAACAAGGAAAAGTGGGCTGCACCCCTTGTCCAATTCGGACCAGAGGGGGGGCGCGCGCCTCCTTCCTTTTGGCCTCTCTCCTCTATTCCCGTATGGCCCAATAAGGCCCATATACTCCCCGGCGAATTCCCCTAACTCTCTGGTATCCCGAAAAATACCCAAATTACTCAGAACCTTTTCGATGTCCGAATATAGTCGTCCAATATATCAATCTTTACGTCTCGACCATTTCGAGACTCCTCGTCATGTCCCTGATCTCATCCGGGACTCCGAACTCCTTCGGTACATCAAAACTCATAAACTCATAATATAACTGTCATCGAAACCTTAAGCGTGCGGACCCTACGGGTTCGAGAACTATGTAGACATGACCGAGACACGTCTCCGGCCAATAACCAATAGTGGAACCTGGATGCTCATATTGGCTCCCACATATTCTACGAAGATCTTTATCGGCCAGACCGCATAACAACATACGTTGTTCCCTTTATCATCGGTATGTTACTTGCCCGAGATTCGATCATCGGTATCTCAATACCTAGTTCAATCTCGTTACCGGCAAGTCTCTTTTACTCGTTCTGTAATACATCATCCCGCAACTAACTTATTAGTTGCAATGCTTGCAAGGCTTAAGTGATGTGCATTACCGAGAGGGCCCAGAGATACCTCTCCAACAATCGGAGTGACAAATCCTAATCTCGAAATACGCCAACCCAACAAGTACCTTCAAAGACACCTGTAGAGCACCTTTATAATCACCCAGTTACGTTGTGATGTTTGGTAGCACACAAAGTGTTCCTCCGGTAAACGGAAGTTGCATAATCTCATAGTCATAGGAACATGTATAAGTTATGAAGAAAACAATAGCAACAAACTAAACGATCAAGTGCTAAGCTAATGGAATGGGTCAAGTCAATCACATCATTCTCCTAATGATGTGATCCCATTAATCAAATGACAACTCATGTCTATGGCTAGGAAACATAACCATCTTCGATCAACGAGCTAGTCAAGTAGAGGCATACTAGTGACACTATGTTTGTCTATGTATTCACATATGTATTATGTTTCCGGTTAATACAATTCTAGCATGAATAATAAACATTTATCATGAAATAAGGAAATAAATAATAACTTTATTATTGCCTCTAGGGCATATTTCCTTCAGTTTCCCACTTGCAGTAGAGTTAATAATCTAGTTCACATCTCCATGTGATTTAACATCAATAGTTCACATCACCATGTGATTAACACCCATAGTTCACATCGTCATGTGACCAACACCCAAAGGGTACTAGGGTGTGATCATGATTTACTTGTGAGAGAAGTTTAGTCAACGGGTCTGCCACATTCAGATCCATAAGTATTTTGCAAATTTCTATGTCAACAATGCTCTGCACTAAGCTACTCTAGCTAATTGCTCCCACTTTCAATATGTATCTAGATTAAGACTTTGAGTCATCTGGATCAGTGTCAAAACTTGCATCGACGTAACCCTGAACCTTTTGTCACCTCCATAATCGAGAAACATATCCTTATTCCACTAAGGATAATTTCGACCAATGTCCAGTGATCTACTCCTAGATCACTATTGTACTCCCTTGCCAAACTCAGGGCAGGGTATACAATAGGTCTGGTACACGGCATGGCATACTTTATAGAACATATGGCTAAGGCATAGGGAATGACTTCCATTCTCTCTCTATCTTCTACCGTGGTCGGGTTTTGAGTCTTACTCAACTTCACACCTTGTAACACAGGTAAGAACTCCTTCTTTGACTGTTCCATTTTGAACTACTTCAAAATCTTGTCAAGGTATGTACTCATTGAAAAACTTATCAAGCGTCTTGATTTATCTCTATAGATCTCGATGCTCAATATGTAAGCAGCTTCACCGAGGTCTTTCTTTGAAAAACTCCTTTCAAACATTCCTTTATGCTTTGCAGAATAATTCTACATTATCTCCGATCAACAATATGTCATTCACATATATTTATCAAAAATGTTGTAGTGCTCCCACTCACTTTCTTGTAAATACAGGCTTCACCGCAAGTCTGTATAAAACTATATGCTTTGATCAACTTATCAAAGCGTATATTCCAACTCCGAGATGCTTGCACTAGTCCATAGATGGATCGCTGGAGCTTGCATATTTTGTTAGCACCTTTAGGATTGACAAAACCTTCTGGTTGCATCATATACAACTCTTCTTTAATAAATCCATTAAGGAATGCAGTTTTGTTTATCCATTTGCCAGATTTCATAAAATGCGGCAATTGCTAACATGATTCGGACAGACTTAAGCATAGATACAAGTGAGAAACTCTCATCGTAGCCAACACCTTGAACTTGTCAAAAACCTTTTGCAACAATTCTAGCTTTGTAGATAGTAACACTACTATCATCGTCCGTCTTCCTCTTGAAGATCCATTTATTTTTTATGGCTTGTTGATCATCGGGCAAGTCAACCAAAGTCCACACTTTGTTCTCATACATGGATCCCATCTCAGATTTTATGGCCTCAAGCCATTTCGCGGAATCTGGGCTCATCATCGCTTCCTCATAGTTCATAGGCTCGTCATGGTCAAGTAACATGACCTCCAGAATAGGATTACCGTACCACTCTGGTGCGGATCTCACTCTGGTTTACCTACAAGGTTCGGTAGTAACTTGATCTGAAGTTTACATGATCATCATCATTAGCTTCCTCACTAATTGGTGTAGTAGTCACAGGAACAGATTTCTATGATGAACTACTTTCCAATAAGGGAGCAGGTACAGTTACCTCATCAAGTTCTACTTTCCTCCCACTCACTTCTTTCGAGAGAAACTCCTTCTCTAGAAAGGATCCATTCTCAGCAATGAATATCTTGCCTTCGGGTCTGTGATAGAAGGTGTACCCAACATTTTCTATTGGGTATCCTATGAAGATGCACTACTCCGATTTGGGTTTGAGCTTATCAGGTTGAAACTTTTTCACATAAGCATTGCAACCTCAAACTTTAAGAAACGATAGCTTGAGTTTCTTGCCAAACCATAGTTCATACGGTGTCGTCTCAACGGATTTAGATGGTGCTCTATTTAATGTGAATGTAGCTGTCTCTAATGCACAACCCCAAAACGATAGTAGTAAATCAGCAAGAGACATCATAGATCGCACCATATCTAATAAAGTACGGTTACGATGTTCGGACACACCATTACACTGTAATGGTGTTCTAGGTGGCGTGAGTAGTTAAACTTTTTCACATTGTTTTAACTGAAGGCCAAACTCGTAACTCAAATATTTTACTTCTGCGATCATATCGTAGATTCTTTTATTTTTTTTATGATGATTCTCCACTTCACTCTGAAATTCTTTGAACTTTTCAAATGTTTCAGATTTGTGTTTCATCAAGTAGATATACTCATATCTGCTCAAATCATCTGTGAAGATTAGAAAATAATGATACCTGCCGCGAGCCTCAATATTCATCGGACCACATACATCAGTATGTATGATTTCCAACAAATCTGTTGCTTGGTCCATTGTTCCGGAGAATGGAGTCTTAGTCATCTTGCCCATGAGGCATGGTTCGCAAGCATCAACTGATTCATAATCAAGTGATTCCAAAAGCCCATCAGCATGGATTTTCTTCACGCGCTTTACACCAATATAACCTAACCGGCAGTGCCACAAATAAGTTGCACTATCATTATTAACTTTGCATCTTTTGGCTTCAATATTATAAAAATGTGTATCACCACGATCAGGATCCAACAAACCATTTTCATTGGGTGTATGACCATAGAAGGTTTTATTCATGTAAACAGAACAACAATTATTCTCTAACTTACATGAATAACCGTATTGCAATAAACATGATCAAATCATATTCATGCTCAACGCAAACACCAAATAACACTTATTTAGGTTCAACACTAATCCCGAAAGTATAGGGAGTGTGTGATGATGATCATATCAATCTTGGAACTACTTCCAACACACATCGTCACTTCACCCTTAACTAGTCTTTGTTCATTCTGCAACTCCCGTTTCGAGTTACTACTCTTAGCAACTGAACCAGTATCAAATACCGAGGGGTTGCTACGAACACTAGTAATATACACATTAATAATCTGTATATCAAATATACCTTTGTTTACTTTGCCATCCTTCTTATCCGCCAATTACTTAGGGTAGTTCTGCTTCCAGTGACCAGTCCCTTTGCAGTAGAAGCACTTAGTTTCAGGCTTAGGTCCAGACTTCGGTTTTTTCACTTGAGCAGCAACTTGCTTGTTGTTCTTCTTGAAGTTCCCCTTTCTTCCCTTTGTCCCTTTACTTGAAACTAGTGATTTTGTTTACCATCAACACTTGATGCTTTTCTTGATTTCTACCTTCGTCAATTTTAGCATCACGAAAAGCTTAGGAATCGTTTCCGTTATCCCTTGCATATTATAGTTCATCACGAAGTTCTACTAACTTGGTGATGGTGACTAGAGAATTCTGTCAATCACTATTTTATCTGGAAGATTAACTCCCACTTGATTCAAGCGATTGTAGTACCCAGAAAATTTGAGGACATGCTCACTGCTTGAGCTATTCTCCTCCATCTTTTAGCTATAGAACTTGTTGGAGACTTCATATCTCTCAACTCGGGTATTTACTTGAAATATTAACTTCAACGATGTTCAAAACGTCTTTGAAATCCCGATTCTAAGCTGTTAAGCATGGTGCACTAAACTATCAAGTAGTCATCATATTGAGCTAGCCAAACGTTCATAATGTCTGCATCTGCTCCTGCAATAGGTCAGTCACCTAGCGGTGAATTAAAGACATAATTATTCTGTGCAGCAATGAGGATAAACCTCAGATCACGGACCCAGTCCGCATCATTGCTACTATCATCTTTCAACTTAGTTTTCTCTAGGAACACATATAAAACATAGGGAAGCAATAACGCGAGCTATTGATCTACAACATAGATATGCAAATACTATCAGGACTAAGTTCATGATAAATTAAAGTTCAATTAATCATATTACTTAAGAACTCCCACTTAGAAAGACATCCCTCTAATCTTCTAAGTGATCACGTGATCCAAATCAACTAATCCATAACCGATCATCACGTGAAATGGAGTAGTTTTCAATGGTGAACATCACTATGTTGATCATATCTACTATATGATTCACGCTCGACCTTTCGGTCTCAGTGTTCCGAGGCCATATCTGCATATGCTAGGCTCGTCAAGTTTAACCTGAGTATTCTGCGTGTGCAAAACTGGCTTGCACCCATTGTAGATGGACGTAGAGCTTATCACACCCGATCATCACGTGGTGTCTGGGCACGACGAACTTTGGCAACGGTGCATACTCAGGGAGAATACTTCTTGATAATTTAGTGAGAGATCATCTTATAATGCTACCGTCAATCAAAGCAAGATAAGATGCATAAAAGATAAACATCACATGCAATCAATATAAGTGATATGATATGTCCATCATCATCTTGTGCTTGTGATCTCCATCTCCGAAGCACCGTCATGATCACCATCGTCACCGGCGCGACATCTTGATCTCCATCGTAGCATCGTTGTCGTCTCGCCAATCTTATGCTTCCATGACTATCGCTACCGCTTAGTGATAAAGTAAAGCATTACAACGCAATTGCATTGCATACAATAAAGCGACAACCATATGGCTCCTGCCAGTTGCCGATAACTCGGTTACAAAACATGATCATCTCATACAATAAAATTTAGCATCATGTCTTGACCATATCACATCACAACATGCCCTGCAAAAACAAGTTAGACGTCCTCTACTTTGTTGTTGCAAGTTTTACGTGGCTGCTACGGGCTTAGCAAGAACCCTTCTTACCAACGCATCAAACCACAACGATAGTTTGTCAAGTTGGTGCTGTTTTAACATTCGCAAGGACAGGGTGTAGCCACACTCGGTTCAACTAAAGTTGGAAAAACTGACACCCGCCAGCCACCTGTGTGCAAAGCACGTCGGCAGAACCAGTCTCGCGTAAGCGTACGCGTAATGTCGGTCCAGGCCGCTTCATCCAACAATACCGCCGAACCAAAGTATGACATGCTGGTAAGCAGTATGACTTATATCGCCCACAACTCACTTGTGTTCTACTCGTGCACAACATCAACGCATAAAACCTAGGCTCGGATGCCACTATTGGGGAACGTAGCAATTTCAAAAAAAAAAATCCTATGCACACGCAAGATAATGGTGATGCATAGCAATGAGAGGGGAGAGTGTTGTCTACGTACCCTCGTAGACCAAAAGCGGAAACGTTAGCACAACGCGGTTGATGTAGTCGTACGTCTTCACGACCCGACCGATCAAGCACCGAAACTACGACACCTCCAAGTTCTAGCACACATTCAGCTCGATGACGATCCCCGGACTCCGATCCAGCAGAATGTCGGGGAAGAGTTCCGTCAGCACGACGGTGTGGTGACGATCTTGATGTTCTACTGTCGCAGGGCTTCGCCTAAGCACCACTATAATATTGTCGAGGACTATGGTGGAGGGGGGCACCGCACACGGCTAAGAGATCAATGATCAACCGTTGTGTATCTGGGGTGCCCCCTGCCCCCGTATATAAAGGAGCAAGGGAGGGAGGCGGCCGGCCTAGGAGGAGGGCGCGCCAAGGGGGGAGTCCTACTCCCACCGGGAGTAGGACTCCTCCTTCCCTTGTTGGAGTAGGAGAGAAGGAAAGAGGAGGAGAGGAACAAGGAAAAGTGGGCTGCACCCCTTGTCCAATTCGGACCAGAGGGGGGGGGGGGCGCCTCCTTCCTTTTGGCCTCTCTCCTCTATTCCCGTATGGCCCAATAAGGCCCATATACTCCCCGGCGAATTCCCGTAACTCTCCGATACTCCGAAAAATAACCGAATTACTCAGAACCTTTCCGATGTCCGAATATAGTCGTCCAATATATCGATCTTTACGTCTCGACCATTTCGAGACTCCTCGTCATGTCCCCGATCTCATCCGGGACTCCGAACTATTGGAAATATGCCCTAGAGGCAATAATAAATTGATTATTATTGTATTTCCTTGTTCATGATAATCGTTTATTATCCATGCTAGAATTGTATTGATAGGAAACTGAGATACATGTGTGGATACATAGACAACACCATGTCCCTAGGAAGCCTCTAGTTGACTAGCTCGTTGATCAATAGATGGTCACGGTTTCCTGACCATGAACATTGGATGTCATTGATAACGGGATCACATCATTAGGAGAATGATGTGATGGACAAGACCCAATCCTAAGCCTAGCACAAGATCATGTAGTTCGTATGCTAAAGCTTTTCTAATGTCAAGTATCATTTCCTTAGACCATGAAATTGTGCAACTCCCGGATACCATAGGAATACTTTGGGTGTGCCAAACGTCACAACGTAACTGGGTGGCTATAAAGGTACACTACAGGTAACTCCGAAAGTGTCTGTTGGGTTGGCACGAATCGAGACTGGGATTTGTCACTCCGTGTGATGGAGAGGTATCTCTGGGCCCACTCGGTAGGACATCATCATAATGTGCACAATGTGATCAAGGAGTTGATCACGGGATGATGTGTTACAGAACGAGTAAAAGAGACTTGCCGGTAACGAGATTGAACAAGGTATCGGGATACCCACGATCGAATCTCGGGCAAGTATCGTACCGATGGACAAAGGGAATTGCATACGGGATTGATTAAGTCCTCGACATCGTGGTTCATCTGATGAGATCATCGTGGAACATGTGGGAGCCAACATGGGTATCCAGATCCCGCTGTTGGTTATTGACCGGAGTCATCTCGGTCATGTCTGCATGTCTCCCGAACCCGTAGGGTCTACACACTTAAGGTTCGGTGACGCTAGGGTTATATAGATATTAGTATGCGGTAACCCGAATGTTGTTCGGAGTCCCGGATGAGATCCCGGACGTCACGAGGAGTTCCGGAATGGTCCGGAGGTAAAGAATTATATATAGGAAGTGCTATTTTGGCCATCGGGACAAGTTTCTGGGTCACCGGTATTGTACCGGGACCACCGGAAGGGTCCCAGGGGTCCACCGGGTGGGGCCACCTGCCCCGGGGGGCCACATGGGCTGTAGGGGTGTGCACCTTGGCCTATATGGGCCAAGGGCACCAGCCCCAAGAGGCCCATGCGCCAAGAGATAAGCAAAGGAAGAGTCCTAAAGGGGGAAGGCACCTCCTAGGTGCCTTGGGGAGGAGGGACTCCTCCCTAGCCGCACCCTTCCTTGGAGGAAGGGCCAAGGCTGCGCCCCCCTCTCCCTTGGCCCTATATATAGTGGGGGAAGGGAGGGCAGCCCAACCTAAGCCCTGGCGCCTCCCTCTCCCTCCCGTGACACATCTCCCTCCTCCCGCAGCGCTTGGCGAAGCCCTGTTGGAATCCCGCTACTTCCACCACGCCGTCGTGCTGCTGGATCTCCATCAACCTCTCCTCCCCCTTGCTGGATCAAGAAGGAGGAGACTTCACTGCTCCGTACGTGTGTTGAACGCGGAGGTGCCGTCCGTTCGGCGCTAGGATCATCGGTGATTTGGATCACAACGAGTACGACTCCATCAACCCCGTTCTCTTGAACGCTTCCGCGCGAGATCTACAAGGGTATGTAGATCCACTCCTCCCTCGTTGCTAGATGACTCCATAGATTGATCTTGGTGACACGTAGGAAAATTTTGAATTATTGCTATGTTCCACAACAGTGGCATCATGAGCTTGGTCTATGCGTAGTTACTATGCACGAGTAGAACACAAAGTAGTTGTGGGCGTCGATTTTGTTTAATATGCTTACCGTTACTAGTCCAATCTTGATTCAGCGGCATTGTGGGATGAAGCGGCCCGGACCAACCTTACACATACGCTTACGTGAGACCGGTTCCACCGACTGACATGCACTAGTTGCATAAGGTGGCTGGCGGGTGTCTGTCTCTCCCACTTTAGTCGGATCGGATTCGATGAAAAGGGTCCTTATGAAGGGTAAATAGCAATTGGCATATCACGTTGTGGTCTTTGCGTAGGTAAGAAACGTTCTTGCTAGAAACCCATAGCAGCCACGTAAAAGATGCAAACAACAATTAGAGGACGTCTAACTTGTTTTTGCAGGGTATGCTATGTGATGTGATATGGCCAAAGGATGTGATGAATGATATATGTGATGTATGAGATTGATCATGTTCTTGTAATAGGAATCACGACTTGCATGTCGATGAGTATGACAACCGGCAGGAGCCATAGGAGTTGTCTTTAATTTATTTATGACCTGCGTGTCAACATAAACGTCATGTAATTACTTTACTTTATTGCTAACCGTTAGCTGTAGTAGTAGAAGTAATAGTTGGCGAGGCAACTTCATGAAGACACGATGATGGAGATCATGGTGTCATGCCGGTGACGATGATGATCATGGAGCCCCGAAGATGGAGATCAAAAGGAGCAAAGTGATATTGGCCATATCATGTCACTATTTGATTGCATGTGATGTTTATCATATTTATTCATCTTGTTTGCTTAGAACGACGGTAGTAAATAAGATGATCCCTCATTAAAATTTCAAGAAAGTGTTCCCCCTAACTGTGCACCGTTGCGAAAGTTCGTTGAATTTCGAAGCACCACGTGATGATCGGGTGTGATAGATTCTTACGTTCGAATACAACGGGTGTTGACGAGCCTAGCATGTACAGACATGGCCTCGGAACACATGCAAAACACGTAGGTTGACTTGACGAGCCTAGCATGTACAGACATGGCCTCGGAACACAAGAGACCGAAAGGTCGAGCATGAGTCGTATGGTAGATACGATCAACATGAAGATGTTCACCGATGTTGACTAGTCCATCTCACGTGATGATCGGACACGGCCTAGTTGACTCGGATCATGTAATCACTTAGATGACTAGAGGGATGTCTATCTGAGTGGGAGTTCATAAGATGAATTTAATTATCCTGAACATAGTCAAAAGGTCTTCGCAAATTATGTCGTAGCTCGCGCTTCAGTTCTATTGTTTAGATATGTTCCTAGAGAAAATTTAGTTGAAAGTTGATAGTAGCAATTATGTGGACTAGGTCCGTAAACTGAGGATTGTCCTCATTGCTTCATAGAAGGCTTATGTCCTTAATGCACCGCTCAATGTGCTGAACCTCGAACGTCGTCTGTGGATGTTGCGAACATCTGACATACACATTTTGATAACTACGTGATAGTTCAGTTAAACGGTTTAGAGTTGAGGCACCGAAGACGTTTTGAAACGTCGCAGAACATATGAGATGTTCCAAGGACTGAAATTGGGATTTCAGGCTCGTGCCCACGTCAAGAGGTATAAGACCTCCGACGATTTTCTTAGCCTGCAAACTAAGGGAGAAAAGCTCAATTGTTGAGCTTGTGCTCAGATTGTCTGAGTACAACAATCATTTGAATCGAGTAGGAGTTGATCTTCCAGATGAGATAGTGATGTTTCTCCGAAGTCATTACCACCAAGCTGCTAGAGCTTCGTGATGAACTATAACATATCAAGGACATATATGATGATCTTTGAGATATTTGCGATGTTTGACACCACAAAAGTAGAAATCAAGAAGGAGCATCAATTGTTGATGGTTGGTGAAACCACTAGTTTCAAGAAGGGCAAGGGCAAGAAGGGATACTTCATGAAACGGCAATTCAGCTGCTGCTCTAGTGAAGAAACCCAAGGTTGAACCCAAACCCGAGACTAAGTGCTTCTGTAATAAGGGGAACAACCACTGGAGCAGAATTACCCTAGATACTTGGTAGATTAGAAGGCTGGCAAGGTCGATAGAAGTATATTGGATATACATTGTGTACTTTACTAGTACTCCTAGTAGCACCAGGGTATTAGATACTGGTTCGGTTGCTAAGTGTTAGTAACTCGAAACAAAAGGCTACGAATAAACGGATACTAGCTAAAAGGTGAGATGACGATATGTGTTGGAAGTATTTCCAAGGTTGATCAAATATCGTACGCTCCCTCTACCATCGAGATTGGTATTAAAACCTAAATAATCGTTATTTGGTGTTTGCGTTGACCATAGACATGATTGGATTACGTCTATCGCAATACGGTTATTCATTTAAGGAGAATAATGGTTACTCTGTTTATTTGAATAATACCTTCAATGGTCTTACACCTAAAATGAATGGTTCATTGAATCTCGATCGTAGTGATACACATGTTCGTGCCAAAAGATAGTAATGATAGTACCACCTACTTATGGCACTGCTACGTAAGTCATATCGGTATAAAACGCATGAAGAAGCTCCATGTTGATGGATCTTTGGGCTCACTCGTTTTTGAAAAGTTTGAGACATGCGAACCATGTCTATTGGTGTATATGCATGAAGAAACTCCATGCAAATGGACCATTTGGACTCACTTGATTTTGAATCACTTGAGATATGCAAATCTTACCACATGGGCAAGATGACTGAAAAGCCTCGTTTTCAGTAAGATGGAACAAGATAGCAACTTGTTGGAAGTAACACATTTTGCTGTGTGCAGTCCAATGAGTGCTGAGGCATGCAGTGAATATCGTTATGTTCTTACTTCACAGATGATTCGAGTAGATGTTGAGTATATTTACTTGATGAAACACAAGTCTGAATTATTGAATGGTTCAAGTAATTTCAGAGTGAAGTTGAAAGATCGTCGTGACAAGAGGATAAAAGATCTATGATATGATCATGGAGATAAATATCTGAATTACGAGTTTGGCACAGAATTAAGACATTGTGGAAATTGTTTCACAACTAATACAGCCTGGAACACCATGGTGTGATGGTGTGTCCGAACATCATAACTGCACCCTATTGGATATGATGCATACCATGATGTCTCTTATCAAATTACCACAATAGTTTATGGGTTAGGCATTAGAGACAACCACATTCACTTTAAATAGGGCACCACGCAATTCCGATGAGATGACACCGTATGAACTATGGTTTAGAGAAACCTAAGCTGTCATTTCTTAAAAGTTTGGGGCTGCGATGCTTATGTGAAAAAGTTTCAGGATGATAAGCTCGAACCCAAAGCGGATAAATGCATCTTCATAGGACACCCAAAACAGTTGGGTATACCTCGTGTCTCAGATCCGAAAGCAATAAGGGATTGTTTCTAGAATCGGGTCCTTTCTTGAGGAAAAGTTTCTCTCGAAAGAATTGAGTGGGAGGATGGTGGAGACTTGATGAGGTTATTGAACCGTCTCTTCAACTAGTGTGTGGCAGAGCACAGGGAGTGGTTCCTGTGGCACCTACACCAATTGAAGTGGAAGCTTATGATAGTGATCATGAAACTTCAGATCAAGTCACTACCAAACCTCGTGGGATGACAAGGATGCGTACTACTTCAGAGTGGTACGTAATCCTGTCTTGGAAGTCATGTTGCTAGACAACAATGAACCTACGAGCTATGGAGAAGCGATGGTGGGCCTGGATTCCAAAATGGCTCGAGGCCATATAATCCGAGAGAGGATCCATATATGAAAACAAAGTGTAGACTTTGGAAGAACTACTTGATGGTCGTAAGGCTGTTAGGTACATATGGATTTTAAAAGGAAGACGGACAATGATGGTAAGTATCACCATTAAGAAAGCTCGACTTGTCGTTAAGATGTTTTCCGACAAGTTCAGGGAGTTGACTACGATGAGACTTTCTCACTCGTAGCGATGCTAAGAGTCTGTTGGAATTATATTAGCGATTACTGCATTATTTATGAAATCTTGCAGATAGGATGTCAAAACATTGTTTCCTCAACGATTTTCTTGAGGAAAGGTTGTATGTGATACAACCGGAAGGTTTTGTCAATCCTGAAAGATGCTAATAAGTATGCAAAGCTCCAGCAATCCTTCTAAGGACTGGAGTGAGCATCTCGGAGTTGGAATGTATGCTTTGATGATGATCAAAGACTTTTGGGTTTATAGAAAGTTTATGAGAAACTTGTATTTCCAAAGAAGTGAGTGGGGGCACTATAGAATTTCTGATGAGTATATGTGGTTAACATGTTGTTGATCGGAAATGATGTAGAATTTCTGGAAAGAATGCCGAGTTATTTGAAAAGTGTTTTTCAATGGAAAACCTAGATTAGGCTACTTGAGTATTGATCATTTAGATCTATAAGGATAGATCAAAACGCTTAATGGTACTTTCAAATGAGCACATACCTTGACATGATCTTGAAGGTGTTCAAGATGGATCAGTCAAAGAAGGAGTTCTTGCCTGAGTTGTAAGGTATGAAGTTAAGACTTAAAGCTCGACCATGGCAGAATAGAGAGAAAGGACAAAGGTCGTCCCCTATGCTTTAGACGTAGGCTCTACAGTATGCTATGCTGTGTACCGCACCTGAAGTGTGCCTTGCCATGAGTCAGTCATGTTGGGGAACGTAGTAATTTCAAAAAAATTCCTATGCACACACAAGATCATGGTGATGCATAGCAACGAGGGGGAGAGTCTGATCTACGTACCCTTATAGATCGCAACGGAAGCGTTGACACAACGTAGAGGAAGTAGTCGTACGTCTTCTTCCCGATCCGACCGATCCAAGCACTGTTACTCCGGCACCTCCGAGTTCTTAGCACACGTACAGCTCAATGACGATCCCCGGGCTCCGATCCAGCAAAGCTTCGGGGAGGAGTTCCGTCAGCACGACGTCGTGGTGACGATCTTGATGTTCTACCGACGCAGGGCTTCGCCTAAGCACTACAACGATATGATCGAGGTGGAATATGGTGGCAGGGGGCACCGCACACGGCTAAGGAATGATCACAATGATCAACTTGTGTGTCTAGAGGTGCCCCCTGCCCCTGTATATAAAGGAGCAAGGGGGGAGAGGTGCGGCCAGCCTTGGGGCGCGCCAGGAGGAGTCTTACTCCTACCGGGAGTAGGACTCCCCCCCAATCCTAGTTGGAATAGGAATCCTCAAGGGGGAAAGAGAGAGAGGGGGGCCGGCCACCTCTCCTAGTCCTAATAGGACTAGGGGAGGGGGGAGGCGCGCGGCCACCTTGGGCTGCCCCCTTCTCCTTTCCACTAAGGCCCACTATGGCCCATATGATTCCCGGGGGGTTCCGGTAACCTCCCGGTACTCCGGTAAAATCCCGATTTCACCCGGAATACTTCCGATGTCCAAACATGGGCTTCCAATATATCAATCTTTATGTCTCTACCATTTCGAGACTCCTCGTCATGTCCGTGATCACATCCGGGACTCCGAACAACCTTCGGTACATCAAAATGCATAAACTCATAATAACTGTCATCGTAACGTTAAGCGTGCGGACCCTACGGTTCGAGAACAATGTAGACATGACTGAGACACATCTCCGGTCAATAACCAATAGCGGGACCTGGATGCCCATATTGGTTCCTACATATTCTATGAAGATCTTTATCGGTCAGACTGCATAACAACATACGTTGTTCCCTTTGTCATCGGTATGTTACTTGCCCGAGATTCGATCGTCGGTATCCAATACCTAGTTTAATCTCGTTACCAGCAAGTCTCTTTACTCGTTCCATAATACATCATCTCGCAACTAACTCATTAGTCACAATGCTTGCAAGGCTTATGTGATGTGCATTACCGAGAGGGCCCAGAGATACCTCTCTCACAATCGGAGTGACAAATCCTAATCTCGAAATACGCCAACCCAACATCTACCTTTGGAGACACCTGTAGTACTCCTTTATAATCACCCAGTTACGTTGTGACGTTTGGTAGCACCCAAAGTGTTCCTCCGGCAAACGGGAGTTGCATAATCTCATAGTTATAGGAACATGTATAAGTCATGAAGAAAGCAATAGCAACATACTAAACGATCGGGTGCTAAGCTAGTGGAATGGGTCATGTCAATCAGATCATTCAACCAATGATGTGACCTCGTTAATCAAATAACAACACCTTGTTCATGGTTAGGAAACATAACCATCTTTGATTAACGAGCTAGTCAAGTAGAGGCATACTAGTGACACTAAGTTTGTCTATGTATTCACACATGTATTATGTTTCCGGTTAATACAATTCTAGCATGAATAATAAACATTTATCATGATATAAGGAAATAAATAATAACTTTATTATTGCCTCTAGGGCATATTTCCTTCAGTCTCCCACTTGCACTAGATTCAATAATCTAGATTACACAGTAATGATTCTAACACCCATGGAGCCTTGGTGCTGATCATGTTTTGCTCGTGGAAGAGGCTTAGTCAACGGGTCTGCAATATTCAGATCCGTATGTATCTTGCAAATCTCTATGTCTCCCACCTGGACTAGATCCCGGATGGAATTGAAGCGTCTCTTGATGTGCTTGGTCCTCTTGTGAAATCTGGATTCCTTTGCCAAGGCAATTGCACCAGTATTGTCACAAAAGATTTTCATTGGACCCGATGCACTAGGTATGACACCTAGATCGGATATGAACTCCTTCATCCAGACTCCTTCGTTCGCTGCTTCCGAAGCAGCTATGTACTCCGCTTCACATGTAGATCCCGCTACGACGCTTTGTTTAGAACTGCACCAACTGACAGCTCCACCGTTTAATGTAAACATGTATCCGGTTTGCGATTTAGAATCGTCCGGATCAGTGTCAAAGCTTGCATCAACGTAACCTCTTACGGTGAGCTCTTTGTCACCTCCATATGCGAGAAACATATCCTTAGTCCTTTTCAGGTATTTCAGGATGTTCTTGACCGCTGTCCAGTGATCCACTCCTGGATTACTTTGGTACCTCCCTGCTAAACTTATAGCAAGGCACACATCAGGTCTGGTACACAGCATTGCATACATGATAGAGCCTATGGCTGAAGCATAGGGAACATCTTTCATTTTCTCTCTATCTTCTGCAGTGGTCGGGCATTGAGTCTGACTCAACTTCACACCTTGTAACACAGGCAAGAACCCTTTCTTTGCTTGATCCATTTTGAACTTCTTCAAAATCTTGTCAAGGTATGTGCTTTGTGAAAGTCCAATTAAGCGTCTTGATCTATCTCTATAGATCTTTATGCCTAATATGTAAGCAGCTTCACCGAGGTCTTTCATTGAAAAACTCTTATTCAAGTATCCCTTTATGCTATCCAGAAATTCTATATCATTTCCAATCAGCAATATGTCATCCACATATAATATCAGAAATGCTACAGAGCTCCCACTCACTTTCTTGTAAATACAGGCTTCACCGAAAGTCTGTATAAAACCAAATGCTTTGATCACACTATCAAAGCGTTTATTCCAACTCCGAGAGGCTTGCACCAGTCCATAAATGGATCGCTGGAGCTTTCACACTTTGTTAGCTCCCTTTGGATCGACAAAACCTTCCGGTTGCATCATATACAACTCTTCTTCCAGAAATCCATTCAGGAATGCAGTTTTGACATCCATCTGCCATATTTCATAATCATAAAATGCGGCAATTGCTAACATGATTCTGACAGACTTAAGCATCGCTACGGGTGAGAAGGTCTCATCGTAGTCAACCCCTTGAACTTGTCGAAAACCTTTTGCGACAAGTCGAGCTTTGTAGACAGTTACATTACCATCAGCGTCAGTCTTTTTCTTGAAGATCCATTTATTCTCAATCGCTTGCCGATCATCGGGCAAGTCAACCAAAGTCCATACTTTGTTCTCATACATGGATCCCATCTCATATTTCATGGCTTCAAGCCACTTTGCGGAATCTGGGCTCACCATCGCTTCTTCATAGTTCGTAGGTTCATCATGATCTAGTAGCATGATTTCCAGAACTGGATTACCGTACCACTCTGGTGCGGATCTCACTCTGGTTGATCTACGAGGTTCAGTAGCATCTTGTTCTGAAGTTTCATGATCATGATCATTAACTTCCTCACTTATTGGTGTAGGTGTCGCAGAAACAGTTTTCTGTGATGTACTACTTTCCAACAAGGGAGCAGGTACAGTTAGCTCGTCAAGTTCTACTTTCCTCCCACTCACTTCTTTCGAGAGAAACTCCTTCTCTAGAAAGGATCCATTCTTAGCAATGAATGTCTTACCTTCGGATCTGTGATAGAAGGTGTACCCAACAGTCTCCTTTGGGTATCCTATGAAGACACATTTCTCCGATTTGGGTTCGAGCTTATCAGGTTGAAGCTTTTTCAATTAAGCATCGCAGCCCCAAACTTTAAGAAACGACAACTTTGGTTTCTTGCCAAACCACAGTTCATAAGGCGTCGTCTCAATGGATTTTGATGGTGCCCTATTTAACGTGAATGCGGCCGTCTCTAGAGCGTATCCCCAAAACGATAGCGGTAAATCAGTAAGAGACATCATAGATCGCACCATATCTAGTAAAGTACGATTACGACGTTCGGACACACCATTACGCTGTGGTGTTCCGGGTGGCGTGAGTTGTGAAACTATTCCATAATTTTTCAAATGTACACCAAACTCGTAACTCAAATATTCTCCTCCATGATCAGATCGTAGAAACTTTATTATCTTGTTACGATGATTTTCAACTTCACTCTGAAATTCTATGAACTTTTCAAATGTTTCAGACTTGTGTTTCATTAAGTAGATATACCCATATCTGCTTAAATCATCTATGAAGGTGAGAAAATAATGATATCCTCCACGAGCCTCAATATTCATCGGACCACATACATCGGTATGTATGATTTTCAACAAATCTGTTGCTCTCTCCATAGTACCGGAGAACGGTGTTTTAGTCATCTTGCCCATGAGGCACGGTTCGCAAGTACCAAGTGATTCATAATCAAGAGGTTCCAAAAGCCCATCAGTATGGAGTTTCTTCATGCGCTTTACACCGATATGACCTAAACGGCAGTGCCACAAATAAGTTGCACTATCATTATCAACTCTGCATCTTTTGGCTTCAACATTATGAATATGTGTGTTACTACTATCGAGATTCATCAAAAATAGACCACTCTTCAAAGGTGCATGACCATAAAAGATATTACTCATATAAATAGAACAACCATTATTCTCTGATTTAAATGAATAACCGTCTCGCATCAAACATGATCCAGATATAATGTTCATGCTTAACGCTGGCACCAAATAACAATTATTTAGGTCTAATATTAATCCCGAAGGTAGATGTAGAGGTAGCGTGCCGACCGCGATCACATCGACTTTGGAACCGTTTACCACGCGCATCGTCACCTCGTCCTTCGCCAGTGTTCGCTTAATCTGTAGTCCCTGTTTCGAGTTGCAAATATTAGCAACAGAACCAGTATCAAATACCCAGGTGCTACTGCGAGCTCTAGTAAGGTACACATCAATAACATGTATATCACATATACCTTTGTTCACCTTGCCATCCTTCTTATCCGCCAAATACTTGGGGCAGTTCCGCTATCAGCGACGAGTCTGCTTGCAGTAGAAGCACTCAGTTTCAGGCTTAGGTCGAGACTTGGGTTTCTTCTCCTGAGCAGCAACTTGCTTGTTGTTCTTCTTGAAGTTCCCCTTCTTATTCCCTTTGCCCTTTTTCTTGAAACTAGCGGTCTTGTTAACCATCAACACTTGATGCTCCTTTTTGATTTCTACCTCCGCGGCTTTCAGCATTGCGAAGAGCTCGGGAATAGTCTTGTTCATCCCTTGCATATTATAGTTCATCACGAAGCTCTTGTAGCTTGGTGGCAGTGATTGGAGAATTCTGTCAATGACACAATCATCTGGAAGATTAACTCCCATCTGAATCAAGTGATTGTTATACCCAGACATTTTGAGTATATGCTCACTGACAGAACTGTTCTCTTCCATCTTGCAGCTATAGAACTTATTGGAGACTTCATATCTCTCAATTCGGGCATTTGCTTGAAATATTAACTTCAACTCCTGGAACATCTCATATGCTCCATGACGTTCAAAACGTCGTTGAAGTCCCGATTCTAAGCCGTAAAGCATGGCACACTGAACTATCGAGTAGTCATCAGTGAAAGTGCGTTATATCGACTAGAGGGGGGGTGAATAGGCGATTTTTATGGAAGTCTTCAAAACGTGGAAGTTATGAAGACAAACAGAGTGAACAAGCCTATCACTATGCAGCGGAAGGTAGATTACACAATGCAAGCCATAGTCAAATATACAATACAGTGAAAGCACAGAGACAAATAGCTTCAGTGTAATGAGGATCAGGTTGGAAGAAGTTATGAAGCCAAACAGATCATACAGTCAGGTTGTGAAGACAGAAGATAACGCAAGCATGCAATAGCTTCACAATGTGTACTGGTAAGTAAAGGGAGGTGAAGATGAAACCAGTGACACGTTGAAGACAATGATATGTTGGACCAGTTCCAGTTGCTGTGACAACTGTATGTCTGGTTGGAGCGGCTAGGTATTTAAACCAAAGGACACACAGTCCCGGACACCCAGTCCTGAACACGCAGCTCAGGACACCCAGTCCTCACCGTTTTCTCCTTGAGCTAAGGTCACACAGACCCCGCCCAATCACTCTGGTAAGTCTTCAAGGTAGACTCCCAAACCTTCACAGACTTCGTTCACCGGCAATCCACAATTCCTCTTGGATGCTCAGAATGCGACGCCTAACCGTCTGGAGGATGCACAGTCCTTAAGTGTAATAAGTCTTCAGATCACTCAGACAAGAAGACTTAAGTGATGCCCAATTACTCTGGCTCTGGGTGGTTAGGGCTTTTCTCCTCACTAAGGGTTTTCTCTCAAAGGCTTCGAGGTGGGATGCTCTCAAACGACAAAAGCCATGCACTAAAATCTGAGCAGCCAACCGTTTATGGTTGTGGGGGTGGACTATTTATAGCCACTTGGCAACCCGACCTGATTTGTCCGAAATGACCCTGGGTCACTAAGGAACTGACACGTGTACTAACGGTCGGATTTTGAACTCTCATGGCAACTTTACTTGGGCTGCAAGTAAGGCTGACTTGTCTGACTCTGGACAAGATTTTCTCTCATTGTCTTCACTCGAAGACATAGGATTTGAATTAGGCATCACTTCAGTCATCCTGACTGGTTCTCTTGGACCCCACTTAACAGTACGGTGGTTCCTATGACACAACATGAATAAAGTAAAACTACGAAGGATCTAAGTCTTCGAGTTCCAAAGGCTTCATGGGGAGTCTTCATATGTCATTGTCTTCGACATGAATGTCTTCATGAACCACCATTGTCTTCAATGTCTTCGTACATTTTTGGGGGTCATCTCTGGTAGCTAAACTGAATCAATGAGGGACTGGTAGCTAAACCGAATCAATGAGGGACTTCTACCTGTGTTATCCTGCAATTCTCACAAACACATTAGTCCCTCAACTAGGTTTGTCGTCAATACTCCAAAACCAACTAGGGGTGGCACTAGATGCACTTACAATCTCCCCCTTTTTGGTGATTGATGACAAACTGGTTGAAGTTTTCAACGGGGAATATAATTTGTGAAATTGTAAAGGAATTGTCTTCATAAGCTGCAAGGGCTCCCCCTGAAGATGTGCATATAAGTGATTTGCTTCTGGAACGCAAATGCACATAGCAAGTTGTATTTGTGGGAATCCACTTCAACTTATGATGACAATCCATCATGCACGTAAATATATATGAAGATAATGATATGCATAATGAAAAATGGACGTCTGCGAAATGATAAGAGTGCGGAAATTATCGTCGTACATGCGGAATTTATCTTTGCAAAAACACAGTGGCAAACATAGTAGCAGACGACCATCAAGTTTAAGTGTTACAACTCAAAGAACCAAATGTAGCAAAACGAGAGTTGTAAACACGAAGCAAAATAAAATAAAGCACCCGCCCTTTTTATTGTTCCGGTTGAAGACTATAAACATCATATGCTTCTCCCCCTTTTGTCAGTGATGACCAAAAAGGTTTGAAGACATAGAGTTTTCTATGCGTTCCCAGGCGCAGCAGGGTCGGTGGAGGCGTTTGGTGGTGCAGGCGAGCTTGGTGCAGTGACGACGCGCGCTGAAGACATTGGTGGTGATGTAGAGTCGTCTTCTTCCTCAATGATTTTTCCCGTCACGGTGGCAGCAGAGGAAGAGAACTCGGATTCTTCAAGCGACGGAGTCCCACGCAACACAGCTCTTCTGGGGGGTGTGGAGTCAAACTTGAATCGCTCCTTGAAGCCATCCTCTTGCAATTCAGCTTCAGTGCACATCATTGTGAGGCCTTTCCAAGTGCGGCGACAAGTTTCATGTGCGACGAAGGCGTTCTTGGTGGCCAGATTCCTGATGCGATTGACGTCTTGCATGATACTGCGCATCTGCCTCTTGAGCCAGTCGTGATGCCTATCTTGCTTTTGATGCAGAGCCACAAGAAGTTCACGATCAGTGAGTGTACGACCGCGTTTCTTGGGTCTCTGTGCAGCTTCGCTGTCAGTGGCTTCAGTGGATGCAGGGGCACGTGTGGTGCCAGCCATTGGATAGACTCTGGAAATGGCTTCAACACCTTCATCATGTTGAGTGAAGCTTTGGTGTTCTGCATTCTGAAGACTTAGTGGCTGTTTGGCAGGCTCAGGATAAATCGCTTCAGCAGAGGTGTCCACATCAGGTAAGAAGATTCTGTGGTTGCGGGCTGAGGGTTGATAGGATATTGCAGAGTGGAGCTTGATTAGCCTCATAACCCATGGAGCATAAATCTTCAGACCAAAGAGATCTGAGCCAGACGCAGCAAGTTGACGTATGAAGAGATCCTGGGCATTGAAGCATTTGCCGTGCAGGATGCAAAAGATGAGAGTCTTCATGGCACCTTCAACCTTGGCATATCGAGAGTGCCCCTTAATGGGCCATAGAGTCTGCCTGATGATGTGATAGATAGTTCTAGGCAGGTACTCTAAGTCTTCAACGAAGAACTCCGTTGGGTAAGGTGCGTCAGAAGGCAATGGCTTCATCATTGAGAGCATCTGACTCATATTTGGCTCAGGTCGCTGAAATATGCTCTCAACAGCTTCTGCATGGAGTTGACATCCTTCTTTGAAGAGTTCGCCTGGAGTGGGTAGGCCGGTGAGCTCAATGATATCAAATGCATTGGCTTCATGATGGACGTTGCCGGTCATCCACTCCAGGACCCAAGTCTTCGGATCTCTGTTGTAGCCCTTGATGTGCAATGTGGCATAGAACTGGAGCAGAAGCTCTTCGTTCCAGTGCTCTTCATCCGTGACAAACGGTAGCAGGCCAACTTGCTTGAAGCAGTCCAGGGCTTCTTCCAGACCAGGCAGACCAGCAAAAGCTTCAACTTCAAGGCGCTGATGTGGAAAGATACGACTCTGGTTGTAGAGGACGCAGGAGTAGTAGCCGCGCTGTGGGTAGCTCCAGAACCTATCTGACACAATCTTTTCCCTTGAGTAAGGGTTCTTGGAGCGGTTGAAGAAGGTGTTATCTGCCCTGAAGCTATTGACATTGAAGGAGCCAGGAGCAGTGGCTGGACCTGGGAACCTTGGCAGTCGTGGGATTGGCTTCTGTACCTGGGGCCTGTGCGCAACATGATAGTTGAACTGTGGTCCGGCAGCAGACACAGGCACAGAAGGGTCAGTGGCAGTAGCTTCAGTATCTCTTGAAGCTGTTGGTTGGTCGGGCTCCACAAATGCTTCAGTATTATGTGTGGCAACCGCAGTGGTGTCAGCCTCCTTGAGAACTTCTTCTTGCTGGTGTGGGGGAGATGGAGCTTGAGGTTCTTCATGCTCTTCTGCATGTTCTTTGGCTGATGCAGCTGGAATGTCGTCAGCAGTCTGAGCCCTTGGTCCTTTGCGAAGCCTACGGAATGCAGGCGACGCAGGTGGAGTTGCAGTGGGCTGGGGCTCATCCTCTTCCTCCCGTGGGCGATCTGCCCACGATGCATCTTGGGTGATTGGCGTCAAGGGACGACCAATGCTGATCATTTCGCTCGTTTCGAGCTGAGGAAGGACTGCATCACTTTGCACATTGTCTTGGGGACCAATGTCTTCAGCAGCGTTGGGGTCGGCTGCTCGAATGTCTTCAGCATGCGGAGCCTCTGTGAGAGCAGGCTCATGCATGGTCATCTGACGATCTTCATGAGGAAAGCGAACGGAAAGGGGTTCGACTATCAAGGGCTCTGTGGGAGCAGCCCGAGACTTCTTGGTCTTGCGCTTCTTGATGGTGGGGTCTGAAGGAGAGGCTTCAGGGTGTTTCCTCTTCCTTGCTTTAGCTTCGGCGATCCTTCTCTTCTTAAGCTCTGAAGCGGTTGAGCGGTGCTTTGGCTTCGAGCTAGGCTTGGCGGTGGGGAAGACAGTCGGAACAGCTTCTTGGCGTGGGGCCTCTTCTTCAGCCATAGTGGGCGTCTTCTTTTTCTTAGCGGCCATCCTGGGGTCGATGCCGGGACGCCCAAGTGCCTTTCGCTTCTCGGCCTCATTGTAGGCCTGCACACAGAGATCAGCCAAATTCTTCATGCGCTCGCGTGAGCCCTGAGCCTCTGCACGTTTCTGCATAAAGTTTTCCTTCAACTCGTGCAGCATGACTTTGAAGTCTTTGACATCTTGGACGCTGAGCATGGCCATGTTCTGCTTGAACTGAGCCTTTTCAAAATCTATTTTCTGCTTCAGTTCCACTATGCGCTGGGCAATTGCGAGTTCTGAAGCAATTGCTCCTTGAAAGGCTACGCTGAGGCCAATGGGCAGCTGCAGATCATTGAAGCTGATGTTGGGTGTATCAAACCACTCATCTATGAAGTTGTGGATGATTGTTGCATCAAACAGAGGCAGATTGTTGAAGATTTCAGCCTCCTCCTTGCTCTTGATTAGCTGCTCAAGAGCGTCATCGGCAAGATCGTCGTCACTCGACAGATCAATGGCTTCGCAGTGCAGAACGGCAGCGGCAGTGAGTTCTTTGCTAGTGTGTGGCTGTGGCTTCTTGGCTTCTTGAGGCTTAGAGACTCGTGACAAGTCTTCAGACTGCACACTTGCTTCAGGAGGTGCAGTGGCCAATGGCTTCACTCTGGAGATCTTGGAAGAAGCGGTTGGCTTGGAAGCTTTTGGCTTCTTCTTCATCTGCTTCTTCTCCGGGGCAGCAGGAGCATCATCAGACTCAGTGTCTGCTGGAGGGTCGTTCACGGCAGTCCCTTGGACTATAATGTGAGTGATGAGCCTTCGAGATTGGCAAATGGCCCGATGACATTGGGATTAGCGTCGCGTGTGCCATCTGCCCTTGGTTTGGAGGGACCAGGGTTGAAGTCCAACCCAAACTCCTTCTTGTTTTGCTTCGCAGAGTTCTGGGCAAATTGGAAGTTGCGCTTGAACAAAGTGTCATCGAGACACCAGAGAAGGGATGACGGATGTGCGTCAGCTGGCTGTTGTCCCCTGACCATGCATGGAAAGAAGCCTTGAGCAATGGCTTCGTCTCTGGTTCGGGGTACGAGATTCTTGTACAAGGCATCTCCCCATGGCCTCTTGATGGCGCACTTCTCTGCATATTCCTTAGTGACGAAGCGGTATTGGAACCACTGCTCTGCCCAATATCTTCGAATCCATTGGATTCGTGTCTTGCGCTGACCATAGCTTTCTTCAGGATCTGTTTGGTACATTTCTGCCAAATCTTCAGGCAGATCTTTAGATGTGTCACCACGTCTCTGTCTGCCTCCCTTCCTTGATTGTTTTTCGGTTGCCATGAAGCTTAACTTGGAAGGCTTCAAGAGATTCAGAGGCTTCAAAGGATTCAAAGGCTTCAAAGGCTTCCTTTTGCTTGACCAACAGGAACTTGCTTCGGGTGAATTGATGTGACGCTGTAGGAACTCTGCAAATGAATGCAGACTATGAGAACCAAAAGATTCTCCCACGGACATGTACCTGTGACAGCATTAAGGTGCGAGGGAAGGGGAAGAGGTCATATGCATTCTCAGAAGATTTTGAAGATAAATCAGTTTAGAAGATATTGACCTCATCATGCGAAGACATTCACTTTATAGAAAAGAAGTTGGTTCCAGATTTGTACGAACCCATAGATTAGTACAAGTGAGGAATCTAACTACTTTATGAAGAATAAGTGAATATACAAGGCAAGTTATGCGATATAGATGAGGGGGATGAAACTTGTGTGAATGGAATCCTCTTTTGGCAGAAAGTGATGGAGCCATAGGATCAAAAGAGGCAGTAAAAAGGACTTGTTATTTACCAGACTTGCAACTGCTAGACGAGGTGAGAGTTGAGGCCGAGCAGTTCGATCCTCCGTGCCCTAACTTGGCGACGGAAGACACCTAGGGCGACGGCGGAGAGACTGATGTCCGCTGTCGGCGTGAGAACGGCGTCGGAGAGGTCGCGGCAGTGAAGCACTTCGTCGCCGGCGTCGTCGAGAGTTAGCGGTGGCGCTAGGGTTTGTGCGAGGGAGGAAGAAGAGATAATGACCGCAGTGAAACGTGTATTTATAGGGATATGGGCGGCACTGCGCTATTACTCAGGTGCCCCTGGCGATTCGCATCTGATCAGTACGTGGCCAGCATGTGGAATTGTGGGGGCAGTTTCACCCCACGCACGCCTGGTTTGTCGGGAGTCGTTCCTACTTCTCCGAAATTCTAGTTGATGGATAAACATTGAAATCTGTTTTAAAGTTTGTCTCTGTGTCTTCTCCTGACAAGGATGCAGTGAAGACATTCGACAGTTTCAATAGAGTGCATATGACTTGGAGAGAGAGAGTTTGAGGTAGGAAGCATGGAGAGGTTAGGGTCCGATCACATTCACTTAGTTCAAAAGATTCAAACAAGAAGACATAGCTATAAGTGAATGCTGTAGAGGATAGAACACCAGTACATATATACTCAACACAGTGAAGACAATCATGAAGACATGTTGAGATTGAAGCCAAACCAAATGTGAAGACATAACAAATGTAATGCCATGAGTGAAACACTTCAAGCAGAAAATTTTTGGTGGTGGCGCTACCCACCATATAGGAAGTATTGGACCCAGACACGGCGCACAATTATCGTGGCGCTCCGAGGTCAAATTCCATGTTAATGTATTCACACTTAGAATGTATGTCTTCATTGATTGAAGATATACGTTACTTTGTGTGTTGTACATCTAAGTCATCATCATGCATAAGTGTTAGGATGTGTGCCTGATCACAGGACATTTGAGGATTCCAAGATATTTAGCTCACACCGTAGCTTGCAAAATCTCTTCTCATCCAAGGGCTTGGTGAAGATATCTGCCAATTGCTCTTCAGTGTTGACGTGTATGATATCAATGTCTTCCTTTGTAACATGATCTCTGAGAAAATGATGACGAATTTCAATTTCAATGTGCTTTGTCTTCGAGTGCTGAACTGGGTTGTTGGCGATCTTGATGGCGCTTTCGTTGTCGCAGTAAAGTGGCACTTGCTTCAGATGAATGCCATAATCCTTGAGGGTTTGCTTCATCCATAGAAGCTGAGCGCAGCAGGATCCAGCAGCAATGTATTCAGATTCAATAGTGGAGAGAGATACACAGTTCTGCTTCTTTGAAGACCAACAGACAAGAGATCGGCCCAGAAAGTGACATGTGCCTGATGTGGACTTCCGATCAACCTTGTCACCAGCGTAATCAGCGTCCGAAAATCCAACCAGATCAAACTCTGAGCCCTTTGGATACCATAACCCTAGAGTTGGTGTGTGAGCCAAATATCGAAGAATTCGCTTCATAGCTAAGTGATGCGACTCCTTTGGTGCCGCTTGAAACCGAGCACACATGCAAACACTAAGCATAATATCTGGCCTAGATGCACATAAATAAAGCAAAGAACCAATCATGGAGCGGTATACCTTTTGATCGAACTCTTTACCATTGTCGTCAGGACCCAGATGATGTTTGGCTGGCATTGGTGTTGTGAAGCCTTTGCAGTCTTGCATACCGAACTTCTTCAGGCAGTCTTTGAGATATTTCTCTTGAGATATGAAGATGCCATTGCGTTGTTACCATATCTGAAGACCGAGGAAGAATTTCAGCTCCCCCATCATAGACATCTGATATTGCTCTTGCATCATATATCCGAACTCCTCACTGTACTTCTGATTGGTGCAGCCGAAGATAATGTCATCCACGTAAATTTGGCACACAAACAGTTCACCATCATATGTCTTCGTGAAGAGAGTGGGATCCAGGGAACCAGGTATGAAGCCTTTGCTCTTCAGGAAGTATTTGAGTCTATCATACTAGGCCCGAGGGGCTTGTTTGAGGCCATATAGTGCCTTTTTGAGCTTGTACACCATGTCAGGATGTTTTGGATCTTCAAACCCAGGTGGTTGTGCAACATACACTTCTTCTTCAATTTTGCCATTGAGGAAGGCACTTTTTACATCCATTTGATACAGGATTGTGTTGTGATGATTTGCATAGGCCAGCAGTATACGGATGGCTTCAAGTCTGGCCACAGGAGCAAATGTTTCATCGAAGTCAATGCCTTCCACTTGAGTATATCCTTGAGCAACGAGACAAGCCTTGTTTCTGACGACTTGGCCATGCTCATCTTGCTTGTTGCGGTATATCCATTTGGTGCCTATTATGTTATGCTTCCGTGGATCAGGACGCTTAACCAACTCCCATACATTATTCAGCTCAAATTGTTGAAGCTCTTCTTGCATAGCTTGAATCCATTCAGGTTCCATAAAGGCTTCATCAATTTTCTTGGGTTCAGTGATTGAAACGAATGCGAAGTGTCCGCAGAAGTTTGTCAGTTGAGTTGCCCTTGAACGAGTCAGTGGACCAGGTGCATTGATGCTATCAATTATTCTGTCAATCTGCACTTCATTGGCAACACAAGGATGTAGGGGTCGAAGACTTTGCTCTTGCTGATCTACGTTATCATGGGGAGGTGTGTCTTCAGGCTGAGCATTGTCTTCATGTGGATCAGGTGCTGAGATGATAAGTTCTTCTTCAGGACGAGCTTAAGAAGGTATAATTTCTCCAGTTCCCATTAGCTTGATTGATTCACTGGCTGGAACTTCATCTAGCACATCTGGTAGTTGCTCTCTTTGTGACCCATTGGTCTCATCAAACCGCACATCCACTGTTTCAACCACTTTGTAGTGAAAGAGATTGAAGACTCTGTAGGAGTGCGAATCCTTTCCATATCCAAGCATGAAGCCCTCATGTGCTTTTGGAGCAAATTTTGAGGTGTGGTGAGGGTCCTTGATCCAGCATCTTGATCCAAATACTCTGAAGTAACTTACATTTGGCTTCTTGCCAGTCAGAAGTTCATAAGATGTCTTGTTCAGCAGCTTGTGAAGATATACACGGTTGATAGTATGGCATGCAGTGTCAATGGCTTCAGTCCAGAATTTTCTTGGTGTCTTGTACTCATCTAACATTGTTCTGGCCATCTCAATGAGTGTTCTGTTCTTGCGTTCGACGATGCCATTCTGTTGTGGCGTGTATGGAGCTGAGAATTCATGAGTGATGCCCAATGTATCAAGATATGTGTCAAGGCCGGTGTTCTTGAATTCTGTGCCATTGTCACTTCTGATGTGCTTTATCTTGGCGCCATAATTGTTCATTGCCCGATTTGCGAAGCGTCTGAAGACATCATGCACTTCAGTCTTGTAAAGGATTATGTGCACCCAAGTATATCTAGAGTAATCATCAACAATGATGAAGCCATAGAGGCAAGCAGTAGTGGAGAAAGTTGAGTAGTGAGTGGGACCGAAGAGATCCATGTGAAGCAGTTCGAAGGGTTGAGTAGTGGTCATGATTGTCTTCGAAGGATGTTTTGCCCTTATCATCTTCCCAGCTTCACAGGCACCGCATAAGTGATCTTTCTTGAACTTGACGCCCTCGATGCCTATGACATGCTTCTTCTTCGCAAGGGTGTGGAGGTTCCTCATGCCAGCATGCCCAAGTCTTCGATGCCAAAGCCAGCATTCTGAAGCCTTTGCGAGAAGACAAACTGCAAGCTGTGGCCCTGTTGAGAAATCTACCACGTACAAATCATCTTTTCGATACCCTTCAAACACTAGAGACTTGTCAGATTCCATTAGTACCAGACAACGATATTTTCCAAAGATTACAATCATGTTTAAATCGCAAAGCATTGAGACAGACATTAAGTTGAAGCCAAGGGATTCAACAAACATGACTTTATCCATGTGTTGATCCTTTGAGATTGCAACTCTACCTAGACCCAGTACCTTACTTTTACCAGTGTCAGCGAATGTGATGTGGCTCTTGTCAGATGGACGTAAGGTTGAGTCCATAAAGAGACTTCTTTTGCCAGTCATGTGATTTGTACACCCGCTGTCAATAATCCATTCTGAAGACTCTGAAGTCACTGGTGTCGTACCCTACAGTGCAGTTAGGGGGATAGGCTTCACCAAGAGTGTTGTGAAGCAAAAACATTTGACGAACCAGTGGATTATGAAAACTGAGATCCAGGTTAGGACAAGCAGGGAGAGTAGCATGCGATTCAGATATGAAATACATAGTGATGCCATTCGGGCATTTGATCTTGCACCCCACAAGTTTTTTAAGGTCCCCAGCAATAGCATCAGAAGATTTTGGTTTTGTGCTGGAGACCTTTCCCTGCAAAAGAGAGTTAAGCTTTCTTAACCACCCACATCTTCAAGGGTGGCTTAGAAGCAATAAGTCTAAGTGCAGCATCTGAGAATTTTGGCTTTGGAGCCCTAGCAAACAGTCTAGCAGGTGGGCAATAGTACTCATAAGAATAGGCAGAATAATTTTTGGTCATATGAGAATGACGGTTTGAAGAACCGCTCTCATAAGCCTGAGCATGGTTTCCCTGCAAAGCATTTGTGTTAGTGCAACTCAGATGAGCCCTCTGCCTGTATGAAGCCTTTGGACCATATGAAGCCTTTGGTCTGAGGTTTGTCTTCTTCATGTGAGGTGTCATGAGGACATTCACAGGAAGATTCTCAAGACACGTTTTTGGAACCCAGATCTTCTTCATAGGCGGTCCACTCCTGCAGTTAGTACCAATGTACCTGGCAAATACTTCACCATTCTGATTCCTAAACAGTTTATAGTTTGCATCAAAGGATTCATCAATGATAATTGGATTAGCACAAGTGAAGCCAGATAGATTGGATGGATCTGATGAGGATTCCTTTGCAGCAACCCATGTGGTTTTGGGGTACTGCTCAGGTTTCCAGTAAGAGCCATCTGCATTAATTTTCCTCACGAACCCAACACCCTCTTTGCTAGGGTTTCGGTTCAGAATCTGCTTCTTGAGGACATCACACAGTGTCTGATGTCCTTTGAGACTTTTGTACATCCCTGTTTCAAGCAATGTCTTCAACCTAGCATTTTCATCAGCAATAGCAGTGGTATCCTCAGCAGAGGGGTTAGTTACCATTTCAACAGTTGAAGATATTGCAACAGCAGTGGCAGTGGAACATTCAGCAACAGAAATAGCATTATCACGCTCAATGCATTTAAAGCATGGTGGTTCAAATCCTTCCTGAGCAGAACTGATCTGTTCGGCTCGAAGTGACTCGTTTTCCTTTTGAAGATCATCATGATCCGCTCTCAACTTCTCAAGGTCTTGCTTCTTCTGAAGATAATCATAGGAAAGCTTTTCATGAGTAGTTGAGAGAGTCTCAAGACGATCTTCGAGTTCCTGATACTTAACATGAAGATTTTTTATGTCTTCAATTAAGGATTCAGAACGAGTCATTTCAGCACCCAACAGATCATCGCTTCTGTCTAGCAGTTTTTGAATATGTTCCATGGCCTTTTGTTGTTCAGTTGCAATTTTAGCAAGTGTTTTGTAACTGGGTTTTGAATCACAATCAGAGTCATCGTCACTAGATGTTCGATAGTGAGTAGTGCGTGTGTTTACCTTGGCACCACGTGCCATGAAGCAGTAGGTGGGAGTAGAGTCGTCCTTGTCATTTGCATCGGTGATGGTGATGGAGTCATTGTCTTCAGTGTTGAAGATGGAATTGGCGACATAGGCTGTAGCCAAACTTGCAATGCCTGAATCAGACACCTCCTCAGACTCCACCTCTGCCTCCTCAGAAGCGGACTCCTCCTCTGAATCCATTTCCTTGCCAACAAACGCACGAGCCTTGCCAGATGAACTCTTCTTGTGTGATGAAGACTTTGAGGAAGACTTGGACGAAGACTTTGAGTATTTCTTCGTCTTCTTATCGTCAGAGTCATATTCCTTGCTCTTCTTCTTCTTTCTGTTCTCATTGTCCCACTATGGGCATTCAGAGATGAAGTGTCCAGTTTTCTTGCACTTGTGACAAGTTTTCCTCTTGTAGTCATGCGCAGAAGCTTCATCATTCCTTGAGCTTGATCGTGAAGACTTTCTGAAGCCTTTCTTCTTGGTGAATTTCTGGAACTTCTTCACTAGCATTGCAAGTTCCCTTCCAATGTCTTCAGGATCATCAGAACTGCTGTCAGATTCCTCTTCAGATGATGACACAGCTTTTGCCTTCAAGGCACGAGTTCGCCCATAGTTTGGACCGTAGATATCTCTTTTTTCAGAAAGCTGAAACTCATGTGTGTTGAGCCTCTCAAGTATGTCAGACGGATCGAGTATCTTGAAGTCTGGACGTTCTTGAATCATCAGGGCTAGGATGTCAAATGAACTGTCAAGTGATCTTAGCAGCGTCTTGACGATTTCATGTTTGGTGATCTCAGTGGCGCCGAGGGCTTGAAGCTCATTTGTGATGTCAGTGAGCCGGTCAAATGTGTGCTGGACATTCTCATTGTCATTTCGCTTGAAGCGGTTGAAGAGATTGCGAAGAACACTGATTCTCTGATCTCTCTAGGTTGAGATGCCTTCATTGACCTTGGAGAGCCAGTCCCAGACCAGCTTGGATGTCTTCAAGGCACTCACACGGCCGTACTGTCCCTTGGTCAGATGACCACAGATAATATTCTTGGCAGTGGAGTCCAGTTGAGTGAACTTCTTGACATCAGCCGCAGTGACACCTTCTCCAGCCTTGGGAACGCCGTTTTCGACGACATACCATAGGTCGACGTCAATGGCTTCAAGATGCATGCGCATCTTATTCTTCCCGTAGGGATATTCAGTTCCATCAAAGACGGGGCACGCAGCGGAGACTTTAATTATCCCCGCAGTCGACATAGCTAAAACTCCAGGTGGTTAAACCGAATCACACAGAACAAGGGAGCACCTCGCTCTAATACCAATTGAAAGTGCGTTATATCGACTAGAGGGGGGGGGTGAATAGGCGATTTTTATGAAAGTCTTCAAAACGTGGAAGTTATGAAGACAAACAGAGTGAACAAGCCTATCACTATGCAGCGGAAGGTAGATTACACAACGCAAGCCATAGTCAAATATACAATACAGTGAAAGCACAGAGACAAATAGCTTCAGTGTAATGAGGATCAGGTTGGAAGAAGTTATGAAGCCAAACAGATCATACAGTCAGGTTGTGAAGACAGAAGATAACGCAAGCATGCAATAGCTTCACAATGTGTACTGGTAAGTAACGGGAGGTGAAGATGAAACCAGTGACACGTTGAAGACAATGATATGTTGGACCAGTTCCAGTTGCTGTGACAACTGTACGTCTGGTTGGAGCGGCTAGGTATTTAAACCAAAGGACACACAGTCCCGGACACCCAGTCCTGAACACGCAGCTCAGGACACCCAGTCCTCACCGTTTTCTCCTTGAGCTAAGGTCACACAGACCCCGCCCAATCACTCTGGTAAGTCTTCAAGGTAGACTCCCAAACCTTCACAGACTTCGTTCACCGGCAATCCACAATTCCTCTTGGATGCTCAGAACATGACGCCTAACCGTCTGGAGGATGCACAGTCCTCAAGTGTAATAAGTCTTCAGATCACTCAGACAAGAAGACTTAAGTGATGCCCAATTACTCTGGCTCTGGGTGGTTAGGGCTTTTCTCCTCACTAAGGGTTTTCTCTCAAAGGCTTCGAGGTGGGTTGCTCTCAAACGACAAAAGCCGTGCACTGAAATCTGAGCAGCCAACCGTTTATGGTTGTGGGGGTGGACTATTTATAGCCACTTGGCAACCTGACCTGATTTGTCCGAAATAACCCTGGGTCACTAAGGAACTGACACGTGTACTAACGGTCGGATTTTGAACTCTCACGGCGACTTTACTTGGGCTGCAAGTAAGGCTGACTTGTCTGACTCTGGACAAGATTTTCTCTCATTGTCTTCACTCGAAGACATAGGATTTGAATTAGGCATCACTTCAGTCATCCTGACTGGTTCTCTTGGACCCCACTTAACAGTACGGTGGTTCCTATGACACAACATGAATAAAGTAAAACTACGAAGGATCCAAGTCTTCGAGTTCCAAAGGCTTCATGGGGAGTCTTCACATGTCATTGTCTTCGACATGAATGTCTTCATGAACCACCATTGTCTTCAATGTCTACGTACATTTTTGGGGGTCATCTCTGGTAGCTAAACCGAATCAATGAGGGACTGGTAGCTAAACCGAATCAATGAGGGACTTCTACCTGTGTTATCCTGCAATTCTCACAAACACATTAGTCCCTCAACTAGGTTTGTCGTCAATACTCCAAAACCAACTAGGGGTGGCACTAGATGCACTTACAATCAGCTTTGCTCTGCCAGACGTTCATAACATCTGGTGTTGCTCCAGCAGCAGGCCTGGCACCCCGCGGTGCTTCCAGGACGTAATTCTTCTGTGCAGCAATGAGGATAATCCTCAAGTTACGGACCCAGTCCGTGTAATTGCTACCATCATCTTTCAACTTTGCTTTCTCAAGGAACGCATTAAAATTCAATAGAACAACAACACGAGCCATCTATCTACAATCAACATAAACAAGCAAGATACTATCAGGTACTAAGTTCATGATAAGTTTAAGTTCAATTAATCAAATTACTTAAGAACTCCCAGTTAGATAGACATCCCTCTAATCCTCTAAGTGATTGCGTGATCCAAATCAACTAAACCATAACCAATCATCACGTGAGATGGAGTAGTTTTCAATGGTGAACATCGTTATGTTGATCATATCTACTATATGATTCACGCTCGACCTTTCGGTCTCCGTGTTCCGATGCCATATCTGCATATGCTAGGCTCAGCAAGTTTAACCTGAGTATTCTGCGTGTGCAAAACTGGCTTGCACCCGTTGTAGATGGACGTAGAGCTTATCACACCCGATCATCATGTGGTGTCTGGGCACGACGAACTTTGGCAACGGTGCATACTCAGGGAGAACACTTCTTGATAATTTAGTGAGAGATCATCTTATAATGCTACCGTCAATCAAAGCAAGATAAGATGCATAAAAAGATAAACATCACATGCAATCAATATAAGTGATATGATATGGCCATCATCATCTTGTGCTTGTGATCTCCATCTCTGAAGCACCGTCATGATCACCATCGTCACCGGCGTGACACCTTGATCTCCATCGTAGCATCATTGTCGTCTCGCCAATCTTATGCTTCCACGACTATCACTACCGCTTAGTAATAAAGTAAAGCATTACATCGCGATTGCATTGCATACAATAAAGCAACAACCATCTGGCTCCTGCCAGTTGCCGATAACTCGGTTACAAAACATGATCATCTCATACAATAAAATTTAGCATCATGCCTTGACCATATCACATCACAACATGCCCTGCAAAAACAAGTTAGACGTCCTCTACTTTGTTGTTGCAAGTTTTACGTGGCTGCTACGGGTTTTAAGCAAGAACCAATCTCACCTACGCATCAAAACCACAACGATAGTTTGTCAAATAGACTCCGTTTTAACCTTCTCAAGGACCGGGCGTAGCCACACTCGGTTCAACTAAAGTTGGAGAGACAGTCGCCCGCAAGCCATCTATGTGCAAAGCACGTCGAGGGAACCGGTCTCGCGTAAGCGTACACGTAATGTTGGTCCGGGTCGTCTCGTCTAACAATACCGCTGAACCAAAGTATGACATGCTGGTAGGCAGTATGACTTGTATCGCCCACAACTCACTTGTGTTCTACTCGTGCAATTAACATCAAACCATAAAACCTGGCTTGGATGCCACTGTTGGGGAACGTAGTAATTTCAAAAATTTTCCTACGCACACACAAGATCATGGTGATGCATAGCAACGAGGGGGAGAGTCTGATCTACGTACCCTTGTAGATCGCAACGGAAGCGTTGATACAACGTAGAGGAAGTAGTCGTACATCTTCTTCCCGATCCGACCGATCCAAGCACCGTTACTCCGGCACCTCCGAGTTCTTAGCACACGTACAGCTCGATGACGATCCCCAGGCTCCGATCTAGCAAAGCTTCGGGAGGAGTTCCGTCAGGACGACGACGTGGTGACGATCTTGATGTTCTACCGACGCAGGGCTTCGCCTAAGCACTACAACGATATGATCGAGGTGGAATATGGTGGCAGGGGGCACCGCACACGGCTAAGGAACGATCAAAATGATCAACTTGTGTGTCTAGAGGTGCCCCCTGCCCCTGTATATAAAGGAGCAAGGGGGGAGAGGTGCGGCCAGCCTTGGGGCGCGCCAGGAGGAGTCCTACTCCTACTGGGAGTAGGACTCCCCCCGCCAATCCTAGTTGGAATAGGAATCCTCAAGGGGGAAAGAGAGAGAGAGGGGGGCCGGCCACCTCTCCTAGTCCTAATAGGACTAGGGGAGGGGGGAGGCGCGCGGCCACCTTGGGCTGCCCCCTTCTCCTTTCCACTAAGGCCCACTATGGCCCATATGATTCCCGGGGGGTTCCGGTAACCTCCCGGTACTCCGGTAAAATCCCGATTTCACCCGGAACACTTCCGATGTCCAAACATGGGCTTCCAATATATCAATCTTTATGTCTCGACCATTTTTAGACTCCTCGTCATGTCCGTGATCACATCCGGGACTCCGAACAACCTTCGGTACATCAAAATGCATAAACTCATAATAACTGTCATCGTAACGTTAAGCGTGCGGACCCTACGGTTCGAGAACAATGTAGACATGACTGAGACACATCTCCGGTCAATAACCAATAGCGGGACCTGGATGCCCATATTGGTTCCTACATATTCTATGAAGATCTTTATCGGTCAGACCGCATAACAACATACGTTGTTCCCTTTGTCATCGGTATGTTACTTGCCCGAGATTCGATCGTCGGTATCCAATACCTAGTTTAATCTCGTTACCAGCAAGTCTCTTTACTCGTTCCGTAATACATTATCTCACAACTAACTCATTAGTCACAATGCTTGCAAGGCTTATGTGATGTGCATTACCGAGAGGGCCCAGAGATACCTCTCCGACAATCGGAGTGACAAATCCTAATCTCGAAATACGCCAACCCAACATCTACCTTTGGAGACACCTGTAGTACTCCTTTATAATCACCCAGTTACGTTGTGACGTTTGGTAGCACCCAAAGTGTTCCTCCGGCAAACGGGAGTTGCATAATCTCATAGTTATAGGAACATGTATAAGTCATGAAGAAAGCAATAGCAACATACTAAACGATCGGGTGCTAAGCTAATGGAATGGGTCATGTCAATCAGATCATTCAACCAATGATGTGACCTCGTTAATCAAATAACAACACCTTGTTCATGGTTAGGAAACATAACCATCTTTGATTAACAAGCTAGTCAAGTAGAGGCATACTAGTGACACTAAGTTTGTCTATGTATTCACACATGTATTATGTTTCCGGTTAATACAATTGTAGCATGAATAATAAACATTTATCATGATATAAGGAAATAAATAATAACTTTATTATTGCCTCTAGGGCATATTTCCTTCAGTCTCCCACTTGCACTAGAGTCAATAATCTAGATTACACAGTAATGATTCTAACACCCATGGAGCCTTGGTGCTGATCATGTTTTGCTCGTGGAAGAGGCTTAGTCAACGGGTCTGCAATATTCAGATCCGTATGTATCTTGCAAATCTCTATGTCTCCCACCTGGACTAGATCCCGGATGGAATTGAAGCGTCTCTTGATGTGCTTGGTCCTCTTGTGAAATCTGGATTCCTTTGCCAAGGCAATTGCACCAGTATTGTCACAAAAGATTTTCATTGGACCCGATGCACTAGGTATGACACCTAGATCGGATATGAACTCCTTCATCCAGACTCCTTCGTTCGCTGCTTCCGAAGCAGCTATGTACTCCGCTTCACATGTAGATCCCGCTACGACGCTTTGTTTAGAACTGCACCAACTGACAGCTCCACCATTTAATGTAAACACGTATCTGGTTTGCGATTTAGAATCGTCCGGATCAGTGTCAAAGCTTGCATCAACGTGACCTCTTACGGTGAGCTCTTTGTCACCTCCATATGCGAGAAACATATCCTTAGTCCTTTTCAGGTATTTCAGGATGTTCTTGACCACTGTCCAGTGATCCACTCCTGGATTACTTTGGTACCTCCCTGCTAAACTTATAGCAAGGCACACATCAGGTCTGGTACACAGCATTGCATACATGATAGAGCCTATGGCTGAAGCATAGGGAACATCTTTCATTTTCTCTCTATCTTCTGCAGTGGTCGGGCATTGAGTCTGACTCAACTTCACACCTTGTAAGACAGGCAAGAACCCTTTCTTTGCTTGATCCATTTTGAACTTCTTCAAAATCTTGTCAAGGTATGTGCTTTGTGAAAGTCCAATTAAGCGTCTTGATCTATCTCTATAGATCTTTATGCCTAATATGTAAGCAGCTTCACCGAGGTCTTTCATTGAAAAACTCTTATTCAAGTATCCCTTTATGCTATCCAGAAATTCTATATCATTTCCAATCAGCAATATGTCATCCACATATAATATCAGAAATGCTGCAGAGCTCCCACTCACTTTCTTGTAAATACAGGCTTCACCGAAAGTCTGTATAAAACCAAATGCTTTGATCACACTATCAAAGCGTTTATTCCAACTCCGAGAGGCTTGCACCAGTCCATAAATGGATCGCTGGAGCTTGCACACTTTGTTAGCTCCCTTTGGATCGACAAAACCTTCCGGTTGCATCATATACAACTCTTCTTCCAGAAATCCATTAAGGAATGCAGTTTTGACATCCATCTGCCATATTTCATAATCATAAAATGCGGAAATTGCTAACATGATTCTGACAGATTTAAGCATCGCTACGGGTGAGAAGGTCTCATCGTAGTCAACCCCTTGAACTTGTCGAAAACCTTTTGCGACAAGTCGAGCTTTGTAGACAGTTACATTACCGTCAGCGTCAGTCTTTTTCTTGATGATCCATTTATTCTCAATCGCTTGCCGATCATCGGGCAAGTCAACCAAAGTCCATACTTTGTTCTCATACATGGATCCCATCTCAGATTTCATGGCTTCAAGCCACTTTGCGGAATTTGGGCTCACCATCGCTTCTTCATAGTTCGTAGGTTCATCATGATCTAGTAGCATGATTTCCAGAACTGGATTACCGTTCCACTCTGGTGCGGATCTCACTCTGGTTGATCTACGAGGTTCAGTAGCATCTTGTTCTGAAGTTTCATGATCATGATCATTAACTTCCTCACTTATTGGTGTAGGTGTCGCAGAAACAGTTTTCTGTGATGTACTACTTTCCAACAAGGGAGCAGGTACAGTTAGCTCGTCAAGTTCTACTTTCCTCCCACTCACTTCTTTCGAGAGAAACTCCTTCTCTAGAAAGGATCCATTCTTAGCAACGAATGTCTTGCCTTCGGATCTGTGATAGAAGGTGTACCCAACAGTCTCCTTTGGGTATCCTATGAAGACACATTTCTCCGATTTGGGTTCGAGCTTATTAGGTTGAAGCTTTTTCACATAAGCATCGCAGCCCCAAACTTTAAGAAACGACAACTTTGGTTTCTTGCCAAACCACAGTTCATAAGGCGTCGTCTCAACGGATTTTGATGGTGCCCTATTTAACGTGAATGCGGCCGTCTCTAGAGCGTATCCCCAAAACGATAGCGGTAAATCAGTAAGAGACATCATAGATCGCACCATATCTAGTAAAGTACGATTACGACGTTCGGACACACCATTCCGCTGTGGTGTTCCGGGTGGCGTGAGTTGCGAAACTATTCCACAATTTTTCAAATGTACACCAAACTCGTAACTCAAATATTCTCCTCCATGATCAGATCGTAGAAACTTTATTTTCTTGTTACGATGATTTTCAGCTTCACTCTGAAATTCTTTGAACTTTTCAAATGTTTCAGACTTGTGTTTCATTAAGTAGATATACCCATATCTTCTTAAATCATCTGTGAAGGTGAGAAAATAACGATATCCGCCACGAGCCTCAATATTCATAGGACCACATACATCGGTATATATGATTTCCAACAAATCTGTTGCTCTCTCCATAGTACCAGAGAACGGTGTTTTAGTCATCTTGCCCATGAGGCACGGTTCGCAAGTACCAAGTGATTCATAATCAAGAGGTTCCAAAAGCCCATCAGTATGGAGTTTCTTCATGCGCTTTACACCGATATGACCTAAACGGCAGTGCCACAAATAAGTTGCACTATCATTATCAACTCTGCATCTTTTGGCTTCAACATTATGAATATGTGTGTTACTACTATCGAGATTCATCAAAAATAGACCACTCTTCAAAGGTGCATGACCATAAAAGATATTACTCATATAAATAGAACAACCATTATTCTCTGATTTAAATGAATAACCATCTCGCATCAAACAAGATCCAGATATAATGTTCATGCTTAACGCTGGCACCAAATAACAATTATTTAGGTCTAATATTAATCCCGAAGGTAGATGTAGAGGTAGCGTGCCGACCGCGATCACATCGACTTTGGAACTGTTTCCCACGCGCATCGTCACCTCGTCCTTCGCCAGTGTTCGCTTAATCTGTAGTCCCTGTTTCGAGTTGCAAATATTAGCAACAGAACCAGTATCAAATACCCAGGTGCTACTGCGAGCTCTAGTAAGGTACACATCAATAACATGTATATCACATATACCTTTGTTCACCTTGCCATCCTTCTTATCCGCCAAATACTTGGGGCAGTTCCGCTTCCAGTGACCAGTCTGCTTGCAGTAGAAGCACTCAGTTTCAGGCTTAGGTCCAGACTTGGGTTTCTTCTCCTGAGCAGCAACTTGCTTGCCGTTCTTCTTGAAGTTCCCCTTCTTCTTCCCTTTGCCCTTTTTCTTGAAACTAGTGGTCTTGTTAACCATCAACACTTGATGCTCCTTTTTGTTTTCTACCTCCGCAGCTTTCAGCATTGCGAAGAGCTCGGGAATAGTCTTGTTCATCCCTTGCATATTATAGTTCATCATGAAGCTCTTGTAGCTTGGTGGCAGTGATTGGAGAATTCTGTCAATGATGCAATCATCTGGAAGATTAACTCCCATCTGAATCAAGTGATTGTTATACCCAGAAATTTTGAGTATATGCTCACTGACAGAACTGTTTTCTTCCATCTTGCAGCTATAGAACTTATTGGAGACTTCATATCTCTCAATTCGGGCATTTGCTTGAAATATTAACTTCAACTCCTGGAACATCTCATATGCTCCATGACGTTCAAAACGTTGTTGAAGTCCCGATTCTAAGCCGTAAAGCATGGCACACTGAACTATCGAGTAGTCATCAGCTTTGCTCTGCCAGACGTTCATAACATCTGGTGTTGCTCCAGCAGCAGGCCTGGCACCCAGCGGTGCTTCCAGGACGTAATTCTTCTGTGCAGCAATGAGGATAATCCTCAAGTTATGGACCCAGTCCGTGTAATTGCTACCATCATCTTCCAACTTTGCTTTCTCAAGGAACGCATTAAAATTCAACGGAACAACAGCACGAGCCATCTATCTACAATCAACATAAACAAGCAAGATACTATCAGGTACTAAGTTCATGATAAGTTTAAGTTCAATTAATCAAATTACTTAAGAACTCCCACTTAGATAGACATCCCTCTAATCCTCTAAGTGATTGCGTGATCCAAATCAACTAAACCATAACCGATCATCACGTGAGATGGAGTAGTTTTCAATGGTGAACATCATTATGTTGATCATATCTACTATATGATTCACGCTCGACCTTTCGGTCTCCGTGTTCCGAGGCCATGTCTGCATATGCTAGGCTCGGCAAGTTTAACCTGAGTATTCTGCGTGTGCAAAACTGGCTTGCACCCGTTGTAGATGGACGTAGAGCTTATCACACCCGATCATCACGTGGTGTCTGGGCACGACGAACTTTGGCAACGGTGCATACTCAGGGAGAACACTTCTTGATAATTTAGTGAGAGATCATCTTATAATGCTACCGTCAATCAAAGCAAGATAAGATGCATAAAAAGATAAACATCACATGCAATCAATATAAGTGATATGATATGGCCATCATCATCTTGTGCTTGTGATCTCCATCTCTGAAGCACCGTTATGATCACCATCGTCACCGGCGCGACACCTTGATCTCCATCGTAGCATCGTTGTCGTCTCGCCAATCTTATGCTTCCATGACTATCACTACCGCTTAGTAATAAAGTAAAGCATTACATCGCGATTGCATTGCATACAATAAAGCGACAACCATATGGCTCCTGCCAGTTGCCGATAACTCGGTTACAAAACATGATCATCTCATACAATAAAATTTAGCATCATGCCTTGACCATATCACATCACAACATGCCCTGCAAAAACAAGTTAGACGTCCTCTACTTTGTTGTTGCAAGTTTTACGTGGCTGCTACGGGTTTTAAGCAAGAACCAATCTCACCTACGCATCAAAACCACAACGATAGTTTGTCAAATAGACTCCGTTTTAACCTTCTCAAGGACCGGGCGTAGCCACACTCGGTTCAACTAAAGTTGGAGAGACAGTCGCCCGCAAGCCATCTATGTGCAAAGCACGTCGAGGGAACCGGTCTCGCGTAAGCGTACGCGTAATGTTGGTCCGGGTCGTCTCGTCCAACAATACCGCTGAACCAAAGTATGACATGCTGGTAGGCAGTATGACTTGTATCGCCCACAACTCACTTGTGTTCTACTCGTGCAATTAACATCAAACCATAAAACCTGGCTTGGATGCCACTAGGGGAACGTAGTAATTTCAAAAAATTTCCTACGCACACACAAGATCATGGTGATGCATAGCAACGAGGGGGAGAGTCTGATCTACGTACCCTTGTAGATCGCAACGGAAGCGTTGACACAACGTAGAGGAAATAGTCGTACGTCTTCTTCCCGATCCGACCGATCCAAGCACCGTTACTCCGGCACCTCCGAGTTCTTAGCACACGTACAGCTCGATGACGATCCCCGGGCTCCGATCCAGCAAAGCTTCATGGAGGAGTTCCGTCAGCATGACGGCGTGGTGACGATCTTGCTGTTCTACCGATGCAGGGCTTCGCCTAAGCACTACAACGATATGATCGAGGTGGAATATGGTGGTAGTGGGCACCGCACACGGCTAAGGAACGATCACAATGATCAACTTGTGTGTCTAGAGGTGCCCCTGCCCCTGTATATAAAGGAGCAAGGGGGGAGAGGTGCGGCCAGCCTTGGGGCGCGCCAGGAGGAGTCCTACTCCTACCGGGAGTAGGACTCCCCCCAATCCTAGTTGGAATAGGAATCCTCAAGGGGGAAAGAGAGAGAGGGGGGCCGGCCACCTCTCCTAGTCCTAATAGGACTAGGGGAGGGGGGAGGCGCGCGGCCACCTTGGGCTGCCCCCTTCTCCTTTCCACTAAGGCGCACTATGGCCCATATGATTCCCGGGGGGTTCCGGTAACCTCCCGGTACTCCGGTAAAATCCCGATTTCACCCGGAACATTTCCGATGTCTAGACATGGGCTTCCAATATATCAACCTTTATGTCTCGACCATTTCGAGACTCCTCGTCATGTCCGTGATCACATCCGGGACTCTGAACAACCTTCGGTACATCAAAATGCATAAACTCATAATAACTGTCATCGTAACGTTAAGCGTGCGGACCCTACGGTTTGAGAACAATGTAGACATGACTGAGACACATCTCCGGTCAATAACCAATAGCGGGACCTGGATGCCCATATTGGTTCCTACATATTCTATGAAGATCTTTATCGGTCAGACCGCATAACAACATACGTTGTTCCCTTTGTCATCGGTATGTTACTTGCCCGAGATTCGATCGTCGGTATCCAATACCTAGTTCAATGTCGTTACCGGCAAGTCTCTTTACTCCTTCCGTAATACATCATCTCGCAACTAACTCATTAGTCACAATGCATGCAAGGCTTATGTGATGTGCATTACCGAGAGGGCCCAGAGATACGTCTCCGACAATCGGAGTGACAAATCCTAATCTCGAAATACACCAACCCAACATCTACCTTTGGAGACACCTGTAGTACTCCTTTATAATCACCCAGTTACGTCGTGACGTTTGGTAGCACCCAAAGTGTTCCTCCGGCAAACGGGAGTTGCATAATCTCATAGTTATAGGAACATGTATAAGTCATGAAGAAAGCAATAGCAACATTGTAACGCCCCGTATGTAACCTTCCCCAATTGTACTCCGACTCTTGCCGTTTCCGGCATTAAGTTATATTTAATTCTCGGGTTCGGGTCTTTGTCTCCGTGTGTTATTTTTGTTTTCGTGCATCTCATATCATGTCGTCACGTGCATTGCATTTGCATACATGTTCGTCTCATGCATTCGAGCTTTTTCCCCGTTGTCCGTTTTGCATTCCGGCGCTTCGTTCTCCTCCGGTGGCCTTTTCTAGCTTTCTTTCGTGTGTGGGGATTAAACATTTCCGGATTGGACCGAGACTTGCCATGCGGCCTTGGTTTACTACCGGTAGACCGCCTGTCAAGTTTCGGGTCATTTGGACTTCGTTTGATACTCCAACGGTTAACCGAGGGACCGAAAAGGCCTCGTGTGTGTGCAGCCCAATACCCCTCCATTTTGGCCCAAAACCCACCAAACTCAGCTCCATCGTCTCGGCCGTTCGATCACGATCGTGTGGGCGAAAACCGCACCTCATTTGGACTCTCCTAGCTCCCTCTATGCCTATATATACACCCCCCCTCCAAATTCGGATCTCCTCCTCCCCGAAACCCTAGTCTTCTCCTTCCTCGCGCCGGCCGGACATTGTCCGACCCGGCCGGACAAATCGCCACCGCCACCGCTGCCACGTGGCACGTCCCCGTTGGCCCGCGCCTCAGGCCCACTTCGCCGCCGCCGCCAGCCCGTGGAGCTCGGGGCGGGCCCTCCCGGCCCGAAGCCGCCGCCTCCCGTGCCCACTTCGTCCCCGCCGCCAGGGTCGCCCGCGTCGCCGCCATCTTCCCCGCCGGCCACCGCCGCCATTGCCGGCGCCACCGAGCTCCCGCGCCGGAAGGACTCGGCGCCCGAAGGCTCCGGCGGCCTCCGTGGCCGCGCCCCCGCCCGCGCACCGCCTCTCCGGCTCCCCGCCGGCCGGATCCGGCGAGATCCAGCCCGGGAGCACCTCGCCGCCGTCTCCCCGCTCCGGCGAGCCCCGGCGACTCCGGCGTGAACAGTGCCGCCGCCCCGTGCTACAGTACCCATCGCGCGGTTGCTACAGTAAAAAAAACCCTAGATCTACGGTTGACTTTCCCCCTCCTAACCCTGGTTTTTCTTGCTACTTTGACCGCTCATATCTCCTCATCCGTAGCTCCGTTTTGGGCGTATGATATGTCAAAATCATCGCCTCGACGAGTACATAATTTCATTCCATTACATCATTTGCATTTGAGGTCATCTTGTTGACCAAAATGCTGTTGGAAGGAGGCATGTTGAGTTAAATTGCAGATCCGTTAGTTCAACATGCACTTTTTTCATTTTTGCCATGTTTAATCCGTGCATGATATGCCTGTGCCCCTTTGGGATGAATTGTTAAGCATGTTGTCTTCTTTCCATAGGTGCCTTCCATGAATTTTTAGGATGTGTGTGTTGTCTTGTGCAAGCTTACGAAGAGGGCTACCTGAGATTACCGATTTCAGGGACACTGTGAAAATCACTAAGTCTGGGCCATTTTAGTTCACGATGCTATATGTCCGGCTTGTTTCCTAGTGATCCGTGCTTCTTTTGAGGATGATCAGTAAGAGTGATTTGTTATTCTTGTTGTGCTTACTCCATCCATGTCTTTACTTGTTATGTTGGAGCAACATAGGTTGACTCAATCGAGCTCAACTTTTGGATAGTTGCTGTTTTGGGCAGATCGTGAACTCTTTTGCGATTTTGCTGGAGTGATTGCTAGTGATCCATGCATGCTATGCCATTGTTCTTGCCATGTATAGCTAGCATTTTGTGCCTTATTAATGGATATATGATTTCCTTGCCATGACTTGCACCGTAGTGAGAGCATCGAGCTCGTTTACATGCCTCCGTGAGTTATTATTTCAGCATGTCCCAGTTTTCACTAAGTCTGAAAACTGATTGTGTTTCATCGATGTTCGTGTGCTCGGTAGAGTATTTTGTGAACCCTTTTGGCCCCAGGTCATTTTGGGTGTTTTGTTAAGCTTGTTGAGTAGCTCCATGCCATGCTCTTACTTGCCATGTTCAGGTTTTCCTTCATGTTGTTTTTCTGCTCCGAAGAGAGCATTGTGGTCTGAAATTTCAGACTAGCGTTAATTTCGCTAAGTCTGAAATCTGTTTTGCTTATTCAGTTTTGCCATGCTTGTTTGAAGCCCTTAATGGATGAATTTGCCTATGCCTCAGTCCTGATGACTTGTTAAGCTTGATGAGTACATCACTGCCATGCAATTTGTTTTCATGTTGGGTGGCTGTAGCATGTTCATTTTGTTGCATTTAGGAGCCTACTTGCTGTAAATCGCAAATCGGTTCGTTTAGTAAAACGCTTGCCATTTCTAAACCGTAGCTCCGATTGCCATGATCTTTATATCGTTTTCAGGGGATTTCTTCCCCTCTATCCAGTGGCACACTTGGTTTTCCAAGTTGAGGCCAGGTTCATGCTTTTCCTGTTACATGTTGCATTTTTGCATCCCGCATCGCATCCCGCATAGCATATCATCTTTGCATATTATTGCTTGCCCTTGCACGTGGTTGATTGTATCCTTGTTGCTTGTTTGTGTTGTTGGGTAGAGCAGGGAGACGAGTTCGCTAACGAGGAGCCCGTTGAGTTTGCTTTTGAGGATCCAGTCAATTCTGACAACTGTGCAGGCAAGATGATCACACCCTTGAAATCACTACTATCTTTGCTATGCTAGTATGCTCGCTCTTTTGCTTTGCCAATGCTACGATGCCTACCACTTGCTTGTCAGCCTTCCAATTGCCATGATTGAGCCTCTAACCCACCTTTGTCCTAGCAAACCATTGATTGGCTATGTTACCGCTTTGCTCAGCCCTTCTTATAGCGTTGTTAGTTGCAGGTGAAGATTGGAGCCGTTCCTTGTTGGAACATTTATTTACTTGTTGGGATATCATTATATTGCTATGTTATCTTTACTCATCTATATACTTGGTAAAGGGTGGAAGGCTCGGCCTCTCGCCTTGTGTTTTGTTCCACTCTTGCCGCCCTAGTTTCCGTCATATCGGTGTTATGTTCCCGGATTGTTGCGTCCCTTACGCGGTTGGGCTATAATGGGAACCCCTTGATAGTTCGCCTTGATTAAAGCTTTTCCAGCAATGCCCAACGTTGGTTTTACCATTTGCCACCTACCCTTTTCTTTCCCTTGGGTTTCCGGAGCCCGAGGGTCATCTTTATTTTAGCCCCCCACGGGCCAGTGCTCCTCTGAGTGTTGGTCCGAACTAGAGTCCTGTGCAGCGCCCCCTCGGGGAAACCCGAGGTTTGGTTTTAGTTGTATGGAGCGCTCATCTGAGTGTGCCCTAAGAAAGAGATATGTGCAACTCCTATCGGGATTTGTCGGCGCATTCGGGCGGTGTTGCTGGTCTTGTTTTAACCTGTCGAATCATCTTGTTGTACCGGGATACCGAGTCTGATCGGTGGGTCCTGGGTGGAGGTCTATTCCTTCGTTGACCGTGAGAGCTTGTTATGGGCTAAGTTGGGACCCCCCTGCAGGGATTGATCTTTCGAAAGCCGTGCCCGCGGTTATGGGCAGATGGGAATTTGTTAATGTCCGGTTGTAGACAACTTGAACTTAATTAATTAAAATGAATCAACTGCGTGTGTTGCCGTGATGGCCTCTTCTCGGCGGAGTCCGGGAAGTGGACACGGCGTTGGAGTTATGTTTGCGTAGTCTGCTCTATGTAGTTTCCGCTCGTGCTTTGCCTTCTCTTCTCGCTCTCCTTTGTGAATAAGTTAGCCACCATACATGCTAGTCGCTTGCTGCAGCTCCACATACATTACCCCTTTCCTACCTATTAAGCTTAAATAGTCTTGATCGCGAGGGTGCGAGATTGCTGAGTCCTTTGTGGCTCACAGATTCCTGTTACACCAGATGCAGGGACCGATGATACTCCTCCGCATGGCGCGCTCGAGCTGAAGTGGGAGTACGACGAGGACTCTCAGCGATACTATGTTTCTTTTCCTGAAGATCAGTAGTGGTGCCTATTCGGGGTTCGATTCAGGGATTAGTCACTTGTTGGGGGTCTTTTCTATTTTGGCGCCGTAGTCGGGCCATGAGTGATTGTATGATGGATGTTATTTATGTACTTTGATGTGACGTGGCAAGAGTAAGCCAACTATTATTATTATTTCCCCCTTTATATTATATATGTACTTGGGTTGTGTAATGATTCCCGACTTGCGACATTGCTTTCAATGTGCCTATGTCTCTAAGTCGTGCCTCGACACGTGGGAGACATAGCCGCGTCGAGGGCGTTACAAGTTGGTAATCATAGCCTTCCCCGACCTTAGGAGCCCCATTGCTTGATCATTTTTAGCAGCCGAGTTGTGTCTAGAAAAATGTTTTGAGTCCTTAGGAATTATATATCGGAGAGCTTAGGAATTCTTTTACTTCCCAGTCTCCTCATCGCTCTGGTAAGGCATCCTGACGTAGAGTTTTGACTTTTCTCTTCTCAAATTTCACTAATTTTTTTTAGGATCATGCGAGTATCTTAGTTTTGTTCCGATGGCTTATGATGAGAATACTGTCTTGGTGCCTCCTGTCAGGGGTTTAGTGGAAGTGTCCCGGAGAGTTGAGCTCTGAGGTGTTGTCATCATAATTCTATCGTTGCAATTCTGGCATACTTGAGATATGTGCGCGACATCGAAAATCTCCTTTATGCAGTTCGTTGGTGAGATAACCTCGATGCCACCCAGTACTAGGGCGGGAGTTCGGGAGTATCGCCATAACTTGTATAACGGATGCTTTTCGAAGGTTGAGATAGATAGTTTCCGAAGGTTTCTTGGTTATGTGTTGAAGGTTGGATGCAGCTGGATGTAGGATTTGCTAGCTTGGGTGAGATATTATGCTCCCCTGTATCCTCAACACCTGATTGCATAACCAGAAAGTTTCGGGAGTTCCATAGGTGGGAATTCAAGTAGCCTTAGGATATCTTTCCAACAGATGTGTGATATGAAATTGGGGTTCGACGTCTAGTGGTTCGCCTATTCACGGTCGATTTTACAGTGGCCTCATTGTGTCTTAAAGAGTCCTTGGCTATGCTGACTCGGGGACGCTTCGTATGTCATGTGCACTTCCTTGTACATGATGGTGCTGTACGGTCGAGCCCGTGTAGGTCCTACCACGAACACTTCGGACGAAATTTCTATCATGTGTTTGTTCCGGCTTATTCCGCAAGCCAACCCTTGGTTTTATTTCGAGTTGTGGTATTCGTTCTTCTTCGACGTCATATGTTGATTCCATCCGTCGTTGATGTACCTCTTCTACCTGATTCTTCGTGGCTTCGCAATTTAGGAATATGTGACCACTTCAAGAGAAGTGCATTCGTTCGTTTTGTTCGGATGTGAAGACTTTATGTTGCAATTTTCATTCCGTTGGATTCACCTTCTATATTTCTCTATTTGTGTGCTAATGGTGGTCAACCTCTTCAGGATGGCTCCCGCTAAGAGCACCAGTCAGAACCAGAATCAAGATCCTCCGCCACCTCCGCCTCCTACGGAAGCATGGCAGGCTGTGATGGCTGCTACTAATGCAAATACTCAGCTGATCATGCAAATCATCCAAGAGCGGAATCAAAGCAGTCAAGCGAATCAAGGCAGCAACTAGAACCAATTTGCAACTCTGAATCAGTTCCTCGCAAATGGTCCAAAGACATTCAGCAACTGCGTTGAGGCTACCGATGCTGATGATTGGTTAGTCGATCTGGGCAAGCATTTTGAATGTAGCAACGTCAGACCTGAAGATATCGTCAAGTTCGCGTCTTTCCAGCTCAAGGATCAGGCCGCAGAGTGGTTTCAGCAGTACCGGGATTCCAGAGGTGGACGTTTGATCACTTGGGATGATTTCCGTCGTGATTTCTGAGCTCATCACATTCCTCAAAGTGTGACTGAAAGCAAACATGAAGAATTCCGCAATCTGAAGCAAGGCTCTTTGTCTGTCTATGACTACGACAAGTTGTTCCAGAAGGTCGCCCGTTTTGCCAAGCAGGATGTTCCTGATGAGAAGAGCATGATCTATCAGTTCAGGGGTGGTCTTCGTGAAGAAATTCAGCTCGCTCTTGTCCTCTTCGAGCCGCTGAGATACGATGAGTTCTACAACATGGCACTGAAGCAAGAGGCTGGTCAGCTCAGGTGTGATGCTTCCAGGAAGCGAGTCAGGGACACTACGTCTTCATCCTCTACTCAAGTGGCCAAGCAGCAGAAGTATTGGCTTCCTCCTCCTCCATTCCGTCAGCCGTATCAGCAGAAGAGCAAAGGTGGCAGTGGTTCTTCCCACCCGCCCAACCCAGGCTTTCAGAACAAGACTTCGTCTCAAGCTCCAAGATCAAGTGCTCCGTACCACCGTCCGCTCTCAGAGGTCACGTGCAACAAGTGCCAACAGAAGGGTCACTATGCCAACAAGTGTTTCAACCAGAGGCGTCTTCCTCCTCCTCCTCCCGTCAGATCGGCAAGTACAGCTGTGGTCAAGCATAATCCCAAGCACGCCAAGGTCAATATGGTGAATGCAGCTCAAGCAGAGGATTCGTCAGATGTGATCATGGGTAACCTTCCTGTTAACGATATTCCTGCAAAAGTTCTTTTTGATACAGGTGCATCGCATTGCTTCATTTCCAAGCCTTTTGCATCCAAGTATGAGTGTGATTATCAGTATCTGCAAAGTGCCTTGCAAATTCTGTCACCGGGCAAGCAGATGACAGCAAACACCTGTGTTCCAGAGGTTACTATCACTTTGGGCGACTACAAGTTCCTTTCTTCTCCAATTGTTCTTGGCGATTCCGACATTGATCTTATTCTTGGGATGGACTGGCTCTCTAAACACAAGGCTCACCTCGATTGTGCAGCCAGGTAGATTCAACTGACTCATTCTTCTGAAGATGTCATTGTTTTTGCTGCTCGGGATAATACCATCCGGTTATTCTCTCTCAATGAAAAGGGTGAATTGGATGCTATTTCCCAGATTCCGGTTGTTTGTGAGTATCAAGATGTCTTCCCTGAAGAACTCCCAGGCATGCCTCCAAACCGGCCGGTTGAATTCGTTATTGAACTTGAGCCCGGTACGGAGCCGGTGTGCAAACGGCCTTACAAGCTCGGCCCCGAAGAGTTGAAGGAGTTGAAGAAACAGCTCGATGTGCAAGAAAGAATGGGTCTCATTCGGCCTAGTACTTCTCCGTGGGGTTGTGGTGTTCTTTTTGTGAAGAAGAAGGATGGAATGGACCGACTTTGTGTTGATTATCGTCCATTGAACAAGAAGACCATCAAGAACAAATATCCACTTCCCAACATGAATGAGCTATTCGAACAACTCAAGGGTGCCCAAGTATTCTCCAAGCTTGATCTCCGTATGGGTTATCATCAAATTCGCATTCGTGAACAAGATATTCCAAAGACGGCGTTCAGAACAAGCTATGGGTCATATGAATACACTGTTATGTCTTTTGGCCTCGCCAATGCTCCTCCGACGTTCTCTCGCATGATGAACTTCATCTTCAACCCCTACACCAACGACTTTGTTTTGGTCTATCTCGATGATATCCTGGTTTTCTCGAAGAACAAGGAAGATCATGCCAAACACTTGCATTTGGTTCTTGACAAGCTAAGGGAACATCAATTCTACGCCAAGTTCTCCAAGTGTGAGTTTTGGCTCGATGAAGTTCTTTATCTTGGTCATATTATCTCTGCCAAGGGCATTTCCGTGGATCCTGAGAAGGTGTCTGCAATTGTTAATTGGGAACCTCCTCAGAATGTGAAGCAACTCCGTAGCTTCCTCGGTCTTGCAAGTTATTGCCGAAGATTCGTTGAAAACTTCTCCAAGATCGCGAAGCCTCTCTCCAATCTTCTTCAGAAGCACGTCAAGTACGTTTGGTCTCCGGAGTGTGATGTTGCTTTCAATGCTTTGAAAGAGAAATTGATCACTGCTCCAGTTCTAACTCCGCCTGATGAAACCAAGCCGTACGAGGTCTTTTGTGATGCCTCTCTCCAAGGTCTAGGTGCTGTACTGATGCAAGAGAAGAAAGTTGTTGCTTATACCTCTCGCCAGTTGAAGCCAAATGAGAAGAACTACCCCACTCATGATCTTGAGTTGGCGGCAGTTGTGCACGCATTGTTGACTTGGAGACATCTTCTCTTGGGAAGGAAAGTGGACATTTTCACTGATCACAAGAGTCTCAAGTACATCTTCACTCAGCCTAATCTCAACCTCAGGCAGACTCGATGGGTCGAAATGATTCAAGAGTACAATCCGAGTGTCGAGTACACTCCAGGCAAGGCTAATGTGATTGCTGACGCTTTGAGCAGAAAAGCATATTGCAACAGTCTGATTCTCAAGCCTTATCAACCCGAGCTTTGTGAAGCCTTCCGCAAACTTAATCTGCAAGTTGTTCCTCAAGGTTTCCTTGCCAACCTTCAAGTTTCTCCTACCTTGGAAGACCAGATTCGCCAAGCCCAGCTTCTTGATGCTATGGTGAAAAAGGTGAAGATTGGAATTGCAAAGAGTCAGTCCAAGAAAAAGTGCTACCGACTTGATGACAAGGACACTCTCTTCTTCGAGGATCGAATTGTTGTGCCCAAAGGTGAACTTCGTAAAGTGATCATGAATGAGGCTCACAACTCTCTCCTCTTCATCCACCCTGGGAGCACGAAGATGTATGAAGACCTGAAGCAAACTTATTGGTGGACTCGAATGAAGCGCGAGATCGCTCAATTCATGAATGAATGTGATGTCTGCAGAAGAGTGAAAGCAGAACACCAAAGGCCAGAAGGTCTCCTCCAACTTCTCGCCATTCCAGAATGGAAGTTTGACCACATTGAAATGGACTTTGTGACTGGGTTTCCTAAGTCCAAGCGTGGCAATGATGCTATATTCGTTGTCATCGACAAGCTGACCAAAGTGGCTCATTTCTTGCCTATCAAAGAGTCAATCACTTCAGCTCAATTGGCGGAGCTCTACACCTCTCGCATTGTCTCTCTGCACGGTATTTGTCAAGTGATATCTTCAGACCGTGGCAGCATCTTTACCTCCAAGTTCTGGGATTCTTTTCAGAAGGCCATGGGCACCAGCATTCGCTTCAGCACTGCTTTCCACCCTCAAACAAGCGGTCAAGTCGAGCATGTCAACCAGATTCTTGAAGATATGCTCAGGGCTTGTGTTATCTCCTTCGGCATGAAGTGGGAGGATTGTCTTCCTTATGCTGAATTCTCGTACAACAACAGTTTCCAAGCAAGTTCCGGCAAGGCCCCGTTTGAAATTCTGTATGGTAGGAAGTGCCGTACACCTCTCAACTGGTCTGAAACCGGTGAACGTCAGCTGCTGGGTAATGACCTGATCACAGAGGCAGAAGAAATGTGCAAGGTCATTCGTGATAACCTCAAAGCAGCCCAATCTCGTCAGAAGAGCTACTATGACAGCAAGCACCGTGATTTGGCTTTCGAGATCGGAGATCATGTCTACCTCCGCGTCTCTCCTATGAAACGGACTCGTCGCTTCGGTATCAAAGGGAAGCTTGCCCCAAGATACGTCGGACCTTTCAAGATAGTCAGCAAGAGAGGCGACCTCGCCTATCAACTCGACCTTCCTGCAACCTTTGCCAATGTTCATGATGTGTTCCACGTCTCGCAACTCCGGAAGTGCTTCAAGACGCCTGAGCGCACCGTCAACTTCGAGGACATTGAGCTCCAAGAAGATCTATCCTACCGTGAGCACCCAGTTGCAATCCTTGAAGAGACTGAACGCAAAACTCGCAACAAGTCAATCAAGTTTCTCAAAGTAAAGTGGTCACACCATTCCGACTGTGAAGCTACCTGGGAACGCGAGGATCACCTCCATTCTGAGTACCCAGAGTTCTTTCAGTCCTAGATCTTGGGACGAGATCTTTTCGTAGTGGTGGAGTGTTGTAACGCCCCGTATGTAACCTTCCCCAATTGTACTCCGACTCTTGCCGTTTCCGGCATTAAGTTATATTTAATTCTCGGGTTTGGGTCTTTGTCTCCCTGTGTTGTTTTTGTTTTCGTGCATCTCATATCATGTTGTCACGTGCATTGCATTTGCATACATGTTCGTCTCATGCATTCGAGCTTTTTCCCCGTTGTCCGTTTTGCATTCCGGCGCTTCGTTCTCCTCCGGTGGCCATTTCTAGCTTTCTTTCGTGTGTGGGGATTAAACATTTCCGGATTGGACCGAGACTTGCCATGCGGCCTTGGGTTACTACCGGTAGACCGCCTGTCAAGTTTCGGGTCATTTGGACTTCGTTTGATACTCCAACGGTTAACCGAGGGACCGAAAAGGCCTCGTGTGTGTGCAGCCCAACACCCCTCCATTTTGGCCCAAAACCCACCAACCTCAGCTCCATCGTCTTGGTCGTTCGATCACGATCGTGTGGGCGAAAACCACACCTCATTTGGACTCTCCTAGCTCCCTCTATGCCTATATATACACCCCCCTCCAAATTCGGATCTCCTCCTCCCCGAAACCCTAGTCTTCTCCTTCCTCGCGCCGGCCGGACATTGTCCGACCCGGCCGGACAAATCGCCATCGCCACCGCTGCCACGTGGCACGTCCCCGTTGGCCCGCGCCTCAGGCCCACTTCGCCGCCGCCGCCAGCCCGTGGAGCCCGGGGCGGGCCCTCCCGGCCCGAAGCCGCCGCCTCCCGTGCCCACTTCGTCCCCGCCGCCAGGGTCGCCCGCGTTGCCGCCATCTTCCCCGCCGGCCACCGCCGCCATTGCCGGCGCCACCGAGCTCCCGCGCCGGAAGGACTCGGCGCCCGAAGGCTCCGGAGGCCTCCGTGGCCGCGCCCCCGCCCGCGCGCCGCCTCTCCGGCTCCCCGCCGGCCAGATCCGGCGAGATCCGGCCCGGGAGCACCTCGCCGCCGTCTCCCCGCTCCGGCGAGCCCCGGCGACTCCGGCGTGAATAGTGCCGCCGCCCCGTGCTACAGTACCCGTCGCGCGGTTGCTACCGTAAAAAAACCTAGATCTACGGTTGACTTTTCCCCTCCTAACCCTGGTTTTTCTTGCTACCTTGACCGCTCATATCTCCTCATCCGTAGCTCCGTTTTGGGCGTATGATATGTCAAAATCTTCGTCTCGACGAGTACATCATTTCATTCCATTGCATCATTTGCATTTGAGGTCATATTGTTGCCCAAAATGCTGTTGGAAGGTGGCATGTTGAGTTAAATTGCAGATCCGTTAGTTCAACATGCACTTTTGTCATTTTTGCCATGTTTAATCCGTGCATGATATGCCTGTGCCCCTTTGGGATGAATTGTTAAGAATGTTGTCTTCTTTCCAGAGGTGCCTTCCATGCATTTTTAGGATGTGTGTGTTGTCTTGTGCAAGCTTGCGAAGAGGGCTACCTGAGATTACCGATTTTAGGGACTTAGTGATTTTCACTAAGTCTGGGCCGTTTTAGTTCACGATGCTATATGTCCGGCTTGTTTCCTAGTGATCCGTGCCTCTTTTGAGGATGATCACTAAGAGTGATTTGTTATTATTGTTGTGCTTAATCCATCCATGTCTTTACTTGTTATGTTGGAGCACCACAGGTTGACTCAATCGAGCTCAACTTTTGGATAGTTGCTGTTTTGGGCAGATCGTGAACTCTTTTGCGATTTTGCCGGAGTGATTGCTAGTGATCCATGCATGCTATGCCATTGTTCTAGCCATTTCTAGCTAGCATTTTGTGCATTCTTAATGGATATATGCTTGCCTTGCCATGACTTGCACCGTAGTGAGAGCATCGAGCTCGTTTACATGCCTCCGTGAGTTATTATTTCAGCATGTCCCAGTTTTCACTAAGTCTGAAAACTGATTGTGTTGGATCGATGTTCGTGTGCTCGGTAGAGTATTTTGTGAACCCTTTTGGCCCCAGGTCATTTTGGGTGTTTTGTTAGGCTTGTTGAGTAGCTCCATGCCATGCTCTTACTTGCCATGTTCAGGTTTTCCTTCATGTTGTTTTGCTGCTCCGAAGAGAGCATCGTGGTCTGAAATTTTAGACTAGCGTTAATTTCGCTAAGTCCGAAATCTGTTTTGCTTATTCAGTTTTGCCATGCTTGTTTGAAGCCCTTAGTGGATGAATTTGCCTATGCCTCAGTCCTGATGATTTGTTAAGCTTGATGAGTACATCACTGCCATGCAATTTGTTTTCATGTTGGGTGCCTGTAGCATGTTCATTTTGTTGCATTTAGGAGCCTACTTGCTGTAAATCGCAGATCGGTTCGTTTAGTAAAACGATTGCCATTTCTAAACCGTAGCTCCGATTGCCATGATCTTTATATCGTTTTCAGGGGATTTCTTCCCCTCTATCCAGTGGCACACTTGGTTTTCCAAGTTGAGGCCAGGTTCATGCTTTTCCTGTTACATGTTGCATTTTTGCATCCCGCATCGCATCCCGCATAGCATATCATCTTTGCATATTATTGCTTGCCCTTGCACGTGGTTGATTGTATCCTTGTTGCTTGTTTGTGTTGTTGGGTAGAGCCGGGAGACGAGTTCGCTAACGAGGAGCCCGTTGAGTTTGCTTTTGAGGATCCAGTCAATTCTGACAACTGTGCAGGCGAGATGATCACACCCTTGAAATCACTACTATCTTTGCTATGCTAGTATGCTCGCTCTTTTGCTTTGCCAATGCTACGATGCCTACCACTTGCTTGTCAGCCTCCCAATTGCCATGATTGAGCCTCTAACCCACCTTTGTCCTAGCAAACCATTGATTGGCTATGTTACCGCTTTGCTCAGCCCTTCTTATAGCGTTGTTAGTTGCAGGTGAAGATTGGAGCCGTTCCTTGTTGGAACATTTATTTACTTGTTGGGATATCATTATATTGCTATGTTATCTTTACTCATCTATATACTTGGTAAAGGGTGGAAGGCTCGGCCTCTCGCCTAGTGTTTTGTTCCACTCTTGCCGCCCTAGTTTCCGTCATATCGGTGTTATGTTCCCGGATTGTTGCGTCCCTTACGCGGTTGGGCTATAATGGGAACCCCTTGATAGTTCGCCTTGATTAAAGCTTTTCCAGCAATGCCCAACATTGGTTTTACCATTTGCCACCTACCCTTTTCTTTCCCTTGGGTTTCCGGAGCCCGAGGGTCATCTTTATTTTAGCCCCCCCACGGGCCAGTGCTCCTCTGAGTGTTGGTCCGAACTAGAGTCCTGTGCAGCGCCCCCTCGGGGAAACCCGAGGTTTGGTTTTAGTTGTATGGAGCGCTCATCTGAGTGTGCCCTGAGAAAGAGATATGTGCAGCTCCTATCGGGATTTGTCGGCGCATTCGGGCGGTGTTGCTGGTCTTGTTTTAACCTGTCGAATCATCTTGTTGTACCGGGATACCGAGTCTGATCGGTGGGTCCTGGGTGGAGGTCTATTCCTTCGTTGACCATGAGAGCTTGTTATGGGCTAAGTTGGGACCCCCCCTGCAGGGATTGATCTTTCGAAAGCCGTGCCCGTGGTTATGGGCAGATGGGAATTTGTTAATGTCCGGTTGTAGACAACTTGAACTTAATTAATTAAAATGAATCAACTGCGTGTGTTGCCGTGATGGCCTCTTCTCGGCGGAGTCCGGGAAGTGGACACGGCGTTGGAGTTATGTTTGCGTAGTCTGCTCTATGTAGTTTCCGCTTGTGCTTTGCCTGCTCTTCTCGCTCTCCTTTGTGAATAAGTTAGCCACCATACATGCTAGTCGCTTGCTGCAGCTCCACATACATTACCCCTTTCCTACCTATTAAGCTTAAATAGTCTTGATCGCGAGGGTGCGAGATTGCTGAGTCCTTGTGGCTCACAGATTCCTATTACACCAGATGCAGGGACCGATGATACTCCTCCGGATGGCGCGCTCGAGCTGAAGTGGGAGTACGACGAGGACTCTCAGCCATACAATGTTTCTTTTCCTGAAGATCAGTAGTGGTGCCTATTCGGGGTTCGATTCAGGGATTAGTCGCTTGTTGGGGGTCTTTTCTATTTTGGCGCCGTAGTCGCGCCATGAGTGATTGTATGATGGATGTTATTTATGTACTTTGATGTGACGTGGCGAGTGTAAGCCAACTATTATTATTATTTCCCCCTTTATATTATATATGTACTTGGGTTGTGTAATGATTCCCGACTTGCGACATTGCTTTCAATGCGCGTATGTCTCTAAGTCGTGCCTCGACACGTGGGAGACATAGCCGCATCGAGGGCGTTACAAACATTCTAAACGATCGGGTGCTAAGCTAATGGAATGGGTCATGTCAATCAGATCATTCAACCAATGATGTGACCCCGTTAATCAAATAACAACACCTTGTTCATGGTTAGGAAACATTACCATCTTTGATTAACGAGCTAGTCAAGTAGAGGCATACTAGTGACACTAAGTTTGTCTATGTATTCACACATGTATTATGTTTCCGGTTAATACAATTCTAGCATGAATAATAAACATTTATCATGATACAAGGAAATAAATAATAACTTTATTATTGCCTCTAGGGCATATTTCCTTCAAGTCAAGGGGTACAAGACTGATCCAAGAATGGATCACAGGACAGCGGTCAAAGTTATCCTTAGTAACTAGTGGACTAAGGAATTTTCTCGATTATGGAGGTGGTAAAAGAGTTCGTTGTTAAGGGTTACGCCGATGCAAACTTTGACACTAATCCAGATTATTCTGAGTAGTAAACTGGATTCGTATAGTAAAACAGTTATTTGGAATAGCTCCAAATAGAACGTGGTAGCTGCATCTAGGAGATGACATAGAGATTTGTAAAGCACACACGGATCTGAAAGATTCAGACCCGTTGACTATAACATCTCTCACAAGCATAACATGATCAAACCCAGAACTCATCGAGTGTTAATCACATGGAAATGTGAACTAGATTATTGACTCTAGTAAACTCTTTGGGTGTTAGTCACATGGGGATGTGACCTTGAGTGTTAATCACATATCGATGTGAACTGGATTATTGACTCTAGTGCAATTGGGAGACTGTTGGAAATATGCCCTAGAGGCAACAATAAATTGATTATTATTGTATTTCCTTGTTCATGATAATCGTTTATTATCCATGCTAGAATTGTATTGATAGGAAACTCAGATACATGTGTCGATACATAGACAACACCATGTCCCTAGGAAGCCTCTAGTTGACTAGCTCGTTGATCAATAGATGGTCACGGTTTCGTGACCATGGACATTGGATGTCGTTGATAACGGGATCACATCATTAGGAGAATGATGTGATGGACAAGACCCAATCCTAAGCCTAGCACAAGATCATGTAGTTCGTATGCTAAAGCTTTTCTAATGTCAAGTATCATTTCCTTAGACCATGAGATTGTGCAACTCCCGGATACCGTAGGAATACTTTGGGTGTGCCAAACGTCACAACGTAACTGGGTGGCTATAAAGGTACACTACAGGTATCTCCGAAAGTGTCTGTTGGGTTGGCACGAATCGAGACTGGGATTTGTCACTCCGTGTGACGGAGAGGTATCTCTGGGCCCACTCGGTAGGACATCATCATAATGTGCACAATGTGATCAAGGAGTTGATCACGGGATGATGTGTTATGGAACGAGTAAAAGAGACTTGCCGGTAATGAGATTGAACAAGGTATCGGGATACTGACGATCGAATCTCGGGCAAGTATCGTACCGATGGACAAAGGGAATTGCATACGGGATTGATTAAGTCCTCGACATCGTGGTTCATCCGATGAGATCATCGTGGAACATGTGGGAGCCAACATGGGTATCCAGATCCCGCTGTTGGTTATTGACCGGAGTCATCTCGGTCATGTCTGCATGTCTCCCGAACCCGTAGGGTCTACACACTTAAGGTTCGGTGACGCTAGGGTTATAGAGATATTAGTATGCGGTAACCCGAATGTTGTTCGGAGTCCCGGATGAGATCCCGGACGTCAGAGGAGTTCCGGAATGGTCCGGAGGTAAAGAATTATATATAGGAAGTGCTATTTCGGCCATCGGGACAAGTTTTGGGGTCACCGGTATTGTACCGGGACCACCGGAAGGGTCCCGGGGGTCCACCGGGTGGGGCCACCTGCCCCGGGGGGCCACATGGGCTGTAGGGGTGTGCACCTTGGCCTATATGGGCCAAGGGCACCAGCCCCAAGAGGCCCATGCGCCAAGAGTTAAGGAAAGGAAGAGTCCTAAAGGGGGAAGGCACCTCCTAGGTGTCTTGGGGAGGAGGGACTCCTCCCTAGCCGCACCCTTCCTTGGAGGAAGGGCCAAGGCTGCGCCCCCCTCTCCCTTGGCCCTATATATAGTGGGGGAAGGGAGGGCAGCCCAACCTAAGCCCTGGCGCCTCCCTCTCCCTCCCGTGACACATCTCCCTCCTCCCGCAGCACTTGGCAAAGCCCTGTTGGAATCCCGCTACTTCCACCACGCCGTCGTGCTGCTGGATCTCCATCAACCTCTCCTCCCCCCTTGCTGGATCAAGAAGGGGGAGACGTCGCGGCTCCGTACGTGTGTTGAACGCGGAGGTGCCATCCGTTTGGCGCTAGGATCATCGGTGATTTGGATCACGACGATTACGACTCCATCAACCCCGTTCTCTTGAACGCTTCCGCGCGCGATCTATAAGGGTATGTAGATCCACTCCTCCCTCGTTGCTAGATGACTCCATAGATTGATCTTGGTGACACGTGGGAAAATTTTGAATTATTGCTACGTTCCCCAACACAAACTCCTTTGGTACATCAAAACTCATAAACTCATAATATAACTGTCATCGAAACCTTAAGCGTGCGGACCCTACAGGTTCGAGAACTATGTAGACATGACTGAGACATGTCTCCAGTCAATAACCAATAGTGGAACCTGTATGCTCATATTGGCTCCCACATATTCTATGAAGATCTTTATCGGTCAGACCGCATAACAACATACATTGTTCCCTTTGTCAACGGTATGTTACTTGCCCGAGATTCGATCGTCGGTATCTCAATACCTAGTTCAATCTCGTTACCGGCAAGTCTCTTTTACTCGTTCTGTAATACATCATCCCGCAACTAACTTATTAGTTGCAATGCTTGCAAGGCTTAAGTGATGTGCATTACCGAGAGGGCCCAGAGATACCTCTCCAACAATCGGAGTGACAAATCCTAATCTTGAAATACGCCAACCCAACAAGTACCTTCAAAGACACCTGTAGAGCACCTTTATAATCACCCAGTTATGTTGTGATGTTTGGTAGCACACAAAGTGTTCCTCCGGTAAACGGGAGTTGCATAATCTCATAGTCATAGGAACATGTATAAGTTATGAAGAAAGGAATAGCAACAAACTAAACAATCAAGTGCTAAGCTAATGGAATGGGTCAAGTCAATCACATCATTCTCCTAATGTTGTGATCCCGTTAATCAAATGACAACTCATGTCTATGGCTAGGAAACATAACCATCTTCGATCAACGAGCTAGTCAAGTAGAGGCATACTAGTGACACTCTGTTTGTCTATGTATTCACACATGTATTATGTTTCCGGTTAATACAATTCTAGCATGAATAATAAACATTTATCATGAAATAAGGAAATAAATAATAACTTTATTATTGCCTCTAGGGCATATTTCCTTCAGTGCTTTGGGGTGCCCCTGCCCCCGTATATAAAGGAGGAAGGGAGGAGACTAGCCTAAGGGGGCGCGCCATGGGGGGAAACCGACTAGGACTCCTAGTCCAAGTCGGCCACCCTTTCCTTCTTTCGGATGGGGAAAGGGGAAAGGAGAGGGAGAGGGGGAAGGAAAGGGGGGCTGCGCCCCCTCCCCTTTCGGACCGCCCATGGGGGGGGGGTGTGCCACCCCTTGTGGGCTTCCCTCTCTCCCCCTATGGCCCATGTTGGCCCATTACTTCCCCGGGGGGTTCCAGTAACCTCCTGGTACTCCGAAAAATACCCAAAACACTCTGAAACCATTCCGGTGTCCGAATACTATCGTCCAATATATCAATCTTTACATCTCGGCCATTTCGAGACCCCTCGTCATGTATGTGATCTCATTCGGGACTCCGAACAATCTTCGGTCACCAAAACACATAACTCATAATACAAATCGTCATCGAACGTTAAGCGTGCGGACCCTACGGGTTCGGGAACTATGTAGACATGACCGAGACACATCTCCGATCAATAACCAACATCGGAACCTGGATGCTCATATTGGTTCCTACATATTCTATGAAGATCTTTATCGGTCAAACTGCAATGACAACATACGTCATTCCCTTTGTCATCGGTACGTTACTTGCTCGAGATTCGATCATCGGTATCTTCATACCTAGTTCAATCTCGTTACCGGCAAGTCTCTTTATGCGTTTCGTAATGCATCATCCCGCAACTAACCCATTAGTCACATTGCTTGCAAGGCTTATCGTGATGTGCATTACCGAGAGGGCCCAGAGATACCTCTCCGATACTCGAAGTGACAAATACTAAACTCGATGTATGTAAACCCAACAAACACCTTTAGAGACACCTATAGAGCATGTTTATAACCACCCAGTTATGTTGTGACATTTCATAGCACACAAGGTGTTCCTCCGGTATTCGGGAGTTGCATAATCTCATAGTGAAAGGAACATGTATACGTCATGAAGAAAGCAATAGCAATAAAACTTAATGATCATTATGCTAAGCTAACGGATGGGTCATGTCCATCACATCATTCTCCTAATGACGTGATCATGTTCATCAAATGACAACACATGTCTATGGTCAGGAAACTTAACCATCTTTGATTAACGAGCTAGTCAACTAGAGGCATACTAGGGACACTTTGTTTTGTCTATGTATTCACACATGTACCAAGTTTCCGGTTAATACAATTCTAGCATGAATAATAAACATTTATCATGACATAAGGAAATATAAATAACAACTTTATTATTGCCTCTAGGGCATATCTCCTTCAAGAAGGCTAGCAAAACATTGACATATAGATCGAAAAGGCCCATGCCTCCTATCTGGGAGCCACCTATCTACTCCTGGTCATCGGTTCCACGTAGTAGTAGGCTCTGTCGGGGTAGTAGTAGTCGTCGGCGGGATCAGCTGGCTCCTGGGCTTTGTCATCTGATCGCAACAATGAGGTAAAGGGGTAAAATGGTAGCAAAGCAACCATGAGTACTCGTCCAAAGTACTCGCAAGACATACATCGGATCTATGCTAAATATGCATCGGTGTCAAAGGAATGGGGCTATATCTTTGGACTATACTTGGCGTCGTACGATTGTTCCTAAAGCTCTCAGACATCAGCGGTTTAGCGGCGCGCGCCCGGTTGGACGGTAACTGATACGTCCATTTTGCATCATGCTTTTATATCGCTATTTATTGCATTATGGGTTGTTATTACACATTATGTCACAATACTTATGCCTATTCTCTCTTATTTTATAAGGTTTACATAAAGAGGGAGAATGCCGACAACTGGGATTCTGAGCTAGAAAAGGAGCAAATATTAGAAACATATTCTACACAGCTCCAAAAGTCCTAAAACTTCACGAAAGCTATTTTCAGAATATATAAAAAATACTGAGTGCAAGAAGTTCTAGAGGGGGCCCACACCCTGGCCACGAGGGTGGGGGGCGCGCCCTACCCCCTGGGCGCGCCCCCTTCCTCGTGGGCCCCCTGGTGGCCCTCCGATGCCCATCTTCTTCTATATGGAGTCTTTCGTTGAGGAAAAAAAATCATAAGCAAGCTTTCGGGACGAGACTCCGCCGCCACGAGGCGAAACCTTGGCGGAACCAATTTAGGGCTCCGGCGGAGCCGTTCTGCCGGGGACACTTCCCTCCGGGAGGGGGAAATCATCACCGTCGTCATCACCAACGATTCTCTCATCAGGAGGGGCTCAATCTCCATCAACATCTTCACTAGCACAATCTCATCTCAAACCCTAGTTCATCTCTTGTATCCAAACCTCAGATTGGTACCTGTGGGTTGCTAGTAGTGTTGATTACTCCTCGTAGTTGATGCTAGTTGGTTTATTTGGTGGAAGATCATATGTTCAGATCCTATATGCATATTAATAGCCCTCTGATTATGAACATGAATATGCTTTGTGAGTAGTAACGTTTGTTCCTGAGGACATGGGAGAAGTCTTGCTATTAGTAGTCATGTGAATTTGGTATTCGTTCGATATTTTGATGAGATGTATGTTGTCTCTCCTCTAGTGGTGTTATGTGAACGTCGACTACATGACACTTCAGCATTATTTGGGCCTAGAGGAAGGCATTGGCAAGTAATAAGTAGATGATGGGTTGCTAGAGTGACGGAAGCTTAAACCCTAGTTTATGCGTTGCTTTGTAAGGGGCTGATTTGGATCCATATGTTTCATGCTATGGTTAGGTTTACCTTAATACTTCTGTTGTAGTTGCAGATGCTTGCAATGGGGGTTAATCATAAGTGAGATGTTTTTCCAAGTAAGGACGGCACCCAAGCACTGGTCCACCCACATATCAAATTATCAAAGTATCGAACGCGAATCATATGAACGTGATGAAAACTAGCTTGACGATAATTCCCATGTGTCCTCAGGAGCGCTTTCTTCTATATAAGAGTTTGTCTAGGCTTGTCCTTTGCTACAAAAAGGATTGGGCCACCTTGCTGCACTTTATTTACTTTTTTTACTTGTTGCTCGTTACAAATTATCTTATCACAAAACTATCTATTACCTATAATTTCAGTGCTTGCAGAGAATACCTTGCTGAAAATTGCTTATCATTTCCTTATGCTCCTCGTTGGGTTCGACACTCTTACTTATCGAAAGGACTACGATAGATCCTCTATACTTGTGGGTCATCAAGACTCTTTTCTGGCGCCGTTGCCGGGGAGTGAAGCGCCTTTGGCAGGTGGAATCTGGTAAGGAAAAATTTATATAGTGTGCTGAAATTTACTGTCACTTGTTACTATGGAAAGTAATGCTTTGAGGGGCCTGTTCGGGGTATCTTCACCTTGACCACTAGAGCAAACAGTTGCTCCTCAACCTACTCAACCTACTGAACCTACTGAAAATGAATATGTCTACTTTGAAATTCCTTCGGGTATGATAGAAAAACTGCTAGCTAATCCTTTTGCAGGAGATGGAACATTACATCCTGATGAGCACCTAATATATTGGGATGAAGTTTGTGGATTATTTAAGCTTGCAGGTATGCCCGATGGTGTTATCAAGAAGAAGGTCTTCCCTTTTTCTTTGAAGGGAGATGCATTTACATGGTATAGGCTATGTGATAATATGGGATCATGGAACTACAAATGATTGAAATTGGAATTTCATGAGAAGTTTTATCATATGCATCTTGTTCATCGTGATCGTAATTATATATATATATTTTGGCCTCGCGAGGGAGAAAGCATCGCTCAAGCTTGGGGGAGGCTTAAATCAATGTTATATTCATGCCCCAATCATGAGCTCTCAAGAGAAATGATTATTCAAAATTTTTTTGCTCGGCTTTCTGACAACAATCACGCCATGCTCGATACTTCTTGTGCTGGCTCTTTTATGATGAAGACTATTGAATTCAAATGGGATTTATTGGAAAGAATTAAACGCAAATCCGAAGATTGGGATCTCGACGAAGGTAAGGAGTCAGGTATGAGACCTAAGTTTGATTGTGTTAAATCTTTTATGGATACCGATGTTTTCCGTAAATTTAGCACTAAATATGGACTTGACTCTAAGATAGTAGCTTCGCTACTCATGTTGATCTTCCTAAGGAGAAGTGGTTTAAATATCATCCTTCCATAGAAGTAAAATTAGCTGCACCTATGAAAGTTGAAGAAAAGACTATCACTTATAATGATCCTATTATTCCTACTGCTTATGTTGAGAAACCACCTTTTCCTGTTAGGATAAAAGATCATGCTAAAGCTTCAACTGTGGTTCATAAAAGCAACATTAGAACCTATACACCTCCTGAGCAAGTTAAAGTTGAACCTAATATTGCTATTGTTAAGGATCTCTTGGTTGATAATATTGATGGGCATGTTATTTATTTCTGTGATGAAACTGCTAGAATTGCTAAACCTTGTGCTAAAGATAAGCATAGACCTGTGGTAGGCATGCCTGTTATTTCTGTTAAAATAGAAGATCATTGTTATCATGGCTTGTGTGATATGGGTGCTAGTGCTAGTGCAATACCTATTGACTTATACAAAGAAATTATGCATGCTATTGCACCTGCTGAGTTAGAAGATATTGATGTCACAATTAAACTTGCCAATAGAGATACTATTTCACTAATTGGGATTGTTAGAGATGTTGAAGTCTTGTGTGGGAAAACTAAATATCCTGCTGATTTTCTTGTTCTTGGTTCCCCACAAGATAGCTTTTGCCCCATTATATTTGGTAGACCCTTCTTAAACACTGTTAATGCTAGGATAGACTACGAAAAGGATGTTGTTACTATTGGTTTAGGTGATATGTCTCATGAGTTCAACTTTTCTAAATTTCATAGACAACACCGTGAAGAGGAATTGCCTAGTAAAGATGAAATTATTGGTCTTGCTTCTATTGCCGTACCTCCTAGTGATCCTTTAGAACAATATTTGCTAGACCATGAAAATGATATGTTTATGAATGAAAGAAGGGAAATAGATGAAGTTTTCTTTAAACAGGGACCTATTCTGAAATACAACTTGCCTGTTGAAATCTTAGGGGATCCTCCTCCACCTAAGGGTGATCCCGTGTTTGAGCTTAAACCATCGCCTGACACTCTTAAATATGCTTATCTTGATGAAAAGAAGATATATCCTGTTATTATTAGTGCTAACCTTTTAGAGAAGGAGGAAGAAAAATTATTGAAAACTCTGAAGAAGCACCGTGCTGCTATTGGATATACTATTGATGATCTTAAGGGCATTAGTCCCACTCTATGTCAACACAAAATAAATTTGGAGAAAGATGCCAAACCAGTTATTGATCATCAATGATGGCTGAATCCTAAGATGAAAGAAGTGGTAAGAAAATAAATACTAAAGCTCCTTGAGGCAGGTATAATTTATCCCGTTGCTGATAGTCAGTGGGTAAGTCCTGTCCATTGTGTTCCTAAGAAGGGAGGTATTACTGTCATTCCTAACGATAAAGATGAATTGATTCCATAAAGAATTATTACAGGTTATAGGATGGTAATTGATTTCCGCAAATTAAATAAGGCTACTAAAAAGATCATTACCCCTTACCTTTCATGGATCAATGCTAGAAATATTATCCAAATATACGCATTTTTGCTTTCTAGATGGTTATTCCGGTTTCTCCCAAATACATGTGTCAGCTGATGATCAATCAAAGACCACTTTTACTTGCCCTTTCGGCACTTTTGCTTATAGACGTATGCCTTTTGGTTTATGTAATGCACCTGCTACCTTTCAAAGATGCATGATGGCCATATTCTCTGACTTTTGTGAAAAGATTTGTGAGGTTTTCATGGACGATTTCTCCGTTTATGGATCCTCTTTTGATGATTGCTTAAGCAACCTTGATCGAGTTTTGCAGAGATGTGAAGAAACTAACCTTGTCTTGAATTGGGAGAAGTGCCACTTTATGGTTAATGAAGGTATTGTCTTGGGGCATAAAATTTCTGAAAGGGGCGTTGAAGTTGATAAGGCTAAAGTTGATGCTATTGAAAAGATGTCGTGTCCCAAGGACATCAAAGGTATAAGAAGTTTCCTTGGCCATGCCGGCTTTTATATGAGGTTCATTAAGGACTTCTCAAAAATTTCTCGGCCTCTGACTAATTTATTACAAAATATATACCATTTGTGTTTGATGATGATTGTGTAGAAGCATTTGAAATACTTAAGAAAGCATTGATCTCTGCACCTATTGTTCAGCCACCTGATTGGAATTTACCTTTTGAAATTATGTGTGATGCTAGCGATTATGCTGTAGGTGCTGTTCTTGGGCAAAGAGTTGATAAGAAATTAAATGTTATTCAATATGCTAGTAAAACTCTAGACAATGCCCAGAGAAATTATGCCACTACTGAAAAAGAATTTTTAGCAGTTGTATTTGCTTGTGATAAGTTCAGACCTTATATTGTTGATTCTAAAGTAACTATTCACATGGATCATGCTGCTATTAAATATCTTATGGAAAAGAAAGTTGCTAAACCTATACTTATTAGATGGGCTCTCTTGCTACAAGAATTTGATTTACATATTATTGATAGAAAGGGAGCTGAGAACCCCGTTGCAGATAACTTGTCTTGGTCAGAAAATGTTCTAGATGACCCACTACCTATTGATGATAGCTTTCTTGATGAACAATTAAATTTCATAAATGCTTCTCATACTGCTCCATGGTATGCTGATTATGCTAATTACATCGTTGCTAAATTTATACCACCTACTTTCACATACCAGCAAAAGAAAACGTTTTTCTATGATTTAAGACATTACTTTTGGGATGACCCACATCTCTATAAAGAAGGAGTAGATGGTGTCATTAGATGTTGTGTACCTGAGAATGAGCAGGAACAGATCCTACGCAAGTGTCACTCCGAAGCTTATGGATGACACCACGCTGGAGATAGAACTGTACATAAGGTTTCGCAATCCGGTTTTTATTAGCCTACTCTCTTCAAGGATGCCCGTAAGTTTGTCTTATCTTGTGATGAATGTCAAAGAATTGGTAATATTAGTAGACGTAAAGAAATGCCTATGAATTATTCACTTGTTATTGAGCCATTTGATGTTTGGGGCTTTGATTATATGGGACCTTTTCCTGCCTCTAATGGATATACACATATTTTAGTTGCTGTTGATTACGTTACTAAGTGGGTAGAAACTATTCCAGCTAGTAGTGCTGATCATAACACCTCTATTAAGATGCTTAAAGAAGTTATTTTTCCGAGGTTTGGAATCCCTAGATATTTAATGACTGATGGTGGTTCACATTTTATTCATGGCGTTTTCCATAAAATGCTTGCTAAGTATGATGTTAATCATAGAATTGCATCTCCTTATCACCCATAGTCTAGTGGTCAAGTAGAATTGAGTAATAGAGAACTCAAATTAATGTTGCAAAAGACTGTTAATAGATCTAGAAAGAATTGGTCCAAGAAACTTGATGATGCATTATGGGCCTATAGAACTGCATATAAAAATCCTATGGGTATGTCTCCGTATAAAATGGTTTATGGAAAAGCATGTCACTTACCTCTCGAACTAGAACATAAGGCTTATTGGGATATTAAAGGGCTCAATTATGATTTCAAACTTGCCGCTGAGAAAAGGTTATTTGACATTAGCTCACTTGATGAATGGAGAACCCAAGCCTATGAGAATGCCAAATTGTTTAAAGAAAAAGTTAAAAGATGGCATGACAAAAGGATACAAAAGCGTGAGTTTAATGTAGGTGATTATTTATTGCTATACAACTCTCGTTTAAGATTTTTTGCAGGAAAACTTCTCTCTAAATGGGAAGGTCCTTACGTTATCGAGGAGGTATATCGTTCCGGTGCCATAAAAATCAACAACTTTGAAGGTAGAAATCCGAAGGTGGTGAATGGTCAAAGAATCAAACATTATATCTCAGGTAATCCTATAAATGTTGAAACCAATGTTATTGAAACAGTAACCCCGGAGAAATACATAAGGGACACTTTCCGGAATGTTTCAGACTCCGAAAAGGAATAGGTATGTGGTACGGTAAGTAAATCGACTCCAAAACAGTTCTAATGGAAATTTTTCTCCGTTTTGGAACATTTAGAAAAATAGAAAAATAAGAAGCAGTCCGGGAAGGACACGAGGGCTCCACGAGGGTGGAGGGCGTGCCCTACCCCCTGGATGCGCCCCCTACCTTGTGGGCACCTCATGTGCCCTCCGGACTCCGTTTTCTTGCACAATACGTATTTTGGTCGGTAAAAATTCAATATATAATCTCCCGAAGGTTTTGACTCCTGTATCACGCAAATATCCTCTGTTTTCGTTTCGAGCTGTTTTCCTGACAGATCTAGATCATCATGACGTCCCCAAGCGCCCCCAAGGACAAGTTCTTCGAGAAGGTCATCAACCCCTACCTCGCGGAGGTGCTGCAACACCCTCAAACCATTGAGATGCATGATGGGTTGCTGCACATCCGCGATGTTGAGGGACCAAGGAAGACCGGAAGCATGGAGGCAAGGCTCGAGGCATTGGAGCAACAAGTTTTCAAGTGTCAGGAGATGGTGGAGCATGGACTCGACTCCAATCACATTATGATCACGGAGTTCACCAACAACCACAAGCTGGACATCAAGGACATTGGGGAGGCCATCTTCAAGCTTCATGAGAAAGTCGAGCACCTCCAAGCCCAGATCTATGACCTGCAAAATCAAAACTGTGAGTATGAATATAGATTCAAAAGGATGAGTTTGGCTGCATATTTGAGGACTCAGGAGACTCGATCATCCTTCTATGATGGCGAGCCTATGCCTTGGAAGAGGGACGACAAGCCTACATCATCAACAACTCCAACTCCTTCACCGACAAAAGAGATATAATCACATGGGGTATGGGCACTCCCCTTGGCAACTGCCAAGCTTGGGGGAGTGCCCCGGTATCGTATCACCATCACAACTTTTATCTTTACCGTTTTTCTTAGTTCGATCCTTTTGATAATATCTTGATCTAGTATAATAAAGTTTTAGTATGATCTAGTTGTGAGTTTTGCTTTATGATCCTTCTATGTAATCGAGTCCGTGAGCTATATATAATAAAGTTTAGTGTTGAGTCAAGGGCCTGATTATTTTGCTATGATCTTGAGTGAATAAAAGAAAAATAAAGAATAAAAAGAAATAAAAAGAGATCATATTGATCTTATGAAGAGTAATGTCTTCACATAGAAAGAGTATGATGAATAAAAGTTGTTGAGAGTTGACAAACATAGCTTTGGTCATCGTTGCAATTAATAGGAAGTAATAAAGAAAGAGAGGTTTCACATATAAATATACTATCTTGGCCATCTTTTATGATTGTGAGCACTCATTAAAGTATGACATGCTAAAGAGTTGATGTTGGACAAGGAAGACAACGTAATGGGTTATGTTTTCTTATATCTGAAATAAAGTATATTGTCATGGATCATCCAACATGTTGAGCTTGCTTTCCCCCCTCATGCTAGCCAAATTCTTTGCACCAAGTAGAGATACTACTTGTGCTTCCAAATACCCTTAAACCCAGTTTTGCCATGAGAGTCCACCATATCTACCTATGGATTGAGTAAGATCCTTCAAGTAAGTTGTCTCGGTGCAAGCAATAAAAATTGCTCTCTAAATATGTATGATTGATTGGTGTGGAGGAAATAAGCTTTATACGATCTTGTGATGTGGAAGAAATAAAAGCGACGGACTGCATAATAAAGGTCTATATCACAAGTGGCAATATAAAGTGACGTTTTTTCGCATTAAGATTTTGTGCATCCAACCCTGAAAGCGCATGACAACCTCTGCTTCCCTCTGCGAAGGGCCTATCTTTTACTTTCATCTCCTACCTTATGCAAAAGTCATGGTGATCTTCACCTTTCCTTTTTACATTTTATCCTTTGGCAAGCTCAGTGTGTTGGAAAGATCCTGATATATATATATATATATAAAATTAGATGTTAGTTTTCATGAACTATTATTGTTGACATTAACCTTGAGGTAAAATGTTGGGAGGCAAAACTATAAGTCCCTATCTTTCTCTGTGTCCGATTAAAACTCCATACCCATAAGTACTGCGTGAGTGTGGGCAATTGTGAAAGACTATATGATAGTTGAGTATGTGGACTTGTTGCAAAGATCTTATATTGACTCTTTCCTATGTAATGATAAATTGCAATTGCTTCAGTGACTGATATTATAGTTTGTTAGTTTTCAATGAAGTTTATGATCCATACTTGAAATTGTGATTGAATTGTTACTCTACCATAAGAGATCATATGACAATAATTATATAAGCTATTGTTCTAAGAATGATCATGATGCCCTCATGTCCGTATTTTGTTTCCATCGACACCTCTATCTCTAAACATGTGGACATATTTTTCGATTTCGGCTTTTGCTTGAGGACAAGCAAGGTCTAAGCTTGGGGGAGTTGATACGTCCATTTTGCATCATGCTTTTATATCGATATTTATTGCATTATGGGATGTTATTACACATTATGTCACAATACTTATGCCTATTCTCTCTTATTTTACAAGGTTTACATAAAGAGGGAGAATGCCGGCAGCTGGAATTCTGAGCTGGAAAAGGAGCAAATATTAGAGACCTATTCTGCACAGCTCCAAAAGTCCTGAAACTTCACGGAAGCTATTTTCAGAATATATAAAAAATACTGAGCGCAAGAAGTTCCAGAGGGGGTCCACACCCTGGCCACGAGGGTGGGGGGCGCGCCCTACCCCCTGGGCACGCCCCTGCCTCGTGGCCCCCCTGGTGGCCCTCTGATGCCCATCTTCTGCTATATGGAGTCTTTCGTTGAGGAAAAAAATCATGAGCAAGCTTTCGGGACGAGACTCCGCCGCCACGAGGCGGAACCTTGGCGGAACCAATCTAGGGCTCCGGTGGAGCTGTTCTGTCGGGGACACTTCCCTTCAGGAGGGGGAAATCACCACCATCGTCATCACCAACGATCCTCTCATAGGGAGGGGGTCAATCTCCATCAACATCTTGGCCGGCACCATCTCATCTCAAACCCTAGTTCATCTCTTGTATCCAATCTTTGTATCCAAACCTCAGATTGGTACTTGTGGGTTGCTAGTAGTGTTGATTACTCCTCATAGTTGATGCTAGTTGGTTTATTTGGTGGAAGATCATATGTCCAGATCCTATATGCATATTAATACCCCTTTGATTATGAACATGAATATGATTTATGAGTAGTTACGTTTGTTCCTGAGGACATGGGAGAAGTCTTGCTATTAGTAGTCATGTGACTTTGGTATTCGTTCGATATTTTGATGAGATGTATGTTGTCTCTCCTCTAGTGGTGTTATGTGAACGTCGACTACATGACACTTCATCATTATTTGGGCCTAGAGGAAGGCATTGGGAAGTAATAAGTAGATGATGGGTTGCTAGAGTGACAGAAGCTTAAACCCTAGTTTATGCGTTGCTTCGTAAGGGGCTGATTTGGATCCATATGTTTCATGCTATGGTTAGGTTTACCTTAATACTTCTGTTGTAGTTGCGGATGCTTGCAATGGGGGTTAATCATAAGTGGGATGTTTGTCCAAGTAAGGACAGCACCCAAGCACCGGTCCACACACATATCAAATTATCAAAGTACCGAACGCGAATCATATGAACATGATGAAAACTAGCTTGGCGATAATTCCCATGTGTCCTCAGGAACGCTTTCTTCTGTATAAGAGTTTGTCCAGACTTGTTCTTTGCTACAAAAAGGATTGGGCCACCTTGCTGCACTTTATTTACTTTTGTTACTTGTTACTCGTTACAAATTATCTTATCACAAACTATCTATTACCTATAATTTCAGTGCTTGCAGAGAATACCTTGCTGAAAACCGCTTATCATTTCCTTCTGCTCCTTGTTGGGTTCGACACTCTTACTTATTGAAAGGACTACGATAGATCCCCTATACTTGTGGGTCATCAGTAACCACCTGACATTGTATAAGGGGGTGGGTCTGCTCCATGTCACGTTCACAACATGAGGGATTACAAAGGACCATTGGCCCATGACTCCTTTGCATTCAGGATGTAGACCGGCGTGCTGGCCTCTCTATTGAGCCTAGGTAGGACTACTGTGTGTCGATCAGCCGAGGCCGGGCATGACCCAGAAAAGTGTGTTCGGCCAAAATTAATCGAGCGTGTTGGGTAAGTTTGTGCACCCCTGCATGGAAGTGTATCTATTTGAATTGCCGTGTCCACGATAACGAACGCTTGGAGTTGTGTCCCGATCTATTACAACTAGAACTGGATACTTGAGACACTAAATGGATATGATTCTCCAGGATTGCTTTCTCACAGGGAGTCGATGAAGGATCCCTGGGTGTTACTAAAATATACCTGTTACTTTATAATATGCTAATGTGCACTCTTCTAATGCTGCAAGACGATCCAAGATGCTAGTCTTTGATAGGCCAAGTGCCCGTACTTATTCCCGCGTGGTGGTCAGTGCAAAAAAGGCCAGAGGCCTACTCAGATCACATATCCAAACCCGTTAGTGTCTTAGGAGTGCACGAAGACGATCAATGATCCCATCATCCCGTCTGGAGGACTTACGGCAAGGGTCAGGCCCCTCCCTCTCTATGGCGGTTTGCCTGCCCGGCCATGCCTCGTAATTATCTCGTGGGTACCCTCATGGTCAACCCGACTTCAGTAACTCCCGCGGGTACCCCTTGGTGTCGACCCGACTTTAACAAGGTTCTGGGGTAAAGTCAAGGTAACCATGTATCCATAACATCAAGAGGGAAATCCAAGGAATCACCCTCGATGGATTAGCACTCGATGTAACCGTCAAGGTGACCTTGGAGGAATCACCCTCGAAGGGTTAACACTCGAGGTGTTGCACGACAGAGTTGTTATCGGGAGTGGTGAACGAGGAATCACCCTCTGTAATCCACTACCGATTAGCTACACTATAGAGATATCATGAGGAGTGCGTTACAAGGTATCACCCTTGGCACTCGATAGTAGCTTTGCATAGTCGTACAACTAAGGGGGTGCGTGATGATGTGTCGGTCTTTGCACATCGATCACGTTGATGAAGTCACCGGTACAAAAGTGGGGCAACGAGGACAAGGGTGAGGGGTCACTAATGGATCTCTAACCAACCTATGATAAGCATATAGGATATCAGGCAAAGTACAATAGCAGGTTACAAAAGCAGGATATGCATCATAATATGAGCTCTCAAACAACAGTATCAAAATCTAATGCAGGCATGAGAGAGAAAGAATGGGCGATATAGGAATGATTAAGGTTTTTTTGCTTGCCTGGAAGCTTTGTTGAAAGGGACTGGTCGTCAAGTGTGTAGTCGTACCCGGGAGCAGCGTTGGTCTCAGGGTCTACCAGAGAGAAAAGGGGGAAGAAACAATAAGTATAGAGCAAACAAATGCATCATGATGCATGCCATGGCATTATGATGTGCTATGGGTGACCTAACACAGTGCTACGCATTACAGACGGAGCGGGAAAATATCTATGGATATTTCCCCGGCTTTAGTCAGTTATCGGACGATGATCCGGAGGGGAAGGTTCTATGTTTATAGTGTTGGAGGGGTGTGACAGGTATGTGGATAACATATTCAGATTCCTCATATTTTTCTGAGCAACTTTCATATATAAATTATTTTCATGTGAGGTATGGTTGAATTTATATGAATCTTTGAATTTTAAACAATATTTTGAAAATTCCTGAAATTTAAATTAATTCAAAAAACATCAGGCAGAAAAGGGCTGGGTGCACTCGGTGCAGTGCACCGAGAGGTGCACCAGTGGCCGATAGGTGGGGCTAGTCAACTGTTGGCACAACAGTTAACTGGTCAAGCTTTGATTGGTCAACTGACTAGTGGGGCCCTACCGTCAATGACATTGGGGTATTTTGATTAGGTTTATTTTAAAATAAAATAATTAATACCCATGGGTGTAACGCCCCATATGTAACCTTCCCCAATTGTACTCCAACTCATGCCGTTTCCGGCATTAAGTTATATTTAATTCTCGGGTTCGGGTCTTTGCCTTCGTGTGTTGTTTTCGTTTTCGTGCATCTCATATCATGTCGTCACGTGCATTGCATTCGCATTCATGTTCATCTCATGCATTCGAGCATTTTCCCCGTTGTCCATTTTGCATTCCGGCGCTTCGTTCTCCTCCGGTGGCCATTTCCAGCTTTCTTTCGTGTGTGGGGGTTAAACATTTCCGTATTGGGCCGAGACTTGCCATGCGGCCTTGGTTTACTACCGGTAGACCGCCTGTCAAATTTCGGGTCATTTGGACTTCGTTTGATACTCCAACGGTTAACCGAGGGACCGAAAAGGCCTCGTGTGTGTGCAGCCCAACACCCCTCCATTTTGGCCCAAAACCCACCAAACTCAGCTCCATCGTCTCGGTCGTTCGATCATGATCTTGTGGGCGAAAACCGCACCTCATTTGGACTCTCCTAGCTCCCTCTAGGTCTATAAATAGACCCCCTCCTCGAAATCCCGGATCCCCTCGTCTCAAACCCTAGATCCCCTTCCTCTTCGCGCGCCGGACACGTCCGCCGGTCCGCCCCAGCGAACCACGCCGCGCCACGTGGCGCCCGGCCTCCCCCGCCGCGGTGGCCCGCCCGGCCCGCCTCCGGCCCCCGCGGCCCATCCGGGCGCGCCGCCGCCTTCCCTCGCCCGCGCCGTCTCTTCCCCGAGGCCGGCGCCCCGCTCCGCCGCGGCGCTCGCCGGAGGAAGACGCCGACCGCCATCGCTGCCCCGCCGCCCTTCTTCGCCGGAGTCGCCGCCTCCCCGCCGCGGCCGGTCTCGCCCGGCCTCGCCCGCGCCCTCACCGGGGCTCACCGGCCCCGCCGTCGCCGGTGGCCTCCCGGCCGGAGACCCCCGCCGCCTCCTCAGCTCCGGCCGGCCGGATCCGTGCTCCGGCCGCCACCGCCATCGCCGTATCCGGCAAGGTGCTACAGTGCCGCCGCGTGAACAGTGTTCCCAGATCCAGATCACGCGGTTGACTTTCTCCTCCCGAAACCTTAATTTTTCTTGCTACTTTGACCGCTCATATCTCCTCATCCGTAGCTCCGTTTTGGGCGTATGATATGTCAAAATCTTCGTCTCGACGAGTACATCATTGCATTCCATTGCATCATTTGCATTTGAGGTCATCTTGGTGCCCAAAATGCTGTTGGAAGAAGGCATGTTGAGTTAAATTGCAGATCCGTTAGTTCAACATGCACTTTTGTCATTTTTGCCATGATTAATCCGTGCATGATATGCCTGTGCCCCTTTGGGATGAATTGTTAAGCATGTTGTATTCTTTCTAGAGGTGCCTTCCATGTATTTTTAGGATGTGTGTGTTGTCTTGTGCAAGCTTGCGAAGAGGGCTACCTGAGTTTCCCGATTTCAGGGACACTGTGAAAATCACTAAGTCTGGGCCGTTTTAGTTCACGATGCTATATGTCCGGCTTGTTTCCTAGTGATCCGTGCCTCTTTTGAGGATGGTCAGTAAGAGTGATTTGTTATGCTTGTTGTGCTTAATCCATCCATGTCTTTACTTGTTATGTTGGAGCATCCTAGGTTGACTCAATCGAGCTCAACTTTTGGATAGTTGCTGTTTTGGGCAGATCGTGAACTCTTTTGCGATTTTGCCGGAGTGTTTGCTAGTGATCCATGCATGCTATGCCATTGTTCTTGCCATGTCTAGCTAGCATTTTGTGCCTTCTTAATGGATGTATGCTTGCCTTGCCATGACTTGCACCGTAGTGAGAGCATCGAGCTCGTTTACATGCCTCCGTGAGTTATTATTTCAGCATGTCCCAGTTTTCACTAAGTCTGAAAACTGATTGTGTTTCATCGATGTTCGTGTGCTCGGTAGAGTATTTTGTGAACCCTTTTGGCCCCAGGTCATTTTGGGTGTTTTGATAAGCCTGTTTAGTAGCTCCATGCCATGCTCTTACTTGCCATGTTCAGGTTTTCCTTCATGTTGGTTTGCTGCTCCGAAGAGAGCATCGTGGTCTGAAATTCCAGACTAGCGTTAATTTCGCTAAGTCTGAAATCTGTTTTGCTTATTCAGTTTTGCCATGCTTGTTTGAAGCCCTTAATGGATGAATTTTCCTTTGCCTCAGTCCTGATGATTTGTTAAGCTTGATGAGTACATCACCGCCATGCAATTTGTTTTCATATTGGGTGGCTGTAGCATGTCCATTTTGTTGCATTTAGGAGCCTACTTGCTGTAAATCGCAGATCGGTTCGTTTAGTAAAACGCTTGCCATTTCTAAACCGTAGCTCCGATTGCCATGATCTTTATATCGTTTTCAGGGGATTTCTACCCCTCTATCCAGTAGCACACTTGGTTTTCCAAGTTGAGGCCAGGTTCATGCATTTCCTGCTACATCTTGCATTTTCCATCCCGCATCGCATCCCGCATAGCATATCATCTTTGCATCTTATTGGTTGCCTTTGCACGTGGTTGATTGTATCCTTGTTGCTTGTTTGTGTTGTTGGGTAGAGCCGGGAGACGAGTTCGCTAACGAGGAGCCCGTTGAGTTTGCTTTTGAGGATCCAGTCAATTCTGACAACTGTGCAGGCAAGATGATCACACCCTTGAAATCACTACTATCTTTGCTATGCAAGTTTGCTCGCTCTTTTGCTTTGCCAATGCTACGATGCCTACCACTTTCTTGTCAGCCTCCCAATTGCCATGATTGAGCCTCTAACCCACCTTTGTCCTAGCAAACCATTGATTGGCTATGTTACCGCTTTGCTCAAGCCCCTTCTTATAGCGTTGTTAGTTGCAGGTGAAGATTGGAGCCGTTCCTTGTTGGAACATTTATTTACTTGTTGGGATATCACTATATTGCTATGTTATCTTTACTCATCTATATACTTGGTAAAGGGTGGAAGGCTTGGCCTCTCGCCTAGTGTTTTGTTCCACTCTTGCCGCCCTAGTTTCCGTCATATCGGTGTTATGTTCCCGGATTGTTGCGTCCCTTACGCGGTTGGGCTATAATGGGAACCCCTTGATAGTTCGCCTTGATTAAAGCTTTTCCAGCAATGCCCAACATTGGTTTTACCATTTGCCACCTACCCCTTTTCTTTCCCTTGGGTTTCCGGAGCCCGAGGGTCATCTTATTTTAAACCCCCCCCCCCCCCGGGCCAGTGCTCCTCTGAGTGTTGGTCCAACTGTCAGCTGCCGGTGGCCACCAGGGGCAACTCTGGGCTGGCCTACCCGTACCTAGGACAATCTGAGTGTGCCCTGAGAAAGAGATATGTGCAGCTCCTATCGGGATTTGTCGGCGCATTCGGGCGGTGTTGCTGGACTAGTTTTGACCTGTCGAATCATCTTGTTGTACCGGGATACCGAGTCTGATCGGTGGGTCCTGGGTGGAGGTCTATTCCTTCGTTGACCGTGAGAGCTTGTTATGGGGTAAGTTGGGACCCCCTGCAGGGATTGATCTTTCGAAAGCCGTGCCCGCGGTTATGGGCAGATGGGAATTTGTTAATGTCCGGTTGTAGATAACTTGAACTTAATTAATTAAAATGAATCAACTGCGTGTGTTGCCGTGATGGCCTCTTCTCGGCGGAGTCCGGGAAGTGGACACGGCGTTGGAGTTATGTTTGCGTAGTCTGCTCCATTTAGTTTCCGCTCGTGCTTTGCCTTCTCTTCTCGCTCTACTTTGCGAATAAGTTAGCCACCATATATGCTAGTCGCTTGCTGCAGCTCCACATACATTACCCCTTCCTTACCTATTTAGCTTAAATAGTCTTGATCGTGAGGGTGCGAGATTGCTGAGTCCTTTGTGGCTCACAGATTACTATTACACCAGATGCAGGGACCGATGATACTCCTCCGGATGGCGCGTTCGAGCTGAAGTGGGAGTACGACAAGGACTCTCAGCGATACTATGTTTCTTTTCCTGATGATCAGTAGTGGTGCCTATTCGGGGTTAGATTCAGGGCCTAGTCGCTTGTTGGGGGGTCTTTTCCATTTTGGCGCCGTAGTCGGGCCATGAGTGATTGTATGATGGATGTTATTTATGTACTTTGATGTGACGTGGCGTGTGTAAGCCAACTATTATTTATCCCCCCTTTATATTATATATGTACTTGGGTTGTGTAATGATTCCCGACTTGCGACATTGCTTTCAATGCGCCTATGTCTCTAAGTCGTGCCTCGACACGTGGGAGACATAGCCGCATCGAGGGCGTTACAAGTTGGTATCAGAGCCTTCCCCGACCTTAGGAGCCCCATTGCTTGATCGTTTTTAGCAGCCGAGTTGTGTCTAGAAAAATGTTTTGAGTCCTTAGGAATTATATATCGGAGAGCTTAGGAATTCTTTTTACTTCCCAGTCTCCTCATCGCTCTGGTAAGGTATCCTGACGTAGAGTTTTGACTCTTCTCTTCTCAAATTTCACTAAAAAAAATTTTAGGATCACGCGAGTATCTTAGATTTGTTCCGATGGCTTATGATGAGAATACTGTCTTGGTGCCTCCTGTCAGGGGTTTAGTGGAAGTGTCCCGGGGAGTTGAGCTCTGAGCTGTTGTCATCATAATTCTATCGTTGCAATTCTGGCATACTTGAGATATGTGCGCGACATCGAAAATCTCCTTTATGCAGTTCGTTGGTGAGATAACCTCGACGCCACCTAGTACTGGGGCGGGAGTTCGGGAGTATCGCCATAACTTGTATAACGGATGCTTTTCGAAGGTTGAGATAGATGGTTTCCGAAGGTTTCTTGGTTATGTGTTGAAGGATGGATGCAGCTGGATGTAGGATTTGCTAGCTTGGGTGAGATATTATGCTTCCCCTGTATCCTCAACACCTGATTGCATAACCGGGAAAGTTTCGGGAGTTCCATAGGTGGGAATTCAAGAAGCCTTAGGATATCTTTCCAACAGATGTGTGATATGAAATTGGGGTTCGATGCCTAGTGGTTCGCCTATTCACGGTCGATTTTACAGTGGCCTCGTTGTGTCTTAAAGAGTCCTTGGCTTTGCTGACTCGGGGACGCTTCGTATGTCATGTGCACTGCCTTGTACATGATGGTGCTGTACGGTTGAGCCCGTGTAGGTCCTACCACGAACACTTCGGATGAAATTTCTATCATGTGTTTGTTCCGGCTTATTCCGCAAGCCAACCCTTGGTTTTATTTCGAGTTGTGGTATTCGTTCTTCTTCGACGTCATATGTTGATTCCATCCCTCGTTGATGTACCTCTTCTACCTGATTCTTCGTGGCTTCGCAATTTAGGAATATGTGACCACTTCAAGGGAAGTGCATTCGTTCATTTTGTTCGGATGTGAAGACTTTATGTTGCAATTTTCATTCCGTTGGTTTCACCTTCAATATTTCTCTATTTGTGTGCTAATGGTGGTCATCCTCTTCAGGATGGCTCCCGCTAAGAGCACCAGTCAGAACCAGAATCAAGATCCTCCGCCACCTCCACCTCCTCCGGAAGCATGGCAGGCTGTGATGGCTGCTACTAATGCAAATACTCAGCTGATCATGCAAGTCATCCAAGAGCGGAATCAAAGCAGTCAAGGGAATCAAGGCAACAACCAGGACCAGTGTGCAACTCTGAATCAGTTCCTCGCAAATGGTCCAAAGACGTTCAGCAACTGCGTTGAGGCTACCGATGCTGATGATTGGTTAGTCGATCTGGGCAAGCATTTTGAATGTAGCAACGTCAGACCTGAAGATTTCGTCAAGTTCACGTCTTTCCAGCTCAAGGATCAGGCCGCAGAGTGGTTTCAGCAGTACCGGGATTCCAGAGGTGGACGTTTGATCACTTGGGATGATTTCCGTCGTGATTTCTGTGCTCATCACATTCCTCAAAGTGTGACTGAAAGCAAATGTGAAGAATTCCGCAATCTGAAGCAAGGCTCTTTGTCTGTCTATGACTACAACAAGTTGTTCCAGAAGCTCGCCTGTTTTGCCAAGCAGGATGTTCCTGATGAGAAGAGCATGATCTATCAGTTCAGGGGTGGTCTTCATGAAGAAATTCAGCTCGCTCTTGTCCTCTTCGAGCCGCTGAGATACGATGAGTTCTACAACATGGCACTGAAGCAAGAGGCTGCTCAGCTCAGGTGTGATGCGTCCAGGAAGCGAGTCAGAGACACTACGTCTTCGTCCTCTACTCAAGTGGCCAAGCAGCAGAAGTATTGGCTTCCTCCTCCTCCGTTCCGTCAGCCGTATCAGCAGAAGAGCAAAGGTGGCAGTGGTTCTTCCCACCCACCCAACCCAGGCTTTCAGAACAAGACTTCGTCTCAAGCTCCAAGATCGAGTGCTCCATACCACCGTCCGCTCTCAGAGGTCACGTGCAACAAGTGCCAACAGAAGGGTCACTACGCCAACAAGTGTTTCAACCAGAGGCGTCTTCCTCCTCCTCCTCCTGTCAGATCGGCAAGTACAGCTGTGGTCAAGCATAACCCCAAGTCCGCCAAGGTCAACTTGTTGAACGCAGCTCAGGCAGAGGATTCGTTAGATGTGATCATGGGTAACCTTCCTGTTAATGATATTCCTGCAAAAGTTCTTTTTGACACGGGTGCTTCGCATTGTTTCATTTCAAGGCCATTTACTTCTAGGCATGAATTGGTTTCACAAGTTCTGCCTAGCCCTTTAGCGGTTGTTTCTCCCGGTAAGCGTATGCAGGCTAACTCCATTGTTCCGGATGTTACAATTACTTTGGGTGATCATAAGTTTCTGGCTTCTCCAACGGTCCTTGGTGATTCTGATATTGACCTCATTCTTGGGATGGACTGGCTCTCTAAACACAAGGCTCACCTCGATTGTGCAGCCAGGCAGATTCAACTGACTCATTCCTCTGAAGATGTCATTGTTTTTGCTGCTCGAGATAATACCATCCGGTTATTTTCTCTCAATGAGAAGGGTGAATTGGATGCTGTTTCGCAGATTCCGGTTGTTTGTGAGTATCAAGATGTCTTCCCTGAAGAACTCCCAGGCATGCCTCCAAACCGGCCTGTTGAATTCGTTATTGAACTTGAGCCCGGTACGGAACCGGTGTGCAAACGGCCTTACAAGCTCGGCCCCGAAGAGTTGAAGGAGTTGAAGAAACAGCTCGATGTGCAAGAAAGAATGGGTCTCATTCGGCCTAGTACTTCTCCGTGGGGTTGTGGTGTTCTTTTTGTGAAGAAGAAGGATGGAACGGACCGACTTTGTGTTGATTATCGTCCATTGAACAAGAAGACCATCAAGAACAAATATCCACTTCCCAACATTAATGAGCTATTCGAACAACTCAAGGGTGCCCAAGTATTCTCCAAGCTTGATCTCCGTATGGGTTATCATCAAATTCGCATTCGTGAACAAGATATTCCAAAGACGGCGTTCAGAACAAGCTATGGGTCATATGAATACACTGTTATGTCTTTTGGCCTCGCTAATGCTCCTCCGACGTTCTCTCGCATGATGAACTTCATCTTCAACCCCTACACCAACGACTTTGTTTTGGTCTATCTCGATGATATCCTGGTTTTCTCGAAGAACAAGGAAGATCATGCCAAACACTTGCGTTTGGTTCTTGACAAGCTAAGGGAACATCAATTCTACGCCAAGTTCTCCAAGTGTGAGTTTTGGCTCGATGAGGTTCTTTATCTTGGTCATATTATCTCTGCCAAGGGCATTTCCGTGGATCCTGAGAAGGTGTCTGCAATTGTTAATTGGGAACCTCCTCAGAATGTGAAGCAACTCCGTAGCTTCCTCGATCTTGCAAGTTATTGCCGAAGATTCATTGAAAACTTCTCCAAGATCGCGAAGCCTCTCTCAAATCTTCTTCAGAAGCACGTCAAGTACGTTTGGTCTCCGGAGTGTGATGTTGCTTTCAGCGCTTTGAAAGAGAAATTGATCACTGCTCCAGTTCTAACTCCGCCTGATGAAACCAAGCCGTACGAGGTCTTTTGTGATGCCTCTCTCCAAGGTCTCGGTGCAGTACTGATGCAAGAGAAGAAAGTTGTTGCTTATACCTCTCGCCAGTTGAAGCCAAATGAGAAGAACTACCCCACTCATGATCTTGAGTTGGCGGCAGTTGTGCACGCATTGTTGACTTGGAGACATCTTCTCTTGGGAAGGAAAGTGGACATCTTCACTGATCACAAGAGTCTCAAGTACATATTCACTCAGCCTAATCTCAACCTTAGGCAGACTCGATGGGTCGAAATGATTCAAGAGTACAATCCGAGTATCGAGTATACTCCAGGCAAGGCTAATGTGATTGCTGACGCTTTGAGCAGAAAAGCATATTGCAACAGTCTCATTCTCAAGCCTTATCAACCCGAGCTTTGTGAAGCCTTCCGCAAACTTAATCTGCAAGTTGTTCCTCAAGGTTTCCTCGCCAACCTTCAAGTTTCTCCTACCTTGGAAGACCAGATTCGCCAAACCCAGCTTCTTGATGCTATGGTGAAAAAGGTGAAGATCGGTATTGCAAAGAGTCAGTCCAAGTACAAGTGCTACTGACTTGATGACAACGACACTCTCTTCTTCGAGGATCGAATTGTTGTGCCCAAAGGTGAACTTCGTAAAGTGATCATGAATGAGGCTCACAACTCTCTCCTCTCCATGCACCCTGGGAGCACGAAGATGTATCAAGGCCTGAAGCAAACTTATTGGTGGACTCGAATGAAGCGCGAGATCGCTCAATTCGTGAATGAATGTGATGTCTGCAGAAGAGTAAAAGCAGAACACCAAAGGCCAGCAGGTCTCCTCCAACCTCTCGCCATTCCAGAATGGAAGTTTGACCACATTGAAATGGACTTCGTGACTGGGTTTCCTAAGTCCAAGCGTGGCAATGATGCTATATTCGTTGTCATCGACAAGCTGACCAAAGTGGCTCATTTCTTGCCTATCAAAGAGTCAATCACTGCAGCTCAATTGGCGGAGCTCTACACCTCTCGCATTGTCTCTCTGCACGGTATTCCTCAAGTGATATCTTCAGACCGTGGCAGCATCTTTACCTCCAAGTTCTGGGATTCTTTTCAGAAGGCCATGGGCACCAGCATTCGCTTCAGCACTGCTTTCCATCCTCAAACAAGCGGTCAAGTCGAGCGTGTCAACCAGATTCTTGAAGATATGCTCAGGGCTTGTGTTATCTCCTTCGGCATGAAGTGGGAGGATTGCCTTCCTTATGCTGAATTCTCGTACAACAACAGCTTCCAAGCAAGTTCCGGCAAGGCCCCGTTTGAAATTCTGTATGGTAGGAAGTGTCGTACACCTCTCAACTGGTCTGAAACCGGTGAACGTCAGCTGCTGGGTAATGACCTGATCTCAGAGGCAGAAGAAATGTGCAAGGTCATTCGTGATAACCTCAAAGCAGCCCAATCTTGTCAGAAGAGCTACTACGACAGCAAGCACCGTGATTTGGCTTTCGAGATCGGAGATCATGTCTACCTCCGCGTCTCTCCTATGAAAGGGACTCGTCGCTTCGGTATCAAAGGGAAGCTTGCCCCCAGATACGTCGGGCCTTTCAAGATCGTCAGCAAGAGAGGCGACCTCGCCTATCAACTCGAGCTTCCTGCAACCTTTGCCAATGTTCATGATGTGTTCCATGTCTCGCAACTCCGGAAGTGCTTCAAGACGCCTGAGCGCACCGTCAACTTCGAGGACATTGAGCTCCAAGAAGATCTCTCCTACCGTGAGCACCCGGTTGCAATCCTTGAAGAGACTGAACACAAAACTCGCAACAAGTCAATCAAGTTTCTCAAAGTAAAGTGGTCACACCATTCCGACCGTGAAGCTACCTGGGAACGCGAGGATCACCTCCGTTCTGAGTACCCGGAGTTCTTTCAGTCCTAGATCTCGGGACGAGATCTTTTCGTAGTGGTGGAGTGTTGTAACGCCCCATATGTAACCTTCCCCAATTGTACTCCAACTCATGCCGTTTCCGGCATTAAGTTATATTTAATTCTCGGGTTCGGGTCTTTGCCTTCGTGTGTTGTTTTCGTTTTCGTGCATCTCATATCATGTCGTCACGTGCATTGCATTCGCATTCATGTTCATCTCATGCATTCGAGCATTTTCCCCGTTGTCTGTTTTGCATTCCGGCGCTTCGTTCTCCTCCGGTGGCCATTTCTAGCTTTCTTTCGTGTGTGGGGGTTAAACATTTCCGGATTGGGCCGAGACTTGCCATGCGGCCTTGGTTTACTACCGGTAGACCGCCTGTCAAGTTTCGGGTCATTTGGACTTCGTTTGATACTCCAACGGTTAACCGAGGGACCGAAAAGGCCTCGTGTGTGTGCAGCCCAACACCCCTCCATTTTGGCCCAAAACCCACCAAACTCAGCTCCATCGTCTCGGTCGTTTGATCACGATCGTGTGGGCGAAAACCGCACCTCATTTGGACTCTCCTAGCTCCCTCTAGGTCTATAAATAGACCCCCTCCTCGAAATCCCGGATCCCCTCGTCTCAAACCCTAGATCCCCTTCCTTTTCGCGCGCCGGACACGTCCGCCGGTCCGCCCCAGCGAACCACGCCGCGCCACGTGGCGCCCGGCCTCCCCCGCCGCGGTGGCCCGCCCGGCCCGCCTCCGGCCCCCGCGGCCCATCCGGGCGCGCCGCCGCCTTCCCTCGCCCGCGCCGTCTCTTCCCCGAGGCCGGCGCCCCGCTCCGCCGCGGCGCTCGCCGGAGGAAGACGCCGGCCGCCATCGCCGCCCCGCCGCCCTTCTTTGCCGGAGTCGCCGCCTCCCTGCCGCGGCCGTTCTTGCCAGGCCTCGCCCGCGCCCTCACCGGGGCTCACCGGCCCCGCCGTCGCCGGTGGCCTCCCGGCCGGAGACCCCCGCCGCCTCCTCAGCTCCGGCCGGCCGGATCCGTGCTCCGGCCGCCACCGCCATCGCCGTATCCGGCAAGGTGCTACAGTGCCGCCGCGTGAACAGTGTTCCCAGATCCAGATCACGCGGTTGACTTTCTCCTCCCGAAACCTTAATTTTTCTTGCTACTTTGACCGCTCATATCTCCTCATCCGTAGCTCCGTTTTGGGCGTATGATATGTCAAAATCTTCGTCTCGACGAGTACATCATTGCATTCCATTGCATCATTTGCATTTGAGGTCATATTGGTGCCCGAAATGCTGTTGGAAGAAGGCATGTTGAGTTAAATTGCAGATCCGTTAGTTCAACATGCACTTTTGTCATTTTTGCCATGATTAATCCGTGCATGATATGCCTGTGCCCCTTTGGGATGAATTGTTAAGCATGTTGTCTTCTTTCCAGAGGTGCCTTCCATGTATTTTTAGGATGTGTGTGTTGTCTTGTGCAAGCTTGCGAAGAGGGCTACCTGAGTTTCCCGATTTCAGGGACTTAGTGAAAATCACAAAGTCTGGGCCGTTTTAGTTCACGATGCTATATGTCCGGCTTGTTTCCTAGTGATCAGTGCCTCTTTTGAGGATGGTCAGTAAGAGTGATTTGTTATGCTTGTTGTGCTTAATCCATCCATGTCTTTACTTGTTATGTTGGAGCATCCTAGGTTGACTCAATCGAGCTCAACTTTTGGATAGTTGCTGTTTTGGGCAGATCGTGAACTCTTTTGCGATTTTGCCGGAGTGTTTGCTAGTGATCCATGCATGCTATGCCATTGTTCTTGCCATGTATAGCTAGAATTTTGTGCCTTCTTAATGGATGTATGCTTGCCTTGCCATGACTTGCACCTTAGTGAGAGCATCGAGCTCGTTTACATGCCTCCGTGAGTTATTATTTCAGCATGTCCCAGTTTTCACTAAGTCTGAAAACTGATTGTGTTTCATCGATGTTCGTGTGCTCGGTAGAGTATTTTGTGAACCCTTTTGGCCCCAGGTCATTTTGGGAGTTTTGATAAGCTTGTTGAGTAGCTCCATGCCATGCTCTTACTTGCCATGTTCAGGTTTTCCTTCATGGTGTTTTGCTGCTCCGAAGAGAGCATCGTGGTCTGAAATTCCAGACTAGCGTTAATTTCGCTAAGTCTGAAATCTGTTTTGCTTATTCAGTTTTGCCATGCTTGTTTGAAGCCCTTAATGGATGAATTTGCCTATGCCTCAGTCCTGATGATTTGTTAAGCTTGATGAGTACATCACTGCCATGCAATTTGTTTTCATATTGGGTGGCTGTAGCATGTCCATTTTGTTGCATTTAGGAGCCTACTTGCTGTAAATCGTAGATCGGTTCGTTTAGTAAAACGCTTGCCATTTCTAAACCGTAGCTCCGATTGCCATGATCTTTATATCGTTTTCAGGGGATTTCTTCCCCTCTATCCAGTGGTACACTTGGTTTTCCATGTTGAGGCCAGGTTCATGCATTTCCTGCTACATCTTGCATTTTGCATCCCGCATCGCATCCCGCATAGCATATCATCTTTGCATCTTATTGGTTGCCTTTGCATGTGGTTGATTGTATCCTTGTTGCTTGTTTGTGTTGTTGGGTAGAGCCAGGAGACGAGTTCGCTAACGAGGAGCCCGTTGAGTTTGCTTTTGAGGATCCAGTCAATTCTGACAACTGTGGAGGCAAGATGATCACACCCTTGAAATCACTACTATCTTTGCTATGCAAGTTTGCTCGCTCTTTTGCTTTGCCAATGCTACGATGCCTACCACTTGCTTGTCAGCCTCCCAATTGCCATGATTGAGCCTCTAACCCACCTTTGTCCTAGCAAACCATTGATTGGCTATGTTACCGCTTTGCTCAAGCCCCTTCTTATAGCGTTGTTAGTTGCACTTGAAGATTGGAGCCGTTCCTTGTTGGAACATTTATTTACTTGTTGGGATATCACTATATTGCTATGTTATCTTTATTCATCTATATACTTGGTAAAGGGTGGAAGGCTTGGCCTCTCGTCTAGTGTTTTGTTCCACTCTTGCCGCCCTAGTTTCCGTCATATCGGTGTTATGTTCCCGGATTGTTGCGTCCCTTACGCGGTTGGGCTATAATGCGAACCCCTTGATAGTTCGCCTTGATTAAAGCTTTTCCAGCAATGCCCAACATTGGTTTTACCATTTGCCACCTACCCCTTTTCTTTCCCTTGGGTTTCCGGAGCCCGAGGGTCATCTTATTTTAAACCCCCCTGGGCCAGTGCTCCTCTGAGTGTTGGTCCAACTGTCAGCTGCCGGTGGCCACCAGGGGCAACTCTGGGCTGGCCTACCCGTACCTAGGACAATCTGAGTGTGCCCTGAGAAAGAGATATGTGCAGCTCCTATCGGGATTTGTCGGCGCATTCGGGCGGTGTTGCTGGACTAGTTTTGACCTGTCGAATCATCTTGTTGTACCGGGATACCGAGTCTGATCGGTGGGTCCTGGGTGGAGGTCTATTCCTTCGTTGACCGTGAGAGCTTGTTATGGGCTAAGTTGGGACCCCCCTGCAGGGATTGATCTTTCGAAAGCCGTGCCCGTGGTTATGGGAAGATGGTAATTTGTTAATGTCCGGTTGTAGATAACTTGAACTTAATTAATTAAAATGAATCAACTACGTGTGTTGCCGTGATGGCCTCTTCTCGGCGGAGTCTGGGAAGTGGACACGACGTTGGAGTTATGTTTGCGTAGTCTGCTCCATTTAGTTTCCGCTCGTGCTTTGCCTTCTCTTCTCGCTCTACTTTGCGAATAAGTTAGCCACCATATATGCTAGTCGCTTGCTGCAGCTCCACATACATTACCCCTTCCTTACCTATTTAGCTTAAATAGTCTTGATCGCGAGGGTGCGAGATTGCTGAGTCCTTTGTGGCTCACAGATTACTATTACACCAGATGCAGGGACTGACGATACTCCTCCGGATGGCGCGTTCGAGCTGAAGCGGGAGTACGACGAGGACTCTCAGCGATACTATGTTTCTTTTCCTGATGATCAGTAGTGGTGCCTATTCGGGGTTAGATTCAGGGCCTAGTCGCTTGTTGGGGGGTCTTTTCCATTTTGGCGCCGTAGTCGGGCCATGAGTGATTGTATGATGGATGTTATTTATGTACTTTGATGTGACGTGGCGAGTGTAAGCCAACCATTATTTATCCCCCCTTTATATTATATATGTACTTGGGTTGTGTAATGATTCCTGACTTGCGACATTGCTTTCAATGCGCCTATGTCTCTAAGTCGTGCCTCGACACGTGGGAGACATAGCCGCATCGAGGGCGTTACAATGGGCCCACTTGTCAGTGGGTATTCGGGGGAGTGGTTAGTGACTAAAAATGGCAGTTAGTGGTTGGGCCCACAGACAGTGAGCCAGCCGGCCTGGTCAAACATGCGCGCATGGGAGCACGACGGCAATGACAACGCGCGGTGGTGGTGCACGGGGACGACGCTGGAGACGGCAGTTAGACGCGCCGCTCGGCTCTACGACGAGTTGGGTGAGTCACGCATCCGATGGAGGCCGGGGAGGCCGCAGATTGGCCTGTGGCGATAGTGGTGACTAGCGGAGCGGCGACGGAGACATGGCTTGCACGAGCGTGAGGCAGAGCGGCAGGGTGCATCCAAGAGCAGGCGGGCGCGTGGCCAGGCGCAGTCAGGTGCGCGGCGAGTAGGGCGTGCCCCGGGGCAGCCAAGGCACCATAGGGGACGGGCAAGAGCGCGTCGGAGCAAGCGGCAGGCACGATGGGGAGCGCGAGCTAGCGGGCAGGGGCGCGCACAGGCACGAGCATGGCCCTGGGCGACTGCAGGAGCGCGGCCACGACGCGGCGAATGCGGCCACACGCAGGCGGGCGAGGCAGCAGTAGCGAGTGGGTGCTCGGGCTCCGTCCATGGCGGCTCAAGGGCGGCCTGGCATGGTCATACGGCGAGAGAGCGAGCGCAAGTACGAGAAGTGATGGGGAGGAAGAGAGGCTCACGGCGACTGCGAAGAGATGCTTAGGGCAGCCGGAGGTGGTCGGTACGACGTGAATCAGTGGTGGCGACTGATAGCTGTAGCGGAGGTCGGAGGAAGATGACGCGAGCGTCGCTGGTGTTGCTGCCCGGGTCCGACCCAGTGGCGTAGGCGACTTAGTGGAGGCCGGCGGAGCGGTTGGACATCCACGCAAGCCTCGGGATGACGGTGGCCGTCAGAACGGCGACAGCCATGGCCGAGGTGGTTCGGGTGCACGCTGCGGAGAGGAGAGGGACGCGAGGGGGAGACGACCTAGGGTTTCAGGGGAGAAAGGGGGTTGGGGGTGGTCTTATCCACCCCCCGCGGTGCTGCAGTGGTGAGGGGGGGTCTTATCCACCCCACGCGGTGCTGCAATGGTGAGGGTGGGGGGGGGGGGTCAGGCGCTCTGGCCATGGCGTTCGACCTTTCCCTATCGCTGGTGGGAGGTAGGGGAAAGGCCGGCCGAAATGGGCTGGGCCACTCTGTAGCAGATGGCCTAAGTGCCCAGTAGCAGTTCGCTTTTTTCTTTTGTTTTCCTGTTTTATTTCTTAGGCACTATTTTGTATTTTCTTTTGCTAGCATTTGATTTTTGTTAAATGTGAAAAATGCCACATAAATACATTGTAATGTATCAGAGCTCCACAAAATGTTTTAGGCCATTTGGAAGGTATAATTATTTGTTTCATTTTTTTAAAGGCCAATTTAAAAGTTTTTGTGGTTAATTTCAAAAGGTCAATTGATGTTGGTTTCACGTGCACAATTTCCAGGGGATTATTTAGAATATTGTACACATTTTGGCCTAGGGTTTGGTGAAATAATTTTTGGACTTTATATTTTAAATTTGAAGTTGAACCAAATTAAGAGAGGGGTTATTTTATAAATGCAACTTAATTATGACGATCATGATGACATGGCACATCAGCATGTGGTCACTGTAGCTAACCGCTGGGGGTGTTATAGCCGGCTTGCTGGATCACATAGCAGTTTCGGTTAGAGTTAGTGGCCGACTTGTTAAGGGTGCCATGGATGGCACACGACCTATCCAAGATCCAATCCAACGTTGAAGGACCCTCCTTGTACCATTGAACAGGTTTCCGTTTGCTGCCTCTGCGTTGACTTGCGACCACGATATTGACTACTTCCTCGGCATCGCTGGTGTTAGGTGTGGTGGAGCGCTTAACATGACGAGGTCTAATGCTTTCACTATGTACCTGGAGGGCCCTTAAATTGTTGTTCTTGCGAGCAGTCCGGCTATCCTCTCCCGCACAGAATATAGCCATTAGATGAGTGAGGGACGCCATTGATCGGGGTCTCTTGTTGGGGAACGCAGTATTTCAAAAAAATTCCTATGATCACGCAAGATCTATCTAGGAGATGCATAGCAACGAGAGGGGAGAGTGTGTCCACGTACAGTCGTAGACAGGAAGCGGAAGCGCTTAGTAACACGGTTGATGTAGTCGAACGTCTTCGCGATCCAACCGATCCAAGCACCGAACGTACGGCACCTCCGTCTTCAGCACACGTTCAGCACGATGACGTCCCTCGAGCTCTTGATCCAGTTGAGGACGAGGGAGAGTTCTGTCAGCACGATGGCGTGGCGACGGTGATGAGGATGTTACCGGCGCAGGGCTTCGCCTAAGCACTATGACGATATGACCGAGGTGTGTAACTGTGGAGGGGGGCACCGCACAAGGCTAAGAGAAGACTTGGTGTGTCTTTGGGGTGCCCCCCTCCCACATATATAAAGGAGGGGGAGGCCAGTGGCCAGGGAGGACGCGCGCCAGATGTGGGGAGTCCTACTAGGACACCCTAGTCCTAGTAGGATTCCCTCTCCTTTTTTCCTTTTCCGGAGTAGCTAAACGGGAAAAGAGAGAAGGAGTATGATAACCCACAAGTATAGGGGATCGCAACAGTTTTCGAGGATAGAGTATCCAACCCAAATTTATAGATTCGACACAAGGGGAGCCAAAGAATATTTGAAGGTATTAGCAGCTGAGTTGTCAATTCATCCACATCCGGGGATTAATTATCTGCAGCAAAGTGATCAGTAGCAAAGTAGTTTGGTAGTTTTGATAGTAGTGACAACAGCAATAGTAGCAGTAACAGTGATAGCAGTAATTTGTAGCAAGTGTAACAATGATGATGGCAGTAGTAACTTAGCAGAAACAATATGGAAAAGTTCATAGGCATTGGATCAGTGACTTGTTGGATGATATTCATCATGTGACAGCTATAACCTAGGGCGATACGGCACTAGCTCCAGTTCATCGATATAATGTCGGCATGTATTCCGTAAATAGTCATACGTACTTTATTAAAAGAATTTGCAAGACATCTTTTGTCCTACCCTCCCGTGGTAGCGGGGTCCATATTGGAAACAAAGGGATATTAAGGCCTCCTTTTAATAGAGAACTGGGACAAAGCATCAACACATCATGAATACATGAACTCCTCAAACTACGGTCATCACCGGGAGTGGGCCCGGTTGTTGTCACTCCGGGGTTGCCGGATCATAACCGTAGTACGTGACTATAACTTGCAAGATCGAATCTAAAACATGAATATAATGATGAATTCATATACGGTTCAGATCTGAAATCATGGCACCCGGGCCCAAAGTGACAAGCATTAAGCATGGCAAAGTCATAGCAACATGAAGAACATAGTGGATACTGGAGATCAGGCCCTAACAAAACTAACTCGATTACATGATGAATCTCATCCAACTCCTCACCGACCAATGAGCCTACCAAGGAATTACTCACTCCCGGTGGGGAGCATCATGGAATTGGCGATGGAGAAGGGTTGGTGATGACGAAGAACAAAGACCCCCCTCTCCGGAGCCCCAAACGGACTCTAGATATGCCCTACCGGGGAAGAACAGGGCTTGGCGGCGGCTCCGTCTCATGGATCGTGATAAAAAAATTTCCCTGAATTTTGCAGATATGCCCTACCGAGGAAGAACAGGGCTTGGCGGCGGCTCCGTCTCGTGGATCATGATAAATTTTTTTCCCTGAATTGTTTCTGGAATAATGTGAATTTATAGTATCGGGAGGGTCATCGGCGGGGCCACCAGGTGGCTACAACCCACTGAGCGGGTCAAGAGAGGGGGGCGCACCCTGGTGGGTTGTGCCCACCTAGGGTCCCATCTCCAGTGGGTCTTGGCTCCAGAAATTCTTATTATTGGTATAAAAATCCTCAAAAAGTTTCATTCCATTCTGAGAACTTTTATTTCTGGACAAAAATAACACCATGGTAGTTCTGCAGAAAACAGCGTCAGTCCGAGGTTAGTTTCATTCAAATCATGCAAATTAGAGTCCAAAACAAGAGGAAAAGCATGAGAAAAAGTAGATACATTGGAGACGTATAAATATCCTATGAAGACACATTTCTCCGATTTGGGTTCGAGCTTATCAGGTTGAAGCTTTTTCACATAAGCATCACAGCCCCACACTTTAAGGAACGACAAATTGGGTTTCTTGCCAAACCACAGTTCATATTGTGTCGTCTCAACGGATTTAGATGGTGCCCTATTTAACGTGAATGCAACCATCTCAAAAGCATAACCCCAAAACGATAGCAGTAAATCAGTAAGAGACATCATAGATCGCACCATATCTAATAAAGTGTGGTTACGATGTTCAGACACACCATTACGGTGTAGTGCTCCAGGTGGCGTGAGTTGCAAAACTATTCCGCATTGTTTCAAATGAAGACCAAACTCATAACTCAAATATTCACCTCCATGATCAGATCGTAGGAACTTTATTTTCTTGTTATGATGATTTTCCACTTCACTCTGAAATTCTTTGAACTTTTCAAATGTTTCAGACTTATGTTTCATTAAGTAGATATACCCATATCTGCTCAAATCATCTGTGAAGATTAGAAAATAACGATACCAGCCGCGAGCCTCAACACTCATTGGACCGCATACATCAGTATGTATTATTTCCAATAAGTCAGTTGCTAGCTCCATTGTTCCGGGAAACGGAGTCTTAGTCATCGTGCCCATGAGGCATGGTTCGCAAGCATCAAGTGATTCCAAAATCCCATCAGCATGGAGTTTCTTCATGTGCTTTAGACCAATATGACCTAAACGGTAGTGCCATAAATAAGTTGCACTATCATTATTAAACTTGTATCTTTTGGCTTCAATATTATGAATATGTGTATCAGTACTACTGAGATTCAACAAAAATAGACCACTCATCAAGGGTGCATGACCATAAAAGATATTACTCATATAAATAGAACAATCATTATTCTTTGATTTAAATAAATAAACGTCTCGCATCAAACAAGAGCCAGATATAATGTTTATGCTCAATGCTGGCACTAAATAACAATTATTTAGGTCTAAAACTAATCCCGACGGTAGATGTAGAGGTAGCGTGCCGACGGCAAACACATCGACTTTGGAACCATTTCCCACGCGCATCGTCACCTCGTCCTTAGCCAATCTTCGTTTAATCCGTAGCCCTTGTTTCGAGTTGCAAATATGAGCAACAGAACCAGTATCATACTACGAGCATTAGTAAGGTACACATCAATAATATGTATATCAAATACACCTTTCACTTTGCCATCCTTCTTATCCGCCAAATACTTGGGGCAGTTCCGCTTCTAGTGACCAGTCCCTTTGCAGTAGAAGCACTCAGTCTCAGGCTTAGGTCCAGACTTGGGCTTCTTCACTTAAGCAGCAACTTGCGTGCCGTTCTTCTAGAAGTTCCCCTTCTTACCTTTGCCTTTTTTCTTGAAACTAGTGGTCTTGTTAACTATCAACACTTGATGCTCCTTCTTGATTTCTACCTTCGCAACTTTTAGCATTGCGAAGAGGTCGGGAACTGTCTTATCCATCCCTTGCATATTATAGTTCATCACGAAGCTTTTGTAGCTTGGTGGCAGTGATTGAAGAACTCTGTCAATGACACTATCATCGGGAAGATTAACTCCCTGTTGAGTCAAGTGGTTGTGGTACCCAGACATTCTGAGTATATGTTCACTGAAAGAACTATTCTCCTCCATCTTGCAGCTATAGAACTTATTGGTGACTCCATATCTCTCAATTCGGGCATTTGCTTGAAATATTAACTTCAACGACTGGAACATCTCATATGCTCCATGACGTTCAAAACGTCTTTGAAGTCCCGATTCTAAGCCGTAAAGCATGGCACACTGAACTATCGAGTAGTCATCAGCTTTGCTCTGTGAGACGTTCACAATGTCCGGAGTTGCTCCTGCAGCGGGCCTTGCACCTAGCGGCGCTTCCAGGATGTAATTCTTCTGTGAAGCAATGAGGATAATCCTCAAGTTACGGACCCAGTCCGTGTAGTTGCTACCATCATCTTTCAACTTAGCTTTCTCTAGGAACGCATTAAAATTCAAGGGAATGGTAGCACGGGCCATTGATCTACAACAACATAGGCATGCAAAATACTATCAGGTAGTAAGTTCATGAGAAATTAAAGTTCAATTAATCATATTACTTAAGAACTCCCACTTAGATAGACATCCCTCTAGTCATCTAAATGATCATGTGATCCATATCAACTAAACCATGTTCGATCATCATGTGAGATGGAGTAGCTTTCAATGGTGAACATCACTATGTTGATCATATCTACTATACTATTCACATTCAACCTTTTAGTCTCATTGTTCCGAGGCCTTATACACATATGCTAGGCTCATCAAGTTTTAACCCGAGTATTATGCACGTGCAAAACTGGCTTGCACCCGTTGTATGTGAACGTAGAGCTTATCACACCCGATCATCACGTGTTGTCTCGGCACGACGAACTGTAGCAATGGTGCATACTTAGGGAGAACACTGATACCTTGAAATTTAGTAAGGGATCATCTAATAATTTTACCGCCGTACTAAGCAAAATAAGATGCATAAAAGATAAACATCACATGCAATCAAAATATGTGATATGATATGGCAATCATCATCTTGTGCCTTTGATCTCCATCTCCAAAGCACCGTCATGATCACCATTGTCACCGGCTTGACACCTTAATCTCCATCGTAGCATCGTTGTCGTCTGATAACCCACAAGTATAGGGGATCGCAACAGTTTTCGAGGGTAGAGTATTCAACCCAAAGTTATAGATTCGACACCAGGGGAGCCAAAGAATATTTGAAGGTATTAGCAGCTGAGTTGTCAATTTAACCACACCTGGATATTAATTATCTGTAGCAAAGTGATCAGTAGCACAGTAATATGATAGTTTTGATAGTAGTGACATCAGCAACGGTAACAGTAACAGTGGTAGCAGTAATTTGTAGCAGGTGTAACAATGATGATAGCAGTAGTAACTTAGTAAGATCAATAAGTATAAATTCATAGGCATTGGATCAGTGACTTGTTGGATGATATTCACCATGAGATAGTTATAACCTAGGGCGATACGGCACTAGCTCCAGTTCATCGATATAATGTAGGCATGTATTTCGTAAATAGTCATACGTGCTTTATTAAAACAACTTGGATGACATCTTTTGTCCTACCCTCCCGTGGCAGCGGGGTCCATATTGGAAACTAAGGGATATTAAGGCCTCCTTTTAATACAGAACAGGAACAAAGCATTAACACATAGTGAATACATGAACTCCTCAAACTACGGTCATCACAAGGAGTGGGCCCAGTTGTTGTCACTCCGGGGTTGCCAGATCATAACCGTAGTAGGTGACTATAACTTGCAAGATCGGATCTAAAACATGGATATAACGATGAATTCATAAACGGTTCAGATTTGAAATCATGGCACTCGGACCCAAAGTGACAAGCATTAGGCATGGCAAAGTCATAGCAGCATCAATCTAAGAACATAGTGGATACTAGGGATCAGGCCCTAACAAAACTAACTCGATTACATGAAGAATCTCATCCAACTCCTCACCGACGAGCGAGCCTACGAAGGAATTACTCACTCCTGGTGGGGAGCATCATGGAACTGGCGATGGAGACAGGTTGGTGATGACAAAGATCGAAGATCCCCCTCTCGGGAGCCCCAAACAGACTCCAGATCTGCCCTCCCGAGGAAGAACAGGGCTTGGCGGTGGCTCCGTCTCATGGATCGTGATAATTCTTTCTCCCTGATTTTTTCTGGAATAATGTGAATTTATAGTATCAGGCGGTCATCAGCGGGGCCACCAAGTGGTTACAATTGTCAGGGGTTGGGTGCGACATATGCCAATGGATGGCTTATCATGGTGGGAGCGAGTAGAACGTCGCCGGTGCCTGGAAGTGGGATAAGGTGTAGACACGAACGCCGGTGTACTTTATCCAGGTTCACGGCTCTCCTAGGACATAACACCCCTAGTCCTACTCTATGGGGTCTCCGCATGATCACTAAAGCACTAGTGAGTACAATGGTGCTCCTCGAGCTGTATGCTAGAGGTAGAAGAAGGCAAGGCTTGCTTTCCTCTTCCCCTAGGTGTGAGTCTAATTCTAACAGGTTCCAACCCTTTGCATGGGTGCCCTGGGGGATTTATATAGGCCTACCCCCCAGGGGTACAATGGTAATCTGGTCGGGTGTGGGACCCGGCTGTCAGTCTCTCTGGTCGCCGGCTTCTCCGCTGATTGCTGGGGCCCGCCGCCTGGTGGGCCCCACCGGCTGGTCTGGTACAGAGCCGACAGGCCGCCTCCGCCGCTCGTGGGTATTGCCAGCTGCAGATTACTGTTGTCGTGATGCTAATGACGCTTGCTTGGTCAGGGGAGCATGGCTACAGTCCCGCCGCATGGTGGGAGATCACTGTAGCCCCCCCCCACGCCTTATCTGGTTAATGGTGCGTGGGGCCTCGAGGAAGGAATGGGCCGACTGCTGGGAGCCGGCCTCCCCCGGGTCCGACTAGTGAGGCACCCGCCGTCTTCCGGGCTCTCGCTGACCGACAGGGCCCATTGTCCTCGGGCCGTACCGACAAGCGGTCGTGGGAAAAGGGCTTCGCCTGTCAGGAATGATGTCAGGGGCGGAGTGGCAACAGTGCTGCACTAGGCGGAGATCTCCACCTGTACAGAGCACCGTGGCCACGCCCGGCCTTGGATACGGGGGGATGGGCTACACTGCAGCCACTCCTTGTCTTGTCTTCTTAATGGAGGGCTTAGACTTTGAGGGCGCCATGGGCCGACTTCTAGGAGCCAGCCTCTCTGGAGGTCGTCTGTTAGGAGTCGGCCTGTCTTGGAGCCGCCTTCTCGAGCATGGCCGCCTTCCAGGAGTCAGCCGCTCGGCCAGCCGGCCGCCAGGAGGCGGAGCACTATCTTGACGTCTTGAGGGGCAGAGCCGGCCGCCAGGAGGCGGAGCTCTATCTTGATGTCTTGAAAGGCCCATTACTCTGACAGTAGTCCCCGAAGATGGTGGGGCGCCGCGACTGATGAGCCAAGGAGCCTCAACAGTTTCCTCCTCCGGGTGCTCTGAAGGAAGCCTCATCCAGCACTTGGGAAGCCGGTTGGCAGGAGTCGGATACGTCCAGTCGGATATTTCTGGAATTTGGAATGCAACAGCGGGAACCAGGTGGCGTGCTAGCTAAGCTTCTCGGTCCGCCGGCTGTCTTGGGCACGCCATGTGGTGCCAGCCAGCCAGGCCAGCCTGCAAGCCCACGCGCGCGATGGGACGTGTCTGCAGGCTGGGCCCGCCACCACCGGGCCTCGGAGCGCGAGTGGATCCGCTGTGGCCGAGGTGGGCAGTTGTGTTTCTCCGCGGAGTTACTGCGCGTAGTAACTCGCGCGATAAAGGTGGGGACGTGGGATTGTGGGATTAACTGTGCCCACAACCCATTCCTAGTTAATCCCATGATCCCACGCCCGCCCCCTCGGCTTCATAGCCTACCCCCTCGACTTCATAGCCCGCCCCTCGGCTTCATAGCCCGTAGGCTCCGACGTGGGGTCGTAGGCACAGTTAATCCCACGATCCCACGCCCGCCCCTCGACTTCATAGCCCGTAGGCTATAAGTAGGGGAAGTAGAGGGAGCAGCGGAGCACGTGCGCCCTCCACCCCGTCCTCGCCTCCTTCTTCTTCCTCTCGCCGCAGTGCCCCCGAGCCACTCCGGAGCGCTGCCGTAGTTCGTCTTTGTCGAGCTCGTCCGCCTGAGCCCTCCTTGCTCCGCCCATTCCCAGCTCCCTCGCCACGTCCTCTCTTCGTCGAGCTCTCCATGGCGCGCAAGCAAGGAGGAGATTGGGATGGGTCCAACGTCCATCAGGACCACATTACTTTCCTCCGCGAGACGCGGTGTCTTCTCGGCGCGGGCCTTGTGAAGGCACGCGTGCCGCCGGAGGGGGAGATCTCGCCGGCGCCGAGAGAAGGCGAACGGGTCGTCTTCCATTTGCACTTCATTCGCGGCTTCGGCCTGCCGGCGAGCGGCTTCCTCCGCTCGTTTCTCGAGTTCTATCACCTCCAGCCCCATCACATCACGCCCAACACCATGATGCTCCTGGCCACCTTCGTCATGATGTGCGAAGGCTACCTCGGCATCCTCCCCACCATCGAGTTGTGGGGAGCTTTCTTCTACACCAAGCTGGGCACCTCTATTCGGGAGGTGGCTGCCCAGTGTGGCGCCTTCGTCGCGGTTCGCCGACCATCGCCGACGAACGCCTTCCCCACCATCAAGCTGCCACAGTCAGTCAAGATGTGGCAGCAATCCTACTTCTACGTGGAGAACGCGGACCCGGCCGCCGACTTCATCAACCTGCCGGCCTACGTAGCCGGCCTGCCTACCGAGCCTCGGGCCAGCTGGGGCTACAAGATGAAGCCGGTATCAGCAGACGGCGCCGCCGCCATCCAACGGCTCCGGGAGCTGATCGAGACCGAAGGCCTCAAGGCATCCGACTTGCTGGTCGCCTTCGTCGAGCGCCGGGTTCTCCCGCTCCAAGGTCGGCCGCACTTGATCAACCGGATGAGCGGGCATCGCGACCTGTGTCGGCTGAGCACCAAGGAGATGTCGGCTGCCTAGGTCGCGAACTTGGTGAATGAGATCCCCAGCCTCAAGCAGGAGGGGTATTGGAGCTTCGGCAAGCGGCCATATTCTCGCGCCGACCCGCCGCCTGCGGTAAGTTTTCCAACTCTTTCTTTTTTATACTTGTCTTAGTCTTGATCTTGGTCTTGATCAGCCGACCTCTCATCATCTGAAACAGATCTATATGTCGGACACGACGGCCGCCATCGTAGGGGCAGGCGGCGACTACCAACCGGACCGGGCGGTGAGCGACATGGACGACCCCGACTTGGGGGCGGCCGCCTTGGACGACACCGCGACAGGCGGTGCCTACGAAGTCGGCGGCTTCGAAGAAGCCGACATCGAGACCTGGCATGATGAGGAGGAGGAGGAGGAAGAGCCGCGCCATGCGCGGGGTGCCGGCAGGGCGGACGCAGGCCCCTCCGTCGAGCTGACTGCTCGAGGCGGCACGCGTAAGCGTAAGCAAGGTGCCGTCTTGTTCGGCAGCGCGCCGAAGAAGGCCAAGGATCCAACCGTCGCGACCAGGCGGAAAGAGGCCGCAACGAAGGCGGCCAAGTACCAGAAGCTCCCAAAGGTGCCTCCTATGGCGTCGGCGTAAGTTTCTTTCCCCTGTGTTCTTGTTTCTGAACTTCCTTTGTTTTATTTCTTGATTTTAGGGCTCCACTCTCTCTTGAGAAGTCGGTCGCTGCCTCGATCATGGGGTCAGCGGAGACTTCCACCAGCACCCGGCGAATCGATCTAGCCGCCGACCTTTGGGAGGCGACGGAGCGAAACACGTGGGAGGCGTGTGAGGAGCGGGAAGCCGCCCGCCTAGAGAAGGCGGAGGCGGACAAGGCGGAGGCTGCCGCTTTGAAGAAGCTGGCGGAGGCCGAAGCTGCCGACGCGGCGAAGAAGCGGGTCGAGGAAGCCGCACGCCATCAGTCGGCGATATTCGTCACCCCCTGAACTCCGCGCCGCCACCACCAGAGTTCGTGGCGCCGATTGGGGGAGCCGCCGCCGAGCACCCGACCATGGAGAGGGACGGCGGCGACGTCGTCATGCCAGACCTAATCATTCCCCCGCCACCACCCTCCGAGGAGGCGCGGGACAAATAGCCGGCTAACCCGCCGGTGGCACCAGCCGGAGCCGAGCTGGTGACGGGCCCAACTCCAGAGGTACGCACACCCTCGCGCCACCGATTTGCAAAAGCGGCCTCGGCGGCATGCCCATTGGAGACCGGCGCCGCGAGCTCTTCGATCCCGGACGCCGAGGCGACCAGCAGCACGCCCATTGGGTGGGTGCGGGGAGGCGGGACGGGCCCTTTGAACATGGTAATCCTGGACGGCCAAGCCAAGCTCCGCGCAGAGGCCGACACACTCAAGCACTGCAACAATGCATTCCTGGAGTCGCGAGCAGCCATCCGGGTATGCTTCTTGCTTCTTTGTTTTTGATTCTTGCACTGCTTCGTGGGGGCGCGCCAGTGCACCCACTGGGTGTAGTCCCCGAGTTTTGGGCCAGCTGCTGAGCAGGCGGCTCGAAACTTTGATTGGCTAGCTCCGAGTACTGATACTGTCCGATATCTTTGCTGCAGGATTATCATAACCTTTGCGCGGCCGCCTTCAACTCCAAAGTATAGGAGTCAGATCAACGCGCCGCAGACTTGTTGGAGATCCGGAGTAAGTCTTTTTCTTTCTCCGTGGGGGCGCGCTGGCGAACCCGCGGGCTATAGTCCCTCAGATTCGGGCCGACTGCGGAGTACTCGGGCCGGATCTTCCTGGCAACTGCTTTTCTCTTTGTTGATTGTTGATGTCCTTTTCTTCTTCTACTTTTGCAAAGGCTAACGCCACCCTGCAGCAGCAGCTGGGCGAAGCCAACAGCGCGCTGCATGCCAGGGAGGCGGACTGCAACAAGCTGGCCGAGGAGCGTGACTAGCTGGCCACGCAACTGGCGGAGCAGGTGGAGCTTCTCAAGAAGGCTTAGAAGGAGGCAGATGACAAGGAGGCAGGTCTCGTTGCTAAGTTCGAGATCGAGTGCCCTGCCTGGACCGACAAGGAGGCAATGCTGACAGCCGGTTTTGGCGAGATTGAAGACATGGTCGATGGTAAGCTGTCTTCTTTACTCTTTCTTCAAGTCACCGGCTTCTGAACGAGCTGACCTCTTGTTTCTGATCTGTCTCTTTGCTTTTTTTGTCCGAGCAGACTTCTTCCCAGGTCACTCTGGTGCTGCCAACCAGGCTATTGAGGCCGATCGCGAAGGACGGAGGGCAGAAGGTGAGGAGATCGCCGCCAATGCCCCCTGCACTCTTCGCGAGCAGCTTCTCAACATCCAGGATCGTCTTTGGCTGACTCATTGGATGCTGCGCCGCCTTCAGCGTGTCAGCGCCCAGGCGGTCGCTGCCCTGTGGCCCGATATAGCGGCTCCGCGCACACCCAGCCGAACTGCCGACTGGCTGGAGGTGGCGGCTGGCCGCCTTGAGGCGTGGAAGGGATCCTCGACCCGGGCCGGAGCACGCCGGGCCTTGGAGTTCATCAAAGTGTGGTACCCTGGGCTAAATGTAGCCCACTTGACCACGTTTAGATAGGAAGCCCAGGAGGAGCTGGTGGCAGTGGAGGGTGATCTTGTCAAGCGGGCGGCGGCAATCGCCAAGTACACCAACACCAGCATCTTCATCCCGGAGCTGGCTGAGAATGGTGCCGAGGCGCTACCAGAGTGGTTCGGGCTGAACCTGGAGGATGGCAAGGACTGGGCCGAGGTGATCGACTCCAGCGACGAGGGAAAGACGAAGAGGAGTAGGAAGGTGAAGAGGAGGCGCCAGAGGTCGGAGCGGACGGCCACCCTCAACTCGACCGCGCCTCCAGCAACGAGCCACGCCCGAGCGGGCCGGCTGCTGCTGAAGGCGATCAAGCGGGAACCGACCAGCCGACCGCTCAACCAGCCGGCACCACCGACTCCACCGTTCCGCCGAACCCGTCTGCTGCTTCCTAGGCTGCCATTTTACCTTTGTTTCTTCCTACTTATCAGTCTAGACAAACTTTGTTAACTTCGCACAATTCCACCTGGGGGTGCATTTTAAACTCTTGTTGAATGTCAGCCAATGGCCTTTTGACGTGTAAATATTTTCGCCGAGTACTATCTTTCCTTGCTTCTGCTCTTTGGCTTTTTTCCTTTGCCGCCTTCCCTCGGTTGTCGTCTTGCCAGCCGAATAGCCGTTCCATGGACTGTGGCTGGGTCAAGTACTTAGCCACTTTCGGGAAGGCAAGTAGTTAGTCGATTAGAGTTTTCTAGCAAGTTAAGTAGGGGCCGGCCGGCCGGCTGCTTGACAGCCGGTCGGTGAGGCGGGAAGCCGACTTGGACTATATGTATGCTTTTGGGCCCTTAGACATTTTTCATGCAGACACCCCTTCTGCCTTAACTCCTGCCGACTGAATAGTCGCTCTACGAGCTGCGACTTCTGGCAGGAGAAAGCTTAGGTGCCAACTCATTACTACTACAAGGCGGCAAGTCCCCGGGTCGACTGGTCAAACCCGGTGCCATACGGACTAATGAAATAACACAAATGATAGGCGTGGTACTTATCATATAGATAAAAGAGGGTAGTCCCCGAGCTCTTCTCAGGGGACTCGGAGTCTTCGTACTTAATACAAAAGTTGGCATGGTACATACTGCATCAACTATAAAACCTTCGCAGGAGGTTCGCATTCCATGTTCGCTCAAGGCTTCTGGGCGTCGATGAGGTAGTAGGAGTCGTTGCCCAACACCTTGCTGATAATGAAGGGGCCCTCCCAAGGTGCCGAGAGCTTGTGCTGGCCGGCTGTTCGCTGGATCAGCCGGAGCACAAGGTCTCCTTCTTGGAAGGATCTTGGCTTGACCTTTCAGTTGTAGTATCGGCGCAGGCTCTGCTAGTAGATGGTGGACCGGCTGAGTGCCAACAGTCGGCCCTCTTCCAGCAGATCGACGCCGTCTTGTCGTGCTTCTTCTACCTCCTCTTTGGTGTACATGGTAACTCGAGGGGAGTCGAATTCTATGTTCGTCGGGATGACGGCTTCGGCACCGTAGACAAGGAAGAAAGGCGTAAAGCCAGTTGACTTGTTCGGAGTTGTGCACAGGCTCCAGAGGACGGCCGGCAGCTCGTCGAGCCAACAGCCGGCCGACCGCTCCAGAGGCTCGACCAGTCTAGGCTTGATCCCAGATAAAATGAGTCCGTTTTCTCGCTCCACCTGTCCGTTTGACTGCGGGTGGGCAACAGACGCTAGGTATAGTCGGATGCCCTGCGTCACGCAGAAACGGGCCAAGGCGCCTTTGGCAAAGTTTGTGCCATTATCGGTGATGATGCTGTGTGGTATGCCATACCGGATGGTGATGTCGGAGATGAAAGTCACAGAAGTCGGACCATTCAACTTCTTAATTGGCTTTGCTTCTATCCACTTGGTGAACTGCGACAAGCAGATGAGTCATGCCGCCGCGTGCCTTCTTGAATGGTCCCACCATGTCCAGGCCCCAGTCGGCAAAGGGCCAGGCGATGGGAATGGTCTTGAGTGCAGAAGCCGGCTGATGTGGCTTTGAACAAAACTTCTGGAACCCTTTGCATTTCTGGACCAAGTGCTTGGCGTCTTCTAGAGCAGTAGGCCAGAAAAAACCGTGGCGGAAAGCTTTGGCCACGAGTGCTCTTGAAGCTGTGTGGTGACCACACTCGCTTTGATGGATATCTTTGAGGATTGCTTGGCCTTGCTCCGGCTCTACGCAGCGTTGAAAGACACCAGTGACGCTGCGCCTCACAAGCTCTCTGTTGACTATGGTGTACGTTGCTGCCCGATGTTGCACTTGCCGGCCCGAGATCTCATCAGTCGGCAGCTCTTTGTTCACCAAGAAGTTGAGGATGGGCTGAGCCCATGAAGGTGCTGCAATTTCTTCGGCTGCTAGGACTGCTACTTGCACAAGGGCGGTTGGGCCGGGAGGTGGCGGGTTGGAGTCGGCTGCCGCTTGCTGAGTCGATGAAGTCCCTGGGCCGACTGCTGCAGCCTCCGGGTCGACTGTCGAATTCCCCGTGCCGGCTACTGGGGTCCTCAAGTCGGATCCGGTGTAACGCCCCGAGACCGATGTGCCAGGTGTCCTCCAGTTATTTGCTGTTGTTGCCTTGTCATTGCTTGCGTGTCATTCATCTCATATCATGTCATCATGTGCATTGCATTTGCATACGGGTTCGTCTCATGTGTCCGACCATTTTCCCCGTTGTCCGTTTTGCAATCCGGCGCTCCTATGTCATCCGGTGTCCCTTTCTACCTCTTTTCGTGTGCGGGTGTTAAACATTTTCGGATTGGATCAAGACTTGTCATGCGGCCTTGGTTTACTACCGGTAGACTGCCTGTCAAGTTTCTTGCCATTTGGACTTCATTTGATACTCCAACGGTTAACAGGGGACCGAAAAGGCCTCGTGTGTGTTGCAGCCCAACACCCTTCCAAAGTGGCCCAAAACCCACCTAAACCTCCTCCATCACCTAGGCCGTTCGATCACGATCGCGTGGCTGCAAACCGTGCTCAATTTGGACACTCCTAGATCCCTCTACCTATAAATATGTGCCCCTCTCCGAAACTCGCGGTCTAACCCTACTCCTTCCTCTCCCCGCTGCCGGACAAAACTCTCCACCGCCGCACATGTCCGCCCGTCCCCGCGCCGCTGCTCCCAGCCTCTCTTGGACCGCCACGTGGCAAGCGCCATTGTGCGCTGCCGCGGGCCGGCGAGCCCACGGCCGGCCCTCCGGGCCCATCTCCTCCGCGCGCCTGCCCCGAGCGCGGCCCGCACCCGCGCTGCTTCTCCTCCCGCGCCGATGACGAACCGCGCCTCCCTCCACCACCTCACCGGCTCGCCACCTCGTCGTCGGGCGCCGCTCCGCCGCGCCTACTCCGGCGGAGGCCGCCGCCCGCCGCCGAAGCTCCGGCGCCGCCCGCATCGCCTCGCCACCGCGCCGACCTCGTCGGATCCGTCCCGCTCCGGCCGCCTCGACCTCCACTCCGGCGACCCCGTGCAGCACTGTTTCGGCCAACCTCGTTCCGCGTGCCGCCGGATCTGGATCTGGAAATTTGGCTCGGGTTGACTTTCCTTCCAAACACTAATTTTATTTGCATACTTTGTCGCATCATAACTCATCAACCGTAGCTCCGATTCGTGCGTGTAGTATATCAAAATGTTCGTCTCGAAGAGTAAATCATTTCATCCCATTGCATCATTTCCAGTTGAGCTCATCTTGATGCCCAAAATGCTATTGGAAGAGGGCTATGTGATGATAGTTTCAGATCTGTTTCATCAAATGCACTTTTGTCATTTTTTCCATGATTAATATGTGCATGCTATGATCTTGAGCTCCACATGAGTTTTGTAGAATGCCATGCCATCTTTACAGGGGTGTATGCCATGTATTTTTGTGATATTTATGGTGACTAGCACAAGCATGCTAAGTAGCTTACTCAATGTTGCTGATTTCAGGGACTTAGAATTTCACAAAGTCCTTGCCCTGTCATTATTTTTATGCCATATGTTCATGTTGTTTCCTAGTGATCCGTGCCTCTTTTGAGCATGATCAGTAAGGATGTTTTGTAGATAATGTTGTGCTCTATCCATCCATGTCTTTGTTTGCAATTATGGAGCACCCTATCTTGACTCAATCGAGCTCTACTTTTGCTATAAAATGTTCCTGGCAGATTGTTAACATGTTTAGAAATTTTGCCAAGCTTGTTGTTGTTGATCCGTGCATGCTATCATGTTGTTCTTGCCATGTCTAGCTTCCATTACATGCCTATTTTCTGGGTGTATGCTTAGTTTGTCATGCAGTGCCTCGTAGTGAGTGCATCGAGCTCGTAAACATGCCTACTTGATATATGTTTTGCCATGCTCCAGTTTTTCACTAAGTCTGAACCTGTTTATGTTTTTGCTATGTACACATGCTTGCAATTGTATGTTCTGATCCCTTTTGGATCATGGTCACTAAGGGACTTTTGTTATATGCTTTGAGTAGCTTCATGCCATGCCTTGCTTTGCCTTGATATGTACCTGTAGCATGTAGTTATCGTGCCCTAAACATTGCTTCCTGATGATAAATTCCTGACATGTTATTTTCACCAAGTCTGTAACCTGTTATCTTTTGCACTTTTTCCATGCTTGTTTGAACCTGTTAATGAGTGAATTAGCCGTAGCTCAGTGTTCATCTTTTGTCAAGCATCATGAGTGAATCCCTGCCATGTATTTTGTTACCATGTTTGAGTGCAGTAGCTTTTTTATCTTGATGCATTTAGAAGGCTACTTGCTGTTAATTGTAGACCAGTGTCATATTTGTTTTGCTTGCCATTTCCAAACCGTGCATCCGATTCCGGTGATCTTTATATCGATTTCGACCGAAATCAACTCCTATTTCCAGTGGCACTCTTGGATTTCCATGTTGAGCCAGGTTCGATCATTCCTTTCCAAATCATGCATACGCATCCCATATCGCATCCCGCAGATCATACCATGTTTGCATCATGTTGTTTGAGCATTGCACGTGGTTGATTGTGTCTCCCTTTGCTTGTTGTTCTTGCTTGGGTACAGCTGGGAGACGAGTACGTGATCGATGAGCCCGTTGAGTACGTTTTCAAGGTTCAAGCTTTTTGTCTTCTCGGAGAACTTTGCAGGCAAGATGACCATACCCTCGAAATCACTTCTATCTTTGTTTGCTAGTTGCTCGCTCTTTTGCTATGCCTATGCCGCGATACCTACCACTTGCTTATCATGCCTCCCATATTGTTAAACCAAGCCTCTAACCCACCTTGTCCTGGCAAACCGTTGTTTGGCTATGTTACCGCTTTGCTCAGCCCCTCTTATAGCATTGTTAGTTGTAGGTGAAGATTGGAGTTTGTTCCATGTTGGAACATGGATTGTTGTTGGAATATCACAATATCTCTTATTTTATTAATGCATCTATATACTTGGTAAAGGGTGGAAGGCTCGGCCTTATGCCTGGTGTTTTGTTCCACTCTTGCCGCCCTAGTTTCCGTCATATCGGTATTATGTTCCCGGATTTTGCGTTCCTTACACGGCTCGGTTATAATGGGAACCCCTTGACAGTTCGCCTTGAATAAAACTCTTCCAGGAATGCCCAACATTGGTTTTACAATTCGCCACCTACCCTTTTCTTTCCCTTGGGTAGGCCTGCCCAAGGGTCATCTTTATTAAACCCCCCCGGGCCAGTGCTCCTCAAAGTGTTGGTCCAAACTATAGCCCTGTGCAGCGCCCCCTCGGGGAAACTCGAGGTTTGGTTTTAGTTGAACGGAGCGCTCATCTGAGTGTGCCCTAAGAACGAGATATGTGCAGCTCCTATCGGTATTTGTTGGCACATTCTGGCGGTGTTGCTGGACTTGTTTTACCATTGTCGAGATGTCTTGTAACCGGGATTCCGAGTCTGATCAGGTCTTCCTGGTGGAAGGAATATCATTCGTTGACCGTGAGAGCTTGTGATGGGCTAAGTTGGGACACCCCTGCAGGGTTATGAACTTTCGAAAGCCGTGCCCGCGGTTATGGGCAGATGGGAATTTGTTATTGTCCGGTTGTAGAAAACCTTAAACTTAACTTAATTAAAATGCACCAACCGCGTGTGTTACCGTGATGGTCTCTTCTCGGCGGGGTCCGGGAAGTGAACACGGTGTTGCAGTTATGTTTGACGCAGGTTGTTCTAAGATCATTTCTTGATCATAGATTCTTGACCGTGCTTTTGCCTTCTCTTCTCGCTCTCATTTGCATTTGTTAGCCACCAAATATGCTAGTCGCTTGCTGCAGCTCCAACTCATACCTTTTACCCTTCCTATAAGCTTAAATAGTCTTGATCGCAAGGGTGTGAGATTGCTGAGTCCCCGTGACTCATAGATTACTTCCAAAACCAGTTTGCAGGTGGCGATGATGCCGTGCAGGTGATGCAACAGAGCTCAAGGAGGAGCTCGATGAAGACCTTGTTCGTAGTGTTGTTCCGTTCCAGTTGATCAGTAGTGGAGCCCAGTTGGGACGATCGGGGATCTGTGTAGCATTTGGGTAGTCTTCTTTTATTTTGGTTCCATAGTCGGACCTTGATTGTATCTGGATGATGTAATGCTTTATTCATGTATTGTGTGAAGTGGAGATTGTAAGCCAACTATGCATCTCTTTCCCTTATGTATTACATGGGTTGTGCGAAGATTACCTCACTTGCGACAATGCTTACAATGCGGTTATGCCTCTAAGTCGTGCTTCGACACATGGGAGATATAGCCGCATCGTGGGCGTTACAAGTTGGTATCAGAGCCTTCCCCGACTTTAGGAGCCCCCTGCTTGGTTGAATCACTGGCGTTGTTGAGTCTAGAAAATTGTTTTGAGTCATTTAGGATTATATATATTGGAGAGTAGGACTTATTTTTACTCCTCAGTCCCTTCGTTGCTCTGGTGAGGCATCCTGGCGTAGAGTTTTGACTCTTCTCTTCTCAAATTTCACTAATTTTTTTTCAGGATCACGCGGGTATCTTGGAATCGTTCCGATGGTTTTGTGACGAGAAGATTGTTCTTGGTGCCTCCTGACATTTATGTGTTGTGGCAGTGTCCCGGGGAGTTGAGCTCCGAGGTGTTGTCATCACAATTTTATCGTTGCAGTTCTGGAATACTTGAGTTTCATCGACATCGAAAATCTCTTTTATGCAGTTGTTGGTGAGATAACCTCGACGCCACCTAGTACTGGGGCCGGAGTTCGGGAGTATTGCCATAACTCGTATAAGGATGCTTTTCGAAGGTTGAGGTAAATGATTTCCGAAGGTTTCCTGGTTATGTGTTGAAGGATGGATACAACTGGATGTAGGATTTGCTAGTTTTGGGTGAGATATTATGCTTCCCCTGTATCCCCAACACCTGATTGCATAACCAGAAAGTTCCAGGAGTTTATAAGTGGGAATTCAAGTAGCTCTTAGGATATCTTTCCGACAGATGTATGATATGTAATTGGGGTTCGACGTCTAGTGGTCCGCCTATCCACGGTTGGTTTTTACAGTGGTCTCGTTGTGTCTTAAAGAGTCCTTGGCTATGCTGACTCGGGGACGCTTCATATGTCATGTGCACTGCCTTGTACATGATGGTGTTGTAAGATCAAGCCCGTGTAGGCCCCACCACGAAAACTTCGGACGAAATCTCTATCATATGTTTGTCCCGTCTTATTCCGCAAGCCAATCCTTTGTTTTTGTTTTTGAGCTGTGGTATTTGAGTTGCTTCGAAGTCAAATGTTGATAGCTTTCCCAAGCAGTGTTCTCATATTTCTATGTGAATACTAACCATTCTTGATCATCGAGATTGTTTTGTCAACCCTTTTCAACCGACGTGTTTCTCTTCAAGTGGATCTGGTCATTTCAACATTTGCGAGATCCAATCTCAGTTTCTTCTCAACGTTGTTTGTTTCATCCGCCCCAAGTTGCCTTTGTTTTTCCCACCCTCCCACCTTTTTTCCTCAAGGACTCGGATTTCATAATCAAGTATCCTTTTATTCATATGAAGTCTCTCCATTCTTCTTTTTCTTTCAATGTTCTTATCTAGTGATTCTCAGGAAGATTCTAATGGAGCTTCTAGTTCATCATTCTTCGTTCCCTTTTATCCTATGAATTCAATTCAAGCTTTGCCAATTATATCCATTCCTCATTGCAAATACCTTCTCATGCCGGTGCACCTCATATTCAGTCATTACTCGCTATTCAATTGTTCCGGAGTGCTCAAGATATCTCGAAGATTCGTGTTTCCACTCTGGATTCGTTCAAGATCTTTCGAGGATGTTCTCTCATTCAAGCCTTTTAATTCTACCGGCGCTATCTCTCTTTTAAATCGTTCAACGGTGTTTCTTTTGAGTGGGCCCTAACCCACAGGTCTTTTCCCAGGATCTTACCTGACTCTTCTTTTCACGGCGTTACTATCAAATTCATTACAAAGCTTGACATAAGAATGCGTTATCATCAGTCAAATGCCTTTCTCCAAGATCTTTCAAATTCTTTTCATCGTTGGCTCAACCTTTCCATTCTTCATTCCGGAGTGCCTCAATAATTCATGGTGGTGTTTCTCATCGTCATTCTCGGATTTTGAAGACTGAAGAAGAGTTTCTCTTTAATCTTGCTCCATTCTCTTCAAGATTCGTGATTCTAGCTTCTTGCCATCCTCTCATAATTATTTTCGATTGTGGGAATTCTTTTCACCTATCCGGAGCAATTCAAGAGTCTTCTCAGTTTGTTATCCGGAGTCCATCAATTCAGGTTTATTCATTCTCATCTGTCAGTTATCATTCTCCAATCTTACCGGTGCATCGTTCAAGTGATCTCTAATCAGTTCTTGATCCCTTTGTTCTCATGTATCTAGATTGTCTCAAGTATCTTCGTTCATTTCACAATTCTTACCCGGTGATTCATCCCTTTACTTTGTTCTTTTTCAATTCTTATGATGGTTTGTTCAAGATCTCTCTTCCTTGGTTATCATATAAATTCATTCGTTCTTCCAAATCCTAACGGTGGTTCATGGAAGACATTCTCAAGTTTATGTTATATCTCTCTTAATCTTTTCTACAAGAATAAGTAGTATGCAAAAATCTGTTGCTTGTCATCAATTTAATTGGTGAAGGATACGCATAACGTAATTCTTATTCGTGTTTCATCCAAGTGACCAATTCTTATTCCGGAGGTTCATAAAAATTCTTGAGTCCTCTCGTAATCTTTCTTTTCCCGGAGTTCCAAGCTCTCTCAACTATATCGTCGCGAAGATCCATCTAATCATTGCAAGGATTCACCTTGTGTTTTCAACTTCTCTTTCCTTCCGTTTGATCATTCTTTTGCTTAACGGAGTTCTTCATGAAGGTTCTACATGATGGTTCATCAAGGATTTAATTCCTTCTTGAAGTGTTCATCAAGACTCTTTTCTAAGGAGCTCAAGCATTTTTCATCTTGCTATCCGGAGTGCAATTCTTTCAACCGTATCATTGGAGGTGGTATTATGTCATTCTTGATAATTTGAGTTCATGTTTCATGATTCACATGTTGTTAAGAATGAGGTATTTTAAATCCATCTATCTCTTCTTTGGAATTATCTTGGGTTATATTTCACCTAAAGCTTTCCCTAAGGATTGTTGCTATTATGGTGCTAATAATTGACCCAAGTTCTTTTATCCTCCCGGTGGTATAAGTTTCTCGTTTCCTTGTTGATATCAATTCAATCTATTGTTTCTAGTAGTGGCAGGTTGTCACCTCATAATTTTAGATGTATTCCATAAGCCCACATCAAGCTTATTCTTTTCGTTGTTGGTTTTCCAACAACTCTGTTTGACCCTTATCCTAAAGATGTTTTCATGCTCATTCGAGATAGATGATATTGTTTTCTGATTCCGTTCATTCCATTCCATTCTCTCTTTTCTTCTGGAGGCATTTGTGTTGTTGCTCTCATCAACCCATCAACTTGTTTGTCAAGTTCATAGTCTTTACCTTCAATTTCCAACTGGAGTGTTGCCGTAATTGACCCTAATCATTCCTTTTACATCTCGTGTCAACCAATGTGCTTGTATCTACTTCTTGTCCATTGCACCCCTTTTCTTATGTCGTTCAACCAACAAGGTTCTAGTAATGTTCCTTGTTCCTCTTTTCTAAAGGAGTGTTTGCAACTTTGCTCTTCTTCGTTGCATTCTTTCTTTCAATTGTTCAACCTCTCAAGGTTCGTGGTTTCACTCGTTTTTCAAAGAAGAAACTTAGTTTTACCTCTTCTCGTTCTCCCCCATTTTCCCTCCGGTGCCATTCTAGATCTCGGGACGAGATCCTCTCGTAGTGGTGGGGTATTGTAACGCCCCGAGACCGATGTGCCAGGTGTCCTCCAGTTATTCGCTGTTGTTGCCTTGTCATTGCTTGCGTGTCATGCATCTCATATCATGTCATCATGTGCATTGCATTTGCATATGGGTTCATCTCATGTGTCCGAGCATTTTCCCCGTTGTCCGTTTTGCAATCCGGCGCTCCTATGTCATCCGGTGTCCCTTTCTACCTCTTTTCGTGTGCGGGTGTTAAACATTTTCGGATTGGACCTAGACTTGTCATGCAGCCTTGGTTTACTACCGGTAGACTGCCCGTCAAGTTTCGTGCCATTTCGACTTCGTTCGATACTCCAACGGTTAACCGAGGGACCGAAAAGGCCTCGTGTGTGTTGCAGCCCAACACCCTTCCAAAGTGGCCCAAAACGCACCTAAACCTCCTCCATCACCTAGGCCATTCGATCACGATCGCATGGCCGCAAACCGTGCTCAATTTGGACACTCCTAACTCCCTCTACCAATAAATATGTGCCCCTCTACGAAATTCGCGGTCTAACCCTAGTCCTTCTTCCTCTCCCCGCCGCCGGACAAAACTCTCCACCGCCGGACATGTCCGCCCGTCCCCGCGCCGCCGCTCCTAGCCTCTCCTGGGCCGCCATGTGGCAAGCGTCGTCGCACGCCGCCGCGGACCCGCGATCCCACGGCCGACCCTCCGAGCCCATCTCCTCCGCGCGCCTGCCCCGAGCGCGGCCCGCGCCCGCGCCGCTTCTCCTCCCGCGTCGGCGACGAACCGCACCACCCTCCGCCACCTCACCGGCTCGCCACCTCATCGCCGGGCACCGCCCCGCCGTGCTTGCTCCGTCGGAGGCCGCCGCCCGCCGCCGAAGCTCTGGCGCCGCCCGCATCGCCTCGCCATCGTGCCGACCTCGCCGGATCCGCCCCGCTCCGGCCGCCTCGACCTCCACTCCGGCGATCCCGTGCGGCACTGTTCCGGCCAACCTCTTTCCGCATGCCGCCGGATCTGGATCTGGAAATTTGGCTCGGTTGACTTTCCTTCCAAACCCTATTTTTATTTGCATACTTTGTTGCATCATAACTCATCAACCGTAGCTCCGATTTGTGCGTGTAGTATATCAAAATGTTCGTCTCGAAGAGTACATCATTTCATCTCATTGCATTATTTCCATTTGAGCTCATCTTGATGCCCGAAATGCTGTTGGAAGAGGGCTATGTGATGATAGTTTCAGATCTGTTTCATCAAATGCACTTTTGTCATTTTTGCCATGATTAATGTGTGGATGCTATGATCTTGAGCTCTACATGAGTTTTGTAGAATGCCATTACAGGGGTGTATGCCATGTATTTTTGTGATCTTTGTGGTGACTAGCACAAGCATGCTAAGTAGCTTACATAATGTTGCTGATTTCAGGGACTTAGAATTTCACAAAGTCCTTGCCCTGTCATTATTTTTATGCCATATGTTCATGTTGTTTCCTAGTGATCCATGCCTCTTTTGAGCATGATCAGTAAGGATGTTTTGTAGATAATGTTGTGCTCTATCCATCCATGTCTTTGTTTGCAATTATGGAGCACCCTATCTTGACTCAATCGAGCTCTACGTTTTCTCTAAAATGTTCCTGGCAGATTGTTAACATGTTTAGCCATTTTGCCAAGCTTGTTGTTGTTGATCCGTGCATGCTATGATGTTGTTCTTGCCATTTCTAGCTTCTATGCCATGTCTATTTGCTGGATGTATGCTTAGTTTGTCATGCAATGCCTCATAGTGAGTGCATCGAACTCGTAAACATGCCTACTTGATATCTGCTTTGCCATGCTCCAGTTTTTCACTAAGTCTGAATCTGTTTATGTTTTTGCTATGTTCACATGCTTGCAATTGTATGTTCTGATCCCTTTTGGCTCATGGTCACTAAGGGACTTTTGTTATATGCTTTGAGTAGCTTCATGCCATGCCTTGCTTTGCCTTGATATGTTACTGTAGCATGTAGTTATCATGCCCTAAACATTGCTTCCTGATGATAAATTCCTGACATGTTATTTTCACTAAGTCTGTAACCTGTTATCTTTTGCACTTTTGCCATGCTTTTTTGAACCTGTTAATGAGTGAATTAGCCGTAGCTCAGTGTTCATCTCTTGTCAAGAATCATGAGTGGATCCCTGCCGTGTATTTTTTTGCCATGTTTGAGTGCATTAGCTTATTTATCTTGATGCATTTAGAAGGCTACTTGCTGTTAATCTCAGACCAGTGTCATATTTGTTTTTCTTGCCATTTCCAAACCATGCATCCGATTCCGGTGATCTTTATATCGATTTCGACCAAAATCAACTCCTCTTTCCAGTGGCACTCTTGGATTTCCATGTTGAGGCAAGGTTCAATCATTCCTTTCCAAATCATGCATATGCATCCCATATCGCATCCCGCAGATCATACCATGTTTGCATCATGTTGTTTGAGCATTGCATGTGGTTGATTGTGTCTCCCTTTGCTTGTTGTTCTTGCTTGGGTAGAGCCGGGAGACGAGTACGTGATCGAGGAGCCCGTTGAGTACGTTTTCAAGGTTCAAGCTTTTCGTTTTCTCGGAGAACTTTGCAGGCAAGATGACCATACACTCGAAATCACTTCTATCTTTGCTTGCTAGTTGCTCGCTCTTTTGCTGTGCCTATGCTGCGATACCTACCACTTGTTATCATGGCTCCCATATTGTTAAACCAAGCCTCTAACCCACCTTGTCCTAGCAAACCGTTGTTTGGCTATGTTACCGCTCTGCTCAGCCCCTCTTATAGCGTTGTTAGTTGCAGGTGAAGATTGGAGTTTGTTCCATGTTGGAACATGGATTGTTGTTGGAATATCACAATATCTCTTATTTTATTAATGCAGCTATATAGTTGGTAAAGGGTGGAAGGCTCGGCCTTATGCCTGGTGTTTTGTTCCACTCTTGCCGCCCTAGTTTCCATCATATTGGTATTATCTTCACGGATTTTGCGTTCCTTACACGGTTGTTTTATAATGGGAAGCCCTTAATAGTTCGCCTTGAATAAAACTCTTCCAGCAATGCCCAACATTGGTTTTACCATTCGCCACCTAGCCTTTACTTTCCCTTGGGTAGGCCTGCCCAAGGGTCATCTTTATTAACCCCCCCCCCCCGGCCAGTGCTCCTCTGAGTGTTGGTCCAAACTAGAGCCCTATGCAGCGCCCCCTCGGGGAAACTCGAGGTTTGGTTTTAGTTGTACGGAGCGCTCATCTGAGTGTGCCCTGAGAACGAGATATGTGCAGCTCCTATCGGGATTTGCCAGCACATTCGGGCGGTGTTACTGGACTTGTTTTATCATTGTCGAGATGTCTTGTAACCGAGATTCCGAGTCTCATCGGGTCTTCCTGGGAGAAGGAATATCCTTCATTGACCGTGAGAGCTTGTGATGGGCTAAGTTGGGACACCCCTATAGGGTTATGAACTATCGAAAGCCGTGCCGGCGGTTATGGGCAGATGGGAATTTGTTAATGTCCGGTTGTAGAAAACCTGAAACTTAACTTAATTAAAATGCACCAACCACGTGTGTTACCGTGATGGTCTCTTCTCGGCGGGGTCCGGGAAGTGAACACGGTGTTGGAGTTATGTTTGACGTAGGTTGTTCTAGGATCACTTCTTGATCATAGATTCTCGACCGTGCTTTTGCCTTCTCTTTTCGCTCTCATTTGCGTTTGTTAGCCACCAAATATGCTAGTCGCTTGCTGCAGCTCCACCTCATACCTTTTACCCTTCCTATAAGCTTAAATAGTCTTGATCGCGAGGGTGTGAGATTGCTGAGTCCCCGTGACTCATAGATTACTTCCAAAACCAGTTTGCAGGTGTCGATGATGCTGTGCAGGTGACACAACCGAGCTCAAGGAGGAGATCGATGAAGACCTTGTTCGTAGTGTTGTTCCGCTCCAGTTGATCAGTAGTGGAGCCCAGTTGGGATGATCGGGGATCTGTGTAGCATTTGGGGTAGTCTTCTTTTATTTTGGTTTCGTAGTCGGACCTTGATTTTATCTGGATGATGTAATGCTTTCTTCATGTATTGTGTGAAGTGGCGATTGTAAGCCAACTATGTATCTCTTTCCCTTATGTATTACATGGGTTGTGTGAAGATTACCTCACTTGCGACATTGCTAACAATGAGGTTATGCCTCTAAGTCGTGCTTCGACACGTGGGAGATATAGCCGCATCGTGGGCGTTACATCCGGCTGTTTCTGGAGGAGCGGGCTCAAAGATGGAATCCGACTCTAGCGATGGTTGGATAGACGGCTTGAGGAGGCGCTGCAGGGCGACGCCGGCTGGTATTTCTTGTCGGGTGGAGCCGATTCGTGCTAAGGCGTCAGCTTGCTCATTGTCATTTCTTGGCACATGGAGGAACTCGCACCCTTCGAAGTATCCGCTGAGTTGCTGGACGAGGAAGTGGTAGCTTGCCATGTTTGCATCCTTGGCATCCCAGTCACCAGACGACTGCTGGACCACTAGGTCAGAAATCTCCATAACACAGGATCCAACGAATGTCGAGTTCCTTGGCAAGCCAGAGCCCGTGAATGAGTGCTTCATATTCAGCAACGTTGTTGGAGGCGGCAAAGTGAATCTGCAGCACATATCTAAGCTTGTCACCTTTGGGAGAGGTGAGGACGATGCCGGCTCCCAAACCGGTGTGCATCTTGGAACCATCGAAGTGCATTCGCCAATGATTGGAATCTAGCATTGGCGGCAGGTACTGGGTCTCGGCCCAATCGACGAGGAAGTCGGCCAGTTCTTGTGACTTGATGGCGGTGCGAGGCTGGTAATAGATGGTGTAGGTGGCCAAATATATGGCCCATTTGGCCACTCGGCCCAAAGCGTCCCAGCTTTTGATGATCTCGGCAAGTGGAGCTATGCAGACCACAGTGATGGGGTGTTCTTGGAAGTATGGCTTTAGTTTCTTGGCAGCAAAGTACACGCCGTAGCACATCTTCTAGTAATGAGGGTAGTTCTGCTTGGAGGCTGATAGTACTTGACTCAGGTAATACACCGGCCTCTGGACTGGTAGAGCTCTGCCTTCTTCCTTGCGTTCCAGTACTATGACTGTGTTGACCACCCGGCTGGTGGCGGCGATGTAGAGGAGCATAGGCTCCTTAGGAGTAGGGGCTGCCAGGACAGGCGGAGTGGTCAACATCTTCTTGAGATGGAGAAAAGCTTCATCTGCCTTGTCGTTCCACTCGAAAAAAGTGGTCTTCTTCATGAGCTGGTACAGGGGAAGAGCCTTCTCGCCCAGCCGACTGATGAAACGGCTGATGGATGCCAAGCAGCCGGTAAATTTTTGCACGTCCAGCAGTCGGGTGGGCACCTCCATCCTCTCAATGGCCTTGATCTTCACAGGGTTGCACTCTATGCCGCGCTCTGAGACCAGAAAGCCAAGGAGCTGCCCGGCTGGCACTCCAAAGACGCATTTCTCCGGGTTGAGCTTGATCTGCAATCGGCGCAAGTTCTCAAAGGTCTCCTTGAGGTCTTCTAGTAACGTTCCTCGCTTTTCCGTCTTCACCATCACATCATCCACATAGACATGGGCGTTTCTGCCGAGTTGCTTGAGGAGACACTTCTGCATGCAACACTGAAACATGGTGCCAGCATTTCTCAAGCCGAACGTCATGGTCAGGTAACAGAAGGCTCCGAATGGTGTGATGAATGCGGTCTTCAGCCTGTCGGCCGGGCTTTGTTTGATCTGGTGATACCCTGAGTATGCATCCAAAAAGCTCAACAGCTCGCATCCGGCTGTGGAGTCAATCACTTGGTCGATTCTTGGCAGAGCAAATGGGTCTTTGGGGCATGCTTTTTTGAGGCTAGCATAATCAATACACAAGCGCCACTGCTTGTTCTTCTTCAGCACTAGGACCGGGTTGGCTAACCACTATGGAAATAACACTTCCATTATGAAGCCGGCTGCTAGAAGCCGGGCTATCTCTTCTCTAACAACTCTTCTCTTCTCCTCCGACAGGTGGCGCAAGGGTTGCCTGACTAGTTTGGCATCGGACCGTACGTGTAGCTTGTGCTCGGCGAATTCCGTCGGAACACCCAGCATGTCCTTGGGAGACCATGCAAAGATGTCCCGATTCTCACGGAGGAAATCGATGAGCTCGCCTTCCTATTTGCTGTCAAGGTTTGCGCCTATGACAGTGTGCCTCTCCGGGTGCTCCGGGTCCAAGGGTATCTTCTTTGTTTCCTTCACCGGCTTGAACGAGCCCTCGACTTCCGACTCCTTGGGGTTGGGTGACATTTATGGCTGCTTGCCAGCCATCGCCACAACCCGGTCGAGGAGCCGCTTCTCAGCCGCGATCACGAGGGACTCGGCTAACCGGCTGCTCTCTGTTGTGCAGGCGAACGACTTCTTGTAGTCCCCTGCTATGGTCAGGATTCCCTTGGAGCTCGGCATCTTCATCTTCAGGTAAGCATAGTAGGGGACCGCCATGAACTTGGCCAGGGCAGGCCGGCCAAGTAACACATGATAAGGGCTATCAAGGTCCACCACCTCAAACCAAACTGGTTCTCGGCGGAAATGATTTTTGTCCCCGAAGAGGACATCTATCAGAGTCTTGCCAATGGGTGAGCAAGAAAGGCCAGGAACTATGCCATGGAAAACAGTCCGGCTGGGCCGAAGATGTCTCTGCTTGATTCCCAACTTTTCCATGGTATCTTTGTACAGAATGTTGATGCTGCTGCTGCCATCTATCAGAACTTGGGAGAAGCGAGCAGCTCGCCTCTCGGTGGCAAATGTGGCATCCAACACTAGAGCATAAGAGTCGGGATTGGGCATCACCTCCGAGTGGTCGGCATGGCTCCAGCTGATGGGCTTCTCAGACCAATGCATGAATTCTGGGGTTTCTGATGCTACCGCATTTACTTCTTGTCACTGCTGCCGTCTGCTGCGCCTGTCATCGGCCATGCTGGTAAACAAGACATAAGCCCCATGCTCTTTAGGATAATCATCTTGTATGGCGCCGAGAGGCCAAGCCGCCGGCTGCTGTGGAGGACGAGGCGGCGGGCCGGCTGGCGGAGGGGGCTGGAGTCCGTCACCCTCGGCGATCCTGGTGAGCTAGTGGCACTTCCGAGTGGTGTGATTGGACGGCTTCGCACCGCTGTGGAACTTGCAAGGTGCATCGAGAGTCTGGTCGTACGAGAAGGCGGGCAGCCAGTTGGGCTTGCCGCCCTTCTCGCGTTTGGGAGGAAGCTGCCCTTCTAGCTGCTGATCTTTGATTGTTGCCACCTGCCAGCTTGTGGGAGCTAGCTGCATGGCCTTGCGCTTGTTGTCGTTCGGTTGCTGTCGCCGATTGGCCTCACCAGCCGGGGTCTGAGGATCTTGAGGGGCCACCTTGCCTGACACATTGACTTGAATCTCCGCCTTCATGGAGGAGTCGGCCGTGGCGTACTTGTCTGCTATGATTAGCAGTTCGTCGAGGGTCCCGGCTCGTCGCAGAGAAGCGTGTGCTTGAGGAGGGTGCCCTCTCAGCACCTGGCAGTGAAGTAATCGATGGCTTGCACCTCGTGCACGCCCTCGCAAGAGTTGCGCAACTCGGCCCAACGCGTGAGATAGTCGCGAGTCGACTCGTTGGGGCCCTGGACGCATAAGGACAGCTAGCGAGGCTTGGGCGGCCGCTTGTATGTGCTGGTGAAGTTGCGGATGAATGCTTCAGTAAAATCAACCCAGTTGTTGACACTGCGGGGCTTTAGGCTGTTCAGCCATGTCCGGGCCGTGCCCTGGAGCATGAGCGGAATGTACTTAACGGCAACGCGCTCGTTGCCGTTGGCGATGTTAACGGCTGTGGAGTAGTCAACCAGCCATCCCTCCGGCTTTACGGAGCCGGGTTACGTGGCGTATCTCTTGGGAGAGTGAACCCTTTGGGGAAGGGCTCATCTCGGATGCGGGGGCCAAAACAAGGCGGACCCAGCTCATCATCTTCTTCTAGCGCCAGGGATCGATTGAGGTGATCAATCCGATGGTGGGCATTGTTTTCTTCGATTCCTTCTCAGCGGCCAGGCGGTCGCCAAGTGATGGGTGATCAACAGGCGGCGGGGAAATGCGCCTCTCCCTGCGGGGAGGAGGACGCGGACAGTCGTCACACCGCCGCACTGCTCTTGGGCGGCCGTCTTGGTCGCGCTCGACGGTGATGTGAGTCCGGCTGCGGCTGACAGCCGGCTCCTTGTCTCTTCTATCGCAGACGTCACCAATCGGCGTCAAGGATGTCGCGCTTGATCTCGACGAGGAGGCGGGTCGTCGTTTCGCCGGTCGGGCGCTTCGGTGCGGCACCCGGCATCTTGCTGCTCAGCACCCGCGTCGAGGAGCTGCTGGACTCGCTCCGTCATGTGGCGACGCTCGTCGCCCTCGATCTTGTCTAGCTCGTCTGCTGTCGCCCTCGATCTTGTCTAGGAGCCGGCGTGCCGCCGACAGGACGGTCCATCTCCCACAGGTAGGCCTCCGAAAGGCGTCTCATGCTGGCCAGCCGGTTGGCGCTCTCGACGAGCTGGACGCCCCATGCTTCCAATGTCTCAGCGTCGGCGTCTTTCGGGATAGGCGCAGCCAGGTCTTGCATTGCCGCCTGCAACGGATCCTGGCCACCTCCGCTAGAATGCTCGCCGTGGCTAATGACGAGCGCCTTTGTGACAGTGTTGCCGCCCCTGTCTGCGCGAGGAAGCGGCTCGTCGTAGACCACCACGTTGGAGGGGAACGCGTCAAGCGATGCCGTGTCGGAGTCGACCAACATCAGGTCGATGGAGCCAACCGACTCCAAGTCAGCAGCCGGCTCGCTGGCGACGTGGAGTTGATCGAGGAGGCTCACAAGGCGGCTCTCGGGGCCATCGGTGCCCGCATCAGACGCGGGCTTGTCGGAGAGGCGAATCTCACCAACGAGATCGGCAAGGCAGCTCGTCGCGCACGCAACTTCCGCGCCGTGCAGCGCATCAGCGCAGACACCGTCTGGCGTGCCGGGCTGGCTGCGCTCGCCAGGAAGGAATAGGGTTCCAGTCCAGAACAGGTCTCCGGGAGACGGTGTACCTCGCCCCATGGTGGGTGCCAAATGTCGGGGGTTGGCTGCGACACATGCCAATGGATGGCTTATCATGGTGCGAGCGAGTAGAATGTCGCCGGTGCCTGGAAGCGGGATAAGGCATACACACGAACGCCGGCGTACTTTACCCAAGTTCAGGGCTCTCCTAGGAGATAACATCCCTAGTCCTGCTCTGCGGGGTCTCCGCATGATCACTAAAGCACTAGTGAGTACAATGGTGCTCCTCGAGCTGTATGCTAGAGGTAGGAGAAGGCAAGGCTTGCTTTCCTCTTCCCCTAGGTGTGAGTCTAATTCTAATAGGTCCCAACCCTTTGCATGGGTGCTCTGGGGGGTTTATATAGGCCTACCCTAGGGGTACAATGGTAATCTGGCCGGGTGTGGGACCCGGCTATCGGTCTCTCTGGTCGCCGGCTTCTCCGCCGACTGCTGGGGCCCGCTGCCTGGTGGGCCCCGCCGGCTGGTCTGGTACGGAGCCGATAGGCCGCCTCCGCCGCTCGTGGGTCTTGCCGGCTGCGGATTACTGTTGCCGTGATGCTAATGACGCTTGCTTGGTCAGGGGAGCGTGGCTACAGTCCCGCCGCCTGGTGGGAGATCACTTTAGCCACCCCGCGCCTTATGTGGTTAATGGTGCGTGGGGCCCCGAGGAAGGAACGGGCCGACTGCTGGGAGTCAGCCTCCCCCGGGTCCGACTGGTGAGGCACCCGCCATCTTCCAGGCTCTCGCTGACCGGCAGGGCCCATCGTCCTCGGGCCATACCGACAAGCGGTTGTGGGAACAGGGCTTTGCCTGTCAGGAATGATGTCAGGGGCGGAGTGGCAACAGTGCTGCGCCGGGCGGAGATCTCCGCCTGTACGGAGCACTGTGGCCATGCCCGGCCTTGGATACGGGGGGATGGGCTACACTGCAGCCACTCCCTGTCCTATCTTCTTAATGGGGGGCGTAGACTTTGAGGGCGCCATGCGCCGGCTGCTAGGAGCCGGCCTCTCTGGAGGCCGTCTGCTAGGAGTCGGCCTGTCTTGGAGCCACCTTCTCGAGCATGGCTGCCTTCCGGGAGTCGGCCGCTCGGCCAGCCGACCGCTAGGAGGTGGAGCTCTAGCTTGACATCTTGAGGGTCACAGCCGGCCCCGATGTCTTGAAAGGTTCTGGGGCTTGGGTTAGGCTACCCGTGGCCCATTACTCCGACAACAAGCCACCTGGCATGCCAGGAGAGGGGGGCGCGCCCTGGTGGGTTGTGCCCACCCAGGGGCCCCTCTCCGGTTGGTCTTGGCTCCAGAAATTCTTATTATTGGTATAAAAAAATCCTTAATAAGTTTTGTTACATTCCGAGAACTTTTATTTCTTCACAAAAACAACACCATGGTAGTTCTGCTGAAAACAACGTCAGTTCGGGGATAGTTCATTCAAATCATGCAAATTAGAGTTCAAAACAAGAGGAAAAGCGTGAGAAAAAGTAGATACGTTGGAGACGTATCAACTCCCCCAAGCTTAAACCTTTGGTTATCCTCAAGGAATTCAGTTGATAAACTGAAAGTGAGAAAGAAAAACTTTTACGAACTCTTTTGCTCTTGTTTGCATAAATAATCTTAAACAACACCCAGGTTTTCAGCCAACATTATAACTAACCATGTCGACAATAACTCTTAAAGATTATAATGATTCATATCAATGACATAATAAGCTAGCGAGCAATAATAAGATATCTCAAACAGCAACACGTTGTCAAAACAGTCATGATATAATATGACAATAATGGTATCTCGCTAGCCCTTTCCGAGACCGCAAAACATAAATGCAGAGCACCTCCGAAGTGCAAGCAGCGAGTAAACATTGTAATTCATGGTAGAAAAGATACAGTCATGATGCACCCAACATTAGCTATACACAATGCATAAATCATGACCGGTGTGCTCTACTCAGTTTCTAGCGCTTGTTTATAGAAGGTGATGGCACAACATAAAAGTAAATAGAAAGACCCTTTGCAGAGGGTGTTGGGGAACGTAGTAATTTCAAAAAATTTCCTACGCACACGCAAGATCATGGTGATGCATAGCAACGAGGGGGAGAGTCTGATCTACGTACCCTTGTAGATCGCAACGGAAGCGTTGACACAACGTAGAGGAAGTAGTCGTACGTCTTCTTCCCGATCCGACCGATCCAAGCACCGTTACTCCGGCACCTCCGAGTTCTTAGCACACGTACAGCTCGATGACGATCCCCGGGCTCCGATCCAGCAAAGCTTCAGGGAGGAGTTCCGTCAGCACAACGGCGTGGTGACGATCTTGATGTATTACTGACGCAGGGCTTCGCCTAAGCACTGCAACAATATGATCAAGGTGGAATTTGGTGGCAGGGGGCACCGCACACGGCTAAGGAACGATCTCAATGATCAACTTGTGTGTCTAGAGGTGCCCCCTGCCCCCGTATATAAAGGTTGCCAGGGGGAGGGCTGGCCGGCCAAAGGAGGAGGGCGCAGGAGGAGTCCTACTCCTACCGGGAGTAGGACTCCCCCCCCCCCCAATCCTATTCCTAATAGGATTCCGAGAGAGAGAGAGAGAGAGAGAGGGAGAAGGGGCCGGCCGCCTCTCCTAGTCCTAATAGGACTAGGGGAAGGGGGAGGCGCGCAGCCCACCTTGGGCTGCCCCTTTCACCTTTCCACTAAGGCCCAATAAGGCCCATTTGGTTCCCGGGGGGTTCCGGTAACCTCCCGGTACTCCGGTAAAATTCCCGATTTCACCCGGAACACTTCCGATGTCCAAACATAGGCTTCCAATATATCAATCTTTATGTCTCGACCATTTCGAGACTCCTCGTCATGTCCGTGATCACATCCGGGACTCCAAACAACCTTCGGTACATCAAAATGCATAAACTCATAATAACTGTCATCGTAATGTTAAGCGTGCGGACCCTACGGTTCGAGAACATTGTAGACATGACCGAGACACGTCTCCGGTCAATAACCAATAGCGGGACCTGGATTCCCATATTGGCTCCTACATATTCTATGAAGAACTTTATCGGTCAGACCGCATAACAACATACGTTGTTCCCTTTGTCATCGGTATGTTACTTGCCCGAGATTCGATCGTCGGTATCCAATACCTAGTTCAATCTCGTTACTGGCAAGTCTCTTTACTCGTTCCGTAATACATCATCTCACAACTAACATCTTAGTTATAATGCTTGCAAGGCTTATGTGATGTGTATTACCGAGAGGGCCCAGAGGTACCTCTCCGACAATCGGAGTGACAAATCCTATTCTCGAAATACGCCAACCCAACATCTACCATTGGAAACACCTGTAGTACTCCTTTATAATCACCCAGTTACGTTGTGACGTTTGGTAGCACCCAAAGTGTTCCTCCGGCAAACGGGAGTTGCATAATCTCATAGTCATAGAAACATGTATAAGTCATGAAGAAAGCAATAGCAACATACTAAACGATCGGGTGCTAAGCTAATGGAATGGGTCATGTCAATCAGATCATTCAACTAATGATGTGAACTCGTTAATCAAATAACAACTCTTTTGTTCATGGTTAGGAAACATAACCATCTTTGATTAACGAGCTAGTCAAGTAGAGGCATACTAGTGACACTCTGTTTGTCTATGTATTCACACATGTATTATGTTTCCGGTTAATACAATTCCAGCATGAATAATAAACATTTATCATGATATAAGGAAATAAATAATAACTTTATTATTGCCTCTAGGGCATATTTCCTTCAGTCTCCCACTTGCACTAGAGTCAATAATCTAGATCACATCACCATGTGATTAACATCGATAGGTCACATCATCATGTGATTAACACCCATAGTTCACATCGCCATGTGACCAACACCCAAAGGGTTTACTAGATTGAGTAATCTAGTTCACATCGCTATGTGATTAACACCCAAAGAGTACTAATGTGTGATCACGTTTTGCTTGTGAGAGAATCTTAGTCAACGGGTCTGCCACATTCAGATCCACATGTATTTTGCAAATTTCTATGTCAACAATGCTCTGCATGGAGCTACTCTAGCTAATTTCTCCCACTTTCAATATGTATCTAGACCGAGACTTAGAGTCATCTAGATTAGTGTCAAAACTTGCATCGGCGTAACCCTTTACGATGAACCTTTTTATCACGTCCATAATCGAGAAACATATCCTTATTTCACTAAGGATAATTCTGACCGCTGTCTAGTGATCCACTCCTAGATCACTATTGTACTCCCTTCCCAAATCAGTGCAGGGTATACAATAGATTTTGTATACAGCATAACATACTTTATAGAACCTATGGCCAAGGCATAGGGAATGACTTTCATTCTCTTTCTATCTTCTTCCGTGGTCAGGCTTTGAGTCTTACTCAACTTCACACCTTGTAATACAGGCAAGAACTCTTTCTTTGACTGCTCCATTTTGAACTACTTCAAAATCTTGTCAAGGTATGTACTCATTGAAAAAACTTATCAAGCGTCTTGATCTATCTCTATAGATCTTGAAGCTCAATATGTAAGCAGCTTCACTGAAGTCTTTCTTTGAAAAACTCCTTTCAAACACTCCTTTATGCTTTGCAGAATAATTCTACATTATTTCCGATCAACAATATGTCATTCACATATACTTATCAGAAATGTTGTAGTGCTCCCACTCACTTTCTTGTAAATACAGGCTTCACCGCAAGTCTGTATAAAACTATATGCTTTGATCAACTCATCAAAGCGTATATTCCAACTCCGAGATGCTTGCACCAGTCCACAGATGGATCGCTGGAGCTTGCACATTTTGTTAGCACCTTTCGGATTGACAAAACCTTCTGTTGCATCATATACAACTCTTCTTTAATAAATCCATTAAGGAATGCAGTTTTGTTTATCCACTTGCCAGATTTCATAAAATGCGGCAATGACTAACATGATTCGGACAGACTCAAGCATAGATACGAGTGAGAAGCTCTCATCGTAGTCAACACCTTGAACTTGTCAAAAACCTTTTGCGACAATTCTAGCTTTGTAGATAGTAACACTACTATCAGCGTCTGTCTTCCTCTTGAAGATCCATTTATTCTCAATTGCTTGCCGATCATCGGGCAAGTCAACCAAAGTCCAAACTTTGTTCTCATACATGGATCATATCTCAGATTTCATGGCCTCAAACCATTTCGCGGAATCTGGGCTCATCATCGCTTCCTCATAGTTCGTAGGTTCGTCATGGTCAAATAACAAGACCTCCAGAACAGGATTACCGTACCACTCTGGTGCGGATCTCACTCTGGTTTACCTACGAGATTCGGTAGTAACTTGATCTGAAGTTACATGATCATCATCATTAGCTTCCTCACTAATTGGTGTAGTAGTCACAAGAACAGATTTTTGTGATGAACTACTTTCCAATAAGGTAGAAGGTACAATTACCTTATCAAGTTTTCTACTTTCCTCCCACTTACTTCTTTCAAGAGAAACTCCTTCTCTAGAAAGGATCCATTATAAGCAACGAATGTCTTGCCTTAGGATCTGTGATAGAAGGTGTACCGAACAGTCTCCTTTGGGTATCCTATGAAGACATATTTCTCCGATTTGGGTTTGAGCTTATCAGGATGAAAGTTTTTCTCATAAGCATCGCAACCCCAAACTTCAAGAAACGACAACTTTGGTTTCTTGCCAAACCATAGTTCATAAGGCGTCGTCTCGACGGATATAGATGGTGCCCCTTTTTTAACGTGAATGCAGTTGTCTCTAATGCATGACCCCAAAAACGATAGTGGTACATCGGTAAGAAACATCATAGATTGCACTATATCCAATAAAGTACGGTTATGACGTTCGGACACACCATTATGCTGTGGTGTTCCAGGTGGAGTGAGTAGTGAAACTATTTGACATTGTTTTAACTGAAGACCAAACTCGTAACTCAAATACTCTTTTCCACGATCAGATCGTAGAAACTTTATTTTCTTGTTACGATGATTTTCCACTTCACTCTGAAATTATATGAACTTTTCAAATGTACCAGACTTCTATTTCATTAAGTAGATATACCCATATCTGCTCAAATGATCTGTGAAGGTCAGAAAATAATGATACCCGCTGCAAGCCTTAAATATTCATCGGACCACATACATCAATATGTATGATTTCCAACAAATCTGTTGCTTGCTCCATTGTTCCGGAGAACGGCGTTTTAGTCATCTTGCCCAAAAGGCATGGTTCGCAAGCATCAAGTGATTCCGAAAGCCCATCAGCATGGAGTTTCTTCATGCGCTTTATACCAATATGACCTAAATGGCAGTGCCACAAATAAGTTGCACTATCATTATTAACTTTGCATCTTTTGGTTTCAATATTATGAATATGTGTATCACTACGATCGAGATCCAACGAACTTGTTTCATTGGGTGTATGACCATCGAAGGTTTTATTCATGTAAACAGAACAACAATTATTCTCTGACTTTAATGAATAACCATATTGCAATAAACATGATCAAATCATATTCATGCTCAACGCAAAAACCAAATAACACTTATTTAAGTTCAACACTAATCCCGAAAGTATAGGGGAGTGTGCGATGATGATCATATCAATCTTGGAACTACTTCCAACACACATCGTCACTTCACCCTTAACTAGTCTCTGTTTATTCTGCAACTCCTGTTTCGAGTTACTACTCTTAGCAACTGAACCAATATCAAATACTGAGGGGTTGCTATAAACACTAGTAAAGCACACATCAATAACATGTATATCAAATATACTTTTGTTCACTTTGCCATCCTTCTTATCCGCCAAATACTTGGGGCAGTTCCGCTTCCAGTGACCAGTCCCTTTGCAGTAGAAGCACTTAGTCTCAAGCTTAGGACCAGACTTGGGCTTCTTCACTTGAGCAGCAACTTGCTTGCCGTTCTTCTTGAAGTTCCCCTTCTTCCCTTTTGCCCTTTTCTTCAAACTAGTGGTCTTGTCAACCATCAACACTTGATGTTTTTCTTGATTTCTACCTTCATCGATTTCAGCATCACGAAGAGCTTGGGAATCGTTTCCGTTATCCCTTGCATATCATAGTTCATCACGAAGTTCTACTAACTTGGTGATGGTGACTAGAGAATTCTGTCAATCACTATCTTATCTGGAAGATTAACTCCCACTTGATTCAAGCGATTGTAGTACCCAGACAATCTGAGCACATGCTCACTAGTTGAGCGATTCTCCTCCATCTTTTAGCTGTAGAACTTGTTGGAGACTTCATATCTCTCAACTCGGGTATTTGCTTGAAATATTAACTTCAACTCCTGGAACATCTCATATGGTCCATGACGTTCAAAACGTCTTTGAAGTCCCGATTCTAAGCCATTAACCATGGTGCACTAAACTATCAAGTAGTCATCATATTGAGCTAGCCAAACATTCATAACGTCTGCATCTGCTCCTGCAATAGGTCTGTCACCTAGCGGTGCATCAAGGACATAATTTTTCTGTGCAGCAATGAGGATAAACCTCAGATCACGGATCCAATCCGTATCATTGCTACTAACATCTTTCAACACAATTTTCTCTAGGAACATATCAAAATAAACATATGAAAGCAACAACGCGAGCTATTGATCTCCAGCATAGATATGCTAATACTACCAGGACTAAGTTCATGATAAATTAAAGTTCAATTAATCATATTACTTAAGAACTCCCACTTAGATAGACATCCCTCTAATCCTCTAAGTGATCACGTGATCCAAATCAACTAAACCATAACCGATCATCACGTGAGATGGAGTAGTTTTCAATGGTGAACATCGTTATGTTGATCATATCTACTATATGATTCACGCTCGACCTTTCGGTCTCCGTGTTCCGAGGCCATATCTGCATATGCTAGGCTCATCAAGTTTAACCTGAGTATTCTGCGTGTGCAAAACTGGCTTGCACCCGTTGTAGATGGACGTAGAGCTTATCACACCCGATCATCACGTGGTGTCTGGGCACGACGAACTTTGGCAACGGTGCATACTCAGGGAGAACACTTCTTGGTAATTTAGTGAGAGATCATCTTATAATGCTACCGTCAATCAAAGCAAGATATGATGCATAAAAGGATAAACATCACATGCAATCAATATAAGTGATATGATATGGCCATCATCATCTTGTGCTTGTGATCTCCATCTCCGAAGCACCGTCATGATCACCATCGTCACCGGCACGACACCTTGATCTCCATCGTAGCATCGTTGTCGTCTCGCCAATCTTATGCTTCCACGACTATCACTACCGCTTAGTAATAAAGTAAAGCATTAAATCGCGATTGCATTGCATACAATAAAGCATGATCATCTCATACAATAAAATTTAGCATCATGCCTTGACCATATCACATCACATCATGCCCTGCAAAAACAAGTTAGACGTCCTCTACTTTGTTGTTGCATGTTTTACGTGGCTGCTACGGGCTTAAGCAAGAACTCATCTCATCTACGCATCAAAACCACAACGATAGTTTGTCAAATAGACTCCGTTTTAACCTTCTCAAGGACCGGACGTAGCCACACTCGGTTCAACTAAAGTTGGAGAGACAGTCGCCCGCAAGCCATCTATGTGCAAAGCACGTCGAGGGAACCGGTCTCGCGTAAGCATACGCGTAAGGTTGGTCCGGGTCGTCTCGTCCAACAATACCGCTGAACCAAAGTATGACATGCTGGTAGGCAGTATGACTTGTATCGCCCACAACTCACTTGTGTTCTACTCGTGCAAATAACATCAAACCATAAAACCTAGGCTCGGATGCCACTGTTGGGGAACGTAGGAATTTAAAAAAAATTCCTACGCACACGCAAGATCATGGTGATGCATAGCAACATGGGGGAGAGTCTGATCTACGTACCCTTGTAGATCGCAACGGAAGCGTTGACACAACGTAGAGGAAGTAGTCGTACGTCTTCTTCCCGATCCGACCGATCCAAGCACCGTTACTCCGGCACCTCCGAGTTCTTAGCACACGTATAGCTCGATGACGATCCCCGGGCTCCGATCCAGCAAAGCTTCGGGGAGGAGTTCCGTCAGCACGACGGCGTGGTGACGATCTTGATGTATTACCGACATAGGGCTTCGCCTAAGCACTGCAACAATATGATCGAGGTGGAATTTGGTGGCAGGGGGCACCGCACACGGCTAAGGAACGATCTCAATGATCAACTTGTGTGTCTAGAGGTGCCCCCTGCCCCCGTATATAAAGGTTGCCAGGGGAGGGCTGGCCGGCCAAAGGAGGAGGGCGCAGGAGGAGTCCTACTCCTACCGGGAGTAGGACTCCCCCCAATCCTATTCCTAATAGGATTCCTCGAGAGAGAGAGAGAGAGGGAGAAGGGGGCCGGCCACCTCTCCTAGTCCTAATAGGACTAGGGGAGGGGGAGGCGCGTAGCCCACCTTGGGCTGCCCCTTTCACCTTTCCACTAAGGCCCAATAAGGCCCATTTGGTTCCCGGGGGGTTCCGGTAACCTCCCGGTACTCCGGTAAAATTCCCGATTTCACCCGGAACACTTCCGATGTCCAAACATAGGCTTCCAATATATCAATCTTTATGTCTCGACCATTTCGAGACTCCTCGTCATGTCCGTGATCACATCCAGGACTCCGAACAACCTTCGATACATCAAAATGCATAAACTCATAATAACTGTCATCGTAACGTTAAGCGTGCGGACCCTACGGTTTGAGAACAATGGATACATGACCAAGACACGTCTCCGGTCAATAACCAATAGCGGGACCTGGATGCCCATATTGGCTCCTACATATTCTACGAAGAACTTTATCGGTCAGACCGCATAACAACATACGTTGTTCCCTTTGTCATCGGTATGTTACTTGCCCGAGATTCGATCGTCGGTATCCAATACCTAGTTCAATCTCATTACTGGCAAGTCTCTTTACTCGTTCCGTAATACATCATCTCACAACTAACATCTTAGTTATAATGCTTGCAAGGCTTATGTGATGTGTATTACCGAGAGGGCCCAGAGGTACCTCTCCGACAATCGGAGTGACAAATCCTATTCTCGAAATACACCAACCCAACATCTACCATTGGAAACACCTGTAGTACTCCTTTATAATCACCCAGTTACGTTGTGACGTTTGGTAGCACCCAAAGTGTTCCTCCGGCAAACGGGAGTTGCATAATCTCATAGTCATAGGAACATGTATAAGTCATGAACAAAGCAATAGCAACATACTAAACGATCGGGTGCTAAGCTAATGGAATGGGTCATGTCAATTAGATCATTCAACTAATGATGTGACCTCGTTAATCAAATAACAACTCTTTTGTTCATGGTTAGGAAACATAACCATCTTTGATTAACGAGCTAGTCAAGTAGAGGCATACTAGTGACACTCTGTTTGTCTATGTATTCACACATGTATTATGTTTCCGGTTAATACAATTCCAGCATGAATAATAAACATTTATCATGATATAAGGAAATAAATAATAACTTTATTATTGCCTCTAGGGCATATTTCCTTCAGAGGGAAGCAGTGATTTGTAGAGGTGCCAGAGCTCAATTTTTAAAACGGAGATAAATGATATTTTGAAACATGCACCCTTCTCATTCACTTCACGGCCATCAGTTATCAACATCTTCCATGCTAGGCACGCCAGTGGCGGTCCCCAAGCGGAAAGTAAAACTTTTGACTCCATTGGGAGTTTCTGTTTGATTATGTAAGAGATGAACTCTTTTTGTATTTTGCAGTTTGGGACTGGGCAACCCTATTACCGCCCATTTCCTCGTGTGATGGCGAGTGAATAAACACTCGACCTGAGGATAACATGCTTAGCATGGAAGATATCGACGACCTCCTGTCATTCCATGAACGATCCAGGCACACAAATTGGATATTTTTTAGAAGTTTTTACAGGAGACACATGCACATTTACTTAGGACGGCAGGGTAATACCATATATAGGTAGGTATGGTGGACTCATCTGGAATAACTTTGAGTTCAAGGGTTTTGATGTACAAGCAGAATTCCCACTTAGTACAACTTGTGTGCAACTATCCCTAGGTGGTTTCGGCAATTCCTAACAACATATAGCTCATTGAGCTAATGCTACTTCAAGATTAACATCTCAGGAAAGCTTAATGATTGGCATGGCATGGACGAGAAAAGTGGACCCCTCAAAATGCTAAGGACAAAGGATTGGCTCAAGCTCAAAGCTCAAGACTCTACATTTTCTATTTTAGTGATCCAAGATCACATTGAGTCTATAGGAAAAGCCAATACTATCAAGGAGGGATGAGGTGTTGCTTAATGAAGTTCTTGCTCAAAATGCTTAGTGATATGCTCCAAAACCCTCAACTACTTTCTCACATCCACATATGACCTAAACCAAAAGTCAAACTCGGCCCCACCGATTCTTTCTATCCGGCGCCACCGAGTTTCAAATGCCATAGCCACTGCCACAAACCCTAGGCAAATCGGTCTCACCGATAGGGATCTCGGTCTCACTAAGATGGGGTTGTAATCTCTCTGTTTCCCTTCGTAACGTTTCGGTCTCACTGAGATGAGCAATCGGTCCCACCGAGATTGCAATGTAAACTCTCTGTTTTCCCTTCGTAACGTTTCGATCTCATCGAAATGAGCGATCGGTCCCACCGAGTTTACCTGACCAACTCTCTGGTTAGGTTATTACCAAAATTGGTCTCACCGAGTTTGTGTAATCGGTCTCATCGAGATTACGTTATGCCCTAACATAATTATATCGGCCCTACCGAGTTGCATGTCGGTCCCATCGAAAACCCTAACGGTCACTAGCTTTGCTGAATCGGTCCGACCGAGTTTAACCATTCGGTCCCACCAAGTTTGGAAAGTTATGTGTAATGGTTAGATTTTGTGTGGAGGCTATATATACCCCTCCACCTCCTCTTCATTCGTGGAGAGAGCCATCAGAACAAACCTACACTTCCAACCTATATTTTCTTTGAGAGAACCACCTACACTTGTGTTGAGACCAAGATATTCCATTCCTACCATATGAATCTTGATCTCTAGCCTTCCCCAAGTTGCTTTCCACTCAAATCTTCTTTCCACCAAATCCATATCTTGTGAGAGAGAGTTGAGTGTTGGGGAGACTATCATTTGAAGCACAAGAGCAAGGAGTTCATCATCAACACACCATTTGTTACTTCTTGGAGAGTGGTGTCTCCTAGATTGGCTAGGTGTCAGTTGGGAGCCTCCGACAAGATTGTGGAGTTGAACCAAGGAGTATGTAAGGGCAAGGGGATCGCCTACTTCATGAAGATCTACCGCTAGTGAGGCAAGTCCTTCGTGGGCGATGGCCATGGTGGGATAGACAAGGTTTCTTCTTCATGGACCCTTCATGGGTGGAGCCCTCTGTGGACTCGCGCAACCGTTACCCTTCGTGGGTTGAAGTTCCATCAATGTGGATGTACGATTGCACCACCTATCGGAACCACGACAAAACATCCGTGTCTCCAATTGCGTTTGAATCCTCCAAACCCTTCCCTTTACATTCTTGCAAGTTGCATGCTTTACTTTCCACTTCTCATATATTCTTTGCATGCTTGCTTGAATTGTATTAAGATTGCTTGACTTGTTCAAAGTTGCTAAAATCTGCCAAGAACTAAAATTGGGAAAAGGCTAGATTTTTATTTGGACAAGTAGTATAATCACCCCCCCCCTCTAGACATACTTTTGATCCTACAAGTGGTATTGGAGCTTTGGTCTCCATTTGCCTTGATTTCCATATTTTTTGGTGATCATAGCCTTGGTTTCACAACCTAGGAGAGTATGGCGTCTAGCGAGGGAAATTACCACCGTAGAGGTCCTTACTTTGATGGTACTAATTTTGCTAGTTGGAAGCATAAGATGAAAATGCATATTCTTGGACATAACCCCGCCGTTTGGGATATTGTGTGTGTTGGCTTGCAAGGTGAAGTCTTTGATGGGAGAGAATCGAATCGTGAAGCTACCGGGGAAGAGTTGAAGATGCTGCAATACAATGCTCAAGCTTGTGATATCCTCTTCAACGGATTGTGCCCCGAAGAATTCAACAAAATCAGCCGTCTTGAGAATGCAAAGGAAATTTGGGATACTTTGATTGATATGCACGACGGTACCGACTCCGTCAAGGAATCCAAGTTGGATGTGCTTCAAAGTCAACTTGACAAGTTCAAAATGAAGGACGGTGAAGGTGTCACTGAAATGTACTCTAGGCTTGCTCTTATCACAAATGAGATTGCCGGCTTAGGAAGTGAAGAGATGATCGACAAATTCATCATCAAGAAGATCCTAAGAGCCTTGGATGGAAAATATGGTATCGTGTGCACATTGGTCCAAATGATGCAAAATTACAAGGATCTCAAGCCAACAGAAGTCATTGGAAGAATTGTTGCTCATGAGATGTCACTCAAGGATAAGGAGGAGCTCCATAACAAGTCAAGTAGTGCTTACAAAGCCTCATGTGAAGCTCCCACATCATCAAGTGAGAAACAAACCTTCAATGAAGAATTGAGCCTAATGGTGAAGAACTTCAACAAGTTCTACAAGAATAGAAGCAAAGAGAGAAGTTCCAAGTCAAGGTCCTACAATGACAAAAGATCTTCTAGTTGAGAGCGAAACTGCTACAATTGTGGAAGACCTGGACACTACTCTAATGAGCGTACGGCTCCCCACAAGAGAAGAGAAGATTCTCCCAAAAGAATAAGTAGAAGAGAAGAATCACCATCGAGGGAGAGAAGGAGTAGGGATGATCGTTATGAACGAAGACCCTCTCGGAGAAGCAAGGATTTGGAAAGGAAGGACAAGTCATCAAGGAGCTACACAAAACGAAGACATCAAGCTCATGTTGGTGAATGGGTATCCGACTCCGACTCCGACAGTCACTCCGAGAGAAGCTATCACTCTGACTCCGAATATACTCAAGATGAAGGTGTTTCCGGTCTAGCACTTGTGTCAACCAACTCCTACGACATATTTGATTCACCAAATGAAGGAATTGGAAGATGCTTCATGGCCAAAGGTCCAAAGGTATCACACTCCGAGTATGTTGATTTCAATAGTGATGAAGATGACTTGTTAGGTGATTATGATTTACTTGTTGACAACTCTAGTGATGAATACTATGATGAAATGTCAATTAATCATGCTAATCAAGATGAAACAAATGACAATGATAAGGAGAAGATTGAGTCTCTAACTAAAGAACTAAACACTCTTAAGTTAGCTCATGAAACTATCTTAGGAGATCATCGAGAACTTTTAAGGACTCATGAGAAATTATGTTTTGAGAAGCTCAATCTTGAGCAAGAGCATGAGTTCTTAAAGGTAATCAATGATGATCTTCGCAAGAAAATTTCTTCTTACATTGCCAAGCGTTTACTCTTATCCACTTACATGCCTCAAGTCAAGTCTAGTAACAAGAACAAGAAGGATTCTTCTCTAGTAGTAACAATAATCATGCCAAATCCAATGTTGTTGCTTCTAGTAGTTCTCTTGATTCCACTAATGATTCTCTTAGCCAAGTTACACTTGAGCAAGAAAATAACTTATTGAAGGGAATCATAGAGGAAGGTTCTTACAAGAGCCTTGCCGGGAGTAAGCAATTCGAGGAAATTGTACGCAAGCAAGGAAGGCACCGGAAGAATCAAGGTATTGGTTTTGAACGAAAGTTCAATGCCAATGGAGTTGAGTGGGAAGAAGATCAATACCCCAAGACGAAGTTTGTTCCTCAACAAGAGAAGTATGATCCTACTTCTTTCAAGGGGACACAAGCTCAAGATGATCTTCCACCACAAGACCACAAGGAAAAAGGCAAGGACAAGCTTCAAGAGGAAATTGATGCATTTGAAGAAGCTCCTAAGGCCTTGGTCAAGTGGGTTCCCAAGACTACATCAAGTTCCACTTCATCAAGTACAACTACAACTCCGAGGATTCCCATCAAGATGGTGTGGATCCCGAAGAAGAAGGACTAGAGAGTTCTTGAGGGTGACTCCGCCAACATACTTCACTCTTATCATTTTGGCAAGAACAAGTGCAATGAACTTCCACATCTTGCACTAGTTCAAGGAGTCACAAACCCTCTTGTTGGTAAGACAAGGGACAAGGTAACCTAATGCTCTCATAGACATCATCTTGTGTGTGCATCACTCTATGTCTGTAGTGACCCGACCTGAAACGGTCAAGTCTCTGTGCTTCAGTGTCATCCCTGGATCGGTAATGCTGACACACACAGTACTCAAGGATTTATAACAGAGTAGAAATCACACACTTATTACATCAAATGTCTCCAAAGAGAACTTATTACAATAAATATGGCTTAAGGCCATCTAATACGATAACAACGGAAGGCTTGGAAGATAATGTGAGTCCATCAACTCCAACAGCATAGCTGAGCTGCACTGCAACGACCTAACGAACCTTACTCCTCATCTGAAAAGTCTGCAACATAATATGTTGCAGCCTAGAAACGGGTCAGCACATGGAATATGCTGGCAAAATAACACAATAGAGCAGGAACAGAATAATGCTATCACTACATGGATACTTGGCTGGTGGAAAGCTCTATGGTTATAGTTTTGCGAAAAGCCAAATTTTCCCTACAACAAAGGAATAGATTTTAATTTTAACTATCATGGTAGATGAAACATCATTGAGAAGGTTCCTCCAACTCAATCCCAATTAAGGTGATTAACAACCTAACAATATTAGTTTAGAGTGATGAGATACTTAAGATACTCCAAGTACTAGATACTCAAGATTGTCCATAACCGGGGACACGGCTAACCATGATTATTTTATACACTATGCAGAGGTTTGCACACTTTTCCCCACAAGACTCAATCCCCTCCATTGGTTTTCTCGCACTACAGGGTGTTTGAGAAACGGATGACCAAGACACAGTCTTTCAGAAACATTAACTCTCTACTCCGGGCGGACCATACCAAACCTACAAACCCACTACCTGCTAATCCACCTCTTCAAGAGCTTCACGTAACTTACTCAACTATGCTAGAGCCCATAATAGCTTGTGGCTGCACACGGAACTTTCTAGCATGAATAAACTCAGTTCCCTTTGAGCCTAGGTGGCGGTCCATAGGAAGATCACACGGGTACTCCAGGATTTCCAAAAAAATACAGGCAACACTGGGTACTCCAGGTGCCTCAATCCACCCAGATGTGTATTTAAGTTGCCACCTTAAGTTGAACCATTAATTAACAATCTCACATCTGTCATGGATTTCACTCACCCAAACCACGTCTACGAGCATAGCATAGCAATATAAGCAACATGTAGAAGTAACTCCCAGGGGTTTGAATGTAACAGGGCAATAGGTTCTACCTCATCAACTACTTCCCAACCCACATGTTAATGACATCCTAACCATGCAATGTTTGAGGATTGGAACTAATGCATAAAAACTGGGTGATAAAGGGGTATGATCAAAGTGTTACTTGCCTTGCTGACGATCCGCGTAACCTAGAGACTCCAAATAACAAGCTTCGCACTCCGGGAACTCTATCGCAAACAAACAATAGCATACATAAGCAATCAAACAATGAAACATGGGTAAAACTCAAATAAGAAGATCTAACCAGAAAGTTCAACTTATGAACTCCAGTTTGCAAAAAAGAATCAAATCAAACGGAGCAACGAAACTCAAACAGCGAAAGAAACAAGATCCACTTACTAATATGGACCTAGGTCAAATTTTACAATAGCAAAAACTTGTGCAAGTTGGTTAACCGAAAAGAGGGTCTCGAGACAAAGATCTAGGCGCTTGAATCGCCTGATTCCAACTAATGAGCGAAAAGAAAAACTAAAACGAAAATCGGATCAGAAATCTCGATCAGAAATAATCGCGGATTAATCCAATAAAAGAAAACCGACGAACAGGCTAACGAACGAGCGTTCGTTATCTGTAACTAACGGGCGAAAACCGTTCGTTAAAACGAACGACTAGATGAACATCCGCTAAACAAAAAACCGAAGAAAAACTGGCAAACCGAAAAAACGACTAGGGATTTCTAACGCAAACCGATCCGGTTTTCTAAAAAAATGAACGGCGCTAACCTCGGCGAGGTCCGACACGGCGGGGCGATGGTGGCTCCGGGCGACGGCGGCGCGGCAGCGGCAAGGCGGCGGCGGCTCGGCAGCAGCGGTGGGCGCGGCGGCTTCGGCGGCGGCTCGCGGCGGGGTGGGGCTCCAAGGGCGGCGGGGGGTGCGGCTTTAAAGGGGGGAGGTGCCTTGGGGGAGGGGGCATGACGCGGGGGAACGGGAGCCCGAGCCAGACTCCCTGTCGGCTGTGGCGGGGGCGCAGTCCCGCTAGGAGATGGCGGCGCGGGGAGAGGTGGGCCGGCACTGGGCTTCGGCCCAGCTAGGCCTAGGCGTGTTTTTTTTAAATAATTCCGCCGAAACTCAGAAAAATCCTAGAAAATAAAATAAAATTCTAAAAATGCCAAAACAAATTTTCTCCGTCTAAATAAAATATTTAGAACGAGATGAACATTTTCTTGGCCCTAAAATGCAATTTTGAAAACGTGCAATTTTTCTAATGCAACCAAAATTGCAAAATAAAATCCAAATAAAAGCAAAAATTGATTTTAATATCTTTCCTCCAATATTTCATTTATTTTGGAGAAGTCATATTATCTCCTCTCATATATTAATATGAAATATTTTCGGAGAGAAAAATAATTAAAACCAAAAATCCTTGTTTCAATATTTGATATTAATAAAATATGGAATCTGGGAAACCCCCAACTATCTCCGAGGGTCCTTGAGTTGCTTAGGATTTCGAGGATCGCGAGACGGAAATGCAACAAAACATGATATGCAAGTATGATCTATGTATAACATTCCAAATTGAAAATTTGGGATGTTACAATGTCTATGGATATCCTTGTTTGTTCCTTGTGGGACAAGCCCGTTTAGGTATTGAAAGTGCAACTCACTCCAAAGGATAGCTTCGAATGATCTACATCAACTTAGAGCATCCACATCTTCAACACCTACATGAAGTCATCATCGACAAAACCCAAGGTTAGTTCATCCCTCTTAGGGGGGGGATCTCACATCTAGGGGGAGCTTTGCTCTAACAATTGAGTTGAAGCAACTCTAATGGTGTGAACACAACAACGCTTTATGTAAAAGTGGTAACCCCACTTGTGCTTAAACGATGAGTATGACCTATGATCAAATGTTCTCATTTGACTCCTAAGTCAATATACTCATATATAGATGACCTAGTCATCGCCAATTGCTTGATAGATGCTAGAATTGTTTGTGCGTGCTTTGCCACATATTTCATTTGTCATTTTATTGTGTGAGCATGTTGGTTGCATAATCTTCTCATTCGAGGACATCCACTTGTTGTTTTGATTGATTGGTTTCCTTTTCTTTTGGCCAAGTTGATGGAAAAGAATGCCTAAGAACCTTCTCTAGCTATCTATGCTTTTCTCGTCTCAAACTCTATTCATGTTGCATCACAAAGTTTGATCAAGTCAGATTTGAACCACTCTGTGTGAGGAGCACTCAGAGTCCCTGATTCGTCACAGACTTAAACTCCCAAAACTTCTTTGTGTGTTTCGGTCTGACCGTTTCATCCATTTCGGTCATACCGAGATCACTAAGTCGATCTAGGTTTTCAATCTCGGCGCAACCGATTCGAACTTTTCGGTCACACCGAGTTTCAGTAACTGCTATGAATCTCGGTGCCACCGAGTTGTTCCACTCGGTCACACCGACAGTGTCAGGCTATATATATCCACGGGTCAAATTTTGGAAAACTTTTGGAACCTCCTCGCCCGTGCTTAGCCTGCTCGGCCTCCCTGGGTCTCCGGATCATCCTCCTTGTCGCCAGCCGCCTCCTGTCGCTGGTCTCCGCCGCCGTCAACGGATCATCTCCGCCGTTGCTGCCATAGCAAGTTCATCGCCGAACTAGGGTATGGACTTGAACTTTGTGCTGTTCTAACTCCGATTCCCTAGCACATTGCTTTGCCATGTATCTTGCCACGATTGAGATTGTTCTATCCATCGAAAACACTTCGTAGTTTAGTTGTGAATTGAAAAATTAGGGTTAGGTTTCCGCCGAAACCATCTCGGACCGACCGAGTTGATGAAATCGGTTCCACCGATTTGGCTCAGGCCATTGCACATGTGATTCTCGGTCTGACCCAAAAATTGCAAATCGGTGTGACCAAGTTCAGCACTTTTTGAAACCCTATCAGTCTCGGTGCCACCGAACTGTGACTCGGTCTGACCAAGTTCACTAGTTTAGGTTCCAAAAGCTGCTTCGGTATCACCGAGTTTGCAAATCGGTAGATCCGAAATGCTTTCTGTGGAAAACTAGAACTAAGTTTTTAATTCATTCTTTTGCAAAAACCTCTACACTTTGTGATGCTCATCCACTCTACCTCATCTATAATCTATTCAAAGGGTCTGCTGTCAGTGTTTGCATCATGTCAGATCAGAGTGACAGTCAGAACAAGTCAGAGGAGCATGTTCACTTGAGTGAGGACACTAGTCCCTCTAGCAGCTCAGATGATGGCAGCAGGAGCACACCCAGCAATCTGCCAAAGGCTGCCACAAGGGCCAGCAAGAAAAGAACCTCAGAGTCAGAGGATGAGGACTATGTGGCTGAGGAAGAAGAAACCACCTCAAAGAAGAAAGTCCTAAAGAAGGAATATGGCACAGCTGCTCCCACCAAGCCAGGGATGAAGCAAAAGGTTCCTGCCAAGAGAGCTCCAATGTCTAAAGCCAGAGCATCTACTTAAGAGACTTTGGGATCTGCACCCAAAGAGCAGGTTGTGGCAGAAAAGAAAAGGAAAGAGAGGGTCAAAAAGACCACTACCAGAGTGCTTGGGAGATCTTCAATCATGAAAGACTCTGGAGAAGAGGAAGAGGAAGAGGATGCTGCACCAGCACCTAAAGCTCAAAAGCTTATGGGAGATGCCATAAGATCAGGGGCTGCTCCATCTAAGCCCAAAGGAACTCCTAAGCCAGCTGCTCCAAAACCCAAAACTACACCCAAGAGGAGCACCATGAACATCCCACCAGCAGAGAAGAACAAGGCCCCAATGCCTGAAGCTGCAATGGAAGAAGAAGATGATTCTGTTGTCTTGAGGAAATTGAAGCCAAAAATTCCAGATCACAATGATGCTCATCTAGTTGCAGAGAACATGAAAGTCAGGAAGGACTTTGGTCTAAGGCTATGGAGAGAGTCCGATCCATATGCCACCAGGAGAAGGACTGTTGTGGACTACATGTTGGAAATATGCCCTAGAGGCAATAATAAATTGGTTATTATTATATTTCCTTGTTCATGATAATCGTTTATTATCCATGCTAGAATTGTATTGATAGGAAACTCGGATACATGTGTGGATACAGAGACAACACTATGTCCCTAGTAAGCCTCTAGTTGACTAGCTCGTTGATCAATAGATGGTTATGGTTTCCTGACCATGGACATTGGATGTCGTTGATAACGGGATCACATCATTAGGAGAATGATGTGATGGACAAGACCCAATCCTAAGCCTAGCACAAGATCATGTAGTTCGTATGCTGAAGCTTTTCTAATGTCAAGTATCATTTCCTTAGACCATGAGATTGTGCAACTCCCGGATATCGTAGGAGTGCTTTGGGTGTGCCAAACATCACAATGTAACTGGGTGGCTATAAAGGTACACTACAGGTATCTCTGAAAGTGTCTGTTGGGTTGGCACGAATCGAGACTGGGATTTGTCACTCCGTGCAAACGAAGAGGTATCTCTGGGCCCACTCGGTAGGACATCATCATAATGTGCACAATGTGATCAAGGAGTTGATCACGGGATGATGTGTTATGGAACGAGTAAAGAGACTTGCCGGTAATGAGATTGAACAAGGTATCGAGATACCGACGATCGAATCTCGGGCAAGTATCGTACCGATAGACAAAGGGAATTGTATACGGGATTGATTGAATCCGCGATATCGTGGTTCATCCGATGAGATCATCGTGGAACATGTGGGAGCCAACATGGGTATCCAGATCCCGCTTTTGGTTATTGACCGGAGAGTTATCTCGGTCATGTCTGCATGGTTCCCGAACCCGTAGGGTCTACACTCTTAAGGTTCGATGACGCTAGGGTTATAGGGAATAGATATATGTGGTTACCGAATGTTGTTCAGACTCCCGGATGAGATCCCGGACGTCACGAGGAGTTCCGGAATGGTCCGGAGGTAAAGATTTATATATGGGAAGTCATCATACGGTCACCGGAATAATTCAGGGGTTACCGATATTGTACCGGGACCACCGGAGGGGTTCCGGGGGTCCACCGGGAGGGTCCACCTGCCCCGGAGGGCCCTATGGGCTGTATGTGGAGAGGGACCAGCCCCTTAGTGGGCTGGGCGCCTTCCCCCTAGGGCCCATGCACCTAGGGTTTGTGGGAACCCTAAAAGGGGGCGCCCCCCTTGCGTTGGGGGGCAAGGCAACCCCCTTGGCCGCCGCCCCCTCCTCAGATTGGGGCCGGCCCCCCTCTCCCTTGCCCCTATATATATGTGGGGGTTGGGAGGGCAGCCGCACCCAAGTCTTGGCGCAGCCCTCCCCCTCTCCCAAGTCCTCCTCTTCTCCCGCGGTGCTTGGCGAAGCCCTGCAGGATTGCCACGCTCCTCCTTCACCACCATGCCGTCGTGCTGCTGCTGGATGGAGTCTTCCCCAACCTCTCCTTCACCCCTTGCTGGATCAAGGTGTAGGAGACGTCACCAGGCTGTACGTGTGTTGAACGCCGAGGTGTCGTCCGTTCGGCACTAGGATCATCGGTGATTTGGATCACGACGAGTACGACTCCATCAACCCCGTTCACTTGAACGCTTCCGCTTAGCGATCTACAAGGGTATGTAGATGCACTCTCCTTCCCCTCGTTGCTAGATTAATCCATAGATTGATCTTGGTGATGCGTAGAAAATTTTGAATTTCTGCTACATTCCCCAACAATGGTATCAGAGCTAGGTCTATGCGTAGTTACTATGCACGAGTAGAACACAAAGTAGTTGTGGGCGTCGATATTGTCAATTATCTTGCCGTTACTAGTCTTATCTTGATTCGGCGGCATCGTGGGATGAAGCGGCCCGGACCAACCTTACACGTACGCTTACGTGAGACCGGTTCCACCGACTGACATGCACTAGTTGCATAAGGTGGCTGGCGGGTGTATGTCTCTCCCACTTTAGTCAGATCGGATTCAATGAACAGGGTCCTTATGAAGGGTAAATAGAAATTGGCAATTCACGCTGTGGTTTTGGCGTAGGTAAGAAACGTTCTTGCTAGCAACCTATAGCAGCCACGTAAAAAACTTGCAACAACAATTAGAGGACGTCTAACTTGTTTTTGCAGCAAGTGTTTTGTGATGTGATATGGCCAAAGGATGTGATGTATGAGATGATCATGTTCTTGTAATAGGAATCACGACTTGCATGTCGATGAGTATGACAACCGGCAGGAGCCATAGGAGTTGTCTTAATTTATTTATGACATGTGTGTCAACATAAACGTCATGTAATTACTTTACTTTATTGCTAAAGCGTTAGCCATAGTAGTAGAAGTAATAGATGAGAGACAACTTCAAGAAGACACGATGATGGAGATCATGATGACAGAGATCATGGTGTCATGCCGGTGACAACGATGATCATGGAGCCCCGGAGATGGAGATCAACAGGAGCAAAATGATATTGGCCATATCATGTCACTATTTGATTGCATGTGATGTTTATCATGTTTTACATCTTATTTGCTTAGAATGACGGTAGCTTAAATAAGATGATCCCTCACTAAAATTTCAAGAAAGGCGTTCCCCCTAACTGTGCACCGTTGCGAAGGTTCGTTGTTTCGAAGCACCACGTGATGATCGGGCATGATAGATTCTAACGTTCGAATACAATGGGTGTTGACGAGCCTAGCATGTACAGACATGGCCTCGGGACACATGCGAAACACTTAGGTTGACTTGACGAGCCTAGCATGTACAGACATGGCCCCGGAACACGGAAGACCGAAAGGTCGAACATGAGTCATATAGAAGATACGATCAACATGAAGATGTTCACCGATGATGACTAGTCCATCTCACTTGATGATCGGACACGGCCTAGTTGACTCGGATCATGTAATCACTTAGATGACTAGAGGGATGTCTATCTGAGTGGGAGTTCATAAGATGAACTTAATTATCCTGAACATAGTCAAAAGGTCTTCACAAATTATGTCGTAGCTTGCGCTTCAGTTCTACTGTTTAGATATGTTCCTAGAGAAAATTTAGTTGAAAGATGATAGTAGCAATTATGCGGACTAGGTCCGTAAACTGAGGATTGTCCTCATTGCTTCATAGAAGGCTTATGTCCTTAATGCACCGCTCAGTGTGCTGAACCTCGAATGTCGTCTGTGGATGTTGCGAACATCTGACATACACATTTTGATAACTACGTGATAGTTCAGTTAAACGGTTTAGACTTGAGGCACCGAAGACGTTTTGAAACGTCGCGAAACATATGAGATGTTTCGAGGGCTGAAATTGGGATTTCAGGCTCGTGCCACGTCAAGAGGTATAAGACCTCCGACGATTTTCTTAGCCTGCAAACTAAGGGAGAAAAGCTCAATTGTTGAGCTTGTGCTCAGATTGTCTGAGTACAACAATCATTTGAATCGAGTGGGAGTTGATCTTCCAGATGAGATAGTGATGTTTCTCCGAAGTCATTACCACCAAGCTGCTAGAGCTTCGTGATGAACTATGATATATATTAGGGACATATATGATGATCCTTGAGATATTCGCGATGTTTGACACCACAAAACTAGAAATCAAGAAGGAGCATCAATTGTTGATGGTTGGTGAAACCACTAGTTTCAAGAAGGGCAAGGGCAAGGGCAAGAAGGGATACTTCATGAAACGGCAATTCGGCTGCTGCTCTAGTGAAGAAACCCAAGGTTGAACCCAAACCTGAGACTAAGTGCTTCTGTAATAAGAGGAACAGCCACTGGAGCAGAATTACCCTAGATACTTGGTAGATGAGAAGGCTGGCAAGGTCGATAGAAGTATATTGGATATACATTGTGTTAATGTGTACTTTACTAGTACTCCTAGTAGCACCATGGTATTAGATACCGGTTCGGTTGCTAAGTGTTAGTAACTCGAAATAAAAGGCTACGGAGTAAACGGAGACTAGCTAAAGGTGAGCTGGCGATATGTGTTGGAAGTTTTTTCCCAAGCTTGATGTGATCAAGCATCGCACGCTCCCTCTACCATCGAGATTGGTGTTTGCATTGAGCATAGACATGATTGGATTATGTCTATCGCAATACGGTTATTCATTTAAGGAGAATAATGGTTAGTCTGTTTATTTGAAGAATACCTTCAATGGTCTTGCACCTAAAATGAATGGTTTATTGAATCTCGATCGTAGTGATACACATGTTCATGCCAAAAGATATAAGATAGTAATGATAATACCACCTATTTGTGGCACAGCCACGTAAGTCATATCGGTATAAAATGCATGAAGAAGCTCCATGTTGATGGATCTTTGGGCTCACTCGTTTTTTGAAAAGTTTGAGACATGCGAACCATGTCTATTGGTGTATATGCATGAAGAAACTCCATGCAAATGGACCGTTTGGACTCACTTGATTTTGAATCACTTGAGACATGCAAATCATACCACATGGGCAAGATGACTAAAAGCCTCCACATGGGCAAGATGACTGAAAGCCTCGTTTTCAGTAAAATGGAACTAGAAAGCAACTTGTTGGAAGTAATACATTTTGATGTGTGCAGTCCAATGAGTGCTGAGGCGTGTAGTGGATATCGTTATGTTCTTACTTCACAGATGATTTGAGTAGATGTTGAGTATATTTACTTGATGAATCACGAGTCTGAATTATTGAAAGGTTCAAGTAATTTCAGGGTGAAGTTGAAAGATCGTCGTGACAAGAGGATAAAATATCTATGATATGATCATAGAGATGAATATCTGAATTACGAGTTTGGCACAGAATTAAGACATTGTGGAAATTGTTTCACAACTAATACAGCCTGGAACACCATAGTGTGATGGTGTGTCCGAACATCATAACTGCACCCTATTGGATATGATGCATACCATGATGTCTCTTATCGAATTACCATGATAGTTTATGGGTTAGGCATTAGAGACAACCACATTCACTTTAAATAGGGCACCACGTAATTCCGATGAGATGGCACCGTATGAACTATGGTTTAGAGAAACCTAAGCTGTCTTTTCTTAAAAGTTTGGGGCTGTGATGCTTATGTGAAAAAAAAATTAGGCTGATGAGCTCGAACCCAAAGCGGATAAATGCATCTTCATAGGACACCCAAAACAGTTGGGTATACCTCCTGTCTCAGATCCGAAAGCAATAAGGGATTGTTTCTAGAATCGGGTCCTTTCTCGAGGAAAAGTTTCTCTCGAAAGAATTGAGTGGGAGGATGGTGGAGACTTGATGAGGTTGTTGAACCGTCTCTTCAACTAGTGTGTGGCAGGGCACAGGGAGTTGTTCCTGTGGCACCTACACCAATTGAAGTGGAAGCTTATGATAGTGATCATGAAACTTCAGATCAAGTCACTACCAAACCTCGTGGGATGACAATGATGCGTACTACTTCAGAGTGGTACGTAATCCTGTCTTGGAAGTCATGTTGCTAGACAACAATGAACCTACGAGCTATGGAGAAACGATGGTGAGCCTGGATTCCAAAATGGCTCGAGGCCATATAATCCGAGAGAGGATCCATATATGAAAACAAAGTGTAGACTTTGGAAGAACTACTTGATGGTCGTAAGGTTGTTAGGTACATATGGATTTTAAAAGGAAGACGGACAATGATGGTAAGTATCACCGGTAAGAAAGCTCGACTTGTCGTTAAGATGTTTTCCGACAAGTTCAAGGAGTTGACTACGATGAGACTTTCTCACTCGTAGCGATGCTAAGAGTGTGTTGGAATTATATTAGCGATTACTGCATTATTTATGAAATCTTGCAGATAGGATGTCAAAACATTCTTTCCTCGACGATTTTCTTGAGGAAAGGTTGTATGTGATACAACCGGAAGGTTTTGTCAATCCTGAAAGATGCTGACAGGCATGCAAAGCTCCAGCAATCCTTCTAAGGACTGGAGTAAGCATCTCGGAGTTGGAATGTATGCTTTGATGAGATGATCAAAGTTTTTGGGTGTATACAAAGTTTATGAGAAACTTGTATTTCCAAAGAAGTGAGTGGGAGCACTATAGAATTTCTGATGAGTATATGTTGATCAGAAATGACGTAGAATTTCTGGAAAGCATATAGGGTTATTTGGAAAGTGTTTTTCAATGGAAAGCCTAGATTAAGCTACTTGAACATTGAGCATCAAGATCTATAAGGATAGATCAAAACACTTAATGGTACTTTCAAATGAGCACATACCTTGACATGATCTTGAAGGTGTTCAAGATGGATCAGTCAAAGAAGGAGTTCTTGCCTGAGTTGTAAGGTGTGAAGTTAAGACTTAAAGCTCAACCACGGCAGAAGAAAGAGGAAGGACGAAGGTCGTCCCCTATGCTTTTGCCATAGGCTCCATACGGTATGCCATGCTGAGTACCACACCTGATGTGTGCCTTGCCACATATTTGGCAAGAGGGTACAAAGGTGATCTAGGAGTAGATCACCAGATAGCAGTCTAAATTATCCTTAGAGGAATAAGGATATGTTTCTCGGTTATGGAGGTGATAAAGAGTTCGACGTAAAGAGTTACGTCGATGCAAGCTTAACACCTATCCGGATAGCTCTGAGTAGAGATACCGGATACGTATAATGGAGCAACAATTTAGAATAGCTCCAAGTAGAACAGTTATTTGAAATGGCTCCAAATGTAGCGTAGTAGTTGCATCTACAAGATGACATAGAAATTTGTGAAGTACATACGGATCTGAATGCTGCAGACCCGTTGACTGAAACCTCTCTCACAAGCATAACATGATCAAACCCAGAACTCTTTGGGTGTTAGTCACATGGGGATGTGACCTTGAGTGTTAATCACATATTGATGTGAACTAGATTATTGACTCTAGTGCAAGTGGGAGACTGTTGGAAATATGCCCTAGAGGCAATAATAAATTGGTTATTATTATATTTCCTTGTTCATGATAATCGTTTATTATCCATGCTAGAATTGTATTGATAGGAAACTCAGATACATGTGTGGATACATAGACAACACCGTGTCCCTAGTAAGCCTCTAGTTGACTAGCTCGTTGATCAATAGATGGTTACGATTTCCTGACCATGGACATTGGATGTCGTTGCTAATGGGATCACATCATTAGGAGAATGATGTGATGGACAAGACCCAATCCTAAGCCTAGCACAAGATCATGTAGTTCGTATGCTGAAGCTTTTCTAATGTCAAGTATCATTTCCTTAGACCATGAGATTGTGCAACTCCCGGATATCGTAGGAGTGCTTTGGGTGTGCCAAACGTCACAACGTAACTGGGTGGCTATAAAGGTACACTACAGGTATCTCCGAAAGTGTCTGTTGGGTTGGCACGAATCGAGACTGGGATTTGTCACTCCGTGCAAACGGAGAGGTATCTCTGGGCCCACTCGGTAGGACATCATCATATTGTGCACAATGTGATCAAGGAGTTGATCACGGGATGATGTGTTATGGAACGAGTAAAGAGACTTGCCGGTAACGAGATTGATCAAGGTATCGGGATACCGACGATCGAATCTCGGGCAATTATCGTACTGATAGACAAAGGGAATTGTATACGTGATTGATTGAATCCGCGACATCATGGTTCATCCGATGAGATCATCGTGGAACATGTGGGGGCCAACATGGGTATCCAGATCCCGTTGTTGGTTATTGACCGGAGAGTTATCTCGGTCATGTCTGCATGGTTCCCGAACCCGTAGGGTCTACACACTTAAGGTTCGATGACGCTAGGGTTATAGGGAATAGATATACGTGGTTAACGAATGTTGTTCGGAGTCCCGCATGAGATCTCGGACATCACGAGGAGTTCCAGAATGGTCCGGAGGTAAATATTTATATATGGGAAGTCATCATACGGTCACCGGAATAATTCGGGGGTTACCGGTATTGTACCGGGACCACCGGAGGGGTTCCGGGGGTCCACCTGGAGGGTCCACCTGCCCCGAAGGGCCCTATGGGCTGTATGTGGAGAGGGACCAGCCCCTTAGTGGGCTGGGCGCCTCCCCCCCAAGGGCCCATGCGCCTAGGGTTTGGGGGAACCCTAAAAGGGGGGCGCCCCCTTGCCTTGGGGGGCAAGGCAACCCCCTTGGCCGCCGCCCCCTCCTCAGATTGGATCTGAGGGGGCCGGCCCCCCTCTCCCTTGCCCCTATATATATGTGGGGGTTGGGAGGGCAGCCGCACCCAAGTCTTGGCGCAGCCCTCCCCCTCTCCCAAGTCCTCCTCTTCTCCCGCGGTGCTTGGCGAAGCCCTGCAGGATTGCCACGCTCCTCCTTCACCACCATGCCGTCGTGCTGCTGCTGGATGGAGTCTTCCCCAACCTCTCCTTCACCCCTTGCTGGATCAAGGCGTAGGAGACGTCACCGGGCTGTACATGTGTTGAACGCGGAGGTGCCGTCCGTTCGGCACTAGGATCGTCGGTGATTTGGATCACGACGAGTACGACTCCATCAACCCCGTTCACTTGAACGCTTCCGCTTAGCGATCTACAAGGGTATGTAGATGCACTCTCCTTCCCCTCGTTGCTAGATTACTCCATAGATTGATCTTGGTGATGCGTAGAAAATTTTGAATTTCTGCTACGTTCCCCAACACTAGAGGCTCCATACAAAGGAACAGCAAGACTTCTATGAGACCATCTTGCTTGACAAGAAGCCCATAGTGTGTGACATGAGATGGGTCGATTGGTCATTCATTGTGTAAAATGAGGATCACTTCCCTGGTGTATATGACAGCTTCAAGGCTTGTGGAGTTGATGAGTTTGTAGCTCAGAAGCTCACAAAATGGAATGATGAGCTCATCATGCAGTTCTACTCCATAGCTCACTTCTACCCAGATGGAAGGATTGTCTGGATGTCTGAAGGTACTAGGTACCAGTCCATCATTGCAGAATGGGCTAAGTTGATCAATGCCCCAGAAGAGAGTGAAGATGACTTGGATGTCTATGCCAAGAAGAAGAAGGATCACAACACCATGGCACACATGTACACGGAGATCCCAGATGCTGCTCTTGA